>OX422208.1:355531857-356850607 GCA_949130495.1 Sambucus nigra | reverse complement strand
GTAGCCTGTGTTTGATATCTAATCCAACTAAACATGAATAATAGTATTAAAAACGAAATCATAAACCTAATATTTTATACATACGAATTACAGCTTGTGTTTGGCATCTAGTTCAACATAAATATGAATAATTGAATCAACGCAAACAAAGAAAACATTCCTCGTGGTGGAAAAATACATAATATTTGTAAAAATCGTAATTTTTGTCAAAAATAGAAAATTTGAGTTAGCACCACAGGGATATAGAGAATTACTCCAGGATCTCATAACAATTTGCGGAATTCAAAACTCAATTTTCTGGAGTGAGATATTGACGTCAACATTATTACCAAAAACGGCAAAAATGTAATTTTAAAGAGCCAAACGACGTCAAAATACAAAAGTAAGGCGATACCCACTGTTTGCAACGTGTTATGTTTATTTCGATGTTGCTGGTCGACCATACGAGTTTCGTAAAATTCCGAGTAAGTTTTGACCTTTCATTTCAACCATTGAGTATTTGCGGCAGAAGAAAAACGTCATAAAAAATCTCAGGAATGCTTTAAAAGCAGTTTTAATGATAAAAAATAAAATATCTAAAAAAATCCCAGACACATAAAAGCAATTTAATATTGATTTCATTATAGGCAAATATCAATAAAAGAAAATCATGAGATCTTAAACTTTAGCTCTGATACCATATGTATAATCATTCTTAAGAACACCCTAATATTAATCACGAACACATATTTTTTTATTAAACTTTAACATGCAATTCTTCTTAATAAAAGGATCATGAATCATCATATTTTTCACAGAATATGTTTCAACGATAAAAAAGAATACCCACCTTGATCCAATGCATTGGTCAAGTTTATTGTAGAAGTCTCTTTTAATCATCTTGATTAATTTCTCCTGCAATCCCTCTTCTTTAATGAAAAATTGCACTTAAATAGAATTTCAGAATTTTCTCTCTCTAGCCTAATATATTGTGTGTTTATGCAGATTATTTGATAGAAAATAACCTACTATATATAGGATGAGAGAGGACCCGAATCTCCTATATTTACTATGATTCTACTATTCATGACAGTTAAACTTGCATTAGGAGACTAACCTACCTAATTTCTTAAAAATCCTGATGACTTATTTAAAGGTCTTCTAACCAAATTTGATTTCTTAATTGGGCCACATCAAGTAAGATTCTTTTATTTAAGTCATTAATTAATTTCAAATTTTATAATTTTGAAATTATTAAATAAATAAAATATTTATTAACAGTCAGCTGCATATTGTGAAGTAGAAACATCCGGATAAGGGCATCTCTTTGGAGGGGGGCAGTGGGAGACATAGTAACCGGTATTTTAGAATATTGGCATATTAAACTTGTCCTCGTAGTCCTAAATGCCCGTGTGAATTGGTTTTGTATTTGCATGGCCATATATTCCGTCTAGAAAGGAGAACAAAACAATTAGTTAGTTAGTATCGCCAACAGAGGACCTTAGTGACTAGGCTATAAATGAGTCAAGCATAGCAATCACTTATGCAAGTCCGGACTCCTATTCATAAATATTATCAAGCATTAAAATCTGATTAAGCTTGATTTGACCAAACGTAAGAATTATGTCTCTAGTAATAATATTAAGTGAAATCCCAAAATGATCCATCCGGCAATATCTGTAGATATTCAAAGTAAATAATTTTTTTAAGATTATTGACTTTTAAGGGGGACTCTTAATTTTATATTGAGGGAATATATACTTCTAAAGTGTTGATGATCTTGAGCTGAGTTGATAAAGTAAAGAATTATAAAATGTGCTCAAACTTGATCAATTTATTTTACAAACTGATCTTGAATGAGTTTTAATCGAGTCGAATTGAAGTAGCTTAAAAGATTGTAGGTCCTTCATTGTTAGTATCTGTCTGCCTGTCTTTAAGCTTGCCATGAATAAGATAGCTGTGAATAATGCTGACTTGTGGCCATTCTGGTTATAAAAAGGCCATCTGGATCTGGACCCCGCCCAAAGTGGCTAAGACAGTGCTTGCTTGCCAAACATACGATTCTTCTCCATTCCCCCCCCCCCCCCTCCTTTTTTTTGGTGTTTGCGAAACATACTATTCACATTTGGGATATAACCTCAGGCATATTAATATTATGACAAATTTGATGAACTGGCGTTAACCCCACCTCTAAATAATAATATACAGAAAATTGGATTATGTATCGAAGGATAAGGATGACAAGCCCAAAACATGTTCTTCCTCACAGAATGCACTGGTTCTATCTTCTCTTTCCCTCGCCCTGTCTCACTCTACCACTAAGTCTTTGGTCCCTGTTCATTGCAACTCTATGATAGAGTTTCAATCATCTTCCTGGGAAAAAATCTGCTCTATATACCAAATTTGCTTATTTCATTTTATAGGTTTGCTAATTACTATTAATCTATAGCCGCATTTGAGAGAGATTATTCTGAATTGAATTATTCCCTAATATTTACATATAAAATAGTTTGATTAATTTAATTTAGTGATTGATTTTTCATTTATTCCACCTTATGTTTTATGTTCCAAAACGTCTATTTAAGATTATTTTTGATATATTTTTTGGAAAGGCTTTAGGGTGGGTTAATGATTTTTTTTTCATTTAAGGTGTAGGATTTTTTCAGGGTTTTAATTCTTTAATTTTTAATTTTTTAATTTTATATTTAAGATTTAGGGATTAGGATAAGAGAATGATTTTTTTTGGGAAAAAAGGCTTAAGAGTACATGTTAATTAAAATATTATCAAGAGAGTGTTTATCAAATGACCTTTTAATTTATGTCTTTGTTAAAAATAAAATCTATTCCAGACAGAATTTGCATAATTTTCTCATTGCGTGGTGATTATTATCCTCACTTAATAACATTGCATTATTTCTTGAAGTCACTATAGCATCAGTGGAGGGCACTACAGAACCACATGACTTCACATGCAAATACATGCATTGCATTGATGGATACGTCACAAAATAATTCATTCATTATGTTTGAGAACCAATCAAGCTTTTAGGGTTGAACACATAATGTTCCCGTTGAATTAAAAACGCAAATGAGTATCGTTTAGAAAAGAAAAAAGAAAATATCACTGATCACTTGGGACTCATTATAATTTAAATTACTCAAGAAAATAATATATTTTAATTAAACATAAATATCAGTCGTTATAATTTTCAGAAAATCCCGTGACAGTAGCGTCGCTCTAAAGCGAGGGACCATTTATTAGCCAACCAAAAATGAAGGCAATTTTTTTTGTGTGGGTATGGGATCACAGAAAGCTGGCTTTTTCCCTCGCTTTCCTTTTCAATGTGTCTTTTGATTTTGAAGGGCACATCCAATCACGGAATTTAATGAGATTTACTAGACATATTTTGTTTTGGCTTGTTGATTGTAAAACAAGATCAATTTCTGCTTGATAACTGTAACATATAATTTGATTTACTTTCCCCTACATGAGGAAAATGTTATAGTTGGGAACCCATTTACATGAAAAAGTTCAAAGTAATATGAACATAATTGTTGATCTGTGAAGACAATAACGAAAGATAATACTATGTGTACAAGTTTACTTGGCGTTGAAGTTTATTTAGCGTTCAAATTTACTTAGGCCATGTTTGGTTGCGCAAATTGTTTGATTATGTAAATTGGTTCATTGTGAATTAGTGAATTGTAAATGAGTGGATTTGAAATGCGTTTAAATCCAATTTTACGCAATGTTTGGTAATCTGAAATTGATTTTAGGGTTTTATGAGAAAAAAAAGATCAAAACAAATTAGGTGTGTGTGAGAGTGTGTGTGTGCGCGTTGGGAAGGGAGGAAAAGAGAGAAATGAACATGCACATTATGTGACTCCTATTTCAAATGGATGCATTTCACCATTTTTATGAAATGATCTAATTTCAGATTTTACACATAAGCTAAAATGAGACAATTATTGAATCATTTCATTAATGAAACCAAACACAATTAATGGATCAATTTGTAAATTGACCAATTTATAAATGAGTCAATTTACAATTTTGGGACAACCAAACGGGGCCTTAGTTGTCAAATTTATTTGGTGTTCAAGTTTTCAATGTGCATTTAATGTTTTTCCCCATTCGGCCTTATAAATTTGGGGTTTGAGTTCACCACAAACCCAAGAAGCCATACACAAATTGTGAAGATAGTTTTGGGGGACTCAAAGAGCGTATATTTCGGCATTGAAAAGTTAAAATATGTGTTTATGGTGAAACACCGGTTTATTCTCATAGTGAAGTTAAATTTTCTTTCATGTCGACATACCCTATTTTGGGTGAACCACACTAAATATCACATGTCACTCTTGTGTACTTGTTAATTATATCCGCAATGATTTTCATCTATATTTATTTATTTTTGGTTGCTTGTGGTGCCGAATTTATGCATAACAAAAAAATAATAATGAAAAACAAGTTTTTGACTGCAAAATAAATAAACTTATATGATCTTCGAATTGAGGAGTTAGAGTTATTTCTCCTACCATCTCCAAGGCATGGAGCAAAATAACATCATGCTACGACAAGGTGCTTATTTGGACGAGTAAATCTTATAAATGCGCAGTAGACCAACTGTCCTGATAAGGTGTCGTGCAACGTTTAGAATTTCATATGAACAACAAATTTTGTTTTAAAAAAGGGTAAAGTAATTTCAAATTTTTATTACAAGCATATAACATATAATAATTATGAAAAAGATTATGTTCAATTAAATTGAACTTGATAATTTCAAAAGTGCAATGACACCATAATATGAAACAAAAACATACAAATATGCATTAAAAGCATAATATATAGAACAATAGTATAAAATTAATGTTCGTGACACATCATTGATATATACAAAAATGATAAACTATGGTTCATTGTCCTGACTACTTTGTTGATATATCCAATTTACTGATGAGAAGATGGCTCCGACTCGTCATAAGTCGCCATCTGCCATGTACATGTGCTGAAGGGCATCACATTCATCTAAATTGAATAACGATTCATAATTATATCATAAAAATTCTCCATAGTTTTTCGCAATGTTCCTTGTGTCTTCCAGAGATGGCGGTGTTAAAATGTCTCTAAGTACAATGTCTCTTCCACATTATGTGAGTTGAAGAGAGTGACTCAATCGTCTTCGCACTTCATCCTAATTGATGATATAAATTTATCAACATTAAACAATAATAAAGCAAAAGTAAAATGTTCCCAACCAAATAAATAAATATTACCATTAGTAGCTGGCATAAATATGACATAATACGCACAACAACCTCCTCGACTACCTACATCTTGAGATGTAAGCTTTCAACCCATGCATGCTCACTACACGTGCCTTCCAATCATCTTAGGACACAACATGATGGTGGGTTTCTTTTGCCGGGTAGGACAAAGTAAGGCTGACAAGGGTACGAAATTTGTAGCTTGGGGCGTATGGCATCGGTGTGCATTATATTAATATTAGCCATCCCATAGACCATCAGTTTCAATGACCCACTTGTGGAATGTTAGATCAGAAACTGAACAGGGGAAGAACTTTGCTTTAGCGAAGGGGTTTTACCGGGCACAGTTTCCTCCAGGGATTTATGGTGTGGGGAGCTTTGGGAGGGGAGACCCGCGATGGGGTGTCGCTACAAATATATGAAAACTGCTTGTTTAGTTGGGTATTTTGAGACTTTCACCATAAATGTATTCCACATACAAATATAACATTTTAGGGTTTTAAGCCTAAGTTTTTATAGAAACCATTAACTATTTTTTTTAATTTTATCTGGTATACACAATGAAAGGATTTACGTGCTTCTGTATGTTATAACCCCTATTGATTCAATCAAAGAAAAGAATCCATCATCCATGGACGTAGCCATATTAGTGAACCAAGTACATCTTTTCGTGTGCTTGTTGGTATTTATTTTGTCTTGTCCATTCTCACTACTTTGCATTTAGTTTGTGTTCTCTTATTTTATATTTAGGTTATTCCCATCTTAGATTTTAGGCATGCATGAATCACTTCTTTGGGTGAGTATCCGCACAACAAACTGGTATTTGAGCTTTGGCTTGAAGGATCTTTGCGTTATGTGCATCCAAAGTACTTGATAAAATTCGTCAATGGGATTTTGATCTTAACCTGGTTGGTTTTTGTTGAAGTGTTATTTTATAGATTAGAGAATTTCTATATCTAAGATTGCAAAAGTGTCAATGGTCAAGTTTAACGTGGAGATGTTTGATGGAAAATCCATTAATTTTGGCACGTGACAATGTCAAATGAGAGATATGTTAATCGAAAAAGATTTGTATAAGGCCTTGAGGGGAATTTCGCCTAAACTAGAGAATATATCGGAGGTGATTGGAGAGAGTACGACTTACAAGCATGTAGCACAATTCGATTAAATCTCGCACAAAATGTGCTATATTATGTCTTGAAGGAAGAATCTTCGGTGCCAATAGGAAGGAAAAAAAGCAGAGCATAAATAATCGTCTCCATCTTAAGAAGAAATTGTTTCAATTTGATTATATTGATGGTATATCGATGTCTGAACATATTGATGAGTTTAATAAAATCCTCTCATATTTATTAAGATTATATGTTGACATTGATGATGAAGATAAAGATTTGTTTCTTCTAAATTAACTTTCGGATTCATATGAGCATTTTAGCACCACATTGCTATATGGGAAGGGGATGTGAAGAATAATGATTACTGTTCGAAATTGTTAGGAAGAGAGAAACGAAAGAAGTGGATTAATGATTCTCAGTTTGATGCGTTGGTTGCATGGTATAGTACCGAAGAGAGAAGATAAGGTGAAAAAAGAAGCTCACGGTCCAAGTATAAGACCAAGATCTTAGAATATGTCATGTGTTATACGTGTAAGAAGAAAAGGTATTTCAAGAAGGATTGTCCTAAGCTAAAGGAAAGATACAATAAGAAACTTGTGGAGGAATCCGCTAATTCTGTCACTTTGGAGGATGATGAATTTAGGAGTACGCTGATAGTTTCTTCACAGGAAGCTCTTCAAACGAGTCGATTCTTGACTTGGGGTGTTGTTACCACATGTGACCGGATAGATATTTGTTCCATACCTTTAAATAAGTGGATGGAGGTAAAGTCTTTATGGGTAATGATCATACTTTTTGACGAAAGGGTATTAACACAATTAGATTAACGATGCATGGTGGAGTGACTAGGAATCTCACGAATATTTAGTAAGTTTTGGAGTTAAAGAAGAATTTAATTTATTTGGGATCTTTAAATTCTAACGGGTTCAAGATTGTACTCGAGGGGGGAATGATAAAGGTTTTATTAGGTGCCTTGGTGGTGATGGGAGGAAAGAAGGAGGGAAACCTCTATTTTATTTAAGGGAGAGAGATAACATTCCATGCCTCAATTATTGATGACGAAGAATAGGCAAAGAAGAATTCTACTAAGATTTGACATATGAGTTGGGGACATGTGAGGGAAAAGACCATACTTGAGTAAGCGAGGATTCCTAAAGGGTGCTAAGAGTTGAAAATTGGGATTTTATGAGTATTGTGTGCTTGTGAAGAAAATACGGGCCAAGTTTGACACGATAATTCATTACATGAAGCGAGTATTTGACTACGTTCACACGAATGTTTGGAGTCCTTAAAAAACACCATCTTTAGAAACTAGTAATTATTTTGTGATGCCCATTAATGAATACTCTTCACGAACTTGGGTCAACACCATGAAACACACAGATGAGGTATTTGTGGTGTTTCTTAAATGGAAAACGGTGGTGGGGAATCAGACCATAAGAAGATTAAGATTCTTAGGTAGGATAATGACGGGGAGTACAAATATCATCCTTACTTGAAGTATTGTGATGAGGAGGCTATTATTCGTCACTTTACGATCTGGAAAATACCACAACAAAATAGAGTAGCAAAGAGGATGAACCAAACCTTACTTAAAACAATGAGCTGCATGTTATCCAATGCAGGCTTGCCGAAGCAGGTTTCGAGAGAGGCTTTATCCTATGCATGGTTGATTGTTAACCATTTTTCATTTAGCGTAATTGATTATAAGATTCCTATGGAATCTTGGAAGGGTTCACATCTTACTTATGAGATAGTACATTTTTTTGGTGCCCGACCTATATTCATGTTAATGAGGGAAAAATTGATGAGAGAGTCAAAAAATAATTTTCATAGGTTCAAGTAGTGGGGACATGGATAGAAGTTATGGTGTCTGGAAGATAAGAAGATGATGGTGAGTAGGTGTAGGATGGTAATCATGAGTTCTTATGACTAATTCATGAGTAATGATTTTCTTTATATGTGACTATCTTTGTTGTATTTCATGACTTTCCTAGACCGAGTTGAGGATTAATCATCTACCAGTCTCCGCTGTAGTTCCTTCTCATGAGAAACGAGTGAGATATTTCTTTACCATGTCTCCTTTTGTATTGTCTTCAAGTATTGTTCTAACTATGCCAAATAATTTCTTGTAGGAGAGGGATCAATGCGGGATCTCGAGTATTATGCTTACTCTTTTAGGTACATGAGTAAGTTTCATTTCTTAAAATTGCTGATCATTCTATCTTTTACTTGGCATATTTATCATTTAATTATTTTGTTCTCAAGAGGAAGAAAGTGAGGAAAAAGAAGATAACGAAGAAGATGAGCAAGACTCTCAAGTTACTCAGTCTGATAGAGCTGAGGACGACCAAGGTGGTGAAGTCTCTACTACGAGTTCTGATGCTAGTTCAGTGAACACCAGTTTTGACATGGTGGAGATGAATGCTCCCAATGTATATATGAAATAATTATGGCATCATTGAAACATAATTTGCAAGTAGGACTGGGTTATATTAGATATAATTTTTGATCATCATCCGAAGACCTTCACTAGTCGCTCAATTCGTAATATTGAGGGCGTATCTATTGCCAACTTGAAGACACTTTCTAGCAATATTCTCTGATTCATAGAAACTCCTCCGAGCGAGATCACTACTTTGGGCATGTTCACATTCCTTGCTTCTATAAAAAACTTGGAGGATTGTTACCTCTTCAAGATGGATTGGTTGGATAGTGTTGCTCATAACCTAATTCATCCTACTATGAAGAATTTGATAAAGGCTCAATATTTTAAAAATGCCAGGGCTGAGCTGCGTTAACAACGGGAAGATGCTCTAAGAGATCAAATCAAGTATCCATAGCTTGAGTGGAGTGGGGTCCTATCTGGTGGTAAGGAAAGTGTTGCTCGTATTTTAAAGATTGAGGAGGATTTGAAGTGGGAAGATAGTGCATTATGGGAGGATTTTTATAGGAGAAAGAACTTTCTTTTCCTTGTGACGGGCGACTAGCCTTATGTAATCTTTGCATTTTTCTAACATTTTTAATATCTTTCCCCATTCTTCGAGTATGCCATTTTATGAAATAGAATAGTAATTATCATTATATATCTTATGCGTATACTGTGCACTTTTATTTCATTGCCTCTGAGCAAATGATATTGGTCTGTGAGACATTTTGTGTTTCACTAATACTTTGGGATTATCTGTATGCAATATTTTATGTTATTTCGTAAAATATTTTGTGAGTAAGTAAAAATAGAAAACTTTTATTTATGATTTGGGAACTTGTTGCCATGGCCTCTATATTTTTCTTTTGATCCATGCAACTACAATTATACAAGTATATCACCTAAAAATATTATGGCAAATATAAACTTGTTAAATAAAGAAAATGTGTTTCCTTTTATTTTAGAAATTATGTGCTGCCTTGCTCGCTAGATTTTGTCATTTATTTTTGAGTGGATATTAAGTTAAACGTATACCCCCTTAAAATATGGCAAGCAAAACATTTTTATTTTTAAAGAACATTTTGCCTCATACTTTGGGAATCCTTAGACTATTCTGCTCGCTATAATTTGTTAACTGGAGTAATATAATCATAACTTTGAAATGGAACCCTCCACAAAATATTGCGAGAAGATATATACAACAAGAAACTTGTTGGTTATATAATGTAGTATATACGAATAAAATAAGCACAACTATAAAACTTTGAAGAAACTTGCTATAACCAAATATGAGCCATTTTATTCATTCTATCAAACTTGATATGTTTACGTATTGCTCATACAAAAAGGGTTTATTTTTTATACAAGAAACTTTAATTTTGATAGACAAGAAAGGAGATAAACATTGAGATACCTCATGAATATTACTTCTTAAATCAATTGCAATTGATCGGCTAAATACACTCACTCTTAGGTTCTGAAATATGATAATATGCTAACTTTCCCACTCCTCCAATCATGAACGGTCTTTCCCAACTGGGCTTGAACTTTGGGGAAGACATAGTGACGAGATGATGCTCGAACAAATAAGTCCCGGACTTTAAATTCCCTTAGGTTGAATAAGTTTTCATTAGCCCTTGGTAGTTGCTGAGTGTAAAATTTTATGTTCTCCTTGGCCTTATCCCCGTTCTCGTCTAAAGCCTTCAATTGCACATTCCTCGAGTGTGGTAAAAACTCATGATTGAAAACTAATCGTGAAGGGGGTATTGCTAATTACACGAGCATGAAAACTTTTGTTCCATAAAATAAAGAAAAAAGGAGTGAACCTTGTTGTCTTATTATTAGAAGTTCTAAAAGCCCATGAAATTATTGGCAATTTGTCATCCTATGTCCCAGGGATATCTTCTAGCTTTTTCTTCAAAATTTTGATAATGGTTTTGTTGGTTTCCTCTACATATCCATTCTCTTTTGAATATGAAACAATTGAACTATTGTGGATGATCTTATACTTATCTGTGAACATTTTTATCTCCTTGCATACAAACTACTTGCCATTATCTATAAAAATGACATTTGGGATGCTCAACTTACAGTTAATGTTTTCAAAAATGAATTGAGTCACCACTTCACCACTTGAGTAGTAATACTTTTTAAGGGAACGACTTCTGCCCATTGAGTGTAAAATATATAGCCATTAGGATGAAATCTTTCCCACGAGAGATCGGGTTAATTGACCACACCAAATCAAATGCTCAAGTGTGGAACGGGTAAGGAACAACAAAGCTCTGTAAGCTCACTGATGGGGGAATGTAACATTTTACCTTGCACCTGACATGCTCTACATATTTTCACAACATTAATGTATTATGCTTCCATTGAAGGATAATAATACCCCAAGTTATTAATTGATCATATAACTTTGATCCACCCGTGGGCGAGTGTTCGTGTTTTTCTTTCATTACTTTATGTCATTTTTTACCTAGCAACACACCTCAAGGCCTTCTCATTATACCCTTTCCTGCATAATTTCCCTTTAATTAAGTAAAAACGAGGAACATTTTTCATAAAGTAGATTTCATCCGCTCGTTCAATGGGAAATTCTCCATAGTTTATATAGGTTACATAAATCTTCCTCCAATCTTCTAAAGCATATGAAAAATTTAGTTAAGTTGGATGGTCAAATCGGGTTTGGCATTTTAGGCAATCTTATTATAAATGAGAAATATTTTTGCTCATGTTGGTCCAATAGTAACCTCTTCACTGCAAATACCTAGAAAATATGATGTTTATGTCCCTATAATGCATCTTATCCATTAACCGCACATGGGTTTTTTCCTCTCCCACGCACCTTGCTAAGTAAATAGTACCTTGTAGCATATAAAAGTTCTCTAATTATGATAGCTTTATATTACCTTCATGATTTTTAAACTGCTTTACTATAGAGGCTTTCTAGTCTTTGGATTCCTCACTTAAAAACATAAATCTCACTATCGCAGGCATCATTATCCTCCAAATAGTAATTATAGCCTCTGATTCATCAATCTATAATTTTTGTGCAATTATTTTCAGAGCATCATGGTGTCTGTTCATCATTTTGGGGCGTCTCTCTACTTTAACAACAAAAAATGATTTAACAGAAGTTGGATGATCACACAGTAAGGAGCAAAGTTATCATGTTTTAAAGAAAATTTCCCATTGACTTGTTTAACTACAAGGCTTGGATCCCCTTGTATACACATAACCTTAATTCATAATCTTAGAGATTCTAACATCCTAAGTATTAATGCTTCATGTTATGTCTAATTATTCGAGAACTTGAAGCCCATCTTTTAAGAAATAGTGATTTTCTCCTTAGTACTGGAGAGTATGATCCCATCTTGTCCAGTACTTTGTGCAGAAGACCTGTCAAATGCCATTATCCACTATTCTATTTCTTCACACAAGAAACCGTGAAAAAATGCCCCCTGGTAATTCCTCGCTCGGAGGCTATAAAGTTTGGCTTGGGAAGTTGGATAAAAGATTAACCAAGTCTTGACTTTTGATATTTTTTGGGTGTGAGACACTTAAAATCATATTTTGAAATTATGAGAAGACACCTGGATTCTTGCCCAACTAGATTAGTTCTCGCAAGCTGGTACTTGATAGGGTAACTGTGAATGAAAGTAAATAGTGCCTTAACTTTTGTGGCCCCAAAACCAAGGCCAAACAATGACTTTCCATGCTTGTGTACCTATATCAGTCGCAAATATTACTTGGGATAAGTGCTATATATGATTTTCCTCTTCTTTTTTCCCCTGGGCGAGCAAGGGCCCAATAGACCTTTTTGTAAAAGTTAAATATAAGATCATAGATTTATATTCTTGCAGGGGTAATTATTGATGGATAGGTGAAAATTTCCTTAGTCCTCTTGAATGCTTTATGCTTCTTGTTCCCGTATACCCACTGAGAAAGGACTCTCAATTTCCTTCACTTTGTCCTTTACGAGTGCAAGAAAAGAAGGAAAGTCTTTTGCCAAAGTTGGTATAAATCTCCTCAAATAAGAAACTTTGCCTTAGAAACTTATGAGCTCCTATTATCTAGTATGTGGCTGCATCATCCAAATTGATTTTTCTTCTCCACAAATATTTTCACTTATAGTCTATTGACAATAAAACTGAGAAACTCGCATGCTGTTACCCCCAAAGCACACTTCTAGGGGCTGATCCACATCTTGTACATTTGGCAACGTTCAAAGACTCTTCTCAAATCTAGAATGTGTTTGATCTCTATTTTGGACTTGACCACCAATCATTTATATAGCGTAAGAGGGTAGTTTAAATAAGATGGAGGCGTAACCCCTTTTTTGAGTACAGTAATGATAAGTTAAACTTCAACAATACTGATTAACCACAAGACATGCAAACACGACTCAATGAAGATAAACCCAGTTAAACTCACAAATATATCTTGTATAACTCAGAAGGTAGTAATGAACTTAGAAGTAGCTTATCTAGAGGGAGATAAAAGTAAGCACCCTAGATACATCGTGGTAGGCAACCAAACACACCAACTACCCTCAAGAATCAGTGTCAAGTATTAAAAAGCTTCGTAATAAATGACAATGGTGGGTGAGTAAAACTCTTTGGTTTGTAATAACTCTCTCTGACGTATATCATCTCTAGTAATAACTTCTGAACTCTCAAAAGATCATCTGATGCCCCTCTCCAGAGGTGGGTGGTGTCTTTAAATAGTCTCCCACACCATCCCCGAGGTAATTCTGCAATTAATGATTGTGAAAGACATCCCTCATACTTTATGTCACAAACATTAAATACCTGATGCACTAGTTGTCTCCACGTCATAAGCATTAAATGCCAAGGCATGCCTTTTGTTTAACCACTGTGTATCAGGGGGCTGTTGTCATAGAGGTGGCTCACCAACTATCTGACAGCCCCAAATACCACCATGGCTTACTCAAGTGCAGGTCTATCATTACCTAGTTGGTTAGTGACATTATATAAAGTGGATGTGACATTAATTAGAGGGTTGTTTGGCTCACAACTCAACACCCGATCGAACTCTAAGCTGCTCCGCCCGAGGTTCCACGGTAAGGGTCTTTCAGTGTTTTACTAGGTGTATCTAAGATGGTCAGGACAATCCCCAATGGTGCCTCACTTCTCAATCCTCCAAAACAAGTCCCTCCAAAGTTCCCACAGCGAGGTCGTTCGATAGAGCATGAAAGCTCTCCCAGGCCCTGCCAAGCATGGTCTCTCGCAAGTACCGTTCGACCTCACACATAATCATTATTCTTGTTAAGTCATTATAATCGTTATAGTCCATAGTCAGTACAAATAAGAGATACAATACGATTAAGTAACACAACAAGCTAAGATATGAGTTGCCACGCTAAGCTGCCTCGCTGAGATGCCACGCTGAGTTGCCACGCTAAGATGCCTTAACCCCAGATACTGTTCTAAATAGGGGGATTATCCCTAATCTCAGGATTACCTTCAAGCTCCTTATACATTTTCCCCTTCGTGGAGAGATTTGTTATTGGAGCAAGAAATGTCTGCACGAAAACTTCTCAATCAGATAGACCTTCTATGTGTAGAAATTCTGGCATCTTTTCCTTCGTTATAACCACAGCATTAGGATCTCCAGGAAAAAGTAAAATTCTCCCTAATGTACTT
The DNA here is from genome assembly GCA_949130495.1 of Sambucus nigra. NCBI lineage: Eukaryota > Viridiplantae > Streptophyta > Magnoliopsida > Dipsacales > Adoxaceae > Sambucus > Sambucus nigra. Next base: position 356,836,151 of record OX422208.1, on the reverse strand, counting down.
GAACCGAAGGGCTACGTCTTATTGGTTCTTTGACGAAGGGACATTGCCACTTTTTCCTTACATTAAGCTTCAACCGTTCTAACTTTATTATTTGAAAATCTCCCAAAAGGCCTGCTAACCTTCTCAAATACTCATTTTTGCTCCGGGGAAGTGAAATTCTCTTGTTCAAGCTTCTGTGGGGTATAGTTACGAGTAGGGATTTTTCGTTAGGACTGCCCCTATGATTGAGACTTTGTGAAATTCTCCCCTGTAATGCTTCACTATGTTTGAAAAAGCAAAAATTCTCACCGATGTAGCCGAGTCACAGTTTAAACGATGTTTGGACTTGTGGCGAGGAGACATCATAGCTTTTTTGGACCGTTGGGACATCTTTTTCATTGGGAGTATATTGGATATGTCTGATAAAAATTTTTAGCGCCAAAACTCAAACTTCCTGAAGAAGGCAACCCCCTTTTATTTCCCAAGCATCACTTCATTAATGACATGACGCTGTCTTTTTAACCGTCAAGACACCTCCCAAAGTGCCATGTGACTATTTGAAATGATTAGAGGCAGCCTTGCACATATGGTGGTGGGAAAATCAAGAGACGGGTTTCTTAAAAGGTTTCAAACGTCTTTTTTTTTCAAAACCCTTATCTTTCCTCTGTCTTCTTTAAGCTCCCATCTTCTTTTAGAGAGATAACCTTGTGTGTAAACTCCATTGTTATCCAGCTCTTTACTTAGTTTCTTCTTTCTCTCATTTTTTATGCCACCGCCTGTGGTTGTGCTCCTCCCTCTTTGTTCCTATCCCTTCTTACCAAGATGTTTCATTCATCGCCACTCTAATATGGCTTCTTCAAGTGCCTTAAAGGTTGCCACCACCGCTGCTCAGCCAAGGTCCCCTTCTGCCACTTCTGGCGCCGCTGTTATCCCTAGCGCTACTGCCGAGAATGCTGCTCGTCAAGAGCAACTAAGCTTCTACCGTCGGTCTCCCATCTTTGGCGAAGATGATGAATTCTATGATGCATGTAAGACTTGCCATTTCTCAGCCAAGTATGACCCTTTACTGTTAGGTGACGAGGATGAGGATTCGTCAAAATGGGGCTATCTTCCCCCAAAGGGGACTCTGCGCTTTAGGTTGGACCGTGGTGACTTCCCCTATTCTCAGATCGATTTTGAGGCACCCAGGGGGTCGCCAGTCCATTTCACTGCCTAGCACACATATATGCAGAGATCTCACGCTGCTGCTCTTGCGAAGGTTGGTCTTCATTGATCTTACTGGTTTGGGGAGTTAACACTTTTTAAGCATAACGCTGCGCTGCAAGTACTAGTTTCTAGATGGAACGTTACAACTCCCACGTTCTTTACTACGTGGGGAGAGTTCACCATCATGTTGGAGGATGTCTGCGAGCTACTTGGGCTTGAGCCTATGGGTGAGTTTGCATACCACGATGAGGCCCTGGATGCCGAAGAGGCTGCTGATCAGGCTGAGTGGGATTGAATCTGCCGTAGTTGCACTGGTTCTTCGAACAAAGCCATATTTACCCCCCTCATTAGTTATTTTTTTAAAGCTCCAACCCCGAAGGATGTCACTGTTGCAACGAGCCAAGGTAGAGGTACATCTCTGGAACTACCAACCTACATTCTTGTGTTTCTCTCACGTTTATTCCTGACTGGGAAACCCAATGACCAGCCCAGGAGGGACCTCGCAAATATTTCCATCCATTTGGCCAGGGGTTTTAACCTTTCATTGGTCGCCATTGCCTTGGGGTCCCTCTACACCTAGATAGATCGAACTCATATCGACATGGCATGGTCACTAGGTCATTATAACTTGGCCAATTTCGCTAACACCAATATCTTAACGGGCTTTCTTTACACCCGTTTTCCTGCCATTGTCGCCAAGTCTATCTCTCTCCCCGTGAACTAAGGTATTAAGCCCCCACGCCTCTTATGTTTTCATAAAAAATAGAGTCGAAAGGAGATAATGGGAGTTTTTGATCGTTTTGACTCCTTTATAATGAGGCCGTACAGCAAATCTACTTTTGCCCATTCTTGGGATTTTTCCCCTTCTACAGCTTCATAGGTCAAATTCATCCCGGTTGTAGAAGATCCTTCACAGGCCGTGTTGCTTGTGTTTACCCCTGGGTTTCTTCCTTCCTATACTGAATGGGGATACACCTCAGAGCTTTACACCCTGATAGATGTAGTAGGCAGTTTGGGTTTGATCAGGGGGACCCTCGACCTGTGTTTCAACAAAACCACACAAGGGACACTTTCGCTGAAGCCTGCACCTTCTACTTTGTCGCAACGGTACTTGGTGTGACTTCTATCATCAATGGGCGAGTCACCATTCCCAGTGCCACTAGGAAAGGGGACGTATCCACCTCCTATGCCACCAAGTTCTGTTTGGTGCTGCTGACCAGGATTCACGAGTATGTTCAGTCCCCCCCCCCCCCCAGTATCCTACTGTCCTTTCTTTCTCTGCCTCTGAACTGGGTCTCAAGGGGAACTCCGTTCTTGGAGTTAAGTTTCCTTTGGGTAAAATAATTAAAGAACCTCCCCAGGAGCTACCCCCTTATTTCCCGATGATCGCTACTGCCACCCCAAAGCCCAAGGCTGTTGCAACTGCCAAACCGCCTGCCCCCTCAGCCGAAGCTGCTACTGGCGAAGGGCCTTCCCAGCCACTAGCCAAAAAGACCAGGAATTCCAAGGGTGGGACTTGCTCTAAATCTAAGTCCCAAGACCAAGCTCCTTTGGAGGTGTTCCCCATTTCCACTGTTCCTCCTCCCGTGTCTGTAGAAATGGACGAGGAGTTGAGAAGGCAAGTTCAAGCTGAGGTAGAACGAATAAATTTTAAGTTTTAGCGACACGCCCCTGCTGTTCCTCCTTTGGCTGCCTTTTTCACGGTCATAGTTGATCCAACTGAGCCAACAACAAAGAGGAGAAAAAGTTCGAGGGTACCTCAAGGTGCTTGTGCAATGGGCACGAGGAAGAAAACTATGGGTATAAAGTCCCAGAAGAAATGGGCGCCCGAGATACATCTCGCCCCAACCCCTTCTGCTGCTGCCTCCTCTCCACCTTCACCAGTGGTTATACCTTCTCGTTCTCCTTCTAGATCTGAGGTATGTGTGCATTCTTTTTGTTCTTATTCCCCTTTTATTAAGGCATGCTGCATCTTATTATTTCTTGATTACTTTAGTTCTGGGAGTTAAAGAAGAAAGGCCCAGTCCCCCCATGAGCCGTTTTGTGGGGGGACATTTCGATGTCCTCAAAGACGATACTACGCCTCCTCGTTCCCCCATGATAGGTCTTACCTACTCTCGCCATTTGTCTTCCCAACGGGCCAGAGATGCTGCTGTGGGGGCTACTACCGTTGAATCTGTTGGAATATCTTCCCAACAAGAGGCAACTGCTCCAGCCCTTTCTGAATTACCATCCGAGCCAAAGGTCCCTCTGCCCATCGTTGTGCTTGAGGAGAGTGCCCCTGAGGTAAAAAAAAATTTATTGTCAAGTCTCACATCTTTTCCTTGTCCCATTGCTTTGTTTATCATTCTGATATGTTGGGATGTTTGAAGTGGAAGTGGCATCTCTAATAGATAACATTTTTCTTCCCACTGCACTGGCGAGACCCCTGACTGCAATTCCCCTTTTTAGCGCTATAACTCAGGTAAGTAACACTTATAGGTATTTCTCCCTTTCCTAGTACTTATTCACCGTTTCTAACACTTTAGCTTCGTTGCTGCAACTTTCTCTAAGTCTTTACCCACCCTGGGCTCTTGGTGGTATATATATTTCTAGGGCCAAGGTTGATGCTGCTGCTCATCGTGATAGTTCTTCACTATCCGCCAGTGTTGGGGAATCTCTTGAAGGTCCAACGTCTTCTCCTAGTGAAGCGCTCGTGTTGACCTTAGTACCTTTTAGTGGCAAGGGAAGTTTACCTACCGTTGAGGCTTCTTCACCCAAGGGCCCCGTTGAGGCTACTAAGGCAATGAGCCCGCCACCAACAGTTCCTGCTGCTATGGCCTCCATGACGACTCTCGTTCTCCCTCTTGCTGAGGTATTTTGCTAATTATTATGTATTTCTCAACCCTTCAAACTCCACCTATGATGGTGACTTAGTCGACGAAAACAATTGTTAAGATTTTTCACAAACTCCACCTACAACGGTGACTTAACAACGAAAATGCTTGTTAATATTTTTCACAAACTCCACCTATAACGGTGACTTAACAACAAAAACGCTTGTTAAGATTTTTCACAAACTCCACCTATAACGGTGACTTAACAACGAAAATGCTTGTTAAGATTTTTCCACAAACTCCACCTATAACGGTGACTTAACAACAAAAATGCTTGTTAAGATTTTTGACAAACTCCACCTATAATGGTGACTTAACAACGAAAACACTTATTAATATTTCCCATAAACTCCACTTATAACGATGACTTAACAACGAAAATGCCTGTTAAGATTTTTCACAAACTTCACCTATAACGGTGACTTAACAACGAAAACGCTTGTTAAAATTTTTCATACACTCATTATTTCTTCTACATGTTCTCAGGTTGCATGGGAGGATTCTCCACCAGTTCTTTCGCCCATTGCCTCGCCCCATCGGGAACGTGTCATCTCAGAAGATTTTATCCATAATGATCAAGGTTCCACGATCGGTGCTACTACTGAGAGAGAATATGGCTGTGAGCTTCCTCTGCCCAACCTGGCTCCTCACGCCTTTTGCTTGATGGTGCTTCAGCGTTCTCCTCAAATGCCTGCCAACCATTGTTTGGTAGTTGAGCAGCTTGTAAACCATCATCCTGAAACATTCGGGATGGATTGCGTGCGTTCAAATATCTCTGTTATGGGTTACATGCTTCAGGGCATGGCTACCGTCGTTGCTGAGATTGCCAATACTCTAACCTCAAACGTTACCAGACCCCTCCTTAACCAATTCTTGGGCTATCTGAGGGAGTTCGATCGCGACAACTTCCATTTTAACTGGATTATCACGCATTTAAAGACTTTAAAGATCTAACGACTGGACAGCCAGAGGGAACTGCTCCGGAAACATCAGGAGGATCAACAGGCTGAGGAAGCTAAGTTGACCGAGTTAGCACCTTTTCTCGAAGTTGTTGACAAAGAGGTGGAGGACATCGAAGAAGCTCTACGTCTGGCAAAGCTGAAATGAGAGAAACTCCTTATCGAGCGCACATAAGCGTAAATGAGGTTGGAAGTTTCTATTAATGACCAACGGTCTTGCCAAGAAGCTTCTTCGAAACTTCCTGGAGATTTTTTCTCTTCCCCAGATCTGTGGTTCCTCCTAGGTCAATGAACTTTTGTATATATTTTTCTTTTTTTCCTTCTTATGTAATTCTTGGGCAATAGCTCCCAATTTTGTAATGCCCCAAAGTTTATGAATGAAGAAAGATATATGTTTTCTCATGCCTTTCCTTTGTGTTATAACTGTTTACGTACATTATGCAGTTCTATGGTTCTTTCATCTCCACTTGAATTATAATAAAGAGAACTTGCGTATTTATCATAGAAAGAACTTGTATATTCATAAGAGCTAGATACATCGGTGGCCCAAACATAATTTCATACACATGATAAACCTTCAACCATTTATTATTAATTTTGACTGGTTTGTCTTCTTCCATCTTAGAAATTAAGCAATAACCAGAGTCATGAGCTTCTTTTACAATGAAAGGTCCCTCCCAATTTGCTGCAAACTTGGGTAGGGGAAATCCTCTGATGTGCTTTACTACTGGTTTCAACACGAGATCTCCTTCCACGAACTTTCTTGGTCTCACCAGAGATGCTTCGTATACATTTGAAAGTGTTGCATCACATTAGCTCTGTGTTCGTCCAATATTTCCAGCTGCACGTGTTTATTTTGAGGGAGCATGCTACTTCACAAGGCGTATCGAGCAGAGGGAACTTCTAACTCCACCGAAAGGATTTCCTCGACCCCATAAATGAGGGAGAACGGAGTATACCCTGTAGGCTTCCTCTTGGTTGGTCGATTGTCCCACAATACAGCTGGTATCTTATCGTCCCATGCTCTTGGAAAATCCTCCATCATTTTAGCCAAGATATTAACCAAAGTTTTGTTAGTTGCTTCGGCCTAACCGTTTCCCTTTGGGTATGCCACCATTGAGGTATGATGGACAATAGAGTACTTGTTTGTGAACATCGTTACTTCTGAATTGACAAAAGGGTTCCATTGTCTGAAAGGATAACCTTTGGTATCCCAAAATGGCAAATGATGTATTCTCTGATGAAGTTGCTCACCACCCCCGCTGTTGCCCTTCTCAGTGGTATCGCTTCAGCCCACTTTGTGAAGCACTTCGTTACCACTAGTATCCATATCTTCCCCCTTGAAGAAGGGTGTATTACCCCTACCAGGTCGAAGGTCCAAGTGTGAAAAGAATATGATATTGCCAGGGAGTGTAGGTCCACCGATGGGGCATGGATCATATTTCCATGAAGTTAGACAACCTTGCATTTTCTAATGAACTCGGTGGAGTCTTTCTCCATCGTTGGCCAATAATACCCCAACGTCATCAACTGATCATACAACTTTTCCCCTCCTATGTGAGCTGGTTCGTGCGCTTGTGTGAGGACCTCAGTTGCTTCTTCCTTTGTGATACAACGCAATGGTTTGTTGAATTATCCCCTTCGAAAAAGCTGCCCCTATTGAACATATAACCTAGGGGCCCTTCACTTAAGTCCCATCGCGTTAATCTTCTCTGTTGGGATAACTCCATCTTTAATAAAGTCAATAAAAGGCTGTCTCTAGTCCGCTTGAGATTCCATGAAATGACATTCGTCCACCTCGAAGAATAACTCGCATTTATCACACTTCCATTGCAGCTCTGTCGTGTCTTGTTTCATTCTAGGCCAAAAATACCCATTTCTTTGAATCCTTGAGTAAAGAGGTATCTCAGTTGTTTCGTAGTGCTCTTCATGTGTTTTATGCAATCTTCGCTCTGCTTCTTCTTGGACGATGCACCTTGGTAGCCATCCTCCTAGATTCCTAAAGTAAAGGTTCCCCTGGTTTGTGAATTATTGAGCTAATTCTCTTAGTCCCATTGTTCCTTCGCCAGACTCTAGTTGCTTCCTAATCTCTCTCCTCTAGTCCGTGTCCTCCTCCATCGGTAAAATTGATTTTACTATCAAAGGAGCCGTCTTTCGTTGGATCACGACGGTAGTTGCATCGTTCCCCATGACCATTTTTTGGGAAATGGTGGCATAGGCGTCTGGATGGTGGTTCATTGTTATGGGATGTCTCTTGATCTTTGTCCGATGGAACTGGCCGAGGAACCTCTGAATGATTGTCTTGTATGGTGCCAAACTTATGTGCTTCAATGCATATTCTCCGTTCACATGCTGAATTACCAAGTTTAATTCACCTTTGATGCAAGTGTACGAATTCCTCTTCGAAGAGCCTCTAGAAACCCCAGCACCAATGCTTCATATTCTGCCTCGTTGTTGGTACAAGGGAAATCTAACTTGTAGAAAAGAAAAATCTCCTCCATTCCTTTTGAAAGAATAACCCTTGGTCCTCCTTTCTTTTTTGCCAAAGATCCATCAAACTGCATCGTCCATTCTTCGCCCATTGCGTCTAGGTGATTGGCCTACAAATCGTCTCTTGAAATACTTTCTTTAAGTGGCTCAAATGTTCCCGAGGGGAATATTTCCAATAGGTCGGCGTATGCTTGGCTTTTGATCGCACGAGGGACCACACATTTCAAGTCATATTCGGAGAGGATAAAGAACCACCTAGCTGCCCTGCCAATCAGTATAGTTCTTGCCAACAAATACTTAATGGGATCACATATCATTACAATATGAATTGTAAAAGACAACATGTAATGTCTAAGTTTTTGCGCTACGAAGACTAAGGCTAAACAATGCCTTTCCAAGCTACTATATCTGAATTTTGGCCTATGGATGGTCCTGCTGAGGTAGTAGATCGACCGTTCTTCCCCATCAATCTTCAGTGCCAATAAAGCTCCCACGAACGTCATGGTGGACGTGAGGTATAGCTGTAACGGTATTCCTGCCTGCGGGGCAACCATGATCTGTGGTGAAACGAGCAGCTTCTTCAGCCCAGTGAGAGACTCTTGGTGAACCCCCTCCCACTTGAATTTCGTGTTCTTCCGTAACATCTGCATCAATGGGTGTGTCATTTCGACTAACCCAGGCACAAATATCCTTAGATAGGAGACTGTACCGAGGAAACTCTTTAGCTCCTTTGTCATTCTTGGACTTGGCATCTTTAAGATTGCTTGCTGCTTGTCCTGGTCCATCTACTCCCCTTGCCGATCAACCACGAAGCCTAGAAATTGTAATAACCCATGTAATTTTTGGGGTATTTTCAAAATAAAGAGGAAAAATGAAGTTTTTCATAAAATTATTTTTATTGCTCAAATATATTGGTTATGATTTTAGAAGAATAAAACTTCAAGCAGAATTAAAATCGGAGTTAAAACGGATTTTATATGATTCTTTTTATATTTTGCCTTATGGCATTTTTAAGGGAAACTGTCAGATTTTAGGCATGATCGATCAATCGATGATTTTCATAGATCGATCGATGGGAAGAGAAAACGTGAGTATTTGTTTTGGTTACAACTCTATTATTTTTGCCTTATTTAAAGGGGTCGTGGGTGACTATTTTTGAAGCATATTTTGGAACAAAAATATGCAGCAAACATATTTTTATTTCCTCTCTTTTTATGCACAAACAAGCCCTTTAATTTATGCATTCAACCTTAGGTTTTTGAGGTGTTCTTGGGAATGTTTTGAGGTTGTTCTTGGAGGTGTTTTTGATGATTCTCAGAGAAGATTTTGATGGCTTATTCTGTGATATCTAGGCAGAATTATGTTGGTTCTTTTCGGTGGTTTAAGGTATGGGGTTTTACACAATATGCTCCTTAATCTCGCGATTATCTTTCTCGTTGTTTTCTTGTTATTATTGACTCATATTTGATTTGCTAAATTCATTGGAATTCTGAAAAAATATTTGTTGGAATCAAATATTGATTCATGTGTTTTATTTGGTGTTGAGCATGTTGTCATGAGATTTTAATATGGCACGGAGGTTGGGAACCCGCCAATATTTTTTTTTCCTTCTATGATAAAAAAAATGCATAGGGGCGGTATGGTGGTGAGGCCTGGTGACCAGGTTAATGTGTTGTTGAGAAATTATATTGATATAATCGCTTATGAGATTCGTTTTTGATTTGAATATTCGTATTCGTATTGTGACGTTTTATTCACCGCTAATATTTATTGAACATCTTTTCTGTCGTATTGTGTACTTCCCTATATTTTCTTTTAGTGGCAGGTTAGCGCGGATTTTGGGCCGCTATGGAGATTGATTTTAGCGAGAATTATTTTGGGAATATTTTTAATACAAGTTAAGAAGATTGTATTTTTTTTTATATAGAGCATTGGAGATTTATTTTATTTTCGAGCTAGCTGTTGTTTGTAATTCAAGAGACTTGGTTGTATTTGTATTTGAAGAGTTTGAAATTAGTGGTTTCTCTTTTGTTGTTGTGGGAATTAGATGCTTTATACATTGTTATATTGTGGAATTGGTTAGTTTTATCGATAGTAGCGCTCCGTTCTCTCTCCCTGAGCGGGCAGAGTGTTGCAGAATGGTATCAGAGCTTAGGTATACGACCACCCTCGGGTCTTGGGTTTTGGGTTTGTTGCGTTTTTGTGGCGCGTGTTTTTGGCGATAGATTTTTTTAGAGAATCGTTTTACGTTAGGCATCTATATTAGATGTGAGGAAATTATTTTTGGTGACGAGATTATTTTTGGAGATCGTTGGCCTGATTTTTGAGAGTTAGGGATTCGACAAATTTCGAGGGCGAAATTCCATTGTTAGTGGGGAAGTGTAACAACCCGTGTAATTTTTGGGGTATTTTGAAAATAAAGAAGAAAAATAAAGTTTTTCATAAAATTATTTTTATTGCTCAAATATGTTGGTTATGATTTTAGAAGAATAAAACTTCAAGTGGAATTGAAATCGGAGTTAAAACGGATTTTATATGATTTTTTTTTTATATTTTGCCTTATGTCAATTTTAAGGGAAACAGTCAGATTTTAGGCATGATCGATCGATCGATGATTTTCATAGATCGATCGATTGCCAGAGAAAACGTGAGTGTTTGTTTTGGTTACTGAAAAGTGCGGTACATAAATGCGGTGTGTGATATTGAATAAAAAATTATTCACAAATTTCTAAGTAAACCATTTTTAATTAGAGTCTATTTTTGAACAAAATAAATACAGCCCCTAAACATGCGTTAAAATTAAGAAGATATTTAATTGAACACAATATTTTAATTAAATCCAAAAAATATGCATCTAGATGATTTATCAAATAAATATAGTATGTGACACAACATATCAGGAAAAATCCCCGCAGGGCAAAACCATATTATTTTCAGTATAATTTGTAAAGAACGGTTACAAGGATTATAATGAAAATAAGTGTGACATACGAAATACCCGTAGGTGTCGGTTTCGATGTCGTCGGCTGGAATCTCCCGCAAGAATTCTAGATGGGAAGTAATGCAGAAGATACCGACTTCTCCACAAAATACTTCTTAATGAGTATAATAAATAATTTGAAGGTTTATGTTGTGCACGTAACAAATGGGAAGAAGTGTGCATTTATAAGAAAGTTAAAAGCCTTAAAAAACATCTTTAAGAAAAGAAGGCAGAATAAGGGCCGGATTTTTCTCAACATATTGCAAAAGAGATTTGTCCAACAAGAATTGGTATAACATTTGGCACAAAAATCGAGGTCGGCGCCGTCGTTCGAACGAGAAGGGATATCGCTCGACGAGAGGACATGTCGTTCGAACGAGTTCGCGCGACATGCTTATGTCGCTCGAACGACATGTGATCTTGTGAGAACGAGCACGCTTTCCAAAAAAGTCCGTTTTAGCTTTAGAAAAAAATATGCATATGATAAAAAATAATTTCAGACCTTAAAAAATATTTTCGAAAAAATTCCCAAATATATATGCAAATATAAACAACTCCAATTAATCATTTTACTGATAATGTGTCGTAGAGTTTGTGGGAAACGGTTGAGCAGTACGTAGCATGTAGCTTGATGCACCAGTGAAGATGATGGATGCATGGATTCGGATAAAGGCCGTCTTGGATGATCGTGATGACGTGCCGAATGTAGCGGTATCAGACATACAACTTGTGATCTAGGAAAAACTTAAAAATCCTCGATTCTACCCCAAACATTTATAAAATTATGTCCTTACAAATCTTCCCCTATGTCTATGCCGGTACATACATAAAAAATCCGAATTATGCAATCTCCCCAAAACAAATGACATATAGGATAATATCCCATTAAACCCTCAAACTGAGAATATTAAGTGACATGTCTTCAATCAAACTTTAACATCTTCAAATCTTCAACACTCCAAAAACTCCCAAAGCTTTTATCATCAGGGTATGCAATCCAATAAATATCAACTTTGTACCTACATAATGAGTAAAAGCAAATACACGTGACACACAACAGTTTGATTTATAATGATATGCAAAAATCAAAGATCATTTAATCTTCAACAAATCATTGATAAATCAACATAATTTCTCCCCCATAATTCATTCTCCCCCTTTTTATGATGTCCCCAAATAGACAGATATGAGAAGCATAAACATGAAAAATGTCACAAAAAATGTTCTTTTTTTTATTTTAATTTTTCAAAGAATCAAAGAATCTTCTAATTTTTGAATTTTTCAAAATTTTTACACAAAATATTCAACAAGGAATCACACCATGAAAGAACACAAAAACAACCAAGTCGATGATAACGTAATTGTAGGGGTGTGAACACATTCGATAGGTAAATAAACTCAATCAATCATATGTGCATGATGCATACGTATACTCCTAACGAATGAACACCAAAAGTATCCTTAGGTGTAAAAATTGTTGAATTTAGATGACATCGTCTTAATCAAATCATCAAATCAAAGTTAAAGATATTTCCACACCAATAACGTCCGAGACTATTTAGTGCTTTTTCAAGATCTCCAAGGACGTGCAAACCCGTTTAAATTTTCCAACCAAACTCCCTCAGATATATATTTTGAATAGAGGTGATCTAGATTCTCAAACTTTGGAGAATTGATGGTGAAACCTAATGGCCCATTTTTTGACATGTATTTCTTTTTATTGCCTTTAAATTTTTTCTGGATCTTTTAACCTCTTTGGACCCCGAATAATAAAATTTCTTAAATTTTTTAGGTCAGTTTTAATGGTGGCTTTTACGCAAAGGATAGATAATTACCTTTCCTAGCCCCTCCCCGTTATTTAAAATACCACACAATCTCACCATACGATTTTTACATGCACACCTTTCTTATCCAGTTTTACCACGCTTGGTTCATTTTAAGGACAAGATTGAAGTGAAAACATCTAACCAACATGTGATAGGACAAGTACAATAATCAATCAAATCCGTGCATGTGTGCAATAAAGGAAATCATGAGTCAAACATGTAGGAAGTAACACTTAATTACATCTTAATGACTCCAAACATTATAAAGCACAAAGATGACAAGATATATTGTCAAAAAACATTATCAAATAGTCACATGAATAAATGGAATGAAATTACGACTTGGCTATCTTAAATGTTCATCCATAAAATGTGCAAATAAAAAAAATCTTGTTGTTCTTTTCTCAATTTTTTTTTAAATGTTTTTAAAAAAAAAACTTATTGAATTTTTTCTAATAATTTTATCAAAATAAAATCGTTTTGTATTTTTCAAATAAATTTATCAAAATAAAATCTAAAAGTAAAAATTTATACAAACAAGATACATACTAGCAATAGGCAAATAATGTCATCATGAAACTCATCCTATGCTAGTAAGCAAGTCAAACCTCAATCGTTAGGTGCAGAGGGATTTTCAAAAGGTGGTAACAACTTATGAAAAACCTTCATTAAATCTTGTGAAGTATTGACCAAAAACTTAACTTGCTCACCTAAATGTGCACACTCCTTTCTTAAAAACTCCTTCTCTCTCTCCAAATCTAAAATCTGATGACCTAAATTTCTATTATACTTCTTTCTTTTCAAGTTCTCGGTGTACAAATCTCTAAGCGATTTTTGGAGCTCACTTTCATCTCCACTTTCACTCTCGCATTTTTCTTCACTTGAAGTGCTCAAAACATCACTATCGCATTCACGAGCACAATTGTGGGACAAAGAGGGTGTGCTCACACAACTCGAAAAAGCAACAAACTTCTCACCACTAGTCTTATCATTCTCACTTTCACTACTATCATTAAGTGTGGCGGGCATGGCTACTTTCTTTTCTTTCTTTCTAAGCCACGTAGGACACTCAAATGACTTATGCCCCTTACCCGCACATTAAAAATAAGTCACGTTCTCAAACTCCTCCTCACACTCCTCATACGAGTCACTCTCTTTTTCCCTCTCACCTCTTTCTTTGGCCTTTCCTTTCTTTTTATTTTTATCAAAAAATCTCTTTTTATTAGAAGAATTTTCATTAGAAATTTTGAGAAACTTTTTGAAATTTTTCGCAAATAAGGCCAAATCATCAACGTCTCCCTCATAATCGGACTCACAAACTTTTTCTTTCTTTTCTTAAAATGAGTCTTTAACGCAACACCTCTATCCTTAGCCTTAATGGATTGGGGAAATATGACAATCTCATAGGTTTGAAGATCTCCTACAAGTTCTTCCAACTTAAGTCATTTCAAATTTTTCAAAGAGTTCAAAACAGTGACTTTAGGAATAAAGCATTTTGGAAGAGATCTCAAAATCTTTTTAACGACACGTGTGTTATTAATCACCTCACCCAAATTAAAACAACTGTTAACAATGTCCGACAAACGTGCATAAAAATCATCAAAACATTCAGACTCAGACATGGTGATAGTCTCAAATTGGGTGGTCAAATTTTGTAATTTTAATTCTTTAACCGCGTTCGTACCCTCATGTGTCAATTTCAAAACATCCCAAGACTCTTTAGACGTGGTGCACGTCATAATTCGACGGAACTCGTCAGGATAGATAGCTCCAGAAATAGCACTCAGACCACGGGAATTAAAATTAAACATTTTATAATCATCTTCGATCCAGGATGACACAGGTTTTAAAGAGGGGACGTTATTAATACTGACCATGGGAGGAGTCCACCAATTTTCTCAAAGAAACCAAACACACTCGTCAATAGCTTTTAAAATATGTTTCGTGCGAGCTTTCCAGTAGGCATAATTAGACCCGTCAAAAATAGGCATCTTATTAAATGAATGTTCCATTGGAAAAATTGCGAATAAACACAAAACAGATTTTTCAAAAAATCAATATCACACGAATTTACGAAAATAGGAATACGCGATAAATTAGCGCAACCCGCTCTGATACCAATTTGAAAAGTGCCGTAAATAAATTCGGTGTGTGATAACGAATAAAAAATTATTCGCAAGTTTCCAAGTAAATCATTTTTAATTAGAGTCTATTTTTGAACAAAATTAATACAACCCCTAAACATGCGTTAAAATTAAGAAGATATTTAATTGAACACAGTATTTCAATTAAATCCAAAAAATATGCATCTAGATGATTTATCAAATAAATATAGCATGTGACACAACGTATCAGGAAAAATCCCCACAGGGCAAAACCATATTATTTTCAGTATAATTTGTAAAGAATGATTACACGGATTATTATGAAAATAAGTGTGACATACGAAATACCCGCAGGTGTCGGTTCCGATGCCGTCGACTGGAATCTCCTGCAAGAATCCCAGATGGGCAGCAATGAAAAAGATACCGAATTCTCCACAAAATACTCCTTAATGAGTATAATAAATCATTTGAAGGTTTATGTTGTGCACTTAACAAATGGGAAGAAGTGTGTATTTATAAGAAAGTTAAAATCCTTAAAAAACATCTTTAAGAAAAGAAGGCAGAATAAGGGCCGAATTTTGCTCAACATGTTACAAAAGAGATTTGTCCAGCAAGAAGTGGTGACATCATTTGGCACAAAAATCGAGGTCGGCGCCGTCGTTTGAACGAGAAGGGATGTCGCTCGAACGAGAAGGGATGTCGCTCGAACGAGTTCGTACGAGATGCTTATGTCTCTCGAACGACATGTGATCTTGTGAGAACGAGCATGCTTTCCAAAAAAGTCAGATTCGGCTTTAGAAAAAATTCTGCATTTGATAAAAAATAATTTCAGACTTTAAAAAATATTTTCAAAAAAAATCCCAAATATATATGCAAATATAAACAACTCTAATTAATCATTTTACTGATAATGTGTCGCGGACTTTGTGGGAAACAGTTGAGCAGTACGTAGCATGTAGCTTGATGCACAAGTGAAGATGATGGATGCATGGATTCAGAAAAGGCCGTCGTGGATGATCGTGACGACGTGCCGAATGTAGCGGTATCAGACATACAACTTGTGATCTAGGGAAAACTTAAAAATCCTTGATTCTACCCCGAACATTTATAAAATTATGTCCTTACAAATCTCTCCCTATGTCTATGCCGGTACATACATAAAAAATCCGAATTATGCAATCTCCCCAAAACAAATGACATATAAGATAATATCCCATTAAACCCTCAAACTGAGAATATTAAGTGACATGTGTTCAATAAAACTTCAACATCTTCAAATATTCAACACTCCAAAAACTCCCAAAGCTTTTCTCATCAGGGTGTGCAATCCAATAGATATTAACTTTGTACCTACATAATGAGCAAAAGCAAATACCCGTGACACGCAACAGTTTGATTTATAATGATATGCAAAAATCAAAGATCATTTAAGCTTAAGCAAATCATTGATAAATCAACATAATTTTTCCCCCATAATTCATTCTCCTCCTTTTTATGATGTTCCCAAATAGACATATATGAGAAGTATAAACATGGAAAATGTCACAAAAAAAATATTCTTTTTTTGTTTTAATTTTTCAAAGAATCAAAGAATCTTCTAATTTTTGAATTTTTCAAAATTTTTACACAAAATATTCAATAAGGAATCACACCATGAAAGAACACAAAAACAACCAAGTCGATGATTGCGTAATTGTAGGGGTGTGAAAACATTAGATAGGTAAATAAACTCAATCAATCATATGTGCATGATGCATACCTGTACTCCTAACAAATGAACATCAAAAGTATCCTTAGGTGTAAAAATTGTTGAATTTAGATGACATCGTCTTAATAAAATCATCAAATCAAAGTTAAAGTGATTTCCGCACCAATAACGTCCGAAACTATTTAGCGCTTTTTCAAGATCTTCAAGGATGTGCAAACCCGTTTAAATTTTCCAACCAAACTCCCTCAGATATATATTTTGAATAGAGATGATCTAAATTCTCAAACTTTGGAGAATTGATGGTGAAACCTAATGGCCCATTTTTTGGCATGCATTTCTTTTAATTGCCTTTAAATTTTTTCGGGCTCTTTTAACCTCTTTGGACCCCGAATAATAAAATTCCTCAATTTTTAAGGTCCGTTTTAACGGTGACTTTTACGCAAATGATAGATAATTACCTTTCGTAGCCCCTCCCCGTTATTTAGAATACCACACAATCTCAGCAAACGGTTTTTACATGCAATCCTTTCTTTATCTAGTTTTATCACACTTGGTTCGTTTTAAGGACAGGATTGAAGTGAAAACACCCAACCAACATGTGATAGGACAAGTACAATAATCAATCAAATCCGTGCATGTGTGCAATAAAGGAAATCATGAGTTAAAGATGTAGGAAGTAACACTTAATTACATCTTAATGACTCCAAACATTATAAAGCACGAAGATGACAAGATATATTGTCACAAAACACTATCAAATAGTCACATGAATAAATGGAATGAAATTGTGACTTGGCTATCTTTAATGTTCATCCATAAATTGTGCAAATACAAGAATCTTTTTGTTCTTTTCTAAAAAAAAAATAAATTTAAAAAGAAAAAAAAATCTTTTTGAATTTTTTCAAATAATTTTATCAAAATAAAATCTTTTTGTATTTTTCAAATAAATTTATCAAAATAAAATCTAAAAGCAAAAATTTATACAAACAAGATACATTCTAGCAATAGGAAAATAATGTCGTCATGAGACTCATCCTATGCTAGTAAGCAAGTCAAACCTCAATCGTTAGGTGCAGAGGGGTTTTCAAAAGGTGGTAATAACTTATGAAAAACCTTCGTTAAATCTTGTGAAGTATTGACCAAAAACTTAACTTGCTCACCTAAATATGCAAAGTCCTTTCTTAAAAACTCATTCTCTCTCTCCAAATCTAAAATCCTACGACCTAAATTTCTATTCTACTTCTTTATTTTCAAGTTCTCGGTGTACAAATCTCTAAACGCTTTTTGGATCTCACTTTCATCTCCACTTTCACTCTCGCATTTTTCTTCACTTGAAGCGCTCAAAACATCACTATCGCATTCGTGAGAACAATTGTGGGACAAAGAGGGTGTGCTCACACAAGTAAAAAAAGCAACAAACTTCTCACCACTAGTCTTATCATTCTCACTTTCACTACTATCACTAAGTGTGGTGGGCATGGCTACTTTCTTTTCTTTCTTTCTAAGCCACGTAGGACACTCAAATGACTTATGCCCATTACCCCCATATTAAAAACAAGTCACGTTCTCAAACTCCTCACACTCCTCATCTGAGTCACTCTCTTTTTCCCTCTCACCGATTTCTTTGGCCTTTCCTTTCTTTTTATTTTTATTAAAAAATCTCTTTTTATTGGAAGAATTTTCTTTAGAAATTTTGAGAAACTTTTTGAAATTTTTCGCAAATAAGGCCAAATCATCAACATCTGCCTCATAATCGGACTCACAACTTTTTCTTTCTTTTTCTTAAAATGAGTCTTTAATGCAACACCTCTATTCTTAGCCTTAATGGATTGGGGAAACATGTCAATCTCATAGGTTTGAAGATCTCCTACAAGTTCTTTCGACTTAAATGATTTCAAATTTCTCAAAGAGTTCAAAACAGTGACTTTAGGAATAAAGCGTTTTCGAAGAGATCTTAAAATCTTTTTAACGACACGCGCGTTATCAATCACCTCACCCAAATTAAAACAAGTGTTAACAATGTCCGAAAAACGTGCATAAAAATTATCAAAGCATTCAGACTCAGACATGGTGATAGTCTCAAATTGGGTGGTCAAATTTTGTAATTTTAATTCTTTAACAGCGTTCGTACCCTCATGTGTTAATTTCAAAACATCCCAAGCCTCTTTAGACGTGGTGCACGTCATAATTCGGCGGAGCTCGTCAAGAGAGATAGCTCCAGAAATAGCACTCAGACCACGAGAATTAAATTAGACATTTTATAATCATCTTCAGTCTAGGCTGACACGGGTTTTAAAGAGGTGATGTTATTAATTGTGACCCTAGGTGGAGTCCACCAATTTTCACAAAGTAACCAAACATGCTCGTCAATAGCTTTTAAACTAGATTTCATGCGAGCTTTCCAGTAAACATAATTAGACCCGTAAAAAATAGGCATCTTATTAAATGAATGTTCCATTGAAAAAATTGCGAATAAACACAAAACAGATTTTTCAAAAAATCAATATCACACGAATTTGTAGAAAATAGGAATACGCGATAAATTAGCTCAACCCGCTCTGATACCAATTTGAAAAGTGCCGTACATAAATGCGGTGTGTGATATCGAATAAAAAATTATTCGCAAGTTTCCAAGTAAATCATTTTTAATAAGAGTCTATTTTTGAACAAAATAAATACAGCCCCTAAACATGCGTTAAAATTAAAAAGATATTTAACTGAACACAGTATTTCAATTAAATTAAAAAAATATGCATCTAGATGATTTATAAAATAAATATAGCACGTGACACAACATATAAGGAAAAATCTCCTCAGGGCAAAACCATATTATTTTCAGTATAATTTGTAAAGAACGGTTACACGGATTATAATGAAAGTAAGTGTGACATACGAAATACCCGCAGGTGTCGGTTCCGATGTCACCGGATGGAATCTTCCGCAATAATTCCAGATGGGCAGTAAAGAAAAAGATACCGACTTCTCCACAAAATACTCCTTAATGAGTAGATTAAATCATTTGAAGGTTTAAGTTGTGCACTTAACAAATGGGAAGAAGCGTGCATTTATAAGAAAGTTAAAAGCCTTAAAAAACATCTTTAAGAAAAGAAGGCGGAATAAGAGCCGGATTTTGCTCAACATGTTGCAAAAGAGATTTGTCGAGCAAGAAGTGGTGACTGCATTTGGCACAAAAATCGAAGTTGGCATCGTCATTCGAACGAGAAGGGATGTCGCTCGAACGAGATGACATGTCGTTCGAACGAGTTTGCACGACATGCTTATGTCGCTCGAACGACATGTGATCTCGTGAGAACGAGCACGCTTTCGAAAAAAGTCAGTTTCAGCTTTAGAAAAAATTCTACATTTGATAAAAAATAATTTTAGACTTTAAAAAATATTTTCGAAAAAATTCCCAAATATATATGCAAATATAAACAACTCCAATTATTCATTTTACTGATAATGTGCCGTGGAGTTTGTGGGAAACGGTTGAGCAGTACGTAGCATGCAGCTTGATGCACCAGTGAAGATGATGGATGGATGAATTCGGATAAAGGCCGTCGTGGATGATCGTGATGACGTGCCAAATGTAGCGGTATCATACATACAACTTGTGATCTAGAGAAAACTTAAAAATCCTGGATTCTACCCCGGACATTTATAAAATTATGTCTTTACAGTTACAACTCTATTATTTTTGCCTTATTTAAAGGGGTCGTGGGTGACTCTTTTTGAAACATCTTTTGGCAGAAAAATATGCAGCAAACATATTTTTATTTCCTCTCTTGTATACACAAACATGCCCTTTATTTTATGCATTCAACCTTAGATTTTTGAGGTGTTCTTGGGGCTGTTTTGAGGTTGTTCTTCGAGGTGTTTTTGATGATTCTTGGAGCAGATTTTGATTGCTTATTATGTGATTTCTAGGCAGAATTATGTTGGTTCTTTTTGCTAGTTTAAGGTATGGGTTTTTGCATAATATGCTCCTTAATCTCTCGAGTATCATTCTCGTTGTTTTCTTGTGATTATTGACTCATATTTGATTTGCAAAATTCATTGGAATTCTGAAAAAATATTTGTTGGAATCTAATATTGATTCATATGGTTTTATTTGGTGTTGAGCATGTTGTCATGGGATTTTAATATGGCACGGAGGTTGGGAACCCGCCAATTTTCCTTTTTTCGGATATGCTAAAAAAAATTCATAGGCGCGGTATGGTGGTGAGGCATGGTGACCCAGTTAATGTGTTGTTGAGAAATTATATTGATATAATTGCTTATGAGATTCGCTTTGATTTGAATATTCGTATGTAACAACCCAAGACTTTTGGAACAATAATTAATTTATTTTGGGAGACATAAATATTATTTTATTTGGAGAATAATCGAATTGGCATTTGAGGTCAAAATTTGAAGATGTTAGAAAGTGCGTTGAATGGTAATTCTGAGGGTGTAGTTGTTTCCGGAAGGGTCGGGAAAGTCGAATTGACTGTAGTTGGGGTCTATTTAGGTTCCAAAATAATTTTAGCTCGTTTGGCTCGAATTAAAGTTACCGAGTCATTTAAAGTGTTTATTATCATTTAAAGTTGTGTATCTTGGGAGATAAGGATTATTAAGCCTACGGGAGATTTATTCTCCTTAGAGAGAAAGAGAAATAGAAAGAAAGAAAGAAAGAAAGAAGAAGAGAAAGAAGGAGAAAAGAGAGAGAAAGTGGATTTTCGGCCAAACACGTGATCTCGAGGATGGATCAGACCCTACGAACCCATTGCAAGTGATTAAACTTGCTAAATAATTGTTGTGTACCATTTATTGCATGGTTTGTGGATTGAATCTTTGGATTTTAGGTTTAGTTTGATAAAAACCTAACTTTTGGGTAAATCTTAGATTTGTTATGTAGATCTTAGATTTGAGGTTAGAAATTAGTTTATATGTGTTTTTGGATGATTATTGATGATATATATGTGATTGGGTTGAATAGAAATGAAGAGAAAATGATTAAAATGAATTTTAGGGATTTTTGGCTAAATAAAAGTAGCCATTTACGTGAGTTCTGCAGAGCCGAATCGATTCGGCCCCTTACCAAATCGATTCGGAAATATGCAGGTGCCCAGGTCTGAGTGACCGAATCGATTCGGACCCCAGCCGAATCTATTCGGCCTAAGACAGAATCCCAGGTCTGATGACCTAATCGATTCGCCTTGGAGGCCGAATCGATTCGCAGGGCCGAATAGATTCGGAAACAGGGCTTTTCGAGGGATGTTTTTCTGGGAAGAATTTCATTCCATTTTGTTCGAGGTTATCGATTGGGAACCTCTATAGGAGATATGTGGAGTATGTTTTGGAGATTTTTAGAGAGTTTCCCTTAAGAGAAATTATTGGAGTCTTATTGACTAAGTTTGAGGAAATACCGATGAGAGAGTATGTTATAATCTAAGTGGGGAAGCCCACTATCATTGGAAATTCTATTTGGATATAATTACTAAATTCACATGAAAGAATGAGAATGAGTTTAGAGATAATGGATTTTAGAATCCAATCCCAAATGGGTTAACTTTGAAGGTTCATATAACTAATCAAACCATATTATGGATGGAGAATTATAAATGCTAATTAATGTGCTTATGGATATAAAAATATCCTTAACGATGATTGATTTGGGAGAGGTCTCGCACGACTGAGAAATGTTAATTGAGGTGCATTAGGTTAAAGAATATATTTAACTTAACTAGAATTGAGAGACCATTCATAATTAGAAGCGACATGTGAGATTCAAGCGAGAAATAGTATAGTGTATGCTAAGTGGGGAAAATGTGTGAAACTTGGCGGTTAGTAAATCAAAGAGAGTGATATACTAAATAATGATATTAATTCAACTATGCCTAAGTACGTAATACGAATATGTAAATGATGTGGTAGGTATACCTTATATGATGGTATATCTTTATATGATGTGATGATGTATGTATACCTTATATGATGGTATATACATATATATATATAGTGAAGCATACCCCCTCCTTGCTATCATTGGGAAGTTGCGCGCGATGAGGGTGAGCACTCTGGCTCGATGAGCAGTGTGTAGATATTCCCCAGGTTATAGTCATCCATGGTGATTATTATGTGATATACATTTATTATATTGGGGGTGAAAAGTCGTGGGTATGTGTCGTTCTCACTTGCCGGTTAGGAGCTATGACCGCTTCCCGGGGCGTTGTGTGCGTGAGTTGATCACGAGGTGGGTGCCGTTAAACCCCACCAGGTGGTTCCTAGTTTGCTATGTGGATGGGCAACTGGAAGATGATAGCACAGTGAGCCCGCGTCCTCGAGTTATAGCTCGTTTGGATGGTTATTATATTATGGATATGATTGGTTATTCGGGTATCGAGGGTATAATGGACCTCAACGACCAACATTGCCAATAAATAGTGTATCGGGGGGGGGGTTCCTTGTTTGGATTTCGCTTTTGCGAGACGTCCCATGCACGAACCGCAGTGCACTGTTGAGAATTGGGAATAATTAATTAATTAAAATTGGAATAATAAGAATTGGGTTACATGCATTGAGGGCATAATGAATCTTGATGACCAATACTGCCAGGAGTAGTGTGACGGGGGGGGGGGGGGGGTTCCTTGTTTGGATTTCGCTTTTGCGAGACGTCCCACGTACGGAACGTAGTGTAATATTGAGAATTGGGAGAAGTTTAGTCCTTAGCACTTAGATGCTAATAACCCACATATAATAATATGTATATTGATGGTACAACTAGAATATATGAAATTCTAGTAAAAGTGGAATGTTTCTGAAATGTGAATATGTTGGTATGAGAATGGTTATGTAAACTCTATATGCTGAGTAAATGAATGAATAAAAGAGAACTATAACATTAAAAGTTAAAGTATATGATTTAGATGGAATTCAGATAAGCATAGATTTGGAGATAGTTAGATTTATTGGCCTAATTAGAATTGGGCATTTATTTGGAGATCATGTGCATACGTTTAGTTGCGCACTTTAGTTGAGAGGTGAGTTGGATTATTATGGAGAGTGCGATTCGATTAAATCGTGTAATAATGCATTTATAATTATTATGCATTTTAATGCACTTGCTATAAAATGTTTTCAACTCGGGCTCTGACCCATTTATATTTTCTCCTCCTATGCATATATATTGTATTACTTTAGGTGTTCCTCCGCAAGGACGCCATTCATGTGTATCCATCCAGTGTATTCGCGGGGCTGTAGCAGTAGCGGACTGTGGCGGCATTTTTGTTATAGTCGATTACTATCTTTTATGTATCTAGATTAGGATTCAGTTTGTATATCGAGTTTATGCCCAAGTGTCGTAGATTAACACTTTTATATTCTCTCTCTCAGATTTTTGTATTGTCTGTGACCCGACAGCATATTCGGGTATTTTTCTTTGTACATTGTATGGTACTCTTTTACTTTACTGGGGTTTGTATTTATCACTCATCATAGTTAGATGTAATATGGTTGGTTATGGTTTCATTGTTAGATTTAAATAAAAGTTTTATTTTTTTTTTGGAAATTCGCTTTTAATAGTTTCGGGTAGTTAGCCTTATATTATTACATATTGTCTGTTGATGTTGAGACTGAGCCATCTGAGATACCTGATTTAATGTAGTATAGGGCTGGCCACCCGTTATTATTTTGAGCGGGTTGTCACAGATGGTATCAGAGCATCAGGTTCTAGTGTCTTTAGGATTTGTGTGGGGTACTACGATCTTCCGTAAACGTTCTTGATGTAGATCCTTATTATTAGGACTGTTTTATTCACACGTTCATATTTCTTCTGTGATTTGAAAAAATTTGAAAGGCGTTCTGATACAATTGTTCTTGTTTCAGATGCCACCGAAGAGAGGTCGTTTAGTCAGGGCAAAGAAAGGGGTTGAAAATGTGGAACCCCAAGTGCCTCAAAGGAACATGATTACAGATGAAGTTGCCAATATTTTGGCATAAGCAGTAACTGCTGCTATTTCTACGATAGCGCAACATTCTGTCGTTCAAGCAGCCCAAGCCCATTTAGGACTATCTTTGTGGGAAAGAGTAAAGAAAGATTTTAGTAAGGGGCATCCTCCAGAGTTTTCAGGGGGAGTTGATGCAATGGCTGCAAGTCGATGGAAGAATAGTATGCAGAGTCACCTCCGTATGGTTGAGTGTAGTAAGGTGCAAAAGAAATTTTTAGCCACTTTTAAGTTAACGGGTCCAGCTCTCCAATGGTGGGAGTCTGTCATCACATTAGAACATAGAGATACTTTACCTATAACAGATTTTTGGGAACTCTTTGATCGAAGGTATTTTCCTTCCCCAATTCATAAAGAAGGGAAGAAACTAATGGAAGTGTTTCAGGGTAATCGAACAGTGGAAGAATATGAAGAAGATTTTTCTAGATGGGCAAAATTAGTACCTGATGAGGTAAATACGAAAGAGGAATGTATATCAAAGTTTATTCGAGGTTTATATTGGAGAATTCGGCACCATTTCTTAGAGAGTCCAGCATTAGTGACTTTCGTCAAGGTAGTGAATGCGGCACTGTTGAAGTGTCATGAATATCGTCTTCGTTCACAAGAGGGTAAGAACTTTGGAGATATAAACTAATGGAAGTGTTTCAGGGCAATCGAATAGTGGAAGAATAAGAAGAAGATTTTTCTAGATGGGCAAATTAGTACCTGATGAGGTAAATACGGAAGCGGAGCGTATATCAAAGTTTATTCGAGGTTTAGATTGGAGAATTCGGCACCATTTGCTAGAGAGTACAGCATTAGTGACTTTCGTCGAGGTAGTGAATGCGGCATTGTTGAAGTGTCATGAATATCATCTTCATTTGCAAGAGGGTAAGAACTTTGGAGATTCAAGTTCATCAAGTAAATTTGGAGAAGAGAGTTCCAGTTATGCGAGTGAGTACAAGTCGGACTATAGAGAGTCACAACGACGTTTTGTTCCTCAAGGTGTGTCGAGAGGATTTGCGGGTAGATGTTTCTTTTGTAAAGAAATAGGTCATAAAAAGAAAGATTGTCCTAAAAGAGGTAAAGGACCGCGTTTTGATGAAGTTTTGGAAGTGCAACCCCTACAGCAGATTCAAGGTCATTTTAGACCAGGGGACTTTGTGTGGGAGCCCAATGATGAGGAAGGTCAATCGGACTAGAGATGGATGATGCAAAGTATTTTCCTTTATAAATAGGAATATTAATATATGAAGTTTTGGTAATATCGTATGGGATATATTTATGAGAGGGTAGTGCTATAACCCTATTATGTATGGAATGACCCTAAAAGGGCATTTTGAGCAAGTTAGGCTCTTATATTATTATCTTTCGATAGAATAGATAATTGTGTAATGTGCTCAAAGGGAGCTATAATCTTGTTATGAATGTAAGAATGGTTATTGTGTGTTAAGTAGTAATGATAAAGCTACTTTTTATAGTCATGTTAGACTTATATAATTGTTGTATTCCAGCTATGGATGAGCCTAATAAGTGGCAATATATTAATATGATATAAGATATCATTACTGAAAAGAGTTCAGAATTTGTGGATTGTTGGGACGCAGGAAAGTTTAGCTTATAATTATTCTAATTTTTGTGAGCTATATGTTGTTATATGTATGATGATTATTAAGACCTTGTGCTATGGTCATAAGGCACTTTATGTAAATATTTTAAGACATAAACCAAAATATTTTTATAAACTGTTTTCAAAATAAAACTTTTTATCGGCCTTTAGGCCATATAAAAATGATTTTTCACCAAAATATTTTCAAACTCTAGTCCAGATTTAACAAACTCTCAATCCCCGATGTCGCCACATAATAGTGTATTGGGAGGGTTCCTTATTTGGATTTCTCTTTTGCGAGACGTCCCCCACACGAAAGTGGAAAATGTCAGGAATTGAGAGGAGTTATTTCTTTGGACCCTTCAAAATTTTTACACCATTAAAATGCTAGTATTATATATATATATATATATGGAAATGTGGAACTTTAGAGGCAAATGAAGCCTCATTATGATTGGTACGAGTAATAGCTCGAATAAAGGGTGTATGGGCGCCCTCGTGGTTAATGAATTAATTTTATCAACTTAAAATGAATTAAAATAAATTCGTCATGGGAAGTTAGAGATTTAGGTATAGTTTTATTGAGGATGAGTGTCATAGGAACTAGTTGAGCTTTGGAGAATTAGGCATAGCTAAATTTCGAGGGCAAAATTTTTTTAAGTGGGGAAGTTTGTAACAACCCAAGACTTTTGGAACAATAATTAATTTATTTTGGGAGAAATAAATATTATTTTATTTGGAGAATAATCGAATTGGCATTCGAGGTCAAAATTTGAAGCTATTAGAAAGTACGTCGAATGGTAATTCTGAGGGTGTAGTTGTTTCCGGAAGGTTCGAGAAAGTCGAAATGACTGTACTTGGGGTCTATTTAGGTTCCGAAATAATTTAAGCTCGTTTGGATCGAATTAAAGTTACCGAGTCATTTAAAGTGTGTATTATCATTTAAAGTTGTGTATCTTGGGAGATAAGGCTTATTAAGCCTACGCGAGATTTATTCTCCTTAGAGAGAAAGAGAAATAGAAAGAAAGAAAGAAAGAAGAAGAGAAAGAAGGAGAAAAGAGAGAGAAAGTTGATTTTTGGCCAAACACGCGATCTCGAGGACAGATCAGACCCTACGAACCCGAGGCAAGTGATTAAACTTGCTAAATAATTGTTGTGTACCATTTATTGCATGATTTATGGATTGAATCTTTGGGTTTTAGGTTTAATTTGATAAAAACCTAACTTTTGGGTAAATCTTAGATTTGTTATGTAGATCTTAGATTTGAGGTTAGAAATTAGTTTATATGTGTTTTGGATGATTATTGATGATATATATGTGATTGGGTTGAAGAGAAATGAAGAGAAAATGATTAAAATGAATTTTAAGGATTTTTGGCTAAATAAAAGTAGCCATTTTCGTGAGTTCTGCAGAGCCGAATCGATTCGGCCCCTTACCGAATCGATTCGGAAATATGACAGAAACCTCCTCACCAACCTGGCCATGGGTCCCTTCCATCTCAGCGAAGGGACTGCGTTCTTCCTCATAATGTCAAGTACTGCCTGGGTTATTTCCAACCTACTCTCTTTCGGTATCCCCACTTGGTTGAAGAACCAGGTGAACTTTGGGGATTTTGAAACTTCACCGTACTCCAGGACTGGGTCTGCTTTCTCACCTTTAATGCTGTATACATCCTCCATGTCTTTGGCGCTTGCCTCATCATAGGCTAGTACTATATTAGCCATTCCCTTTGTATAATCTTCCAAAGATTCTTCGAACTCTCCCTGCTTCGTAGTTGGCTTTCTTTCTCCTCTCTCCGATTCATCGTCATAGGCCACCACCTAATTGGCCCCATATGCAGGGAGTGGGTTGTTGTTAACGTTATGCAGAGGGATTTGCAACGTCCCTGCCTTTACATTCTTATTGATAATTCTCCTCAGCATGAAACAACTCTCTGTTGGATGCTGGATCTTTCGATGAATCTGGAAATATTTGGGATTCTCCCTTGTTACCGCATCGGGTTCCCCCACGAGAATGCCCTTTGGTATATAGACCGTTCCTCCTTGGAATATTGCGTTATAATAGCTGTCAGGCTCCTCCACTATACAAGG
Organism: Sambucus nigra; assembly: GCA_949130495.1. NCBI lineage: Eukaryota > Viridiplantae > Streptophyta > Magnoliopsida > Dipsacales > Adoxaceae > Sambucus > Sambucus nigra. The sequence continues at coordinate 356,808,358 of OX422208.1, read as the reverse complement.
CAATGGTGGTGGGTCCTCCCTATCTCTTCCAAACATCCTCTTATTGTCCTTCTTCGGTGCCTTACCCCCATCTGCTCCCTTGGTGTACGCTACCCGTAGGGGCTGAGACCTCCCTCCCACAGGTTGTATCGGCTGACTAAACATCATGGGCACCACCGCTGGATTTGGTCGAACCACCAAGGAGATATTTCTTACTACTTTTAAAAATGCCGAAAAAGTCCCCTCTCGCGTTTCATTAATGAGATGACAGATGTACTCAGGAAGCAGCCCCTCCGTCCAGATATGCAATAACTTGGACTCTTTGGCCTCTTCCCTCACATCGAGGGACCTTTACATGAACCTTCGAATGTACGCCACCACTTCTTCCTCCGGTCGTTGCTTCTCCCTCCCTAGTTGGGTTAAAGTAAACTCATCTTCCACCAGAAAGAACTTCTGGATGAACAAAACATGCATCTCCTCCCATGTAGAAATGCTCTTTGAGGGCTAAATGAGAATACCAGGTATATACTTTATCGGTTAAGGATTTGGAAAACTCCCTCAACCTGAGCTTCTTATTATTACAATGCGCTCCCAAGTGTTTAATGAAACGCTTAATATGCTCCTTCGGGTTTCCACCTTTCCCTATGTATTTTTCAAAAATATGAGGAATATAATCTTTTGGATAGGGCTCATCATTGTATTCCTGGGGGTAAGGTGTTCGAAAGTCATCATAAATCGAAGCTACCTCGCTAGCAGATTGCGAGGAGGCTTGCATGAACTTCAACATCTCTTTCTGTATCTCCTTCCTCATTTTCTCCATGGGTCATGCTACTGGAGTAACAACCAATGGGACCATGGGCTGAGTGCCCATTGCAGTTGGAGAAATCGTCACAGTTGGAGCCGTTGGTACTCCCGAGGCCCCCACTGATGGATTCAGAACATAGGGTATACTTGTTGAGACCGTTCCCGTTACGCCTGCACTTGGTGGGGCCATTGGGGCTTCCCCTGGTGTCACGAAAGAGTTGGCTTCAAATCCTCCCAACACTGTTAAAGCTACGGGAGTTTGCAAAAACTCCTAAAATTTATTCATGAGCAGTTCCACCTGGGCTGGTCCCAACCCAACACTCGTGGAAGCTTGTGTCACCCCTGGAATGCCTGTCGCCACTTGTGCGGGAGGTACCTCTGTCCGAGGGGCCCCATCCCTTAGAGCCTCCAGTTCTCTCACCGCCTGTTCTTTATTGTGTTGAATGTCATCAAAGTTAAGCTTTTGATTAACGTTATCCTATGCCATAGTCCTTGCTTAGAAGAATGCCTCCCCAGCGGAGTCGCCAAATGTAAGAAGGTAGTTTAGATAAGATGGAGGCGTAACCCATTTTTTGAGTACATCAATGGTAAGTTAAATAACAACACCATTGATTAACCATAAGATATGCAAACATGACTCAATGAAGGTAGACTCAGTTTGAACTCACAAATCTCTCGTGTATAACTCAGAAGGTAGTAATGAACTTAGAAGCAGCTTAGCTAGAGGGAGAGAGAAGTAAACACCGTAGATACACCTTGGCAGGCAGCCAAACACACCAACCACCCTCAAGAATCCCTATCAAGTATTAAAAAGCTTCGTAATAAATGACAATGGTGGGTGAGTAAAACTCTTTGGTTTGTAATAACTCTCTCCGATGTATATTATCTCTAGTAATAACTTCTGAACTCTCAAAAGATCATTTGATTCCCCTCTCCAGAGGTGGGTGGGGTCTTTAAATAGCCTCCCACACCATCCCCGAGGCAACTTTACCATTAATGCTTGTGAAAGACATCCCTCATACTTTATGTCACAAACATTAGAAACTTGATGCACTAGTTGTCTCCATGTCATAAACATTAAATGCCAAGGCATGCCTTTTGTCTAACCACTGTGTGTCAGGGGGATGTTGTCATAGAGGTGGCTCACCAACTGTCTGATAGCCCCAAATACCACGGTGGTTTACTCAAGTGTAAGTCTGTCATTGCCTAGCTGGTTAGTGACATCAGATAAGTGGACGTGACATTAAATAGGGGTTGTTTGGCTCACAACTCAGCGCCCGATGGAACTCCAAGCTGCTCCGCCCGAGGTTCCACGATAAGGGTCTTTCAGTGTTTTACCAAGTGTATGTAAGATTGTCAGGACAAACCCCAATGATTTCTCACTTTTCAATCCTCCAATCCAAGTCCCTCCAAAGTTCCCATGGCGAGGTCGTTCGATAGAGCATGAAATCTCTCCCTGGCTCTGCCAAGCCTGGTCTCTCGTGAGTACCGTTCGACCTCACACATAATCATTATTCTCGTTATGTCATTACAATCGTTATAGCCCATAATCAGTACAAACAAGAGATAAAATATGGCTAAGTAACACAACAAGCTAAAATATGAGTTGCCACGCTAAGCTGCCTCGCTGAGATGCCACGCTGAGTTGCCACGCTAAGGTGCCTTAACCCTAGATACTGTTGTAAATGGGGGGATTATCCCTAATCTCAAGATTGCCTTCAAGACCCTTCTACATATAGAATTTCAATATATCATGAAATATGGTCATCATTGTTACCTGATACATTACCTCGATATTTTCAAGCCAAATAACATAACTGTGTAGTCGAGATTAGCAAGTGTGGTTTAAAAAGTCGGCTTTTCAACATCAACTTGATTCATTTTAATCAAATTATATCCCACATACCCATCTATAAAATTATACATTTTGTGTCAAGGAGTCACATCCACTAAGCTATCAATGCTTGATAATGGAAATTCATCATTTGGACACGCGCGGTTTAAGTTTATAAAGTCCACGGATATTTTAATTTGTTACTTATCCTTTTTGGCAACGGGAACATTGCTCGAAAGATAAATAGGATGTTTTATGGGTTTGGTAAATCCATCTAAGAGAAACTTCTCTACCTCTTACTTTATCTTTAAATATTACTGGACCTTATAAGTGCGAGTGTCCTTTCTTATAAGCAAATCTATGATCAAGGTGCCAAAGGTAGAGATAGATGATTCTTTGATGGAGAATGAGAGTGAAAGGGTGAAAGTGGAGGTGACTAATCCAATTAAATCTTCAAGTAAAGAGGTGGAGGTTTTAAAAGTGGGACATAGTTAACAATAGGAAGAACAACCATTTTTGGATAGCGAAAAAAACCTAGGCTTTGAAAGCCCACGTGGAGATGTGGCTTTGATGATGGCACAATTTCTCATGCTTTATTTATTTATGGTGACGAGTCAACCATTTATCCTAAGGTGACGGGTTATACTTTTTCAAATGAGTGGAAGGTTTACATGGGTGAGAAGATTGATTCTCTTATTGATAACCAAACTTGGGAGCTTCTGAAGTTGCCTGAGGGGAAGAAGTCTATTAGTTTCAAATGGGCATAAACTAAGAAAGATGGGGCTCTATATTTTAACGTTTGGTACAAGAAAATATTAGTTTCCAACGTATTTTAATAAGGAAAATGTGTTGATTTTAATTAACCATTCTCTCTGGTAGTGAAACACACTTCCATTCTGGTGTTATTGGCTATACTAGAGAATTTTGACTTAGAGCTTGAATAACTTGACGTCAAAAAGCATTTTTACATGGGGATATAGAGGAGGGGGTTTATATTTCTCATCTTAAGGGTTTCAAGGTTGTCGGAAATTAATATCATATGTGAAATTATGTAAATCTTTGTATGGGATGAAGAAATCTCCTTGACAATGGTACAAGTGATTTGACACTTTTATGTTGGGCTAAAAATTCACACAAAGTGATTTTGATCATTGTGTCTATTTTAAGTGTCTCAAATAAGGTACTTTCATATATTTACTCTTGTATGTTGATGGTATGATCATTTCTTATTCGAACATGGTGTAAATTAACAAGATGAAGGCTCAATTGAGCCGAGGGTTTGAGGTGAAAGATTTGGATAAAGCTAAGAAGATTCTTGGAATGGAGAGGAGTATAGATAGAAATAATGGAAGATTTATCCTTACATAAATCCTGTGAATACTCCCTTGGATGTACACTCTGATTCTCGACTATGATGGATCCGAGCACTGAGGATGAGCTGGAGTATATGGCTCATATTCCGTATGTAAGTGCGGTGGGTAGCTTTATGGATTCTATATTTTACTTGGCCAGGTATAGTTCAAGTGGAGAGCATTGTGAGTAGGTCATGGAAACTCCAGAAAAGAGCATTAGAATACGATGAAGTCAATTTTGCAGTATTTATGAGGATCACTAAATGTCGAACTTGTGTGCCAACGGATGCTTCGCTGTAGGGAAGGAGCTTCAGTGAGTGCGATTTATCATAGGGTTTTATGGCGTGGAACACATTGGTAGGGGCGACTAGTAATATTGTGTCACAAAAGAGAATGAACCAAATGTGCATAGATTGCTTGTTTAGTTTGGGGTGTTTTGGGGATTTCACTTCAAATTCTATTCCACGAATAAATACAATGATTTAGGGTCCTAACCTAAGTTTCTAGAGAATTCGTTAAATAGAATTTAAATCTTTTCTCTTGTATACACATTAAGAGTATTTTTTTATCTTATGTGTTGTAAACCAGATTGATTCAATCAAATAAAGGAAGCCATCATCCGCGGATGTAACCATATTGATGAACCACGTACAAATTGTCTTATGCTTATTGGTATTTAATTTTCTCTTGTCTTTTTCAATACTTTGTATTTATTTTGTATTCGCTTTTCATATCTTTAGATTGTTCCTATATTGGATCTTGGGCATGCATGATTCACTCATTTGAGTGAATATACACACAACACCACGATTGTACTCTTTCCACCAAGTGCTATAGTCTAGATGTATGTCTATTTAACCAATTCTATTGGTAATTGGTTAAGGTATCTATGGTTAGTGATCTTCTTCGATTATATATCCTAACATGTCATGTCACTCGATTTGAGGTGGGTATGGGATTATTAGAAAGTCAATATGCTATTGACAACACTGATCCCTAAGAATCAGACGTAAATACTGTCACTGACATATAAAATATCCATCTTCCTTGTCATAATATGAGATTGTACCACCTCAAACCTATTTAAGTGCCAACTCCCAAGTCTTGGTCACCACAAAAATCCCATGGCCCTCCACATCAACCATATGGACATCCATAACAACCCATAGTGATCTTCCATTCATCCCACACCCATTTCAAGAATTCAAGGCTATACATTGACATTGCCATGCCCATCTTTTATCATAGGGTAAATATAACACAAGTATTTAAATCACCAAAATTAAAATAGGAAAAATGAAATTAATTAATAACGCAAATTGAATGTAGTGAACTAATATAGCTGCACATATAAAAGAAAATTAACTAAATGAAATTAAACTAAAGGATGGAAGTGAAAGATTCTACAACGAAATTCTAAATGTCACGGGAAGGTATTGTATGCACAATGCCTTCTAATTGAGTGCATTTTTTGGTGGAACAAAATGACATTGGAGAATTTTTTTAAAATATCTTACATATTAAATTAAAAATATTTTATAGTTAAAATGAGTAAAATCCTTTATCTCAAGTAGACTCGATAAAATGAGATCCAACACGATAATACTAACCCCCATAATGTTAGTGACTAATAAGTGGACCCTTAATGTTTTCATGTCATATCACTACCAATCCAATAAGACATGATAGTTAATGAATGCATTTGATACTGTTTCGTTGCACTTGTAAGACCAGTTAATATATTTAATTTAAGTAAATAATAAATCTTGTAAAAGAGTTATCTAGTTTATTGATAATTTGCTCACAATTACTTTGATTAGATGAAACCTTTAGTATTGTAAATAAGTTTATGTATCTTAGTGGGTTTAATAATAAGTTAATGCGTCAACCATATATGATTCAAAATGATATATTATCTTAATGAATATTGAAGGATGGATACTACACGACCTTTCATGACAACGGATGGTGTTTGAATATGTTTTTTTATTTGATCACAAAGAAATCAGACACAAACTTAACTTTACACGACTCATTGTCGGTTCTAATCTCAAGCCACCTAAAGCACTGGTATCAAATAAAAATGTACATTTTTGAGAAATAATTTTTTTTTTTGTAATTTGAGAACTACATGTCAAAACAAATATATATGGGCTTAAAGAAACCATTTATCTTATTAATACTATAAAATGCTCTACAAGAGTTAATATTGACTTACTTTAAACCTAGCCACGTGTCGTTTTGAAATATAACACTAAATTCTCTTGGTTTCTCCCGACTAAGCCTCTTACATTCCAACATTACTCTGACAGCACGTCTCCCTCTAACCTCACTTGCACAAAACCTTCTTCCCATTCCACAACCACAAATATAATCCATTATCTCTTCTTTTTCTGTATGAGACTACTGTTCACAAAGGAGAATCCAAATCATCGAATCTTTTTTTTGATCCTATCCATCTAAAGCGCCCCCTTTCTTACTCCTACTCTATTTATTGGGATCCCATATCATAAATTAACAGCTCTTCCAATCCATTTTATGGCCTCTGTGACCCCCAAACCCTAATTCACCACTACTTGTCACTCAACTCAAATTATATTTATGCAATAAAGAAGGATAATATAGCAGGTTAGAGGAGGGTCATGTTTCTATGGAGCATCTTGGGTTTTGGTATATGCATTTTAAGTTTACTTCTCTATAGGTATGTAATTACTTTCTACATTCATTTTCATAATTCTTCACATGTTTTCATCATGGTTAATAAAAGTAGGATAATACGAAAAGTTTATTGTTTATCTCATATATTTTGATTTGTATTTTTTGGAGGATATGAAAAAAATCAATTGAATGCAACCCAAGAATAAATTGCTTATTGTAGTGGTTGAGCACAGGGGGAAAAATTAAAATAATGGATTCATTTAAGATTTGCATTGTAACATTCTAGAAGGCATCTTAATTTATTTTCCCATAATTTTTCCTTTAGTATCTCGATTCTAATTTTTCCATAGTTTGGATAGTTACTAATTCTCAATTCATGGCAAGGAACGAGAACTTCATTTAAATCTCCGTTTCTTTGATATTTTCAATATTTTAAAGTAATCCCTTTACAACATGATATGATTATATGCAACTTTGCATCCTTTTGGTTAGTGATCCATGAAAGAAATTTTGACTACTGTTACATCGGATATATTACATATATGTTCGTTAAGATTGTGATCAAATGATACAAAATATGGAGCTGATATAAAATATGGACCCCCTTAGATTGATATAAACAAATTTCAGTTGGAAAGTTATATAAACTTCTATTATTTGCATGTAGCGACATAGAGATTGACAAGACAGATTGAACTTTTCGTGGAGAAAATAGTGCTATGAGGTTTTTTAATTTACTTATGGGAACTTCTATAATTTGAACCAATTATTATACAGTTTGTTTTTATCTTATGTCAATGGCTTTATTTTTTAGATTTTTATTTTTTATTTTTAAGGTACTTAAAGTTTATGCTTATATTCTGTTTAGTAATTCGTTTCTTTGTTTCTTAAGGATGATTAATTTTGGTATTAAAAAGATCTTATCTCAAATGATATGTCATATTCAACTTGATTTTCTAGTTCCTTAGATTTGTTAAAAGATTACAAGATCTGGTGTACGATATTGTGGTAAAAATTTTGGTTTAAAATGGTTCTTTGATTTTTTGTTTATGAAAAGGTTATGAAGATGAGCACAAATCAAATTCCATCACTGATATATTTGGTTTTATGCATTTAATGATTGGAGTGGTTTTAAAGACAAAGATGAGCTCGAGTTTTTAGGTTGAGTGTTTTATATAAAAAATGTTGCAAGTTGATTAAAAGTATTCTCATTAGTTTTTCATTTTTCCTTTCTAAATTAGCTAAAAATAAGAAAGGAAATGAGTTTTTTTTACCTTGTAGTTGTGGTTCAGAATGGCGATGGGACCAAAAGGCGAATGATGACACGCCTCACTTCTCTCTCTCATATTCACTTCGTACACACTCGTACACTTATAATTTTAATCTCCATCTAATTATTTCAGCAGTAACATAGTAATTGTCCTTGAATAATGGGGCATGTTAATTTTTAATATTTTCTCTCCACTTTATCTCAAATAATCTCTCCTATCTCTAAATGTATATTGGAGCTGAAAAGGTCTTCTCTTTGAATAGATCCGTTTATCTTATTAAATGATCTATTATATGTACTTCGAGAGAGATGAAAAATTAAAAGGTTTGAGTTATGAAAAGATGGGTGTTTTTTGTTGGTTTAGTTTGTGAAATTTAGTGGTATTTAGGAGAGAGAAAAAGAGATGGTTTTGGTTAAGTAGATATGGATGGTGTTGTTTTTTTGGCTTAGTTTTGAAAATTCAAATTTTTTTCTTTGAAGAAAGGAAGGAGAGTCTTGGGTGTAAAATGGGTTTTGTTTTTTGACTTAGTTTTTCATAATAAAGGAAGGAGAGTCTGATACAACATCGTATTTCATCATCCAATTGAAAATTCAAAATGTTTTATACTCACTCTCTTTCATATAAGGATGTTGTTGTATGTAAAAATTAATTTCCTACATGGACTAATGAAGAATTTACGCCTATTCTCCTACATAGGCGACTAACCTACTTGATCGACTTAAGAGATACTTAGTCTGCTAGAAGGCCGACGACTTACTCCAGAAGGCCAACCAACAAGAATGACAATAGTTACTCGGATGGGATGCCAACCAACATTGAATTCCAAGAGTTTCATTTATTTCATATAGATGTAAACGCATGTCAATATAAAGGCGCTCCATTTCTAGGATTTTACACTCTTATAAATACAAACTATTCCCTTAGCTCAAGGGACAACTCGAATCACTCATATGGAAACCATACTGAGCTATTGTAAACCTACCTAAATAAAACTAACAGTGGACGTAGGCTATTTTACAATTGAACCACTCTAAAAATCTCATCTCTTGTGTGTGTAAGGAAATTGTCCGTCACAATTAATTATGTCATATACCGCTACAAGTTGCTACCTGTCGTTAAAGAATTGAGAAGATTACATCTACAAAAGACGAATTCGAATTTCAAGAGGACTTCAACATTCAAGCCCAACAAGGATGAATTTGGTAAAATGTGTTTAAATTCCATTCACATTTTACATTAAAAGTGTTGGGATATTTTCGTGAAAGTTAAAATATTTTTCTATTTATGAAAAATAATTTTTGAAATGTTTTGAAATGGTTTTAATTTTTTCAAAAATTATTTTATCATAAAAGTCTTTGGGATAAATGTTTCTGATCTCGTGAACAGTTTTAAGTTTTAAGGTTTCTGAGTTATTTAAAAGACTGAAACTTTTTGAGTTACATGTATGATGTCGTTCGAATGACATCGTAACTGGTTTAAATGAGAACTAATCTCGCTCAAACGACATCGTGCCGTTCGAACGAGAGGATTCTTATCTGACAAGTCACTGCCTTGATTTCTAATATAAATTGAGTGTCAGACTACTGAACTTCATGTGGACAAAAAAATTGGTTTTCACAGAATACATTTTTATACTATTCTCCAACCATTTGAGGGTACATAACTTTTGTTTTACAATTTACAATCCCAATTGCTTTTGCGTGAGTTGTTTTGTGATACCCAAAACATAGTTTGCTGTTGTTCATTCTTTGTGGGGAGATCTCTACAATTGAGAGCTGCGTGCTATTGTGGAGGGAGTCTCTGCAGAGTTTTACGATTGCGCGTCTGGGCCGCGTGTCCTTGTGGTATAGCTACATGTGAACCATTGTTGATTTTTAGTCGTTTCTTTGAAGGTTTGACGAAAACACCGTGCGTTACACTTGTGGGAGATTATCAGGTTATATATAAGTCAATGGTCTTGTAAACTTTTCAAATTTCCAGAAATAAAAAGGTTTTTCCCTAAGGGTATTTTTTCTGAACTTTGTGTCGCATACTTTAATTATGATGGTTTGACACTTGAACGCACGTAGTTATTTGAGTTTAAGGGTTGAATTGAATTGTATCATAAATTGATACTAATTAAATAAGTTTGTGATTGGAATTTGCGCATCTATTTGAATCGGTATCGCACACGGTCTTTCAAGTTGGTGTCAGAGCAGGTTACGCAAATTTATCGCGTATTCCTATTTTACGCAAAAATTGTGTGATATTGATTTTTTTGAAAAATTTGATTTTTGAAAGTTTATCACAATGTTTCTAAACGAAAACTTATATAGTGGTTTGCCAATTTTTGACGGGTCTAATTATGCTTACTGGAAAGCCCGAATGAGATCCCATTTAAAAGAAATCGATGAAAGAGATTTGGTCATTTGTGAAAGAGGCTGGATTCCTCTCACTGTCACGACATATAATGTCACGAATTTAAAACCTATATCAGAATGAACTGAGGATGAGTTTAGGTGGATCACTTATAATTCACGCGTGCTTAGTGAAATTTCCGAACACGTCACCCTTGAAGATTTCCGACGTATTATGACGTGCACCATGTCTAAAGAAGCGTGGAATATTTTGCAACTCACCCACGAGGGCACTAACGTGGTCAAAGAGTTTAAAATTTAAAATTGAACCCCTCAATTTGAGACAATCAATATGTTAGAAACTGCGTGTTTTGACGAGTTTTATGCACACTTGTTTGATATTGTCAACACTTGTTTTAACCTAGGTGAGCCTATACCTGATGCACAAGTGGTTAAAAAGATTTTAAAATTACTGCCTAAACGTTTTATCCCTAAAGTGACTATTTCGAATACCTTAGGAAATTTGAATCGTCTAAAATTAGAAGAGTTGATAGGAGACCTACAGACGTACAAAATTGACATGTTTCCTAATGCAGACAAACCTAAGGATAGAGGTATAGCGCTTAAAACCCAATCTAAGAAAAAGAAAGTGAGTTTTTATGAGTCCGAGTCTGAGGAAGATTCTGAGTTTGACATGGCCCTGTTTGAAAAGAATTTAAAAAAATTTCTCCAGTTTTTGAAACAAAATTCTTCTAATAAAAGATTTTCGGAGAAAAACAAAAAGAAATACAAGGCCAAAGAAAGCGGTGAGAAAGAGAAAGAGGGTGAAGAAAAGTTAGAAAATTTAAAATGTTTTGAGTGTGAGGGGAGATGGCACAAGTCATTTGAGTGTGCCATTAGACTTAGGAGATAGGGAAAGAAAGTTGCCATGCCATCCACCCTTAATGATAGTGAGGGAGAAGAGAAAAATAAGGAAGATGAGTCCGGTACAGGTTTAGGACATGGGATGTGAGTAGCTTTTTCGAGTCGTGTGAGCACACTCACTTTGTCCCACGACGACGAGGAAGCTTGTGCACGTGATAGCCCCGAGGAGATTTTGAGTGTTTCTAGGGAGTCTGAGAGCGACTGCGCTAATGATGATGAGAGTGAGCTTCAGATTGCGTTTCGAGAATTGTATGCCGAGACCTTAAAGACAAAAAAATTGAATAACAAGTTGGGTCTCAAGGTGAAATATTTGGAGAGAGAGATTGAGAGTGTGAAGGAGTTTGAGGAAAAAGCAAGTCAACTCGAGAAAGTGAAGGTTTCTTTGAGTGAACAGTTGATTTCTTTGAATAGGGAAAAGAGTGAGCTTATAGCCCGCATGTCACAATTAGAGACATATCTTAAGCACACCCCAAAGGATAAAATCACTTTAGAGAATGCATCTAAGAAGGTGGGAAAGATGGTTCTCAATTATGTTTTTAGGGAGTGGCGAGAGTTTAGGAATAAGTCATGACGGTGTGTCTACTTCTTCTGTTGCACTCGAGCCGGTTACTACTTTAGAGTTAGATTCACATGACTCTCGACCCGACCCACCTAGGCGTCTCTTACCTGTTAGGAGAGCGCGTAGGAGACATTTTTAGAGAGGTATTCCTAGGTCGATTTATATTTGTTCCCATTGCAAAAAGGGAGGACACCTTAGGGAGTTTTGCTTTAAATTGAGTTGTGTGTCACGCTTTGCTTCTACCCATGTTCGCACACAAGCACTCACCCATGATACTTTGTTTGCACATAATGGTAGAGAGTTTGAACATATTCGAGAGCAAGTAATGTTTTTGGTTAAGACCTCTCATGATTTGATGGAGTTGTTTCAAAAGATGTTACTGTCTTTGGAAAACTCCACCGCACCTACCGGTTGAGGTCTAGACATGTTTGCTAGCATAGGTTGATTTGCATGATGTTATCTTATGCCTATTGCTAGTATGTACCATTGGTTTATACTTTGTTAGCATTTTTGTTTGTTTTTCTTATTTTTGGTACTGTTCTAGTACTGTTTTGGATCTGTTTGCGCATTCCAGGAACTGTTTTTACTAAATTTTTGCACTGGACAAAATTCTTTGACATTTTGAGTAATCTGGGAAATTTGTTTTTCTCGTTCTAATGAAATCTCAGCTCGTGCGAATCCTTCTCATGAGATCCTTTGTCGTTCAAATGACAAGGAGTCTCGTTCGAACGACCCCTGGAGAATTTTGTCTCTTCTATTTTCCATCCACTGTTTCATATTGATATATTATTTGGTACTGCAGGGTTGTTTCTGAACAGTGTTCGAAAAACACAAAAAGATTTTCTTTTTTGAGAAAAATTTGAACAATCGAAAAAGAGTTTTGTATTTTGTTTACACCTTATATGAATTAACATTTTGGATGACCGATTCAAAATTTCATTCCATATCCATGTGACATTAGATAGTGTTTTGAGATAATATGTTGTGTCATTCATGTGCTTTACAAAGTTTGGAGTCTTTGAGATGATAAAGTGTTGCTACCTACATGATTGACTCTTCTTGTCCTTTATAGCACACATGCACGGAATTGTTTAACTTTTGTGATTGTGTATCACATGTTGGTTCAGTATTTCCATCTCAATTCTGTTTATACAACGAACCGGATCCGATAAAACTATACAAAAAGTAGTGCATGTTATAAACCATTTGTGAGTTTGTGTGTTTTATTTTGATAAATGGAAAAGGGTTGTGAAAGGTATTTAAAATTTTCATTTGCGATAGCCACCGTTTAAATGGACCTAAAAAAGTGAGGAATTGAAAATTATCTGGGGTCTTATGAGGTTTAAAAGAGCCCCAAAAAATAAAAGGCAATAAAAAGAAAATTATGCCAAAATGGGCCAATAGATCTTAGTTTCATCACCTCATAAGAAAAATAAAAAAACATTATCATTTAATGAGGGAGTTTGAATGGAATTTTCAATAGTTTTCACGTCCTTGAAAGTCATGAAAAAGTATTACATAATTTTGGACGTTATTGGTGAGGAAATCATTTATACTTTGATTTGTTATTATGATTAAGACAGTGTCATCTAAATTCAACAATTTTACACCAAAGGACTATTTTGATATTCATTCGTTAAGAGTACACTTATGCATCCTGCACATATGATATGATTGAGTTGATTTTCCTATCTAATATGTTCACACCCACTCATTACATTTCCATGATTTGGTTATCTTAGTATAAATTCATGGTGTGTATTTTTTGTAACATCATTTTTGCATTTTTGTATGAAAAATCAGGAAAATAAAAAATAGTTTATTGTTTACAGTGACACCCCGATTTGCGTTATGTGATTTATTCTTTTCCTTGTCTATTTCGAACAAATAAAATGGGGGAGAACGAATTATGATTTTATGGGGGACTTCATGTATGGGGGATAATTGATTATGCTTTCATGTTTATGCTTTATATCATTTCAAACTCGATATGTCACGAGGTTTTTGCTTTGTCTCATGTGTGTAGGTACAATTGAACATTTTTGGATTGCACACCTTGATGAGAAAAACTTGGAGTTTTGAATAATTGATTGATGAAGCATCGTTTGAAAAGTTTGAAGACTTGACAGTTTATCTTTCAACATTTGAGTTTATGGGAGGGTAGATATGTATAGGTCATTTGAGATTGATAATTCGGATATTTTTATTTTGTACCGGCATAGACATAGGGGGAGATTTGTAAGGACATTTCCCGTCATAATTAATTATGTCATATACCGCTCCAAGTTGCTAAGAGTCATCAAAGAATTGAGAAGATAACATTTACAAAAGACGAATCCGAATTTTAAGAAGACTTCAATATTCAAGACAAACAAGGATGAATTTGGTTAAATGTGTTTAAATTCCATTTACATTTTACATTAAAAGTGTTGGGATATTTTTTGTGAAAGTTAAATATTTTTCTATTTATGAAAAATGATTTTTGAAATGTTTTTAATTTTTTCAAAAATTATTTTATCATAAAAGTCTTTTGGATAAATGTTTCTAATCTCGTGGACAGTTTTAAGTTTTAAGGTTTCCAAGTTATTTAAAAGACTGAAACTTTATGAGTTACGTGTATGATGTCGTTCGAACGACATCGTACCTAGTTCAAACGAGATCTAATCTCGCTCAAACGACATCGTGTCGTTCAAACGAGAGGAATTTTTATCTGACACCTCACCGCCTTGATTTTTAATATAAATTGAGCGTTAGACTAATGAATTTCATGTGGAGAAAAATTATTTTTCACAGAATACATTTTTATATTATTCTCCAACCATTTGAGGTTTCATAACTTTTGTTTTACAATTCACAATCCCAATTGCTTTTGTGTGAGTTATTTTGTGGAACCCAAAATATATTTTTCTGTTGTTCATTCTTTATGGGGAGATCTCTACAACTTAGAGTTGCGTGCTATTGTGGAGGGAGTCTCTACGGAGTTTTAAGACTGCGTGTCCTTATGGTATAACTACATGTGAACCATTGCTGATTTCTAGCCGTTGCTTTAAAGGTTTGACGAAGACACCGTGCATTACACTTATGGGCAATTATTAGGTTGTATGTAAGTCAATGGTCTTATAAACTTGTCAAAGTTCTAGAAATAAAAAGGTTTTGCCCTAAGGGGATTTTTCCCGAACGTTGTGTCGCATACTTTATTTATGATGGTTTGACATTTGCACGCACATAGTTATTTGATTTTAAGGGTTGAATTGAATTGTTTCATAAATTGACACTAATTAAATAAGTTTGTAATTGGAATTTGTGCATCTATTTGAATCGGTATCGCACACGGTCTTTCAGCCTGTATGGTTCTAGTTACTTATCTTATTTTTATATGTGATTATGAATTAGCAATTAGTCCATTTTTAGACATCAACAGATTGGCACCGTCTGTGGGAACATCTGTCTGTTATTATTTTCCACCATTTGTTTCGTTTCTTTGTCACTAAAGAAATGAATGATCATGAAAATAACACTTAAAATGAAGGAAATCCCATAATTCCTTCTGCTCCTCCTAGTGCGGAATATTTACAGGGAATTCTTCTCAACCTTGCTAGAGGGCACGAAGCCATGTAGGAATCTGTTAAGCAATTGGCCCGTACTATGAAAACTAAGTCTTCTAATTCTAGAAGAGATATGCCACCACTACGAGCTAGACATGAAATAAGTTATCATTCTCATTTTTCTCACGATAAGTCATATCGTCCCGGTGCAACTTCTTCATTCCGATCAATGGATTAATATGACAATGGATCTTTTTCCAAAGAAAGATCAAGTGTCTTGGCGATGCTAAGCAGAGAGTCTGCTTTTGATCGCCTAGGCCCTTGAGTAACTAGAGGACATCACAGGGAGCAGGAGAGTCATCGCCTATACAGAAAAGGGTTCACAGTATCTAAGGCCAGTACGATGGGCTTCGTGCATGCCGAGTAGACCTCCTAGGATGAGAGTTCAGAACATAGACATAGTAAAACCGCAAGATCTACCTCAGCCAAGTCTAATCCAGAGGAGCACTCCTGGAAGGGATCCATGAACAATTGGATGATTGTATAGGTGAAATGTCTAATACTAAGAATCTATTACAAAGGAGTTTCATAAAAGGATAACCTTTCATCCACGTAATTGTGGAATACCCCAAAACTTCCAAGTTAAGCCACTAGTGCTCACTCCCAAGTATGACAAAACAACTGATCCAGTCCTTCACAAATAGTAATATCAAGCTGCTTTCGACATTTATTCAGTGCCTGACAAAATGGAATGTAGATCTTTCTCAAGTTCCATCACAGGACCAAACCAAATTTTCTACAATAATCTCCCAAGAGGCAAAATCTCTAGTTTTCATCAGTTACCTGAATTGTACATTGATAAATTTTTATTTGGGGATAAGTCGATCAAGAGTGTCACTCATCTCTTGACTGTATGATGGAATCCAGGAGAAAGTACGAGAGAATATATTACTCATTTCAATAATGAAAAATTAGAGGTGGTAGACTATGAGGAGAAAACTGCCATTGCAGCACTAATGGGTGGGTTTCTCACTACATATCTCTACTATGTTTAGCGAAGAATACGCCCAAAACCATGACAAAATTAATGGCTAAAGATGGAAAAAAAATGAATGCCGAGGAAGCTATGGCAACTAAGGAAGTTCCTGAGAGCAAGGGTGAAGGTAGACCTTTCAAGAGCGTAGAAAATACAATATTGCACATATGATGTAACATAGTATTATTGCATGTAAGGGGCCTCTTCAGCTTTGTAATTTAGCTGTTGAGTGGTTAACATAATTTGTTGGGATGGGGGGTTGGGTCTGTTGAATTTTGTCCATGTAATCACATTTCCCTGGTAGGATTTTAGAATTAGGAATAGGAAAGTAGTGTCTAATTAAATGGCAAATCGCTATATATTATATATATAAAAAAGGGTGAAGGTAGGAAAAATAATTCCAATTCTTTAAAAAAGGATCGAAAAGACAAGAAACTGGATCGACTTAAGAAGAATGATGAATATAGCCCGCTCAACAAAGGTGTTCACCATATCTCGGAGGAGATAAAAGAGAAAAAAGACTTGAATTGGCCTGGAATATTGAAGACACCCCCAAACAAAAGGGATAAGTCCAAGTAATGTGATTTCCACAGGGATAATGGGAATAACACCAACAACTTCATTGCACTAAAGAATGAGATTGAAAATATTATTCGGCGGGGAAAATTGAGTAAGTTTATTGATTAGAATGGCCACAGAGATGGTAGGAGATCTGAATCTCCAGCTCGAGAAAGGTAAGACAATAAAAGGGAACGAAATAATGATTTTGAATAACATCCATAATTGCCAAAGAAATCTGATGAGCCAGAAGTGGAGGTCGACATAATATCCTTTGGGTTCCACTTCATCGCAGGAGGAGACGCGGGAGGAGGATACACAATTACAGAGATAAAATCTTATTGAATGAAGATAATTCTTATCTAACAGTCAGACTGATTGATATGGTTGAATCTAGTGATAGTTTGCCAAGGAAAGTCAAGAGAGACAGGATAATGATTGGATTCTCTAAAAATGATCTGAGTGGAGTTCTTTACCCTCATGACAATCTGTTAGTAATCACATGCAGAGTTAATCATGGAAGAGTTTAAAGGATCCTAGTTGATAATGGGAGTTCATCCGATGTAATGTTCAATAGTTGCTTCGAAAGCCTGGGGCTAAAAAGCAGTAAGCTAGAACCATACCACAAACCTCTCATTGGATTTTTAAGGGATAAAGTATACCCATTGGGAACCATCAAGCTAGAAATCCTGGTCGACACTTGGACAACGAGCATGAGATAAATAATTCGCTTCTTTATGTTAGACAAAAATATCCCGATAGCTTATAATATCATCCTGCGAAGAGTGGGAATAAAGAAGTTAGAGGTTGCAATGCATGAAATTTCCAATAAAATATGGAGTCAGCATAGTAAATGGAAGTCAGAAAGAAGCCAGGAAATGCTATTATACATTGGTTGACCAACATAAGATACAAATAAAGTGTAAAATGACTTTCCATATTGACACCCTGAATCCTCGAGATAAATAAAAGCTAGTAAAAGGTCAAGTCATGGAATAAACTGAAGCTGTTGTATTGAATGACAAGAAGCCCGAAAGAACCACTTAGATCAGTTCTAGGTTATCTCCCTCTCTCAAATAGGAATCGATCACATTCCTTTGAGAGAGGAAAAATGTATTCGCTTGGAGTTATGAAAATATGATAGGGATTAGTCCAATCTTTCTTTGCCATGAGCTTAATATTTGTCCAGATGTTAAGCCGATCAAGGAAAAGGGAAGAGTATTTAGCCTCGAGAATAATATGACGATCCAGGAGGAGGTTGAAGATGTAAAATACCCAAGCTGGTTGGACAATGTAGGCATGGTAAAGAAGAGAAATTACAAGTGGCGCATGTGTGTGGATTTCACTGATCTCAACAACACATATCACAAAGACCATTTCCCTTTACCATGGATTAATCAATAGGTCGATGCTACGGCATGACATGATCTACTCAGCTTTATGGATGCTTATTCTGGATAAAATCAGATTAAGATGAAACCTGAAAATAAACAAAGCACTTCCTTTATTACAAACCGAGGAACTTACTGTTATAATTTCATGCCCTTTGGGTTGAAGAATGCTGGAACTACCAATCAAAGACTAGTGAACAAGGGTTTTGAAGACCAGATCAGTAGAAACATGGAGGTATATGTTGATGATATGCTCACCAAGAGAAAACATGTTTTTAACCATATTACAGACTTGACTAAGACCTTTGATCAACTAGAAAATCACTAGATGAAGCTCAACCCAACCAAATGTATCTTCGGAGTACAAGAGGGAATGCTCCTAGGGTACATTGTTAATCAAAAGGGAATAGAAGCAAACCCTAACAAGATTAAAGCCTTTCTTGAAATGCAGTCTCCAATCAAAAAGAAATAAGTTAAAAAATTATCAAGAAGAGTAGCTGTACTGAACCGTTTTATCTCTCGAGAAACTGATAAATGTATTTCATTCATCAAGGTTCTTAGAAAGACCTTTGAGTAGAATGACGAATGTGAGAAGGCCGTTCTAGAGTTGAAGAAGTACTTAGGCTTTCCCCCACTCCTTTCCTGATCAGTTCTAGGAGAAAAATTATATTTATACTTAACTGTTTTAGAGTTGGCTGTTAGTTCAGCATTGATCCGACTTGACGGAGGATTTCAAAGGACAGTATATTATATTAGAAATGCATTTTGAGGAGTAAAAAATAGATATCCATGCCTAAAGAAGTTAGCCCTAGCTCTTATTGAATCCTCTAGGAGGATGATACCATACTTCTAAGCACACACCACTGTTGTCTACACATATTTGCCTTTGCGATAGGCACTGCATAAACCAGAGAAGTCTGGAAGGTTAATGTCTTGGGCAGTTGAATTGGGAGAGTTTGAAATTTTCAATGAACCCAGAGTTGTAATAAAAGGCCAAGAAGTGGAAGACTTTATTACCGAATTCACATATGTAGAGGAGTAACCCAACCCACGTTTGCCTACCGAGCAGACTTCTACGAAAGAAAGCTTAGCCCAAAAGCAAACAAAAACTGGGGTCGACCAACCTAATTCGTGGGATACTCATGAAAGTGCAATAAAGTAAGAAAATGTTCAAGCATGGAGTATTAACATAAGAAGATTTCTCTGATGACATTCTGATTTGGAAATTATTTATAGATGGATCCTCATGTGCCACTGGAAGTGGAACAGGTCTCATCATCAACACTCCAGATAACTTAGATGTGGAATACACTCTGAGATTCCAATTTAAGGCTTCTAACAATGAGGAAAATTATGAAGAATTGATCACATGATTGGAATTGGTTTCATCACTAGGTGCCGAGCAGGTTTTGGTATATATTGATTATCAACTGATTAATAATCAAATGCAACACATTTATGGTGTTAAAGGGGAAATTATGATGAGATATCATAAAAAAGCATTGGAAGTTATTTCTCTATTCACTTCCGTTAAGATAGTGAGGATTCCTAGACTAAAGTATGCTTAAGTAGATGCTCTTGCTCGGCTTGATTCAATAACTCCAACAGAACTCAAGCGAATAATCCCAATGGAGATCCTTGCCCATAGAAGCAATGATGGAATGGAAGTCAATGCCATTTCTGAGGAATTAGGTCTTAATGGATTGACCTAATCAGGGAGTACATTGAAAGAGGAACACTGCCTTTTGATAAGAAATAATCTAGAACGATGAGGTATAAAGCAGCTAATTACGTGTTGTAGAAAGGTGTTCTATATCGGTGAGACTATACTGTTTCTCTACTTCATTGTGTTCATCCAAAAAAAATGAATGATTTTATTAAATAGATGCATGATAGCTCATGTAGAGCTCACACAGCTTGGAGGTCTCTACAGTACACCAAAAATAACAATCTGGAACAGTTTAAAACTGTGCCAGATGTTCATGGTTTGGAACTGTGCCAGAATGAGGTGTTCCAAAATGGCCATTTTTTTCTAACATGGTTTAAAAGTGTGCCAGATTTGGCCAAATGAGAACACTTCTGACATACTTTTAAACCATGCCAGAATTTGATATTTCTGGCACACTTTTGGCACAGTTTAAAACTGTGCCAGATTGAGTACATTTGTTACACTTTTGACGCAGTTCAAAATCGTGCCAAATTTTGATATACTTTTGGCACGATTTTGAGCTGTACTAAATTTTTGGATCAAAGAAAAAAATTTAATTATTTGAAAATGAGAAAATTCGCAAATTGTGAATCTCGCACATTGTTGATAAACTAATGTACATACAAACTTCAAAATATTACAAGTCTTAATAGTTCATAGACAAAAAAAATGGACAGAGTTTCCTCTATTTTTTGGACATTTTAAAACCTGCTAATATCAAACCGTCATAATGTAAAGCCCGCATGGCCATAAAATATAACAATAAAATTATAAAATCCCACACGACTATAAAAGTTAACAATAAAACTACAAAAGCCCACACGACCATAACAAAAAAAATTATAATCCTGAATATTAGGGGTATTAAATAAATAATACCCTTGTTGTAAACCATTGACTTCTTCATGTGTTCCACGTGGATAAAAGCTAACAATAAAATGTTATCTTGCAAAAAAATATGTTACAAAAAAGAGATGATGTTAGTAACCAAGTAATTTTAAAAACATCTTATTCAAGCTCAAAAATTGCATATACGAGTTATAATTGTTATTATATTCTCAAACTGGAAGTCTTATGACTACGTCACTAGCTCCTACGAGTTAAAATAGTTCCATGTGAGGTGTTAGTGCCTCTTACGGGGCCGTTTGCGGACTGGTTTGAGTTTTCACCCTCAAACGACATGTTTTTATGCATAATCTAAATATTTTCAAATTATCGTCATATTCTCAAATCGGGAGATCCATGATTTTGCGGTCAGTTCCTATAAGTTACATTGGTCCCGTACAAGGTGTTCATACATATTATGGGGCTGTTTGGGTGCTAGTTTGAGTTTTCACCCTTTAACGGCTTGTTTTTAAGCATAATTTAGATATTTTCAAATTATCGTCATATTCTCAAACCAGGATACCCGTGACTACGTAATCAGCTCCTATGAGTTACATTAGTCCCATGTGAGGTGTTAGTGCCTCTTACGAGGCCATTTAAGGATTGGTTTGAGTTTTCACCCCGAAGCGGCATGTTTTTAAAAATAATCTAAATATTTTTAAATTATCGTCATATTCTCAAACTAGGAGATCTGTGACTACGCGGTCAGTTTTTATAAGTTACATTGGTCCCGTACGAGGTGTTCATGCCTCTTATGGGGCCGTTTGGGGGCTGGTTTGGGTTTTCATCCTTTAACGGCTTCTCTTTCAACATAATCTAGATATTTTCAAATTTTTATCATATTCTCAAACCGGGAGTCTCGTGACTGCTCTGTCTGTTCCTACGAGTTACATTGTGTAACACCCCGTATTTTGGTACATTTAATATTTAATTAATTCGGAAATTTTAAATTACTTGTGTGTTGTAATTTTAATTGAATTAATTATGGCAAAATATATATTTAAATATTAATCGGGGAGTGAATGGTTAATGTTTAGGGAAATTTATTTACTAAGTGAATAGTAATAATTTAATTACGTCATTTCGAGTATTAATGACGAGGTATACACTTATCCCAACCGGGAGTCGGTATAGACTAAATGGGGTGTGAGATAAGGATTTTTATAAATTAATTCGGATGCCAATTCTGAGTGCGCGGTTGAGTCCGGATGGGCCGAGATAGTCAGAAAAGAGTACCCGGGGGTAGTAATTGGGTCTCGGGATAATTTTGGGCATAGCCGGGCCCACACGGGGTGAGTTGGGCCACTTTAATTAAGCCCATTAGGTGAAAAACGGGATTAAGGGTTTTTAACCTAATGGGGAGATTAAAGAATGGCAGCCAACATGACTCTAAACCTAGGGTTTGAGAGGGGATTTGGGGGAAAGCAAATCAAGAACAAATTGGAGGTTTTTGGAGCCAAATTGAGGGACGACAACAACGAATCAGACACTACAAACACTTTGAGGCAAGTGGTTAACTGTTTTGATTCTTAAAGTGTGATAATCAATTCATATCATAGTGATGTGTAAACCAAAATTCATTTTGGGGATATATGGGTACAAAAAGGGGGTTTTGATAATGGAACCATTGAATGAAATTTAAGGTAAGAATTAGTTGTGATATATAATTCTGAGTATGATTATCTGGTTTGAATGAGAAAAATCGGAATATAAAAGGATGGAATTTGAATTTGAAATTGGGATTATACCCTAGAAATTTGTGTTCTTGGGTGGGTCAAGATTCATAGTGTTAATGATGTTAAAAGGTTTAGATGATATTTTTAGTTCATGAGAAATGTTATGAGATGATGAATAGACTGATTTGAGGTGGGTTTTGAGGATAGAAACCTTGAAATTTCGTTAATGGTGGAATTCAGAAAGGTAGGAGCGCTGGCACGAAGGGATCGATCGATCGATCGGGGGCATCGATCGATCGACGATGGGAAATTCTGGGCAGTTCGGCCTTGGGTGAAGTATAAGGGGGAATTAATTATAAAATAATTTCCATACAATTATTAGTGGTAAATAATTGTGAAACAAATATTCCTAGCAATTATGGGAGAAAGTAATTGGGACTAGAATGAATTTATGTGGGAGATTTAAATGGATAAATTTGAGAGACTTTATTCCAAAATAGTGAGGTACGGGTCAAGTGAGTGAATCCGGGTATATTGGTCAAGCGCCCCAAGGTAGTGAATTAAGTTTGGAGATAAACTAAGTAATTTAGAGTCGGGATATAGACTCGGGAAATATTTAATTTCGGGCCAAGTGAATCGAGTCCGGGTATGTTGATAATTATAGGCAAATATAATTGGGAAAATTCTAGAAATAAAGGTGTGACACATTGTAGGCTAAAATGTGGGTATTATATTATGAGATGTAATTTGGACCAAGTGAGTGAGTCCGGGTATGTTGGTTAAGTGATATCAAGGTATTAAATTAATTATAGAGAGAAAGTAATTAGTTTGGAGTCGGAACATTGACTCGGAAATGTGGAGGTAAGAGCCAAGTGAGAGAGTCCGGGGATAATGGTTGGGTGACACCAAGTTATTAAATTAATAAATGTGATAGTTAATTTAATTAGAGTTGGACGATAGACTCGGGGAGATATTAAATTAATGGGTGTAATAATTAATTTAATTAGAGTTGGACGATAGACTCGGGGAGATATTAAATTAATATGTGTGATAGTTAATTTAATTAGAGTTGGACGATAGACTCGGGAAGATATTAAATTAATATGTGTGTTAGTTAATTTAATTAGAGTTGGGTGGTAGATTCGGGGAGATATTAAATTAATAGGTGTGTTAATTAATTTAATTGGAGTCGAGCCACAGACTCAGGAAATTTCAGACAGTATACGGGATAATTTGAGTACACGGTAAAGCCGGAGTTTATATTATATATATACGGTGTAGTGATAGTATATATATATGTGTATATATATTGTGTGTGATAGTAAATATCAGTGACTAGATATTTATTCAATTTAAATACTCTAATGCTATCAAGGGAGGTTGCGCGATGTGGGTGAATCCCCTAGCTTGAGGAGTAGGGCGAGTATATCCCCAGGTCATAGCGTCCGATACATGGGTGAGGAGATTATCTCACTTTCAGGAAGGAATATGACCGCCTCCAATTCATTATGTAGTAGACCAGGTTGGTGAGCGAATCCAACTTGGAAAAACTAGGTTTTGTGAGCACACCTAGTGAGATGGCATTTTAGAGTGAATCATCCGGTGAGGGTATACTCGGAAGGATGGATACGCGTATGATATATGTGTGGATGTTAGTAAAGGTACGTATAATATCGTAGTAAATAATATATGTAGGTGATAATATAGTGTGTGATGTATTTATCTTATATAACACGGGTTACAGTTATATGCTGTTAATTAATGAGAAATTAATTAAGTTAATCATCGGTGGAAATAATACAGTGTGTGATGTATGTACTTTATATAACTCGTGACACGGTTATATGCTATTATTTAGGAGGAATTAATTAAGTTAAATTGTGAAATAACTTATAATTCAAAAATCATTATACTCGGGTTAGAGTAGTACAGCAATGGAAGGTTATACCAGGACTAGTTGGACGGGGTAGTACAACTAGGTGGGGTTAAGGTAACCGGTAGGTGTGCACAATAGTGGAGGGGTGAGAATGTCCTCAAGGGAGTGCGGCACTAACTTAAATATGAAGCGCATTCATGCATTTTAAATTACTGTAGTTAATTCACTTGCTAAATATTTTCAAAATGTTTTGGGCTCTAACCCTTGCTATAAAACTATTTTCAAAACCTTTTAGGTGTCCAGCCACAGGGACGCCAGGATTGATAATCTATTCCAGGGACACGGAGCTGCGGCATATGTGGATGCTAGCAGGAGTTTGAATTAGACGATTCATTCATTCATTCCCAGAGTAGGAATCTTGTATCAGTTTCAGTTTTATTTAGGGCTTGTCGCCCTGACTTCTCAGTACAGTTTTCAGGTGTAATTCATTCAGGTGTTGAATATTTGTATTGGATTATTTATTTGGTGGCCGGTGATGTATTCGGCAAGTTGTGTAATTATTATTCTATTTACTTTCATTCAGTTGTGTGAATGGTTTATATTTTAATTCCGAATGTATTGTTTTGTTTAATTAAAAAGTTAAAATTGGCAGGAGTTTTTGGAATACTAGGTGGTTAGTAAGTTTTAAAAAGTTTTCGACAGTGATGCTAAGGATGATCCAACTGGGATTCCTGTTTTAATTTGGTATAGGACTGATCACCCGGTATTTTATTAGGCGGGGTGTCACAGATGGTATCAGAGCATCAGGTTCTAGTGTCCTTAGGATCTGTGCGGCTTTTCACGATTCGTCTTAGCGATCTTTGATATAGAGCCCTATCATAGGATTGTTTTATTCTCATATGTATGCGCATATACGTTCTTCTGCGAAATTTATATTTGAAAGTGAACTCATACAATTCGATTCTCATTCCAGATGACGCCCAGGAGAGGGAGAGCAGCAAGGGCAGCATGGGGATGTGAGACGAGGGAGGCTCGTCAGGAGTAGGAGTTACGGCAGCAACTGCCAAAGAAAATTTTGGCAGCACAGGTAACCGAACTAATGGCCCGGGCGATTGAAACGACAGTTGTCGCAAACGACAAGGTACTTTCCACGGGATCTGCCACAAGTGTTAGTGGTGTCGGATGTTCAGACTCGCGCGGGGTCGTTGGGGTACAAATAAGAAAGAGAAGTTATTTTAGTGGGAACCAACCAGAGTTACGAGGAGGTTCAGGTGTAGTACTAGCGTGTTAAGGAAGAGAGGTATCCAGCGTCACCTACGCATGGGAGATTTCGATGGGGTGCGAAAATAAATGCTAACCACTTTTATTTAGTGGGAACGGCGCTACAGTGGTGGGGGTCGATCACCACAGTTGAGAAAAGGGACACACTAGCTACTGCAGAGTTTTGGGTGCGGTTCGATCGCAAGTATTTTTCCTTCAGCGGTCGAGACCGAAATGAGGAGAAAATTTTGTGAGGAGACTCAAAGGGAGACCGTTCAGTGGTCGATTACGAGGAAGATTTCACTCATTGGCAAATTTTGTACCAGATGAGGTAAGCGAGGAAAAGAGAAAGGAAGCAAAGTTTATGTATGGGTTAGTCTGGAGAATCAGACAACATTTAATTGATAATTCCGCATTAGTTGATTATACTAATGTCATTAACGCAACACTCCGGCATTGTCGGGAATATCGCTTCCACGCGAAAGGAAGCGGGAGGGGAGTGGTGATTAACCAGTCGGATGAGGCAGAAGGGAACAATACCAGTAGGGTATCCCAGCAGAAGACTGGGGGAGATCAGGGGCAGGATTTCCAGCAGAGAAATCATGCCAAACGATCTAGAACTGGAGGCTATCGGCGGGATGACCAGAAATTCCAACAAGGTTGGCATGGAAGGGATCAGTGCTAGGGTGAACATATTAGAAGGTGTTTCGTTTGTGGGAAAAGAGGGACACATGAAGAGATATTGCCTTAAGCGAGGCAGGGGTCAACTACAGGACGAGGTCCTGGATGTACAACCACTAAAGCAAGTCACGGGTGCATTCGGGCAGGGAGAAGCTGCTCCGGAAATTGAGAACCAGCCGTTGCAACTGGAGTATGAAAGTAATTATTTTACCCTAGGGGCATGGGGTATATTGTTGAGTGACAAAGAGGATGTCACAGTATAAGACTTATTTTTCACTAGAGTTCGCAGGTGAGTCGAACTTAGTGGGTGCGTTGGCGGTAGCAGCCATAGCATGTGGGTAAACTTTCCGTAGGGTAGCGGAGTTCTTTAGTGTTCTTCATGGGAGAGCAGAGGCGTACACTGAGTGATGGGTTGAATTATGCGAGGAATTACTACGTTCGAGAATTATGGGAGTAGGGTTGATAATACTTTTTAAACATCGGCTGGATAGCGATGGAATTTTACTATTGCGGATAGTGGAGTTAAATTTTGGTGTCCGCGACACCAGGGTATGGTTGGTACTAAGTATCACCGGAGAGGGAGTATAGCCTATATATATGTGGATGTATATATGTTGTATTACGTGGTGTTATAGCACATAGTGAGGTTTTGTGTTCTCACATTTTATCCCGGTAAGTGGGGATGTTTACTGAAGTGAATCAGGGTGGTTAAATTGAATTTTCGAGCAAAGAGAGATAGCTCGGGGTTTACTTTGCGCTAGGACTAGTGATAGTAAGGGCGCAGTATTTTATGTTGTCTTTAGTAGCATAAGGGTAAGCATATATACTTTTGTGTTGAGAGACAAGTATTTATGGGGAGATGTTTGGACGTTAGCACATGGGTTGGGTACCCGGGCAGTAACTATATATGTATATATATATAGGTAATATGACTACGGGTTTGAAGTTATATTGAGGGTTACGACTAGCATAGTCGAGTGACTTTCGTGCGATAGAGTGTGGGGATAGGGTGTATGGGCACCCGGGTTAATTAAGACAAATTTTGTGCGGTTAAGCACGGGTATAGGGTGTATGGGCGCCCTGACAAGGTTTAAATGCGTGCTTGTGTAACATATGGTTAGAAGCGGATGTGAAAGATATAGCGGTCTTGAAGGCACTTGACTAGTGAGTAATATGTGAATACTGGAACACTAGGTTTATCTTAATTTCGAGGACGAAATTCCTTTGTAAGGGGGGAAGTATGTAACACCCCGTATTTTTGTACATTTAATATTTAATTAATTCAAAAATTTTAAATTACTTGTGTGTTGTAATTTTAATTGAATTAATTATGGCAAAATATATATTTAAATATTAATCGGGGAGTGAATGGTTAATATTTAGGGAAATTTATTTGCTAAGTGAATAGTAATAATTTAATTACGTCATTTCGAGTATTAATGACGAGGTATACATTTATCCCAATCGGGAGTCGGTATAGACTACATGGGGTGTGAGATAAGGATTTTTATAAATTAATTAGGATGCCAATTCTGAGTGCGCGGTTGAGTTCGGATGGGTCGAGATAGTCAGAAAAGAGTACACGGGGGTAGTAATTGGGTCTCGGGGTAATTTTGGGCATAGCCGGGCCCACACGGGGTGAGTTGGGCCACTTTAATTAAGCCCATTAGGTGAAAAACGGGATTAAGGGTTTTTAACCTAATGGGGAGATTAAAGAATGGCAGCCAACATGACTCTAAACCTAGGGTTTGAGAGGGGATTTGGGGGAAAGCAAATCAAGAACAAATTGGAGGTTTTTGGAGCCAAATTGAGGGACGGCAACAACGGATCAGACACTACAAACACTTTGAGGCAAGTGGTTAACTGTTTTGATTCTTAAAGTGTGATAATCAATTCATATCATAGTGATGTGTAAACCAAAATTCGTTTTGGGGATATATGGGTACAAAAAGGGGGTTTTGATAATGGAACCATTGAATGAAATTTAAGGTAAGAATTAGTTGTGATATATAATTTTGAGTATGATTATCTGGTTTGAATGAGAAAAATCGGAATATAAAAGGATGGAATTTGAATTTGAAAATGGGATTATACCCTAGAAATTTGTGTTCTTGGGTGGGTTAAGATTCATAGTGTTAATGATGTTAAAAGGTTTAGATGATATTTTTAGTTCATGAGAAATGTTATGAGATGATGAATAGACTAATTTGAGGTGGGTTTTGAGGATAGAAACCTTGAAATTTCGTTAATGGTGGAATTCAGAAAGGTAGGAGCGCTGACACGAAGGGATCGATCGATCGATCAGGGGCATCGATCGATCGACGATGGGAAATTCTGGGCAGTTCGGCCTTGGGTGAAGTATAAGGGGGAATTAATTATAAAATAATTTCCGTACAATTATTAGTGGTAAATAATTGTGAAACAAATATTCCTAGAAATTATGGGAGAAAGTAATTGGGACTAGAATGAATTTATGTGGGACATTTAAATGGATAAATTTGAGAGACTTTATTCCAAAATAGTGAGGTACGGGTCAAGTGAGTGAATCCGGGTATATTGGTCAAGCGACCCAAGGTAGTGAATTAAGTTTGAAGATAAACTAAGTAATTTAGAGTCGGGATATAGACTCGGGAAATATTAAATTTCGGGCCAAGTGAATCGAGTCCGGTTATGTTGATAATTATAGGCAAATATAATTGGGAAAATTCTAGAAATAAAGGTGTGACACATTGTAGGCAAAAATGTGGGTATTATATTATGAGATGTAATTTGGACCAAATGAGTGAGTCCGGGTATGTTGGTTAAGTGATATCAAGGTATTAAATTAATTATAGAGAGAAAGTAATTAGTTTGGAGTCGGAACATTGACTCGGAAATGTGGAGGTAAGGGCCAAGTGAGAGAGTTCGGGGATAATGGTTGGGTGACACCAAGTTATTAAATTAATAAATGTGATAGTTAATTTAATTAGAGTTGGACGATAGACTCGGGGATATATGAAATTAATGGGTGTAATAATTAATTTAATTAGAGTTGGACGATAGACTCGGGGAGATATTAAATTAATATGTGTGATAGTTAATTTAATTAGAGTTGGACGATAGACTCGGGAAGATATTAAATTAATATGTGTGTTAGTTAATTTAATTAGAGTTGGGTGGTAGATTCGGGGAGATATTAAATTAATAGGTGTGTTAATTAATTTAATTGGAGTCGAGCCACAGACTCAGGAAATTTCAGACAGTATACGGGATAATTTGAGTACACGGTAAAGCCGGAGTTTATATTATATATATACGGTGTAGTGATAGTATATATATATGTGTATATATATTGTGTGTGATAGTAAATATCAGTGACTAGATATTTATTCAATTTAAATACTCTAATGCTATCAAGGGAGGTTGCGCGATGTGGGTGAATCCCCTAGCTTGAGGAGTAGGGCGAGTATATCCCCAGGTCATAGCGTCCGGTACATGGGTGAGGAGATTATCTCACTTTCAGGAAGGAATATGACCGCCTCCAATTCGATATGTAGTAGACCAGGTTGGTGAGCGAATCCAACTTGGAAAAACTAGGTTTTGTGAGCACACCTAGTGAGATGGCATTTTAGAGTGAATCATCCGGTGAGGGTATACTCGGAAGGATGGATACGCGTATGATATATGTGTGGATGTTAGTAAAGGTACGTATAATATGGTAGTAAATATTATATGTAGGTGATAATATAGTGTGTGATGTATTTATCTTATATAACGCGGGTTACAGTTATATGCTGTTAATTAATGAGAAATTAATTAAGTTAATCATTGGTGGAAATAATACAGTGTGTGATGTATGTACTTTATATAACTTGTGACACGGTTATATGCTATTATTTAGGAGGAATTAATTAAGTTAAATTGTGAAATAACTTATAATTCAAAAATCATTATACTCGGGTTAGAGTAGTACAGCAAGGGAAGGTTATACCAGGACTAGTTGGACGGGGTAGTACAACTAGGTGGGGTTAAGGTAACCGGTAGGTGTGCACAATAGTGGAGGGGTGAGAATGTCCTCAAGGGAGTGCGACACTAACTTAAATATGAAGTGCATTCATGCATTTTAAATTACTGTAGTTAATTCACTTGCTAAATATTTTCAAAATGTTTTGGGCTCTAACCCTTGCTATAAAACTATTTTCAAAACCTTTTAGGTGTCCAGCCACAGGGACGCCAGGATTGATAATCTATTCCAGGGACACGGAGCTGCGGCATATGTGGATGCTAGCAGGAGTTTGAGTTAGACGATTCATTCATTCATTCCCAGAGTAGGAATCTTGCATCAGTTTCAGTTTTATTTAGGGCTTGTCGCCCAGACTTCTCAGTACAGTTTTCAGGTGTAATTCATTCAGGTGTTGAATATTTGTATTGGATTATTTATTTGGTGGCCGGTGATTTATTCGGCAAGTTGTGTAATTATTATTCTATTTACTTTCATTCAGTTGTGTGAATGGTTTATATTTTAATTCCGCA
Source organism: Sambucus nigra (assembly GCA_949130495.1). Lineage (NCBI taxonomy): Eukaryota > Viridiplantae > Streptophyta > Magnoliopsida > Dipsacales > Adoxaceae > Sambucus > Sambucus nigra. Next base: position 356,777,513 of record OX422208.1, on the reverse strand, counting down.
TGTATTGTTTTGTTTAATTAAAAAGTTAAAATTGGCACCAGTTTTTGGAATACTAGGTGGTTAGTAAGTTTTAAAAAGTTTTCGACAGTGATGCTAAGGATGATCCAACTGGGATTCCTGTTTTAATTTGGTATAGGACTGATCACCCGGTATTTTATTAGGCGGGGTGTCACACATTGGCCCCTTGCGAGGTGTTAGTGTCTCTTACAGGACTGGTTGGGGGATGATTTGGATTTTCACTCTTTAACGGCATGTTTTTAAGCCTAAGTCTGAATATTCCCTAATTATAGTCATATTCCCAAACCAAGAGTCCCGTGACTACTCTGTCAGTTCCTATGAGTTACATTGGTCCCGTGCGAGGTGCTAGTACCTCTTACAGGACTGTTTGGGGTCTGGTTTGAGTTTTCACCCGCTAAAGGCATGTTTTTAAGCCTAATCTAGATGTTTTCAAATTATCGTTGTATTCTCAAATCGGGAGTATAGGGACTACGCGGTTAGTTCCTACGATTTACCAAGACTACCGTGGCTATGCAGTACCTTTGGGAGACTATGATTCTCTACCTCACCTTATTATAGGAGATTTTAATATCATTTCTGTTGGTGATGAAAAATGTGGTGGAAATGTGCTAGATATTATAGTAGTGGAAGACTTTAATAATATGATTTCAAGGAATTCTCATTTAAATAGGACCTGCACAGATAAGTGTCCTTTGATTTTGTCTGTTAAAACAACCTTTGATAAAGTCCCTAAATTGTTCAAATTTTAAAAAATGTGGTGCAATCATTCTACTTTTTGGGAGGTTATTAAAAACTCTTGGGAGGTTATTAGAAACTCTTGGGAGGTTATTAGACTCACATATGACTTGTTGTGCGTCTACATAGCTATGACTACATGTAATGAGTGATTACATCTTAACCTCATAAGATAACGTAAGGGTGCTACTAATGTATAAAAATATTTTATTTTTTCATACGCACTTACCCCTCCCTTACCCTTTTTGAATAACTATTATATAAATATGCAAGCCATTTTCAAGATGTGGGAATTATAAATATTCAAGCCATTTTCATGGGTGGATTATTTTCAAGTAATCAAGCAATGTTATTCGAACAACTACTACTATGAAATACAATTATAAAACCTTAATGGTGTTCAACTCCATTATGTCAAACTTCGCCTTTTTAAGAATAACTCTTCTCATGTATTAAATTGAAAATTTCACCTGGATAGGAAAACACACGAGAAACAAAATGTTAAGAGTGCATGGAGTTGGGACATAGCACCAAATCTATCTGGGAGAAAATATAAATGATATAAGAAAATACAATTACTGGTTTTTGGTGTCGTAAATAATATATGGGTGCAGTGCTCTATTAAAATTTTGACCTCCATATCTATGCCCCATTCGTGAAAGTTAGGATGAGGCATATAGAAAAGAAAAAAGATATTTTAGTAAATCATATATTGTATTACAATAGGACACATCATATAATGTATTGCATCGAGAATAGAAAATTGATATGAAATTACAAAACCCGGGTTATAAAATATCCACTTAAAGACTGATCCACTTGAGAAAAATGTCGTTGAATTTTGTTAACAAATAAAACACCAGTTTTGTATTGTGAAACGTAGTAAATAGACTCAATTTGACCTCATATATAAGCAATCTCCACAAAGATTCCCTTGTACAGCCTTGTAGTTGCTGCAACCAGTACGGAAACCAAGTATTTTCTGCCTGTGAGATTCAATTTTAGTTTTTGGTACTGCATAATTCACAATATTTGATATACATATTCTATATTTGTACTATTTGATATAGAGATTCAAAAAGTAAAAATGTATACATCAAAATACACACACCAAAACCCTAGATTCATGAATATATCTCAATGATATAACGAATTGGACTGCAAATTAGTTTAACATTACAAAAGAGAAGGAATGAGCAAAACAATCAACATACATAGCATGAATTGATTTTTATATATAAAAATAAATAAATATCATATTTATGCCGAGATGATTAACGATAAATACTTTTCAGTTGGATCAAATATATAAGGACACGAAACCTAAAACAAATTTGTCATTCAATTACTACACCCCCCCCAAAAATACAAAACCAGATCTCATATATGTGTGTGTGCATGTGTGTATATGTATATATGTACAGTGAAGAGATTGGTAACCATGATCATGGTATTGAGGTGAATCAAAGGATTAAGAGGCACCTGATAGAGGATCCGATTGAGGATAAACGAAGGAATTTGAGATTTGTTCTCCATGCCCTGCCCTCCACTATTTTGGTAGATACGAGATAATAAAGGAAGGGGTTTATGGAGGAAGGGGAAGCACATGAGGTGGGATATGGCGGAGGCGGGAGATGTGCATGACAGAAGGGAGCAGGATATGATTTGGGAGGAGCGAGAGGTTTTAGTTTCTCAAATCTTGGAGATGAAATGGCTCGAATGGATTTGGGGTTTATTTTATTTTGTTTTTATTAATCACCCTTTAAAATAGAAACATGATCGATTTTGGCACGGTTTATAACCGTGCCAGAATCTGACACGTATATTGACTATTCCAAAATAAGTAAAAACCGTGCCAGGTTTTGTCACGGTTTAAAATAGGGCTAGTTTCTTAATTCATAAGCGTGTCTGATTGACATTTTTGGTGTGGTTCTAATACAACGAATAGCTATGCAAGGTTACTATAAACCAATGATGAAAGAAAACTGTGTTTCTTTCACAAAGAAGTATGATAAATGCCAGAATTTTCTACCATCCAGAAAACCAGGAGAAAGTCTAACAATTATCACTTCTCCATGGCCTTTTGCTATATGGGGAATTAACTTAGTCAGATTACTGCCAAGCACCAAAGGAAAATTACAGTACCTGGTTATAGCTGTTGATTATTTCACTAAATGGGTAGAGGCTGAGCCCCTGGTTGATATGCCTTATCAGAGGGTGTTCCAGTTCATATAAAAGAAAATCATTTATAGGTATGGCATGCCATATGCCTTCATCACCGACCATGGAACTCAATTTAAAAATTTAGAATTTAAAGAGTACTGTATTCGGTCAGGCATCCAAAAACTTCACTCAGCACCTGGGCATCCAAGATGCAATGGCCATACATAAATCACCAACAAAACCTTGCTGGATGGGTTGAATAAAAGGTTGGGTAAGGCAAAAGGAAACTATATTAATGATCTCCATGGTGTCCTTTAGGCATATATGACTACACCTAAAACAACAATAGGAGAGACCCCATACATTATATCTTTTGGCACTGAGGTAGTAGTACCAGTAGAAATAGGTGTGCCAACCCATAGGGTATTGAACTTTGATTCACCTAAGAGTGACCTCATGAGGTGAATAGATCTAGAAATAATAGAAGACGTCCAAGAATATTTTTCTATTCGTATGACCACTATCAACAAAGGACTGCAAGGTTTTCTAATCTAAAGGTCAAGCTAACCAACCTGAAATAAGGAGACATGGTACTCAAGAAAGTAATCCAGAAGAGCAACAAACTGGAGCCTAATTGGCATGGTCCATACCGTATCTCGACGATTATCCGACCATGAACTTATCTCTTAGAAACTCTGGAGGTAGAAGAATGTAAGAATCCTTGGAACGCAGACCATCTATGCAAGTATTATGAGTAATTCAATTTTAAAAATTCTATCCTTAATGGAATTACTTATTCAAGTTAATGAAATTTCAGCTTTTCTCCATTATACATATTTTTTGTGTTTTCTTGAGAGTATGGTGGCTTGACCAGAATTAATAAGCAATTTTAATCCAAACTTTTCCAACTTCAGAAAATTTTCCAAAAAGTTCCTCGCCGTGGTTCAAACTTTTCCAAACTTTTCCAACTTCAGAAAAGTAAAACTTCATGTATGATTTGTCACCTCAGCAAGTAACGAACAAGAAGTCAGTATAATCATAGGTTTTACCCGATCATGTTAAAATACTGGAATAATTATACATTCCAAATACACCGAGTCGCCACTAATAACTAATGCTACAACTTAATACAATAAAGCTATTTATAGTTTTATCTAAGTGCATTAGTCAAATCTAAAGCTGAGAATGCGGAAGCGTTAGATGATGGTACAACTTAAAACGAATTAACAAATTTTAATTTCTCAACAGAATTAAAATCCATCCAAAGTGAAATTAACTAATAACACACACACACACACAAAATTTAAGTTTCACTTAAACATAATTAATTTAATCCAAGTCCTAGAAATTTGCCTAAGTCATGTTTTGCAATTATATCAAGTTAGGCCAAACAAATTTTAACAAATTAAATTAAGTGACTTGAATTGAATTAACGAAACATTACCCAAAATATACCAAGCACCAAATTAAGTTAGTAGAGATTAAATCAAACCAATTTTATCTTGAATTATCCTAAGCATGCGTTCTAAGTTATTATGCAAGATAAAATAAACAATTAATCCACTACGCCGTGATGTACGAGGAAAAACCCAAGACGGGAAATAACCTCGGACGACCCTAGCCACAAATCCACTAAGTATGGAATTTATAATTACAAGACAAAAGATTTACATCACACGACTCTATCCCTCTCAAGCCTCGACGCCCCTTCTTGCAAACACCTCCACCTAGCGAATAACCCCGGAGCTCCACCGCGGTCTCGAAATCCACCGATCGGACTTTATGTGGTCACCGTCACCCGAACTAGGAGCCTTTCTCCAAGTGGGTAAATCACGAAACATCTTCTTCTTTGTGGGATTTAGAAGCAAACCCAAACTTCTCTTCAAACTAATGTAGAGATAAACCGGCGCCAAAATGCTCCAAGCAAAGTATATGTATATATGAACTTAGAAGAAACAAATATGGGTGTAACTACAGTGTATATTGATTTTTCTTTAAAAACTGACTCTTTAAAACAATGATCTTTTCCCTAAAATAATTTTTCTCTCAAACACTCTCTAGAGGTTGGTAGGATATGAAAAGTTAGATTAGAAAAATGGTTTCCCGCACATAATAAAGTCTGAGAAAAATCAGTTAAGAAATAAGTGGGGAAGTGGGAGAAAACTGCTTAAAACCGCCAATAACTGTTCCCGCCTGGCCTCTCGATCGAATGGCATTTCGTTCGAACGACATCTCGTTCGAATGAGTCTTCTAACGGAGTACCAGTATGAACTCGTTAGAAGCTCGTTAGAAATCTCGTTCGAACAGCCATTTCGTTCGAACGACATTTCGAACGAAGTTCCAGTTTGCCATAATGGGAAGTCGTTGGCAATCTCGTTCGAACGACTTGTGGTTCGAACGATAATCTCGTTCGAACGACACTTCGAACGGGCTCATAGAATGTTTAAAAATTCTTTTTAAGCCTAGAAACATTATATACTTTATATATAAGTTTTAATAGAAAAACATCTGAAAACAAAAACACAGTTTTAAAAAACTAACACCCAATATAAACTTGTTCCAAGCTCCTATATATATATAAATGCATTCATACCTTGGGAGCATGGAACTACTGTTGATGACGTACAAACGAGGCACATAAACCACGACATTTTGATGAAGCGTTATACACTTGGCCGCTACGTCTTTAATAAACACGCCATAGGCTTGAAAGATGATCAATATACTCTATCCTATGACTCAAACGTTTTTGTCCGGAATTGAGCCAAAACTACAAGGACTCAATTGGAAATTTGCGTCCTTACAAATCTCCCCCTTTGGCTATTCCGGGACAAAAACCAACAAAAACCCTTAAGGGCCGTCAAGCTCTACTAGACTAATAAAAAGTCCCACCCAAAATAAAAATACAATGCTTGACCCAAACAACCCAAAGGATCAACAATCTTTGTCGTTGAAAGTTTCCGCTATATAAAATAATTCCTGCACACTTAAGCAAACACATTACACGCATAGGGAATATCCAAATATTTAATGCAAGTAAAGTAACTACTCCCCTAAATTAATTATCTCCCTTTATCTAGTATGATCAACTTAGAAATACGTCTCCCCTTAAGATAAATCTCCTTAAACTAAGATACGATAATAATAGGATCTAAGATAAATCTCCTTAAACTAAGATACGATAGTAATAGGATTAGATACCATTTCCCCCTATCATTCTCCCCCTTTTTTTTAAGGAATAGACAAAGGCTTAAAGAATAAAAAATTGACTTATCTTCCCCAAATAAAGCAGATACACCCTCTAATTAAGCAAGGGATAAATAGAATGGGAAAACAAGCTAAAACATGTAATTGTGCATATAGTGATGAGAACGTTAAAGCACTTGGGCAACAAAGATTCAGCTAATCCAAGAAATAACATCGGATACCAACTAGGATGCACTAAAATGATACCAATATGATATATACATTGTTAAGCATGTGATATCAACAGAGAATGCAATAAGATGGATACCAAATATGAATTATAGCATATATGGATTAGAAATCAAGGCAAAGACTAAACAAAAATATCAAATATATGTATACATAATATTTACCAAAGAGACTCAAGTACACATATATCGATATAAACATACAAATGACACATACAAAATATAATAGGAGTCTTTCACACTAGTATGGCAAAAATATGTCATATGAAAATGGAAGTGTTGGGGTGTGAACTAGTAACGCTTAAATTTAGACCCAATCACTTAAAACATGTTCACGAAGTTCTCAATTGATTGCAAACTTCATCACATTTAAATATAACCTCATGTGACAATATAGATTGAACTCAATGAACAAACATACACAATTCATACAAGCCTAGCATATTGATGATTCTACAAACCAATAGAGTCATGACATTGAAAGTGCAACTAGGATAAACGGACATTGTACAAACCATTGATATACCAGCCAATCTCCCTCAATAAGCATTTATATTATTTTTGAATGAATATATCAATCAAACATAGGCCTTGGCAATTATGTTTCTTTTTAATGCCATATTTTTTGTTTTTAGGCCTTTGGACCACGTATTTCTTTTAGGTCAAATTCAAACGGTGGCTTACAATTGCAAAGGATTATTATTCCTTTTGGAGCCCTTCCCTGTGCACATTTATATTTATCATGTTTTCATTTTTCACACAAATCTCACGTGCAACGGATTTTGACATGCACTAGTCCTCCTAGGTCACAAATGTTGATGATAAGATTGGTAGGAGAACACCTCACAAAGCTCAAATATACATATGAAGTTAAATTTCAAAAGATATTGTGCATGTGTGAATGGAGGCATATAAAAATAGAATCCATTATATCAACACAAAATCCAACTACTCCATGTCAGCATGGTAAAGAACATAATAAGGATTGACGATCTAAACCAAAAGTTCTAGTCACATGGGAGCGAAAAAGATGGGATTCTAACACAAGTGTATGCCACATAACGTGTGTCAAACTAAAATACACACAAAGTAGAATCTTTTTGAGTTTTTGAAATTTTTAATCAAAAAAATATATACTCAAAAGAGAAACAAAAATCATTTGACTTATCAATTAAGCTTAAATTACCAAGAGATAAAAATCCAAATGATAAACAAAAATCTTTTTGTATTTTTCATTTAATGCAAACAAAATGAAGAAATAAAATACAGAAGATAAACAAAAATCATTATTCTAGGATGCGATAAGCATGGAGCATAGACTAGAAAATGATAGACAAGCATACATTTAGCATGTGAATATAGCATGAAGTACAAATGCTAAAGTATGCAAATACTAACACATTCATCCTTTAGATTTAGCAAGGGAGGAAACATGTGAAAGTAAATGAGAATCAAAAACCCTATTTTGCAAGGCAACCAAGTCGGATTTCCTAACCCAAATTAATGAAGAATGACTATCTTGGGGTGTAGGAATTTTAAATACCTTTGTTGTTTTATGTTGGGATTTTCTAGAATTCGTTTAAGATCAAAATAAAATTTCCTAAGATGACCTTTTCGACCACAATGTGTACAAGTAAAAACATGTCGAAAAGATTTACCTACGGAGTGATCTCTAAAAGCTTTCCTAGTAAATTCTCCTAAAACACTGGTTTTGGCATTATGAGTAGATTCATTACAAGTATTGAAGCTTAAACCACAAGTGTCATTTTTAATTTGGACCGTTCCTAATATTTTATCTAATTTTTCCAAACGACACTCCAAATCAAATTTGACATTACTAGAGTCTTTTAATTTATTTTACAATTCTAAAATGTTAGACTCTAATAAAACATTTCGTTCTTCAAAATCAAGAATCTCCTTTTTCAAGGATTCCATTAAACCCCTATGGCTATCTCTCTCGCCTTATATATATTCAAGATTCTCTAGAAGAGCTTTCTCTCGTGTCATAAGGTCTTCAACCAACATACTATTATCAACGACCTTGACACGTTCTTTCAAACTAGCTTCTAACTTCAAATTAGCTCTTTTCAATTTAATAGATTCTTTATAAAGTTCTTGAAAAGCATTTTGAAGTTCCCTCACATTAACCTCTTCTTCATTTTCACTCTCTCTTTCTTCTCCACTCTCACTATCATAAAAAACAAGGGAATAAAAAAATTTGACCTCGGAAGTGTCATGTGTTAAAATTTCATCAATCGATGACTTCTCACTATCTCTCACATGACTAGCCATAAAAGCCACAAATTTGGGCTTAGTGGGTGAATTGGGTCCCTCTTCCTTATCACTATCACTAAGGGTCGCATTATATGAAATGGGTCGCTTACCCTCTTTCCTTAGTTTAGTGGGGCACTTAGAAGCCCTATGGCCATAACCCTCATAACCAAAACACCTATTTGACTCGTCCCTATTTAATTGTTCATTGATAGGTTTAGGGATCTTCTCGGTTTTGTCATACTTAGAAGTTTCAAATTTCTTAAAGTCATTTTTAAATTTATCTTTGTTAAATTTAAGAAATTTTCTAAATTTCCGAGCAAACAAAGCCATGTCTTCCGAGTCACTCTCACTCTCGCTCTCTACTACTTGTTTGACCTCTTTTCGGACTTTTAAAGCAATGCCCTTTTCAATTTTCTTTTCGGTTTTAGAGGGAAACATGTCTATTTCATAGGTTTGTAAATCACCTATGAGCTCTTCTAATTTCATAAAGGCTAAAGTTGGTAAAGAATTTAAAACGGTCACTTTTGGAATAAATCTATCGGGAAGGGACCTTAAAATTTTCTTTACTACTCGGTTGTCGGGTATTTTCTCTCCCAAATTAAGAGATGAATTGCATAAAATTCATCAAAAGTTTTGTTTTCATTCATTTTGATGGTTTCAAATTGAGTGGTGAGGTTTTAGAGTTTCGAAGCTTTAACGACACTAATAACTTCATGAGTGAGTTGTAAAATATCCCAAGCTTCTTTAGAGGTTTCACATGTCATAATACGACTAAATTCATCCGGTGTGACCGCGCTAAACAAGGCATTTAAACCTTGAGAATTAAAAGTAGATAATTTAAATTCATTCTCACTCCATCTATCGGCGGGTTTGGGGACATGCTCATTATCTACTAAATGTGTAGGTGGGGACCACCCATTAATGACATATAACCAAACACTCTCGTCGATATATTTTAGTGCCGATTTCATCCGTGCTTTCCAATGCGCGTAATTAGAACCATCGAAAAATAGGAAATTTTGAAAATGGGGAAAATTCGATTTTCAGCAAAAATATTTAAAGGATCTTAAACGCAATAATTTAGCGATTCCGCTCTGATACCAATTTGAAATGGAAAGGACCCCCAATTTTAAAATCTTACAAAAAGTAATTTCAATTTCCTCTTAAAAGATGGAGAAGCGAGATGGTTCAATTAAACAAGTACAAATAACAAATTTTAATTTCTTTTCAAATTAAAATTAAACAAGTGAAATAAGATTAAATCCACACAAATTTTAATTTCACTTAAACCAACTTAATTCAACCCAAGTCCTAGAAACCAACTTAAAATTTTCTTTACAACTCGGTGGTCGGGTATTTTCTCTCCCAAGTTAAAAGATGAATTAACAATATCGAAAAGTCTAGCATAAAATTCATCAAAACTTTCTTTTTCATTCATTTTGATAGTTTCAAATTGAGTGGTGAGGTTTTGGAGTTTCGAAGCTTTAACGACACTAGTACCTTCATGGGTGAGTTGTAAAATATCCCAAGCTTCTTTAGTGGTCTCACACGTCATAATGCGTCAGAATTCATTTGGTGTGACAACGCTAAACAAGGCATTTAAACCTCGGGAATTAAAATTAGAAAGTTTAAATTCACCCTCACTCCATCTATCGGTCGGTTTGGGAACACGCTCATTATCTACTAAATGAGTAGGTGGGGACCACCCGTTAATAACAGACATCCAAACTCTCTCATCGATAGATTTTAGCGCCGATTTCATTCGTGCTTTCTAATACGCGTAGTTAGAACCATCGAAAATAGGAAATTTAGAAAATGGAGAAAATTCCATTTTGGCCAAAAATATTTAAAAGATCTTAACGAAGTAATTTATCGTTTTTGGCTCTGATATCAATTTGAGAATGCGGAACCGTTAGATGATGGTACAACTTAAAATGAATTAACAAATTTTAATTTCTCAACAGAATTAAAATCCAACCAAAGTGAAATTAACTAATAACACACATACACACAATTTAAGTTTCACTTAAACATAATTAATTTAATCCAAGTCCTAGAAATTTGCCTAAGTCATGTTTTGCAATTATATCAAGTTAGGCCAAACCAATTTTAACAAATTAAATTAAGTGACTTGAATTGAATTAACGAAACATTACCCAAAATATACCAAGCACCAAATTAAGTTAGTAGAGATTAAATCAAACCAATTTTATCTTTAATTATCCTAAGCATGCGTTCTAAGTTATTATGCAGGATAAAATAAACAATTAATCCACTACGCCGTGATGTACGAGGAAAAACCCAAATACGGGAAACAACCTCGGACGACCCTAGCCACAAATCCACTAAGTATGGAATTTACAATTACAAGACAAAAGACTTTCATCACACGGCTCGATCCCTTTCAAGCCTCTACGCTCCTTCTTGCAAACACCTCCACCTAGCGAATAACCTCGGAGCTCCACCGCGGTCTCGGAATCCACCGATCGGACTTTATGTGGTCACCGTCACCCGAACTAGGAGCCTTTCTCCAAGTGGGTAAATCACGAAAACATCTTCTTCTTTGTGGGATTTAGAAGCAAACCCAAACTTCTCTTCAAACTAATGTAGAGATAAACCGGTGCCAAAATGCTCCAAGCAAAGTATATGTATATATGAACTTGGAAGAAACAAATATGGGTGTAACTACAGTGTATATTGATTTTTCTTTAAACATTGACACTTTAAAACAATGAACTTTTTCCTAAAACAAATTTTCTTTCAAACACTCTCTAGAGCTTGGTAGGATATGAAAAGTTAGATTAGAAAAATGGTTCCCCGTACATAAAAATGTCTGAGAAAAATCAGTTAAGAAACAAGTGGGGAAGTGTGAGAAAACTGCTTAAAATCGCCAATAACTGTTCCCGCCTGGCATTTCGTTCGAACGACATTTCATTCGAACGACATCTCGTTCGAACGAGTTTTCTAACAGAGTACCAGTATGAACTCGTTAGAAGCTCGTTAGAAATATCGTTTGCACAACCATTTCGTTCGAATGACATTTCGAACGAAGTTCCAGTTTGCCATAATGGGAAGTCGTTGGCAATCTCGTTCGAACGAATTATGGTTCGAACGACAATCTCGTTCGAACGAACTCACAGAATGTTTAAAAATTATTTTTAAGCCCAGAAACATTATATACTTTATATATAAGTTTTAATAGAAAAACATCTAAAAACAAAAACACAGTTTTAAGAACCTAACACCCAATATAAACTTGTTCCAAACTCCTATGTATATATAAATGCATTCATACCTTGGGAGCATGGAGCTACTGTTGATGACGTACAAACGAGGCATATAAACCACGACATTTTGATGAAGCGTTATACACTTGGCCGCTATGTCTTCAATAAACACGTCATAGGCTTGAAAGATGATCAATATACTCTATCTTATGACTCAAACGTTTTTGTCCAGAATTGAGCCAAAACTACAAGAACTCAATTGGAAATTTGCGTCCTTACAAAGGCCATAAACATTATTCAAACATGAATCAGATATTAAATATTTAAGCATGTTATTTAGTCTATAAGCCAATTAACTAATCTTAAATAGGTTACCTAGTCAGCAAAAAGATTAATAACAACCATAAGCTTGAATAAAGAGAACTCAATAAAAAATGACTTTGTTTCATTTATCAAAATATATTACAATAGCAATAAGTGAGCAAAATGCAGTACAAAAAGTATAAATTTATTCTGCTGGACACTTTCCTAGTTCCTTGTTTATCCCGACAGGAGGATCATAAAGGGTATATGGAGAGTTGATTGTGTTGGATCTCTTAACATCTACCTATTACTGTTACTCGACATATTAAGAAAATAAGGGGGACAAACTATCTCACACTCATTATGAAGGCCTTAATCCCCTAAATATTAAATTTATCATGCATTGGGGAATGGCATTGGGAGGAATCCATCTTATGTCCAATTTGAAAGGAGGCTTGTCACAATCCAATAGACCTGGGTCATTCTAGTGGTACAAGTCACTGTTTTGATCATACTTCAGCAAAATTAACAAGTTGGTCCATCCCCATTTATAGCCTTCACGATTACTTTGAGCAAGATGATCATGCATGTGGGCTAAGTCCATATTGTAACCATCCATTCAAACTTCCTTGGGCTGTTTGTGAAATTGAGATGTTAACCTCTCCACTTAACTTTGAAGTTTCTTAAGGACACTATCTTTGGCTTTCAACTGGGTATCTTGGTTGGCAATAGTTTTCTTAGTTCTTTCTTCCTCGATAGTTGGTCGAACAACTATCCTTTGCCTAGAAGTTTGCCCAGGTTTGGTCTTCTTCTTTTTCAATGCTTCCAGTTCTTCCAACAGACTTGCATTTTTATTCTCTAAAAAGGAAGCACCCTCATTAGGATCAGTAGTAGATGATCTCTTCAAGCTGTAAAGTTTATCCCTCAGGACATTGTTTTCTTTCTCTAGCATTGCAATAATTGATTGGGCACTATCCAAATCTTGTCTCAAAGACAGTTCCTTATTGTTTAAAGAAGAAGTAATGTCTTTAAACTTCTTATCAAAACCCCAACCTTCACTTAATGCTTAGTACTTAGCCTCATAATTAAAATGAACTCAAGCCAGGGATAGTTTGTGATCTTCTTACAATTGCACAATCATTTTATAATATGCAACGTTATTAGTAACAACCCTGTCCAATAAGCAATGAATATGGATATATGACTCCTTACCTTAGTCAGATGCATCTGGGATGAGTAACACAGTTAAGTCTTCTTCAGACATGGGAACATGACCAGCTTCCAGAAGGTATCTTCTTTGTCTGAGCAAATCAACTTCATTAAAAATTATGCCCTTCTTTCGAGCTTTGAATTGTAAAGTTACAAATATATGAGTTTATGGTGAAAATCCAGAAGATCAGACAACATAAGTAAGAAAAACACAGTTCAATAAGAAGTCAAAATCATTCTAAGGCATAAACAACAGTTGAAGAGAAAACATTGTTCTTTCATTAATTTATAGTTAAAGTACAAAAGTTGGTACATCATCAAGAAAGAAAAAATAAAGAAAAACAAAAGGTAAACTTGCTAGACCTTCTCCTTGTCCTTGTCTTGGCTAATGGCTAGTAGGTTTACACTGGTAATGGGAACCGTTAAAGACTCAAGAGGAATCACAGAAGATTCCTCAGACCCTTCCTCGTCATCAAACTCCTCATTAAGATTGGGAGGAGTGCTATGGTCATGCCTTTGGAAGAATTCATAATTTTCTTCTATGCTAACCAACTTTAGGGCCTCATTCGAACCTTATTTTAAGGATAACTTTTTAGCATACTCAATCTGAGTAGAGGAAATAAAAATAACCTTCTCCTAACCATTATAAAAGGTATCCTTGCCTTTGTCCTTTAAGGAAGTCACCTTATCTTCAGTAACTTGTGCCCTAACTATGGCATCTGAAAGTTTATCCTCAACAACCTTGGATCTTCCTTCAGCCTCATTTAGCTTCTTCTCGACAGTTTCACCTCTCTCCTCGGTAGCCTTTATTTTTCCTTTAACTACATTGGTCCTATCATTTTCCTTCTTCAAATCCTCTTCCGAAGATTTTTATTTTGCCTCTAAGGTTCATCGAGATTCTACCAAAGAATGATTTAGACCCTCTTCAACTTCTCCCGAATAAGAACACAATTGATCGTCCTTCTCTATCATTTGGTTAAAATCAACTAGGAACTGCAAGAAGGGCAAAAACATAAGATATCAGAAATAATTCATCAACATGAAGAAAAGAGAAGAAAAGTGAGAAAATTACTAGTGCCAAGTTATGGTAAGCTCTCTCGGCCAGACTGGACCTGGGCATGGGGGTTGATGCATCTCTGTTAGTAGGAAGTGTCCCAGACTTAATAAAACCCCTAGCCAGTTCAGGGTTAACAACAACAGAGGCTAACCCTATGTCAATCTTAGCCTCAATTTTTCTCAATGACTCTTGTTGGTCGACGATCTTCTTTGCAGCCAATGCCTCCTTCTCGGTTAAATTTTTCTAGACCTATTTTGAAGGATCAATCAAACCGCTCCTCAATCTCTTCAAGTGAGGCTCAACAGTCTGAGTCTCATCATCACTAATAGGCCTCTTATCACTGGCCTGAGACTTCTTTTCAATTGGCTTTTTGCCAGTATCAGCAGCTTTCTTGGGGATAGGAGAAAAGGGACCACCCATTAAGTTGGGTATCTTCCTCTTTGTCATGTATGTGGAAGGAGAAAGGGGAATCTCAAAAAGTCAAAAGATTCAAAGGAGGAAGAAGTTCCTCCCTGGATGTATTTAGCACCGATAGACTCGGTGCCTGAAGAAGTTGGTATATAATCTTCCTCAAGGTTAATATCAACTTGGGGCAGAACAAGTGTAGGTTGTGCAATAAAAGAAGTGATGATATTCCAATAGCAAAGAAGCAGCCCTGGGATGTTCCTCTCTAATCTTCTGATTTAACCCCCACAAGAACTTAAGATGGTTAATGTTGATTTCCCATTCCATGAGGCACCTCTTCTTACTATCCTTTGCATAAAAAATAAATAGCAAAATTAGTCGGCATACATCAGAAATGCATAAAAGAAAGAGAAAAAACCATTACTAAAGTTACAACCTATGTCACGTCCTGATTGAGGAGATTTGGGACCAGTATAAGCCACTCCAGTATGGAGGGGAGTATGTTTCCAGTTCTTGACAACAACACCATACTCCAAATAATATTTATCGTAGTCTAGTAGATTCATTACTAAAGCCCTATTGGCATGTCTAGTCTTCAAGTAATAGATACTTTCTCCAACAGTGACCCACTTATAATAGAACATCGCTTCCAAAATCCCAATATTTTTTCCATAAAGTTCATTCAACATATGTACCCCATTAACAACTCTCCAACTGTTGGATGCTACTCTAGCAGGAACTACATCAAAGTATTGGCAAAATTGGAGAAAAAAGGGGGTTTGGTGGAAAGGTGATGCCACACTTAACTATAAAAAAAATTGTGATCTAGTGACCCTCACAAGGGGAATAAACATCTATGGGACCCTGGGGTATCTCTGAGTTCACCCAAGACAGGATTTTCCATTTTTCTCTTAACTCATCTAACGGGCTCTCATCTACGATGTGAAACATGGTGGAAATAGAGAAAAAGATGATAATACGGAGAAAAGGGAAAAGAAGGCTTACAGAGAATCAAAGACGATGAGAAAAACTGAAGAGAAAATGGCAACAAACGATCGCACAGAAAGAAAAAGGCTTGAAGGTAAAGAAAATTCTAAAAAGTTTCCAAGGTTTGTGGTAAGAAGAAAAAGGAAGGAAAATTCGTACGTATTTATAGGTTACCTCGATAAATGGGAATGGGATGATTAACTGAACGAACCGTATATCTACCACCGACTGTACGCTTCCCAAAGCATCAAAAGATGACTATGTCCTTTGGTTGTTAAAAAAGTTTGAATTATTTACAAAAATGCCTTCATCAAATAGTGCGAGTGGAAATTTTTACAAGTATAGGAGGTCGAATATCGAGCAAACACTCAAAACAGTACGCCGAGCAACTTCATGAGCCAAATACTCCATACTTTCATCAAGCATCAAACATGGAGAATTGGGGGATTTTGTTGTATGTAATAATTACTCTCCTACGTGTACCAATGAAGAATGTGCACCTATCCTCCTACATAGCCGACCAACCTACTTGATCATCTTAAGAGATACTTAGTTTCCTAAAAGTCCAACCAACATGATTGCCAACAGTTACTCAGATGTGATGCTAACTAGCACTAAATTCCCAGAGTTTCATTTATAGTATACAAATGCAAAGGAGTGTCAATATAAATGCGTTCCATCTCTAGAATAATACACCCCTATAAATACAAACTATTCCCTTATATAAAGGGATAACTCTAATCACTCATATGTACACCATACTAAGTTATTATAAACCTTACTGAATAAAACTAGTAGTGGACGTAGGCTATTTTACAGTTGAACGACTCCAAAAATCTTGTCTCTTGTGTGTGTCGTTTGAGTTTATTTTTATTCGTGATTACAAATTTTGGAGTTAGTCCATTTATAGACATCAACATATGTTTTTTACCCTTTGATTTTCTACTTCCATCTGGTCTTTGCATCGTGCGTATTTACAGCTAGTTTATTCTTCAAATCGTCCAAATCATAGTCAAACTCCGAATCAGATGACGTTTCCTCTCTCTTTTTAGAGACTTCATCTCTCCTTTTAGATTGGGCTTTAAGTGAAACTCCCTTATCCTTAGGCTTAACTATTTTAGGGAATATATCTATCTCGTATGTTTGAAGATATCCTACAAGTTCTTTTAACATAGTAGAAGAACGATTACCTTACGAATAAAGATGTCAAGAAGCAATCTCAAGATCTTCTTAACTACATGTGTCTTGGGTAGTTTCTCACCTAAATTTAAACTCGAGTTAACTATGTCGGACAGTCGTGCATAAAACTCATCGAAGATTCAGATTCAAGCATTATGGTTTTTTTAAATTTGCTTGGTATGATTCTACATCTTAAAAGCTTTAATAACATTGGTACTATCATGAGTGTGCTGGAGGGTATCCCAAGCTTCTTTAGACGTGGTGCACGTCATAATGCGACAGAATTCGTCAGGGGTGACAACTCCAGAGATGGCACTCAAATCGCTAGAATTGAAATTGCTCCACCTAAGTTCATTCTCTGTCCACTGTGAGGTAGGTTTAGGGCTGACGACATTATCTATTGTGACAGTGGAAGGAGTCCATCCTCTTTTATAGACTATCCAAACACTTTCATCTATAGTCGTTAGAGCAGACCTCATCCTAGCTTTCTAGTATACATAATTTGTACCATCAAATATGGGCACTTGATTATACAAATTCTCTATTAAAACTCTATTTTTCAAAGATCAACAATTTAAAAAAATTGATATCAAAGAGAAATAATTTTGCGAAAAAGATCACATTTTGTCCAATAGGCTCTGATACTAATTTGAGAGTGCGTTTGCAATCTTAATGGATTATTTATATAATTAAATCTCCAACAAAAAATTACAAATTTTATTGTTTATCCTAAGACACGAATCTAGGTGATAAAGCATATTAATTAAAGCATGCAAAGCTACAAGGCAATATGAATAAAAAATCTTTTACGGGTAAAACATTTTTTCAATTATCACTTTAGAGTTTTACAAGGCACAACTTATAAAACCTTTAAAGAATATGAATCTTTCCCGAGTCATCCATAGGTGGCAATCCACGCTTGGTATCCACTGATTAACCTTTGTCTTCCTTTAGTAGTGATCCCCTCGAAAACCACAAAGTCAGCAGTGAAGAACATCTCTCCACAAGAGTAAGTTAAATATGAAATTATTTAGGGTTTCAAATGGATTCCCATATATATTTGGGAGTGACTATTTGTGAATTAAAAGGTTATAATTTAAATTGTTCCAATTTTAAATTTTATTATAAAATTTTATTTCTAACTCATTTATTATAAAATTTGAGTTTTCACTTAAAATAATTATTTTAAACAATTTGAAATTCACTAATTTTAAAAATAATTTATTTATTTAATTAATTATTATTTTTAAAATTATAGGGTATTAAAAATTATACGACTCTAATAAAAACAACCCTTCCTCAGTAGGCATGAGATGTTCCAAGTCGCCATCTCTTTCAGTCCTGTGAATGTTCAATATTTCATTGGATTAAACTTATTTAATTAAATATCCCTTTCCAAAAAAATTCCAATTTTAATTAAACCCTAAACATGTTGATTTCTATAAGCTAGAAGGTCTCCTACGAGTTGTTCTAACCTAAGTGAATCTAGTACACCCAAAGAGTTCAAAGCAATGACCTTAGGAATAAATCAGGATGGGAGTGACCTCAGGATCTTTTTAATAACTCTCAAATCATCAATTTTCTCACCCAAATTAAAACTCGTGTTAAATATGCCCGAAAACGTAGCATAAACTCATAAAAACACTCAGAATCTAACATAATGATAGTCTTAAATTAGGTGGTCAAAATTTGCAATTTCGACACCTTAACCACATTAGTACCCTAATGTGTCAACTGGAGGATATCCTATGCCTCTTTAGACATGACGCACATCATGATATGTCGGAACTCGTCGGGTGTAATAGCTTCGGAAATAGCACTAAGACCTCAAGAGTTATAGGTAATCCACTTAAACTCATCATCAGTCCAATCACGCACATGTCTTGGATTAATGACATTATTAACGATGATAGTGGGAGGAGTGCACTGTCTTTCACATACGAGCTAAACTCTTTCATCAATTGCTTTTAAACAAGATCTCATGCGATCTTTCCAATAGGCATAATTTGTGACATAAAAGACGGGCATACGATTATATAAGTTATCCATAAAAAAAATTGCGATATTTCAAAATCAAATTTTCAAAACGATTGATATCAAATTTTTTTTTACGAAAAAAGGATCTCACGGTAATTTGGTAAAACTTTCTCTGATATCAATTTGAGAGAGCGCTACGGTTTAATGGTCAAACTTATTTAATTAAAGGTCAACTTTTAACTAGTTTTAAACCCTAGTTCATGCAACTAAGTGATTGAAAGCATTAAATCAATATAACATACAACTAAACATTCAAGAAGACCAAATCCATGAAAAATCCCTGCGGGGAAAAACCAACTCTTATTTCATTATATGTGCAAATCGAAAATTACAACAATAGAGAAATACAAATAGTGATAGACGAATATCCCGCATGCTTCGATTCGTCTTCTTTAGCAAGAGATCCTGTAAAGATTCAAAGAGCAACAATGGAGTCAATTTCTCCATAAGTATCACTCCGAAATGAAATAATATGTCTACGAGGGTTTCTCAATGATTCATAAATATAATATGGAAGGTTTGTGTGAATCAAAATAGTTTTTAGACATTAAAATGGTAGACTTGAAGTGCAGCAAGTCTACAAGAAGCACAATTAAAAAGACTTACGAAAAACCTAAAGGAAGTAGGTTTTAAATAGGCAAACATGAAAATTGAGGCGACGCAAAGTCATTTGAATGACATCTCAAGGTTGTTGGAACAAGATAGGGATCTCGTTAGAAGTCCCTTCGAATGACGTAAGAAACAACCTATTGAAAACTAAAACATTATGGGATCATTCGATCCATATTAGATCGAGGGAATCAAACAACCACAACAAACGACATGGAAATTTCGTTTGAAATGAGAATGTTTTAAATATGCCCTATATAGATAGAAAATTGAACATGGAATGGAAAGACCAAAACTTTCTCTCCAAATTGCCTAGGTATGATCTCTAGATGTATGAGATTTGAAATGAGAACAAAATGAATACTAGTTATTTTAAAAGCTTAAATTGTAGAACTCAAAAAAGTCGTTGTACATGGTTGATGACAGAAAAAATCTAAGTATGAGAACCCAAACTCTCAAGTTATGATGTAAATGTGCGTAGGTGCATAAGAAAACATTCATGCAAGACATTTTCAGCATGATTTTGAGATAGAAATGCACAAATCACACACACACACACACACACACACACACACATATGTATATATATATATATATATATATATATATATACAAATGAAACTATATGTGAAAGGTGTGAAAATGATTTAAAAAAATATGATAAACATGACTTGATGAAACATATTTCATTTAAATATTTATTAATTGGCTAGTTTGAAAACTTATTCAAAAGAAAATTATTAAATCAATAAGAAATTAAAAATTCCTATCAAATCAATCTGAGAAATATTGTAGCTTAATCACGAAATGATAGTGAACTATTATTTGTCATAAAATCAAAAGAATGCACATAATCAAGTCATAAGAATTGCCAATTAAACTATAGTTTATCATTAAAATAATAGATTTTCCATATCTCATAAATGGTAGTATCTAACCATATTTCTCCTTCAAGGATGTTTAAGCCCAAGAGTAGATAAAAAAACTTGCACTAAAATACAATTAAAAATCCCTTTCTTATTTTTCTTTACATGAATTTTCTATCACTTGCCTTTGACTATTTTCATCTTATTTTGACTTTTTCAACGGTCGTATTCACACATGATTTGGTAGACACCTATTGGTGATACTTAAATTGAAGTGAATGATATCTCATCAAATATATACCCTTGTATTTATGAAAATATCTCAATAATCACTTCCATTAAGAAAAATGTATTTCATATATACTCTCAAATTACCATAAAAACCTTTTAAACACCAATAGAAAATCTCTTGAATTCATCGTTATTAAGTAAAGGAATAAATGCAAAACACATAACTATAATCATATGGACATATTGATATGCATGTTCATGTGTAATGTTAAATGATCCCAACAACATTTTACTATCATGATTCATCAAGTGAGTTCTAATATATCATTGATATAACTAACATTTGCATCAAAGAGTTGATAATTCATGCTTTAATCATCTTCAAGTGAAGTTAGCTCATCAAATTAATTAATCAAATAACATAATCATATAATCACAAAAATAATAATATGACAATGTTTTTGGCAGTTTTGTAATAGAAATGATGCAATATACAATCATATCATGTAAGGAATGAAAAATATAATAAAATGCATGAAAATATCTCATAAAGTATGAAAAATGACCCACACGAAACGGTTCAACCTCTCAATTAAAGAATTTGATCCCGAAAAATCAAGGAGTATCAAGGAAGGGAACCTACAATAAGAGGACCCTAGGTATCCGAGGCAAACTAAATCTTAGGTAATGATGTCCCGAATCATTGGGACGAATAATTTTTTTTCCTTCTTAACAACCTTATTTTTTGGAATCTCCACCTTAAATTTCCTTCTAGGAGCATGTGACACCCCAACCAATTAAATACCGAGGGATCAGTCATTAATTAAATTAAAATAGGATATACAGTTGGTTCATTCTTAGCATCACTGTCAAATACTGTTAATTACTAATCACCTATATTAGTTAATTAAGGTGGTGTCAAATTTTAATCTTGTAAATTAACATGCAATGATCTTAAATAAATAATTAAATAAACCACATTCACCATTCCAATTGACCAACATCATATATAGTGAAATAACATAATCAAATAAGGTATGGCTGAAATAAACACTCCAGCTTGGAGCTCCAATACAATAATCCATATCTAAAACTAAATCCAACAGCTGCAAATAAATCAAGTATAGTGTCTCTGGAAATAACTACTAGTAGGAGATGGGGGCAACATGCCAACCCGAGATAGATAAAATGATGCATATGACCTGAAAGGAATGGAGGCATCTACTACCAAGGTCCTGCAATCTTCCACAACAACTGCATCATATCAAATGAGAATGAACTCCTAAGATGGGCATCCTTGTGGCTGAGCACCTAAACTGTTTTTTACAAAATAGATTTGGAAAACGTGTCAGAGCCAGAGTAAAATTGTTTAAAAATATTTGCAAATATTTAAAATGCATAATCAGAAGATATTATATACATGTTAGTTTCACGTTCCCTCACTTGAGGTCCTCACCTATAAGGACACAAATTTCCAATTGAGTCCTTTGTTGTTTTGGCTCAATTCCAGACAAAATTATTTGAGTCATAAGATAGAGTTCTTGACCATCCTTCAAGCGTATGACATACTAAAGTTGAAGACGTAGCGGCCAAAAGGATAAAGCTTCATCAAATGCCAAGTTTATTGTGCCTCGTTTCTACGTCAACAACATTTGTTTCGTTTACTCCTAAGGTATGAATGCATTACATATTTATATAGGAGCTTGGAACAATTTGTATTGGGTGTAAGTTTTGTCTAAACTGTTGTTTATTATCAAAAAGTTACTTTAAGACTTTAAAAAAAAGTTTCTGGGATAAAATCGAATTTTTAAGCTTTCTGGATTTTCATTCGATAATATCCTTCGAACGAGTTTTTCGTTCGAACGAGAATATCGTTCGAACGAGGTTTGCCATCGATTTTGCTATTGGAACTTCGTTCAATATTATCGTTCAAACAAGTTATTTTGATCGAACGATAATGTCGTTCGAACATGTTTGGCAACGAGATTTCCCATCAGGCCAATGGAACTTCGTTAGAAGGGTCGTTCGAACGAGATTTTAGACAAAAAATTAAAATGGCAGTTTTGGGCAGTTTTTGATAGTTTTCCAACTACTTTTCCCCACTAACTTTTGACAGACTTATCAAGTGCGGGAACCAACTATTTTGAACCAATTTTTTCATATCTTTCCATCTCCAAGAGAGAGTTTGAGAGCAAAATTAAAAGAAGAAAAAATTCATGTTTGAGTGTTTATTTTTCAAAGAAAAATCTTTAAAACACTTCTGTTTTACACCCATAGTTTGTTTATTCCAAGCTTCCATATAAATATCTTTCTTGGAGTGTTTGGCACCGGTTTATCTCTACACCTTGAAGAAGAGAAGTTTGGGTTTACTTCTACATCCCTCAAAGAAGAAGTCTCCGGTTTTGCTGTGGCATTATCACATGGTGAAAGGAACCATGTGTGGTTGACGGTGTACCTAAAGTCTCATTGGTGAAGTCCAAGGTTTCGGTGGAGCTCCGAGATTGTCAACTAGGCGGAGGTGTTTACAAGAAGATGCGTCAAGGCTTGAAAGGGATCGAGTCGAGGAAGTAAGTCATTTGTCTTGTAATTGTAAAACCATACTTAGTGGACTTAAGGCTAGGGCCGTCCGAGGTTTTTTTCCGTTGTGAGTTTTTCCTCGTACATCGCGGCGTAGTGGTTATTTGTTTATTTTATCTTTTGTAAATCTCACCTTAGATGCATGCTTAGGTAAAAAGATAAAATTGGTTTAAATCACTACTCTTGTTTAAGTTGGTGCTAATTACTATTTTGGATAAAATTGATATTAATTTAATTCAAGTCATCATTTATTTTGGTAAAATCGGTTTGGCCTAATTTGGTAATATTGAAAATATGACTTAGGCAAATTTCTAGGACTTGGGTTGAATTAAGTTGGTTTAAGTGAAATTAAAATTTGTGTGGATTTGATCTTATTTCACTTGTTTAATTTTAATTTGAAAAGAAATTAAAATTTGTTGTTTGTACTTGTTTAATTGAACCATCTCGCTTCTGCATCTTTTATGAGGAAATTTAAATTACTTTTTGTAAGATTTTAAAATTGGGGGTCCTTTCCATTTCAAATTGGTATCAGAGCGGGATCACTAAATTATTGCGTTTAAGATCCTTTAAATATTTTTGCTGAAAATCGAATTTTCCCCATTTTCAAAATTTCCTATTTTTTGATGGTTCTAATTACGCGTATTGGAAAGCGCAGATGAAATCAGCACTAAAATCTATCGACGAGAGTGTTTGGTTATCTGTCGTTAATGGGTGGTCCCCACCTACACATTTAGTAGATAATGAGCATGTTCCCAAACCCGCCGATAGATGGAGTGAGTATAAATTTAAATTATCTATTTTTGATTCTCGAGGTTTAAATGCCTTGTTTATCGCGGTCACACCGGATGAATTTAGTCGCATTATGACGTGTGAAACCTCTAAAGAATCTTGAGATATTTTACAACTCACTCATGAAGGTACTAGTGTCGTTAAAGCTTCGAAACTCCAAAACCTCACCACTCAATTTGAAACCATCAAAATGAATGAAAACGAAACTTTTGATGAATTTTATGCAATTCATCTCTTAATTTGGGAGAGCAAATACCCGACAACCGTGTAGTAAAGAAAATTTTAAGGTCCCTACCCGATAGATTTATTCCAAAAGTGATCGTTTTAAATTCTTTACCCACTTTAGCCTCTACGAAATTAGAAGAGCTCGTAGGTGACTTACAAACCTATGAACTAGACATGTTTCCTTCCAAAACTGAAAAGAAAATAGATATGGGCGTTGCTTTGAAAGCCCGAAAGGAGGAAAAACAAGAAGTAGAGAGTAAAAGTGATAGTGACTCGAAAAACATGACTATGTTTGCTAGGAAATTTCAAAAATTTCTTAAATTTAACAAAGATAAATTTAAAAATGAATTTAAGAAATTTGAAAAATCTAAGCATGACAAAGCCGAGAAGATCCCTAAAACTATTAATGTAAATTTAAATAGGGACGAGTCAAATAGGTGTTTTGGTTGTGAAGGGTATGGCCATAGGGCAAAAGATTGTCCCACTAAACTAAGAAGTGAGGTTAAGTAACCAATTTCTTTTAATGCAACCCTTAGTGATAGTGATAATGAAGAGGGACCCGATTCCTCCACTGAGCCCAACTTTATGGCTTTTATGACTAGTCATGGGAGTGATAGTGAGCATTCTTCTATTGATGAAATTTTAACACATGACACTTACAAGGTCAAAGTTTATGATTCCCTTATTTTTTATGGTAGTGAAAGTGGAGAAGAAAGAGAGAGTGAGAATGAAGAAGAGGTTTATGTGAGTGAACTTCAAAATGCTTTTTAAGAATTATATGGAGGTCTATTAAATTAAAAAGAGAAAATTTGAAGTTAGAAGCGAGTTTAAAAGATCGTGTCAAGGTCGTTGATGATAGTGCGTTAGTGGAAGACCTTAGGACACGAGAGAGAGCTCTTCGTGAGAAGATTGAATATTTAAAAGGCGAGAGAGATAGCCTTAAAGGTTTAATGAAATCCTTGAAAAAGGAACTTCACGCATTTGAAGAGCGCAATATTTTATTATAGTCTAACATTTTAGAATTACAAAATAAATTAAAAGACTCTAGCAAAGTCAAATTTGATTTGGAGTGTCATTCGAATAAATTAGATAAAATATTAGGAACAGTCCAAATAAAAATGACACTTGTGGTTTAGGATTCGATACATGTAATGAATCATCTCATAAAGGCAAAACCAATGTTTTAGGAGAATCACCTAGGAAAGTCTTTAGAGACCAATCCTTAGGTACCAATTTTCGACGTGTTTTTACTTGTGCACATTGTGGTCAAAAAGGTCATCTTAGGAAATTTTGTTTTGATCTTAAACGAGGTCCTAGAAAATCCCAACATAAGGCAACCAAGGTATCCAAGATTCTTACACCCCGAGATTGTCATTCATCATTAGTTTGGGTTAGGAGATCCGATTTGGTCGCTTTACAAGATAGGGTATTTGATTCTCATTTACTTTCACATGCTTCCTCCCTTGCAAAATCTGAAGGTTGAATGTGTTAGTTTTATTTGCATACTTTAGCTTTTGTACTTCATGCTATATTATCATGCTAAATGTATGCTTGTTTAACCATTTTCTAGTCTATGCTCCATGCTTAATCACATGCTGAAATAATGATTTTTGTTTATCTTTTGTATTATACTTCTTTCATTTTAGTTTGCATTAAATAAAAAATACAAAAAGATTTTTGTTTATCATTTGTGTTTTACCCTTTTTGTAATTTATGCTTAATGAAAAATACAGATTTTTTTGTGTCTTTTGAGTAAATATTTTTGTTCTTTGGTTTAAAAATTTCAAAAACTCAAAAGATTTTTTTTTGTGTATTTTAGTTTGACACACTTTATGTGGCATATACTTGTGTTAGATTCCCTTCCTTTTCGCTTCCATGTGGATAGAACTTTTGGTTTAGATTGTCAATCCTTATTATGTTCTTTACCATTCTTACATGGAGTAGTTGGATTTTGTGTTGATTTAAATGGATTCTATTTTTATATGCCTCTATTCACACATGCACGAGCTCTTTTGAAATTTAATCGTCACATGTTATATTTGAACTTTATGAGGTGTTCTCCTTCCAATCTTGTCATCTACATACTTGTGACCTAGGAGGAATAGTGTATGTCAAAATCCATTGCACGTGAGATTTGTGAGAAATAAAAATTATTATATATAAATGTGCACGGAGAAGGGATCCGAAAGGAATTATTATCCTTTGCGAATAGTAAGCCATCGTTTGTTTGGACCTAAAAGTAATACGTGGTCCAAAGGCCTATAAAAATAAAATTATGGCATTAAAAAGAAAAATAATTGCCAAGACCTATTTTTGTTTGATATATTCATTCAAATATATATGCTTATTAGGGGAGATTGGATGGTATGTCAACGGTTTGCACAATTTCCGTTTATCCTAGTTGTACTTTTAATGTCATGACTCTATTAGTTTGTAGAATCATCAAAAGTCTAGGCTTGTATGCATTGTGTATGTTTGTTCATTGAGTTCAATTTATATTTTCACATGAGGTTATATTCAAATGTGATGAAGTTTGCAATCAATTGAGAACTCCATGAACATGTTTTAAGTGATTGGGTTGAAATTTAATTATGGCTAGTTCACACCCCAACACTTCCGTTTCCATTTGACACATTTTTGCCGTACGAGTGTGAAAAACTTATCTTATTTTGTGTCATTTGTGTGTTTATATCTATATCTATATATGTGCGTGTGCATCTTTGGTATATCTAGAGTATGTATATATATGATTTTTTTTGGTCTTTGCCTTGCTTTCTAGTCCATTTATGCTTCTACTTCATAATTGGTATCTATCTTGTTGCCTTCTTTGTTGATATCACATGCTTAATACTTATGTATCATATTGGTATCAGTTTGTTGCATCTTAGTTGGTATCCATTATTATTTGTTGGATTAATTATGGTTTTGTTGCCTATATGCTTTCATGTTCTATGTTGTTGTATGCACTTTTGTTAATTCTATCACCTTTGTCTATTCCTGAACAAAAAGGGGGAGAATGATAGGGGGAGAAATGCTATCTGTTCCTATTATAATCGTATCTTAGTTTGGGGGAGATTTATCTTAGGGGGAGACATCTTTCTAAGTAGGTCATTTGTTTGATAAAGGGGAGAATTAATTTAGGGGGAGTATTTTATTTATATGCATTTAATATTTTGATATTCCCTATGCGTTTGATAGTTTGCTTAAGTGTGCAGGAATTCTTCTAAATGGAAACTTTCTTCTTCGAAAAAGATATTGATCCTTGGGTTGTTTGAGTCAAGCTATTGTAATTTTACTTTGGGTGGGACATTGTTATAAGTCTAGTAGAGCTTTGACGGCCCTTTAGGATTCTTGCTGGTTTTTGTCCCGGAATAGCCAAAGGGGGAGATTTGTAAATACACAAATTTCCAATTAAGTCCTTTATTGTTTTGGCTCAATTTCGGACAAAAATGTTTGAGTCATTGGATAGAGTTCTTGACCATCCTTCAAGCTTATGACATACTAAAGTCGAAGAAGTAGCGGCTAAGAGTATAAAGCTTCATCAAATGCCGAGTTTACTATGCCTCGTTTCTACGTCAACAACATTTGTTTCGTTTACTCCTAAGGTATGGGTGCATTACATATTTATATAGGAGCTTGGAATAATTTGTATTGGGTGTAAGTTTTGTTTAAACTGTTGTTTATTTTCAGAAAGTTACTTTAAAACTTTAAAATAAAGTTTCTGGGATAAAATCAAAATTTTAAGCTTTCTGGATATTCGTTCGATAATGTCGTTCGAACGAATTTTTCGTTCGAACGAGGGTTGCCATTGATTTTGCCACTGGAACTTCGTTCGATATTGTCATTCGAACGAGTTGTTTTGTTCGAACGAGAATGTCGTTCGAACGTGTTTGGCAACGAGATTTCCCATCAGGCCACTGGAACTTCGTTAGAAGGATCGTTCGAACGAGACTTCATTCGAATGAAAATCGCGTTCGAACGAGATTTTTGGAGGGAAATTAAAATGGCAATTTTGGGCAGTTTTTGATAGTTTTCCCACTACTTTTCCCCACTAACTTTTGACAGACTTATCAAGTGAGGGAACCAACTACTTTGAACCAACTTTTTCATATCCTTCCATCTCCAAGAGGGAGTTTGAGAGCAAAATTAAAAGAAGAAAAAGTTCATGTTTGAGTGTTTATTTTTCAAAGAAAAATATTTAAAACACTTCTGTTTTACACCCATAGTTTGTTTATTCCAAGCTTCCATATAAATATCTTTCTTGGAGTGTTTGGCACCGGTTTATCTCTACACCTTGAAGAAGAGAAGTTTGGGTTTACTTCTACATCGCTCAAAGAATAAGTCTCCTATTTTGCTGTGGCATTCTCACATGGTGAAAGGAACCATGTGTGGTTGACGGTGTACCTAAAGTCTCATTGGTGAAGTCCAAGGTTCCGGTGGAGCTCCGGGATTGTCAACTAGGCGAAGGTGTTTACAAGAAGATACGTCAAGGATTGAAAGGGATCGAGTCGAGGAAGTAAAGCATTTGTCTTGTAATTGTAAAACCATACTTAGTGGACTTAAGGCTAGGGCCGTTCGAGATTTTTTCCCGTTGTGGGTTTTTCCTCGTACATCGCGATGTAGGGGTTATTTGTTTATTTTATCTTTTTCAAATCTCACCTTAGATGCATGCTTAGGTAAAAACATAAAATTGGTTTAAATCACTACTCTTGTTTAAGTTGGTGCTAATTAATATTTTGGGAAAAATTGATATTAATTTAATTCAAGTCATCATCTATTTTGTTAAAATGGGTTTGGCCTAATTTGGTAATATTGAAAATATGACTTAGGCACATTTCTAGGACTTGGGTTGAATTAAGTTGGTTTAACTGAAATTAAAATTTATGTGGATTTAATCTTATTTCACTTGTTTAATTTTAATTTGAAAAGAAATTAAAATTTTTTGTTTGTACTTGTTTAATTGAACCATCTCGCTTTCGCTTCTTTTAAAAGGAAATTGAAATTACTTTTTGTAAGGTTTTAAAATTTGGGGTCCTTTACACTTCACCTAACTTATTGTGCATGCCTAACATATTCTACTAACCCGTCCTAGGTATGCTACCCCGCCTAACAAGTTCAAGTCCATTATATTGCTACACATATTTGCTTGTGGTGCCCATCCGTATTACCCATATAATACTTTATTGATTTATTTTCTCATATGTTTTAAATCAATTAAGAATTCACCAATTAGATGTTAAATTTTCACATTCTGAGGTTACTTTAGGTACCACCATCTTTCTCATATACTAAGCACAACAGTTGAATAAACCACAAGTATATATATTCATCACTTCATTTATATATTTATATACTAATACAACACCCGTAAGTTGAGACCTGCGGTGCATGCATACTCTGCTATCAGGTCTCGGTACATTACGTACTAAATAAATGACTATCGGTTCAAAATTACTCTCTAACCCCAATATATAATTCACACATAATTATAAGCGAACATAGTTCTAGGCCTTTGGGCTACGCATATACCTACACACCCAAATGACCGGGTACACCCTCGTTCACACAAGAAATGCTCATCCCTAATTTTTATGTTCTGAGGTACAAGTCTAAAATCCCTAGATATGGCTCATCAAGATAAGACTGTCTGTTTTTAAACCTCTCGCGATAGCAAGGACCATAGGTATGCCATACACATAATAAGTCACACATTAGGTATTCGCACAACTTATGTGTGTGTCTGTGTGTATATATATATATATATATACACGTACCCTATAATATATTTCGAACGTACTCTATATAACTCTCGTATAGCTTACGTATTATTAATATACGATTATACTTCTTATTCGTATATGCCCGAATATTTCCCATAACCCGAAAGGTTATCGATTGTCACTTAAGTCAATTCATTAGCTATGCCACTCATACCCTACTGGTCTAAGTCACCAGTTTCCTAGGAATACGCGTGCCACGATAAGGTTCCCCAAATTTGGAACTCAACACACAATTATGTCCAATTTATTGTACCCCTAAAGTCCCCTCTTGTGATTTAGTCTCTCAAAACAATCCTTGGCCTACTAATATTTAATATAACTCCCATTATATTTAAATATTACCTCAAAAGATAGCCCGATTGCTTTCCACGCATTCTAAGTAAAAAGGGTAAAATTTATCAAAAATCTGGATATTCGAATCGATTCGGTCAAGGAGCCGAATCGATTCGCCTGTAGGAGGTCTTCATCTTCTTCCTTAAACAGTTACGGGTTGCACCATTTTTAATCATCCAAAACTTCATTAAACGGCACCTTACTCCTAACCAAACCTACCAAACATTATCCTAACATATATTTATGATTTCCAACGTAATATAATCATCAAATTATCAAAGATCATCTATAAATCAAATAAATTCGAAGATAATCCCCAAACCCTAAAATTGTCATTTTTGTTCAAGAACTCAAATAAAATCCTACATTTTTTCATAAGTTCATAGTGATGAATTGTAAATTTTGTTCTACTTGCATAGGGTTATCTTAACTCAAATTAAATCCAAGAACGTGTTTTAAATCTCCCAAATTAACCAAAATTCATAAAAATCATAGATTAATCGTCCTACTCTAACATGGATGGTATATCTTTCATAATTTAAGAAAGATAAATACTTGCCTTTGTTTGAAGTTCTGATCCTCTTTAGAAGAATGGTATGTTTGTGATCCTCTCCTCTCGATCTACGCGATGGTTATTTTTGTGGTGCAAGAATGGTGTGGTAAGGTCTTGGGGTCTTCTCTCTTCTTCCTCCTATGGCCTCTCTGTGAGTTTGCAACTTCTAACCCTAGTTACTCTAACCTACCAGATGTTATAAGTCTATTAAATTCATAGATCCTCTTTCCTTAAAAATACAAATGATCGAAATACCCTCTCGAGCGATTTGGCCTAAAATTACCCCGGGACCCAAATTAAAGCCCCGAGTACACTTTTCTGACTATTTCGAGCCTTTCGGACATACTGGAACACTCAAAATGACAATTTGGAATATCAAAATTATATTTTTCCCCAAACTAAGTCCCAAAATGACTCACACGTGCATCCCAATTAAATTTACCGTAACTGCCGTATTTTTCACTGAGGACAATTATAATATTTCCTTATCATTATTATTACTCATTCACTAAGTAATATTCAATTAAAATAAATATTAACCCTTATCTCACTAAATAATATTTATTTTATCGGATCAATTTCTAAATATAATTTAATTAATCCTAATTAATTTTCAATATAAAAATCAATAAAATTACGGGGTGTTACATACTTCCCCCTAATAACGGAATTTCATCCCGAGATTCGAAAAAAGGAAATACCTGGTACGAATAACTTTGGATGATTTTCACACATCTCATCCTCGCGCTCCCAAGTGGACTCTTCGGCATTATGATGCCCCATAATATCACCTCAGATTTTTACACACAACTGCATTCGAAATTGTTCAAAATTTACTCATAATAGTCTTTTGTTATTTCCACTATAAATACACCAATGGTAGCTTTTCAACCGAAGGTCTGCTCACTACAACCCATGATTACAACTTCATTGAAGCCCTTACTTCCCAATACATTCCTTTATGCTTAAGGTCTATCTAATATAATGACACACAAAACTATTGGTAATTCGATAACAATGTCTCAAAAGACAAGCCTATACTCTACTAGCTCTATCATCTCTATGTTAGAAAATGTCTCACTTCCATAGGTACCAATTTCCCTTATCATCGTACCAATCCATCTCTCCTCAGCAATCCCTGCCTACTCATGTCAGGCCTATACTCTCATTACGCTTCTGAACTATATGAAAATGATGTGGAATCGACAGATCATGAATCACTTCGGATCCGAGGAACTTGTTATTTCCCTTTTTTAACTATCCAAAGGGTGGGCGGAAATTTTTTTCCCTATTAAACCTCAGAAGTCACTTAGCAGTTAATTGTGACACCCCGACTAATTAAATACCGGGTAGCTACTCCTTTATTAAATCAATACAAAATGGCAAGTTGGTTCAGTTAATAGCATCACTGTCGAAAACATTTTAATAATTACTAACCACCTAGTATTTAAAAAGTAAGTGCCAAATTTTAAGTTAAGTCTGATTAACATGCAATAAAAGAATAATGAAAGAATTACAACCAATCACTATAATGAAGTAATGAAATAACCAACACATAAATATAAGTCCAGAGGAAAACTCCTCACAACAATCCCAAAACTGAAAAATAATACGACAAGTCTGAATCCTGAATAATTACATGCCAAATGTCTGAATAACTGAAATAAATGAAATGTCTCTAAAAGAAATGGGCGACATGCCCTACAACTGATAACTGATGAATATCGAGTCAAGATAGATGAAGCGTCTACAAGCAAAGTCCTGTAACTTCCACAAACAGCTACAGCTCGTCACCTGAATGAGAATCCTATGCATGGTGTCCTTGTGGCTGGGCACCTAAAATGGTTTTTACAAAAATAGATTTGAAAGCAAATGGGTCAGAGCCCGAAAGTGGAAACATTTTGAAAACAGCAAGTGTTTTAATAACATTAAAACATTAAATGCAAAATACATGTTAGGACGTGCACTCACATGGAATTCTCACCTCTCGACTACATGTGCACTCCTAACGTACCATACCCATCTAAATGACATACATATCTAACCAAACCGTAATAAGTCCTACCCCTTACTACTCGATTTCCATATCACATTCTAACGTTATCAAATAAATAGAGGGCTTTAATTAGACTCAGATTCTCAATTAGGAGTACCATTCACTATCGGTTAAACCGTTATGTTTTCTCAAAACAATATCATAATTTTTCACAATATTAACATGAAAGTTCCCATTAATTATATGTATATTATTCTCGTCATAAATATACAATAGAATACAAGCACCCCGAGAACTATCTGCGGTGCACACATACTCTGCTATCCATCCAGGTACATCACGTACATAAGGATTACGCATTCCGAATCTCTCAGGAATCGTTCAGATAACAACATCACAAATAATGGAGGCGAACACAGTCACATCACATGGGTCACGAACATACCTGCGCTCCCACGATCAGCAGACTTATTAACATCCCAATAAGTCCTTCTCTGACCTATGTTCATCGAGGTAACCAGTCTAAATCCGGGCAACACAAGGATTAGAGGGCCCTAAGCGAACGCGAACCTCCCGTGATAGCAAGTATGGTAGGTATGTCATACACATAAAATCAATACATATACTAAGTATTCACGCATCTTAGTAATCACCAAAATATATTGGTGGTACACTTCTCATTCTTGTACCGACATATAATACTACACAATTTATATGTTCCCGATTAATATAATAAATTAGGCCGTCAATAGTTCTCGCATCGTAATAGACACTCACGTCCTACTTCATATTTTCCCTTAGGTTCAAACTACACTACAAGGTTTGACTCCTCATTATATCCCAAACATCCCAAATATATCAATTACTCATCAAGGGAAGGCTATCTCTACCTATACACAAGGTTACGGGGCACTCGGGATCAAAACAGGCTAAAAAGCCTAAACTGTCAACTCGTTCGAAGTCTCGTTCGAACGAGGCTGTTTGAACGAGAGTTCGTTCGAACGAACTGGGCCTTCTAACGAGATCTCGTTCGAACGAAAGTCTTCGAACGAACATCCCTCTCGTTAGAACCCAAACTGTCAACTCGTTAGAAGCTCGTTCGAACGAGCTCGTTCGAACGACCTGGGCAGGTCTTCTAACGAGTGACCAGATTCGAGCCCAGAAATTCCTATCTCGTTTTTCCCAATTTTCTTCCCTCCTAATCCCACATAAAAATCGTTCCAACATCCTTTTAAGGTTCATAATTCGTACTAAACACTCATAGGTCATAATCAAACGTTTATACAGGGCTAACTCATCTTAAACATCATCAAATCTTCAAATCTCTATATTTATTCCCAATTTATATGAACATGAACCCTAACATTTATACATCATCATGGAACCTACTATAATCCGTTTTTGTTTCATCCAAGATATTATTAACATCAGAATAATCGCCTACATATAATTCTACATGCAATTCCTCATCAATATGTAAGATTCTATTTCCAATTTAATGGTTTTTTCATTAACTCCCTAGAACAATCAGATTTTTATCAATTTCTACACATGGAAGAAACATTCTCTATAAAAATGAAATTAAATCACTTGCCTTATTTGAATATCTGAATTTGATGACGAATCTCTGAAGTGTTCTCTCTCTCTCTCTGCAGAATTCCTTCTCTCTCTCTCAACAAGCTTTTCTTCTCAAGGTGTTAATGGAGGTGGGGTTGGTTTTGCCAAGTTATAAAGTTTCTAACTTCTCCCGTATCCCACTACCTAAATTGGGGTTGGAAATGGCTTAGTGGGCTAATACTAAGTCGGATTTTTTAACTCTAATTTTCGTGAGTTTTAATTACCCAATTTCCGAAATTACCAAAATGCCCTTATAAGTTACCGGTATGGCCCAATAATGCCCCGGGACCCAAACTTAACCCCCGGCTAGTGTTTTCTGACTATTTCGACCCTTCCGGACGCGTTGGCGCACTCAAAACGACCATACGGTTAATAGAAATAAAATTCACTTTTTAATTATCATAATATAAACCTGACACGACTGTCACACGCGTCTCAACAAAATTTCCAAATTGCCGTATTTCAATCTCACGATAAATTTCATACTTCAATATTCATGTATAATCATATATGCACATTATATTCAAATACCAACTCGCATCTCGCTAGTATTTTAATCTGGATTAATTTCCAATTAATACACATTTAATTAAATTAATCCCATAAAATAAATATCACAAAAATACGGGGTATTACATACTTCCCCCCTAATAACTGAATTTCGTCCCGAAATTCGGAACTAGAAAGTACCTGGTAAGAACAACTCTGGATAACGTTCGCGCATTTCATCCTCGCGCTCCCATGTGGACTCCTCGACATTATGATGTCGCCACTGAACACATACTAACGGAACTATCTTTGACCGCAGTTTCTGCTCACTTCGGTCCAAAATAGCAATCGGCCCCTCCTCGTAGGAGCTATCAGGCTGGAGATCGATGTCCTCCAAAGCAATGTGAGAATGAGCCAAATCGTCTCTAAGATATTTCCTTAGCGAGGAAATATGAAACACATCGTGAATCCGATGTAAATGATCCGGTAATCCAAGCCTGTACTCAACCGGTCCAATCCGCTCAATAATAGGAAATGGTCCCACATATCTAGGTGCCAACTTCCCTTTCTTCCCGAAACGCATAATCCCCTTCATAGGAGATACTCTGAGCAAAACCTGGTCCCCCACTTGGAACTCTCTGAAGAACCTCTTCGCATCAGCATAGCTCTTCTGCCTATCCTGAGCTACCCGAATGCGACTCCGAATCAATTCTATCCTTGCCGAAGTATCCTGAATCACTTCCGGCCCTAGTAGTTTGTTATCCCCTACCTCCAACCAACATGCTGGGGAACGACAAGGTCTACCGTACAATGCCTCAAATGGAGCCATGCCAATGGTGAACTGGTAGGAGTTGTTGTAAGCAAACTCTACCAGTGGAAGATACTGCTCCCATCCACCCCCAAAATCAATGATACTCATACGTAGCATGTCCTCCAACATCTGGTTTGTACGCTCCATTTTCCCATCGGTCTGCGGGTGATACGCCGTACTCAACCGTAATTCCGTGCCCATGGCCTCCTGAAAACTCTCTCAAAACCGTGAAACAAATATCTTGTCTCGGTCAGACACGATATTTAAGGGCACACCGTGAAGTCTCACTATCTCTGAAATAAAGAGCTGGGCATACTGTCCCGTAGTGTAATCCGTCCTTACGGGTAGAAAATGAGCGACTTTGGTCAACCTGTCCATAATTACCCAAATGGAGTCGTGACCTCTCTGTGACGTAGGCAACCCCGTGATAAAGTCCATGGATATGCTCTCCCACATCCACATCGGGACCTCCAATGGCAGTAGCAGTCCTGCCGGTCTCTGATGATCCACTTTTACTAGATGACAAGTGGCGCATTTAGAAACAAACTCGGCAATATCTCTCTTCATCGCGCTCCACCAATACTGTCGTCTCATGTCTTGGTACATTTTGTCCCCACCGGGATGTACCGCGAACCGTGAGCCGTGCGACTCTGCCATCACCTCGTGCAGCAATTCCTCCCCTTTCGGAACTACCAATCTCCCATTGAAGCATAATCCCCCGTCTGAGCTAACGGTATAGGATTCGGCTCCCTCTGCTAGTAATCGAACTATCAGCTCCTGACAGAACGAGTCATCTGTTTGTGCCTTTACCACTCTCATGACAATCTGCGGCGTAACAGTCATTACCGACATGAATGATCGAGCCACTGCATCCTGGTGTCCCAATTCTTTCCACTTGGCCTTCCACACCCCTGCCACTTCATCTGCTGGCCTACGGCTCAACGCGTCTGCTACCACGTTAGCCTTTCCCGGGTGGTATTGGATATCGAACTGATAATCCTTCACGAACTCAAGCCACCTTCGCTGCCGCATATTCAACTCCTTTTGCGTGAATAGTTACTGTAGGGACTTGTGGTCCGTGAACAATCGGAACTTCTCCCCCAAAAGGTAATGTCTCCATATCCGAAGGGCAAATACAACTGCCGCTAACTCCAAGTCATGAGTGGGGTAATTCTTCTCATGAGGCTTTAGCTTACGGGAAGCATAAGCTATGGCCTGACTCTCCTGCTGTAATACACCTCCAAGTCCTTGTAAGGACGCATCGGTGTATACTAGATATTCAACTCCCGGTCTCGGCAATGCTAACACAGGTGCTGAGGTCAACTTATCCTTCAACTCATCGAATGCTAACTGACAGGCATCACTCCAGATGAAGGGCACACCTTTACGAGTCAGATGTGTCAAAGGACCTGCTATCTTCGAGAATCCCCAAATGAACCTCCTGTAGTATCCTGCTAGACCCAAGAAACTACGGATCTCCGTTGGTGTCGTGGATTGTCCCCACTCCCTCACCGCGGATACCTTCCCCGGATCAACAGATATCCCCCGGTTGGAAATAATATGTCCCAAAAACTGGACCTCCTTCAGCCAAAACCCGCACTTCTCATACTTTGCATACAGCTCGTTCTGACGTAGCGTCTGCAAAATTTGTCTCAAATTCTCGGCGTGCTCCTCCTCTGTCTGGGAGTAAACCAGAATATCATCGATGAAGACAATGACAAACTGATCTAGGAAATCCCTGAACACCCTATTCATCAAGTCCATAAACACGGCTGGAGCATTGGTCAAACCAAAAGGCATAACCCGGAACTCGTAAGAACCATATCTCGATAAGAACGCAGTCTTCGAGACATCCTCCTCCCTGATACGCAACTGATGGTATCCTGATCTCAAATCAATCTTCGAGAAGAAAGAAGCTCCTCTCAACTGGTCGAATAAGTCATCGATTCGAGGCAACGGATACTTATTCCGTATCGTGACTTTGTTCAACTCCCGGTAGTCCACACACAATCTCAGTGAACCATCTCTCTTCTTCACAAACCACAAAGGGGCACCCCACGGCGAAGTACTCCTCTGTATAAACCCCTGACCCAACAACTGCTCAATCTGATCCCGTAACTCCCTCATCTCAGCTGGAGCCATACGATACGGTGCGCGTGCTATAGGTCTCGTATCTGGTAATAAGTCTATGACAAAGTCTATCTCTCGACTGGGGGTAATCCAGGTATATCCTGGAATACATTGGCAAACTCTCTAACAATCGGAATCGAATCAAGTGGTATCACCACCTCCTTAGATGTCTCCTCCTCTATATAGTACAAATGAGTGGACGATCCTCCCTCGGAACGAGGCATCGCCACCAAAAACATCTCCTGCCTGGGAATGACAAAGATAATACTCCTACTGAAACAGTCAATCATGGCTCGGTACGCAACAAGTCAATCCATACCAATAATGGCATTATACTCGGTCATCTCTAATACTAACATATCTGCAGGTAATACCAAACTACCAATCTCTACCCCTACTCCCCGGCATATAAAGAAAATAAGTGACCCACTCCCCAATGGTGAGTCTACACACGTCAATGTGCTCTCTGCTGTGGCTAACAACCCTAAGGCTTTCGCAAAATGTGTAGCTATAAAGCAATGTGTTGCCCCCGTATCAAATAAAACCCAACCCATAGTACCATGGATAGGAAATATACCCTCAATAGCGGGTGGTGCCTGCGGAGCTGCTGCCTGGTGGACGTTATAGACACGTCCATACTGTAACTGTCCCTGCTGCATAGGAACTGCTGGAATGGCTGGAAGAGCTGGCACCTGGGCTGGAGCTGGAAGGGCTGGCGGAAAAAGTGGCCTCTGTGGCTCATGTCGAGCACCCTGCTGCTGCTGCGGGGCTCTGCCCCTATCAGGACAGTCTTGGCGTTTATGGCCAGTCTTGCCATAAACGAAACATTTTCCCGGAAAGTTCCCCCCTCTCTGTCCCTGCTGCCCCCGGCCCTGGTGGCCGTTACCGTTCCTCCACTGGCCCTGCTGGCCCTGCTGAAACTGCTATTGACCATTCTGACCCTGCTGGTGCTGATGGCCGTTCGGACCCTGATGGCCCTGCCGGAAACCTCCCTGTCCGTTCCTAAAATTTCCTGACCTGAACCTCTTGTGATCCCCCTGCTGGGTACCCTGATCACCCTACCTCTTCCCCTGAACAGATTGTGCCCCACTGGCACCATTTCCTCCAGTCCTACCCTGATGGCTAGACTCCCCCGATCGCTTGCCCTCAGTCATGTGAAAGCGGTGATCCTGGCAATGGAGCAATGCAGCGTTAACCACATCAGAATAAGTGGCTAACGAGAGGTTCCCTAACAAGTGCTGACGAATCCTCCATGTCAACCCGTCCGTAAATTTCTGTATCTTCTTCTCCTCCGTCGGTATCTCATCCGGAACAATGTTCAGAAGATCAGTGAATTCGGCCTCATACTCGGCCACAGTCTTACCCTCTTGCTTGAGGCTCATCAACTTCCTCCTCATCTCTGTGTGAACAGTAGACGGAAAGTACTTGCGGTCAAACCGAACCCAGAACTCCTGAATAGTGAGAGTGTCCCTCTCCTCCACGGTGGTAATAGACTCCCACCACTGCAGTGCAGACCCCACTAGCTTAAAGGTAGCTAGTATCTGCCTCTGAACCTCAGTGCACTCATACATCCTCAAGTGCCGCTGAATATCCTTCCTCCACTGACTCAAAACTACCACATCGGAGCTACCTGCGAACTCCGGAGGGTGTGCTTTCTGAAAATCATAACGTACACGTTCCCAAGCAGACGGGAATGCATGTGCCTGAACTGGCGCGGCTACTGGCGCCTGAGCTGGTGCCTGCTGAACTACTGCTAGTGCGGCATTTACCGCCTGGGCCACAATGGCTGCAACCTCGGCGGTATTCATCGTGCCCTGAACTGGTGCGGGCTGTGGTTCTGGCGTTGCATTCCTGGGAACCCGTTGTGCACGTCGTGGAGGCATCTGAAATAAGAATGAAGTTTATAAGTTCGCAGTTATAAACTTAAAATAGCTGAAGAACGTAGCATACACAAAAGAATACAACAGTCCTAAAATATAGGGCTCTACATCAAAGAAAGCTCAGCGGAAACATAATAAGCCGTTCAGATCCTAAAGGACATTAGAACCTGATGCTCTAATACCACCTGTGACACCCCGACTAATTAAATACCGGGTAACTACTCCTTTATTAAATCAATACAAAATGCCAAGTTGGTTCAGTTAATAGCATCACTGTCGAAAACATTTTAATAATTACTAACCACCTAGTATTTAAAAAGTAAGTGCCAAATTTTAAGTTAAGTCTGATTAACATGCAGTAAAAGAATAATGAAAGAATTACAACCAATCACTATAATGAAGTAATGAAATAACCAACACATAAATATAAGTCCAGAGGAAAACTCCTCACAACAATCCCACAACTGAAAAATAATACGACAAGTCTGAATCCTGAATAATTACATGCCAAATGTCTGAATAACTGAAATAAATGAAATGTCTCTAAAAGAAATGGGCGACATGCCCTACAACTGATAACTGATGAATATCGAGTCAAGATAGATGAAGCGTCTACAAGCAAAGTCCTGTAACTTCCACAAACAGCTACAGCTCGTCACCTGAATGAGAATCCTATGCATGGTGTCCTTGTGGCTGGGCACCTAAAATGGTTTTTACAAAAATAGATTTGAAAGCAAATGGGTCAGAGCCCGAAAGTGGAAAACATTTTGAAAACAGCAAGTGTTTTAATAACATTAAAACATTAAATGCAAAATACATGTTAGGACGTGCACTCACATGGAATTCTCACCTCTCGACTACATGTGCACTCCTAACGTACCATACCCATCTAAATGACATACATATCTAACCAAACCGTAATAAGTCCTACCCCTTACTACTCGATTCCCATATCACATTCTAACGTTATCAAATAAATAGAGGGCTTTAATTAAACTCAGATTCTCAATTAGGAGTACCATTCACTATCGGTTAAACCGTTATGTTTTCTCAAAACAATATCATAATTTTTCACAATATTAACATGAAAGTTCCCATTAATTAAATGTATATTATTCCCGTCATAAATATACAATAGAATACAAGCACCCCGAGAACTAGCTGCGGTGCACGCATACTCTGCTATCCATCCCGGTACATCACGTACATAAGGATTACGAATTCCGAATCTCTCAGGAATCGTTCAGATAACAACATCACAAATAATGGAGGCGAACACAGTCACATCACATGGGTCACGCACATACCTGCGCTCCCACGATCAGTAGACTTATTAACATCCCAATAAGTCCTTCTCTGACCTATGTTCATCGAGGTAACCAGTCTAAATCCGGGCAACACAAGGATTAGAGGGCCCTAAGCGAACGCGAACCTCCCGTGATAGCAAGTATGGTAGGTATGTCATACACATAAAATCAATACATATACTAAGTATTCACGCATCTTAGTAATCACCAAAATATATTGGTGGTACACTTCTCATTCTCGTACCGACATATAATACTACACAATTTATATTTTCCCGGTTAATATAATAAATTAGGCCGTCAATAGTTCTCGCATCGTAATAGACACTCACGTCCTACTTCATATTTTCCCTTAGGTTCAAACTACACTACAAGGTTTGACTCCTCATTATATCCCAAACATCCCAAATATATCAATTACTCATCAAGGGAAGGCTATCTCTACCTATACACAAGGTTACGGGGCACTCGGGATCAAAACAGGCTAAAAAGCCTAAACTGTCAACTCGTTCGAACGGGGCTGTTCGAACGAGAGTTCGTTCGAACGAACTGGGCCTTCTAACGAGATCTCGTTCGAACGAAAGTCTTCGAACGAACATCCCTCTCGTTAGAACCCAAACTGTCAACTCGTTAGAAGCTCGTTCGAACGAGCTCGTTCGAACGACCTGGGCAGGTCTTCTAACGAGTGACCAGATTCGAGCCCAGAAATTCCTATCTCGTTTTTCCCAATTTTCTTCCCTCCTAATCCCACATAAAAATCGTTCCGACATCCTTTTAAGGTTCATAATTCATACTAAACACTCATAGGTCATAATCAAACGTTTATATAGGGCTAACTCATCTTAAACATCATCAAATCTTCAAATCTCTCTATTTATTCCCAATTTATATGAACATGAACCCTAACATTTATACATCATCATGGAATCTACTATAATCCGTTTTTGTTTCATCCAAGATATTATTAACATCAGAATAATCGCCTACATATAATTCTACATGCAATTCCTCATCAATATGTAAGATTATATTTCCAATTTAATGGGTTTTTCATTAACTCCCTAGAACAATCAGATTTTTATCAATTCCTACACATGGAAGAAACATTCTCTATAAAAACGAAATTAAATCACTTGCCTTATTTGAATCTCTGAATTTGATGACGAATCTTTGAAGTGTTCT
Organism: Sambucus nigra; assembly: GCA_949130495.1. NCBI lineage: Eukaryota > Viridiplantae > Streptophyta > Magnoliopsida > Dipsacales > Adoxaceae > Sambucus > Sambucus nigra. The sequence continues at coordinate 356,735,110 of OX422208.1, read as the reverse complement.
CTCTCTCTCTCTCTCTCTGCATAATTCCTTCTCTCTCTCTTAACAAGCTTTTCTTCTCAAGGTGTTAATGGAGGTGGGGTTGGTTTTGCCAAGTTATAAAGTTTCTAACTTCTCCCGTAGCCCACTACCTAAATTGGGGTTGGAAATGGCTTAGTGGGTTAATACTAAGTCAGATTTTTTAACTCTAATTTTCGTGGGTTTTAATTACCCAATTTCCAAAATTACCAAAATGCCCTTATAAGTTACCGGTATGGCCCAATAATGCCCCGGGACCCAAACTTAACCCCCGGCTAGTGTTTTCTGACTATTTCGACCCTTCCGGACGCATTGACGCACTCAAAACGACCATACGGTTAATAGAACTAAAATTCACTTTTTAATTCTCATAATATAAACCTGACGCGACTGTCACACGCGTCTCAACAAAATTTCTAAATTGCCGTATTTCAATCTCACGACAAATTTCATACTTCAATATTCATGTATAATCATATATGCACATTATATTCAAATACCAACTCGCATCTCGCTAGTATTTTAATCTGGATTAATTTTCAATTAATACACATTTAATTAAATTAATCCCATAAAATAAATATCACAAAAATACGGGGTATTACATTAATATCCTGTTACGGGTAATCACATGCAGCCCAACCAGCTGTAAGTAATATTCTTAATTACTCCAAAAGTCCAAGACATGCATCCTCGCATTCTGCCAGATTCTATATGACCCCTCCTTACTATTCATCGACCTAGAGTTGACACACCTAGATCAGGGATCAACTCCTCCCCCTATTACCTCCTGATACTCCCTATTCAATGTGGGATTAATGGGTCTCATCCCGATTTACAACACTATTGGGTGGCACCTTGTGTCGATTCATTTATTCTCTTTAATAACATGCTGGGCACACTGCCCGACAATATAACACACCCCAAACGAATAACAATTATTTTGTTCCTGGACAATTCACTTCATAACCCAAAGAAAATCCTGCCCACTCCATTATTCTGATAATCCAATAATGAACTTTATCGATTTGCATATCCATTCCATCCCTACAATCATCAATCTATCATAACATTCAGGTCGGTAGTATTGGACCAACCTCTTCCTTTTACGAGTGGCGAACGTGGAAATAATTTCACTACGTCTCACTCAACCCGATATCAACACACTCAACATATCACATCGCGTGTAATATCTTACTCCTCTTATTTTAAGATATGAAAAATTATGGCACGTGCGTTTGATCTAAAACTGCGCATTTCTTAGGTCCTTTTTCGTTTATTAGAATTTAAGCGATCTATCTATGCGCGAACCACTCTACGCATTCGAGTAGGTGAGACTCCATTTGTTCCCAACGTATTTTGACTCACCTTTTAACTCACTTCAGTTGTGGGAGTTTTCTCGTGCCATAAACACAGTCAGACTATCTCCCTTCCTCGAACGAAGTTTAACCTCTCCTACATTTCCACTTGTTTTTATGACTGTCCCACATACACATTCACAACATCTTTCTAAGCCTCCTTATCACAGATGATACCAGAAGTCAAATAGACCAAGGCGCCCATACACCCTATATTCCGTGCACAACTACACAATTATCTCTAACGTTCCACACATAACATCCTTATCTCAAGTTCGACCCCGCATTCCCATTGTGGTTATACCATATATCTAACCTCAGTTACCCTATTAAAAATATTTAATTCCACTCGATACTTCCCCACCCATTTACTAGTGATAAAACATTTTCCCCAGTGCTCCCCACACAACACTACTCGACTCTATAGGTCTTATATCATCGAATAGCTCTTAGCTCATGCTTTCATCCACATACACATGTAGTAACTAAAGTGGTAATTGATGCCCTAGCGACCAACAAATCTCTCAACTCTCAACATCTGATGGGATTCGTGCGCGATATGTCTCGCAAGTGAAATTCAAATAAGGAACCCCCTCGATACACTACTACCTAGAGTCCACTCCCACATCACTAAAGGATTTATACAACACGGTGCCTTCATTATCACTAGTTTTCCCCGCACTATGTCGATAACGAGCTATATTTCTCCGCTCGATAATAAGTTTAATATACCCCGAATCATATCAGTATAGTCCCTACACATTGGGATCAAATATAACGAGATGACTATAACCTCTAAAGTCTCCTCCATGATGTAGTATAAATTTGAGCTCAACTCTCTTCCAGGTGACACATCGCTAAACAACACAATCCTGCCCTGGAGTAGCAAACACGATAACCTTGCTATAACAATCCACCATCGCTCATCCCATCGCTAACCAACCCATACCCAGGACAACATCATACTCGAATATCATCTCTCGAAATGAGTAACACTGAAACTTATCTTCTCAATGACTATACCAACTTTCATCTAGATGGGACCAAAGAGCCTCGCTATTAAATGATAAAATACAGGCATACGATAGTAATACTAACAATAAACTCACTAAACCCATCTCATGTGTGAATCTAGTTCTTAACGAAATACTGTGGCTCGCTCGTGTCACACAAATATACCCCATTTACCCTAGGATAAGACTTACACTTTTAATTACCAATAGTATTAGTGGTCCAAACTTCTTGAACATAACACTCTTGCCCAAACCGATCCAAAAACTTTTATAACTATTGCCCCTGCAAGGCATCCCACTCCTGTCCCCTAACTCGCTTCAGACAAGGTCGATATATGTGGCCTTACTCTCCACACATAGGACACCTATTTGTGTCATCGCCCTATCACTCACCCCATATCGGGTTTTTCCTTCTCTCTGACTTGGTAGTCTTGGCCCTGATTTCTATCCCCGTTATTCCTTTGGTATGCTAACACTATGGAATACCCTGCTGTCCCTAGCGGCCCTAATTGAATCCATTATCACTCGGTAGGAATTTCATTGATCTACGTCATTTAAATAGGTACCCTGCTGGGTATCCCTCTGTGGTGCATCTCTATCACTAACTACCTTTAGTCTCGCCCTTCTCCGGCTATGTTCTCCAACTATCTTGGCTCCATTCCCATAGAAGCGTTGGTATAAACATTGTAGAAGTATGTCATTGGCGCCATGTGCATAAGTCATCCAAGACTGATTCCCCATAATTACTGGCGACTCCTACTCATGAGTCCATCATCACATTTCTGAATCTTCCTCTATTCTACCTACCTCCCTGGGTACGAAGTCCACTTAAATAATTTGATTCTTCATTAAAATTAGCCTATGTTCGTCCTTCTTGTGAAAAGTCCAAAAACTTCCTTCGAATATTCATCTAACTAGAAGCTGAAAGAAATTATGGTTAAAACATGCCCAAAATATCTCGATTAATCCCTAATCTACTTCCTTATATGTGGTGACTATCTCCCACCATGGAAGCACTGGTCCTACGAGTCAAAATTTAAATCAAAATTTAAATCCTGAGTGCTACTGCACTCCATCATACACCATTGCCTTTGGATTATCTCTTTTCATTGGCCCATCACACTTCCTCTCTTACCCAAATCCTTACAAATGTCTCTTCAGAAGATCTCCCTTGACTTCCCCCTTTATCGAGTATGCCGGTGAGTCTATATTTGTACCACCATTCTCTATGACAGTAGTTGGGGAAACTACTGCACCCTAGTGATTATCCTATCATCCTCTGCCTGAACAATAATCATGGTGAATCCCCTTACATGAACCATTCCCAAAATACTTTATGGCTTCTGTTGAGCCTCTCCTCATATAGTCCTTTTAACAACCCTCGTCGATCGCCCTATATTGTTTGGTTTACGAAACCCAACCAAACTCGCATATGATTCATATCAATTATACATAGCACCAAGAGAAGGTAAATGTGCATACGAAGAGGAATACAACAATCCTATAATAGGGATCTATATCAAAGAACCTTACACTAAAATGTAGTAAGCCGTATAGATCATAAACACACTAGAACCATGCTCTGATACCATCTGTGACACCCCACCCAATTAAATACTGGGTGATGAGCCCTTTATTAAATTAAAATAGGATATCCAGTTGGTTCATTTTGAGCATCACTATCGAAACTGTTAATTACAATTCACCTACATTAGTTAATTGTGTTGGTGTCAAATTTTAATCTTTTAAATTAACATGCAATGATCTTAAATAAATAAATAAATAAATAAATCACATTCACTATTCCAATTGACCAATATCATAAATAGTGAAATAACAAAATCAAATAAGGCATGACTGGAATAAAAACTCCATCCTGAAACTCCAATATAATAATCCATATTTGAAACTAAATCCAACAACTGAAAATAAATCAAGTACAGTGTCTTTGGAAATAACTACTAGTAGGAGATGGGGGCAAATGCCCAACTAAGATAGATAAAATGATGCATATGATCTGAAAAGAATGGAGGCATCTACTACCGAGGTCCTGCAATCGTCCACAACAACTGCGACACGTTAAATGAGAATGAACTCCTAAGATGAGTGTCCCTGTGGCTGGGCACCTAAAATGGTCTTTACAAAATAGATTTGGAAAACGAGTTAGAGACCGAGTAAACAAGTTTAAAAATATTTGCAAATATTTAAAATTCATAATCAACAGATATTATATACATGTTAGTTTCACGTGCTCTCACTTGAGGTCCTCACCCCTCAACTATTGTGCACACCAAACATATTCTACTAACCCATCCTAGTTGTTCTACCCTGCCTAACAAGTTCAGGTCCATTATTTTACTACACATATCTACTCGTGGTGACCATCCGTATTACCCATACAATACTTTAATGATTTTTTTTCTCATATGTTTTAAATCAATTAAGAATTCACCAATTAGATGTTAAATTTTCACATTCTTAGGTTACTTTAGATATCACTATCTTTCTCATGTACTAAGCACACACAGTAGGATAAACCACAAGTGTATTCATCACTCTATTTATATATTTATAAACTAATACAACACCCCTAGGCTGAGATCTGCGGTGCATGCATACTCTACTATCAAGTACCAGTACATCACGTACTAAATAAAGGACTATCGATTTAGAATCACTCCCGAACCCCAATATACAATTCACACATAATTGGAGGTGAATATAGTTCTAGGCCTTTGGGATACACATATACCTACGCTCCCAAATGAGCGGGCACACCCTCATTAACAGAAGTAGTTCTCATCCCTAAGTTCTATGTTCTGAGGTACAAGTCTAAAACCCCCCAAGATGTCTCATTAAGATAATACTACCCGTTTTTAAACATCCCGCAATAGGAAGCAACACAGGTATGTCATACACATAATAAGTCACACATTAGGTATTCACACAACCTATGCGTGTGTGTGTGTGCGCGCGCGCGTGTGTGTGTGTGTGTATATATATATATATATATATATATATATATATATATATATATATATATATATATATATTCAGTAAAGGTAAACATGTAACCTATAATATATTCCGAACGGAGTCTATATAACTCTCGTATAACCTACGTATTATTAATATACCGTTATACTTCTTATTCGTATATGCCCGAGTGTTTCCCATCATATGGAAGGTTATTGATTGTCCCTTAAGTCAATTCTATCGCTACCTCACTCATACCCTACTGGTCTAAGTCACCGGTTCCCTAGGAATCCCGATATATTTAAATTGAATCTCAACACCCAATTATATCCAATTGACGTTACCCCTAAATTCTCCTCATGTGATTTAGTCTAAGAACAATCCTTGGCCTATTGGTATTTAATATAACTCTTGATATATTTAAATATTACCCCAAAAGTTAGACTGATCTCTACCCACGCATTCTAAGCAAAACGGGAATATTTTATCAAAAATCTAGGAATATGAATCGATTCGCTTACCGAATCGATTTGGCGAAGGAGCCGAATCGATTCGCTTGTAGCAGGTCATCATCTTCTGACTTAAACAGTTACGCATTTCACCATTTTAATCATCCTAACCTTCATTACACGGTCCCATACTCCCAACCAAACCTACCAAACATTATCCTAACATATATATGCACGATTTCCAACGTAATAGAATCATCAAATCATCAAAAAACATATATAAATTATATAAATTCTAAGATAATCCCCCAAAACCTAAAATTATCATTTTTGTTCAAGAACTTAACTAAAATCCCATATTTCTTCATAAGTTCATAGTGATGAATTAAAAAATTCATTATAGATTCATAAGGAGTATATCCTAACTCAAATTCAACCTAAGAACACGTTTTAAATCTCCCAAATTAAACCAAAATTCATAAAAATAATAGATAAATCATCCTACTCTAACATGGATGGTATATCTTTCATAATTTAAGCAGATGCATACTTTACTCTGTTTGAAGGTCTGATCCTCTTTAGTAGAATGGTATGTTTGAGATCCTCTCCTCTTGATCTACGCGATGGTGGTGTTTGTGGTGTAAGAATGGTGTGGTAAGGCCTTGAGTTATCCTCTCTTCTTCCTCATATGGACTCTTTGTGAGTTTGTAACTTTTAACCCTAGTTCCTCTAACCTACCAGATGTTATAAGTCTATTAAATTCGTCAGTCCTATTTACTCAAAAATACAAATGACCAAAATACCCTCTCGAGGTGTCGATTTGGCCTAAAATTACCATAGGACCCAAACTAAACCCCCTAAGTACACTTTTCTGACTATTTCGACACTTCCGGACACACTGGAAGTGTCAAAATTAAGTCCCGACGCAACTCACATGCGCGTCCCGACTACATTTACCGTAACTGCCGTATTTTTCACTCACGACAATTATACTATTTCCTTATCATTATTATTACTCATTCACTAAGTAATATTAAATATAAATACAAACCTTATCTCTCTAATTAATATTTATTTTATCGAATTAAATTCCAAATATAATTTAATTAATCCCAATTAATTTCCTATATATAAAAAAAAAATTACGGGGTGTTACAGAGTATTTCTTGGAACACGTCGCATTTTCTTCGGTATCCATTTCTCATTCCTCACAGGATTCTTATACTTATTCCTGGTAGTTTGAATAAATGTTCTAGGTCTAGAAAACTCTATCCAAACCTCACTACTCTCTTTGATTAAAATTTTGACTATCTTCATCAACATTCCTATCTTCCTACAACTTCATCAATAGGATTATTTGTATAATTTTTTTGATATTATGAATGCCCCTCACAATTTTTTCCTTAAAAACTAAAATTTTGGTTTGTACGATAATGTAACTTACAATCAGTATAAAAAGGTACATTCCTTCAAAATCTATGGTTAACTTCACGACATCTTTTCTCAACCTTATCAAGATTCTTCTTCTTAAAACAAAAGTGAGCCATATGATTCTTATTTCCACAAAATGAATAACAAGTGAATTTTATCTTAGATGTGGATTTTGGAGCAAGTTTATTCTTTTTCAATTGAGGAATTTATTCGCTATCCTTTTTTTCACCACAAGAAGAAATCTTATCTTTTGACTTTAAAACACCATCTTCTTGTTATGAAGATTCAACATAACCAATTGGATATTTATCATTATTTTTATTTATTTTTTGATGCGAATTTGACACGACATAGTAAAAATCCCCATTTAGATTTTTATATTTAAAATTTTAAATTTAAAAATGGTTTCATAATAATCATAACATAGTGAAGTTCTAACCTGGATTTCTACAACAAAACATCATTTTTAATACTCACATACATTATTAGTTAATAATCCTAATTATTGGATTTTTACTTGACAATGAGTCATTAAAATGTTATCAAGAACATTGATTCTATCAATCATTTCAATCTTTAAATCCTTTGCATGTTGTAATTCAATTTTTTGTTTTTCAAAATCAACTCTTAAAATATCTTTTTAAAATTCAACATTATTTTTCTTTCAAAACTATTTAATCTATTTTTCAAAGAGTCATTCTTATTTTTTAAAGCATCAACATTCTCTTCGAGTTTCAAGCATTCAAATTCAACGCTTTCAACTTTCTCGTCTTTTTTAAAATTAAAAACTTTCATTTTATTTATGAGTTTGATGTTTAATTCCTTAACGTAAAATATTCTTGATAGATTTCATTCAAGACCTCAATAATGTCATTGACCTCATCATCACTTTCATCAAGTGACCTAGGAATTGTAGTATGTGAACCTTTGGTACTGCAAGATGATGAATAGCTAAATGATATTTGACTACATTCATTGATCCTATTCATGTTCACAACACTCTCAAGTTACATTATATCTTCACTAACCATATCATTCTCTTGAAGTCTAACCATAAAGTCTATCTCACATCCACTCTTTTCGCTTTAGGTACTCCCCACAAAATCATTTCCTGAGTCACATAGACTATCTTTATAGATCTTCCTCTTCTTCTTCTTCTTCTTCTTCTTCTTCTTCTTCTTCTTCTTCTTCTTCTTCTTCTTCTTCTTCTTCTTATTGTTATTGTTATTCTTATTCTTATTCTTATTCTTCTTCTTCTTCTTCTTCTTCTTCTTCTTCTTCTTCTTCTTCTTCTTCTTCTTCTTCTTCTTCTTCGTCTTATTATTATTATTATTATTATTATTATTATTATTATTATTATTATTATTATTATTATTATTATTATTATTATTATTATTATTATTATTATTATTATTATTATTATTATTATTATTATTATTATTATTATTATTATTATTATTATTATTATTATCCTTACATTTTTATTTCTTCTTAAAACGGGTTAGAAAAACATTGATGTGACCAAAACCATATCAATGGTCTTCTTCTCGCTATCTATTTGCTTTTCTTGGGTGAACTCCTCTCACCGTTTGAGTGATGTCTAGTGGATTTTAAAGGTTTATTTCAAATATCCTTTCATCTGAAAAACACCTTTTGTTTTTTGCAAATCTCAAAAAACTTTTGACAAACAAAGCCATTTCCATGTCAACATTCTCTTTTTTGTTTCTCATCACCGTTACTTGACACATTCTTCTCACTCGAACCAATGACAAATGTTAAATCCTTCTTCGGTCCCATCATATTCACATCTTCTTCTCGATCATAAATTTGAAGTGATCTACAAGCTCTTAAAGGCATAAAGTGTATGTGTCTCAATTGTCATTAAGGATAACAACTTTGGTACTAATCCTAGAGGCTAGCATTCCCAATAATTTCTTGATATCTTTATTCTCGAGATTTTTTTCACCAATATTAAATGAGGAATTTACTACTTTGGTTAACCTAGTGTTGTAATAATTAAAGGTTTCTTCCTCACTCATTCGCATGGTCGTAAAATTAGTCATAATGTTTTTCAACTTATATGTATTTTACACTAGATGTTACGTATTATGTCACTGTGAAAATATCCCATGATTCCTTCGCTAATTAGTAATTAAATATACGGTTATACCCTTTTACTCATGGACGCAAATAAACACGTTCAATAAAATCAAATTCAATCTACAAATTCAGCATCCGTCTACAAAATTCTAGGTTTCTCCACTCTCACTCATCTTCCTCTATTATAGGATAACTCCAACCATTTTCAATACTCATCAAGTCTCTCTCATGTTTGTATCGAAGTGTTACCACATTTTCACTTTCAAATGCCCTTATTTAGATGCATCAATTTATGGTGGTATATTCATGGAGCTACTGTCACGATATTGATCCATTATTAATCAAACAATATAAGTATAAGCCAAATAGACCTAGGAATAATGAACTAAAATAGAAACACCCAAAAAAATTCAAGATCAACTTTAACATATTAATACTTAGAAGAGTAACCACTCTGATACAAATTAAAGTTGGTATAATCTACTCAAATAAAACTAGGGGTTCAAAGGTTTAATTACAACAATTGCCAAATTTTAAAACAATTTGAATTTGTGACACCCCGCCTAGTTAAATACCGGGCGATCACTCCTTTATTAAATTAAAATCAAGGTGAACAGTTGGTTCATTCTTAGCATCACTGTCGTAAAAATAACTTTTCCAATTTAAACACCTTAATTAATTAAGCTAAGTGTCAAAACCATTTTTAGACATTACTTTCCAAATTTTATCTTATAAACCAGGATTTAAATATTACAACAATTCAATATTAAAGAATCACACCACAATTTCCTGGAAGATATAATCCAAATAATTTAAACATTCAACGACTAAATCCCAACATTAAAACTTAAAGTAAATCATCCAGACAGTAATAAATCCCAAAGTGACAATACTAAAAAAAATTAATCACAATGTCCAATAAAAGAACTGGATAATGGAAATGGGCTACACATGCCCAACTGAATAAATATGCTAGGATTGGAATCAAATAAATGAAGTCGTCTAAGCAAGAGGCCTGCAACTCCCACCTAATCTGCAGCACGTTCCTTCCAAAGGATCGTATGCAAGACGCCCCTGTGGCTGGGCACCTGTAATATATACATATATATACAAGAGAGAAGGGAAAATAGAAACGGGTCAGAGCCCGATAGTGTAAATGATTTAAAATTTGGTTAGCAAGTATTTTAAAAGTTTACAGGACAATGCAACAACATATTAGTGCGGCACTCTCTTGAGAAATTCTCACCTCTCTTCTAATGTGCACACTTATTGCACTAACCTTCCCAATGGATTATCTTATCTTATATCGCACTAAACTTACCAATGGTTTAACTTATCTTAGGTTACTCGTAAGATTTAAAACTGAACAATATAATTGTTTAAGAGGAAAATTTCATTTGGTCACAAGGTTCTCATTTAAACGTTATTTGCTAATAAAGTTTCCCAGTGTCCCATTATACTTTTCAAAACAAGTATTTCCAAATTGAAGCCAAGATTCATTTCTTACTTACCATAACACAGTAGGCATTTCCAAATTTCAGAATTTCATATATATATTAAATACTCGTATATATATATATATATTCTAACAGCACCCCACATAAAAATTATGGTGCGGGCATACTCTGCTATCCAATCCCCGTGTCTCTCGTACTAAGGGAAATAAAAGTTCGGAATCACTCTCGAACTGTATTAACACATACACAAACAATATTGAGGCGAAGCATAGATTCCAAGTCTCTAAGAGGTCAGTACATACCCTCACGTCTCTTAGGACCGTCTGACCATAGATCAGATAGCCTGTACCAAGGATATCTATCTTCTAGGGTACGAGTCAATATCCCCCATAAAGGTCCCATCGAGATAAGACTGTCCCAGCGCGGTAACCTCAGGGATAGCAAGTAGCGCGGGCATGATTTTCACATGTATATAATATATGTATACACAGTCATATAAATATACTACTTTTATCGTATCAATTTAGGTTCATCCCATAACTCATAATCACGACATTTATTCTTATTTTCCCATTATTAGTTATCACGTATAACGATTCGTCTCTAACTTTAATTTGAAGGATTATTTCAACTTACTACGTAACACTCATGGACTCTATCCTCCCAAGTGTAAAATTCAGTAGGTATTCATCTATTTTCTACCGTAACCATTTTACGTATCTCTCCCTTTAATACAAAATTCCATTGTCCCTTATATATAAACACCCTCAAAACACAAATTTCGCCTTACATTAAAGGTCCTTTAATCATTAATAAATCCTACTGGTCATCTTTATCTCCCAAAATATTTTAATAAGGATGTCTAAGGAGTATTCTTCATTTAGAATCAATTTAACAATTTTAAAAGGGAAATTTAAGTCTGCTAGGAGGGGTCGATCGATCGAGGGCAGGGGCTCGATCGATCGAACCTTCGATCGATCTAAGCTCTTGGCTCGATCGATCGATCAAACAGGTATGGCGAATTCTGCAGTTAACCAGTTACGGGTTCTAACACACAACCTCATCCAAATCCAGATTTTTCATTCCCAATCGCCCAAAAATTTGTACTACTAAGAGTATAAACCCATATCATACATCTCCTACGTAAAGCATGCAAATTTCCATTAATAACCATGGATTAACAGGCCAAAATTCATGTAAATCTCAAGAACCCTAGAAATCTGTTTAACATGGTTCTAATCAGTCTTTTCCCAGAAATTCTACTCCTAATGCATCATAAATTCGTGGTTAAGCCTCTACATATGAAGGGGTTTCCAGATTATCAATCAAATCATAACTACCTGCGGTTTTCCTATCTCCAACATGGGTTTTCTTCTATAAAACTCATCCTACTCACCCTAGGCTAACACGAATGCTGCATTAACGAAAATAAGAAAGATAAATACTTGCCTGGGATTTTCAAAATTCTGATTTGTGGACGATTTTGGTGTGGTTGCGTTCCCCATCGCGCGATCTACGCGTTGGTGGTGGTGGCGGTGCAATTGGGTGACTTTTTGGCCTTGGATTGCTTGGAAAGCTTCCTCCTTCCCTCTCCTATGGCTGTTCAAAAGTTTTGAGTTGTTTTAACCCTAGAACGTAACCTTAGACATCTGATATAACCCTTGAAATTTCGTGGGTTTAATTACCCGAAAATGTAAAATGTCCAAAATGCCCTCCCGGGGTACTAATTAAGCTTAAAAACACCCCGAGGTCCAAACTAAACCCCCGGGTACACTTTTCTGACTATCTCGACCCTTCCGGACACTTTGACGCACTCGAAATGACCATATGGGTGAATTATAATTTATTCACTTTTATTCATCAATATTTAGTCCCGACGCGACACGGGCGCGTCCCGACTTAAATTTTCATAATTACCATTTCATTCACACGTGACAATTTTATAAAAATAAATCTCATATATTACTATACTCATCCAGTAACATTCAAAAAATAACAAATTTCCAATAATTACTAACTCTCGTCACGCTAGTAAATATTTAAAACAACATTCTGGATTAAAATTAAATTAATTTATCTCAATTAAATTTAATAAATCCCTAAATTTAAAAGCCATAAAAATATGGGGTATTACATACTCCCCCCTAATAACGGAATTTCGTCCCGAAATTCGGAAAATAAGGCCTACCAGGTAGCACAATTCTGGATATCCTTATCAGTACGTAAACTAACTACATATTACGGCGCTCAGTCACTATAGCCCTTTCCTCACAGCAACCTTGTTTTACATTCTCATTGGAGACACTTCACATTGTGCTCCCAACAGACAACATTCGAATAGGTCACGCCTATACGTTATAAATTTCCATTATCTCACTATCATTAGGAGGCTGCACCTCACCACATGACACCTACTCGGATTTATGTATATACAAGACTCCCATTCTGAGAAAAATCATACGAACATTTGACCACTCTTGTTCGCCTAAAACAGTCATGGAATTCTGGCATAGTTATTGGATATTTTCTCGACCGATCCAAAATTCTGATTATCTACTCACCTTTAAACATACGGAAGGAGAATAGTCGAGGTTCTTCCATAACAAAAACCTTAATAAGCACCTCGTACGTGACAAACAGGTACGAGTGCTTCTACAGAGCATTCCTGAAATCATCGTACCAAGATTCCAAAATCTCCTTTACATGGCTCCACTAATCTTTAATCATCGTGCGCCTATTCCCTAGCTAAGGGTGATGCATCCTACTTGAAACGAAACCTTATCTCCGCTGGTTCCTGAAATCCCATATCAAAGGTGGGATTCACCAATCTCATCCTGATTTAGAAATTTATACAGCACCGGACCATGCACTGGCGCGATCCTTCCTTTCAAAGGAAGTCTGGGGCATACTAGTTAATATTGTAAACCAGCCCAAAGGAATATCAATCACTTCCTTCTTGGCGACTAAATTCACATGTTCGGGATGAACCCTTGATCTTTTTTTGAGGATGGCAACCCATCCAAAACTTTACCGACTTTACCAACCTCTTCCAATTTCAGGAATTGTCGATAAACACAAAATTCTTTATTTGATTCTCCTCTTTCAACCAAACCTTACCTATGGGCGGTGCATGTAGAGAGTACTCACTACGTCCCGCTAAACATCAATTTTTCCTTGAAATGTCTCACATTAAGTGACACGTAATACTCCCCTTCTTTCCTTGGTGTATGCTGAAAGTTCCGACCCGTGTTCTTCTCTCCATGAAGCGCACTTCTGGATCTCTTATACCATACTAACATCATCACCCTTTCAATGTGCAAGTCACTCTCACACTTGACTACTAATAACTCCGCTCCGAGTGTTCTTCATAATAATTTAATTCTGCTCCATTCAAGGAATACCCCTTCTTAAATGGCTTCCCACAGCCTTCCAATTAAGTTAGGGTGTGCTATTCTAATTGCACACTTATGTATGGATTTTCTCCCCTAATGTGACGTTTAACCCACTCTATCACTTCCACTTCGTTATACTAGTCCCACAAACATATATTTCACACGTCTATTACCACGTCCCTTCAACTCGGACGATTTTAACTGCAGCTAACCAAGATGCCCACATTTTGCAACACCCCGACCGCCCTAGGAGGGCGAACGGCGTGCTACTCATCAGTGAAACTAACTAAATCCAACAAAGTATAAGGAATAGGGCATTCAAATTCCATGACTATAAAAGAGGAATAACAAATCTCAACCTTCTTCAGATAAGTACACCAATTTTCCCAAATAGGTACAACGACCAAAATAAATCACTAACGCTCTATTCATCAAAATAATTATAGGTCATCTCTTTTGTATAATAAAGTTCTTTCCAGATAATCCATGCTAAAAATCATTCTAACTCTTTATTCACCTTGTGTTCCGAACGCGGTTATGACATTTGGGTACTCTCAATCACCCTAGAAATCAAAATTTTTAAATCCTCCTTATCATCGTTCCACCCCCTCAACTCGTGGGGATAACTTCAATGCTTTCTTACCACACAATCCGGCTCCAGTGGCTTTAAATTAAAATTCAACTACCAACTTACACATGTAATTACTTGTACCCATTTCGACCGGGGTACCGAACTCATGGAATAGTGACCAAACGTCTCCCTATTTCCAACCTTATGCTAAGTTTCATGCGTGGGATGTCTCGCAAAGCGAAATCCAAACAAGGAACCCCCCCGATACACTACTACCTAGCATTATCGGTCATTGAAATCCGTTAGGTCCTCCGCCCATAGCATGTACCCCCTTATTCCGTCTTTTGACAAAAGTTACATTTCCTCCCGTAATTACACTTAACAAGGAACATCTCACCAATTGCACTATCGTTCAGTATTGGGTGTTGGTAATTGCATTCCATAAACCTCGAATGCATACAATCAGAATTCTCGAAATCCCTTTCCCTAATAATAGGGGTATAAATCTTAATTCCCACATCTCTAGAGGATAGATATAACAATGCACTCTTCCTATCACCAAGTCCTGTGTGCTCAACATAATACTGAATTAAATCTTTTCGCTCAACGTAAACCCGATACATACTAAATCATAAGGATAAAGTCCATACGTACATCGGTATCGAATATCTCGAGCCCACTATCCCCTCCGAAGTTTCTAGATAGATAATATAAGTGCGAGTCTGACCCTCTTGCAGGTGAAGCCTCGCCAGGATAAAATATGCTTCACTAACGCAACCACTCCCATAGTCTTGCAATAAATGCCCACTATCGTACTAACCATTTCTATAACGTTTTAACAAAGATAATATCATACTCGCATATCGCATCACTACAACGAGTAACCTCAATAAAGTACATAGCACTTTTAATATACTTATTCATCCTCCGCGGATAGCACTAAAGAAAAATCCCATTACGCTAGGTAAAAATATTCACATAGTAATAGCGTTTATAATTATATGCATTAAACTCATCTCACATGCTAACCTAGCAATGAATAAAATATAGTGACTCGTTCGTGTCACATAAACACGCTGCATCCTCTAAGGATACAACTTATACTTCTACCTTGTCAATCGTCTTGACTGCGCAAATGGTTTCCTGACGTAACACGTCTACTCAAACCAAAACAAAACTACTTTAATCGTTGTCCTTTATTAGGCACCGTATTCTAGTCCTTTTTCTCACTTTGGAACATATTATCACGAGCGATTTCACTCCGCACAAAATACTTCAACACATAATCCCCTTATTACCTGTCCTACTAACCAAGTTAGGATTGTCCTTCTCTTGGACTTTAGTAGACTCAATTCCTGTTAGCTGCCTCGGTTATACCCTTAGCCTTTTAGGCTCTAAAGATCAGGTCACTGTCTATAATAGTACTTACTAAATTTACCATCACTTGGTAAGAATTAAACTATCCGAATCATTTAAATGGGTCCCCTGATGTGTATCCACATCCCTTTGTGGTGTTATACCACCACCGTTGTATTCAGTGTTTTTCTCGACTAAATTCTTCGATTCTTTTAACTTCTCACACAAAGAAGCATTACCATCTTTATTGACAAAATACGCCATTGTCAACCTCTAAATCGGCGGTCCATCATAATTTCCTCTTTGAGTGTTATCAATTTTTATTATGAGTTGATCTCCCACTTGGAGTCGTTTCCTCCACTTGTATCTATATCTCCCGATACAAAATTCGCTAACGATTAAGATTCATATTCACAAATGGACTTCTGTCATGCCCTCCCACGATGAGTTCAGAACCACGTTTGCTTCTCATCATGAATAGTTGAGGAAGGAACATACGGTCAACACTGTACCTAAGGTTCTCCTACAGGCATAGCATTCCACTTCTAAAATTTGTAGTTGACTCCCATCATTATAACTTCATCCCGAAAGCTAAGAAAATTTTCTCTAAATTTTCACTTTCTGTTAGCCACACTCCGTTCTAAATCTAAACCTTTGGATACATTACCTCCTTTGGTAAACACACACAATTCCCGCATTTATAGAATTTCCACAGACAGTTCTTTACCCATTTTGTAACATGGGTAAGTTTACTCTTGCACCTCATTTGTCTATAACAGCATTTGGAAATCATTGCTGCGCCTTAGTCGCCTTTCTAGTCTTGGCTTCCCGTACCATGAGGGAGGTGACCTCGACTACGGTCATCATTATTGAATATATTTTACAACCTCAACTGAGCCCTGCCTCCTGGTGTCCTCTTAACGGTCCTCTTCTGATATCCTTCATCGCTCGACACACGAACACATCCGAACAAAATTAGAATTCACTAATGTATACACATTATAGCAGGAGAACGGAATCTTGTCAAAGAAATCGACAATCCTAAACACAGGGCTCTATATCAAACAAAGCAACGCTGAAAGCATAATAAGCCGTACAGATCCTAAGGACACTAGAACCTGATGATCTGATACACACCCCACCTAATTAAATACCGGGCGATCACTCCTTTATTAAATTAAAATCAAGGTGAACAATTGGTTCATTCTTAGCATCACTGTCGTAAAAATAACTTTTCCAATTTAAACACCCTAATTAATTAAGCTAAGTGTCAAAACCATTTTTAGACATTACTTTCCAAATTTTATCTTATAAACCAGGATTTAAATATTACAACAATTCAATATTAAAGAATCACAACACAATTATCCTGGAACATATAATCCAAATAATTTAAACATTCAACGACTAAATCCCAACATTAAAACTTAAAGTAAATCATCCAGATAGTAATAAATCCCAAAGTGACAATACTAAAAAAAATGAATCACAATGTCCAATAAAAAAACTTGATAATGGAAATGGGCGACACATGCCCAACTGAATAAATATGCTAGGATTGGAATCAAATAAATGAAGTCGTCTAAGCAAGAGGCCTGCAACTCCCACCTAAGCTGCAGCACGCTCCTTCCAAAGGATCCTATGCAAGACGCCCCTATGGCTGGGCACCTGTAATATATACATATATATACAAGAGAGAAGGGAAAATAGAAACAGGTCAGAGCCCGATAGTGTAAATGATTTAAAATTGTTTTAGCAAGTATTTAAAATGTTTACAGGCCAATGCAACAACATATTAGTGCGGCACTCTCTTGAGAGATTCTCACCTCTCTTCTAATGTGCACGCCTATCACACTAACCTTCCCAAAGGATTATCTTATCTTATATCGCACTAAACTTCCCAATGGTTTAACTTATCTTAGGTTACTCGTAAGATTTAAAACTGAATAATATAATTGTTTAAGAGGAAAATTTCATTTGGTCACAAGGTTCTCATTTAAACCTTATTTGCTAATAAAGTTTCCCAGTGTCCCATTATACTTTTCAAAATAAGTATTTCCAAATTGAAGCCAAGATTCATTTCTTACTTACCATAACACAGTAGACAGTTCCAAATTTCAGAATTTCACATATATATATTAAATACTCGTATAATATATATATATATATATTCTAACAGCACCCCACATAAAAATTATGGTGCGGGCATACTCCGCTATCCGATCCCCGTGTCTCTCGTACTAAGGGAAATACAAGTTCGGAATCACTCTCGAACTGTATTAACACATACACAAACAATATTGAGGCGAAGCATAGATTCCAAGTCTCTAAGAGGGACCGTCTGACCATCGATCAGATAGCTTGTACCAAGGATATGTATCTTCTAGGGTACGAGTCAATATCCCCCATAAAGGTCACATCGAGATAAGACTGTCCCAGCGCGGTAACCTCAGGGATAGCAAGTAGCGCGGGCATGATTTTCACATGTATATAATATATGTGTACATAGTCATATAAATATACTACTTTTATCATATCAATTTAGTTTCATCCCATAACCCATAATCACGACATTTATTCTTATTTTCCCATTATTAGTTATCACGTATAACGGTTCGTCTCTAACTTTAATTTGAGGGATTATTTCAACTTACTACGTAACACTCATGGACTCTATCCTCCCAAGTGTAAAATTCAGTAGGTAATCATCTATTTTCCATCGTAACCATTTTACGTATCTCTTCCTTTAATACAAAATTCCATTGTCCCTTATATATAAACACCCCAAAAATACAAATTTCGCCTTACATTAAAGGTCCCTTAATCATTAATAAATCCTACTGGTCATGTTTATCTCCCAAAATATTTTAATAAGGATGTCTAAGGAGTATTCGCCATTCAGAATCAATTCAACAATTTTAAAAGGGAAATTTAAGTCTGCCAGGAGGGGTCGATCGATCGAGGGCAGGGGCTCGATCGATCGAACCTTCGATCGATCGAAGCTCTTGGCTCGATCGATCGATCAAACAGGTATGGCGAATTCTGCAGTTAACCAGTTACGGGTTCTAACACACAACCTCATCCAAATCCAGATTTTTCATTCCCAATCGCCCAAAAATTTGTACTACTAAGAGTATAAACCCATATCATACATCTCCTACGTAAAGCATGCAAATTTCCATTAATAACCATGGATTAACAGGCCAAAATTCATGTAAATCTCAAGAACCCTAGAAATCTGTTTAACATGGTTCTAATCAGTCTTTTCCCAGAAATTCTACTCCTAATGCATCATAAATTCGTGGTTAAGCCTCTACATATGAAGGGGTTTCCAGATTATCAATCAAATCATAACTACATGCGGTTTTCCTATCTCCAACATGGGTTTTCTTCTATAAAACTCATCCTAATCACCCTAGGCTAACATGAATGTTGCATTAACGAAAATAAGAAAGATAAATACTTGCCTGGAATTTTCAGAATTCTGATTTGCGGACGATTTTGGTGTGGTTGCGTTCCCCGTCGCGCGATCTACGCGTTGGTGGTGGTGGCGGTGCAATCGGGTGACTTTTTGGCCTTGGATTGCTTGGAAAGCTTCCTCCTTCCCTCTCCTATGTCCATTTTAAAGTTTTGAGTTGTTTTAACCCTAGAAGGTAACCTTAGACATCTGATATAACCCTTGAAATTTCGTGGGTTTAATTACCCAAAAATATAAAATGTCCAAAATGCCCTCCCGGGGTACTAATTAAGCTTAAAAATTCCCCGAGGTCCAAACTTAACCCCCGGGTACACTTTTCGGACTATCTTGACCCTTCCGGACACTTTTACGCACTCGAAATGACCATACGAGTGACTTATAATTTATTCACTTTTATTCATCAATATTTAGTCCCGACGCGACACGGGCGCATCCCGACTTAAATTTCCATAATTGCCATTTCATTCAGACGTGACAATTTTATAAAAATAAATCTCATGTATTACTATACTCATCCAATAACATTCAACAAATAACAAATTTCTAATAATTACTAACTCTCGTCACGCTAGTAAGTATTTAAAACAACATTCTGGATTAAAATTAAATTAATTTATCTCAATTAAATTTTAATAAATCCCTAAATTTAAAAGCCATAAAAATACGGGGTATTACAAAATTTTCTTATGAATTAAAACAATCCTACCACAATCTATTAGTAGGTGATATGATCAGATTCACTTGATTTAATAATTTAAAGCATTCAATTAGGAAATTTATATTAATTATTACAAATGATACGTAGATGTAAATCCTAGGGCCAATTTGGGTGAATTAAATAAGACGTAATCTATATCTAAGTGATGTGTGTATTATTGATGTAACAACCAAGGTAAAAAAACACATAAACAAGCCGCCAGACATATTAATGAGGAAAAAACCCTACCTAGGGGCAAGAAACTCGATGCACCCTAATCTTGCCTTCACCTTGAAAATATTTTATACAGTGCAAGAAGATACCTCTCTCTTCATCCCTAAAAACACGTTAAACAAACATTTAACTCTCCCTCATTGATAATGATTTATCCATCTGAATCTCCATGAGACGAATGAGGAATTCCCATTGTCCTCCTTAGAATCGCCGAATGCTTAAACTCTCTAATATCTCAAACACCTCCTCTTTAAATCTTGGAGAGTAGCTTTTCAATTCTGATGTAGAATGATTAGATTAAATCTAGGCTAAGTGTACATGACCTTAAAACACTCTCAATTCCTCGAAAATAAAAAAACCAATTATATATCTAAGTTTTCTCTCAATTTTGATAGGAAGAAGTGATTTTGAAGAAATGGAAGCAATTAAAATTTTCTCAACATCTAAAATATTTTCTTAGTATTATAAAAGTAAAGGGGAACTCATATATTTTGAATGGAGGGATATACCTTATTTATGGATTTTTTTTTGGAAAATTGACTGTGTCATGCACACGGTGGAAATTTCTCTCCGCACATAGTTTTAGATAGGTATTAAAATCATGCCCAAAACATGGATTCGTGCACAGGGTTACAAATACCATCCATCCACATGGTGTAAGACAGTTAAAACATTAAGCCTAAATGTGTAGATCTGTGTGGAAGGGGTAATTTGTATTAATGTTAATGGATAAAGGATGAAATTATATTTTTCCTGAATAAAAATTCATTTTGAAGACACAGGTCTTTACCTAAGGTTAAACATAACACTTCTCAATTTAGAAAATCACTCATTTAGTTCAAAATTACATTTTATCAAAAATAATGAAAAATGTGTGTTTTTATGTGTGTGCGCATAGCTACAGACATTCAATCGTAATTCGAAGAAATAGGATAAATCTTCAATGAGTCCATTATGGAAGTCTTTATTGGAGAGAAGCCCTGTAAGATCTTTAAAGTTCAATGTTCATGATGTCTAATAAATAAGACTCTCTCCAACAAATGTCTATATGAAATCAAACATTTTGGCTTGATTAATGAAATACTCAAATGCTTTAATATAGAATTAAGACAAGTAATATATTTATACAAATGTTGACTTTATCAAAGGATAATGGGACATGTAAGGAACTATATCGAAGGTCCTATCAAAACTAAAAAAGGTTCTTTTGGAAATATATAATGAATATATTTTATTTGGAGAAAAAGTGGAAAATCTCACTGATAGCTTCCCAAGTCCTTCATTGTAGGGATAAAATCTCTCATGGGCATGAAGCACCAGGAAAGGCAGGTCACAGGATCTTCCATAGATTTTCTACTATATAAGAATCCAAGCACAACAAGCAATGGTGACCCTTCCCTGCCCTTAAAATGCATGAGACTTCGACATGTCTTTTAAAAGTAGATTTTTATAGACAAAAATACTACAACATTTTGGAGATGAAAAATGAGGTTAAAGCACGCACCAAGGTTTTGAAAAATATTTGTACAATTGAATTTAAAACCTCATGAAAAATAAGTTTGTTAGGTCATGCTTACCTTCATCCTAAAATGATCAATTGAATGTCAGGATGAAAGAAGTCAACTTGAAAGTCTTGAACATTAATGAAGCTTTCAGAGACCTCTTTGAAACAAAATGTTTAGGAAACTGGTGTGATAAAATCTTATAAGTGAGGGAACAATGAGTATTATATACTCTTACAATGTGTTTGTTGAACCTTTGACATAATTGATATATTTATTTGGCTAAGTTTCTAATACACTATCGTAGCCGAAATTCGTTTTGCCCTCCGAGGATTGTAATAGTATAAGGGGAATTCTACCTAAATATTTTTAAAAAAACTTCTATTCTAAATATCACCTTAAGACTCTTGAAAGTAAGTATTAAACTTTCGATAATGTGCCTCTATAACCTCAAGTTCATGCGCCGATTCAAGGAGAACTATCTTCAAGGTAATATCCTTTTCATACAACAAATAAATATCTTTCTCCCCCTCTTTAAATTTGTCAATGAGAGTAGCTTCTGAATTCTTTATACTAATAATTTTTTCTTTAATCTCCTTAAAAGTGTACAAGTCACTTTCATACAAACCAAACATCTCATTAAGATTTTCATTCACCTTCTCCATACCTCAACCCAGCTCAAGGATTTCATTAAACTTCACTTGTAGTTGTTCTTTCGTCTCACTACAAATATCCTTTCCTCTATAGTTTTCTCTCCATTAGGTAGGACTCAACACCATACTTTTCAACCAATTTTACATCCAAGGGTATTCTCAATGGCATTGAACATAGTGAAGTTGCATTAAAGGGGAAACTCATTATATAAGTCAATATCACTATAAATGAGAGTGACCTTCATATCCTTACTAAAATTATTTCTTCTCTTTATCCTATAAGGACACTCACATGCCAAAGTCCTAATACATTGGCCTTTAAATCACCTGCCAGACTCATCCTCTGATTTTTCTCTTCCCTGAGGCTTATGATCATGTCTACCAGAAGATTTTTCTACCCTATTGGCCTTACTATTCTCTTCTCCTTTGTTATTAGATATATAATATTTTGAGGATTGGATTTGAGAAACTTCTTGAATTTATTGATCAAAAGGTCACTCTTAACATCATTCTCATCGAAATCATAGTTCTAGATCGAGGGAACTCTTTTGATTCTTCAACACTCTGGCCTTTGCTTTCTGAAGTGACAAATTTTTTTATGACTTGAAGGTTTAAAGGGATATTATAATCTATATTAACTTCATGTTATCAATTACACTTACGATGTTTAGGGCTAAGGCACGGGGAAGGAATCTCGGTGGTACTGACCTAAGGATTTTCCAATGACCCTGGAGTCAAGGATGTTCTAACTAAAAAAGTTAAAGTTCCCGATGTTGGATTATTTTGTTTATAACTCATCGGAGGTCTTAATTTTCTTTTATCTTCAAAAAATCAAATTAGGTGGTGAGATATTATATTTTTGAGACCTAAATGGTATCAATACCCTCGTCGGTGAGATGAAAAATGTACCACAATTCCTGGACGTAATAGATTCAGAGATTTGGAGGAACTTTTCTGGATGAAACCACATAAAATTGAAATAATCCCTTAATAATTGTAAATATCTACCCTATGTACGTCCTCAAACAATTACTTCTAAGGTTTAAGGATAATGGTATCTCCTAGTAAAGCTATTGGACATGTCGACCCCTTAACTATGAAAAACCACAGCATCTCATTTTTGGACTTAAGGAAAAAGGTCATACTTCCTTTAAAGGACACTTAGTTACTACCATTAGGATAAGGTGGACATGTGACCGAGTGACCCTAGTAGACATACTCCCCGAATTCATATTACCATTTTGAAATAAGAATGTGCTTGATGGTCCAATTCCAATTAATTAATTACCGCACCAAGAAAGTTAAATAATTTTGATTTGAACTAAATTTTAATTTTACCATATAAAAATAATTACTTTAAATTACATGCAAGTGATGATTAACAATAGAAGATATAAAACCAATCACACAAGCACATAAGCAATTTAGATTGAAAAACCTCGTGCAAAAAATATTTTATATCCCAAACCTAGTTACAAGTATAGTAGTATTGAAATAAAGTTTTTAAGAATATTTGTGAAAACAATAAACTCCACGATGCCTCTCCCTCAAATTCTTCTTTTTCGTCTTTTTCCGTATGAGCGAGAATTACTTAAGTTTAAGAATATGCTCTAGAACTTCCAAGGCCTCGATGTCCATCGATCGTAGTTCGTGAAAATCAACCCACATGTAATATAACTTGCTATCTTTTAGGAAATATAAGATCTCATGGGATTTTTAAACCTCAAGTCTAATTTGATTGCATGGAGTTGACAAGATCTCAGAAATAAAAATAAAACTCTAATAAAACAAAATTAGAGATTTGGAAAAATTGGGCTTCATATTTGGGAAGACATTTTTAATAGTGTTTAAATTCTTTAATAGTAGAACATATTCAATTAGACAAACTATTCATGATGAAGGCTTCACTTGAATCAGAGAGCCCTTATTTTAATAAGATATTTCAAATGAGGGGTCCTGATTTGAAACGTATTCGATTGAATGTCACTTTTTGAAGACAATGTTCCCTCATTTGAATCTAACTTTATCGAGGGCACGTTATCTAATTCTTTTTGTGATTGAAGTTCACTACCTTGAAAATAATCCCTCATTCAAAACAATCTTAAATCGAGGGTGAACTCATTCAAACGAGGTCATTAAATTTATATAATTGATGAATTATTTTTCAAAACATATTTTAAAAATCTTTTCCTTGTTTGATTTTTTCAAAGTCCCATCCTGTCACTTCCTAGCAATAAACTACATTACAAAGAAACACAAAACTTTGAAAAACATTACCTTTACCAAATATATTATATGGAATAAATGCATCTTATCTTATTCTATAATCTCTATTAATGTGCTTTGTTTCTTCATATTCACTTGACATAATATTACAAGTAGATAGACTCGATCCATAGACACTATCATAAAAAGGTTTGTTCCGGAACCTAAGGGAATGCAAAACATGTCCTTACACACACACACACACACACACACACACACACACACACACACACATGTATATATATATATATATATATTCACACTTACATACTTAATTAGTGTAATAAATGGGTAATAACATCTAAGATAAAGGATATTTATAAGATTGTGATACATTTAATTATGTCATTTAGGGGGAGTTTTTCCTTTCCCTATGGATGTTGTATCGAAAGGGGAGACATATGCGTTGATGATATAGATGATTTATGTGGTGTTTTTGATTTATTTCCCTTGTTGTTTCATATTGATATCATATATTATTTTGTAGAGTTACCGAGCACGGGAAATGCTTTCTTCATATTATCGTACCTGCTTGATCTTTTCTTATTTTTCACATTTTTGTAGGTATTAGATTGATAATTTCATACTCTACCCATATTCAAACTCGACCATTGTTGTTTTATGTCGGTCTTGGGATTTATTAGTGTTGTGTTTTCCATACACTCATTATTGTCTTAAGTGGGGTTTGTCCGATCTTCATAACTATTATATTTTAGGGTTTTTGATTTTTTTCCACGAAATAGAAAAAGGGAGAGATTGATAATGTGATAATCACACTATGGTGGTGCTCACCGACACTCCTTTAAGATAAATCATCCATAAACTCAAGAAATCGGGTAGGCTGATGGGTTGGTCAATTGAGATAGGGGAGTTCGACATCATATACCAACTAAGGACTGCAATTAAAGAGTAGACGCTAGCTAACTTTATGGAAGAGTTCACTTGGTACGAGGCCGATGTGAACGAAAATGAGATTGTTGTTGTTGATGTAAACAATTAGATTATCTCTAATTAATCAATCACAGATAAAATAAATAAGACAAAAGATTTTTAAAGTGGTTCAACCTTATAAGAATGGCCTACATCCACTATTGTTGTATTACTGACTGTCTTTCTGGAATTCTCGATATGTGTTTTATCCAGAAATCCAGAGTCCCCTTCTAATGAGGAGGTTACAATGTATTTATAGCCTTGAGGCTGTACGTGTGAAAGGACAATGCGTTGTTATCTAGTAGACATATACATCTGTACGATAATAACGAGCATTTAATGCGCAGTCGTATCTTTAATTCTCTTGATTTGGATGTTCTGTACGCTAAGTAGCTCGGACCGCTTAAGCTACTCGAACCGCCTAAGTAGCTCGGGACCCATGAGTTGCTCGAACTGCTAAGTAGCTCGGGGCCCATGAATTGCTCGAGGGGCCTAAGTTGATCGGTACACTTGAGCTGTTCGGAATGTATGAGTTACTCGTGGTACTTGAATAGCTCGGTGGCAGTGAGTTGATCGGTAGAAGTATTTGTAACTGCCACGTTGGTTAACACATGTCTTCAGATGATGGGTCCACGTCAGTAGATTAAATCTGGTATCAACAGAAGCCCCCAATGTTTCATAGTTTGATGTTGAAGAACAGTATGGAACATTCTGCTTGAAAACTGCATAGATTATTGGTTTGTATGGTTTTTAAGAAAACATTCGTTGTATATAACTCCTTTTTGAGTGCACAGTATCAGGGCTCATAAATATTTTGAATTTCCATGATCGCTTCGATATTTGTGCCCCTTCTCTTTTTTTTAGCCGCCGGATACGCAAACGTCCTCCCTTGTAATCATTTCTTTTTTCTATTCTCGAGTTAAAGTATTTAAGCGCGAAAGAAATCCTATCGTCTTTTACTTTTCAAATCTGTATCTTTGAACTCTTCATTTCCTCTCTATCTTGTGCCTTCATTCTTTTCCTTGTTCGTTGTCAACTGATCTCTCTTTTTCTATAAGATTTTCTTCCCTCTCTTTTATTTACTTTGTTCATCATGGTTTACCTTGTTGAATCGCTTGACAAATTTTGCTATGAATTTTCAATCCCTTCATGGGTTATTTTGGAAGAACTTTCTGAACCTTCTGATTGTTTTTCTTTGGCTGAGGAACATTGGTTCTCACGTCTCTTTGTGGCCGAATGTGTCTTTTCTTTTCCTCCAAATCCCCTGTGTTTGGATTTCTGTTAATATTTTGACGTTGTACCTGCAAAAATAGCTCCAAATACCTGGAGGATAGTTAATGGCGTACATAGATTGAATCAACTCCATGGAACCCATTTAGGGATTCCAGAGATCATGTACTGCTATAGATGGGTTGTCAGTGATTCCACATTCTATTTAAAAACTAGGTTTTTGAATAGGGCTTTAGTTGTCAATCTTCGAGACGCCAATAGGGATTATTTTGAGCATGATGTTGTTATGAAAAATTGGCAACATGCTCCATTAAATGGAGATGACGTATATCAAGGTCCCAGGTGTCCCCCTTATGGCAATGGAATAGGTTGTTTTTATTTTTTTAAAATCTTGTTTTCTTTGTGTTTGTTAATATGTATCACTGACATTTATTTTTGTTTGTTACAGTTGACAGTAAAAGAAAACCTCCAAAAGAAGCTGACGTTAATTTTAAGCATTTGAAACTTATCTGGGATTTGCACCAATATATTGCCGAGGAACATATTAGATCTGCCTCTTATTTGTTGCAGTACAAGAGCTATACTTTGTCTTTCACTGCTCGTCCACGTCCAGTGGTAGTTAATCTTGACCAAGTACTAGCTTTTGAGACTAGTGTGGAGGGTTCTTCCTCTGAGTCAAGTGTTCCCATCAG
Source organism: Sambucus nigra (assembly GCA_949130495.1). Taxonomy (NCBI): domain Eukaryota; kingdom Viridiplantae; phylum Streptophyta; class Magnoliopsida; order Dipsacales; family Adoxaceae; genus Sambucus; species Sambucus nigra. The sequence continues at coordinate 356,707,311 of OX422208.1, read as the reverse complement.
TAACTTAATGAAGAGAAGAAGAGCTCCTGCCTTCTTTGATAAATCTACCTCTACTAATGTGGAGGCAAAGAAAAGAAAACAAGATGTCCTAAAAGAAGGGACAAGAATTAATGATGCACCTCCTCCTGCTGCTACCAAGAAAGCTGTTGAAAAGCCCCCAATGGCTCTGAGCAAGATTGTTGTTGTTTCTCCTCCAAGTTAGGTCATTGTTATTTCACCAACAAAGAAAACGACTTTAGTTGGAAATGTTCCTGCTCCTCTGAGGAGGTTAAAGAAAAGTTCTTCTGAGTGACCTGCTGAACCTGTCTCTCAACCTTCAAATGTTGAAGGTGTTATTCCATCTTTTGTTCCTCCGAGCTCCGCCGTGAGTTTGGTGAGATCCTGGACTGTCCCAGAAGTCCAAGGTATTGAGGAATCCCTTTCTCGTGAGAGAATTACTACCCTTGCTGCTCAACACATTACCTCAGTAAGTTTTATTAGCTTGAGTCTTTCACTTTCTAATATTGTGTTCACATATTGATCCACAACTATTTCTTTTTCCAACTGGTGACGTATTGTAACAATATTCTGAAGATGGATGAAACTATCAAGGCTTCAAGTTCCTCGGGAGGAGTAGAGGAAGATTTTATTGGGCTGACCCAATCTCTGAAAGATTCTCGTCAAAAAAATGAGGAAGATAAAGTTGATTGGGAGAAGCAGTTCAAGTCCATTGAGCTAGAAAGAAATCAAGCTGTGATTGCCTCAAAGGATTTGGAGAAGAAATTGACGGAGTCTGAGCAGAGCAATAAAGTCTTCGAACAAAGCAATAAGGAGCTGGAAGTTAAGCTTAACTCCGCTGAAGAGGAAGTTGTTAAACTTCAAGATGTTGGTCGTGAGAAAATGGAGGTGGAGGAGAAGTTGAAGGCTACCGAGGAGTTCCTTAGGGAAAGGACCTCCTCGGAGAAGGCAAAAAGGAAAAAGGCAGTTAAAAAATCATTTAGTGATGGTTGGGATAAAGGCTGGAACAAGGGCCTGGCTACCATGTCTTCTCAAATGGAGTATGCCAACCTCAAATATTTTAGGGATGGATGGGTCGCAGCTTTGTAGGAGCTGAAAGTTGCTGAGAATTTTGAATTATTCCAGTAGCACACTCATGTCCCTCCTCCCTCTCCTGGGGAAGAAGAAGAGGATGAAGCTGCCTTTGATGAATCTTCGATGATGATTGGAGATCAGGCCCCTTCTGTCCCAATTGTTCAAACTTGCTCCGAGCAGCTCCAACCCACCAGCACTTCTGTCGAGCAGCCACCTTTTTCCTCTGAGCAACCAGTCACTTCCTCCAATCCTTCTGAGGAAGTCGTAGGAAACAAGGAGAAGGTGTAAAATTATTTGGTCTTTTATTTTATTGTTCTCTTGAATGTAACCTCAGGCTTTGTATTTTCCCTTATGATGAAATAAAATTTGAACTTTGGTTGTTCACCCTGAATTTCTCTTTTACTTGCTCTGTCTATGTCATTATTGATTCTTTTTATCTCTTCTCTTTGCTAGTTTATGGCCAGGATGGAGCTCTTATCAGCTCATGACACATAATTGATGAGGAAATGCAATGACTATTTTAAAGCTAGTCACGCAGATCTTAATGAGGCTTAAATCATTGATATCCTTGGTCCAGATACTTCTGAACAAGAAGTTGAAGCTTACCAATACCTGAAATGCCTGCTCGATCGTGCTATTGCCAATAATGTGGCTTACTATGAGATGATTGAAGATCTCCAAGTAATAATCGAGGAACTTCAGCAGTAGTATAAAGAGTCTTCTACCCTTTTACACCAAGGATATGAGAAGAAATATCAACAACTGAGTGTTGATAAAGGGTATGACAAATTTATCTCTGCTTATGAGAAGAAAGAAAGCATTTTAAAGCTTGAAGTTGAAGAGCACAGGCATATCGCCAAGTTGTTGGAGCAGGAGAACATTGCCTTACAAGAGGAGATAAAATAGCTCAAGTCTGTTGCATCTTCCTCGGGAGCCTTGGTCCCTGTTAATGATGAAGGTTTCTCTTTCTTAGAGGTAGAAAATGCCAACTTAAGAGATGAGTTGGAAACTTTAAAAAGAGCTGGACCCTCCACATCCACTCGTGGACGAGCAAGATCTTCTTCTCGTGGACGAGCAAGGGTTGGTCAGGTCTCTATTGAAGAAGCTAGAACGCAGGCGGCTTTAGAAAATCAGGCCTTTTAGTTGGTGGTGAAGAACCAATCCTTAACAGAAATGTCTAAGAAGATTCTGAACTTCAACGAACAACTATCCACTCAGATTTCTGCCTTGGAAAACCAAGAACTTCTGGTGAAGAATCTCCACGAGCAACTGGAGAGGTTAACTTATCAGTTCCATAAACAACCCAGAGAGTTTTGGATGGCTAGGTATAATGAAGCTCTGTACCATCTAGATGCTCAGATACAACAGTCGAATAATGAAGGGTATATGCAGGGATGGTTAAATGCTTTGTGTGTGCTATAATTGGAACATGGACATTATTTATGGGATTATTATGAGCCTGGAGTGCTGGATTTACCCGTACCTCCTTTTAAACTTGATTTTAGCTGGACTCCTGCTCGTGCAATTCCTTGATGTCTGATTTCCAAGTATCTTGGTGATTACAGTCTTCATGCCAACTTCGAGATATCTTGCCCCGAACATTTACTTGATCGGCCATCTGTAATGAATGTTAGAATGCTGAGAGATGTAAATTTTATAAATTCTCCTTATGCCTTAGATGATCCTCCTGCTAGAGTAGAACCTGTTTCAAAGGCAAAAGGGAAAAAAAACCAATAGAATAGGATTTTTTACGTAATGAATTATATTTTTCATAGCATATGTAATTCTACTTGATTTGAATGAAGAAATTTTTAGACTTTTGCCATTTTATTTTCTTCTAAATAGTTTATAGAATATCCTTGTTTGCTTGTTATTTTGTTTTTGGATAATGGAACTTGTCCCATTTGTTATTCGATTATAGTGACTTGTCACTCTTTGGGCCTAAGCAATGAAATGATTTGCATCCCATGTTCCTGCTTAGTTTAACCAACTGGAGTTGATTGTATTTCATTTTCTGACCAATCGGAGTTGGTGGTAATTGATTCGCCGACCAATCGGAGTTGGTGGCAATTAGTTCCCGACCAACCGGAGTTGGTGGTAATTGATTCCCGACCAATCGGAGTTGGTGGAAATTAGTTCCCGACCAATCGAAGTTGGTGGTAATTGGTTCCCGACCAACTGGAGTTGGTGGTAATTGGTTCCCGACCAACCGGAGTTGGTGGTAATTCATTCCTGACCAACCAGAGTTGGTGGTAATTAGTTCCCGACCAACCGAAGTTGGTGGTAATTCATTCCCGACCAACCGGAGTTGGTGGTAATTGATTCCTGACCAACCGGAGTTGGTGGTAATTGGTTCCCGACCAACTGGAGTTGGTGGTAATTCGTTCCCGACCAATCGGAGTTGGTGGTAATTATTTCCCGACCAACCAGAGTTAGTGGTGATTCGTTCCCGACCAACCGAAGTTGGTGGTAATTGGTTCCCGACCAACCAGAGTTGGTGGTAAATGATTCCTGACCAACCGGAGTTGGTGGTAATTGTCTGAATTTGATGTGTAGTGTGTAGCACTAATATTCCAAAAAATTTCAACAAAAAGAGAGAAACTGGGTAAAATATCCAACACTTTATTCATACTGAAGAAATTGCATTACATAGGAATTTCGATTACTGATAATACTTGCGCAGATGCTATGCATTCCATGCATTCTTGAATTCTTCTCCTTGTAATGTTTCAATCCTGTATGTCCCTGGACGAACAACTTCTGTTACTCTGTAGGGTCCATGCCAGTTGGCTTCCAATTTGTTATTCTGTATTACTTTCTTCAGCACATAATCCCCTTCCTTCAAATCACAATTCTTCACTCTTTTGTTATAGAACAAAGCTGTTCGTTGTTGATATGCTGCATTTCTGATCGCTGCTTCTTCCCTGACTTCTTCGAGCATATCCAGGTTTAATCTTCTCATTAAATAACTGAGAGGATAATTGAAATTAAGCACCCTATGTGTGGGTAGACCCAATTCAGCAAGTATGACAGCTTCACTTCCAAACGCCAGCATGTATGGAGACTCTCCTATTTTTGCTCGCGGTGTGGTACGATAAGCCCACAACATAGAATGTTGCTCGTTAATCCAATTTCCTTTTGCATCATCTAGTCGTTTCTTCAAACCATTCTTCAGTGTTCTGTTTGTCACCTCAGTTTTCCCATTGCTTTGGGGATGTCCTGATACAGAGTGGATCTTTAGTACATTGGATTGATGACAATACGCATCAAACTCCTCGTTGTCAAACTGGGTTCCATGGTCAATAATGAATGCATGTGGGAGACCATATCTGCAAATAATATTCTTCCAAATGAATTGATAGACTTTGTCGTATGTCATATCAATGAGAGGCTCAGCTTCCACCCATTTTGTAAAATAATTGTCAGCAACCACAAGGTATTTGAATCTTCCTCTGGTCGTTGGAAGTGGCCCGACCAAGTCTATTCCCCACATGGCAAATGTCCAACGAGACATGATGGGTGTTAACAATGCTTGGGGAGTTCTTCGGATAGAGGAGAAGCGTTGACATTTGTCACACTTCTTCGCATAAGCTACACAATCAACTCTCATGGTCGGACATCAATACCCCTACGTTGTTATTCTTTGCAAACGCGTCTGACCTGCCACATGGGCTCCACAAGACCCTTCATGGACCTCTTCGATCAAATCTTTCACTTAGGAGGGGTGGACACATTTTTTAGCCCTGCTATAATTCCTCATTTATATAAAATTCCATCGGTCAATACATAATGAGCAGCTTTAAACTTTAATTTCTTGGCTGCGATTTTTTCAGTTGGCAAAGCCCCCTCTTCAATATAGGCCCTGATGGGATCCATCCAAGATGGTCCCAAGTCGAGGGCAATGAAATTCATCATCAGATCTTCGTCTATACTCCGACCAACTAGGATTTCTATTGGGATTGTTCTTCATAGCTCGGTGCGTGTGGATGATGCCAATCGAGCTAATGCATTTTCTCTTGCGTTCTCCAATCTTGGTATTCTAATCAACTGAACTGCAGTAAAATTTTATACAACCTCCATTAATTTTCCATGATACTTGATCATTAATTCTCCTTTTGCTACATACACTCCCAGAATTTGATTTACGATTAACTGGGAGTCACTGAACACAACGACTTGCTCAACTTTCATGGTTTTGGCCAGGCTTAGACCTATGATCATTGCTTCATATTCGGCCTAATTATTAGAAGCCTTAAATTAAAAACGTAGAGCATATTCCACATCAATCCCATCTGGACTGCTTACAATAATCCCTGTTCCACTGCCTGTAGAGCACGAAGAGCCATCTACATACAAATTCCACACAGGTACTCCATTATCAAATTCTTGGTCAGACAGAGTTCCTCGGTGAAGTATTTGATGTTTCCTTTTATCCCCCTCTAGTACTTTTCGCTACTCATCCCTCGACGTAAGTTGGTCGGAGTTTAAATTTGATGATCCTGTAACATCCACAGGCTGGTCCGTATTCAACTCCTGCTCATCAGAGGAATCCTCCTGAGTGAATTCTGCGATAAAATTCGCTACTGCTTGCCCTTTGAGCGATGATCTAGGTTCATAAATTATATCATATTCTCCAAGTTCTACTACCCAGTACATCAACCTTCCTGATTTCTCTGGTTTGTGCAGAGCTTGCCTTAATGGCATATCTGTATACACAACTATAGTATGAGCTTGGAAGTATGGCCTCATCCTTCTGCTTGCTTCAATCAGTGCTAGTGCCAACTTCTCCAACCTTGGATATCGAATTTCTGCTCCTCGGAAAGCTTTGCTAGTGTAATAGACTGGTTTTTGTACTCCGTCCTCCACTCTTATCAACATCGAGCTCACTGCATTTTCTGAAACTGCGAGGTTCAAGTATAGTCTTTCTCCCATCACTGGTCTAGATAATAGTGGAGGTATCCCCAGATATTTCTTCAATTCTCGAAAGGCCTCCTCGCATTCATCATTCCATTCAAAATTTTTTCGGAGTGTTTTGAAGAATGGTAGGCACCTGTCAGTTGCTCGTGACACAAACCTATTAAGTGCTGCAACTCGTCCTGTGAGAATTTGCACTTCTTTCTTCGTCGTTGGAGATCGTAGCTCCAATAGAGCCTTGATCTTTTCAGGATTCGCCTCAATTCCTCGTTGGTTAACAATATATCCGAGAAACATGCCTTCTCGTACTCCGAATATGCATTTGGTGGGATTCAGTTTCATTTGATATTTCTCTAGTTGACCAAAGGTCTGACTTAGGTCAACTAGATGATCGATAACTTTCTTGCACTTCGTCAACATATCATCAACATAAACCTCCATGTTATGGCTGATTTGCTATGCGAACACCTTATTCATCAGCCGCTGATATCTGGCACCTGTATTTTTAAGTCCAAAAGGCATAACATTATAATAATAAGTTTTTTTGGGGTGATAAAAGAGGTTCTCTCCCTGTCTTCAGGCTTCATCTTAATCTGGTTGTATCCAGAATAAGCATCCATGAAACTCAACAATTCATGCCCCGAGGTAGCATCTACCAGTTGATTAATTCGGGGTAAAGGAAAATGATCCTTTGGGCATGACTTATTGAGATCGGTGAAGTCTACACACATCCTCCACTTATTTTTCTTCTTCACCCTCACCACATTTGCTAGCCAATCAGGATATTTGACATCTTTAATAAAAGAGGCTTTTTGTAGTTTCTCTACTTCTTCCTGTATAGCTTGGTTCTTCTCAGGACTGAACACTCGTCTTCGCTGTTTTATTGGATTGATTTTCTTGTTCACGTTGAGCTTGTGACACAAGAAATTCGGATCTATCCCTGGCATGTCTTCATGATTCCATGCAAAGGTCTTCTTTCTTCGCCTTAGAAATGCTATCAATTCCTGTTTCATTGATACCTCCAATGATGCACCAATTTGAGTTGTTCGTTCTGGATGCTCATCATCGAGAATGATATTTTTAGTAGCCTCCATGACCTGTCCCTTTACGAGCTGAGACTCATCTCTAGGGTCTAGCATTTCAATCTCTGCATCTTCTATTTCATCTACTTGATAGGTAGTAGTCTTCTTTATGGATTCTTCATGTTCCTCTTGCTCGACAGATGAATACTAGCATTCCCGAGCTACTTTCTGGTCGCCTTTCACAACTCCCACTCCAAAATTAGTTAGAAATTTTAAACATTGATGTACAGTAGATGGTACTGCTTTGAACTTATTCAGGCCTACTCTTCCCATTATGATATTGTAAGCTGATTGGACGTTTTTATCCATTACAAAAAAATGTACTCTTTCTGTTCGGCAAGCAGGCCATTTACTGATAAGCATATCCAACTTGATCGTCCCAAGTGGAAAAACCTTCTCGCCAGTAAAGCCAAGGAGGGGTCTATGATAAGGCTCCAACTAGGCTAGCTTCAGATTCAAACTATCAAAGCATGGATAGAACATGATATCTGTCGAGCTACCATTATCCACTAGTACTCGTGAAATCACCACTTCCTTCATTCTCATCTTGATCACCAATGGGTCATCATAAGGATATAATACTCCTGCCAGGTCATTCTTAGAGAAACCAATGACCAATTTGTCTTTATTCACCTTCCTCGGGCGATCATCTTCAGCTAAATTTATTTACTGAATGTACGAGCAAGCTTGAGCCTCATTAAGGTAATATTTTCTTTCCGCAGTTAGATCTCCTCCTCATGCATCTCCACCTGTAATAACATTACATTCAAATGATCCAAAATGGATTGAAAATACCTCATGTTCTGTCTGCTTTGGTCTTTTGGGGAGATAGGGGTCATCTTGGTCATCTTCTGGGTCATCTTCATGACTTCTCTTATTGTCTTCTTTTGCTCGACGAGGAGATCTAGACCTCTGCCTTGTTCGGTCGTTTCTCTTTCCACCATTTTGACGATCAACATATTCAGCCAGCTTTCCTCGTCTGATGAGTGCTTCAATTTCATTATGGAGAGCTATGCAATTTTTGGTCGTGTGACCATGGTCTTTGTGGAACTCGCAATATTTGGATTTATTCTTCTTGTCAGGATCTGCCTTCATTTTTTCTGGCTAATTTAGCTCCTCGCTGTTCTTGATCTCTTCCACAATATGGTTTATATCTACCTTCAAAGGAGTATAATTTCCAAATTTCTTCAACTGTTCCAATGCCTGCTTTGCTTTCGATTGCCTGTTGCCACCATTATTCTTTTGCTCATTCTTCTCAGTCCTATCAGCCTCGATCTTGGTCTCCTTAGTGTCTGTATTCTTCTTTTCAGCCATAGCTTCCTCGGCATTCATGATTTTGGCTTCTTTTGCTATCAATTCATCCATGGTCATAGGCGGATCTTTGGCTAAAGTGTAGTACAATTTATCTGGCAACAGTCCACTCATCAGAGAAGTAATTGCTGTTTTCTTCTCGTAATCAATTACTTCGAGCTTCTCATTATTGAAACGAGTAATATAATCCCTGGTGCTTTCACCTGTCTTCTGTCTAACACTCAGTGTGCTACTATTTTGACTGGTTTTGCTCTAAAGCAGAAGTTCCCAATAAAGAGCTCTGCCAGTTTAAAGAAAGTAGCGATCTTCCCCCGAGGAAGGTTGTTGTACTAGATTTGGGCTGATCCGGTAAGAGTTCCTGGAAATTCCCTGCATCTCATCTCATCTGGAACTGCATAGATATCGGCAGCAGCTTGGTATTGCTCTATATGAAGGACATGATCAGTTTTTCCATCATACTTAGGCATCACCACAGGGGTTTTGAACTTTGATGGTGTGGGAAAATCCACAATTGTTTGTACAAAGGGTGTCCCTTGAACAAATTTCCTTTGTAGAGGATTCTTGGCCTTAGCCATTTCGCCTAATCTATCCTCCAACCTCTGAATAGGGCCCTTCCATGCATCGTGTCCTTCCTCGGGCCTATTGGTTCGAGCAATTGATCGCATTGAGTTTGCCTCTTGGTATCTTTCATTACGAGTAGTTGGTCATGATTGGGCAGAGCCTTCCCTTAGATCGGATGGTCGTGGAGAGTTCCTCGACGCAATCCTAGGAGGACTTCTATTTCTCCTAGGGCCCAAACGATCAAAAGGAGAGACTCTACTCAACCTTTCTAGAGCACTGGTCCTTTCCGGAGATAGAGTGATGTTTCGTTGAGAATTTGTAGCTCGCACTAATAAAGTTCGACCAGGTTGATAAGAAGGATCATTAGATCTCTTAGTATGGTATGATTCAGTGTGTTTAGATCGAGATTCCTCTGGGAATAGCATTCGCCTAGTTCGTGAAGAGGGTAGGCGGGTATTTATTTGGACACTTCGTTGTCCTGATTGAGTCAGCACTCCTCTTTGAACAGTTTGTATAAGTTGACGCATGGTTTCTTGCATGGTCGTCTAGCCTTGAGCCAGATTAGCCATTATACCAGCCAGATCTTGAACATTTGGGGGAGCAGAAAATTTTGGAGGAGCCCCAGTGTTCCGATTACTGGATTCAAGATTATCAGCCATAGATGATGAGTTACTTTGGTGAAAAATGATAAGTACAATCGATTCCATAGACGGCGCAAATCTGTTGATGTAAAAAATTAGATTATCTCTAATTAATCAATCACAGATAAAATAAATAAGACAAAATATTTTTAAAGTGGTTCAGCCTTATAAGAATGGCCTACATCCACTGTTGTTGTATTACTGACTGTTTGTCTGGAATTCTCGATATGTGTTTTATCCAGAAATCCAGAGTCCCCTTCTAATGAGGAGGTTACAATGTATTTATATCCTTGAGGCTATACGTGTGAAAGGACAATGAGCTGTTATCTAGTAGACATATACATCTGTACGATAATAATGAGCATTTAATGTGCAGTCGTCTCTTTGATTCTCTTGATTTGGATGTTCAGTACGCTAAGTAGCTCAGACCGCTTAAGCTACTCGGACCGCCTAGGTAGCTCGGGGCCCATGAGTTGCTCAAGGAGCCTAAGTTGATCGGTACACTTGAGCTATTCGGAATGTATGAGTTACTCATGGCGCTTGAATAGCTCGATGGTAGTGAGTTGATCGGTAGAAGTATTTATAACTGCCACGTTGGTTGACACGTGTCTTCTGATGATGGGTCCACGTCAGCAGATTAAGTTTGGTATCAATAGTTGTATTTACAGAAAAAGAAACTGTGGATTCAAACACAACCAATAGTGCAACAGCTAACCCTACGGAGAAAGATATTTTGTTCAGAAATGGGATAACATATAAAGGGCATTTCTCGACCGATAGTTCAGTTTGGAGTTTATTTGTTAATGGCTACTCACGTGAAAGCAACAGTGGGGCAGGGCTCATACCGTCGTCTCCAGACGGGACTGACCTTGAATATGCATTGAGGTTCAACTTTAAGGCCTCAAAGAAGAAGTCTGAGTACAAAGCTTTGTTGGTAGGATTATCCTTAGCCAAGGTATTGAATGTCGACTACTAGACTTGAAATCAGGAGAACCGTCCTAGTTGAGATCCTGCCCACACCGAGCATTGATGAAGATGATGATAAACTTGAGTTTTATTTGAATTTGAATCCTGGAGCTTCGTTGATGAACCCTCTCATCATTTATATTATATACGAAAGGAAGAAATTTCGATACAGGGCAGCGAAATTAACTATCATAGGAGATGTTTTATATAAGAAGGGTTTTCTACTCGACCTACTATGATGTGTCCACCCCTATAAGGTGGAGTATGTCTTAAAAGACTTATATGAGGGATCATGCTCCATTCATATTGGGGGATGATCTTTGGCAAAGCGGATAGTGACACAGGGTTTTTGGTGGCTAACCCTTCCCAAGGATGCGGCTAACCATGTTAGAAAGTGTGACAAGTTCCAAAGATATGCATGCATCCCCAATTATCCCCATCAACATCTATCGTCCATTACATCGCCTTGGACATTTATAGTATGAGGGATGACTTGATGGGACCTCTACCTAGGGCTACGTGCAACTACAGATACTTGACAGTGGCGATCGACTACTTTTTAAACTGGGTAGAGGCTGAGGCCATGGATTCCATCACAGAGACAAAGACCTTCAAATTCATTTCGAGGAATATCATTTGTAGATATGGTCTACCTCACACTCTGATCTCAGATAATGGAAAACAATTTAAGAACAAGTCACTGGAGTCTTAATGCGAAAGGGGTGACATCAAACAATTCTACTCAACACCAGGCCAACCCCAAGCAAGCAGACAGACAAAAGTCATTAATAGAATAATTATAGATCGAATCAATAAAAATTTAGAAGATGCGAAGTTCTTATGGACAAAAGAGGTGCATACCATTATCTGGTCTTATAGGATGATAAAAAAGACACCGAAAGGGGAGACCCCCTTTATGCTGGCTTATGGATCGAAAGTCGTGATCCCAAGTAAACTCGGCCTTTTCATCCATAGAGTCCATACTTACAATTTAGAGACAAAAAATAAAGAGAGTAGGTTGGACTTATATTTGATATAGGAGAGAATAGAAGATGGTGAGGTTACATAAGAAGCGTATCAGTAGAGAACGGTAAAGTTCTATAATAAGAGAGTCAATCCTAGGCCAATTATTGTGGGGAATCTCATCTTGAAGAAGGTTTAGCACAAGCCGAACAAGCTATATCAGAATTGGCATGGCCCATATAGGGTCACTAAGGAGGTCTTCCATGGCACATATCAGTTGGAGAACTTAGCGGTAGAACCATTCTCCAATCCATGGACTGCCAACCATTTAAAAAAGTATTATCAGTAGATTTATGTACAATTTATGTTTCATCCTCCTTGTATGTGAAAAATTTCAGTGTAATGAATGAAAAGAGTTAAAGTGTTTCCTCATATCTTTCTTGTATGAATTGTGCAAATGCATGGTTTGAATTATCCTAAGACAAACAACATCATTCGTTTGGTGAACTAGCATTAACTCACTCTCAGTGATACAAGAAACCATGCGCGACTCGTCTCATTCATGGATTCTCAATAACACCGAGAGGGGGAATAGTGTGATAACATCACTAAGGTGGTGGAAAACACAAAAATCCTTTTAAAACTCATTTCATTATGGTTATCTTAAACATCATTGGCTTGGTGGATATAATTTTAAATCTCCCTCGGCTAAGATGAGAGTGTGTGGCGAGACGAAACTCTTCCATACACTCCTAAAAATGACGAGTGGGGACTTGGAGAATTAACACCATTAATTTTGGTGATATCCAATTAAAAACCATTAAGTTGGTTATCTCCCTCGGCTAAGGATGAGGGTAAACTTGAGATTTACATCATTAATTTTGGCGATCTCCAATTAAAAAACCATTAAGTTGGTTATCTCTCTCAGTTAAGGACCAGAGTAAACTTGAGATTTACATCATTAATTTTTATGGTCTCCAATTAAAAATCATTAAGTTGGTTATCTCTCTCAGCTAAGGATGAGAGTATACTTGATATTTACATCATTTAATGGTTATATAAAAATCATGTATTAGTTACCCATATCAGCTAACAATCATGCAAATTCAAAGCAAGTAGATATGAAAAGTACAAATGCGAGACAACACTTGGCAAAAATACAGCTTTCATTAAATACAAATGATGGTCATTCATGTACAAAATATTACATACAAGGTGGTTTTTAAACCAAAAAAGGTACAAGAGATGAGGATATGGGTCACACCCAACCACCCTATGAAGATATTTAATGATGGTTGTCTCCTTGACACCCGTCTCGGCCGACACATCCCCAGCGGCAACAACATTAGCAGCGTCAGTCTCTTCAACCATGTCCTCAGCTGTGTTCGATGCTTTAACATCAGACAAAGTGATCTGGAAGAGAGGATCCTCCATGTCAGGTGATTCAAGATCTGGTTGGATAGATCAGATGACCTCAATATGTTTGATAATTAACCATTGATAAGCCGTCTTAATACCTCTTTCGAGGTATTGGCAACCAAAGTCACCAAACTCGTCCGATTTCTTGTAAGCTTCAATAGTGTCATCCCTAGAATTATGGATGACATATAGATCATCTGTATGCTTTGATGAGAGGGAAACCATGGCATTATCCTTCTTTTTCATCAAAGCCTTCAAAGCATTTTCATGCTCCATCTTCAAAGCATCCAAGGACTTTATGGAGTCTGCCTCTTGAGTCTTCAGTTTCCCATTCAGCTCTTTTTTTGACTTGAGGGCTCTCTCGACCTCTTAAATTTGGGAATACTTCTCAGTCATCCATTTAGTGGCCGAGGCGAAAGCATACACGAAATGCACAAGCACGAGAAAATAATATCAATATTAGATGAGATAAAAGTTAGTATGAGAAGATGAAAAAATAAAACTATAAAATCATTTTAAAGTTGTAAATATATGTGCCAACTGGTGGAGTCCAAAGTCATAAACCTTTTAGGGGCCCATCTTCCTCAAGAACCAGTAGTTATCCTTATAGGGAAAAGCAAGTTAAGCCAACTTGGACCTCGATAATGAAGGGATGAGAGAGTCGAATCTCGCCTTCAGTTGGGCGAGGTTTATCGCCCAAACGACCTCAAACAATTCTATAGTCGAAGACGAGGGAATAGACTCTGATGGATTAACCATTGATCTTATATCATGCTGACGGGAAGCATCCCCCTATCGGCGGGTTCTTTTTTTACCCTACCTCGACTCGGATAGGTCCATCAGATGTCGACTTTTTGGGGGGCTACTTATTGCCCTTCTTCCCAAAAGAAGCTTGCAGACTTAGAGCCATCATATTCAAAGATTGATATGAGGTGTTGGGAGGACGATCTACAAAGAAGAAAAGGCAATGGTTAGTAAAAATAGATAAAGACGAGGAAAGAGTTGGAAAATATTAAAATGTGGAAAACTCACATAACTCGTCTAATGGGGCAATCCTCAGACCAGAGTTTTTAAGATTCTCAGGGGTCATCACATCTTGTAACTATGGTAGATTCCCCTCTTTCCATATGCTTCTCAGAGTCTCAACCCTCTCTTTATCAGATATGTTGAGCCTGAGGTCCAGCTTTGTGGACATGGAGGGATTTACCGGACGATGAGGAAATCTCAGCTCGTCCTCAGCATGCTCGTCGTCAGTTGAGAACTACCAATCCCTAGATATAAAGAAGTACCTCGGCTTCTAGAAGTAGTCAGAGATTTGGTTGACATAGAGAATTTTCTTCCAAGGTCTTCTAACCCCTAAGTGATAGTAAGCCGATTGACCTTTAGTGCTATACACATTATAGCAGGCATTGAAAATGTAATGGGTAGTCCGTGTAAGTTGACGTTCATAAGGAAATAAAGCTAAGGATGATCCTCCAAGAATTTGCTGCTATATGGGCAGGTGCAAGTCTCAGGCCGGTAAGAATGGCTCATACTGAAGGATGAATAGCAAGACAAAAGACGACCCTAGACATTTGGTCATAAATGGTGATATCACCCTCTCAAAAGTTATATGCTTGCTCATCCTCATTCGAGACTCTCATCATTATGTTGGATTTTATCCTGTAGGCATGCCTCAAGACTAGAAGATCAACCTCTATAACAGTAATAGGAAAGGTCTAGGCATAAGAGCAATCAAGTGGTTCCCCAGCCTCAGAATCATCGTCCTCGATAAAGGACTGAGAAGAGGAAGATTGATGACTATGTGAACTCTCGGCTGTATCAGACTCAGCAGCATGAGATAAGGGAAATATAAGTGCCTCCTCAAATGAATCAGCTGGAGAAGTAACCCAAGTGGATGAGGGAATATCCTTCAGAGGATAAGGATGAGCTAGCAGACATATCATCCTCAAAGACATCAACTACAAGTGGAGGGATGATAACTAAAGGGATTGGAAAAATTAGACATGTATAGTCGACCCCTATTTTTCTCTTACCTCGGCCTCAATTTTAATCCTACATATCTCCCTAAGGAACCTCTCTCTAAGGGTTGGGTACTGGTTAGATAATTCATATAATGTTTATAACATTCAAACAAATATAAGTTTGACCTAAAGACCAAAAAGAGAAAATGGATCATTTTTTTACCTAGAACATTCAAGAACATCTAAAGAACACAAAGTTAAATGTCACCAAAAAGATGATCGGATTAACTCCGGTGAACCTCACAGAGAGCAAGAAAGGTAGTGAATGGTTGAAAAACCCTAAATGACCAACCTATCCATGAAAACCACTCCTAAAATCCCTAAAGAAACCTTAAAACAACCACCAAGAGTGGCCGAAAAACCTAAAGCTTTCCGAAAAAAGAAAATATAGAGGTAGAAGATATTACGAGTAATAAGAAAGGAAAATGGTTGTGCAAGGTTACCTGGGCAAGGGGAAATTCTTAGAGAACTGAATGAAGCTCTGAAACTCGTCGGATGCACCAGAATGAGGAGAGAGAATGAAAACTAGAAGACACATTTGCAGAGCATAAACGAGAATGATTTTGTGAAGAATAAAGAGAAATGTTTAATTTTTTGGGTATTTAAACTAAGTAACCATTACACATAAGAAACGAGGAGCCAAATCATTACTTGGAACAACTTACCAGGGCACGACTTACTAGACCTGTCACCAACCTATATTGTCTAACACGCCATCCCATATACCTAATGAAAAGTGGCAAGTTCATAGAACTCCATCCAGAGACATTTGAATGACCGTTACACACTTGAAAAAATAAGTTCATGGCTTAAACAACCTCAGACGACCAAAGAAACACATTAGGGGTCAGCCGACTATACCCTGTAGACTTTTATTCACATCAAAGACTAAGGGTTAGGGGTGATTGATATACCCAAGTATAACCTCATCCCAACCTGGTACCCGCTTAGCCAAGGCCGACCTTGACAAACCATCATATCAGATATATAGTGACTCGACCGGGTTCCCATCATAAAGGCCTCATCCTTGGCCCTAAATCAGTCATACAAAAGCATTAATGACCTCAACTCCCTCCCATATTCCCTATTCCCTCAGCCTCATCCATGATAGGGTGGCCGAGGATCCTATGCAGACTCAGCTCAGTACATCAATGACATTTCCATCAGAGGATTGATCTGATGATTTGACCTCGGCTTGGACAAGTACGATCGACTATTAATACAGAGATGTGGGATGGAGCATGCGTGGCAATGTGCGCGCGGGTTATGGCTCACTAACCCACGTTTATAAATCGTTATAACAAGATCCCCCCTCACGTGAGGGAGAATTACATCATCATTACATACTTGTTCCAGGGACATGTGTCCACACCCTAGTGGAAGATTCACCATAGACATGCGTTATACATACTTGGGGGTACAATGTACACCCCAACACTATAAAAGCCCCTTTTATTCCCTAGTGGAAGAGGATCCATAAATTTTAAACCCTAGCCAAACTATGTCTCACTTGTAGTAGATAGATAAAGCTTGAGTGTTGTACATCCAAAGCCATTAGATCCTCTTTTATATTGTGAAAACCTCACATCCTTACATAGTGGAATGGGGTGAAAAGTTGAACCACTTATATACTGCTCTTATTCCTCTTCTCCTCACCTCCTTCTCCTATTTACATAGTTATTCTGTTATGTATCTCCATTATTATGATGTGTTTGAGCTTGAGATGCTTATATAAATTAAATGATGATTTCATAACGTCATCAGTTACATCACCAGGGAATTTTGTGGTGAACTTGACACGAGTCGTGACCGATAATGAAATAGTTATTGGTGGTTTCTTAAAAGCTACCTAAACTCTAGGTCCGTCGCCATCCGAGATCTCTTAAGCATGGGATGTTTGGTGGTTTCCCCGAGTGACTGACTCAATAGTATCATCATCGTCTAGATGAGACCATGGGATTTGCATGGCCTCTTCGAATGATTCGACCCTATCAAACTCCTTATATAAGGAGGGACTATATCCCTTAGATGAGGCTACAAATTGTGACCCCTAGAAGAGGTTTTAGACATTATGTCACTACTGATGTTGATGTACTAGGCTCGGCTGGGGAATTATATGTAAGAAGTGGGAGAAGATGGACTACATATAAAGGGGTTGGGTGAATTGGAATTCTATCCTTGGCCTCAGCTCTATGTCTAGCCTCAGCCTCAAGCTTATGAATATACCTAAGTACACACTCCCTTAAGTTCGGGTATTTCTCACCAATATCATACAACCTTTTGTACATTAAAATGGGAACAAGTTTTACCTAAGTTAACAAAAGATCAAAGAGAAAAGTTTAACCATTTTCAAATAAATAACCAGTTAATAACATATATGAAAGCCATCGAAGAAGACAACCGAAGGACCATCCAAAAACTAAAACGACGATGAAAAAAGTAATATCTCACCAAAAGAGTCTCCTCTCAACCCTCTAAAACCTAAATAGAACTTCTAGTTCGCTAAAAAAAACCTAAAACAGTAACAAATGGTTGCCGAAAAACACACACTTTGCCGAAAAAACTGTCAAAATTGAAATGAAGTAATAGAGCACAAGTCGAATGAAATAGATCAGAGAAATGAGTTACATTAATTATAGAGAAGAATTTGTAATGAGAGAAAGATGTTAAACTCTCCTGAAATGCAGTAATTTGAAGAGAAAGAGAGTGAAGGTCGGAGTCTTGTGTAGAAATCTTGAGACCAAGAGAACAATGTTGGGAGAAGAAAAACAAAATATTGAAAACTTGATATTTACAAAGGGTAATGATTATATCCCATTTCCAAGGCCCACATCATTAGGGCACGAGTTCAGAGAAGACATGCTGCCGCTGCTCCTTAGCACACATGCCAAGCCATCCATTTACTGACATGTATCCAGTAAATGATACTCAAATGTCATGTATGTCTGGGATACAAAAATGATTCTTCTCACATCTGCACAATTCGTATGCGTCTCCAAAGCAACCTATGACCTTGGGGGTCATTTCACGTAGGTGGTCAGATGAATATACCCCTCAGCCTCCCATTCACATTAAAGACTAAGGTGTAGGGGGTGATTGATATACATAAGTGTTGCCTCATCCTGAACGAGACTCAACCCGAATCTATGACCCTTTCCCAGTGTCAATCAAACTCATCTATATATGGAACCTCAACATAAAGGCCAATGTCAACCAGTCTCGGCCTCTGAGACCTTACCCTCAGAATAGTTGCAATCACACGAGAAGGCTTGCCATGTATAGTCCTCATACGGCACTGATAAGTCGACACCTTACTGCAGTTCCTCGATGAGTTCCACAGTATCAAAATTGTTCACCTGAAAGACCACTCCCATAGTCTTGGCCTGGACGAGACTAATGACACTGACTTCAGTACTTCACATGGAACACGTAACTTGTGCATCATAAGCCACGTGGACCAAACCCTTGCGGGAGATCAAAAACTCATTTGTGGTAATATTTCATCATCATAATACACATGTGTAGAAGATAGGTGGCACTCTAGCATTGAACATCCTAGCTTGTGCACACTAGGTGCATGATTGGGGGTGACACTGCGCATCCCTAATCCAATATAAGAACACTTCATCTTCTTCATTAAGCATCGAAAAATTCACAATCCTACTGAAACTATGCTCAATTTTAACCTAGAAAGAGAAAGTTTGAGTGTATGTAATAATGGCCTTCAGTGCCTCATAGAAATACAAAAACACTATCACCTTGCACAATGGAGTAGGCTAAGGTTGAACCACTTATATGTCAGTGTCTATTCTCTCTCTCATCCTATTCTCTATACATATATATGTATATATTATTATGATTTCCTCCATAGTTGACATTGTTAGACCTAGATATGCACATATAATTGAGGTGGTGGTTCTTAGCATCATCACCCTTGTATGTGATATAGAGTTTTAACCTCTTTTCGTCTAAGAGTACGAGTTCATTGCAAAGGGTTTGATGCCACTCTTTTTCACTGACCTAACTTTTGAGAATAACCCATAGAGAAGGTATTTTTAGTTTGACGGGGAGTAATGCCTCCATGCCATATACCATAGAATAAGGAGTATCCCCAATGAGTGTTCTTATGGAGGTTAGATAGCCTCAAAGGGCATATAAGATCTGATCAACCAGTCTTTGCATCTTTTGATCATCTTGCTTGTAATTACCCAACCCGGATATAAAGGTTATTAAAGGAGTAACCTGATCTGTTTCGTACGTTAATTGTTAAGTGCAATGAAACACCTTATATAATGTTTCTAATCAAATTTTAATACTATTTAACGTTACAGTCATTAGCATGTTAGTCAAATTTATAATTATTATGTGATGTGACCCAAGGGGAGTGCCCCCAAGGTCAAGTAAACAAAGCTACTAATCGTAAAATAAGTAACTACTTACTTGTACAGCGCTCTAAAAATAAGAAACAACATGCAACCTATGGTAACAAAGGAGGCATGTGAGCCAAATGCTCAGTGGGAACATATACAAATTCAATATAGAAATGAATGGCAGAAAGGAATACTCACAAGCTTCACTACATGCATGTGAAAATACGTATATATCTACATATATACCTTCAAAAATACATGTGCCAATGTATTTGACCATTTTTATTACACAAATGTTATTTTGTTCCATTTGGCCTTCCTGGCCATACAAAAAAGTCATTTTGTATTGTCATGCTTCGAAAACTAGAACTTATTCCCATTAACTGACACATAATAAACATATATCCTCTGTTTGGGAAACCTTTCATTTTCATTTAGAGCATTTATTTCTCTACATTCAATTAACTCACGCCCGAGTTATTTAACCATATCATAAGACTTTCATCAACACACGCACACATCATGTTAGAAAACTGCCTTTTATTTCCTTTCGAAAGCCTCATATAACACACGCTTGTGTTTATTATGGTTTGAGCCTCATTAGTTAGCTTAAGCATCATTAAGTTACCTTATTTAACCATCCCATGTTACCACATGAACCTTAAACATTTAATGCGTTATTCTTGCATTAATAAATTAATGGATCAATACCATCCATTTGTGCCTCTTTCATGAATATTCAATTCATTACTTAGCATTATCTGTAGGGATTCCGCCAATAAACACTCACGGACTTCGTGGCCTCACACCACCGGTCTTCGTCGCCATATACTACTGTAGTTGGTCTGGGGTCTTTCACCACCAGGGACAGCATAGGCCTATTTAATTATTTATCCCAGCATCATCCAATATAATTATCTTACCAATGTGTTCAATATTTTCATAATGTTCACATTAATTTTCCTTTTTCGAGCCGATGCTAAAGCCTTGGACTTAACCTTCCATTTTTCAATTATTCATTTAGGAAAAATCATTATATTCCACTAAAGTCCATTTACTCATGCACGCATTGATGCTTATCCCGAAAATCATTTCCGCTTTAAGGACTTAAATTGTTCTTTCCAAATTAGTGCCAAAACACTCTTTAGTATTTTATTTCATAAAAACGTCACACTTTAAGTAAATTACCAATTTACCATTTTTCTTTACCAAAATGAGCAACCTTATCCTTTTCAAGTGTTATTCACAAAAATACCCCTTTCATGTTCCAAGCTCAACACTTAGGCATTTTACTCATTACAACACTTGTTCAACTTCTCACTTTGCCAAAATTATACATTTCGCATTTTAATTCTTTTTAATATATAAAATCACGCTTTTTACATATTAAAGTCTTATTTCTCATATTTAAGCCTACACACTTTAATTATGTCTTTTGACAACTTAAAACTCATTTCATCAATATTCAAACATTTGACACTCTTATCTTTAAAACTTAGTGTTACACACTTTAATTATGACTTTTTATATAAAGACTCACACTTAGTCACTTTATCCACACTAAGTCTTCCAGACTTATATTATTTATATTTTCACTCAAAGTTTGCAAGAAGACTACACTTTCACATATTTACATTTTTAACCCCAAAACTTAGTTTAACAAACTAAATAGTACATTTTGTAAATGAAACTCCATTTGCTCATTTCATAATGATTCATCAACATTAAAATAACTATATTTATCTCATAAAAAGGGCATATAGATACCAAGTGTTCTTCACATCAAATAAATCATTTATTCACCTTAAAACTTGAGTTTAAAACATTTTATTTCATAAAATATTTGTGAATAGTGGGCTGAAAACTATCCATTTTTAAAACCCATTCAATCCTTCATTTTAAGTGACCATTTTCATAGGGAAAAAAGTGAGAATAATACTAATAAGTATATTAGTGAATTTATAACCTTAATCAAATTATTTAAGCTCTAAATATGTAGAAAAATCAAGCTAAACATAGATTTACTACAAGATAGAAAATCTCATTTTCTTCTACACTATATCTTGAAATCATGTAGTATTTAATCTTTAATCATGGATGACTATTTTTACACACCTAATATCAACAAGATGCAAAATACTCATACTAATATCATCACCAACTTAACTTAGTAAGAGATAAGTATTTCCCACCTCAAAATGTCCTGAAATAATGGTAGAGATGGCGGGTGACTCCCCCACCTCCAAAGGTTGCCCTAAAGGGAGTCACAATATCCCCCTCTTCAAGCTCCCAATTAATCTTCAAGCTCTATGAACTAAACTTTCTTCTACTATGAGAAACTCCTTTTAAAATCACCCAACAAGACTTCCTTTGAGCTCCAAAAACTTATCTCAAAATCTCCTATGAGTTGTCCCAACTTTGAGAGGTGTTGTAATGGAGTTTGGGGACCTCGAATGTGGTGTTTTGATGGTGGAAAAGTGGTGAAAAAGGAGGACCACGAATTTGGAAGGAAGAACAACTCTTGCAAGAGCTAGAAGATGGAGATATAATTTGAAAATGTTTGAGAGTTTTGGCTCCAAGTATATCCCTCCCATTTATCTTATAATATAATTATGAAAGCTTTCCACCCTTGACCCACAAACCCAAGGTTTTGAATGCCAAAATGGGTGTAATTTGGTTCCCCAAGATCTGCATAATAAGTCTTAATGGATACTACACATACACCAAACATGTGACCCCAACAATTCATTTGAAAAATGCCCCAAAACACCCACAAAAGTTGATTCGCGCCACTTTTGGTACCAGACCAAAAAAATTTCTTTTTTTTTTTGAAAATTTTAACTTAAGAATGATATTCCTTACATTTTTTGGCTAGAAAAATCATATTTACAATAGTCGTTTGGTCTCCCGGATTGTCCTATACAAGGCGTGCAAGAATCGGGACCTCTGTACAAAAGTATTTTTTTTCAATTTTTCTCTTCATAATAATATTCCTTATATTTTTGTGAGTCAAAAACATATTCACAATATTTTTTTGACCTCCCGAGACGTTCTAAATAATTTGCACAAGACTGGACTTTCGCATTGTCGCGCGTCGTAAAACAATTAGTACACATGCTTGCGTAGCATTCGTTGCTTGTCCGAATCGCGAGAAACTTAACTAAAGTGCTTAAAATAATTATATAACTCAAAATAAAACTCTGTGAACCATGGAACATAAAACTGTCTCGTTTAACTCATATTGCGATATTTTGCTTTTCCTACCATTTAAATGTCGCATCGTATTAACCTTGTCCGTGTCACATCCGTTCCTTGATATTTTTTTCTCAAACTTAATGAACATCCTAAACAATACTATTAGAGATTAAAGACTCATTAATACGACACATGCATCGTTGGATTTTTTTTGTTTAAACCATTTACGTAATACGCCACCTTACGTATTACTTGACGTGTTACACTTGGATTATTTATTCCACCAATTTTTCTTTGGATAAAACACTTCAAATAACGTTAAATACCTATTTTCTAGGGCGGGGTATTACATTCTTCCATCCTTAAAAAATTTTGTCCCCGAAATTTGTGATCATCATGCTCACACATCATTCATCCAACAAATTAATTACAATCCTAGTTGTTTTTAACACTATAGTCTAACCAAAAGATTTCATACCATTAATTGGTTAAAACTACGGTGGATCCTAAGATATTATTGTTAACTCCCAAGTATGCCTAACATGTCCATATGGACAATTCCTCAAAGTAACTGATAGTGAGCAAGTATCATGCTAACACCCAATGAACTCATTATCATGAATTATACAGAACATGGGGATTTACAAGCCTATGTTTCATTGAATGATTTGAGTCTTGCCTAGCTTAGGCAGATACATTCTCAACATTAATAACTATTCATATAAAAAATTTCAAGACAGTAATTTAATCCCAATGGTCTATCTGATCGGTATCTCCTACGAGACTAAGCATTAGCCTAGAGTAATCTTAGCTATGACAACCCTAATACACATGAGAGACTATATTCTCAATTCATAATTTCCATACGGGGTGCAACCCTAACATTTAATGTTCCATCGATTTCTAATATTTATATCTTAGAGTCGTGAACTCAAATCCATGATATACGTCATAACTAGCTATACTGGTTAACTAACGATTGTATTAACCTAAAGATATTAAGTACACATGCAAACAACATATAACAAACCGTGATACCACACGCACACACCAACCGATGTAAAATAAAGGTTCTTTCGAATAAGAGCGTACTCATGTACCGTGACACAACAACCTCTAACTGGCTTATTCTGCATCACTACTGAGCAATGCAATGCTACACTTAACTACCAAACCATAATTGAAATAACTTCCCATTACCTAGATCAAAGAAGGCACAATAAGATGCAATGGATCAGGCGGCTGCCACGCCAGGATGAAATAATTGAATTCGGAGAATGAACCATGCTATGCGAAGTACGAACCACAACGTACACTTAAAGTCTAAAATTTTCACTGACCCATACGTACGCTAAAGTATTAGCTTAGCCACGTGCCCTAGCTTGAATCATTAATCACGGCTACCAATTTTAAAGACAACGACTTGGGAATCGATTCACTTGGGAAGGTAAAATGCTAGGCTTACCTCCTTAAGACTGAGGTTACTCCTTATATTTCATACCAAAGCGAAGTTACATTTCTCATTGCTTAATGTTAGTTATTGACCTAATATAATCCAATCTCCCAAATTCAACATGCTAGTGCTAACTTTCAAACCTAGAGATCCTTCTCATTTATTGAAACACAATAATTACATAAATTTATCCTTAGGGATCATCGCTACAATTCCTGGCAACATCTTACATAATCCCAAATCATAACTATCGGGTTGATTACAACGTCAACTCGATTTTTCAAGTATGACTCATTCCTAATAACCAATGATTTTCCTCACAAGTGTTATACTAAGCCATAGGGGCAGCACACACAGTTGCTATAATTAATCCTAACATTCGACTCCGAGTGCTATTTCTAAAACCATGATGAACATCATTATGTACTAAGTCTCCCGAGTGTAAAACCAAGCGTGTATCAACCTATTCTTGATATTCTCCCCAAGTCATACCATAATGAAAGCTTATAAACAAAACCAAGGCACTAACTCTAAGGTACCACCGCAAATGACATGACTAAATTGTATTACAATCACTGATAGCCTATGAATTCCTCAATACGATAACTTTTCCCAATGCTTCATGGAAGAGTCACCACGTCAATTGAATCCAATTGAACACACATATCCTAGACTAGGAGTTATCATGAAGAAAAATCCTTTCAAGTATAACACTCGAGCATGGCCGCTAAATTATTTTCTCAAAGGCCAAACACTAATCCCAATCACTATGTGTCATACGAGTCGTAAATCTATATTCCTGAAGTAATAAGGGATCCCATAATATCAACGAGAGACGTCGACTGTACCGTACTACGTGGTACGACCTTAATTTCACCATTATTAGGGAAAGCCTATTACTTGCACTGACACTTCATTAGATTAACCTTAGTACATATATCCAAGGAGCAATCATGAGTTCACCTGCTTATCCATAATGCTAACCCAAGATCAAACTCATCATATCCTACCATTTAACCTCACTGATTATTCAGCCACGACAACTAACATGCCTTACTACTTAGCCATCACACTCATTTCCTAGATCACAAGTTATCACCACTATAAAACTTTTGGTAGGATACTAGGCATTAGGTACTACCTATAAAAATTTTAGTCCAATACATTTGATGACACAAAAGATCCTATTCCCCAATACCTCCTCATTTTTCTAAAATCATAATTCAACATCACCATTTCTAACACTAAGTGCCAAGGACTATATAGATTTGTTCTTAAATCACTTGAAATCGTCAACGTTATCTAAACCTTTCATTTTACTTGAAATCGTCAAGGTTATCTAAACCTTTCACTTGAAATTGTCAACATCACCATTTCTAACACTAAGTCCCAAGGACTATCTAGCACTTATTCCCATTAACTCATGCATAGTCCACATATATCCTTTGTTTGGGAAACCTTTCATTTTCATTTAGAGAATTTATTTCTCTACATTCAATTAAATCACGCTCGAGTTATTTAACCATATCACAAGACTTTCATCAACACACGCATAGATCATGTTAGAAAACTACCCTTTTTCCTTTAGAAAGCCTCATATAACACACGCTTGTGTTTATTATGGTTTGAGCCTCATTAGGTAGCTTAAGAATCATTAAGTTACCTTATTTAACCATCCCATATTACCACATGAACCTTAAACATTTAATGCGTTATTCTTATATTAATAAATTAATGGATCAATACCATCCATTTGTGCCTCTTTCATGAATATTCAATTCATTACTTTGCATTATCTGTAGGGATTTTGCCAATAAACACTCACGAACTTCGTGGCCTCACACCACCGGTCTTCGCCGCCATATTCTATTGCAGTTGGTTTGGGGTCTTTCACCACTAGGGATAGTATAACCCTGCTTAATTATTTATCCCGACATTATCCAATATAATAATCTTACCAATGTCTTCAATATTTTCATAATGTTCACATTAATTTGCCTCTTTCGAGCCGATGCTAAAGCCTTGGACTTAACCGTCCATTTTTACACTATTCATTTAGGAAAAATCATTATATTCCATTAAAGTCCTTTTTCTCATGCACGCCATGATGTTTATCCCGAAAATCATTTTCTCTTTAAGGACTTAAATTGTTCTTTCCAAATTAGTGCCAAAACACTCTTTAGTATTTTATTTCATAAAAACATCACACTTTAAGTAAATTACCAATTTACCATTTTTCTTTACCAAAATGGGCAACCTTATCCTTTTCAAGTGTTATTTACAAAAATACCCCTTTCATGTTCCAAGCTCAACACTTAGGCATTTTACTCATTAAAACACTTGTTCAACTTTTCACTTTGCCAAAATTAAACATTTTGCATTTTAACCCTTTTTAATATATAAAACCACACTTTTTACATATTAAAGTCTTATTTCTCATATTTAAGCCCCTACACACTTTAATTATGTCTTTTGACAACTCAAAACTCATTTCGTCAATATTCAAACATTTGACACTCTTATCTTTCAAACTTAGTGTTACACACTTTAATTATGACTTTTTGTATAAAGACTCATACTTAGTCACTTTATTCATACTAAGTCTTCTAGACTTTTATTATTTACATTTTTACCCAAAGTTTGCAAGAAGATTACACTTTCACTTATTTACACTTTTAACCCCCAAACTTAGTTTAACAAACTAAATAGTACACTTTGTAAATGAAACTCCATTTGCTCTTTTCATAATGATTCATCAACATTAAAATTACTATATTAATCTCATAAAAAGGGCATATAGATACCAAGTGTTCTTCACATCAAATAAATCATTTATTCACCTTAAAACTTGAGTTTAAAATATTTTGTTTCATAAAATATTTGTGAATAGTGGGCTGAAAGCTATCTATTTTTAAAACCCATTCAATCCTTCATTTTAAGTGGCCATTTTCATAGAAAAAAAATGAGAATAATACGAATAAGTATATCAGTGCATTTATAACCTTAATCAAATTATTTTAAGCTCTTAATATGTAGAGAAATCAAGCTAAACATAGATTTAGTACATGACCCATTTCAAGGATAGAAAATCTCATTTTCTTCTAAACTATATCTTGAAATCATGTAGTATTTAATCTTAGATCATGGATAACTATTTCAACCCACCTTATATAAATAAGATGCAAAATACTCATACTAATATCATCGTCAACTTAACTTAGTAAGAGATAAGTATTTTCCATATCAAAATGTCCTTAAATAATGGTAGAAAAGGTGGGTGACTCCCCCACCTCAAAGGTGTCCCTAACGGGAGTCACAATAGCCCCCTCTTCAATCTCCCAATTAATCTTCAGGATCTATGAACTACTCTTTCTTCTACTATGCGAAAATTATTTCAAAATCACCCAACAAGACTTCATTTGAGATCCAAAAACTTATCTCAAAATCTCCTATGAGCCGTCCCAACTTTGAGAGGTGTTTTAATGGAGTTTGGGGACCTCCAATGTGGTGTTTTGATGGTGGAAAAGTGGTGACAAAGGAGGATCATGAATTTGGAAGGAAGAACAACTCTTGCAAGATCTAGAAGATGGAGATATAATCTGAAAATATTTGAGAGTTTTGGCTCCAAGTATTTCCCTCCCATTTATCTTGTAATGTAATTATGGAAGCTTTCCACCCTTGACCAATAAACCCAAGGTTTTGAATGCCAAAATGGGTATAATTTGGGTCCCCAAAATTCATTTGAAAAATGCCCCAAAACACCCACAAAAGTTGATTTGCGTTTCTTTTGGTACCAGCCCCAAAAAATCTTTTTTTTTGAAATTTTTAACTTAAGAATCACATTCCTTGCTTTTTTTGGCTAAAAAATCATATTTACAATAGTCGTTTGGTCTCCGAAATTGTCCTATACAAGGCGCGCAAGAATCAGGACCTCCATACAAAAGTATTTTTTTCGATTTTTCTCTTCATAATAATATTTCTTATATTTTTGTGAGTCAAAAAACATATTCACAATATTTTTTTGACCTCCTGAGACGTCCTAAACAATTTGCACAAGACTGGACTTTCGCTGTGTTGCGCATCGTAAGACAATTAGTACACATGCTTGCGTAGCATTCGTTGCTTGTCCGAATCGCAGTAAACTTACCCAAAGTGCTTAAAATAATTATATAAACTCAAGATAAGACTCGTGTGAACCATGCAATATAAAACTGTCTCGTTTAACCCATATTGCGATATTTTTCTTTTCGTACCATTTAAATATCGCGTCGTATTAACCTTGTCCGTGTCACATCCGTTTCTTGATATTTTTTCCTCAAACTTAATGGACATCCTAGCCAATAATATTAGAGATTAAATACGCATTAATGTGACACATGCATCGTTGGATTTTTTTGGTTTAAACCATTTATGTAATACGCCACCTTACGTATTACTTGACGTGTTACACTTGGATTATTTATTCCAATTTTTCTTTGGAGAAAACACTTCAGATAACATTAAATACCTATTTTCTTGGGCAGGGTATTACATTGCTAATAATAGTTTTAAGGGCTCTTATTAGCGACTTCGACGATGCCATTGGATTGCAAACAGTAAGGAAAGGACTTGTGTCTTTCAATTCCGTACTTGTCAACTAGTTATGTAACCTCAGCCTCGAAATGGACCCCATTGTCTGAAACAAACTCATGGGGAATCCGTAGCTGCAGATGAAGTTCTTTTCAATGAATTTGTCTATTTTTAGCATTCAATACTACATAGAACTCAACTTTGACCCATTTTATGAAGTAGTCAATGGCAACGAGGATAAATTTAGGCCAGTTTGAATCTTTGGGAGTGGTTTTCCCGATGATGTCTATGCCCCAAATGGATAAGGGCTAGGGATAAGTCATGTTGTATAGCTCCCAAGGGGGAAAATGCTGAAGGTTAGAAAACTTCTAGCATTTGAGTCATCTTGAAATATAAGCAGGACAGTATTGAACCATGGTTGTTCATTAATATCGATAACGAATGATCTTCTTGGAAAAAATATGATCGTTCATTTAGGGCCCACATTCCTTACTATGGATTTTCTACATCATGTCCTCGATCCCAGGTGGGTTCCATCAAATTTTTTCTAGTAGAATGTCTTGTCGCAGATAATGTACTTAGAAACCAACTTCCTAAAAGTTGCACGATCATTCTTGTCAACATCTCGAGAATACCTACCATGTTTGAGGAGGCACCAAATATTATAATATCACAATCCTATCATGTTTGAATCTTCTTCTATAATGAGCTCAATATAGTGTTAGTGAGTGGGTGCAATTTATTTCTGGACCAGAAAGGAGGACATTATTATCCCCTCAGGCAGGTCGACCATAATGCCAAGGACGTTAGTGCATCGGCCATGCTATTTCTCGAGCGAGAAAGGTAATGGAAGGTGACATATTTAGATTGGGAGGCGAGATCTTCTAGGTAAGCGTGGAAGGGTAGGAGATTCTCATCTTTGACTTTCCATAGCTTATGGATTTTCCCAACGATGAGGGCCAAGCCTCCACAAATCCATGCATTTGATTCCTGTAAGGAGATAAATTTCCAATTGAGTCCCTGTACTGTTTTGACTTAATTTCGTGAACAAAACTGTATTTGTAATATATCATGGGGAGATTTTATTTTGTCACGATCCCACTTGGTCTATGATGTATTGAAGAAATTGAAGGCGTTGCGGCAAACCTTCAAAGAATTAATCATGCCGAAGTTTAATTGGTGCAAGTTTATTCGTCTTTAAGTTAATTTCATTCCGAGATCACATAGGTATGAATGCATGTAATTAATGGAGCTCAAAATTTTTTTTTAAAAGGATAAGGATGAATTTTTAAGAAGGAAAATATTTTTAAATATTTTTCAAAGTGTTTTAAATGTTTTACACTTCGTTTTATTCTGATAAGAATGAAAAAGAGTTTGACTTGTTTGGATCTCTTTTGGAAGAAATGTTTTAAAGAAAAAGTCAAACTGACATGCGCGTCGTTCAAACGACAACTCTGCTCGTTCGAGCGAGATGGGTATGTTGCGCGAATGACTGTCAATCTCGTTAGAGTGACACATTTTTTGAGTCGGTGAATTTTTCCTATTTAAAGCGTGGTTTCATCATAATTTCATAAGTGTGCATTCTGAAAAAACAATTTACGATCTAGAAACCTATTTGCACATGTTTTCTAAGGTTTACAAAGCTTAAACACATCCTTAGAGTTTGCAAAGATCCGAGTTATCATTACTATATGTTTATGTGATCTTGCTGCATGAAGAAGGTTTGTTCTATACTTGAACATCTGGGTTTTGTGATGAAGAAAAGAGAAGGACTTCTTGTTCGATATTGTAGACATATCAAAGCCATTCGGTGGACACCGAGACATACATGGACGCATGTGTTGTGGACAGGTATCATAGAAGAAGGACTTTCTGCGTGGGAACTGTGAGAGGAGTGGTTGAAGATCAGAAGAGCACCAAGACCCGTGGGGATCGAGTCGTTGAGTTAGTCTTTTGTCTGTTCGTTGTAATTCCACATTCATAGTGATTGTCTGGCTTGGGCCGTCCAAATTTTTTTTTTCTTGTCTTGGGATTTTCCTTTTACATCCGACATTGTGAGTATTCTTTACTTTACTTTACTTGCTTTAATCACTAGATGAAGGTTTAGATTTAATCAAGATAAAAATTGTTTAAAGTAAAAAATGGTTTTTCACAACTTGGTTTGGTGCTTATTAAAAGTTGTATAATTTTTCATGAAAATTGGTTTGATTTGAAACACACTCATGTAGGTCTACTCTTTAAAATTGGTATCAGATATAGAAAACATAATTTATTTGTTTTGTTATCCCGTGTGTTTTCAAAGATGAATTTTGGAAATAACGAATTCTTTCTAACTCCTATTTTCATGGCACTAATTACACTTATTGGAAGATGAGAATGAAAAGTGCGTTAAAATCTATTGATGAGCATGTGTGGATAGAATTTGAGAAAGGTTGGATAATCCCTATCACTATTTTAGGTGAGGTCACTAATTTAAAGCCTGTCGAGTCATGGACCAAAACTAAACATAGACTTTCACAATTTAATTCTAAGGGTAGCACGTTATTTCTTCACACGTCACACCAGAAGAATATAATAAAATTATGACTTGTGAAACATAAAAAGAGGCTTGGGATATTTTGGCACTCACTCACAAGGGCACTAGCACGGTTAGGGAGTCGAAACTTCAAAATCTTACTACACAGTTTAAGACCATTAGGATGTTAGAGAGTGAGACTTTTGATGAGCTTTATGCTAGGTTGTCCAATATTGTCAACTCGTCGTTTAACCTAGGTGAGAAAATTCCTGACAACCGTGTCATTAAGAAAAATCTTAGGTCATTGCCTAATTGTTTTGATGCGAAAGTGATTATTTTAAACTCCTTGGGTAAGTTAGAGTCGATGAAACTTGAAGAGATTGTAGGTGACTTATAAACCTATGAAATCGACATGATTAACTCCAAGCAAGTGCCTAAGAAAGAAAGCGGTATTGCTTTGAAAACCCGAACGAAGGAAATTAAAGTTTCGGATTCTAATTTCGATTCTGATTTTGAGGATGTCTCTTTGTTGACAAAGAAATTTAAATTTTTTTATTAAGTTTAAAAAAAAATAGAAAGATGCCAATAAACTTGAAAAATTCAAGAACAACAAAGTAGATCCCACCTCTAAAGATAAATTTGAGAAGCCTAAGAGAGATGAGTTGGATAAGTGTTTTGGGTGTGAGGGGTACTGTCACAAAGTTAAGGAGTGTCCCACTAGATTTAAGAAAGATGGTAAGAAATCCATTGTATATAGTTCCACCTTAAGTGATAGTGATCCGAAAAAGGGAGAGAGTTCCCCCATTGATTGTAACTTTGTTGCGTTTATGGCATGTCATGTGAGCGACGACGATTCTCATATAAATGACACTTTCGAGGAGGTTTTAAGTGAATCCCATGATAGTGAGGGAGAAGAGAGTGAAGAGGAGGAAGTAGATGTGAAAGAGTTGCAAGATGCATCTAATGAGTTGTATACCGAGACGGTGAAAGTGAAAAAGGAAAATACAAAATTTCAAGCTAAGTTGAATGAGCATGCCATAGAAAATAATGATAGTTTGATTGAGGATCTTAGGGCACGAGAGAAGACTCTTAGGGAGAAATTAGAGTATGTCGAGGGTGAGAGAGATAATCTCCGTGGTTTGATGGAGTCTTTGAAAAAGGATATTTTAGAGTTTGAGGAGTTTATGCATTTGTTCGAGTCTAGGATTAGTGAGTTGGAGAAGATTTTGAGAGACTCGTATAGAGTTAAGTTTGATTTGGAGGCTAAGTCGGAGAAGTTAGATAAGATCTTAGGCACCTTCCAAATTAAAGGACATAGGGGAGGTATAGGTTTTGATGAGAGAATTGTTCCCATTCCCCCTGCACGAGTGAGAAACACTAGGAAGGTTTGAAAAGGTCCACATATAGGTAACCATTCCCACCGTCGCTACACTTGCACGTTTTGTGGTAGGAAAGGTCACCTTAGGCGTTATTGTTACGATCTTTAACAAGATCCTTGGAAGTTTAGTAATAAAGTTGCCTCGGTTCCCCAAACCCCCATGCGTTGTTTTACACCTACTTGGGTTAGGAAATCGGATGTAGTGGCTGTAGGAATAAAACTTCATGATTCTCGTTTGGGTGCACATGATTCTTCCCATGCTAAATCTAAAGGATGATAGTGTTGCCATGTTTGTCATATGCTAGTTTGCTTCATGATATATTCATTGCTAGTATAGTGACATGTGTATCATTTTGTATTATAGTTTTCATTTGTTTGAGTCCAAT
Source organism: Sambucus nigra (assembly GCA_949130495.1). NCBI lineage: Eukaryota > Viridiplantae > Streptophyta > Magnoliopsida > Dipsacales > Adoxaceae > Sambucus > Sambucus nigra. The sequence continues at coordinate 356,674,493 of OX422208.1, read as the reverse complement.
TGAAAAATACAAAAAGATTTAGTTTTTGAGAAAACTTTTGAAAATCCAAAAATATTTTTCTTTTTTTGAGTCATAATATGTTTGAAAAGACAAAAAGATTTTTGGTTTTTGTTTTTGAGTTTACGTGTTTAATGTGGCATATTGGTGGGCTTGGACCCCCCTATCGTTTCATTATCCATGTGGCTAGGACATTTGGTCATTATTATCGATGCTTAGAATGATCTTAACCATTGTTCAAATGGGGTTGTTTTGAAGTTGTTATGCATTTTGATTCGACTTTGTATATATGCCAATATTGCACACATGCACAAGTTTATATAGATGTTTGACTTCTCTTGCATATTTGAATTTGGTGAGGCGTTCTTATCTCAATCTTGTCATCTATGCGTAAGTAGACTTAAGGAGAAGTGTGCATGTAAGAACCGTTTACTGTGAGGATTTGAATTAATATCTAAATTAAAAAAATGATGAGTGATTCACAATAAAGGGCTGCGAGAGTTCAAAATTGACTCGTCGTGAAAGCCACCATTTAGAAGATCCCAAAAGAAAAAGGAAAAGTGCTAAGAAAAGGGCCAATAAGTTTTTTTTTAAGTTAAGAATGCTAGAAACCTCAAAGAACTCGAAAAATTATATACTTATGAGGGAGTTTGGTTGGAGAAAATTTAAACGAGTTTGCACAACTAATCATAATGTTGAAACATTGCAATTTGATGCTATTGTTTGTAGAATCGTAAGAAATCTGGATTTGTGTACATGTAGTATGTTTAGTTCATTAATCTCACACTTTAATTGTCATATGGCTATGACAAAGTTTGATGATTTATTGCTATTAACTAGAGCTTCTTGATCGTTTCGATGTGTTGGAATTATGACTCATTTGTTGAGGTTTCATGCCCATACATTCCATGTCTATGTTTGAGCACATCGGTACTATGTTTGCATGTAACTCGCATTGTTAGTTTTTATATGTTTTTACGTTTTGTGTTAAAAGCTTATTGTTTTAGCACATTTTCCAGCCGTTGAATCCTTCCTAGAATTTTGTTTTGGAAATTTTTTCACTCGATGAAAATTTATGTTATTTCTGGGAATCTGGGAATGTTTTGTCTATCGCGAGAAGTCGTTCAAATGACAACTCCATGTCGCGTTAAGTCTCGTTCGAGCGACGTCCTCATCTCGTTTGAGTGACGTCCCTGGCTCGTTCGAACGATCGTCTGGGAATTTGCTTCTAGTTGTTTGCAGTCCTCTGGTTAAAATTGGTATTTTTTGTACTACTAGAAGCCTTTTGGACTGAATGGTTTATATGCAGGTTATATTGTCTCATATTGAATTATGCATATGATTCCGTTTATCACAGTTGATTAGATTTCTATATTCTTTGTGTGATTCATTGGTTTACTAGCTACTGATTTGTCATTACATGAGCATATTTAGCTGGTTGTTTCATGATTATCTAGCGATTTCTAATTGGTATATCTTCATGAGAGATACTTGTTGATTGGTTTATATTTTCATCGTATTGTCTATTCGAGACAAAAAGGGGAGAGATGTATGTGATGTAGGGGAGATTTATTGAGTATGTTTATTGATATCTATTTTTAAGTGTTGTTTGATTACATTTTTTACAATTTCGTATCATATTGTTGCTCAATTGTTTAACAAATGATTTTTCAGAATTTATTCATATTGGTATCTATTGAAACATTGGTATCATTTGGATATATATATATATATATAAATATATATATATATTGGTTTCATTTGTTCCTCCATACTTCACTGGGTCTTTGTTTGTCTGTTTCATGTGTGTAGGTATGCTTCAGCAATTCGAGATTTCAAGTCTACATCACATTCAGACAGTTCATGCTTTACGGTGCTACATATACTAGTCCGTGTCCTGTAATTTTTGACTTTGGGTTTATGGGATGGGATTTAGGAATCATACAACTTGACAGCTCGGCTTAGGCATTTCACTAGTTTAGTTTTGTCCCGGAATAGTCAGAGGGGGAGATTTGTAAGGAAATAAATTTCCAATTGAGTCCCTGTATTGTTTTGACTTAATTCCATGAACAAAACTATGTTTGTAATATGTCATAGGGAGATTTTATGTTGTCATGATCCCACTTGTTATATAACGTATTGAAGAAATTGAAGGCATTGCAGCAACGCTTCAAAGAATTAATTATGTCGAAGTTTAATTGGTGCAAGTTTATTCGCCTTCAAGTTAATTGCATTCCGAGATCACACGGGTATGAATGCATATAATTAACGGATCTCGGAATTATTTTTATAAAAAGATAAGGATAAATTTTTAATAAGGAAAATATTTTTAAATATTTTTAAAAGTGTTTTAAATGTTTTACACTTCGTTTTATTCTGATAAGCACGAAAAAGAGTTTGACTTATTTGGATCTCTTTTGGAAGAAACGTTTTAAAGAAAAAGTCAAACTGACACGCGCGTCGTTCAAACTGTTGCTCTACTCGTTCGAGTGAGATGGCTATGTCGCGCGAACGACTCTCAATCTCATTCGAGTGACATAATTTTTGAGGCGGTGAATTTTTCCTATTTAAAGCGTGGTTTCATCAGAATTTCATAAGTGTGCATTCTGGAAAAACAGTCTACGATCCAGAAACCTGTTTGCACATGTTTTCTAAGGTTTACAAAGCTTAAACACATCCTTAGATTTTGCAAAGATTCGAGTTATCATTACTATATGTTTATGTGATCTTACTGCACTAAGAAGGTTTGTTCTATACTTGAACATCTGGGTTTTACAGTGAAGAAAAGAGAAGGATTTCTTGTTCGACATCGTAGACGTATCAAAGCCATTCGGTGGACACCGAGACATACGTGGATGCATGTGTTGTGGACAGGTATTGTATAGAAGAAGGACTTTATGCGTAGGCACTATGAGAGGCATGGTTGAAGATTAGAAGAGCATCAAGTCCCATGAGGAGTGAGTCTTTTGTCTGTTCATTTTAATTCCACATTCATAGTGATTGTCTGGCTTGGGTCATCCATGGTTTTTTTTTGTCTTGGGATTTTCCTCGTACATCCGGCGTTGTGAGTATTATTTACTTGACTTGACTTGATTAAATCCCTAGATGCATGTTTAGGATTAATCAAGATAAAATTGGTTTAAAGTAAAAATTATTTTTTCACAACTTGGTTTGGTGTTTATTAAAATTTGGATAATGTTTGGTGAAAATTGGTTTGATTTGAAACAGACTCGTGTAGGGCCACTCTTTCAATTCATTTCTCGAGGGAAATTGTCACACCCCAAAACCAATATCCATACTAATCATTTGTTATTAGAATAATTGGATCATAATCTCGAGCCCATTGAAAATTTAATTCATTTATCAATATTTTTCTGCATAATGAACATAATTTTGTTCTTGTGCCATAACGAAGTCAACATCAGAGTCATAATTAAAGATTATACAATACTATGATTAACTATGATCAACTAAATCCATACTAAATCAATATATACAAGGTGTGAGTATATTAAAATGTTCAGTGTGACAACGATAAAATCTCCAAACTTAAACCCCAGCTCTTCTAACGGTGCAACTCTCAAAGTTACCGGTCATATATTATCCTAGCTGGCAGCGTATAAACCTGAAATTGTTAAAATATAAACCGTAAGCATTAATCTTAGTGAGGTAATCATTCCCTGCAATGGAATAACAATACTATATCGAATATGTGGATATAAAATCCGAACAATCCTGCCCATTGGCAATAACAAATCATGGATCATAAGATCCAAATAATTCTGCCCATTGGCAATAACAAATCCTGGATATTTGAATATCCAAACAAATCATGAATAACGAAGTATTCAAACCAATCCTGGATCATGAGACCCAAACAAATCCTGGATATTTTAATATCCAAACAAATCCTAAATACCGAAGTATTCAAACAAATCCACTCTTAGAGCTATATTCATATTTATATATGAAACAAATCATAAGTACACTCACCTTGATAGTTTAACTGGCTTTTCCCTTTCCTTTATCCGGTACTTGTTCAATCAACCGCTCTTCCCTTCCTATCATTCTTACAATATTAGTATCATCATAAGAATATCAATAATCCAAAGAATGATTTAAACATAATTCAATCCATAAGCATCACATGATTCCATTCAAATCATTTATCACAAGTGAAGTTCCATCAAAATCCATGTTAATATATTTAACATATCCAAATCATAGACCAAATATAAATTCATTTATTCTTGGTAATTCAATCCTTGTCATATTAGTATTCCAATACAAAAGACGGTACATCATTTCAAGTCTCCTAGAGCAAGATATGCCCATTTCTTTACCACATAGCAAATCTGCCCTGTAGGCTCTTTTATCGTTCATTCAACTTCCAGGAATTTTCATAATTTTTCTACATCATAAATTTATATGATATTTCACCCAACATAATTAAACATATTGAAAAATAGTAGATTAAATTTTTTTAATTTTTAAGGTTCGTTTGCTATGTCAAGCAAAACACCGAACACATGGCGGGCATACTTTCACCCTTAGGGTAGATTTCATACCCGAACTTCAAACTCTCACCAATGACTCATTTATTGGTATTTTCACATGATTTTAGGATATATCATACATATATGAGTCCAAGTTAATATCCAATTGGAATCAATCGATTCCAGTAACTATACAAAAATATATGAAAGTTTGAATAAACAAAGTTTCTAAACAAAGAAATCTTAGGGTTTTGTACATTCAACTTAACTTAAACTTGCATATATCCATACATACGCACCCAAGTACGAAAGTTCAATAAAAAATCAAGGATTTATGTCATATAAATCATAATTTCAAGAAAAATAACAAGATTCATGGTTGGAATTACCTTAGGGGCTTCTACGTAATTTTCTATGAATTTTTTTGAATGTTTGTCCTCACTTTCTTCTTCCTAACCCTCACAATTGTTCTTCCTCAACTTAAAACTCTCCCAAACTGAGTTTGCTGAATAAAGGAGGATATATCAAGGGTCTAATTCGGCCAAAACAACCTCCACCTCCAAACAATCTATTTATAACATGTGGCATCATATAAAACAAAATATCATTTAAGGCTAAATGACTACTTTAGCCCCTGTTCGTAAAAAGACAATATCTTCCCACTCGGATGTCCGTTCGATGGACCGTTTGTTGTGTTACAAACCTAACTCATATATCTAAAAATATCTAGTTTACACCTCAAGTTCATTGTTATTTAATAAAGGTCAAAACTAGTCTCCAACAGGAATATTCTTACTGAAAACTTCAAAATTTCATATTTGTAACTAATTCGATATTTCATGTTTTATGAAGGTAGGATTGGACTAAACATAATCAATTAACATTATATATAATAATAACATATTATTCATATCACACAAGCTAATCATGATTTAAATATAATTTATCATAATTATATTCGGGTTGTCACAATTCTCCCCCAGTTAAGAAATTTCGTCCCCGAAATTGACATACCTTGGTTCTCTGAATCAAACAAATACCGATAACGCATCTTCATGATATCATCACTCTCCCATGTAGCTTCTTCCATGGAATGCCTTCTCCACATAACCTTCACAAGTGGGATCGCTTTTGATCTCAATATTTGTTCCTTCCTATCCACGATGGCAAGTGGTTCTTCCACATAACTCAAGTCTTCCTTTAACTCAATAGGCTGTTCCACTAACACATGTGAAGGATCCGCTACATACTTTCTTAACATAGAAACATGGAAAAGATCATGTAACTGAGCTAACTCTGGTGGTAATGCTAACTTGTAGGCAACCATCACGACCTTTTCAAGGATTTCATAAGGTCCAATGTAGCGTGGACTTAATTTCCCTTTCTTTCCAAACCTCATAACTACTTTCCATGGCGATATCCGGAGAAACACATAATCCCCTTTTTGGAATTTCAAATCTTTTCGTCGTTTATCCGCATAACTTTTATGTCTGCTTTGAGCTGTTCTCATTCTATCTTGAATAATCTTCACTTTTTCAATGGTGACTTCAATCAATTCTGGATCCTCTATCTTCCTTTTACCAACTTCACCCCAATATATCGGTGTACGACATCGTCTACCATACAGAGCTTCATATGGTGCCATACCAATAGTAGATTGAAAACTATTGTTATATGCAAATTCTATCAAAGGCAAATATTCATCCCAATTTTCTTTAAAATCAAGCACACAAGCTCTAAGCATATCTTCCAAAATTTGTATTATCCTTTCCGACTGCCCATCTGTCTGAGGATGAAAAGCTGTACTAAACTTAGAGTTAGTACCCATAGCACACTGCAAGCTATCCCAAAATCTGGATGTAAAAGTAGGGTCTCTATCTAAAATAATAGATACCGGTGCTCCATGCAATCGAATAATTTCATTAACATACAATCTAGCATACCTATCAACTGTATATGTAGTCTTGACTGCTAGAAAATGAGCAGACTTTGTCAATGTATCCACCACTACCCAAATCGAATCTGACCCCTTCTGAGATCGAGGAAGCCCAACCACAAAATCCATCATTACATGATCCCATTTCCATTTTGGTATTGGCAATGGATGAAGCAGACCAGTAGGCTTCTGATGCTCCACTTTCACTTGCTGACATATAAGGCACCTAGCAACAAAATCAACTATTTCCTTTTTCATATTATTCCACCAATAATTCTCCTTTAAATCCCTATACATTTTAGTACTACCAGGATGCATAGTATAAATGGAATTATGAGCCTCATCTAAAATTTCCTCTTTCAATCCACACACATTAGGAACGTATAATCGCTGCTTATATAATAAAGTGGCATCATTCACAATACAAAAATCTTCAGACTTACCATCTCGGACATCTTGTCATTTCTTCTCAAGAAAAGGATCTTGACTTTGAAAATCACGAATACGGGTAGCTAACAAAGGCCTCACGCTTACATGAGCAAAGAACGTGTCCCCATCGGCTAGCTTCAATTCTACCCCCATCAATCTCAACTCCATGATGTGGGAAACTCTAGCACACCAAATACAAGATAACCTGCCTGAAGCCTTTCTACTCAAAGCATCTGCAACTACATTCGCCTTCCCCGGATGGTAGTGAATTGTACAATCATAATCTTTAATTAACTCCATCCACCGCCTCTGCCTCAAATTCAACTCCTTCTGAGTAAATAAATACTTAAGGCTTTGATGGTCAGTAAAAATTTCACATACCTCACCATATAGATAATGACGCCATAATTTCAAAGCGAACACAATAGCAGCAAGTTCCAAATCATGTGTAGGATAATTACGTTCATGTGTACGCAACTGCCTAGAAGCATAAGCAATAACTTTACCATGCTGCATAAAAACACAACCCAACCCCTGAGGTGAAGCATCGGTATAAATAATAAAACCATCTCCACCGTGTGGAATAGTAAGAACAGGTGCAGTTACCAACCTCTTCTTCAATTCTTCAAAACCATTTTCACAATCAGAATTCCATTCAAACTTAATATCTTTTCAGGTCAATTTAGTCATTGGCAAGGCAATTGAAGAAAATCCCTTAATAAACCTTGTATAATACCCAGCTAAACCCAGAAAACTTCTCACCTCAGTGACATTATTGGGCCTCTCCCATTTTACAATAGCTTCCACTTTCTTGGGATCAACACATATACCATCTCCAGAAATAACATGGCCTAAAAATACAACTTTTGATAGCCAAAATTCACATTTGCTAAACTTAGCATACAATTTCTTATCTTTCAACACATTCAAAATAGTTCTCAGATGCTTTTCATGTTCAACCATATCACGTGAATAAATCAGAATATCATCAATAAAAACTATCACAAATGAATCAACAAAAGGATGCAGTACCCGGTTCATAAGATCCATAAATACAGCTGGAGTATTAGTCACCCCAAAAGGCATCACTAGAAATTCAAAATGACCATACCGAGTACGAAAAGCAGTTTTAGAAATATCACTCCCCTTCACCCTCAACTGATGATAACCTGATCGCAAGTCTATCTTTGAAAACACTTTAGCACCCTGTAACTGATCAAACAAATCATCTATACGAGGTAAAGGATATTTGTTCTTAATTGTAGATTTATTCAGTTGCCTATAGTCAATACACAAACGCATAGTACCATCTTTCTTTTTCACAAGTAAAACTGGTGCACCCCATGGAGATACACTTGGCTGTATGAACCCTATATCAAGTAAATCCTGTAACTGAATCTTGAGTTCTTTTAATTCAACAGGTTCCATTCTATACGGTGCCATAGAAATAGGTGTTGTTCCCGCTACTAATTCAATACTAAATTCAACCTCTCTCTGGCGGTAATCCAGGCAATTCGCTAGGAAACACTTCTGGAAAATCTCGTACTATAGGGACATCAACTAATTGTAAAGCCCCCTTCGCAGTGTCAAGAACACATGCAATAAAACCCTCACAACCCTTACTCAATAATTTCCTTACCTGAATAGCAGAAATAATGCAACTAGGAACAATTTTCCTTTCCCCCACAAATTTAAATTCAGACTCACCAGGTAATTTAAAAATAACTTCCTTACGGAAACAATCCATTGATGCATGATATTTGGATAACCAATCCATTCCTAAAATTATGTCAAAATCAGAGATACCCAAGGGAAGTAAGTCTATAACTGTATCTCTAACCCCCCCAGTCAAAACACAATCACGAAAAACATATTCAATTACAATCATATCCCCTATAGGCATGGAAATACCCAACCCCATCTCTAAATGAGTACATGGTCTATTCAAATATGTGGAAAATGCATATGACACAAAAGAATGTGTGGAACCAAGATCAATCAGAACATAAGCGCTTATACCAGTAACAGAAAGTGCACCTTTCACCACATCTGGAGTAATCTGAGCTTCTTTCATTGTAAAAACTCGTCCACCTGGCCTGGAATTACCAGTTTGTCCTCTGCCCATACTTTTCACTGCACTACCTGGAGATAACATTCTGCTTGCTACTTCACTATGTGCTGCTGGAGTCTCTGCTAATTGCGGACAATTCTTCTTAATATGCCCCACTTGATGACAATGGTATCATTCCAATCCTTTAAGCTTAGGACACTCAGATTTATAATGCCCTTCCTCTTTACAAAAGAAACATGTAACACCTCCTATGGGGGCCTCACCTCTCCCTGACTTTCTGGCAGAACCAAAATATCCTCCACCCCTGGTATCTCTGCCCAATCTCCCCTGACCTCTACCACTATCTCCACCACCTCTCTGAAATTTATGAGGTTCCATCTTAACACTTCCACCCTCACCTCCCTTAGAGTGAGATGCGTCGAATCTACTCTTCTTAAAACTCTCTCTACTCGCCACCCCTTGGTTCATTTGCCATCTGCTATCGTGGCTTTATTTACGATAGAAGCATAATCTTCTAACTCTTAAGTGGCCACTCTATTTTGAATAGTCCAAATCAGTCCATATTGAAACTTACTACATTTATCTTCTTCATCCTGCACATACTTAGTAGCAAATCTAGACAAAGCAGTAAATTTAGCATCATACTCCCTCACAGACATGTTCCCTTGGGTTAAATTGATAAACTCCCTCAACTTCTCCCTCCTATAAACCTTAGGAAAATACTTAACATACAAAGCTTTAATAAATTCAGCCCAAGTAATAACATCAGTACCTTCCATCCTGGGCACCAAATGGTTGCTGGCTTCCCAACAATATTTCGCCTCTCCTTTGAGCTTAAACACAGCTAGATTCACTTTTCGATTATCTGGAACCTTCATAACTGCAAAGATAGTTTCTAGATCTCTGACCCACATCTCAGCTTCTATAGGTTCAACTGACCCTGAATATTCTGGAGGATTCAACTTCAAAAACTTCTCATGCATGGAATCTTTCATTTCCTTCCTTGCCTCTTTCTCAATCCTGGCCACAGTCTTTGATTCTAGATATCTAGCCTGTTGTTCTGCCATTTGCGCCATATTTCTTTCTTGTTGCTCTGCCATCCTCATCATTTCCTATGCCATTATTTTCATCTCTATAGGTTTCTCTTGCTCTTTAGCCCTTCCAGCAACACTTTGCTCTACTTCAGTATTCTCTGTACGAGAAGCCACTCCCTCTTCTCTATGTTGTCCATTCCCAGGTTTCAGCTGGAATTATCTGTAATACAACAAAGTTCTAACAACCAATATAAACAATTTATACTACTAAACTATTGGTTAGTATATAAACAATTCATAAATATCAAATCAACTCAATACTGCCATCTAACCGTCACACACGTCCAGAATTAATAACCACGCTCTGATACCACTAATTGTCACACCCCAAACCCAATATCCATACTAATCATTTGTTATTAGAATAATTGGATCATAATCTCGAGCCCATTAAAAATTTAATTCATTTATCAATATTTTTCTGCATAATGAACATAATATTCTTCTTGTGCCATAACGAAGTCAACATCAGAGTCATAATTAGAGATTATACAATACTATGATTAACTATGATCAACTCAATCCATACTAAATCAATATATACAAGGTGTGAGTATATTAAAATGTTCAGTGTGACAATGATAAAATCTCCATACTTAAACCCCAGCTCTTCTAACGGTGCAACTCTCAAAGTTACCGGTCATATATTATTCTAGCTGGCAGCGTATAAACCTGAAATTGTTAAAATATAAACTGTAAGCATTAAGCTTAGTGAGGTACTCCTTCCCTGCAATGGAATAACAATTCTATATCGAATATGTGGATATAAAATCCGAACAATCCTGCCCATTGGCAATAACAAATCATGGATCATAAGATTCAAATAATTCTGCCCATTGGCAATAACAAATCCTGGATATTTGAATATCCAAACAAATCATGAATAACGAAGTATTCAAACCAATCCTGGATCATGAGACCCAAACAAATCCTAGATATTTTAATATCCAAACAAATCCTGAATACCAAAGTATTCAAACAAATCCGCTCTTAGAGCTATATTCATATTTATATATGAAACAAATCATAAGTACACTCACCTTGATAGTTTAACTGGCTTTTCCCTTGCCTTTATCCGGTACTTGTTCAATCAACTCTTCTTCCCTTCCTATCATTCTTACAATATTAGTATCATCATAAGAATATCAATAATCCAAAGAATGATTTAAACATAATTCAATCCATAAGCATCACATGATTCCATTCAAATCATTTATCACAAGTGAAGTTCCATCCAAATCCATATTAATATATTTAACATATCCAAATCATAGACCAAATATAAATTCATTTATTCTTGGTAATTCAATCCTTGTCAGATTAGTATTCCAATACAAAAGACGGTACATCATTTCAAGTCTCCTAGAGCATGATATGCCCATTTCTTTACCACATAGCAAATCTGCCCTATAGACTCTTTTATCGTTCATTCAACTTCCACGAATTTCCATAATTTTTATACATCATAAATTTATATGATATTTAACCCAACATAAGTAAACATATTGAAAAATATTAGATTAAAATTTCATAATTTTTAAGGTTCGTTTGCTATGTCAAGCAAAACACCGAACACATGGCGGGCATACTTTCACCCTTAGGGAAGATTTCATACCCGAACTTCAAACTCTCACCAAGGACTCATTTATTGGTATTTTCACATGATTTTAGGATATGTCATACATATATGAGTCCAAGTTAATATCCAATTGGAATAAATTGATTCCAGTAACTATACAAAGATATATGGAAGTTTGAATAAACAAAGTTTCTAAACAAAGCAATCTTAGGGTTTTGTACATTCAACTTAACTTAAACTTGCATATATCCATACATACGCACCCAAATACGAAATTTCAATAAAAAATCAAGGATTTATGTCATATAAATCATAATTTCAAGAAAAATAACAAGATTCATGGTTGGAATTACCTTAGGGGCTTCTACGTAATTTTCTATGAATTTTTTTGAATGTTTGTCCTCACTTTCTTCTTCCTAACCCTCACAATTGTTCTTCCTCAACTTAAAACTCTCCCAAACTGAGTTTGCTGAATAAAGGAGGATATATCAAGGGTTTAAGTCGGACAAAACAACCTCCACCTCCAACCAATCAATTTATAACATGTGGCATCATATAAAACAAAATATCATTTAAGGCTAAATGACTACTTTAGCCCCTGTTCGTAAAAAGACTATAACTTCCCACTCGGATGTCCGTTCGATGGACCGTTTGTTGTGTTACAAACCTAACTCATATATATACAAATATATAGTTTACACCTCAAGTTCATTGTTATGTCATAAAGGTCAAAACTAGTCTCCAACAGGAATATTCCTACCGAAAACTTCAAAATTTCATATTTGTAACTAATTCGATATTTCATGTTTTATGAAGGTAGGATTAGACTAAAGATAATGAATTAACATTATATATACTAATAACATATTATTCATATCACACAAGCTAATCATGATTTAAATATAATTTATCATAATTATATTCGGGTTGTCATAGAAATCTTGAGCCTTATGGTGCCTGCCTCGTATTCTGTCATGTATTTGATGGTAATGGGGGTGTAAGAATCGTCCGAGGAGAATTATGAGTATCCCAATACCATACTATTTCTTATTTGCAGCTCCGTCGAAGAAAATCTACCACATGAGGTTCTCATGAGAGGTGCAGAGGATGTCTTCATATGGTAATTTAGAAATTCAAAGCTTAGTTCCCTCCATGGGATTGTCGACAAGGTAATCGAAGATGTCTCTCCCTTGCATAGCCTTTTTCATGACACAATTGATATCAAACTCGGTAAGTAACATCGGCCAGTTGGCCATACGGCTAGACTAGGCGGCCTTGTCCAATAAGAATTTCATGGAATCCATTTGGGAAACTAGTTGGATAGTAAATGAGAGCATATAGTGTCGGGGCTTTTGCATGACCTAGACCAAAATGACACATGACTTATATAATCAAGTGTCGTTGACTTCATACTCGGTTGGGTTTTGATTCGAGTAATATATTTCTCTCTCCTTATAATATTCCTCAATGTATTGGGATATCATAACCATTGTTGCATTGTTGGTGACAGTTAAGTATAGGAGTAGAGGAAGACCTTGCTGCAGAGGCTTGAGTATCGAAGGTCGTGTTAGGTATCATTTGATCTGTTCAAAGCCTTCTTTACATGCCTTTTTCCAAAATTTAGTTGAATCCTTTAAGAGAATCTTGAAGATGGGCTCGCAGATGGAGATCAGTTGGATAATGAACCGACCGATGTATTAAAGCTTGCCTAGGAATCCACACACTTCTTTCTCCATTCGGGTTGGTCGCATCTCGAGTATGGATTTTGGTTTAGCAGGGTCTACCTTAGTACTTTTTTCACTGACCATGATTCCGAGGAGTTTTCCCTTGTACACCGAAGATGAATTTCTATGCATTGAGTTGTACCTGTTATTATCGCAGTCGCTCAAAGAATTTCCTCAGGGTAGGAATGTGACTTTTCCGAGTCTTGGATCTGATAATCATGTCATCGACATATACCCAAACTTCCTTATAGATAAGGTCATGCAGAATGGTTGTAGCTGCCCACTGGTAGGTAGCCCCTAAATTCTTGAGAACGAATGACAAGACTGTGTAGTAAAAGGTTCCCCATGGCATGATATAGGCAGTCTTTCCCTAATGGTCTAATATTAGTTGGAAAAACCATCGACAAATGATTTGAGAGCATGACTAAAAGTGTTGTCTATGATCATATCAATTTTAGGTAGAGGATAATCATCCTTTAGGGATGCCTGGTTCAGGTCTTAATGGTATACCTACATGTGGGTTTTCCCTCCCAGTTTTGGTATGGGGACAATGTTTTTAAGCTATGTAGGATATTCGATCACGCAAATGAAGCCTACATTTAACTATTTCACCACTATAACTTTGACTTTGATGGACCACTTTGTCCCGAGTTTTCTCAGTTTCTGCTTGACATGTTTTCTCTCTAGGTAAGTAGGGACTTTGTGATGTCCTATTTTTGGGTCAATGCCAAGTAGGTCATGATAGGACCATGCGAAGAAGTCTACGAACACTTTTCAGAAGATATTCAAAATACGAGCGCTCATGCTGATTGAGGGTGGACCCTATCCTAATGTTGCCCAAATGGCTACTAGAACCGGGATTAATAACAGCAGTTTCATCATTATTAATTTGAATGTAATTATATGTTTATTTTTTTCCTTATTGAGATAAGTTAAGAACTGTTCATTTATTAAATCATCTTTATCAAAAGTTTGATTATAATAACGATAATGTAAGGCACATCAAGATACTCAAAATCATCATTGATTTCATTGAAAGTGTTTCTAGGTAATACAATGGTGAGGACCTCACAAAAGGATGCCTCATTCACAATTATATCAAAAATAGGAGAAAAAATAGTAGACTCGAGTATCTCTTGGAGAGGACGAACAAAAGGGTTCAGGTAGACTTGAGTGTGCTGAACAAGAATGGTGTGCCAGTTAAGGTGTGTTACATCAGCTGAAGCCCTTATACTCTTGAGTCACTTGAGTCTATATTGTATAAGTGCTCATCTAGTTTGGAAATTGTGACAAAATTATGTCCATCCTAGAAACCAAAGAACCTCAGAGATTGGTTTGGTACTTCATTCATATATCTTGTTGTGATCTAGATCTAATTACCAACACTCACACACAGTAGAATGCATCATGCACATGTCATATTGCATATTTATGTGTGTACATATGTTGAGTATGTTTAAATCCCTAAATTTGATTTTTAAATATTTTTTTGGGATTTTATAAACATTTTTTATAAAGGTTTTATTAATTAAAACTTGATTTTAGAAGTTTGTGGGTTCAATATCTAATTATTGATTAATGGGTTTATTGGCTCAAAGTTGGTTTGGGTAGAAACCAAAAGCGGCAGAGACTTCAGGGTTTGGTTGTAATTAATTTATGACGCGCGTTTTATATCGATTTATTGGTTAACACCTGTTGTTTGCTGATTGGTGGGATTTATGTTTCTTCACTGAGTATACAATCGCGTATCTTTACAGCCGTTGGATTAAACCTTATTAACGTCCTGCATGCTTTCTTTGGTAATCTCTGTGTATCCCTCCTGAACCAATCAGGTGACTTTTAATCACTGCTTTCTGCGAGCCCTTGGATTTAAGTCAATCTAGCTTGACTCAATCCTGACCCTTGTTTTTTAACCTGCTTCTCGATCCTTCTCTTCGTCCTATAAAAAGGATCCTCCTCTCAGTCGTCCAAGACTTTTGGCCATTTCATTCATGAGAATAAAAAAGAGAGAGTAGAGAGAAGAGAGAAACCAGAAAGAAAGAGAGAGAGTTAGAAAGCCTAACCCTAACCCCTGTTCGTCAATCCTCTTTCAAAGCAAACACTCCACAAAAAACTCCTACATATCCAAAACACTACCCTGAGTGTTCTTGAGTTTTTGAGAGATATTTGTGTTGCTGTAACCTCTTGTTCGTTAGATCTTGTTTCCAACTTAAACTGTTTACTTAGATCTATTTTCTTCTTCATAGAAATTTTAGATCTATGTTCTGCATGTTACATCACACTTAGATTTACATAGTTTATTTCTCATCTTGAGAAATATATTGTTGATTCTTTTCTGAAAATTATTTTTATCTCTAAATCAACAATAAATGTTTTCTGTTTCTAGTTCTCTTAAAACTAAACCATTGACCTAGTTTAGAATCACACTTGGAGGTTTTCAATCTCGAAAATCTTTTCAAAACTTTGAGATTGATTAAGATCTTGACTCTCTTCTAAGCAAGATATCCGTGGATTCTGGGATTGATTTAAAGGTCAAAAAGGTTCAAAGTTTTGTGAGAAGAGAGAAAATGAAAAATCACTGCATATAGCCTTATATGTAATTTGCTAGGACTGTTTGTACTTAATAAGTGTGAGTGTGTGCATGCATGTGTTAGAGAGCACCTCCACAAACACTTTCACACTACAACACGAAAAGTGTTGGTAATAAGATCTTGTGAATAAGATTGGACGTAAAGTGTTGGAACAAATCAGAAGTTAACAAACTAGGAGAACAACATCTACAATCAGAACTGTAGAGAAGTTATAAGGACACCAGAGGGTACATTCCTAAACTTATATAGGTTTGAGTTGTATGCATGTTAGTTATATAGTTTGTAACTCATAAATTTGTTTTAGTGGATTTTTTTTCTTTTACTCCGTAGAGGGAGTCGTGGATGTTTCCTCAATTGGTGAGGTTTTACCACGTAAAAAATCGTGAACTTAATCTTTCTACATCTCATCATCTCATTCTTGGTTGTGCTGAGTTTAAAGTTTGTTCAAACTGTTTTATAAACCTGTTAGTCAAATCTTGAATAGATCTCGTACATACTGTTTTGTTAAACACATCTTGTGTTCAAATAGTTTTGTTTTTTCAAGAAAAGAGTTTCCTAAAAAAACAGATCGGAGTTACTTAAATAGTTTATTTTAATAAACGGCTTTAGTAACATATTTGCATCAGCAACAATGATCTTCTTGAATAAATCAAATAGCTCGGTTTCCAGGTGGATCATACAGAGATCTAGCCCTAGTGTGTGCAGGTCAAATGAATCATCGATATCACTATGCTAAAAAAATTTAGTGCTTTCTGTTGGAGGCTCTACCTCATGTTTTTTCCCTCCATCCTAAGTTATGTCTAACCTCAATTTCATTTTTTTATGCACAGTCATACCATAGTTTGGGGAATCCACAAAAAGGGAAATCCTCACCCTTCAGTTAACTTTTTGAGGTATCAAAATCACAACCACAACTGATTGTAATAATGTCATCCTTACAAGAGTAGTCAACGCATTAAATAAACTCTATGTATTCATCATATAAATATTCCCACTCAGTAGGGAAGTAGAGGCATGCAGGGACCATATGCCCTTGTATTTTCAGGATCGTGAGAGACTCAGAGATGGTGCAAGTCTCTCTTTTCCGGAACAATATATCTAATATGTCCTGCAAGATGTCGTCTAGGCTGAACTCTTCCAGGGGCACACCCCATTCATCAAATTCTCGAGCCATCCTCTGAGCTTCCATAAATAAATTACTAATGTTCTCATAGTCAATCGTCATTTCTGAGGGTAATTTAAGGCCTAACTTCTAAAGATGATCTAGAGTTGCAGGTGGTTCCATGCCTCCCCTTTCTGAGCGGGTATAAATGATAATGCAAGATTGGGTAAGGAGTAACAAAGCTTGGCTGGTAGATCTTCTAGGATGTAAGAGAACGAAAGGAATTTTTTTTAAGTGTTTTGGTGAGATGGTAAGTAGATTGGGTGCTTCCACGAGCTTGATTCTGGTTGAGGGGTTAAATTCTAGATTTCTCCAAAAGGATGTCATTTACCCCAATTGTGTGTGCTGGGAGAGGATTATGGGTGATATTGGGCTGCTACTTGGCCGGTGGGATAATGATGCCCATATCTATAAGACTCTGGATAACAGTCTTGAAGTGAAAGCATTGATCAGTGTATGCCCAGTGATCTTGTGAAAACCACAATGGGTTTCATGTTTGAAATTTATGGGAAGGGGATTTGGCAATGGTTGGGATTCCAAATGTTTAATGGGTTTTTAAGCAAGTAGGTCTTGATAAACTTTTGATAAAGGAGAGAAGAGTTAAGTGTAGTCATTTTTGGCAGGGTTAGAGTGACTTTCAGGTGTCCAAAAAGTGGCAGGTTGGGATATGCTATTAATGGTTGAGATTGAGCTACTTGCTAGCCTGTCATACTTTTATGGTGTGAACTGCTCGGTCATCCTTTTTGGTTCAGACTCTTATTTCTAATTATCAACCCCATTTTCATTATCTACCCCAACATCCCGGAATCTTTGAAGTGAGGGTAATGCTGACCCCCCCCCCCCCCCCCCATTGAAGCTCGGATATAGGGCAAGAAGTTCCTATTTACTATGCTCATCATTTCTTCTTCTGACGATCTGTTAGTCATAGAAGTTGCTTTCTCTATCCACATTCCAATGAAGTTACTGATTGACTCCCCCAGATTATATTTGAGCAACTCTCACTATACTTATATTGTGTTATGAACTCTTTATCAACGTCCTCCTAACTACAGATTCTGGACTCTTCAAGGGACAAGAAACACCCGAGGGCACCATATTTAAGGGTCCTTTGAAGCCCCCAAAAGATTAATGGTGAAATGATATTTTTGTAGGTGCATAATTGAATCCCCATTACCTCCGAACTTCTCAAGGTCCGACATTTTCAATTTTTATGGCAATCTTGTCGTAGGGTAGGGAGACTTGTGTTTGTAGTCTATGTAGTTCCTTGAGATCTTTACTTGATTGAATCTCTTAGACAACAACCTAAGGTCCTTATTCAACTTATTTAGTTCTTTCTCCTTGGGTCCACTGGCACTGATAGATTATCCCCTGACTGGGAAATTTTTAGTGTCGAGAATAAAGCTAGCGGCGATCCATTGGCAGGTGGAGTACACGAGTCATGTTGGAATTCTTCTAGGCCCTATATGGGTTTAAGAGTTGGAAAATCTATGGTGCGAGAAAAGAGGATGTTGGGATCAGGAGCGTCAGGTGTCTGACCCAGTGTCGATGAATTTCCTAGACTTCTGCTTGGAGGTTGTCACTCTTAGTGATTAGCTGGGCTAGAATGGTCATCCGATTCGTTAGGCATTCGCAGCCTGGTTTATATTCCTCAATGAATAAATTTCTAAGGGATAACCTCAACTCGATAAAAATTGTATAGGATGCAGTGGAGCTTCGGGGGGGGGGGGGGGGAAGGAGGAGGATTGACGGAAGACTAGAGCCAAGCCAAAAATCAGGTTACGCAATGACACCTGAGATAAAAAATGATTTTTATGTTTATTTTGAGGGAAGAGAAATATTTTCGGTATTTATGTTTTTTCTTTTTAAAAAGGGAGAAAATATGTTTTTTATCTTTTGAAAAGTGGGAGAAAATGAAAATCCTTTGTATGGTTATTATTATTAGGTTTCACTTATATTATGTTTTTGCTAGGATACAAGAAAAATGCCGAACATGATCCGAGTTTGGGGAAAAGATAGAGTACATGATGAAAGACACAGTTTGACTTGCTTATAGTCTCATGTACATGGTCCTATTTTTTAATAAAATAGGTGAAATAGCGCAAAAATTTAGGTGGTAAGGAGAACCAAAATTTTGATAGAGCTTTTCATTGTAATCAGCAAACTAGGTATGAGTGTCTTAGGGTAGACGCCTATTTGAGGTTGATGCATTTGGTGAGTTGATGGAAAGGTTTCCCCTTAAGAATGACTAAAACGATAAACATCTTGCCTATAAAGGCAATCATTCACCAGTATGTGTGGACAAGCCAATTAATTTACACGAGCGTACGTGAATTGACTCACGATATACCTCGTGGAGATGGTATGTGTGAGAAGAATTCAATATACTCAACGTACGTGAATGCATTCCCTACTATATACCTCCCATCATGAGTGCGGTCAACCGATACGATGCGGGGGGGGGGGGGGGGGGGACCGTTCGATATACGTCAAAGGTACTAGATCAATGTAGGGTGGAAATCATATCGCTTAGGTTAATCGCGTACCGGAAGACCGGAACGCATCACGACATGACCCCATTAGTACGGGACAAATTTTTTTATCAATATTGCAATGCTCAAATGATGTTGTGTGCATGAATTAATGAGACTTAATTAGTATTTTATGGGTAGTTTTATGCATCCTAATTAAGAGAAGTACCACCACTATGAGGGAGAGCATAAAATATACAAGTAGCATGGGATAATGGGAATAAACATGGTGAGTAAAACTAGAAAGTATGAAGCATGGAGACTACACAAAGCATGGTAATAAATATAAAAATGTGAGAGATGTGAATATACATAATTGAGTGGGAAATATGTGCAAAGTGAGAGAGTGACATGTGAATAGGTGTGAGCAAAAAAAGAATGTGGATATATACAAGTGGGAGAAATGTGGAAGTGTTTGCTATTGAGACTAAGCATGAATATCTACAAGGGGTGTGTGAAATATGTGAATAAGTGTGAGCAATATACGAGTGAGAAAAATGTGAGAGTGTGTGCTAGTGAGATTAAGAATGGATATCTACAAGTGTTGTGAATCATGTGTAAGTGTGAGTAGGTGGGGTGAAGCATGGTGAATATATACAAGTGAGTAAAACAGTGATAAGAAGAATATATATATATATATATATATATATATATATATATATATATATATATATATATACAACATGTAAGTACGAGAGTAAGAAGAATATACAATTGGAGGCATATGTACACATGTTGAAAAGTAGGGAGAGTGGAGACAAAGATATAAACACCATAATATGAACAAGTAATATATACAACATGTAGGTACGAGAGTAAGAAGAATATACAATTTGAGGTATATGTATACATGTTGAAAAGTATGGAGAGAGAAGAGCAAGGGATACAAAACTCATGTGAAATAGAGTCTAGTCCTCTAAAAATAATCCCCCAACAGAGTCTCCACTATGGCCATTCGGTTCAAATTCATCCGGTGCTGTCCGGACCCGAAATTGGAGAGGAGAGAAAATTGGAGAAATCCCTTTCTTCGCACGTGCGGAGAATCGAGGAT
This sequence comes from Sambucus nigra, assembly GCA_949130495.1. Classification (NCBI taxonomy): domain Eukaryota; kingdom Viridiplantae; phylum Streptophyta; class Magnoliopsida; order Dipsacales; family Adoxaceae; genus Sambucus; species Sambucus nigra. Next base: position 356,653,835 of record OX422208.1, on the reverse strand, counting down.
AAGGGAATCCTTTTTCCACCACTCGCGCTGATCTTCGCAGGCTGCCACATATATAAATCGGCCATCATCAAAAGGGGAGAAAATATAGAAATGGAGTTGCCATCCTAGTTTTCTCAAAATAGGCAAAAGAAATGAAGCTACCTTGAGAGAAAAGCATCAAAATACATACTGATGGGTATGAAACCAAATGCGTTAATGGTCCGAGGACTAAATTATGGAATGCGAAGATGTTAGGCACCTACTTTGCCCTTTCGGCATCTCATGGTCTTTGTTAATATTCTCCTTTTCTTCAAAATGTGATAGGTGTATACAAGTGTGAGGTATGACTAATGAGAGAAATAAATCACTTGACTCATGTCATGGGAAAGACGGAACGAAATCATCGTAAGGAATGTGCAAAAGAAAAAAAGAAAAATAAATAAAATGTGAGTGTCTGTCGAATCACAAATCATTATGAAGAAGTGGTGAGTGTGTATCTCTAGAGAGACATAAATATGTAGGATTACACGTATTCATAATACTAATAAACACAAAGAAACATGAAATGGATAAATGAGAAAATAGGACTCAAATCCAAAGATTGGCCCGGGATGCCTACGTAGCCCAAAGGGCATCAAAGTACATATATTTTGATAACAAACAAGGGTGGGGTTTAACCCATAAATCCTAAATTAAGAGTTTCTTTAGTTTGTTTTAGAAAATATGCGTACGTGTAGAGGGTGCGAAAATTAGGAAATTCTAATTTAGTATTTATAAGAAAACCTTTTTTCCCTTTTTTTAAAGTTTTATGGAAATAAGATTTATGTGTATTCAATAATAAAAGTGTGATTAGTTTTGGAATGAAGAAATAAAATTAAGATATATCAAAAGGGGAAAGAAAAGTAAACAACTACTAGCAATTCAGTGAGTTATAAATGGATAAGGGCGGACCTTTTAGAGAACATTAATTATGATTTTGTAACAGGGGGTGATTTTAGGTGATTGAATAGTGGTGAGGAAAGAATGGAAAGTGGGGTGAAAAATGGATGAGAATGATTTAAGGAAATGGAGAGAATGTTTGGAAAAATAGAATTTTGGTGCAATGAGTTTGAGGGGAATGTTTAGACTTCAGAAAGGGAACGAGGTCATTGTCTCATTAAATAGTAAAAAATAGGATTTTAGAGGTATGACAATCGGCATGACCCCTATACTACCTATCAACATAGCCCTGCCTTGCTGGCCAAAGAAAGTACATCCAGTCGATAGGCAGGGGGTCTGGGATGCCTATAGACAGTTTAAAATGGACTTCTACAGTATAGGGGCATAAAATACAAATCATACGACCGAATAGCGAATGAGAAGGACCGAATAGTGTAAATCACCTTTACATTAATCATAATAATTCATAACAATTACGATAGGAAAATTCTAATTTTTAATCCCATTCAAAATGTCTTAATTATTCATATTCACACTTTAACAAAAAGTCCGTTATAAGTATACAAATAGGTCACCCCTAGGATAAGCTGTAGTGCACGCATACTCTGCCATCGAATCCCGGTACATCACGTACATAAGGACTACGTGTTCTGAATCGCTCAGGAACCGTTTCAATAAACAAAATCACACATATTTGAGGATAATTTAGTTCACATACCCATGGGTCACGCACATACCTACGCTCCCATGGTTAGATGAATTATTAAGTCATGAATAAGCCATTCATAGTCCTATGTCCTTAAGGTACCAATCTAAATCCACCCGTAAGCACACAAAGACAAATTGGTCCTATTCCGAAAGCCGACCTCCCATGATAGAAAGTATGGTAGGCATGTCATACACACAATAGTCCATTTACTAAGCATTCACACAACTTTAGGTAACTGTTATATTATTTAAAGATATATTCTCAGCCCTATACCATTAGTCTAATTCGTATGTTATTATCATTCCAGATTATACATAATATATTCTATCAATAAATCTCACGTTGTATCATTTCGAGTACTTAAACCTATCTCGAAATGGTTACTAAGTTGCTTACGTATCCCACATGTCAATTTAGTACTCCTAGATCCATATTTCTGTTTCAAACCTTAACTTATCACTCATATGAACTTAAGTCATTCTCTCGCATCTTATACTGGTAAATTACTTGTCGGACACTAGTAAGTTCAACACTATGTTCCAAACTAATTCTAATATGTTCTGAGCTTCAATTATATCCCTACTGGTCTCCCTAAGGTCTTAATGTATTCACAAAATCCCCACCTACAACTTTCAATGGCCGAAATCGATTAAATCCAAAAAGGGAAAAAGTTCACGGTTTCGGTGGAGGTCGATCGATCGACCTATGACTGTCGATCGATCGATCAAGCAGGTGCAGGTCTCGGATTTTTGCATTTTCAGCCTTATTTTTGTCCAAATTTCTCATTACAAGATGCCAAATCCTAAAGTAAACATATTGGGTTATCATATAACCTAATTACATGAATTTTAACGTTCCAAAATTCTTAAATCATCATCAATTAGAATTTTCCTGGATCAAATCATCATATTATCATGAACAACCCTATTTTTTTTATTTTCTTTAAGAATCATCATACATCTCTTTATAAATTCATTTTTAACTAGTCATGGGTTATGATGTCGTTAGTAGAATACTTCCAGAATCAAACTACATACAAGTCTTAACCACAATTAAGGTTTGAAACTTTGGATATCATCAAATCCTAAACTATCATGGATAGATTATTCGCTGAATCTTAATGAATAAAATCACTTTCCTGCAAATTTGATGTTCGGATCCTCTGATGACGATAAGGGTTGGTTCTCTTCCTCTTTCCGGTCACAAATCGGGCGATGGTGGTGGTGTGTGGTGGTTATGGCTTTGAAAGCTTCCTTGGAACTTGTCCTCTCTGCTCACGTTTCCCACTGCTTGATTTTGACAGATAATGCCCTTAATGGCCCTAATATTGGTTGACAAATAAAGCCTAAATGTTGTGGGTCAATATTCCCTAAAAATTAAAATGACTAAAATACCCTTCTGGGTTGCCGGTTAGGCCTAAAAATGCTTCGGGACCCCAACTAAACCCCCCGGCTAGTGTTTTCAGACTATTTCGACCCTTTTGGACACGTTGGCTCACTCAAAATGACCATACAAATGATATAATTATAATTTAATTTTAAATTCATATAAAATGATTCCTGACGCGACTGACACGCGCGTCCCAATTTAATTTCCAAATTGTCGTATTTTTTGACTCACGATAATTTTAATAAATTCAATAATCATATATTACCTTATTCGCTCAGTAATATTCAACATTATTATCGTAATCAAATACCAACTCTTGTCTCGCTAGTATTTAAATTTGGATTAATTTTCAAACCAATACTATTTAATTTAATTAATCCCATTAATTAAAATCAATAAAATTACGGGGTATTACAATTCGCATTTTCCAATAAGAATAATATATGCCATAAAAAATAGGAGCATGAAAACTTTCAAAATCTCCAAAATTCATCTTGAAAAATACAAGGGATTAAACAAAATAAAAATATGTTTCTAGCTCTAATACCAATTTGATGGTCCCTTTTTGTTTCTTAAGCGGAACGTGTTTTAAGGATGATAGAAACACTTTCTCTTTTTATGAAAAACTTTTTTCCAATTGTTAATTCGCACCAAGTTGTGAACAATTTTAACTTAACCAAATTTTATCTTGATTAATCCTAAACATCCATCTAGTGATAAAAGCAAGTAAAATAAAGTAAAGAATACTCACAATGCCGGATGTACGAGGAAACCACAACGGGAAAAAACCTCGGATGGCCTATGCCAGATAATCATTACGAATGTGGATTTACAACGATAGACACAAGTCTTACTCAACGAATTGATCCCCATGAGACTTGACGCTCTTCTGATCTTCAATCACTCCTCTCATAGTTCTCACGTAGAAAGTCCTTCTTCCACGATACCTATCCACAGCACATGCGCGCGTATGTCTCGGTGTCAAATGATATGACTTGTAACATCTACGATGTTGAACATGGCTCTTCCACTTCTTCACCGCAAACCAAACAATATTCAAGTGTAGAACAACTCCTCTTTGGTTCCACAAAGATCATTATAGTATATATTAATGATAATTCGGATCTTTGAAACTCTAAGGATTAATTCACATAAAAAAAACATAGAAAACTTGTGTGCAAAAACGTATTGGTTCATAAATAATTTTTCCAGAATGTACACTTTTGAAATCTGAATGAAACATGCCTATAAATACTTTTCTTGAGGCGACTGCTCGCTCGAACGACTTGACCTGTTGCTCGAACGAGATGACCATGTCGTCCGAACGACAGTGGCATCTCGTTTGAATGACAGTGTATGTCATTTGAACGAGGGAACGAATTAGAGTCCTAATTAAAGTCTACTCTATATCAGATCAAAACGAAGTGTAAAACATTTCAAACACTTACAAAACATTTTAAAACCATTTAGTTAATAACATGGCATCCTTGTCCTTATAAAAATTAAATTTTGAGTCTCATTAAAAATACACATTCATACCTGCGTGATCTCAGAATGAAATTCAACTTGAAGATGAATAAACTTACACCAGCTAAACCTTCAGCAGAAATAATTCCTTTAAGCTTTGCCGCAACGTCTTCAATAAACTTTAACATGTCATAGTCTGTGTGGCATCGTGACAATAAAAATACAACCTATGACTCAAATGTGTTTAGTTCCTGGAATAAGGAAAAACTTTACAACGGACTCAATTGAAAATTTGGTATTTACATCTAACCTCTTCAAAACTCATCTATGTCCATATCTCTCCTCTAATCATTGGTGGTTGAATCCCACCACTATAATGTTTCACCTGCCCGCTTAAATCTATCAAACATTTGCCTTTTAACCTATTATCAAGTTCCTCTGCATGTTCTTCCTCCTCTGATTTTCCATCAAAATGGTAGTAGTCCCCATAAAATTAGGTGGGTAACCCTTAGAAAATTCCCCGCATGCCCTATTTTAAGTAGACTACAATGTTTGAGCTATAACAAACCTCTATGAGTGTGGCTACTAGGGCTCCAACAATGTGGAGACCACCCCAACTTTAATTTCCTGAGTAATGGGGGAAACCAAATCAAATGGTTATATAGGCGGTTCCTTTTGTGATTTCCAATGGTTTAGTTTAGTCTCCTGATTGGTAATGCCTGCGGTAGATAACGTCCTTTACTATCTCAAGTGTTTTCCATCTAAAAAATCCAAGAGATTCATGTAAGAAACCGATCATTAAAAAAGACTAAAAATCAATCTAATTATAGGGCTCTAATAACCTAAGAACGCAATGAGGAATACACAATGAGGGCCACAAAAATCCTATGGAAATGAAATTTTGGTATGCTTATATACCAAATGTAACACCTCTATTTTCCAAGTGTAGTTGATCAAGCTTACATGCCTTGGATAGGGCGTGTTATACAATTTATATCATTCTCTCCATTAATGATAAATAAAAATAAAAGTGATTTAAAAAACTCCACAACATAATAAAAAAATAGTATATAAGATCGAATAATATAAAAGAATATCCGAACTAAAACTTAACCCGCTAACTATAAATAAAATCCACAATAACTCATAGTCTCAAACTGAAATGTAAACAACTTAGAACCACCTCAGCCCATAAATAAAGTTCCTGAATAATAGATAACACGAATATCAACTGAAATGAAATAATAATCCTACAATAAGGATGGTGAACTACATATCCATCCAACATAAGTGTAATTGGACAGTCCTATTTCTCATTCCTGAGAATACGTGGTAAAAAGATATTTAATAGATGGGTCAGGGTTCCAAAGTTGCAAGAAATTACTACATTACTTAACAATATTAAGTTCAACCCATTTATCCCTCATACCATCCCCATAGACACTCATACCACTAATACCTAACCTTTTTTCAAAGTTGATACAACTCTAACTATTTGTATCCATCGTCGCCTTAACATACTAAGGTTACTGATCTACGTATAGTAACTTCTCATGAGATAACCATAATAGTAAGTCTTCAAATACTACCAACTACTAACCCTGAGATTTAAATATGAATTTTGAACTATCGATTCCGATACCCTGTCATCTCTTAATGCCCAACCTTACTAAAATTTATGTGTGGGATGTCTCATAAATGAAATACAAACAGTGGACCCTCTCAATAAATTTATGATTAACTTAGCTTAGCTGATCGTTAAGATTCGTTGGCCTGAGGCTTACCATACTACTATAGTAATTTACAATATAATTAAAAATAAATCATTGGATAATTGATAAGGATATCATAACCAACATCTCATAATTCTTGATCGAATTAGACTCCATGCGTAGGATGTCTTGTGGACGAAATCCAAACAAGGACCCCCCCCCACCCACAATACACTAATGTCTAGCCGGATTGTTCATCAGAATCAATAGTACTAAACTCCCTAAACAAATACCAATAATATTAACTATCATATGCATATCGTATACCATAGATCACTAACTAGACTTATATCACGTACAAGCTACCATATAGCATTAACCCAACTATTATATATACAATAGATATCATTGAGAAATATCCTATCTCATACATACACAGTAGTTACCATAGAATAGTATCCCATATCACTTACACACATAAGTTACCATAGATCATTATCCCAGCTCATCCATACTTACTGGTACCATCATTCTATTATAGATAAATAAACCAATTCCAAACCAACCTATGACACAAGGTATACATCACAATATAAATTCTTAGATCGATGCAGAGCAATCATTCAACTCTAAACCCACTTAACACAAGTGTTCAATTAACTTTTTTCTACAGCTAAACCAAACCTCAGTCCTCTTATGACCGAGTAATCAATTTACTCATGAACTATTTTAAACCATAATGAGAGTTAAATACAATACACCAATACACCAATTAAGGAACATATCATAACTGTATGGATTTAATCATTATTTATTCATTATTATTAACGAACATCAATTGTCCACTTAGAATTATTAATGTTATTTTCACTTTTTGAGTTATTTTTAATACATATAAACCTATCCAAATTAGTTATATGAATAATCCTTGAAACATATGGATACTCATATACATATACATTTAACCCGTGCCATCCTAAGAATATCCTTTGAAACACATATATTCAAGATAAACCCAACCTGGAATCATACCCCCCCCCTATATATATATATATATATATGTGTGTGTGTGTGTGTGTGTGTGTGTGTGTATTAGTGGAATGCAACCCTCATTACTTTAATGGGGTATAAATAAATACACACCCAAACACCTTCCTATATCGTCCCTAAACCATTTGTAAACCCTTGCAAAGGAAACGCCGATGAAAACAATGCATACACACTTTCTACTAATAATTGTGCTCGCGGCACTCTCTTAAGGTCGTGCACGTGTTGCCCCATTTAAAACTTTGTGCCTATATCCATGTGCACGGTGTTATTTTACATTCGTCCTCACGAAGTCACGAATGAACCCATCATGCCTAAAATTCTTTATTTTGAGGTTTTTTTCTCCCCCAAACACCAAGTTCTCAGAATCCCTAGTTCGCCATTAAGGCCCTTACAAAAACTCCTATCATCTCCAAAACATTGTTCTATGATCTCTAATCACTCTTAAATCAAAACCCAACATCTCATATTCATAATTTATATTTTAAATTCTTTAACTTGGTATAAATATTAATATAGCATGTTCTTCAATTCATTCAATCTTTAAACCCAAATTACATTCGATTAATAACAATATCGTTTATTAAATATGTGATTACCCACTAATAAACCCTTCCAACTATAAAACAAATCATATTTACAGTGAACAATGATTTAAAACAAGTTAGTCACAATATTCTAACAATATAAGCCATGTAGTTCTAAGTTAAACATTTCTATTGATATGCAGGTGGGTTTAATCATTTAATCAATTCAGATCTACATGGATAAGTTTAATAATTAGATTTACATGTCCTTAATTAGATTAAAAAAACCCCAACGACATGCTTTTAATCAATATATATATATATATATATATATATATATATATATGGGAATGAAAATCGTAAATAATTTACATTAGTACGATAATCAAGATATAATTTATTGCCTTAAATGAGGAAAGAACCGTAGTTGAATCCACTTTATTGCTCTCCAGTTCTCTCAAAGTTAGTCACTACTGAGAAATGGCATATGATGTGTTATGATGATTATTTAGGTATAATTATCTATTTATAACCCTAATCACACAGGTCCTTTATGGAACCACACTCAGACCCAAAAATAATCCCTAAACACTAACCATGAGCTCTTAAAACTTGGCCAAAAATGGTACTTACCCCTGGGCTCAATTTGGCACATTAAAAATGTCATCTTAGATATGTTTTTCTACAGAGTACAATTCCAACATTATTAAATCGTAATGTAAAATTATTCACCACCATGTTATTAAATCGACAAATCATTAAAATATTATTTAAATTCTCATTTAAATTTTTGATTAACAAATCAAACCAATTCATTACAATAAATTGTCCATTAAATTACTCAAGTAAAATATTAATTAATTATTAGATAATCATTTATTTGATTATAAAAATATGAGATATTATATTATCATATGTATTGTTATAAATGCTTCATGCGATATTGAAAATAATGAACTGTGTCAGGAATCATTCAAATTGAAAGATTAAACGTAAAGACTCTCAAAATTCAAGGTTTCTAAGTTAATAAAGAAAATGCCTTAAAATATTGAAAGCGTTCAACTTGAAAAGGATAGTTATTTAACTTTATGAATGGCTTACATGTTGAAATATCTACAATCAAATAACAGAATGAGATTTTTATGAAAGAAAATAATGAAATTGAATTGCAAAACGTGATTTTAAAGGTTAGATTCGAGAGATTTTTAATTCAGTTTGGAAAAAGGAAATGTTTCAAAATGCAATTAGATGAAATATCGTGTAAAAATGAAAAAATCTATTTAAATATAATAAAGTCAAGGGAGACAAATTTGGAATTGTATTTTTAAACTTAAATGAAAAGTTTAAAGAAAAGGTTGTATCACCTTTTGAACCAAGTCTTGTGTTGAGATCTAAACCTATGTACAACCTTAAAAAAAGGATAAGACTGAACCAAAGTTGTTGCCAAAAAATAATAAGAACTTTGATAAAAAAATTGAAAATCAAAAGGATCAAAATTCATTTAAGTATTTTAGATATTCAATTTGTAGTAAAGATAATGACATTGATCAATTTTGTTTAAGAAGAGAACTCTTGAAAAAGAGAATAATGTTCCTTTAGAATGCGATTGCTAGACAAATTTTTCATACACATGTTCATTTTTCTTCACATTTTTTATTTAACGGATATATGAACCTTAATTGTCGACGAATGCTTAGTAGAAAATAAGTATTTGTTTAGAGAAGGAAAGTTTTTAAAAGGAGATATCCCGTAAGGTATTTGAAAGTCTATTGGGCTAAAATAATGAGAAATGTTGATTTTTTGGTCAATCAAGAAGTAAGGATAGAAGAATTATTAATGAGAGAAACATATTCATTTAAGGATGAAAAATAGGTTCTTATGGTTTTAATAATATGATTGATTGGTTGACCTATGAATGCACCAAGAATGAGGACTGAGAAAGTGGATGTTCCTAAAGTTAGGAAATAGGTTGTTTATGGTACCTCCTATGGATCTGGGAGACACCATATTCCCCCCCACCGAGATAGGTAGTTTGTAGGTTGCAAGGGTCCTTTGCTGATTGATTTTTCCATTCTTGGGTAACTTTAATGTTTACGTATATTTATTAAGTTCGAGTTATCACTGTCATATTGTGGGTATTTTTGTACTTTTGGTCATATTTATATTTCCATACCATTTTCATTTCATGAATTTTATGTGCCATAGTCTCGCTTATAAAAATCCAAAGAAAATTATTTATTGTGTGCCTACTTATTTTGACCTTAACATGTGTAAATGTCAATTGATAATTGTTGATAAGCATAAGACAATTTGATTAGTTTAATTTCATGATTTATGATCTAAATGTTTAGAAATATCTTAAAAATGTCATGAAATTTAATTTGTGTGAGTGTATTATGGATTCTTATATTGTAGCTTCACTACACTGCACTATTACATATGTTTTGGTTGTTTTTCAGACTTACTTTTATTATTGAGATATGGTTCATTTATGCTTATCATCGTATGAAATTATTGTAACTCTTCATGGTATAATTTATGTGAATGATAGTCATTTAGAATTGAATGAGTTGATAATGAGTTTGTTTTATGCATCGATAAGGGATACAATTAGAGTTATAGCACCTAACTTGAATTTAGTATCTTTTGGTAGGTTTCATATAATATTTTTTTGAAAAAGAAATAAATGGTAAAATCTTATGTTATTTAAAAGCCAAATGGACAAGTGCGAAAAAATTAATACTTTACCCCATAATGACACTTTATATGTGAGACTTATGGTGAAGGGATATAAAATTTCAAGAGTATTAGATGATCGAATAAGTTATATGGTTGTAATTTTCAAGAATTTCTTCGGAGGTTAAAATCATAACACTAGATGCTAATTTTTTTAGGAGAAAGTCTTCCTTTTGGAAATGTGTCACTTGAATTAGTCATAGGGATATGTCCAACTTGCATCAAAAATAAAGTAAACTTCTTTATCATATATCAAAACATGATATCAACTTCTAATATCATCCTGGTGTGAGTCTCCTTGAAAAATATTGAATTTGTACCTTCAATAGTGCATCAGATGATAATGTTCCCAATCCACTTTGGAGTGAGTGAAGTGAAGGTTGACCAAGTAGAAAAAATTTCATACAACATCAACACTTTGAATCCTTGAGAAAAGGAATAGTTAAAGAATGATGAGGTGGCTAAAGAGGTAAAATACATTGTCTTCAATGATGATAATATAATGAGACCATAAAAATCATCACTTTTGTAAAATCCTACATTAGAAAGAAGTTAATAAACCTCTTAAGTTGAAGGAAAAATATATTGGAAAGGATCCAAGTTAAAGTGTTGGGATAGATCCAAAAACTATTTATCATGAATTTGATGTAGATCCTAAAAAAAAGAGTCTTAAGTTGGAACAAAGAAAATTTTACCTTGATACGTATGTGGTAGTATAAGAAGAGATCGACAAGATGAAGGAACCCAAATTTATGCAGGAGATAAACACTACGCCATTTAGGTCACGTTGTCGTGATTAAGAACTATGATAAAAATAGTTCTCAGGGTCAAGGACCTTGAAAAATCTTAGGGGTGAGGGGAAAGCTGCCCTTTCTCGGGTCCTTTTTACACTGATGATATCATTAATAAATGTGGGTGACCAAGACTTGTCATGATCATAGACCATAACAACATAAAAATTATCATGGTCATGTCACGGTTATTCATCGTGACAATTATTGGTATTATCACATTTTTTTCATAGTTCTTGACCATGACATGTCCAAACTTAGCTATGAGTACGGTTGACTTTGGCCATGCACACGAGTGTAATCAGTGATGAAATTTTTGCCATGTTGTGCGCATGGTCCTAATTATTGCTGTGTGAGTTACCCTCATTTTTTTTTACAATTTTTAATAATCCTTAACCGGAATTGTCGCGGTCAAGGACGGTGACAAAACTGTAGAAAATACAATAAAATATTATTGGATAGTAACTACTACCCAAAAGTAAACCTATTTAAAAAGTCGTATTTTTTTCAAACCAGCATCAACACAATTAATAATGTAATATGACATAACAATGAAATCAGAACCAAAATACACTAATTACATCTATCATACCAAATTAATGTTTCAAGTTAATTACATCAATACATCACAAGTTTAATTACATAACCAAAATTTATCGAATGTAAAATACTAAAAAAACATAATATGGTTTCAGTAGAAAAGTCGCTCAAACGATCTATTCCACCAATGAGCCATTAATATGACGGACACTGGCTTGCTCATACAAGAATAATACCTCATACTCTTTCCCCGCCATAATCTAAATGGCCTGAACCCCAAACTGAAAGTGCTGCAGTGAATAGTGCACCATGGTACCCGAAGTGATGGTCATATCCTTCAATCCCTTGGAAATTCGGTCCCCTCCATGCGTGCCAAGGATATGTAATTTGTCCCAAGGTGTCTCAAATGGATTCGTGATAATTGGGTTAGGGTAGAGTACACATTGTAATGGGATAATCAGTTGTTAGGATTCATTAAGGGGGATGGAGTAGTGGTTCCCTCACCAACATTCTCATATCCCTTTACTTTATCCTTCCCCTTCCCCTTACCATTATACGTGACTAAACATGTGACCCTTTTGAACATATGGTTCGTATATTGTTGGAGACTTTCCAATTTTGAGTCGGTGTTTGATTTGTACGTGTCGAACATGGAGCATAACCCACTGTTAATTCAAGCAGTTCCTGTTAACCTTGACTTTCCTATTCATGAACTAACACCGTGACTATAAGCTTGTCTCTCTAGACCCCAAACTTGGCTCAATTCCTCTGTACTCATTGATGTGGTGTTACCATCACTCAAGGTGTTATGCATTGCCCATAGACTCTCCCAAAATACAATTAAAACACATTATTAACTTTGAAAAATAATATAAATAGTCTGAAATTGACAATATAATTCCAATTATAACTTATGATGATCTCGACAACTTGCGAATTAGAAGTCTCACCCTTCTTGGTTAGAATCTTTATATATAAGTCAATATTATGTGACTTTCTCCTGGGACACTCCTAAACTCCTAGAAAATGCGACCAAATTAAAGCAAAGTATTGGGTTTTGCTTATAGAATTCTTCCTTCTTGCATATGTTGGGATATTTGGACTTCTAGATGTGAAAAATAATGAGGGGGAAAACATGTGTTTCATAACGTGAAATTACATATTTTAGATTTGTTCCATATGAATATTAAAAAGGATGAGAGTTTTCCAAAGGTCTTTAATCTAAATAATGAGAAAACTTGCAATACTATGGTGATAAAGGAAATAACTATGTTTCTTATCAAATGGAGAAGAACAACGAAAGGTGAGCCAAAATTGAATGTCAAAGGTTATTCTAAAAGTTATCCATTCCTTTAAATACAAGTATAAAAGGTGGTCTTGGGCCAAACCATGTTTCTTTATAGTCTGGGCCTAACTAATTAGGTATATGGACTACACTAGGGACCCAAGAGAAATAATTAAATTAGATTCCAAATAAATACTTCGAAATCCCAAATTACAACTACCATAATTTATTTTCTTTATTTATTTAATCATAATTAATTCCACTAAATAATTATGACCGCACTCCAGTTTAATTATCTTAAAAATCACTTAGATATAAAGAGGACTTATTTACAAAGTTTATTATAGTACATAATATGATTCACGACATTAAGTGAGCGATACTCGCCTGGTGAAATCAATTTATTGTTAATCAATTATAACCAAATTATAAAATATTCCATCGAACTAGTTTTACTTGGTGGAAACAAAGCATATAAGTCTATCAAGGGGGTGTCATAATCCACGCTATCCATCAGTCGTAGATTCCTCCAAATTATAATATCAGACCTACTCACATAAATGTTATTCAATATGCGAGGATCATTTGACCCGATATACTCATAGCAATCAAATTGACATTTGCAAAAGTATTATGATACTCATAATTCTCAAGATTAAGAATATACACACCATTTTCAAATGGTGTGAGATTTCCTGAGTCTAATAAAGACATACCTTAGAATCAAATATCATGGGGATGGTTTTCAATACAGTCATTGGATATATCGATTAGAATCCTCTGTCGAACAATAATACAACTTCTAAATCCATCAAACAGGTTCCCGTAGTTTGAGATAAACTACAAGGATTGCATCTCAACCTTTTTGATTGGATGTCAACTACCTATTTAGGTTGTGAACATTTCAATAGTACTAAAACTAGAATTTATTCTCCAAGTGATCTACCTAAATATGACTCATAAAAATTCCATTAAGATCTATTAATCGATATGTTGACAATATATTTAGACCAAATATAAGGAATTCTCATAACTATTATTCTGATTTCTAGATGAACTCACACACCTTTACTTAAAAGTAAATGTCATACATGATTTTAAAAATAAAACCCCAAGAATCTGTCACTTAGTCTTAGAGCCATGTATCCAACTCCTTACCCATTTACATGGTAGTTTACTACCTTTTGGTAGAACATTAATCGAGTGTTATCCAATAAAAACTTGGTCATAAATGTGGTGGATGTCACAATCTTCTTGATTACACCTTAACCCCAACAATCTTCCATGTTTACAACAAAACATGATTACTTGATCAAACTGAATGACCCAATAACTTGATGTTAGATTAAATTCATAAATGGATGTCATAACATTACATCACTTTTCTTTTTAGTCTTTTTACTATGTATGTGTCAAGATGATTTTCAAGAAAGTAGTCTTGATGTTAAAAGAATCTTGACAGACTTCAGCATGGCTTCCACAAGAGGAGTTTCTCATAGTCTGATGATGTTGAAATCTTGCACCACCAGATAAGTGATGATGAGCTCAAACAATAGTAACCATGGCAGCCATAGAGATGTAAGTGTATAAGTATGTAGAAGGAGATGAGTATAAGAGGAATAAGATAATGATGTATAATGGTTCAGCCAATTTGGCCTACATCCACAGTGAGTGTGTGTGTTCCACTAAGTATGGGCACTAATGGCCTTGGATACTGTAAGAGGGTACTTTAGATTATATATGTGGAGGCGTAACCCCTATTGAGTATGGTAACCACGAGTTAAATTAGCCAACACCCTAGACTAATTATAGGAAACACACACACAAAACTCAATGAAGATGGACTCAGTTTAAACTCACAAAGCCTCTCGTGTATGACTCAGGGAATAATAATGAACTTTAGAAGTGACTTAGCTAGAGGGAGAGGGAAATAAGCACCCTAGATACATCCTGATAGGCAGGTAGCAACACACCAAACTCCCTCAAGAATCTCTGTCAAATATTAAAAGCTTCGTAATAAATGACAATGGTGAGTCAGTGAACTCTCTAGTTTGCAATGATTCTTTTTCTTAATTCTCCAAAAAGATCATCCTCTCCTCAAAGGTGGTTGGGGTCCTTAAATAGCCCCCCACACCACCCCCGAGGCAACTCAGTCATTAAAGAGTATGAAAGACATCCCTCATACTTTATGTCACAACATTAAATGCCTGATGCACTAGTTGTCTCCACGTCATAAACATTAAATGCCAAGACATGCCTTTTGCCTATCCACTGTGTGTCAGGGGTTTGTTGTCGCAGAGGTGGTTCACCAACTACCTGACAGCCCCAAATACCACAGCGGTTTACTCAAGTGTATGTCTGACAAACGTTTAGATGGCTAGTGACATCACCCATAGTAGATGTGACATTAAGTATAGGGTTGTTTGGTCCATAACTTAATGCCCGATAGAACTCCAAGCTGCTCCGCTTGAGGTTCCACGGTCAGGGTCCTTCGGTGTTTTACCAGGTGTATCTAAGGTGGTCAGGACAAGCCCCAACGGTGCCTTACTTCTCAATCCTCCAAACCAGGTCCCTCTAAAGTTCCCACAGTGAGGTCATTCGATAGAGCATGAAAGCTCTCCCAGGCCCTGCCAAGCCTGGTCTCTCGTAAGTACCGTTTGACCTCATACAAAACCCTTTAGTTATTATCGTTACGTCATTACAATCGTTAGAGCTTACAGAAATCAATAATGAAAGTACGATGTGATTAAAACAATAAGCTAATATATGAGTTGCCACGCTGAGCTGCCTCGCCAAGATGTCACGCTTGAGTTGCCACGCTGAGCTGCCTCACCAAGATGCCACGCTTGAGTTTGCCACGCTTGAGCTTATCCTCAGAACACTGTTGCTAATTAGTGGATTATCCCTAATCCCAGGATTACCTTCAGGCCCCCTCTACATTTGCCCCTTCGTGGAGGGATTTGTTGTGGGAACAAGAAGTGCCTCCACGAAAACTTTTTAATCCGATGAACCTTCTCTGTCTGGCCTGCTGCTTTTTTCTAATGCTGAGCCGCAATCGTTCCAGCTTGAATATCTGAAATTCTCCCGAAGGACCTGCTAATATTCTCCCAGTAATGTTCGAAAAAGCGAAAAAATTCTCCCCGATGTAACTGAGTCATAACTAAACAACGTTTGAGCTTCTGTCGAGGGGACATCGTGGCTTTTTTGAACCGTTGGGACACCTTCTTTGTTGGGGGGTTTATTGGATATGTCAGAGAAAATCTTGGCGCCCAAAACTCAATCTTGCTTAGGAAGGTAACGGTGGCTGTTCCCTAGGTGTCACTTCATTAATTGATGGCAGTTCCCCAGGTGTTACTTCATTAAATGACGTAGCGTTGTCTTTTCCATGTCAAAACACTTCCCGAAGTGCCACGTGTACATTTGAAATGATTGCAGGCGGCTACACACGTGCAATGGTGGGAAACTTAAACGAAGAACTTAAAAAATTAAACGGCCAAATCTCCCAAACACTTAAAACCTTTCTTTCTCTTACTTTGCCACTACCTTCTTCAAATTTCCTTCGCTTTTAGAGAGAGAGAGCTTCCATTGTTGAGCATCTGAAACCTCCATTGCTGTTCAAGCTTGTGCCTTCCTTTTCTTGCTCTCATCTTCTTCGCCACCTCCTGTGGTTGTTCTTCCGCCATTGTCGTGCTCAGGCTCCTCTAACTCAAGGTTGTTTTTTTTTGTTTGCACTAACACTCTGTCATGGCTTCTCAAAGTTATCCCACCATCTCTTCAACCAGTGCGCCGCCTGCTACTGCTGTCGCCACCACTACTGGTGCCTCTGCCTTGGATGCTGTCCGTCGTGATCAGTTAAGGTTTTATCGTCGCTCTCCCATTTTTGGCGAAGATGATTGCTTTGCTGCTGCTTGCAAGACTGTCAACTTTGAATGCAAGTTTGAGTCCTTAGTGCTGGGTGACGAGGACGAAGAACCCTCGAAGTGGGGCTTTCTTCCTCCAGAGGGGACTCTCCGGTTTCGTCTGGAGCGAGGGGACTTCCAATGGTCCCAAATTGACTTCGAAGCACCAGGTGGTTCTCCTGCCCATTTTGCTGCTTGGAACTCTCACATGGTGAGTTCCTATGGTGATATTTTGAGTAAGATTGGCCTTCAACGGGCCAAATGGTTTGGTGAGTTTACTCTCTCCAAAAATAATGCTGCTCTCCCCATTCTTGTTTCTCGTTGGAACGTGACGACTCACACATTTATTGCTGCGTGGGGCGAGTTCACGATAACCCTAGAAGATGTCTGCGAGCTTCTAGGGCTCGAAGCAACAGGTCATGAGCCTTATACCGATGAGCCTCTTGACGCCGAAGAGACTGCTGACCGTTTGGCGTTGGACCGAATATGCCGAAGTTGCATCGGTTCTTCAAACAAAGCTACCTTCACTCCGCTGATTAATTATTTCTTCAAGGGTTCTAGTGAAGGTAGTTCTTCAATTTCAACGGATGCCCCTGGCCAAGGTACTTCGTTAGAGCTCCCTGCTTACATCCTTGTGATTCTGTCCCGCTTTCTTTTGACGGGAAAACCAAACGATCAGCCCCGAAGGGACCTTATCAACATATCCCTTCGTTTGGCCCGGGGCATCAAACTTCCTTTGGCTGCAATTGCCCTAGGGTCCCTCTACACCTGGCTTGACAGAACGTTGTTCGATATGGAACGATCCCTTGGCCGTTATAACCTGGCCAATTTTGCTAACAGCATCCTTCTAACCAGCTTTCTTTACGTGCGCTTTCCTGTTGTGGCGGCCAAGGCCAACCGTCCTCCTTCTGGGGAAACCATTTTGCCCCCCCGCTCTTATATTTATCACAAGAGGCAGAGCCGAAAAGAGCTGATCGCCTCAATTGATCGTTTTGAGGACTTTGTTATGAGGCCTTACGGAGAGGATGCCTTTGTTCACACTTGTGATTTCTTTTAGGATGAATCCAGGGTGGTACAGGTGGGGGTAGACATTGAAGATCCTCAGTTAGCCGTGGTGCTTCTCCTTTCTCCGGGGTATCTGCCTTCCTACACCGAGTGGGGATATTCCAGCGAACATTACAACCCCAATCGGTGTAGTCGTCAATTTGGGTTTGATCAGGGGGCTCCTCGCTCAGTTTTCCAATCCTCAAACCCGAAGGTTAGCTTTAGTGAGGCATGTTCCTTATTTTCCTCCACTGCTGCGTGGGGGATAAGTGAATCAATGGCTGGGAGAGTCACCATTCCCTCCAACAAGAGGCAAGGGAATGTGACCAGTCTATTTGCCACGAAGTTCTGGCCGAGACAACTGGCTAACATTGCTGAATTCATAGATGGCGAGCCGGTGTACCCTCCAGTTCTTTCATTTGCTGCGATGGAGCTGGGACTCAAAGGCAACTCCATTCTGGGGATTGAGTTCCCTCTAAGCAAAACCCCTAAGGGGCCTTCCAAAGAGCTACCTCTGTTATGCCCCATGACTCCCACTGCCATATCCAAAGGGAAAGGTGCTGGGGTATCCAGGAAGACTGCTCCTTCGACTGGAGCTACTGGTGATGAAGGGTCTTCGCGGCCGTCGACCAAGAAGGCCAAGAGTGGGGTAGCCTCCACGAAAAAGGCAAAGTCCAAATCCCAGATTCCTGTGGCAGCCCTACCCATAGCCTCCGTTCCTCCTCCCATATCTCCTGAAAGGGCCGAGAGGTTAAGGAGGGAGGCGCAGGCTGAGGTAGATCGGGTGAATGCAGAGTTTCAACGGCGCGCTGTCGTCGTTCCTCCCTCGGTTGTCTTCCCCACGATCGTCGTCGATCCCACTGAGCCAGCTGCAAAGAGGAGAAAAGGTTCGAAGGTTCCTCAAGCCACTGGTAGTGCCATGACAAGGCTGAGGAGGAAGACTTTAGGCACCAAGTCCCAGCGGAAGCAAGTTTCCTCGGTGCAAGCTTCTCCTTCTTCTTCCCAATCTGAGGTATGCATTGCTGACTTAATTATTATCTCCTTTTTGCTTGAGGGTGACTATCTTTACTTGTGTGTATACTTATCCCTCCCCCCCTTTCTTTGACAACTGTTTTGCAGGGGGTTGAAATAGAAAAACCAGACTCGTCCAGTCCTCCCGTGAGCCCTTTTGTGGGGGGACGCTTCGGTGTATCTCATACCGATGTGACTCCTCCCCGTTCCCCCATGACGGGGCTTACGTATTCTCGTCGTTTAGTCAGCCAACGTGCGAGGGATGTCATTGCGGGAGGTGATGCCGTTGACCCTGCGAGTGCTTCCTCGCCTGAAGCGATGACCCTGCCCGAAGTGGCACCTCCCGAGATAACACCTTTGGTCCCTTCAGATTTACAGGCCTCATCCGAGGTTCCTCTGCCCCTTGTACTTGCTGAGGAGAGTGAACCCGAGGTATGATGTGATCTGTAATTTGTTTGTTGTAGTTCTTTCAGTCATATTCTTTCCTTATTTGGCTTACTGAATTGTGATATGTTTTGGGTACCCCAGGTTGAAGTGTCTTCGTTGTTGGAAAGTATTCTTCTTCCAACGATGCTGATGAGACCCCCGACTGTCATTCCTTTGTTTAGCACCATAACTGAGGTAAGCAACACGTCGAGCTATTTCTTCATATTTTCTGTGCCCATTCTTCTTTTCTAACACTTGGCTTTGTGCACAGTTTTCTCCCGATCTTGCATCAACTCCTGTAGTGAGGGCCCAGGTTGGTGTGTTTACACCCCCTCCTGATGTGGCTTTGTTTGAGGGCTCCGTGTCCTCTCGTGATGAACCCCATATGCTTTCCCTTGTGCCCTACACGGGTGATCAGGTTTGGACAAGCGTGGAGGCTTCTGCGTCCAGGGATCCCGTTATGGCATCTGGGGTAATAATTACTCCCCCAACGGTTCCTGTCCCTGTGGCTGCCTCAAATGCTCCCATTGTGACTGAGGAATATCTTTCCTCCTATCTTTTGTTAAGATTTTCATAATCTCCATCCTATAACGTTGACTTAACAACGAAAGCGCTTGTTAAGATTTTTCACAAACTCCACCTTATAACGGTGACTTAACAACGAAAACACTTGTTAAGTTTTTTTTTCATAAACTCCACCTTATAACGGTGACTTAACAACGAAAACACTTGTTAAGTTTTTTTTCATAAACTCCACCTTATAACGGTGACTTAACAACGAAAACACTTGTTAAGATTTTTTCGCAAACTCCACCTTATAACGGTGACTTAACAACGAAAACACTTGTTAAGATTTTTCATAAACTCCACCTTATAACGGTGACTTAACAACGAAAACGCTTGTTAAGTTTTTTCCATAAACTCCACCTTATAACGGTGACTTAACAACGAAAACACTTGTTAAGATTTTTCATAAACTCCACCTTATAACGGTGACTTAACAACGAAAACGCTTGTTAAGTTTTTTCCATAAACTCCACCTTATAACGGTGACTTAACAACGAAAACACTTGTTAAGATTTTTTCGCAAACTCCACCTTATAACGGTGACTTAACAACGAAAACACTTGTTAAGATTTTTCATAAACTCCACCTTATAACGGTGACTTAACAACGAAAACGCTTGTTAAGATTTTTCATATCCTTATTTGGGCTTTTCTTTTCAGGTTGCTCGGGAAGATTCGCCCCCAGTCCTCTCACCTGTAGGCTCGCCCTTCCGAGAACCTGATGCTTCGGAAAATTCTATTCATGATGATCAAGGTTCTACGACTGGTGCTGCAGTCGAGAGCGAATCTGGGTGTGAGGTCCCTCTTCCCGACCTAGCTCCTCACTCGTTCTGTCTCATGGTGCTTCGGCAATCTCCTCAAATGCCCGTCAACCATCGGCTGGTGATTGAACAATTGGTGGATCACCATCCTGAGACCTTCACACCGGATTGCCTGCGCTCAAATATTCATGTGATAAGTCACAGGCTGCAAGGCATGGCGATCGTTGTTGCTGAAATTGCTAGTACCCCCACTGCCAGTGTTACCAGATCCCTTCTCAACCAATTTCTAGGTTTTCTGAAGGAGTTGGGGCGTGATGGTTTCCGTTTTGACTGGCTTATAACGCATCTGAAGACTTTGAAGAACCAGCAACTGATCGGCCAGAGGGAAGTGTTGATAAGGTACCAGGAGGACCAACGGGCTGAGGAGGTTAAGTTAGCCGAGCTGGCACCTCTTTTGGAATCGGCCGATAAAGAAGTAACGAAAGCCGAAGAAGCTCTGCGTTTGGCTAAGCTAAAATGGGAAAAGCTCCTTATTGAACGCGCCCAGGTGCAAACCAGGCTAGAGGTTGCTGTCAACGCTCAAAATTCGTTTGCATCAGCTTCTTCGGGCCTCCCCGGGGATTTTTTCTCTTCCCCGGATCTGTGGTTTCTCCTAGCGTAGTAAAACTCCTGTACATATTTTCTTTCTTTCATTCATGTAATTCCTGGGCAGTAGTTCCCTATTTTGCTTGTAATGCTCTCTTCTTTAATGAATGGAAGAATGTACGTTGTTTAGTTTATCTCTGAGTTATGCTTGCTTTCATATCAATGTCTATATTTCATATCATCAGTAAAACTTGTATATTCATAATAAGAAGACCCAATACATCGATGGTTCAAACAAACTGTCTACACATGATATACTTTCAGCCATTTATTGTTAATTTTGAATGGCCTATCTTCCTCCAACTTAGAAATTAGGCAATAACCTGAATCATGAGCTTCGTTCACGATGAAAGGTCCCTCCCAATTGGCTGCGAACTTTGGCAGAGGAAGTCCCCTAATGTGTTTCACTGCTGCCTTCAAAACGAGATCTCCCTCCACGAACCTCCTTGGTCTTACCATGTTGTCATATGCCCTAGAGAGCTGCTTTGTATACATTTGAAAATGTTGCATCGCGTTGTCTCTGTGTTCATCCAATGCCTCCAACTGCACATGCCTGTTCTGAGGGAGCATGCTGCTTCGCAAGGCGTATCGAGCCGAGGGAACTTCCAACTCTACTGGAAGAATTGCCTCAGCCCCATAGACAAGGGAGAACGGAGTGTACCCTGTGGGCTTCCTCTTCGTCGTTCGATAGGCCCACAACACTGTTGGTATCTTGTCATCCCACGATCCTGGAAAGTCCTCCATCGTTTTAGCCAAGATATTAACCAGAGTTTTGTTAGTTGCTTCAGCCTGACCATTCCCCTTCGGGTATGCTACCGTTGAAGTGTGATGAACAATGGAGTACTTGTCTGTGAGCATCGTTACTTCTGAGTTGACGAAGGGAGTCCCATTATCTGAGAGAATAACCTTTGGGATCCCAAAACGGCAAATGATATACTCTCTGATGAAGCTACTCACTACTCCAGCCGTTGCCCTTCTAAGTGGTATTGCTTCAGCCCATTTTGTAAAGCACTCCGTTGCTACCAGTATCCATATCTTACCCCTCGACGAAGGATGTATCGCCCCCACGAGGTCGAACGCCCAAGTGTGGAAAGGATAAGGCGTTGCCAGAGAGTGTAAGTCCACCGATGGGGCATGGATCATATTTCCATGAAGCTGGCAAGCCTTGCATTTTCGGACAAATTCGGCGGAGTCTTTCTCCATCGTTGGCCAATAATACCCCAACGTCATCAGCTGATCATATAACTTGGCCCCTCCCATGTGAGCTGGGTCATGGGCTTGTTTGAGGACCTCAGTTGCTTCTTCTTTTGTAATGCAACGCAACGGCCTGTTGAAGTACCCCCTTCGATAAAGCTGCCCCTCTTGGATATAGAACCTCGGGGCCCTTCGCCTTAGTCCCATCGCATCCAATTTCTCCGTTGGGACAATTCCACCCTGAATAAAGTCGATATAGGGCTGCCTCCAGTCTGTTTGGGCTTCAATGAAATGGCACTCAGCTGCTTCGAAAAATAGCTGACACTTATCACAATTCCGTTGTAGTTCTGCCGCATCCTGTTTCATTTTAGGCCAAAAATATCCCCCTCTTTGAATTCTCCTATAAAGAGGTATCTCAGTTGTTTCGCAGTGCTCCTCATGTGTTTTCTTCAACCTCCGCTCTGCCTCCTCTGGCCCAATGCATCTCGATAACCATCCCCCTGCATTTCTGAAGTAAAGATTTCCCTGGTTTGTAAAGTATTGGGCCAACTCTCTGAGTCCCATAGCTCCTTCGCCAGACTCCAGTTGCTTCCTGACCTCTCCTCTCCAACCCGCGTCTCCCTCCGTCGGTAGTATTGACTGTATCACCGAAGGAGCTGTTCTTCGTTGGATCGTAACAATAGTCGTATCGCTCCTCATGACCATCTTTTGAGCAATAGTGGCATAAGCGTCTGGATGTCGGTTCATTGTTCTGGGATGTCTTCTGATTTTGGCCCGATGGAACTGGCTGAGGAGCCTTTGAATGATCGTTCTGTACGGTGCCAAATTCATGTGTTTCAACGCATATTCTCCATTAACTTGCTGAATTACTAAGTTCGAATCACCCTTGATGCAGAGTGAACGAATTCCCCTTCGAAGAGCCTCCAGCAACCCTAGTACCAACGCTTCGTATTCTGCTTCGTTATTGGAGCAAGGGAAATCTAGTTTGTAGGAAAGGCAAATTTCCTCCGTTCCTTTTGAAAGGATGACCCCTGCCCCTCCTTTTTTTTCAGCCGAAGACCCATCGAACTGCATCGTCCATTCCTCATCGGTTGTGTCCAGATAGTTGGCTTGTAAGTCGTCTCCCGGAATGTCTTCTTTAGGTGGTTCAAACGTTCCTGATGGAAAGATTGCCAACAGATCAGCATACGCCTGGCTCTTGATAGCACGAGGAACCACACACTTTAAATCATATTCGGAGAGAATAAGGAACCACCTAGCTGCCCTGCCAATCAAGATAGTTCTAGCCAACAAGTACTTAATAGGATCACATCTAGTTACAATATGAATTGTAAAAGACAGCATATAATGTCTAAGTTTTTGTGCTACAAAGACTAAGGCCAAACAATGCCTTTCTAGGCTGCTATATCTAATCTCCGGCCCATGTATGATCCTACTGAGGTAATACACTCGCCGTTCTTGTCCGTCGATCTCCTGTGCCAGCAAAGCTCCAACGGACCTTGTAGTGGAGGTGAGGTATAGCTGCAACGGTGCTCCTGCCTGTGGAGGAACCATGATTTGCGGTGAAACGAGCAGTTTCTTCAACTCATCGAGGGACTCCTGGTGATCCTTTTCCCACCTGAACTTTGTGTTCTTTCGCAGCAGTTGCATCAACGGGTGTGTTACCTCGGCCAATCCTGGTACAAATCTTCTGAGGTAGGAGACCTTTCCGAGGAAGCTTTTTAGCTCCTTCGCCTTTCTTGGGTACGGCATTTCTAAGATCGCGCGTTGTTTATCCTGGTCCATCTGCACCCCTTGTCGATCAACCACGAAGCCCAGAAACTTCCCACATGTTACTCCGAAGACGCACTTCAATGGGTTCATCCTTAGTTTATACTTCCTACATCGAGTAAACACCTTCTTTAAGTCATTTAGGTGGGACTCCTCCTTCTTCGATTTGATGACCAAATCATCCACATAGAATTCTACAAATTTGTGGAGGAAATCGTGAAAAATGGCCATCATTGTTCTTTGATAAGTAGCTCCCGCGTTCTTAAGTCCAAACGGCATTACTTTGTACATGAAATTGCCCAACGGGGTTCTGAATGCCGTTTTCTCTGCGTCCACGGGGTCCATCTTGATCTGATTGTACCCAACGTACCCATCCATGAAGCTATACATCTCATGTCCAGCCGTGGCATCTATCAAGCTATCGATGGAAGGTAGAGGGAACTCATCTTTGGGGCAAGCCCTGTTCAAATCTCTAAAATCCACACAGATCCTTATTTGATTCTTGTCCTTCTTCCCTACTGGCACAATGCTAGATAGCCACAGGGGATATTGTATTGGTTTGATGAATCCTGCTGCCAATAAACGCTGAACCTCTTCCTTGATCTTCAAGTCCAACTCAGGTTTATAAGTTCTTGTTGCCTGTTTTACCGGGATGGCTGAAGGTGTCACGTTTAGCTTGTGGCAGCTCACTTCCTCATCTAGCCCTTCCATTTCGGTATACTTCCACGCAAAGACATCTATGAACTCCCGGATTAGCCCAACCAGGGCTTCTCGCTTCGCCTTACCGAGATCCTTCGCGATGAAGATGGGCCTTGGGTCTTCCCCTTCTCCTGCCAGGTTCAACCGCTCCAACTCTTGTGCCTGGGGCTTCGGTTGATTTGCCATGTAGTCTGGTTCTTCGGCGACCTCCTCCACGAACTCCTGTATGTTGGAGTTGTCTATCACCATACACTGTCCCTGTTGATCTATCAAGAAACACTCATATAACGGGTCAGCCCCATCCTCGGTCTCTTCGGCCGCCCGCTCACATCGTTATAAACGGTATACCACCTTCCCCTCCTCAGTGATCACCTTCTTGCATTGCCTGTTGGTAGCTGTTGCCAAGGCCTTCCTCTTCCTTTCTCTCTAAGCCTCAGCGATTCTTCCTCCTGAAAAGCGACTCAGCACGCTTTGCCGTTGGACCTCATGCTCCACAGGATCCATTCTAAGCTTTACTTTGTTTTTGAGCTGCTTCGTAGTACCTTGGGGTCGAGGGATCACCTGATGGGTTTCTTCGGCCCTCAACCCTTCATTATTCGCGGCTTCTTTGCCTTGCTCGTTCAGAGGCCCCATTCTATCTCTGATCGAGGGAACCCATGCCCCCTCCATTCTTCTTGTTAGGACTCGAGCATCTTCCTCCAACTCCGTATAAAAGGCCGCATCCACAAAGTGAGCTTCCTCGATGGCGAAGGGCCTTTTTGTAGCCCTAATGGTCACTTCTGTTCCTTTAACATTCGCCTTGGCGCATTGATGATATGTTGAAGGAACTAAACCTTGATTGTGCATCCATACTCTTCCTATTAGTAAATGATAGGAAGTTGCACTTTCTATTACATGGAACTTGATGTGGGAACTCAGATTTCCCATTACAATTCCCACATTCACATACCCAATGGATTTGGAAGATTGGTTGTCATACCCTGAGATTACCAGAGGCATGGGAACCAACCTTTCTTCTGGGATATCAGCTGCGTGGAAGGAGTTGATCGGCATAATGTTGATGGAAGCACCCCCATCCATAAGCGTTCTTGCAAAACTAACCCCGTTGATACTGGCCGTCACATACAAGGGCCTGTTATGAGGGAACCTTACAGCTCTATCTGCATCGCTGAAGGTCACCTCTGATAGGAACTTTTTTACCAGCCTCGCCATGGGTCCTCTCCATTTCAGCGAGGGAACCGCGTCCTTCTTCGCGATGTCAAGGATCGCCCGAGTTATCTCCAGTCTGCTCTCCTTTGGTATCCCCACTTGATCGAAGAACCAAGCGAACTTTGGGGATTTTGAAACTGCGCTGTATTCTATGACTGGACCTGTTTCCTCGCCCTCAACGCTATAGGCGTCTTCTGCGTCCCTAGCACTTGCTTCATCATACGCCAGAACTACGTTGGCCATTCCTCTAGTGCAATACTCAAGTGCTTTATCGAACTCCCTCGTTGCCCCTCTCCCCTCTCGCTCTACCTCTTCATCATAGGCCGTCACAACATTGGCCCCATGCGCCGGGAGTGGGTTATTGTTAACGTTTTGTGGGGGAATTTGCAGCGTTCCCGCCTTCACGTACTTGTCTATGATTCTTCGCAGCGTGAAGCAGCTTTCTGTTGGATGCTGGA
This sequence comes from Sambucus nigra, assembly GCA_949130495.1. Lineage (NCBI taxonomy): Eukaryota > Viridiplantae > Streptophyta > Magnoliopsida > Dipsacales > Adoxaceae > Sambucus > Sambucus nigra. The sequence goes on along the minus strand of OX422208.1, from coordinate 356,627,032 downwards.
CCTTTCGATGCACCTGACAATATTTGGGATTGGCCCTAGTTGCCAAGTCGGGCTCCTCTATCGGGACACCTTTTGGCTCGTAAACCGTTCCGCCTTGGACCATTGCGTTATAGCAACTCATAGCCTCCTCCACCGTACAAGGCAACGGTGGCGGGTCTTCCCTATCCCTTCCGAACTTTATTTTGTTGTCCTTCCTCTGGGCCTTGCCCCCATCTTCTCTCTCGACATATCCTACCCGTGGGGCCTGAGTCCTTCCCCCGATGGGTTGTATCGTCTGTCTGAACATCATGGGGGCTACTACCGGGCTAGGTCGCACCACCAACGATATATTTCTTGCAGATTTTAAGAAAGCTGAAAAAGTTCCCTCGCGTGTCTCATTGATCAAGTGACAGATATACTCAGGAAGTAATCCCTCAGCACAAATTTGTAGTAACCTGGCCTCCTTAGCTTCTTCCCTCACGTCAAGGGACCTTTCCCTAAACCTTCGGATATAGGCCACTACCTCCTCTCCTGGCCTTTGCCTCTCCCTGCCAAGTTGGGTTAGGGTGAACTCATCTTCTGCCAAGAAGAACTTTCGGACAAACAATACGTGCATCTCCTCCCACGTGGAGACACTATTGGGAGGCAGGTGAGAGTACCAAGTGTAGGCCTTATCAGTCAAGGATTTGGAAAACTCCCTCAGCCTAAGCTTTTTGTCATTGCAATGCGCCCCCAGGTGCTCGACGAAACGCTTGATGTGCTCCTTCGGGTTCCCCCCCTTCCCTGAATATTTTTCAAAGGTAGGGGGAATATAGTCCTTCGGGTAGGGTTCGTCATTGTACTCCTGGGGGTAAGGTGTCCGGAAGTCGTCGTAGACTGCTGCCACCTCGCCCACAGCCTGCGAGGAAGACTGCATGAACTTCAGCATCTCCTTCTGCATCTCTTTTCTCATCTCTTCCAGGGGCGAGGCCACTGGGGCCACCTGCAACGGAGCAGATGGTTGAGCGCTCGTTGCAACTGGAGCGAACGTTATCGGTTGCGCCGTTGAAACGCCTGAGCCGCCCACAGTGGGATTCACAACAGAGGGTACACTTGCTGGTACCGCTCCCGTAACGCCTGCCCCTGGTGGGGCCCCTGGGGCCACTCCTGGTGTCACGAAGGCACTAGTCTCCAATCCTCCCAGCATAGTGGAAGCTACTGGGGTTTGCAAAAACTCGTAAAATTTGCTCATGAGGAGCGCCATCTGGGTAGGTCCCAGCCCTACGCTCGTGGAGGGTTGTGCAGCCCCTGGGACGCCTATCGTTATTGGAGCCAGCGGTATCTCTCCCCGAGGAGCCCCATCTCTTAGGGCCTCCTGCTCCCTTGCAGCTTGTTCTTCATTATGCTGTATGTCATCAAAATTGAGTCTTCTAGTAGCGTTATCCTGCGCCATACTCCTTCTCTAGAAGGATGCCTCCCCAGCAGAGTCGCCAAATGTAAGAGGGTACTTTAGATTATATATGTGGAGGCGTAACCCCTATTGAGTATGGTAACCACGAGTTAAATTAGCCAACACCCTAGACTAATTATAGGAAACACACACACAAAACTCAATGAAGATGGACTCAGTTTAAACTCACAAAGCCTCTCGTGTATGACTCAGGGAATAATAATGAACTTTAGAAGTGACTTAGCTAGAGGGAGAGGGAAATAAGCACCCTAGATACATCCTGATAGGCAGGTAGCAACACACCAAACTCCCTCAAGAATCTCTGTCAAATATTAAAAGCTTCGCAATAAATGACAATGGTGAGTCAGTGAACTCTCTAGTTTGCAATGATTCTTTTTCTTAATTCTCCAAAAAGATCATCCTCTCCTCAAAGGTGGTTGGGGTCCTTAAATAGCCCCCCACACCACCCCCGAGGCAACTCAGTCATTAAAGAGTATGAAAGACATCCCTCATACTTTATGTCACAACATTAAATGCCTGATGCACTAGTTGTCTCCACGTCATAAACATTAAATGCCAAGACATGCCTTTTGCCTATCCACTGTGTGTCAGGGGTTTGTTGTCGCAGAGGTGGTTCACCAACTACCTGACAGCCCCAAATACCACAGCGGTTTACTCAAGTGTATGTCTGACAAACGTTTAGATGGCTAGTGACATCACCCATAGTAGATGTGACATTAAGTATAGGGTTGTTTGGTCCATAACTTAATGCCCGATAGAACTCCAAGCTGCTCCGCTTGAGGTTCCACGGTCAGGGTCCTTCGGTGTTTTACCAGGTGTATCTAAGGTGGTCAGGACAAGCCCCAACGGTGCCTTACTTCTCAATCCTCCAAACCAGGTCCCTCTAAAGTTCCCACAGTGAGGTCATTCGATAGAGCATGAAAGCTCTCCCAGGCCCTGCCAAGCCTGGTCTCTCGTAAGTACCGTTTGACCTCATGCAAAACCCTTTAGTTATTATCGTTACGTCATTACAATCGTTAGAGCTTACAGAAATCAATAATGAAAGTACGATGTGATTAAAACAATAAGCTAATATATGAGTTGCCACGCTGAGCTGCCTCGCCAAGATGTCACGCTTGAGTTGCCACGCTGAGCTGCCTCACCAAGATGCCACGCTTGAGTTTGCCACGCTTGAGCTTATCCTCAGAACACTGTTGCTAATTAGTGGATTATCCCTAATCCCAGGATTACCTTCAGGCCCCCTCTACAGATACAATGCACATAAGCTCACTTTCTCTTTCTACTGTGTATAAGCAGAGTTTTTTTAGGATTAGAATTATCCATCCCCCCTGTAGGGTTGTAGGTGATAAGTATATATAGGTCTTGGGGGGTGTAGTGTACCCCCCAGGTATGCATGGTGCATGTGAATGGTGATTTAGTCAATCTCCTATTGACACCTGTAGATGCCAAATGATGACATAATATTCCCTCACATGAGGGTGTGATTTGGTTATAACGGTCTCCCACATGCCATGTGAGCCTCACGCGCACTGTTCCACGCGTCTCCCAAACCACGCGCTGTGATGATGTCACCCTCGGCCTTTGATATGAGGCCGAGGGAAAAGTTCCTCCTAGCAATGAGTCTGGCCTAATTTGGGCCTCGTACTGTCATACCCTCGGAGGGTCGTCTGGAGCCTGATGAAGGGTCGGCCCCCTGAGGGGTCGTCTGGAGCCTGATGATGGGTCGGCCCCCTGAGGGGTCGTCTGGAGCCTGATGAAGGGTCGACCCCCTGAGGGGTCGTCCGGTTGGAGGATGCCCTCAGCCTGGCCGAGGATATATATGGGTATATCAATCACCCCCCAGCCCTTAGCCATGGATGTTGTTGAGATGGCTGAGGGATAGTGTTGTAATTGAGATGAGTGTATGATCAGTTAAGTGAGTGACACCTGTTAAGCTGATATGACACCTAGGCAGGTACTCATTGTCACTTCAGTTTCCAAGGCGTGGCTGCTGCACACTTTTCCTGGGGCTTTGTGCCCTAATGATGCCCTCCTCGTGGGTTGTGCTCTGCATTGGTTAGTGGGCCCACTCATTGGCAAGGCATTTAAACATTTTTTTGAAGTTTCTCTTTCTTCTTCTTCTTCTCGCCTGAACCCTCTCTGTCTAGCTCCCAGCCTTCTTGCCATTTCTGCAGTTTTCAAACCTTCAAGCTTAGCAGCTTCGCCATTTCTCCTCAAGTAACACCTTGACCCTAGTGCCCCACTTATCTTCATTTCTGTTTGTTTTCTTGTTTTAAACTCATAGGTTTAGATTTTATTAGGCTGTTCCATAGCTTTTCCGGTGTAACCTCCGATAAGCTGTTCTTGAATTGTTCTTGATAGGAAACCCTTCAATTCCTTAGTTTTGATCGAAAAGTCCACCCTGGTCAATTGTGAGATTTGTTTGTAGTTAGGTTACCCAAATTCTTCTAAGTGTAGGGTCTCCCCCTTAATGCTTAGGAGGATTTATAATTTAGCCGAGGAGCTCCCATCCTTACGAGATAAGCTTTTCATAGAGATCAGACGAGTAGAGGAAGAGGAGGAGAGAAGACAAGGGGGCGAACCTAATTGGGTACGACCCATATTCCCCATTCCTCTTGCTATAATAAAGCCATTTGAGCCGTCCGAGTCTTGTGGGTCATCCTGTCATCCAACCGAGAGTTATTCAGGAGAGATGGATGAGAGAGCGTCGTTGCCAACTGGCGCTGGACCTTCTGGGAGAGGCGAGGCGTCTGACCTAAGCCCATGCCGAAAGGCCGAGGGTATGGTTGCTTTTGAGGCCGTCCCTGTGACTACTCTATCTCCACATGACTTCCAGATGGCTTTTCCCCAGAGGTCTCTGACAGGTGATGAGGCCGAGGGAGAGGGGACAGAGGACGAGGGTGAGGACTCAGATGTTGACCAGGTTGACACCTCCCATGCCTCTTCCTATATCTCCTCAGTTAGGGATCGTGACCTCTTGCTGTGGAGGCATGCCTATGGAGTGTCCCCCGACATAACTATGAGGGTTCCCTCTGAGTCTGAGACGGCCTTCGAGGGTGAAGAGGGAGAGGTTGCAGTATACGAACAAATGTTCAAGGTTGGTGTCAGATTCCCTCTGCATCCTGCTGTCGTAGATATCTTGTCAGCCCTCGGCGTTGCCCCCTCTCAACTTCCTCCTAACTCCTGGAGGACGATCCTTGTCTACACCTCCTTATGAAAGAATGCTTTCACTGATGAGCCCTCGGCCAACGTATTTTTGGCCTGTTACAATATCACCTCCTCGTCTAAACAGCCTGGGTACTATCACCTGGGGGCGAGGAGGTCTGACAAAAAACTTCTCCACGTGGCACAAACCTCCAACCACGATTGGAAGAAGAGATTCTTCTTTGTCTTTGGAGAATGGGAGTTCTCCGCCGAGGCGCAACCTGTAGCCGATGGTCCGAGGGTCCTCAGAAGATGGTCTAACCCTTCAATGAAGGACAGGTCAGACCCCGAACTTAGTCTGAAAGAGAAAGACATAGTTAAATATCTGAGAGGACGAGGGTGAGGGGGTGAACTTGCAAAGTTTGAAGATCTGATGACCCCTCGGTTCCTCAAGGAAGTTGGTCTGAGGGTCGGCCCCCTGACAGAACTATGTGAGTTATATTTATTTTTTCCCATTCTTTACTTTCTTCAAGTGTTTCAACTTTGCCTCTGCATTTTTCTGACGTGTCGTCCTCCTTTCAGGACGTCCCTCTGGTATATCGGATCAACTTTGGGAAATGACTGCTCCCAGTTTACTATCAGGTCTAGGTAAAAAGAAAGGTAAGGAGCCTCAACAAGCTCCGAGGAAGACGAGGGCCATGGGGTCGAAGGTTGTTGAGCCGACTGCTGACAGTCACAAAAGGAAAGAGCCTGAAGCTCCTACTGACCCTCGGCCAGAATCAAGGACGAGGACGAGGACGAGGGTAGAGTCGTCCGAGGGGGTTGGTTCCTCTTCCAGCATGGGGGCCTTCTGGTCCCAGAACTTGGCGCTTTTGAAGGCCGAGCCATCCTCTCTCATCGCGAACCTGAGGGCAGCCAAGGCGTCCATGTTTTCAGTCCCCTCGGCTGCTAATTATGAATTTCTGTCAAAGATGCCTCCAGCAAAAGTGTATGACTATGGTCTGCATGCCCTAGCTCAAGTATTTATTCTCCGTTCATTCCCTTAGTTGCATTCTTTCACTAACTATTTTCTTAGCCTCTTGATAATTGTTTATTATTTCTGTGCAGTCTGTATGCGCCTTTACCTCGGCTACTAAATGGATGGCTGAGAACCAACACAAATTCCATGAAGCCGAGAGAGCCATCCAGCACGAGGCCAATTTGCAGATGGAGCTGGAGACTGTAAGGGTTGAGCTAGAGAGTGCTAGAATTGAACACGCAAGGGTTCTGGATGAGCTGACGAGGCAGCATGATGCAGACATGGCGGCCAAGGACTTGCTTATTAAGGAGAGGGACGAGGCCTTGACCAACATGGGGGCTCAGCACAAGACTGAGCTATCTGAGGCAGTGAAGAAGGCAGAGGCCGATGCTATGAAGGCCTACAAACTCTCAGACGAGTTCTAAGGCTTAGGTCTTGAGTACTTAGAGAGGGGGATTAGAACGGCCTGTCGGTGGGTCGTCCTTAAGTTTGCTGACGCAGTATCGTCCGTCCGCCCCTCTCTTGAGGCAGTTCAACTGGACGATCCACTTATTGCTGAAGCCCTAGCCCAAGTGGAATCTCAGCATGTCGAAGGCACGGGCACGTCTGAGGCTCGGCCTGTCATGGTCATAGAATAATCTCCAATAGATGTTGAGGCCTTGCCCTCTGACATTGCTCCATAGGGTGTCTGTCTGTAGCCCATACCCTCTTCGTGTAATTCATATTTTTGTACTATTTATCAGACGAACATCTTCATTTTGTAATGTAATATAATGCCTCTCTGTCTTCTATTTTTGTCTCTCGTATGACTTTCATTATGATGTTTTTAACAATATCACTGACCCCTCCCTTGTCTTTCTTGAGGGCAATGGTGGGGTCGTCCCCTCCATTGAACCTCATTATAGGCCGAGGGTTATAATTACCAAATTAATGATTTTTAAAGTCTTCCTTCGTCTTTCTTGAGGACAATGGTGGGATCGTCCCATCCATTGACCCTCATTATAGTCCGAGGGTTATAATTACCAAATTAATGGTTTTTAACAAAGTCTCCCCTCATCTATCTTGAGGACAATGGTGGGGTCATCCCCTCCATTGGCCCTCATTATAGGCCGAGGGTTATAATTACCAAATTAATGGTTTTTAACAAAGTCTCCCCTCGTCTTTCTTGAGGACAATGGTGGGGTCGTCCCCTCCATTGGCCCTCATTATAGGCCGAGGGTTATAATTACCAAATTAATGGTTTTTAACAAAATCTCCCCTCGTCTTTCTTCAGGACAATGGTGGGGTCGTCCCCTCCATTGGCCCTCATTATAGGCCGAGGGTTATAATTACCAAATTAATGGTTTCTCTTGAGGATAATGGTGGGGTCGTCCCCTCCATTGACCCTCATTATAGGCCGAGGGTTATAATTACCAAATTAATATTTTTTTTAAAAGTCTTCCCTCGTCTTTCTTGAGGACAATGGTGGGGTCGTCCCCTCCATTGACCCTCATTATAGGCTGAGGGTTATAATTACAAAATTAATGATTTTTAACAAAGTCTTCCCTCGTCTTTCTTGAGGACAATGGTGGGGTCGTCCCCTCCATTGACCCTCATTATAGGCCGAGGGTTATAATTATCAAATTAATGGTTTTTAACAGTCTTCCTTCGTCTTTCTTGAGGACAATGGTGGGGTCGTCCCCTCCATTGACCCTCATTATAGGCCAAGGGTTATAATTACCAAATTAATGGTTTTTAACAAAGTCTTCCCTCATCTTTCTTGAGGACAATGGTGGGGTCGTCCCCTCCATTGACCCTCATTATAGGCCGAGGGTTATAATTACCAAATTAATGGTTTTTAACAAAGTCTTCCCTCGTCTTTCTTGAGGACAATGGTGGGGTCGTCCCCTCCATTGACCCTCATTATAGGCTGAGGGTTATAATTACCAAATTAATGGTTTTTAACAAAGTCTTCCCTCGTCTTTCTTGAGGACAATGGTGGGGTCATCCCCTCCATTGACCCTCATTATAGGCCGAGGGTTATAATTACCAAATTAATGATTTTTAACAAAGTCTTCCCTCATCTTTCTTGAGGACAATGGTGGGGTCGTCCCCTCCATTAACCCTCATTATAGCCGAGGGTCGTCCTCTAAAGATGTTTCAAAGCGTACTAGAACTGATAAACACAAGATGAGAGGAAACACTGATATTTCTCATTAATTTTCCAAGTGTTCTATCGGAGCAAAACCTATTACAACCGTCGTTTGATAGGACTTTACAAAACTACTGATAGTATTTCTTTAAATGATCTGCATTCCAGGGGTTTGAAAAGGGCCCCCCTCTAGATTTTCTAGTCTATAGGTCCCAGGGACGACTTCATCGATGACCCTATATGGGCCATGCCAATTAGGATGGAGCTTGTTGGGATTCTGCCAAGTCTTTTTGAGAACCAAGACCCCCACCGCAATTGGTCTATGTTTCACCCTCTGATTGTAAAAACTTGCAGTCCTCTGTTGGTAGGCGGCCTGCCTTATCTCGGCATCTTCCCTCCTTTCCTCAATCAGGTGTAAGTCGAGTCTCCTCTCTTCTGTATTTCTCTGGGGGTCATACATTTGGACCCTATGAGTAGGAAACCCAATCTCGGTGGGGATGACGGCTTCTGAGCCATAAGCTAGCATGAATGGGGTCTCTCCGGTAGAGGTCCTCGCTGTCGTCCTGTAGGCCCACAGCACGACATATAATTCCTCGACCCATCTTCCTTTTGCCTCCTCAAGCCTCTTCTTGATTCCATCTAGGATTGTCCTATTTATAACTTCTGTTTGCCCATTGGCCTAAGGTCGGCCCGGGGTAGAGAAGAATTGTTTGATACTCACCCTTTCACAGTACTTCTGTAGAGAGGTATTCTTGAACTGAGTCCCGTTATCCTAGATGAGGGTGTTGGGGAGACCATATCTGCATATAACATTTTTCCAGATGAACTAGAAGGTCTTCTGCTCTGTAATCGTGACCATCGGTTCGGCCTCCACCTATTTTGAGAAATAGTCAATCGCTTCGATGAGGAACCGATAGTTATTGACTGCCCTTGGTAAGGGTCCTACTAGGTCGATCCCCCACACTAAAAATGGCCATGGGGATGTAATAGAGGTAAGAGGCTGATGGGGTTGGTGAGGGATGGTGGAAAATCTCTGGCATTTATCACACTTTTTTACATATGCCGCGACATCTTTCCCCAAGGTCGGCCACCAGTACCCTTGGGTGATCACCCTCTTCGCTAAGGATCTGCCCCCAATGTGGCTTGAGCACGATCCTTTATGCACATCTTGCAAAATGGAAGGGACTTCAGAGGGGTGCACACACCTAAGTAAGGGGAGCAAAAACCCCTTTTTGTACAAAGTGTCTTTAACGATAGTGAATTTTCCAGCCCTGTATCTCAGCTTCTTCCTTTCTTGCCTTGCTTCTGGCATCTCTCCCTCTTTAATGTATTTGATCAGGGGGTCCATCCATGAAGCTTCCTGAGAAACATTCAGGAAATTGCTAAGTGTTCCCTCAACATCTTCAATAGTTAGCTGAAGCAAAATTTCCACTGTGACCGTCCTCCTGATGTCTGTCCTAGTTGCCGAGGCCAACCTATCAAGGGTGTCAGCTTGACCATTATTGAGCCTAGGTATCCTCTTTAAACTTACTTCTCTGAAGCTATTTAGTAATGAACGCACCTTCTCAAGGTACCTATCCATCCTCTCATCCTTGGACTCGTAAGCTCCTAGTATCTGATTCACTACTAGCCTCGAATCACTATGAACCAAAATCTGGTCGACACTTAGAGATCTGGCTAAGGAGACGCCTGCTATCAAGGCCTCATATTCGACCTCGTTATTGCAGGCCTTAAAATTGAACCTCAGGGCGTACTCAATGTCTGTGCCGTCAGGTGCTGATACTATTAATCCAGCTCCACTCCCGCTTTCGCAAGAGGACCCGTCAACGAAGAGACTCCACACGGCATGTTCTTCCGAGAAACTTCCGTCAGTGAGTGACCCCTGTCTAAAGAGATATCTTCCCTCTTTATTCGCAGCCGCATTCCTTCTAGCAGTGCTTGTCTTAGCCTTATCTGTAGGTGTGTCGGTGAGCTCACCTTATCGAGTATCTATCTCCTCACCCTCGGCTTCATCATCTTCCCAAGTAAACTCGGCCACAAAATCTGCCAATGCTTGCCCCTTAATGGCCGTCCTAGGCTGATACACTATGTCAAACTCCCCCAGCTCTATAGCCCAGGCCATTAGCCTCCCTGATTTTTCAGGCTTGTGCAAAACCTGCCTAAGGGGAGAGTCAGTGAGGATGGCCATTGTATGGGACTGGAAGTATGGCTTCATCTTTCTCGATACATGGATCAATGCATAGGCCAACTTCTCTATCCTTGGATATCTTTGCTCTGCCCCCTGGAGTGCCTTGCTGTTAAAATACACGGGCTTCTGTACCCCATCTTCGTCTCTCATAATGGCTGCACTGATGGCTGACTCTGAGACGACGAGGTACACATAAAGTCGTTCACCCTGCACGGGCCGTGACAACAGCAAGGGAGACCCCAGGTATGATTTTAACTCCTTAAAAGCCTCATCACACTCTTCACTCCATTCGAAGGCTTTTCTAAGAATTTTGAAGAATGGTAGACACCTGTTTGTGGCCCTATACACGAACCTGTTCAAGGCAACAACTCTCCCTGTGAGTTTCTGAACGTCTTTAATGGACTTGGGGGTCTTTATCTCAACAAGGGCCTTTATCTTTTTAGGATTAACCTCGATGCCTCTTTGGTTGATAATAAACCCCAAGAACTTCCCTGCTCCGACCCCGAAGACACACTTGGCCGGGTTGAGCTTCATCTGGTATTTGTCCATCGTATTAAAGGTCCTCTCCAGGTCTGCCACCTGATCCTCTGCCTTCAAACTCTTAGTCAGCATGTCATCTACATAGACCTCCATAGACTTCCCAATTTGGTCTTCAAACATTTTATTTACAAGGCGTTGGTACGTTGCCCCCGCATTTTTTAGGCCAAAGGGCATGACCCTATAACAGTATGTCCCCTTTTCAGTAATGAAGGCTGTCTTCTACAAGTCTTCAGGGTTCATGAAGATCTGGTTGTACCCTGAATAGGCATCCATAAAGCTCATGAGCTCATGGCCTGCGGTAGCGTCTACCATTTTGTCAATGCAGGGGAGAGGGAAGCTGTCTTTGGGACAGTGTTTATTGAGGTCGGTGAAGTCCACACACATTCTTCACTTCCTGTTGGCCTTTGGGACAATGACTGCATTGGACAGCCATTCAGGGTAGATGACCTCTCTGATAAATTCAACGTCTTCTAATTTTTTGACCTCATCCCTTATGACCTCATACTTTTCTCTAGAGTAAATTCTCCTCTTCTGCTTTACCGGATTTGCTCCCTCTACCACATTGAGCTTGTGGCACATGATTTCAGGGTCGATCCTCGGCATATCTACATGACTCCACGTAAAGACGCTTCATCTTCTCCTCAATAGTTTAATGAGGTCTTCCTTGATATTGGGCTTCAGAGACTTGCTGACTTGGACGGTTTTTTTCAGGTCATCCTCATCGAGGATGATGGATTCTACCTCTTCCGCGGCCTCTCCTTTCTTTAGCTTCGTCTCATCCCTGGGGTCTAGGGTATCAATATTGTAAGTGGTTGTAGCCCTCTTGTGTGCCTTTCTTTCTTCAGCGGAGTTGTAGTAACATTCTCGCATTGTCGTCTGGTCTCCCTGAACTTTCGCCACCCCGTAAGGTGTAGGAAATTTAATCATCTGATGGACCATAGACGGCACACCTTCAAACCCCTTGAGGGCCACACCCCCCAATATGATGTTGTAGGTCAAAAACACATGTTCATCCATCACAAAGAAACCGACCTTCTTGGTAAGCCACCTCGGCCACTCGTCCCCCATCCTGACATCGGCCTCATACACTCCAAGGGGATGAACCTTTTCCCCACTGAACCCAATCAATGGATGATGGTATGGGATGAGTCTAGCACGGCTGAGACCTAAGGATTTGAAGCACGGCCAAAACATTACATCTGCAAAACTGCCCCTGTCGACCAATATCCTCGGCACCTCACACCCGTTCACCCTAGTTGTGATGACGAGTGGGTCATCGTGTGGGGCTAGGAGGACTTTAGAGTCCATTCTTGAGAACCCCACTATCAGAGTGTCCATATCGACCTTCTTCCTCTTTTCTGACTTGACCTCCAGAGAGGTTGAGTGTACCATCTTCGTCACTACCTTGGCCTCAGCCACATGGGCCTTCCTGTCAGCGACCTCAGACCCTCCTCCTGTTAGACCCCCGGAGATTATTCCCACTCCAAGAGAGATTATATTAAGCCTCTTGACAGGGCCTTAGTCATCTCTCGGCGGGAGGTCAGGGTCGTCCTCATCATCAGAAGGGTCATCCCTTTTTTTAGGACCTTCTTTACATGTATCACCTCGCTTTTTTTTGGGGTTGTCCCCTCGGCCCCTTTTAAAGGCACCTCTGTCGACGTACTTTCTGAGCTTCCCTTCTTTCAGCATCTTCTCAATCTCATCTTTCAGAGAGAAACATTTATCTGTTATGTGGCCATGGTCTTGGTGAAATTCGCACCATAGGTTTTTATTCCTCTTATTGGGGGCTGCCCTCAACTTCTCAGGCCACTTCAGAGACCAGTCACTCTTTATCTCATTGAGAATATGTTCACAGCTGACCGTTAGAGGGGTGTAACCAATGAACTTATCGTTCGTAGACCTCTTCTTCCCCTCTTTGTTCTTCTTAGGGTATTTACCCCCACTAGCGCCTCCTTTTTCGTCTTCGTATTTTGCGGCCATCGCCTCTTCGGCGTTCATCACCTTTCCTGCTATTGACAGCAATTCAGCCATTGTCCTCGGAGGGTCTTCAGCAAGCTTCCATAACAACTTCCCCTTTTGGAGTCCTCGAATCAGGGCTTTCATAGCTATGCTCTCCTCATAGTCTTCCACCTCCAACTTTTCTTTGTTGAATCTGGCTATGTAGTCTCTTAGACTCTCATTCTTCCCCTACTTAACATAGAGTAGGTGGGTGGTCTTCTTCTGTGGCCTCATCCAAAAGCCAAAGTTGTGGATGAACCGGTATGCTAACCGCTTAAAGTTTTCAATGGAGTTTTTTGGGAGAGACGTGTACCAAACATGTGCAGCCCCAGTCAGGGTACCAGAGAAGGCACGACACCTCATCTCATCTGAGATAGAGTATATGTCTGCTGATGATTGATACATCTCAACATGGTGGACAGGGTTGGTGCTCACGTCATATCTTGGTGTGACCACAGGTGGCTTGAACTTTGATGGCGTAGGGAAGTTGACTATCTTCGCCATAAAGGGTGAGCCCATGGTGTATCTCCTCTGAAGAGGGTCCCAGATTTTCAGTATATCGCCAATCTTATCCTCCAATCGCTGTATCGAGTCATTCCATGGCCTCGTAGGGTCGGCCTGGCCGATGTTATCCCCTGCCGCCTCTTTGAGATGGACGGAGGGTCTTGCCGCGGCTGGCCTGTGTCGGCTGTTTACTTCCCCCTGGCCGTTGTCCCGTCCTATGGGCCGGCCCCCGTGGGGTCGGTCATCTGCTGCCTCCCTTCTGGACCTCGCGGCACTCCTTGACCTGGACAATTTTTCCCGCAGGTCATTTACTGGGCCCAGCCTTTCAAAGGCCGACCCCCTGCTCAGGCGATCGAAAGCAGAGCCTCTCGGGCGATCGTCAGGGTTTTGCCTTCCGCACTTCCCTCTGCTCTCCTGGAGGGGTCGTACAGTATAGTTGGAGACCTCATATGGCTCCTAGCGTTCTATGGGGGACTCCTCCCCCTCCATATCATCATACCTATCTTCAGGGCAAGGGTTTCCTTGCCTCCCTAGGCGTAGACGTCGGGGGTCAACAACATCCCTACGCCGCTGAGGGGGTGGCAGGTCTTTGCTTGGTGCCTGGGGTGGTCCCCTGGCCTCATGCTGTCCTGGAGCTTCTGTCGGAGTAATCATCTCAGGTGAGACCCCTGGTGGTCTTAGTATGTTCTGGCTTAGAGCTGTGAACTGCTCCTGCATGATCCGCTGGCTCACTGCCAGAGACTTCAAGGCTGCCGCCACATCAGCCATCTCAAACTGAGGTGGTGGTTGAATGGAACTGGGTCCTCCTCCATCATCCGGTGGGTGAAGTGGTGGTGGTGGCATCTTCGGTGCCATGTGTTTGAGCTATGAAGAGTTGAATTGAAGAAGGTTTGTAAGCTTGAGAACCTTAATGGGTCTCTTTTAATGGTGAAACATCTCCACACAGGGGGAGGACTGGCTCACCACCAGAGTGCCCAATGAGGTCAAGCTGTATTCAAGGAAGAGATGTCTTCTCGTTCCCACAGACGGCGCCAAACTGATGATGTTGAAATATTGCACCACCAGATAAGTGATAATGAGCTCAAACAATAGTAACCATGGCAGCCATAGAGATGTAAGTGTATAAGTATGTAGAAGGAGATGAGTAGAAGAGGAATAAGACAATGATGTATAGTGGTTCAGCCAATTTGGCCTACATCCACTGTGAGTGTGTGTGTTCCACTAAGTATGGGCACTAATGGCCTTGGATACAATGCACATAAGCTCACTTTCTCTTTTTACTGTGTATAAGCAGAGTTTTTGCTAGGGTTAGAATTATCCATCCCCCTGTAGGGTTGTAGGTGATAAGTATATATAGGTCTTGGGGGGTGTAGTGTACCCCCCCCCCCCAGGTATGCATGGGGCATGTGAATGGTGATTTAGCCAATCTCTTGTTGACACCTGTAGATGCCAAATGATGACATAATATTCCCTCATGTGAGGGTGTGATTTGGTTATAACAGTCTCCCACGTGCCATGTGAGCCTCACGCGCACTGTTCCACGCGTTTCCCAAACCACGCGCTGTGATGATGTCACCCTCGGTCTTTGATATGAGGCCGAGGGAAAAGTTCCTCCTGGAAATGAGTCTGGCCTAATTTGGGCCTCGTACTGTCATACCCTCGGAGGGTCGTCTGGAGCCTGATGAAGGGTCGGCCCCCTGAGGGGTCGTCCGGAGCCTGATGATGGGTCGGCCCCCTGAGGGGTCGTCTGGAGCCTGATGAAGGGTCGGCCCCCTGAGGGGTTGTCCGGTTGGAGGGCGCCCTCGTCCTGGCCGAGGATATATATGGGCATATCATAATCAATCCCTATTTTTTTGTATAAACCCTTTCATAAGCCTTTCCTCGAAGGTTTGCACCTTCCCCATTTATTTATCTTTTAATTTCTTCTAGTCAATGAGTTTTATCCCATCAAAAACTCTATAGTTCCTAAAACTTGATTCGATTGCACCGAATCCCTTTTGGTATCCATAATCGCAAGTCAAAGAAAAATTCCTTACCTTGAAATGCCTCAATGTAGTTCCTGGTACCTAGTTTGTGTTTGTCTCTAATCTTATCAAAACAATTACCCTAAACAATAACCATTTAGGATGACCCCTGATGTTCCCACTATAAAGTGTCACCACTTTTTGTCCAGTATAAGTGACACATGTATTCTAATTATCGATAATTCTCACACTATGATACGATAGTTCATTAGAGATGTTAGGTCATATTTGATCCTGTACGGGTGTTTTAAACATTGGCAATATATTGTTCAATCATATCTTGTATGTCCAACTTACACAAGGGCTCGTAGTTTATTACGTAATCCTCCTATAAGAACCTATCATTGATGTACTCAACTATCTTCTTATAATTAGGAGTATGATATAAACTACCTTTATAAAAATTAGGATAACTAACAAAGATACATACCCCCTGTCCCTTAGTATTAACTTCCTTGGCTTCTTCCCCAGCATGGGTGTTGGATATCCCTAAAACTAAATATGTAATAAAATGAACTCGTCCCCATTCTAATTTTCAAAGGGAGTTTAAAGATACCTATTAAGAAAAAACTAAATTATAATGTAAATGTACGCTTCTTAGTGAAAGATTCCAACAAGAATGTTGTTGTCATGAATAACCTATAATGTACCTTTCCATATCTAAAAAAGGCTGAATATTTTCTTATCATATACACCATAGACAATTGGGATAAAATCCCACACCTTCAATAAATGACCCGTAACTATTAAAAGAGATAAACGTCTCTTTGATTATATTGTAGTACTTGGATTAGTTTACGACACCCATACTCCACCTTAGCCTTTCTTACTTTGAACTAATCCAAGTCTACAGACTCTTATGGTGAATTAGGTAAACACATACATACCTTCTAGTGAATACCAATGAAATTCTATGAATCACTCAAAACCACTTCTTGACTGAATAGTCACCGAACCATATTAATCATAATGAGGCATTTCCAACACATATTCGGCTCTCTAGATTTGGTTTGTGAAGGTCATCTTGGTCATTTTACCTTCCAAACTGAATTCAAGACCATAAGTTCATACACTTTTAATGAACTCAATTATCCATTTTAAATTTGTCTTCGAATTCCTTTAAGAATTAAAAAACATAGTCTTAAGTGTTAATGTTGTGTTCGGTTTTGCAAGGGAAATTTTTCTTTAATGATCTTGTCTATAAAATGTTCTATTAATTATCTAGAAGTATTGGTGAGACAAAACTTATAATGTATAAGTTATATTCCAATGTACTAGAAGAGATAAAAGATATCCCAATTTTGATAAAAACGAAATTACAAAATCAATCAAAAATATGTTCAATAACAAATTTAGAAAGTAGAAACCAACTTTTCTAAAACCTAGGTACATCAATCTTACTTCATTAACTTCATTTCTTCACCAAAATACACACGAATATCTACATTTAGTATTGTTTAATTATTTTTATTGCCCATAACTAGGAACATCCATCTTTTATGTAATCTTGGTAACATGTAACCTCTGTAATGAATTGTAATCCTGATTTTTGATTATCGAGTCTACACACTATGTTACCATAGATTTGGCCATAAATAACGCATTCAGTTTTAAGAGAGAAACCATTACCATGTCATTTTCCTTATAGAGAAAGGAAAACCGGACACCACTGTTATTAAATTTATAAGTACTTGTAATTATAATATCATTCTTTTGTCTATTTCACTACTACCGAGGAATATGAACTTACGTAACCCAAATTATTGTACCAAAGACTTAGAATTATCCTCGTAGTTTCCTTTTGGGAAAGAATTGAAGCTCTTCTCAAACAACTGCCAATAACATTTGGCTACCAATGATCCTCACTTCTGGATTACTAAATGATACCGAATTTTCCCACTATTCGCAATGCATAGAATCCTTGATCCTTGATTGAGTGTCATCAACCAATCATAGGTGTTTATGAATTCTCACCACTTAATTTTTCAAAATTAAAATTGTACATATAGAACTTTCCCGATGGGGGGACCGACCACATGTAACACATAGTTTATAATAATTACCATATATTTTAAAATGTCGTGATTCCATGATTAAAACCAACCGATGAGGAACCATATCATGGTGACATGGGGAAGTAATTTCATCATAATTTTTAAAATATTAATGGGAGTTGTGGGTTAAATAAGTTTATTATACCCTTAAGTTGGAACAATTTCCAATAATATTTTCATTCCTCGAAACTTATTCCACATAAGATATTTAAAACTAAAACAGTGAGGAAATGATTTGATTCATTTTTTAAATCTTAGAATCATCAAATTGAAAAATTTAATTTCTAATATTAAACACGAGAATTAATTCGATTAAATTTTAAAGTGGCATCCCTCAACCGTCAATTTTTTAAATATAATCTCGTCAGACATCCTAGTTTCCTTATGATGTGAGATTTATCAATGGGAGATTAAATAACACCACCTTGAAACAGACATATTTTTATCTTTTATTATGCTATGTAGAGAGTTTAGGAGCCTTCTATCCAACATAATGAATAGTCGGTGACTTTTGATCCCACTCCTAATGAACTTACTCGAACGAGGAGGATATCAAAAGTTGTGTCTAAGTGTATACAATTAGTTTATTTATTAAATCAAAACCTCTTGTATAGAACTTACTCGATAGGAGGACCGAACTCATTCACTTTTAATTTCAATAAATTATCACTTAATAATTTTAATATTTATGTAATACTCGGATCAAATCCATCTGGTGTGGAGGGGGAGGCCAAATCAAGATGATATGAGAAATTAATTGCATCACATTTTTAAAATGCCAATGGATACTGCGTGGTTTATGTTGAAACCCCTCTCCCACTTAGTATTTTAAAATTTGAGGGTTTTCAAAAATAATTTATTCAATTTTAAAGTAACCTAGTTAAATTTCTAATTTACATGTACAAATTAAATTATCTAATCTCATTATTTTTAAGAATAAAACCATTTTAATTTTAAATAAAATCCGAAGATCAAAATTTAATTTATAGATTTAAATTAATTGTCTTGATTCAGTTTAATTTGCAAAAAGAATCAATAAAATATATTTTTTCAAAAAAATGGTGACCTAGGCCAGTCTCAATGTAAATTTATGTTGACCATAATACAGTTGTTCCTAATTAATCCAATTAACACGCCAAATTATGCAACATAATAATAAAAAGACAGATGAAAATATAAAATCAATACAAATAAACATATAAGGATAACAATTCACATGCCAAGATTCCTTCTTAAAGTATAACTCTTGAAGCCTAAAAGCCTTGTTGTATAAAACTTCCCTTTGAAGTATAGTCCAACATGAAGTAAAGTTCATCACAAACAAGATTTGTCGACGATCTTCCTTTCTAGAAACTGATTAAACTGATATGGAAGGGAGATGCAGAAGAATCACCATAAGAAGTTACTGAAAATCACCCTAAAAACAAAGCAGCACAACTACAGGCGCCATATCGGATCGATTCGGTCTAGAAATCAGATTGATCAGGGCTGAATTGGTCTGAAATATCTGTGTTGACAGTTTCTTCTATATTTCATAAATTCATAGAAAAACATCCGTAACTTCCCTGGATCTCCATGGAACTTGATGAAAATTTTCAAATACCGCGGCCTATGTAAATACATGATTCCAACAATAAATAAACATTATGACCGCCTTTCAATTCTCCAAATAAATCAATAAAGTGATAATTATAAAGACCTAAATATTAAAACCATATCGAATCCAGGAAATAAAAATATCAACAGATAAACCATAGTAGTATCCAATCATCCAAAATAAATATATAAGCGACAATGATGGAAGGGGTTTAAACACATAACCTATGAAAAACAACATTGGTATAATGCCATACACAAGTTTGTACAATCCTACAACGTGCCAAAACAAGGGTTTCACTTTCGATAACATCACCTTTTTAAAACATGATCAATCTCAATCGAGGATGTGATCAAACCATGAAGAAATTGGTGATGATAAGTAGAATAAATATGATTCAACACTAAGTTTCATGTTGTCGTACACATGAAACTGAAATGGAAATTCACTAATTTAAGAAGCTACACTTTGTACAAATATAACTACAAATAGTATCTCTTCATGTGGTCAGCGTTCCATAAGTTGGAGAAAGGATCGACCTATAAGTTTTCCAGCCTAAAAATTTCCATCACAACCTCTTCAGTCACTCTGTATGGTCCATACCAATTCAGATGAAGTTTGTTAAGCTTTTTCCATACCCTTTTCAAGACAAAATCACTTACGACTATCGGCCTAGCTTTCACCATTTTATTGTATAATCTTGCAGCTCTTTGTTAAAAAGTTGATTATCTGACCTCTTCATTCTCTCTTCTTTCTTCAATCAGATTCAGGTCCAATATTTTCTCTTTCATATTGGCCTTCGAGTCATAGGCCTGTACTCTGTGGCTGGGAAGTTCAAGCTCGGTAGGAATAACTGCCTCAGATCAATATGCGAACATATATGGCTTCTCATCTGTTGGAAAACTCTCAGTCATCCTATAAGCCCATAGGATCCCGTGTATCTCTTCAGTTCACATATCGTTGTCATCTTCCAATTTATTTTTAATCCCTTTAAGTATCATCCTGTTGGTGACCTCCATCTAACCATTGGCTTGGGGTCGATCCAGAGCAGAGAAAAATAATTTTATGCTGACCCTCTTCCAGTATGCCTCTAGTGAATTATTCTTAACCTGTTTACCATTATCTGATATTAATGTATGGGGAAATATATATCGGTAAATGATGTTTTTCCAAATAAACTTAAACATTTTGACTTTTGTAATGGATATCATAGCCTTGGCTTCCACCCATTTTGAGAAATAATCAATTGCTACTATAAAGTACTGGTAATTGCACGATGCCTTTGGAAGAGGATCGACCAAATTGATTCCCAAAACTATGAATGATCAGGGCATTATGATGGGCGATAGGGATTGATGAGTGATTCTTGCGGATCTCAGACACTTATCACATTTCTTCACATACTCACTTGCGTCCTTGGCAAGTGTCAGCCAGAAATAACACTAGGTGACAATCCTTTTAGCCAGAGATCGACCACCAATGTGACTTATATAATAACTTTCATGGGCATATCGAAATACGTAGTCTGTCTCGATGGGGTATACATATCTGAGTAATGGGAGTAAAAATCCCCTTTTGTAAAATACATCACCAATGATGGTGAACTTTGTTGCACGATATCATAGCTTTTTCTCTCGGCTTTAGACTTTTGTAGTTCGCCGTCTTTGATGGAATTTATCAGTGGATCCATCCGAGACTTCCATAAATTTAGATTTAGACAGAACATAATGTTGTTGTCATCTTCTTCGAAGTTCGGCTTATGTAGGATTACAATAGGGATGGATTATTTGATTTCGGTCTTGGTAGCCGATGATAATCTATCCAGAGAATCAGCTCAGATATTTTCAAGTCTAGGTATTCTCTTGACCTTGACTTCTCTGAAGTTTACCATCATCTTTTTTACTCTAACCAAATATTTGGTCATCTTCTTGTCATTAGCTTCTTAAATTCCTAATATCTGATTGGTATCAAACTGTGAATCGCTATGGGTGATTATTTAGCTGACGTTCAGTGCTTTGACGATAGAGAGACCTATAAATAAGGCCTCACACTCTGACTCATAGTTTGATGCCTTGAAGTTGAACCTTAAGGCATACTCTATATTTATTCCATCTAGGACCGAGAGTTTAACCCCACATCACTGCCATTATCATAAGATGATCCATCTACAAACAAACTCCAAACTGATTCTCTTTTCAAGAGATGACCTTCAGATAAAACTCCATTTTTGAATAAATAAATCTCTTTTAGCTGTAGTGTCATCCTTCCCAGTGTTGACAGGGGAAGTGTCAACCGCAAACTCTCTTGTTACGACCATTGACGTTTCTTCTTGCTCAGTAATATCATTATCAGTTTCATCCCATGTGAATTTGGCCATGAAATCTACTAAGTCTTTTGCCTTGATGGCATTCTTGGGCTGGTAGATGATGTCAAACTCACCAAGATCAAATGACTAGGATATTAACCTACCTGATTTCTCAGGTTTGTAAATGACCTACCTCGGAGGAGTGTCGGTGCGAACCACCATCGCGTGCGCCTAAAAATATGGCTTTATTTTCCTTGAGGCATGAATCAACATGTAGTCTAGCTACTCTGTCTTTTGATACTTGATATTGCCCCCCCCCCCCCCCCCCCACAAAGACTTGGTATTAAAATACAATGGTTTTTGAACCCCTTCGTCATCTCGAATAATTACCGCACTGATTGCCAATTTAAGCACTACTAGATATAAAAAATATTCTCCCCTGAACTGGACGAGACAACAACATAGGAGACCGTAGATAGCTTTTCAATTCTTAGAAAGCCTTCTTACATTCTTTGTACCATACGAAGCATTTTCTCAATATTTTACAGAATGGTAGAGACTTGTCTATTGCCCAAGAGATTAAACGATTGAGGGTCGCGACCTGCCCTGTTTGCCTTTGAATATCTTTTATTGTTTTTGGTGTTTTTGTGTCAATCAGTGCTTTGATTTTGATAGGGCTAGCCTTTATCCCCCTTTGATTCACAATGAAGCCGAGAAACATTCCATCACTGACATCAAACACACACTTAGTTGGATTCAATTTCACTTTGTATATATCCATTATGTCAAAAATCAGCTCAAAATCAACCAAATGATCCTCGACCTTAATAATTTTGGTTAGAATTTCATCTAAATAAACTTCAATTCTCTTACCGATCTGGTCTTCAAACATCTAATTGACCAACCTCTGACAGGTTTTCGCTACGTTCTTCAAGACGAATGGCATTATCTTATAACATTAGGTTCCTTTATCCATGATAAAGTAAGTCATCTCACCGTTGGCCTCATGCATAAAGATTCTGATTATAACCCATATATGGATCCATAAAAATCATCAATTCATGCCCGATCATAGCATCAACCATATGATCAATACGAGGTAGTGGAAGTTATCTTTAGGGCAAGCTTTATTTAGGTTGGTGAAGTCTACACACATCCTCCCTTTCCCATTTGACTTGTCACTATGATGATGTTAGAGAGACAATCCGAATATTGGACCTCTCGAATGAACTCGGCCATCTGAAGCTTTTCCACCTCATCTTGAATAACCTCGTATCTATCTCTTGCAAAAGTTCTGCATCTCTGTTTAACAAGCTTAACTTTTTCATTTATATTTAGTCAATGGAAGATAATATCGAGGTCAATCCTCGACATATTTCCATGGCTCTAAGAAAAGATATTATACCTTCTTCTTGGTAGCTTCACTAATTCTTCCTTCATATCAACTGCTAGGGATAAATCGATTTGGATAGTTTTTTCCATCTCGTCCTCATTGAGTATGATGGATTCTACCTCCTTAGCAGGTTCACCCTTTTTTAACTTTTTCTCATCTCTCGGGTTGAGAGTGTTAATATTATATGAAGTGGTTGTTTTTTTATTGGCCTCCATTTCCTTGGTTGAGGAAAAGTAGCATTTGCGAGCCTCCGCCTGGTCACCCTGTACATCCCCTACTCTATAGGGATTAAAAAATTTCATCATCTGGTGAACCGTGGAAGGAATGACCTCAAACTCCTTGAGGGATACCCTTCCTAAAATTATATTACAAGTCGAGAACACGTGCTCGTCAATGAAAAAAAGATAATCTTCTTGGTAAGACACCTTGACTAAGTTCTCATGCACAAATCCAAATCAAATAGATCTCCCACTAAAACCGATCAGCGGTTGGTGATAAGGTACCAATCACTTTTTTCTCAATTTCAACTCTTTAAAACATTCCCATAACATCACATCTCCTGAATTTCCCCCATCGACGAGGATACAATAAACATCGTATTAATTAACTATCGTACTGATGACCAAGGGGTTATGATGTGGATCTAGGATTACTTTAAAGTCCATTTTGGAAAATTCAACAACTAGTGTGTCCATATCGACCTTTTTTAAGTTCCCCAATTTTTCCTCGGTCTCGACGAAATTTACCTCTAACCTCTTTGGGGCGGATTTTGATTCTACCACATCCGTTTTTCTATCGATTGGCTTTGTACCTCCACCTACTAGGCCGCAAAATATCATCTTCACATCAAATGAAATGATATGCAAATAACCCTTTGCATAAGGGATATTTAATGGGAGGTCGGGTTCGGGGTCATCTCCCTTACTATCATTAGACTCATCATTATTCTTATTAGCTTGAACCTCTCGTCTTGGCTTATCATCTTTTCTACCATTGTGATTTTTTCTTAACTCGTCCTTATAGCTACTCCTATCCATGTACTTTCAAATTTTACCCTGTTTCAACAAGTTCTCGATCTTGTCCTTCAGGGCAAAACACTTGTTCGTCATATGTAAATGATCCCGGTGAAATTCACACCACTTACTCTTATCCTTCTTGTGTCGAGGGGACTCGAGTTTTTCTCGCCATCTGAATGCTTTGTTATACTTGATCTCATTAAGAATCAAGTCTAGGCTCACTGTTAGTGGAGTGTACTTGGAAAATTTATACTTCTTGGATTTTTTCTTTCCCTTTCAATTTTTGGTCTTACCAGGTTTACTGCTGTTAGCTTCCATTGTGTCTCCTTCCTTGTCCTCCATGGCCTCCTCTGCATTTATGATTCTCCTGGCTACTTCTAGGAGTTTTTTTTATGGTTTTTTGAGGAGCTTCAAAAAGTTTCCAAAATAATTTTCCCCGTTACAAACTATTAATAAGCTTGGCATTGCTACATTTTCATCATAGTCCTCTACCTTCATCTTTTCCTTATTAAAACGAGAGATGTACTCCCCCATTTATTTATTCTTTCCATGCTTGACATTGAGGAGATGAATTACCTTCTTTATTATCTTCATGCCAAAATATAATTTATGAATGAACTTCTTGGTTAGCTGCTTAAAATTATCCATGGAACCTCTTGGAAGGGTAGTGTACCACATGTGAGCCTCACCCGTGAGAGTTCTAGAGAAGGATCGACATCTCATCTCATTGAGAATCAAATATATGTCAGCGATTGACTGTTACATCTCTGTAGGGTGTACCAGATTTAAACTACCATCATACCTTGGCATCACAGTTGGAGGTTTTAACTTTGTAAGGGTAGGATAACTTACAATTCTTGGCATAGATGGAGACCCTTACATGTAACCTTAGCAACTTAGGTCTCCGATCTTAATCAAGTTGTCGATCTTATCCTCCAGCCTTTGTATGGAACTATTACATGACTTATCTTCTTCCACTGAGTTATTGCTTCCACCTTCTATAGGAACTACAACTGGCACTAGCTCTTGACCAATAGTCCTTTGTTGGCTGATGACCTCTCTTTGGTCATCTTTACCTTAGCTCTGCCTTGGACTTTCATCATAACGTCTTCCATTTACTTTGAATCCCTTAATATTACGAGAATAATAGTTCTTATGTCTTCCACTCTCACCTCTAGGGATGTGACGGTCAGTGGCCGACCCTTTCCTAATTTCTTAAAAGATGAAGTTCTCTATCGACTTTTGGAGTGTGATAAATGCTTTTTCCTTGGTATGTTGGGGCAGGTGTTCTTCTGAGGTAGACGTTATCACCATAAATATCATATGGGTCCTAAATCTTCTTTCCCAAGAGAAGATGATAAGGATTGGTGATATCTCTGCTCCTGTGATGGTGTTGCACCTCCTTGAGTGGGGTCGGGGGTGGTCCCCCTATCATCAGATTTGCCACTTCTCTAGCAGACAGAGTTATCATCTCCACCGTCGAATCACCAGGAGATTTTCATAGTACACTTTGTCTAAATGCCATAAATTGGTCTTGCATCATTTTTTGGCTGGCCACCAAGGATCGCAGCGTCACCGCCACATTATCCATCTCTGACTGAGGTGGTGGTTGGCTGGAGCTTCGCCCAGTGTTGGGAGGCAAATTATATGCCAATTTTGGTGAGATTTACTCCCAAGTAGAGAGATAAAAAGTAATAAAACTAGAAATGAGTTGTAACCAAGGAGAAGCTTGAAGAACACTCACCCAAGCTCTTTCAATGGTTATTCAGGTCCAACAATGGTGGATCTTGATCACCACTTGAGGAAAAAGGAGAGAGTCTAAGCTAAGAAAATGATGATGCTAAGAACCACCACCTCAATCATTTGTGCAACTATATGTCTAACTATGTCAACAATAGCGGAAATCACAGTAATATATACATATATATATATATATAGAGAGAGAGAGAGAGAGCGAAAGAGAGGGAGATAGAAAAAAATGAATGTAAGAGAGAGAGAGAGAGAGAGAGAGAGAGAGAGAGAGAAGAGAGAAAAGACATAGTCATATAAGTTCTTCGGCCTTAGCCTACTCCACTGTGAAAGGTAAAAGTGTTTTTTATTTCTATAAGGCACTGAAGTCCATTGTTATATACACTCAATCTTTCTCTCTCTACGTTACAATTGAGTAGATTTTCAGTAGGATTGTGAATTTTTTGATGCTAAATGAAAAAGATAAATTGGCCTTATATAGGCTTTTGGTCCATAGTGTCACCCCCAAGCATGCACCTAGTGTGCACGAGATGGAATTTCCAATGCTACAGCACCACCTGTCTTCTACACATGTGTGTTATGATGATGAAATATTCCCTCACATGAATTTTTAATCTCCCACAAAGGTTTGGTCCACGTGGATTGGTGATGCACAAGTCACAAGCTCCATGTGAGGTACTGGACTCGACTTCATTGGTCTCATCCAACCTAAGACTGTGGGAATGGTCTTCTAGCTAACTAACTCCAAGACTTTAGAACTCGTCCGTGAACTACATGAAGGTCTCAGCCTGTTTGTGTCGTATGAGGTCGATACATGGAAAGCCTTCACATGTGATTGGAACTGTTCTGAGGGTGAGGTCTCAGACACCAAAGACTGGTTATCATGGGCCTCTATGTTGTGGGATCATATGTAGATGAGTGATTGACACTAGGCAGGGGTCGTGGAGATGGGTTAAGTCTCATATAGGACGAGGCCACACTTATATTCAGGAAGAGGCCACACTTATGTATATCGAAGGGTACCAATTCCGTATTGTGCAATCATTCAACAAAAGGGTCAAGGGCTTCAGTGTCCAGTAAGGATATCTCTCCCTGAAGGAAATTGTAGAACATGTCTAGGATTCGAGAGGAAAATTTAATCCCAATTGTAGTGTCCCCTACATCGTAAAGAAAATCATGTCTTGCGGCTCCGATATGCTCACAGACCTCGATGGAGAAGAAATGGTGCGTCCAGTCAACGTGGACCATCTCAAAAAAATTTATCCTAGTCCGTACTATCATCATACTACAACTCTTATCATCCCCCTTCTATTCTTAAAAAAGTAAAAAAAATATTTCGTCCTCTCTACTCAGTACTACGTAGGACCTGATCCTTTCGAAAAAAGAGAAGCTCACACATTTCAAACCCCACAGAGATACGTAGGCAGCCCATAAGACACGCATGGATATGGTCCTCTCTCTAACAAAATCTTATTTTTTCCTCCCTCCGGGAATGATGGTCTTCCTAATTATTTAAATGAATAAAAGGATTATATATGCCTTAGTGATCAGTATAGATAGTTAAAATACAGAATTCATTAAAGACATAACAAAATACATTTAAATCATTGTTCTTTTTAAAAAAAAAATAAGAGTAGAACTATTACATCATATATCAATAATGGGAATGAAAAATAGCCCACTCACTTACAAGCCCCATTAAAACATAAAAACTCGCATCATTACCAGCTTCGCAAAAAACGAACACCTATGAACCTAAAGCAACCTTCTCATAAACATCTCAAAACCTACACAAAATTCTCTCACATCTTCATCACCCCATCTCATACTGAAGGCCTTTTCTTCAGCTGCCTGATGGACCCGCTTCAACATCATTTCATATCCCTGAAGGGCCCCAATAATACTACACCTGGTTACGGCTCTGAATGTGCTCCGTTCGGTGATAAGCCTTTAAAAGTTTGGATAAAACCGTGATACCTTCTTCCGATGAGTCGAACATGAAAAGCCATCTGTGATTAGTCTCATCAAATATAATCTTCTCAACCACCTGCTTCCACAACCATTTTAGTTAATCCTCGAATATTAACCCAGCCTCCCCCAAAAGATTGTGACAAATGGGTAGACGATCGCGACACTGCCACAATGCCCCAATATCATTCGCAGTGACTCATTCAAGTCCTCCACAGTAAAGAAGTTAGTTATGTGAGGAGAAATGATTTGATCCCATCTCGCTTGGCGTAGATTCCTCCTTAGAAGATAGAAAGAGGTCTGATGAAGGCCCATTAACTGCACATATCGGTAATCACCCAGTTAAAAGATGGGATTTAAGTTGCCCACCACATTACAAATCATTGAAGACTCCTAGCCCTATACTATACAAGACAATTCACCTTATTCTCTACCATCGGGCCAAAACTGAAGAAAGGTCGAGAAAATAAGTTAGGTAAGCCTGACATAGGGTACTCAGGAGGGGCTGCTAAGAAAAATCTTTCACCCAACCACATGAATAGTATGACAGGACTCCCCTATAAGAAATTATACCAACCATCCTTCCAGGCATCCTGACCATTCAAAGTCTCGGCCACTATTACAACAGCTAGATTATGATAATATAGAGGTATGAATGCTATGACACCACTTACAGAAAGTGGAAGGCACTTATACCCCTATGCCATGGCAGAACAAATATGCTCAATAAAAATTCAAATTTAAGAGTGCGCAATTAATTTATCTCATTATCCTAAACATACATCTAAGTTATAAAATAGATAAATAAAACCAAGCATTCAATAAAGACAAAGTTTCAGGAAAAAAACCACTTTCGAGTAAAACCTTTTTTCATCACTTTAGAAATATTACAAGACAGATGACTTAAAATACTACTTCATAACTGCCACACGTATTACACACTAAACTTCATAAATCTCTAAAGAGCAACTATGATCCTCGCAAGAATCATAAGACCACAGTCCTCCCTCTTCACCTTTAGCCTCAGCCTTTGTCTTCAGTAGTGAGTCCCCTCAGGATCATAATTCATCCATGGAGATGCCTTCCCCACAAAGGTGTATGAAAGAATGCAGAACTTTATAGGGTTTAAATGAATTAACAAAACTAAATATTCAGGATGTTTGCTTGTGAATTAAATAGTCTTTTTTGTAACAAAAAAAGTGAAGAACAATCGCAAATGTTATGCATAAATGATTCTAGCAAATGGCTTAAACAATCTAAATATGGAACATGTATTTATAGAACGTTCACAAAATTCGAGGCGGTGGAATTATTTGAGCAATAATGTTATGTAGTTCTAATGATATGTTGATCTCGTTCGAATGAGAACAATATCTCTTCTAACGACATCTAAAAAACTGAGAGAGTGAGCGTTCGTTTGAAATTCATTTTAAAAACACTTTGAACGGCCTTCTAGCGACATGTAATCTCGTTTGAACGAGATATATATCTCATTTGAAAAATTAAAATAATTTTCTTTTTGAAATAAAAAAACTCTTGTTCATTTTTGGTAAAAACTAAACATCCCAAAAATTAATTTAAACTATAAATTTCTTTATACCTTAACGTGATGCTGAGAAGTCTTCAAACTTGGAGATCCTTAAGTTTGGTTCGTCTTGATGGTGCGTGACGATTCGTAACGGGATACGCCAAACTTGTCTAAAATAAATCTATGAAGAATATTATAAAAAAATTTCTTACAAATCTCCCCCTTTGGCGATTCGAGTACAAAACAAAAAAAACATAATCTAACACCAAATTAAAATGAAAAAATATCGTATGACAAAAATCCTAACACCCTTCATAACCTAAGAACGGAATGACATAAGTCTATTTGTCTTCAAACTTCTTCTTCTTCCCTTTCACACAATTTTTCTTCATTCATGTGTCTTGAATTCTTCTTTAAGTACCTACACATATGAGATAAAAACATATACCTCGTGACGCATCAAGTTTGAAATAAAGTAAAACTCATAAATCAGTTCTCCCCCATAAGTGAAACTCAAACTCATCAAATTTTAATTTTCTTATTTGTAAGGGAAAATTTTCTATTATTGCCCCAAGTATCTAGGACTTATCCATAGAATCTAGGTTACATCGAGTATGGCATATACCGTTACTTCTGTCATGGCACTTTACGCTCACACATTCAAGAAGACGGATCCGATTATCAAGCATCGCCAATTTATCTTCAACATGCTCCATGACGTCATGTAATATTGGTATAGTTGTTGCTTTGGATTTCGTGAATTTTTTACATAGTATTGGGAGATTTTTGTAAAATGATTTTTTTACAAAACGAGGCGGATTTTCAAACTTAAAAATATTTTTGTTTTTTCTTTGCTTCATTTAAACGAGATGGCAATCTCGTTAGAACGACTTATATCGTTCAAAGTTCGTTAGAATCCTGGATCAAACAAGGTTGAAACGAGGGTTCACTGTCTTGAATTTTTGGATGTCCTTAGAAAAAATATATTCATCGTTCAAATGAGATCTTGATCCCATTAGAACGACACTGATATGTCATTCAAATGACCCTATAATGCCTCAAATTTGTGTCTGCCTATAAATACCTATTTTTTGTAGGTTTTTTTGTTAAGGCATTGCATCTACAAAAACTGGAGACCTCCTGCAATAAGTCTTCACTTTTAAAAGGGAAAAACACTTTTTGATTCACACAATCTCTCCTATATACTTTTGTGAATCATCTTTGAAATCTAAAACACTTATGTATCGAAGTTACTATTGTGAAGAAGGAGTCTGCACCGATGAACTTGTAGTGAAGGTGTCCCTACTACTACTCTTGTGATTCTCAGGGAAATTATTGCTAAAGGAGGATTGAGATCTTTATGGGACTTAAGAGAACCATTGCTGAAAAAGATGAAGGTCGCCTGCGGGAGATTTATCGGGTTGTATTTCACTTGTAAGGTTATAAGTTCAAATTTGAAATTGTATTAGTGAAATAAAAGTTTTTTCCCCTTTGGGGATATATTTATGAAATTGTGTATTCCTTGCATGCTTTATCAACTTAGTGTTTTGAATCACCTAGATGCATGTTTTAGGATTTAAATAAATTAAAATTTGTTTGTGGGATTGACGTCTAATTACACAAGTTACATCATTAGAGAATTGTGCACTCTCAAATTGGTATTAGAGCTGGTTTCACCAAATTATCATGAGATCCTTTTTTCGTAAATTTTTTCTGTGATATCAATTATTTTGAAATGTTAATTTTGAAAAATCCATATTTTGTTATGGGTCAAATATGCCTATTGGAAAGCCCATATGAGATCCACTTTAAAGGCAATTGATGGAAGAGTGCCTTGTTTGTGAGAGAGGGTGGACTCCCCCCACTGTCATTGTTGATAATGTCACAAATCCTAAACCCGTCTCTTCCTGGATTGATGATGAATTTAAGGGGAGTACCTAGAACTCCTGCAACCTTGGTGCTATTTCTAGAGCCGTCACCCCTGAAGAGTTTTTTCGCATCACGATGTGCACTACGTTTAAGGAGAAATGGGATATGCTACAATTGACAGATGAGGGTGCCAATGCTGTCAAGGCATCTAATCTTCAAAATTTAACAACCCATTTTGAGACCATCACTATGTTATAGTCCAAGTCATTCAATTAATTTTATGCTAGGTTGTCAGACATTGTTAATAATAGTTTTAAGTTAGATGATAAAATTGAGGGGTCAAGAGTCATGAAAAAGATTTTGAGGTCACTACCTTCCTGATTTGTTCCTAAGGTCACGGTGCTTAATTCTTTAGGGGTCTTAAACACTCGTTAGGTTAGAAGAACTCATAGGATACCTTCAAACTTATGAGATCGACATGTTTCCCCAAACCATTAAGCCTAAGGATATAGGGGTATCTTTAAAAACTCAAATTAATAAAAAGAAAAAGGAGAAAGATTATGAGTTTGAATCTCATAGGGAGTTTAATGTTGATGACTTGGCCTTGTTTGTGAATTTTTTAAAAGATTATCAAAATTTCCAAAAATAATTGTTCCAATAAAAATATTTTTGAGAAAAACAAAAAGAAAGATGAGGTCAGGGATAGCGGTCAGAAGAAGGAAGAAATAAGTTGTCTTGAGTGCGAGGCTAACGGGCACAAGTCATTTGAGTCTCCCACTAGGATAAAGAGAAATGGCAAAGAGATTTCAAATAAATACACTTTTAGAGAGAGTGACATCGAGTCGGTTGATTCAGGGGGAGAATCACCACATGAAAAGTACGTTGCTTTCATGGCTAGTCATGTGACTAATTTGAGTTTATCCCATGATGATGAGTACATATATAATTGTGAGATACTCAATGAAGTTTTGAGCCATTCGAGTGAGTGTGAGTATGAGAGTGCAAGTGCCGGATAAAGGGATCTCCAAAAACCCTTTAGTGATTTATACACCAAGACATTGAAAACTAAAAAGTTGAATAAACGGATGAGTCTTAAGGTGTTAGATTTGGAGAGAGGGGTGAAAATTTAAGTATGTGTGAGGCGTCGACGAGTCAACTAGAGAAGGTGAAGGTTTTTTGGGTGAGAAGTTGATTATCTTAGGCTAGGAAAATAGAGACTTGACAAACATCGTGGCTAGTCTTACAAGAGATCTTCCACATTCATTGGTAACTCATGAGAAACTTGAAGATCGTGTATCCCAACTCGAGAGAGATATCAAACGTGCCCGAAAGGTCAAGGTTACTTTAGAGGACACTTATAAGAAGGTTAGAAAGATTCTCCTCGATCCCACTTTGGGTAATGCTGAGAGGTTAGGATTAAGTTATGACAGTGCATCCACTTCCCATGTTTCCCCCAAGCCGGTTCCCAAATTTTTGATAGATCCATATGTTTCTCAACCTAACCCCTTAAGCATTCGATTCCCCGTAGGATAGCGCATCCTAGACATTTTGAGAGACATGTTCCTAAGCCCGTGTAAGTTTGCTCCCATTACAAGCAAAGAGGAAACCTTAAGGAATTTTGTTTTAAGTTGGGTAGTGCATATCATAGGTATCTTCCATGATATGCTACTACATGTGTTCCCACACTCACTCCCACACATGTTACTCTGCATGCTCCCGCACATCACATGAGAGATTTTGAGCATTTTTTAGAGTAAGTTTAGTATTTGGTCAAAACTTCACATAATTTGAAGGATGTTGTTCATAGGATGTCATCTCCTTTGGAGAACATCTCCGGACTTAATGATTGAGGTTTAGACTTGTTTGCTAGCATAGGATGCTTTTCATGTTCACATTTTCCATGCATATTCCTAGTGTGTACTACCATTGTATTATCGTTGTATTTGTTTTATCATTTCGATATATTTTTCGAAAAATCCAAAAATATTTTTGTTTTTCTTGATATATTTGGGAAAAAAACAAAAAGATTTTCAGTTTCTTTTTAGAAAACGCGATAAGGCTAAAAATATTTTATTTTGAAAAATCCAAAAAGTTTTGTATTTCTTTTTACACCATATGTGGATGAACATTAAAGATATCCGAGTCACCAATTCATTCCATATCCATGTGACCATTTTTTAGTGTTTTGGGACGTGACATCATTTTATCTTTGTGCTTAATAATGCGTGGGTCATTAAGATTTGATACGATGACTACTTGATACGTGTTTGACTCTTGTCACTTTTAATGCAAATGAGCACAAACTTATTTGAGTATTGCACTTACCTTCCACGTGTCGGTTGTAGTGTTTTCATCACAATCCTTCTTTTAAAGTGAACCATATGCAATAAAAATGAGATAATGAAAGTAGTGCATGTAAGAACTATTGCCCATATTGGAAAAATTAAAAATAATATCTTCGATAAATGTGTTATATTTGAAGCAATGGAATCAGGTTGTGAGAGAAAAATTGTCTTTGCACGAATAGCCACCATTTACAAAAAGGAAAAGATCCTAAAAGATTAAAGGCACATAAAAAGAAAAAATAGAAAAATGTCCGGCTAATTTTAAAGAACATTGATGCTTCACTACATATGAGCACTGGTTTCTTCAAAATAAAAGATTTGAGAGACATATTCAATATGTGAGTTTTGAGGGAGTTTAGTCAAAGATCAATGGTTTTGCATGTCCTAAAAAAGTCTCGTAAAAGTATTACATAATTTTGGGTGTTGTTGGTGAGAAAATCACTCACGATCTTGATTAGTTAAATAGGTTGAGTTGATTTCACTTGAGTTCACCATTTTTACACCTGAGGTAGACTTTGAGATCTTGCATTAGTGGTGTCTTACTCCTTTGTGCACACATGTTATGTCTGTCTATGTTGATTTTTCTATGGAATGTGTTCACACCCCTACATTTCATTTCCATGATTCGGTTATTTTTGTGTTTCTCTATGGTATGTTGTTTTTGCAAAATATTTTTTTTTGCTGAAAATTTTGAAAAAAAGAAGTAAAAAATAGTTGGTTTTGATTAGTTTATCATTACTTATTTCTTATTGCATTATATTTGTAATGATATTCTATGCTTGTTGTGACACACTCCAGTTTATTACTATTTTTCTTTTCCTTATCTATTTCAGACAAATAAAAAGGGGGAGAACGAATTATGGGGGAGTGAGAGTGTAATTTACGAGGGACGAATTTATTTATGAGTTTTATCTTATTTCAATTTCGATGCGTCATAAGGTATATTTATGTCTATTGTGTGCAGGTACACTTTGATGAGCATATACAAAGTACACGTAAGACAAAGCTCCCAAAAAGAAGATCGAGATAATTGAAGATTTGGATAGTTGAAGATTTCAAAGACTTGTACATTTTTAGTATCTTTACATTTATGAGTTTCTGGGAGGTTATTAAATTTTTATAGGATTTTGTATGTTTGGATAATTCGAATTTTTTATTTTTTACCGGAATAGACATAAGAGGAGATTTGAAAGGGAAAATTTTCTATCATTTCTTATAGTATCTAGGACTTGTTCATAGAATCTAGGATACATCGAGTATGGAATATCCCGTTACTATCGTCAAGGAACTTCACGTTCACATGTTCAATAAGACGGATCCAATTATCAAACATTGCTAATTTATCTTCAACATGACCCATGACGTCACGTAATATTTGTATAGTTGTTTCTTTGGATTTCATGGATTTTTTTCATAGTATAGGGAGATTACAAAACGAGGCAGTTTTTTGAACTTAAAAATATTTTAATTTTCACCTTGCATCAGTCAAACGAGATGGAAATATCATTAAAAAGACTTTTTATCTCGTTTAAAGGTTGTTAGATGCCTGAATCAAATGAGGTTCAATCGAGGGGTCACTGTCTTGAATATTTGGATGTCATTAGAAGCGATATTTACATCATTCAAACGAGATCTTGATCGCATTAGAACAACACTGATATGTCGTTCTAACGACCCTACCCCTCCTATAATTTCTTGTTCGCCTATAAATACCTATTGTCTATAGGTTTTTTTGTTAAGACTTTACATTTACGAAAACTGCAGACCTACTGTAAAGAGTCTTCACTTTTAAAAGGGAAAAACACTTTTTAATTCACATAATCTCTTTTATATACTTTTGTGAATCATCATTGAAACCCATAACACTTATGTATTGAAGTTACAATTGTGAAGAATGAGTATTCACTATTGACCTTATAGAGAAGGAGTCTTTACTGCCGCTCTTGTGATTCCTACTGGAATCAGTCCTCAAGGAAGACTGTGGTCTTTGTGGGACTTGAGAGAACCACTGCTAAAGAAGATGAAGGTCACAAGCATGATATTCATCGGCATGTATTTCACTTGTAGGGTTGTAAGTTGTGATTTGCAAACTGTAATAGCAAAATAAAAGGTTTTTCCCCTTTGGGAATTTTTCTGAAATTATGTTTTCCTTGCATGCTTTATCCACATAATGTCATCGAAAAACACGCTTCCCACGATGATGATTGGTAGGCCACCTACTCCCAAAATCGGATCTCTCCTCAGATGTAGTTGGTGGTACTAGCTAGGAACTAACCCACATCCTCACATAGTCGAACACTGGTATAATCTAGTCCCAAATGTCCAACATCCAGGTCTTCAATACGGGAACAGTCTACAAAAGAACCAAATCACCAAAGACAAAGCGAGTCAGTAATGAGAAGAAAAAAACATAAATATGAAAGAAGAAAAAAATTCATACGTCTCTTTAGAGAGCCTCCTCAGAAAGTCTCGCAAAGTCGTCTATCATCTCATGAGGGAGATGGGGCACCAATACAACCTCCCCACTGCACACCCAAATATGATAAGAAAGGGTGAAAATGTGGTGGAAGGGAACCTCCTCCCCTGCTGCCAGCACACCTCCCCCGTGCTATGGGCCAAAGTGATTGGTATACTGGTGCCCTCCTAGATCCCGCTATAAGTGGAGGCATATTCTCCATTTCATTAATGCACGATGGCATCAACCATCTAGTCGTAAAGTTCGTTTCCCTCTGTCAAGTAAATGTAGTGCATATAGGGTTCACCCTCCATCACTGTTTCCCTCGTGTACTCGAACATCTACTTCACCTACCTATTATACTTTGGGAGTGCTGATGGTGGTAACTCCACCAGACGTACCTGAACTCATACGGCAGTAGCCTCCTTATCTGGGCTGACATGCCCGTAATATCCATGGCCATCGAAGACAAGCACCATGGATATAAGATCACATGTTTCCCCAATAAGAGTTAGTATCCTACCAAAGTGAAAGGTGAAGTTTTGAACAATTAAAAAGACAAGAGAAGAATCCTAACATGATTGCTCATCAGGGCATTCAGCATGACCCGCACATCCTTCAAAGTCATACATTAGTTCAATCGCTTATTCGACTTCCTCCACCTGTATATCCAGGAGAAATTACTCATTTTTCTTGCCTTTAAGGATATCAACTCGATATAGTGCCCAATCACCTAAAAACACGGTGTCTGTAGAAGGCGATACGAATGTAAAAATAATGAAAAAAATACAACAATAAAATAAAAGGAAATTAAATCTAAAATTACCTCCTAAAGATACGTGGTACCAATAAATTATGTCAGCAACACTGACTGAAAGCATCCAAAGAGGCATAGAGGGATGCCAGAATAAAGCTCCCCCAGTCTTACAGGTGGATCTCCAAGATGATACTTAGGAACAGAAAAAATCACTAGTGGACGATGTCACTGATTGTGGTTACCACTAACCCTCACCTAAAAAACTCAGAAGTCTATGACATATACCGATATGCACCCCTGGCCATGCCTATCGACATCCCCCTTAAGATTTTGTTACCAAAATTTTTGAAAAAATAAAAATTGCTTGAAAAATTCCTTAAAAGCCCTCATAAGGTCGATTGCATCATAACTCTGAGAAAACTCATTAAGGAGCACAATCCTCAGTAGGATCAAAAACAAAATTCATCATCACTTACAAAGCTCTCATCACCAGCATACTCCCAGCATAACCAAAATCTAAGTGCGCCTCCTACATTCGCAATACTACACCCTCCCCAATCGAGTCGAGATTGAAGAACACTCTTCGAAAATAACACTTTAGGTATGTAAAATCGATATTGACCCTTAAAATTTGAAACAGTTTTTTCAACTCCTTTGGTTCGTAGAATTCATCTCGATCCGTTAAATCAGTCATTTCAACTCTATAGGTCCACAAAATTGACATCGACCCCCTAAATCGGTCCTCTCAACTCTTTAGGCTCACATAATTGACCTCGACCCTCTCAATTGGTCATTTTAACTCTTTAGGTCTACATAATTGACCTCGACCCTCTAAATTGATCAGTTTAACTCCTTAGGTCTGCAAAATTGACTATGACTCCTTGAATCAATCATCTTAAGTTTTTAGGCCTGTAGAATCGGCCTTTACCCCTTGAATCGGTAATCTTAACTCTTTAGGTATTTAGAATCGACCTCGACCCCTTAAATCGGTCATCTCAACTCGTTAGTTCTATAAAATTGACCTCGACCCACTAAATCGGCCACCTTAACTCTTCAGGTTCATAGAATTTACCTCAACCCTTTAACTAACCATTATCTAAACCCCAGTAAAGTACTTAACCCTCAAACATCGATAAGGTGACTATTTTTTGATGAATACTGCTTGTTTTAATCCCACTTGTCGAGGGGCTCTATATACACCACATTATAATACCCCCAGATGTGTCCTTCGGTCCCTAGAACTTCTCTTCCAACCATAAGACCCTAGGACCTACTCCGAACCCTAGTCTAGAGGCCGTCGGCTACTCCCGAACCTCATTAGACCTCTATCACCCCTCTAACCTAAGAGAAGCTTATAAAAATATCTTAGGTCTCGGAATATCCTTTCCAACAGTCCATATCGTGTACAAATTAGCCTCACATTTTGTTTGTACTCGATTTTTTACTAGACGTGATCTAGAGGCCATTGAGTGCCTTCGGGGCCCATTTGACCCTGATCAACTCTCCAACTGGAGCATAGCTCATTGATATCTCTTAGGGATTTGAATCGCCTTTTTAACAGTCAATACCGTGTGTGAATCGATCTCATAGTTCACGCCTATTTTCCCCTGACCAGATACCATCAGGTGCTTTGGAACCCCATTTGACTTTGATCAACTCTTAAATCTAGGAGTGGATCATGATTTATCATAGAGATCTGAATACCCTTTCAAACGGTTCCAACCATGGGTGATTCGGACTTATAGTTTGGATTTTATGCTCATTTTATCAAAAAAGTCTGTTCCGAACTGTTTATAGTCACACCAGACCCTGCCTATTAACAGGGTGTTCTTTCCTTAGCTAGCCAAGCATGGTTATGTTGATAGGTAGGTCAGAGTCCATATCGATCGACCCCCCTGAAACCCTATTTTTTACTATTTAAGTAGACCATAATGTCATTCCGAGGGTTCCTTTTTTGAAGTCAAAACATTCCCCTCGAAATCAGTGCATCGAAATTCTAATTTTCCAAACATTATCTCCATTTCCTTACATCATTCTCATCCATTTTCACCCCACTTTCCATTCTTACCTCACTATTATCCAATCACCTAAAATCAGCCCCCTACTAGTGCAAAATCATAATTAAAGTTCTCAAGAAGGTCTGCCCATATTCATTTACAAATCAATCAATTAGAGTATTTATTGACTTATCTTTTCACTTTTGATATATCTTTAATCAATTTCTTCATTCCAAGACAAATCCCACCTTGTATTATTTAGTACATACAAATCTTATTTTCATAAAATGTAAAAAATCCAAAAAGAGGATTTTCTTATAAACCCCTTAAATTAGAATTTCCTCACTTTTCACACCCTCTACACTTGAGCACATTTTCTAAAAATAAAGTAAAGGAAGTACTAATTTAGGATTTATGGGTTAAACACCACCTTCCTATGTTATCAAACTACATGGACTTTGATTCCCTTTGGACTGCGTAGGCATCCCGAGCCAATCTTGGGATTCGAATCCAATTTTCTCATTTATTCATTTTATGTTTCTTTGTGTTTACTAATATTGCGGATATGCGTAGTCCTACATATTCGTGTCCCACTCGACATACACACTCACTTATTTATAGTGTGTGATTCAAAGAACACTCACATTATATTTATTTTTATTTTATTTCTTTTGAACACTCCTTAGGATGATTCCGCTCCGTCTTTTCCATGACATGAGTCCGATGATTTCTTTCTCTCATTATTCACACCACACACATGTACATATGTATCACATTTTTTAGAGAAGTAGAATATTATCATATCCAATGAGAGACCCGAAGGGTAAAATGTGTGACTAACATCTTCCCATTACGTAACTTAGTTATCGAACCTTTGAATCATTTGATTTCGTAAGCATCAGTGCGTCTTTTGATGACATTCTCTTGGGGCGGCTACATTTCTTTTGCCCATTTTGAGAAAAATAGACTGGATACTCTATTTTTATATTTTTTCCTTTTGATGATGACCGATATATATTCGTGGTAGCTCGCGAAGATCAGCGTGAGTTGTGGAAAGAGAATTCCCTTATCATCAAATCCCTGCATGCGTGGAGAGAGGAATTTCTCTAGTTTTCTCTCCTTTGCAATTTTGGGGCAAGCCAGCGCTAGTGGAATCATAATAAGATGATCAAGACGGTGGTGATTAATTTTATATTATGAGTTATTAACATTAAAACTTGACTATGGAGAAACACATATTCCTGTATGGTATTTTTAAGGTGCCAAATTGGGATCCATGAGTAGATACCAATTTAGTCCATGTTTTAAGAGTATTTGGTTTGTGTTTTAAGCTTATTTGGGGTCAAAAGGTGGTCCCATAGTGAACCTGCTGGATTAGGATTATAAATAAATAATCAAACTTAATTAACCATCATAGCACATCATATGTCATAACCTAGTAGCATATGTTAACATTGGGAGAAGAGGTGATTAATCAAGAGGATTCAATTAGGTTTATTTCCTATCTAAAGGCAAGAAATACTATATTGCTTATCGTATTAATATAATTTGTTGATGATTTTCATTATCCTATATTAATAAATTAATTAAAAGGATGTGGGTAGGGTTTAAATCCGATTAAGGACATGTAAATCTCATTATTAAGCATCTCTATTATATATTTAAATCGATTAGATGGTTAAACCCATGTTCATACTAATAACCATGTTTAACTTAGAACTATATGTCTTATACTATTAGAAAATTATGTTTTTCCTATTTTGAATCATTAACTGTTGTAAATTTGATTCTGTTTATAATTAAACTATCTGTATGGTTTTAAATGGGGCCTGAGTTGATTGATTACTTGGTTGTATGACGATTAAGCTTTTGTTCAAATGCGCAAAACATAAAATGGACAAAATGCTATTTGAACACTTATGTTAAGACAATTTAGAGTTGGATGATTACTCTTCACCGAGATAAGAATTTATAATGTGATTAATACCTTGTATCATATGGTAGTTTTGGATTTTTCTTATTACTCATGTTATAATGATGATACTAGCATGTATGAATAAGTTGGTTAAATGCTATATATTAACTATATGTGTAAGTGGGATAGGGTATTGTTTTATGGAAACTATTATGTATGTATGTATGAACTGGGTTAATGCTACCTACTGTGTATCTATGAGATGGGTTAAAGTTTTATGATAACTTGTACCGTATATGAGCCTTCTTAGTTCTCTAAAGTATCGAGTATGTATAGATCATATATATTTTCTTAGGGAGTCTCGTACCATTGATTTTGATGAACAATCTATCTTGACAGAAATGTATCGGGGGATTATTTGCTTAAATTTTCCCCACGAGATATTCAACGCATAGAGTCTAGTTTGCTCAGGAGTTAGAATATAATGGGTATGCGATCCTTATTAATTACTTAGTGATAGTTTTTTAGTTTATGTTGTAAATAACTATGGTAGTATGATGAATCTTCGGCCAAATGGATCTTAACGTCAATCTACGCAAAACATAAGTGTAACAAGAGGGGTTTTTTGTTTGAATTTCACCGATGGACAAAGTTTCGTAAGGTTAGGAGTTGAGAGATGGTGGGTTACTGGGATCGATGGTTTCAATTTCTTGTTTAAAACTTAGGATTAGTAGCTGGTAATATTTTGAGACTTTCTTTTTTGGGTTATCTTATGAGAAATTATTATACGTGGGAGGGTATCTCTCACTCCCTGCTTTTTGGTATGAATGAATAAGAAGTACACATAAGGAAATGAATTAAAGCTAAGGTGGAATACATAACTTTATTCATTATTAAATAAGTTTACCTAGGGTTGTACCACTGTAGGGGTGAGTTACACTTTTTAATACAAACTATAATGTAGAAAATAGAAAATCGCCCTCCTTTCTCCCATCTGGATTATTCTCTACCCACACAATCTCATATGCAAACAAGTGACCAGTTTCTAGCTCTAATAGGTAAGAGATATTATCCTCTTTCTTCGGGATCATCTGGAGAAAAAGGAATTAGCACAAATATGCTAAGTATGTTCTACCAGTTCTATAACAAGTATATAGGTATAGATGAGAGTTGGAGTGTGTATAGAATCAGTGTTTAGCAATGCTAAATATAAATAAGTTGATAATCCCTTACTTATCAGTTTTAAAAGAACATTAAAAGTGTTGGAATGAATAATCCCATACTTACTAGTCTGTTTAAGAAATTGAGGTTCATTACCAGTTTATTAAGGACAATGGAAAGAAAATCAAGGATTCTTAAACTAATAATCCCATTCTTAAACTACTATCTTGGGACTTCAAAATATAGGGTTTTAGATAATTACATTGTGTAAGAGAATTTTTGTCTTAAAATATTTTGAAGTATTCATAGACAAAATTCAGGGAACAAATTCATAAGTTGAAAATTTTGGGAGGGGTCAATTTGTAAATTTGGAGAAATATTCTTAAGTTAAAACTTTAGTTTTTCACTAATTAAGCTAAGGGTATCCAAACATGGCCTAATCTTAAAACATTTTTACACGAAAAATTAATAAAAAATTTTGAAAAAATTTCAAAAATTCCTGATTGGCCACGCGCGTTGTCAAAGTTCCTATTGAAAGTCTTCATCTTCAACTTCTCGGCTTTGACTTCTAGGGTTTCTGATTTTTTACCTCGATTTTCTCCTCCATTGTTATACCATTTGAGATGATTTCTTAACCAACATAGCTTCAATTTTCACGAGGAATCCAAATATATAGGTTTTTTGGATTGAGATTCAGTGTAACTCAAGATTCAAAGCTGTGTGTTTTGCTAAAATTTTGACCTGATATTCACGGGTTTTTAGATTATGGCACGGATTCTTATGACTTTGGGTTGGTTTAGGCTATATATAGGAGTATTTTGGTTTTGGTTTCAAAGATTAAGATGGATCATATATGGATAATTTTTTATTTTTAGGTTTTGAGTTCAAAATACACCTTTGATCAATTTGAGATTTATATACACATTCAAGGCTTTTAACCATTACACTCGAGATCCTTAGGTTATAATGAAGTTATATGTATATTCAAACCAAAGTTTGAGCATTATATCAATATTCACTAGTAAAGCTCAAGTTTTAATGGTGTTTCTTTATATTTGTTCTACCCTAAGCTATTCTACACGTAAAAGATTTAATATTATGAGTCTTCAAACTATATTAACTACACCTAAAGCAAATGGAATCGAAAGAACTGAAAATTACTCATAAAATCATAATGTACCTAGTTTGATGGAATTTTTGAGTTTTTGAACTGGGTTGTGAGGTGTGTCTTTACTAATGAATTAGTGGGGTATTTATACTACATCCTCATGGGATTCGATTGGTGCACTAGGGTGGTAGATTTGAGATGGTTTATGTAGAGTTTTTAATGTTGATAAATGGGGTTCACATGTCACATGGTGCGTACATGTGACTTTTAACTTCTAGTGCTTATGTTGTGCATTAGGTGGACAGGGGTTTAACTAAAATTAAGAAAACATATAGGTTTGGTCCTTGGTTGGTTTTATGATTACTTTTATTGCCTTAAAAGTATACATTTTACAAAGTACAGGGGTATTTTTATAATTTTAGAAACTTCTAAGTGCTGAAATGATGAATTTATATTAATTAGGTCTAAAGGACTAATTTGATGTAAAGTTGGGATTTAGGGGTCAAATATACATCAAGTTATCTTACTTAAAAAATTTTAGGGGCAATTTTTTAATTTATCAAAACTTCAAGGGGTCTAAGTTAATTCATCAAAAGTGTAGATATCTAATTGTAGTTGCTTTCTTATTTAGAAGAATTTTGATTTTGAACACATTATAAGGGTTTAAATAATAGCCATAATTATTTATGGTTAAAAAATTCCAAGTTCTTACGGTTTACCTACCTATAAAAATTTCATCATCGAATTTTACCTTGAAATAAGTCGGGGTATTGATCCTTCATTTCTTGTTCTGGTGCCCATGTAGCTTCTTGCTGATTTTGATTCTCTTGAAGTACTTTAACTAAGGGAATTTCTTTGTTTCTGAGGTACTTCACTTGACGATCCATTATTTGAATAGGACATACTTCAAATCCATGGTTGGGTTTGACATAAATATTTTCTCATGTATCAGTATGGGATGGATTTGAAATATATTGGTGTGGGTACCCAAAATTAAGATCATGGGCCTGGACGAGTAGCCTAATTCTGGCGGCCCAAAGTCCAGGCCCCCCATCTCTTATTTGATTATCCGGTCTCTTCCCATGTCCCCATTAAGGGAGGTTATAGGGAGAGATGGAAGACGTGGGGGAATCCAACACCCCCACTTACCTAAATGTACATGTATATATTGAACCCTAGGTCCGAGG
The DNA here is from genome assembly GCA_949130495.1 of Sambucus nigra. Lineage (NCBI taxonomy): Eukaryota > Viridiplantae > Streptophyta > Magnoliopsida > Dipsacales > Adoxaceae > Sambucus > Sambucus nigra. The sequence goes on along the minus strand of OX422208.1, from coordinate 356,583,652 downwards.
CAAAAGGACAAGTTGTATTCTCTATAACCACTCCCCGGAGTATATAGAAATAACACCGACTGCACCACCGTGGACATAGGCACATCTTTGTTGAACCACGTACATCCTTTATTGTGTGATTGTCATTTTACATTCCTTGTTCTTCCTTGGTAATTGCCTCTCCTGTATTTACTTGTGTTGCATAATAACTGCCTCCACAATTGGCGCCATCTGTGGGAAACGTTCATCTTTCCCTGAGAAGAGCCCACACCAAGAAAGGAGTTTAAAATGTCTGGTCACAGTAGCAATGCCCGCCAGGTAGGGGATATTCAAGAATCACCTGCTCCTCGCAGGATTAGGTCTGAAGTTCGACGTTAAGATCAAAGGGCTCTCTTAGAAAGGCCAGCCTCAGAAGAAAGCCAAGGACCAGCGAGGTCCACACAGATATCCAGACTGATTGATGCATACGAGGCAAGGCTCCATGAGCAAAGGGAGTCTTCTCGTAAACACGAGGCTGAGAATGCTCACCTGAAAAGAAGACTGGAAACACTGGAAAGAGAGATTCATCATGATAACAGGAGACGTCCATACCGCACTCCTAGCCCTCAGGCAAGCAAGTCTAGCAGCAGATGAAGGATCCCTAGGCGAGGATCTCAAAAGGTTGAGGAAGGCAAATCAGACAACGACTTCCGCGAGCAGCTGCGAACAGCTCGCCATTACCAGAGCCCTACTCGCAGCAACGAGAACATACGAAATCTGTTCCACAGGGAGATAGACCAACATCCTGCCCATCACGGTATCGAATCGACCCGAGAACTTGCTAGATGAGCTCTCAAAAACCAGATGAAATCACCTTTCACGAGAGAAATTGAAGAGGAAGAATCCCTCAAGAAATTTTCCATTCCAAGGTTCAAAATTTATGACGAAAATACTGATCCCATCGATCACGTCAGACAGTACCGATTGGCCATGACCCTATGGAACCACCGAGACACGCTAATGTCCCAAATTTTCCCCTTGAGCTTGGATAACGTTGCGTAAAAATGGTTCGAAAGTCTCCCCCACCGATCCATCAGAAGTTTCAAATCCCTGGCCGAACTCTTTACGACCCACTTCATTACTAGTAGCTCCCATCCCAAAAGGATGGATGCTTTACTGACAATGAAGAAAGCGCCTCAAGAGACACTCCGAGACTACGCGAAGAGGTACTGGGAGTTATTCAACGAGGTCGAGGATTGCTCGGAACAAGTGGCAGTGGCCTCTTTCAAAATTGGGCTACCCATCTCTTCCCTTCTTTACCAGTCCCTGACAAAGAAGGAGGCTATGACTATTGACAACCTAATGGCTCGCATCGAGAAGTACACTAAAGTGGAGGATGTCACCCACCTCAATACAGGAGAAAACGGTCGAGCTAAAATCACTACCAAGGGCAATGACAAAGCTGAGAATCAAAAGAAAGGAGGAAGGAACGGGGGAAAAATGACTCCAAGAACGGAGGGAACAATGATGTGTCGAAAGCATTCCAGGCGGTCAACACCGTCTTCAAAGAACCAATTTATAAGATCCTCGCAAAAATCAAGGACGAGTCGTTCATCAAATGGCCCAGGAAGATGGGAGGAGATCCCTCGAAGAGAAATAATGCGCTGAGATGCGCTTTTCACAAAGAGGGAGGACATAAGACCGAGCATTGCAAAGCTCTTAAATCTCACCTCGAGGAGCTAGCCCAATCCGGGCATTTGAACCAGTTCGTGGAGAAAAAGGCAGAGAAGGTGGTTGCCAATAGAGAAGTAAGACCTGACAACATACTCGAAGATGACGCCGGGCATGAGTTCGCGGTAATTCACGGGGCATCTGAGCCAAGCAGATCCAAGGAAATTCAGCTCGAGTGTAGATGAAGAAACTTACAGTGGTAATGCAGGCTTTTCAGATCGATCCAGTAAAGTCACATTCAAGAAAGCGTCGACGAGCAGATGACATCAACTATAACAAGCATATTATTTTCACAGATGAAGATCTGGTGGGAGTGAGAACTCCACATCACGATGCTCTGATCATTACCCTCAGGATAGCTAACTTTGACGTCGATAAGTTGCTCGTCGACCAAGGAAGCTCGTTCAAAGTAATGTATCTCGACCTATTCAGAAACTTAAAGTTAAGCGTTGCCCACCTAAAGGAAGCTACTGTCCCTTTAGTTGGCTTTGCTGGAAAAATAACTATGCCCCTGGGAAAGATTGTACCATCGGTGCGCGCTGGAAACGTCTCCAAGATGATCGAGTTTTTGGTAGTTGACATTGACTCTCCATACTAGTCCATCCTCGGTAGGGGATGGCTTCATGAAATGAAGGTAGTCTCCTCGACCTACCATCAGAAACTCAATTATGTAATTGAGCGAGGAGTAATGGAGATCCATGGAGACCAAGCGATGGCAAGAAGGTGCTTCATAGAAACCATTCGACCAAAGCCACAGAAGAAGGCCGACCAGCCCAGTGATAAAGTTGAAGAAGGTCTGACACCTTCTAAATAGCAATTAAAGTACGGAAGACCTGGAGTAGAGGAGACCAGGCTTCTCCCCTCTGATCGGATCGTCGAGGACCTAGTAGAAGTTGCGGCTGGAGATGGCGACAGTAATAGAGTCTTCTTGATTGGAGCATCTCTTACTGGCCAGGAACGGAAGGAATTGACAACTCTGCTGAGACACAACATAGATGTTTTCGCATGGGAACCATACGAGCTTCCTGGAATCGATCCTAGTATGGTCTGCCATCAGCTGCACGTCGATCCTTCCTTCAAACCAATAACACAAAAGGCACGACGAACTGCACCCAAGAAGGCTAAAGCAGTAGAGAAAGAAGTCGAAAAATTGCGGGATACAGGGTCCATACGGGAAGTATAATTCCCTAAGTGGTTATCCAACCCAGTAATAGTTCCAAAAAACAACGGGAAGTGGAGAGTTTGCATTGACTTCACTGACCTCAACAAAGTGTGCCCTAAAGATAGTTTCCCCCTCCCAAAAATAGACCAACTAGTGGACGCCACTGAAGCTCACGAGAGAATGAGTTTTCTGGACGCATACCCAGGGTATCATCAGATCCCCTTGTATGCCCCAGACCAGGACAAGACAGTGTTCATCACGATAGTTGGATTATACTGCTACAAGGTCATGCCCTTTGGGCTCAAGAATACAGGGGCAACATATCAGCGGCTGGTCACCAAGATGTTCAAGGACTAGATGGGAAACACCATGGAGGTCTACATCGATGACATGCTCGTTAAAAGTAAGAAAAGGGAAAATCACCTCTCAGACCTGTCAAACACCTTCAAAATCCTCAGGAAGTACCGAATGAAACTTAATGCAAGCAAGTGTTCTTTTGGTGTCCAGTCAGGAAAATTCCTTGGGTACTTAGTCAGTAAGAGAGGCATAGAAGCTAACCCAGACCAGATCGATGCAATTAACAGGGTACAACCTCCTCGAACAATTCGGGACGTACAAAAGCTCACTGGTATGCTCGCTGCCTTAAATCGCTTCATCTCTAAATCCTCTGAGAAGTGCAAGCCTTTCTACCAGCTTTTAAAAGGGAATAAAATGGTAGAGTGGAGCCCAGATTGCTCGCGAGCATTGGACGAACTCAAAGCTTACTTAAGCTCTCCACCACTGCTTGTCATACCAGTAAACAGATTCTTTGTTCCTATACCTCTCCGTTTCCAACCACACTGTCAGCTCTGCGTTAATATGCGAGGTTGTAGGAATCCATCACCCTGTTTATTACGCGAGCAAGACCCTACTTGACGCCAAGCAGAGGTACCTACCGCAGGAGAAGCTCGCCTTTGCTCTAGTAGTGGCCTCGAGGAAGTTGAAGCACTATTTCGAAGCCCACACTATCATCGTCCTTACATCGCACCCCCTTAAGGCAGTCCTGAGGAAAGCGGATTTGTCAGGCAGACTGTCCAAATGGTCAGTCGAGCTTGGGCGATTTGATATCCAATTTCAACCAAGGACCGCGATCAAGGGACAGATCCTTTCTGATTTCATAGCCGAATTCACGGGCGAGGAACCTTCCAACCAACCTCAATCACCAACTCAAAAGGAGAACCAAGCGACAGGGAAACCTGGAGACTATTTGTTAATGGAGACTCCAATTCAAAGGGGGCAGGAGTAGGCATTGTCCTCATTACCCTAGAGAATACAATCCTTGAACAAGGAATCAGGCTTGGATTTGCAGCCTCTAACAACGAAGCAGAATACAAAACTTTAATAGATGGCCTCTAGAAGGCACACACTTTGGGAGCAAAGCATTTACAGGTGTTCAGCGATTCCCAATTAGTCTCCAATCAGATAAGTGGAGATTATAATGCAAAAGATTTGGGAGCAAAGCATTTCCAGGTGTTTGGCGATTCCCAATTAGTCTCCAATCAGATAAGTGGAGATTACAATGCAAAAGATGAAAGAATGGAAGCTTACCTCGCCTTAGTGAAAAAACTAATGGCGAGCTTCGAAGAGATCAATGTCCAGCAGTTTCCCAGAGGGCAAAACAACCATGCTGATGCCCTAGCAGCCCTGAGTTCGGCAGTCGATTCCGACCTAAAAAGAACCATCCCCATCGATTTCCTCACTCATCTGAGAATCCACGATAGCAGGCTACTAGACGGGAAATAGGTACTCCAGTTGGGATCAGCTCCCAGCTGGATGGACCCCTTAAAGGACTATTTGAAGGATGGCACGCTCCCAGATAACAAAAAGACTGCCCAGCAGATAAGAGTCAAAGCTTCTCGCTTTCACTTATCTCTAGAGGGCAACTTGTATAAGAGATCCTTCTCCGGACCCTACCTCCAATGCGTTCACCCGGGGGATGTCGAGCAAGTGCTACATGAGCTTCACATAGGAGTCTGTGGAAGCCATGTCGGTGGAAGGTCTCTGGCTTTTCGAGCAATGAAGGAAGGTTATTGGTGGCCATACATGCAAAGGGACTCTACGATGTATGTCCGCAAGTGCCTTAAATCCCAACTTCACGCTCCTATGGTCCACCAGCCTGCTAGAGACCTAAAATCACTGTCCATCCCATGGCCATTCGCCCAGTGGGGAATTGACATCGTGGGACCACTGCCTACCGCCACCGGTAATCACAAATATCTGTTGGTTGTGACTGACTACTTCACCAAATAGATCGAGGCGGAACCCCTGGCGAACATCCGAGATGCCGATATGATAAGGTTCATATGGAGAAATATAATCACTCGCTTTGGCATCCCCATAACCATCATCATTGACAATGGAATGCAGTTCGAAAGCGGCACCTTTCAGAATTTCTGTAACGAACATGGTATCAGACACCACTTCAGTTCGGTGGCCTACCCTCAGAGCAATGGCCAAGATGAGGCTTCCAACAAAACTGTGATCGATGGATTAAAGAAGCGGTTAGAGTGAGCCAAAGGCGCATGGGTAAACTTATTAGCACATATTCTATGGGCGTACCGAACCACTCCTCGACGAGCAACATGAGAAATCCCATTTTCGCTGACATATGGCAGGGAAGCAGTCATCCCACTAGAAGCCGGTTTGCCGACAATGAGGTCCAACCTCGTCGACCAGGTCCATAATGATGCAACATTGCTTTCTGAGCTCGACCTAGCCGACGAGCACCGAGAGCTAGCCCTAGTAAAACTAGCGAGCTATCAGCAACAGCTCGCGAGGCATTACAACAAAAGGGTTAACCCAAGGACATTCCGAGTTGGGGACTACGTTCTAAGGAAAGTCCTGGGCAGCACAGTAAAACCATCAGACGGTAAGCTAGGCCCAAACTGGGAAGGACCCTTTAAGATAACAAGAGACGATCTGCAGGGCGCTTATCACGTAGAAACGATGGAGGGCAGAGAAATACCACGAGCATGGAACGCAGCCAATCTCAAGAGATTCTATTTTTAGATCTTTATTTTATTCTTTTGTTATGGAACTAGAAGTTCATTTCCCTTGTCATTAATGAAAGTTATTTAAATGGTTGCATTCTAATAAGTAACAGCTATATGAGCTTTATCGCACATCTTTTCCAAATGACAGGCACATTGATCATAGTAGGGGAGTACCCCTCCTCAGGTCGTCATCATGAAACACGAATGACCTCTTAGCATTGCCCCTGGAAATATATGAAGCCCTACAGGGGATCCTTAGACAATATGGCCAAATTTTATACTGGTCATCAAACCTTCTTTGGTTAAATAAAATCCTGATCGGATGAAGCATCCAACACCAGGTGTGTCCTCGCCAATTGCCACACTTAGGCCTAAGGGAGTGTGATGACACGACCTAAAAGGTAAAGTGGTGCACAATGGTATCTCGATATTATACTGGACTGGGAGGACACTTGCGTAACAACACAAACTTAGAAGATCATAAAGCAGCAAGAATATGAAGAATATAATAATACACTTGTTTAGTCGGAAAATTCGCCCAAAACATAAACTTTATGTTAATTCATCATATTTACAACAATAGTGATACATGTTTAGTCGGCGAGCTCGCCCGAAGCATTTACACTACCAAAAATACAGAAAGCAACAAATGGCAAAATCTCAATGGGGGTGAGGCCTCTGAGCGAGATAATCATCCACTTGAGATCTTCGTCCATCATCGGGAGCAGGAGCTAACTCTTCCTCAACCTCATTCGCATCCGACTCCAATAATTGCCGAGGGATGGCATCGATGGGGATCCATCGATCATCCCTCCGAGGGAGAAATCTCATGGGGATACCAGAGCATCAAGTTCCTCGGGACTTGCAGGTCCCTCAAGGCACTCAGCCACCCCCTGACAAAAGAAAGCTCTTCGAACTATGACAACCTTGTTGGAGCATCTGACCAGCCCTGGTCGTAGCCGTTAGCCCACACTCGTCGAGGACCTTTTTTAAACAGGTGCCGCAGCCGAGTAACATCCCTTTGAAGCCCAGTAGTGATCACATATGCTCACTGGACATCACCACGAAGCTCTTCCATCTCCCTCTCTCGAAGCTCTTCCATTTCCCTATCTCGGCTCCTGGTGCTCCTTCCAGCTCGCGTCAATGAAGAACCTCGTAGCACAGGATGAATACTGCTCGAGCCAGCCCTAGCTTGCATTGATGAAGAGCCTCGTAACACTGAAGGGGCGGTGCTTGGCGCATATTCCCTAAGTCGCGATACCTCTTGCCTTAAAGCTTCATTTTCTTACTGAAGCATCTCACCAACTTGGTTGGTCTCGGAAGCATCGAGAAGCTTTGCTCTCAACGCATTCACTTCTTCTTGCACTGAAGCACCAACCTCTTCCATCTCCTGGAGCCTACCCTTCAACTTGGCCACAAGTTCAGATTGCTCCTTATACTTCTGATTCCTAGACCTAAGGGATTTACAAAGCTTAACGAAGGATTGACGAACCTCAGGACTCGCATTAGGACCAAGGGTCCTTCTTAATTGAGATGTGGCAGGAATATATTCTTCTACATCAACCAACGGCAAGACATAAGAAAACATTGAAAATATAGACAGAATCAGTGCACTGGGAAAAAGAAACCTTTTCATTAATAAGAGTTGAAATTACATCGAACAGCAAAAAGAAAATTTATAGATAGAAATAGCAAAAATATAAAGTAATCCTAGAAGGTGACTAGTTAGCAACCTCTGGTTGCCGAGAGGTCGATGGTTGTTTCCCTTTATCAGCATCAGCGGGAGCATCAGTAACCTCTGTCGCCACAACAAGGGAAACGTCAGCAGGGGTCGACTGGGGGACAGAGTCAGCAGCTTTAATAGCAGGGGCAGGGACTTCATCCACGGTCGTCTTCGGACCCGGGTCATGCTCGTCAAACAGAGGGGAGTCGATATCAACACTGTCAGCCAATAAGGCCTTGTTCCAGCCCTTCTTGAAGTTCAGACGGCTAATATAGCCTATCTGAACCTCAGCATCCTCGTATGATGCAACCCACCCAGAATTGTATGAGTCCTCTTTGGCAGTAACAGCCTCAGACTCCTTCTTCTTCCACTCCTCAGACAACACTTTGTTCTCTTCCACGACAGTAAATTTGCTCGAGCAAACCAGGTCGTAGGCCTGTCGCAGCTCTTTCAAATCCTTGACTGCTACATCCTTCTCCCGATTGGCTGTAGCAAGAGCCAGGTTGAATGATATCCGAGCAGCATCAACGGCTTTAAGACTAGCCTCGAGCTCTGTACCCCTCGGATTCAAGGCAGTATTCTCTTTCTCTAGCTCGCTATTCTTCCTCACTAGCTCATCGCGTGAATGATATAGCACGATGAAGTCAGTCACAAACTACAAAAAAACTACGACATTAGAAGAAGGAGATGATGGAATTCATAAAAACATGGGAGAAAAGGAAAAAATCTTACCAAAGCTAGCCTCTGGCTAGCCTGAAGGGCCAATTGCTCAGACCTCAGCGCCCTTTGGCGATCGGCAGGGAGAACTGCTCTCTCGAGCAGCGTGGGGGGTAACTCAGGGGAAATTGTAATAGAAGCCCCCTCGGGTAATGCAGATACTGGGACTAAGGCTTGCCCAGCCTTCGTCCTAGCCTCCATCTTCCTCCTCTCTTCCTCCTTCTCCATCTCCATCCTTCTCCTATCCTCTATCTTCTTCTTCTCCTACACCTTCTTCCTCTCCTCCTCCTTTTTTTCTCTCTCTCTCTCTCTCACTTGCTCCTCTTCTTTCTTCTTCTTCTCCTTCTCTTGAGCAAAAGACCGAGAACCAGTAGCCACGACCCCAGAGCTAGACTTCTTCTTCTTCGACCTCTGTGCAAGAAGCATATGGTCTTCATCATCATCATCCTGAATTAAATTTTTTCTGGGAGGAGCCATCTCCTCGCTCGAACTACTAGATGTGCTCAAGGACTCTCGAGCTTCAGACACTTCCCCACGCTCTGAGGAACTACTACTACTGGAACTCCTTCCATCCAAATTTCTTACAGCACCTACAGTATCACTTTCAGAGCTGCTCTCCTCCTCGTCCAACTAGATAGGATCCACAACAGTCTCTTTAAAGGTATCAAACTCGGGGATACTATCCACATGCCTTGCTATAAAACTAGAGCCAACGTTCTTGTATTCGAGCAGAAAAGGAGCAGACCGAGGATGCTCGCCGTCATCTAAAGGCTCCCTGATATTCCAAACCTTTACCAATTCGGAGATACGAACCTCGCTGAGAGCAGGTTCCAAATTCTTCGACCTCGCTGAAGACAAAACAGAGAAAAGTCTGAAAGATCACAAGTCAACAAAAATTGAAAGAACTGAGCAAAGTCTACCTATGTATTCTTTCCCAAAAAAGGGGACGGAGAACCTATCAGCCCTCCACCCCACAAACTGGGGGAAAATTGCCAATTTCTAGCAAGGAAGCCCTCTTGTCAATAATCCTTATCGGAATCAGGTAGATTTACTACCAATGCCCTATCAGGACTCCTAGCCTTGAGATAAAGAACACCAGAGCTAGTCCGAGAAAAGGAATAGCAAAATCAGACCTCGGCGAGCCCTAACCTAGTACCATACAACTGATTTATTCTATGTACGCCATTAACTATTTCCACACATTGGGTGAGCATTGTGCAGGGACAATATTAAAATATCCAAACAAATGCAAGAACAAATCGTTGGGAGGAAAAGTGAGTCCCCCCAGGGAAAGCAACAAAACATGGATCCAGTGGGCGTCATCCATCTCTCTAACATTTCTAGGAGGGGAAGCGCAGCATTCAATATCTACCCACTCAGGGATGTTATAAAACTTCCTAAATTCAGAGACCAATCTATTCCCAATCTTCGCCATTGGAAAACCCTAGAAAAACTACAAACTCAAAGAGAAAGTACAAAGAAAAGGCATAGGAAACTTACAAAACAGAAGATCGATTCGAACGATGAAGAAGCACGGGCCCAAATAACAAGGAAGCAATGAGAATGGAGATTGAGAGAAGAAGGTACGAAGTGCTAGAGCTCACACAGAGTGCTGGAAAGATTGAAATGACGGTAGAAAAGTGACTATTCCAGAAAATCTTTAAATTTTACTAATCATAGTGCACAAAATACGAAGCGGATGCCACCAAAATTAGCTTCACAACCTTCGGAAAGTTGTACAATGTCCAAAAAAGCCATTATGACTAATCATTTAAATTTGTTGAGCCCAAAACATGGCCTAACAAACTTAGGGACAATTGTGGGTACCCAAAATTAAGATCATGGGCCTAGACGAGTAGCCCAATTCTGGCGGCCCAAAGTCCAGGCCCCCCATCTCTTATTTGATTATCCGGTCTCTTCCCACGTCCCCATTAAGGGAGGTTATAGGGAGAGATGGAAGACGTGGGGGAATCCAACACCCCCACTTACCTAAATTTACATGTATATATTGAACCCTAGGTCCGGGGCAAAAGGACAAGTTGTATTCTCTATAACCACTCCCCGGAGTATATAGAAATAACACCGACTGCTCCACCGTGGACGTAGGCACATCTTTGCTGAACCACGTACATCCTTTGTTGTGTGATTGTCATTTTACATTCCTTGTTCTTCCTTGGTAATTGCCTCTCCTGTATTTACTTGTGTTGCATACTAACTGCCTCCACAATTGGCATAACTATGACATATGAAATACATTATGAATATTGGAGCATTACATAGGTAATTCTAATTGATAGGCTACGGAGATGATTCTTTTAGAAATTGTGAAGGGTCCAAATATCTAGGGGATAGTTTTACTTTCTTTCCAAAGAATAAAATTCCTTTTTGAGGAGAAAATTTTAGGAATACTTGAGCATTCAGTTGAAACTGTATGGGTTTCATACGTTGGTCTGTATACCTTTTATGTTAGTCTTGGGCTTTCTTTAATTTCTCTCAAATCTATTGTATTCTTTCAATGGTTTCTTGGATTATTTCAGGACCAAATTGTTTGCTATATCCAAATTCTATCCAATACATAGGTGATCTGCAGGGTCTTTCATATAAAACTTCAAACGGAGAAGCTTTAATACTGTCTTGATAGTTGTTGCTCTATGAAAATTTGAGAAGATGTAAATATACATTCTATTGTCAAACATATCTAAGATACAAAGACGTAACATATCTTCTAAAGTTTGAATTGTACGTTCTGATTGTCCATTCGTTTGTGGGTGGAATGCGGTACTTAAATGAAGTTTAATACCCATTTCGGTTTACAATTCTTGCCAAAATTTTCCTACAAAACAAGAATCTCTATCTGATAAAATTGATAAAGGAATACCATGTAATCGAATAATTTCTCGAATGTAGATCTTGCTAAGATTTTGGAACAAATCATTGGGCTTTAAAGGTAGAAAATGAGCAGATTTGATAAGTCGATCTACTATTACCCAAATTAAATTATATCCTTGGGACATACTAGGTAGTCCATTAACAAAATCCATGGTGATATGATCCCATTGTCATTCAAGAATAGGTAAGGGTTAAAAAATTCCACCAGGGTCTTGGTGTTCTATCTTTACTTGTTGACAAGTAAGACATTTCTTTACAAAATTATCGATATCATCTCTCACATTTATCCACCAATATTGCTTCTACAAAGCGTGGTACATTTTCAAACTTTCAGGGTGTATCAAAAATTTTGAACGATATGCTTCTTGCAGTACTTCCTCTCGAAGAGATGCATCATCAGGTAAAAATAATCTGTTTCTAAATCGTAATCCTATTTCTTTATCGTATGAAAAATTATGATTCTTGTTCGAAAAGTTTCATAAAGAATCTTGGGTTCGTTGAACTAAGATTTTTCTTTTCAACTTAGGATAAGTGTAATATTAAAGAGTTTCGCACAAGGAGTAAGCAACCGTAGATCATATTGCTCTATGGTAGCAGCAATATCATAGGAAATTAGGGTGTGGAGTCTTCCTATTGGAATTCGAATTAAAGCGTCAGCTACTACACTGCCTTTACCTAGATGGTAATTTTGTTTAAATCGGTAATCTTCCAAAAATTCTATCCATCATCGTTGTCTTAAATTTAAGTCCTTTTGGGTAAAGATATATTTCAAACTTTTATGATCCAAAAATACTTGCAAATTCACACCATAAAGGTAACAACGCAAATTTTTTAATGCAAAAACTACAGCGGCTAGTTCAAGATCATGAAAAAGATAGTTATTTTCATGAGTTTTGAGTTGTCGTGGACAATATTCTATTACTTTCTCATTTTGCATTAACACACATCCTAGTCCTTGTAACGAATCATCAGTATACACATTATAACTCACATCACTCGAAGGAATAGTGAGGATAGGAGAAGTAGTTAGTTTGTCCTTTAACACTTGGAATGATTGGTTACATTCTTTAGTCCATACAAATGAAACTTCCTTCCTAGTTAGTTTTAAAAAGGGAAGAGCAATGCGTGAAAATCCTTCTATAAAATGGAGATAATATCCAACTAATCATAGAAAACTTTTTATTTCAATAAAATTGATATGACTTTTCCATTCTAAAAAGGAAAATTTTGGCTGGATCAACTTGAATTCCATTTTCTGAAATCACATGCCCTAAAAATTTGAAAAATCACATCTACTCTTTTTATCATATAACTGATGGTTTCTAAGAGTACTTAAGACCGTTTTAAAATGTTGGTAATATTCTATTAGATTATAAGAATATACGAGAATATCGTCAATAAAAATGATAACGAATTGGTCAAGAAAAGGTATGAAAATTCTATGCATTAGATCCATAAAATCTGCGGGTGCATTTGTTAAAATAAACAACATTCTGATAAATTCGAAATGTTTGTATCCAGTTCGAAAAATAGTTTTCGAAATGTCTTCCTCACTAATGCGTAATTGATGATAACGAGATTGTAAATCTATTTTAGAAAAGACCCTTGCTCCTTGAAGTTATTCAAATAAGACTCATATTCGGTGTAAAGGATACTTATTCTAAATAGTTACTGACTTCAGTTTACGATAATCTATGCACAATCTAAAGCTTCCATCGTGTTTCTTGATAAATAATGTCAGAGCTTCCCAAGGTGATGAACTTAGTCGAAAAAAATCTTTCTCCAAAAGATCATCTAATTGGGTACGGAGTTCTCAAAGTTCTAAAGGAGTCATTCGGTATGGTGGTATTGAAATAGGAAGTGTATTGGGATAAAGATTGATACTAAACTCAATTTCTCTCGAAAGGGAGTAATATTGGTAAATCCTCGGGAAAAAAGTATTCGAATTGTTCCAACAAATTTTGAATTAAATAAGAAATATGGATTTGTATATTTGAGGGTTATGATGGACTTGATCTTTGAAACATAAAAGAATAATTATCTTTATTTCGAAAATAAATTTTCTTAGCTTGGCAATCGATATAAGCGTGACGCCTTCATAAAATATTCATTCTGATAATGATATCTAAACCATAAATATCTAAAAATATCACGTTAATAAGGAGTGTTCCTAGACCAAGTTGAATCTTACAATTTTTATAACCTTGCATTGGTGTATTGACTTCACATGTCTGTAACTCAATATCCAATGGATCAGTTAAAGATGTTGGTAATAATTGCAATAATTTAGCTAGTCTAAGACTAATAAAAGAATGTCTGGATCCTGTATCAAACAAAATATGTGCAGGAAAATGTTGGAAAATTATCATACCTTCTATCACATCATGTTTTTTTCATATAGGCAGTATAGCGTAATTCTTCCCACAACTTGGAATTGGCTTAATTCCTTAATAGATTTTGTCTTGGGTTGATTCTGGGTAGAACGTAATTTTAGATTTTGTGAGGGTTTGTTTGGCTGATAACGGATTGAAATCGACTTTATCTTAGGAAAATGTGGGTGAATATGTCCGACTTCGTGACACTCATGACAACGAATTGTTGAACGTGTTGTATTATGACGAATTTGGGAGTAAGCTTATCCATTCGAGTTTGCATAAGGGTAGTGTCTAGAATGAGATGGAGTTATAATGATATGGTTATTCCTGACGGTTTGAGGTGAATATCGGATTATGGTAAAAGAATTGGGCTCCACAATTTACACAACGTCAATCAATTTAGAATACTCACGGATTTATAATGGAGCGATTGTATTCTTAACTCTTGGATGTAATCCTCTTTCAAACTTTTTGCATTTTTTATCTCAGTATCTACATATTCCAGAGCATAATGAGATAATTTGATAAATCTAACCTTGTCTTGGGTTACTGATAGGTTAGCTTGTTGTAATTTTAAGAAATCAAAAGTTCGTTGATCTCGCTCAGTCTCGGGAAAATAATTTTTGAAGAAAGTTTCCTCAAATTGCTCTCAAGTAAAATTGACAACATTCTGATTGTGTGACACTGTTTTCCACCAGAAATCATCTTCACCTTCAAACACATAAGCCACTAAAGTTACTTGAGGATTAGTAGATATACCTACTCCATTCAAAATTTTCACAATCTGGCGCATCCATTTCTGAGCTTCATTAGCACCTGACTTTCTAAGAGAATATGGGGTTCGTTGCCTTAGAAATTCTTTAAGAGCATTCATTCTATGAATCTCTTCTAAAATATCCTCTGAAGTAGAACAAGTTTTTTGTTATTGTCAGGTTAAAGAAGTAAGTTCCCGAAGACATCGCATGATTCCTTCAGTTTGAGTTTGTTCAGATTGAGTTCCACAAAAGGGAATTCGAGTATTAAACATCCTAAAAGTATACCTATTTATATGATAAGAATCATACACAAAAGGAAAATAATCAACCACGAGCCTACTATATTTCACATAAGGAGTTATATGGTACAGTAGTATTATACATCACAACCTATGTTAGTGTAACTAAAGTTATAGTGTAGCATACTTTCTATAATATATTATTATATATGATCCATACTAAGACAACTTTTATGTTTTGATTATTTATGTAGGGATGAAAGATTTTTCACAAGAGGTGGACTCTGGGCTCACTAAGTAATCTCCCTGATCTAAACCATCATTTGAGTCATTTGTTGTACCGGGATAATAATCACTATATAATTCACCATTGGATGTGGCATCAAGATACATCAGTGGAGTTGGCATCTCGCCTGCAAGTGCAAGATTTATAGCCTCTTGGAATATTACTGGATCATTTACATAATCATCCACTTTTTGCACGACTTGCATTTTACCCAGAACTCTATTTGTCAGTATCGGTCTCGTGACATCACTATTTGAGCCTATCTAGTCCTCATCAACTGCACGAATCATGTTTTCTTAATTTTTCTAATGCCTATTCTCTGACTCGAGTTTCCCAGCGATTATCTGGTTTGATGTCTATATTAAATAAGAACGTGTCCCATGTATCCATGCTTTAAAATGGAATTTCCATATAATAATAGTAATAAAAGAAGTTACTAAAAGATAAAAGAACTAATATATTTTTGTTTACCGCATATAATGCTAACCCGGTGATATGTTTTAGATTTAATACATGCTCTCATACCAACTTGTCACACCCTGAATTTTGGTATGAATGAACAAAAAGTACACAAAAAGTAATGAATTAAAGATAAGGAGGAATACATAAATTATTAAGTAGGTTTACATAGGGTTGTACCATCGCATGGGTGAGTTATATTTTTGTAGTACACACTCTAATGTAAAAAATTAAAAAGCGCCACTCCTTGCTCCCATCTAGCTAACTCCCTACCCAAATAGTCACATACATGAACAGGTGACCGATTTCTCTCTCTAATAGGGAAGAGTTATTATCCTCTTTCTTTGGGCTCATCTGGAGAAAAAAGGAATTAGCACAGATATTCTATGTAGTGTCTACCAATTCTATAACAAGTATATAGGTGTATGTGAGAGTTGGAGTGTGTATAGAATCAGTGTTTAGCAATGCTAAATATAAATAAGCTGATAATCCCATACTTATCAGTTTTAAAAGAACATTAAAAGTTCTTCAACTAATAATCCCGTAGTTACTAGTCCGTTAAAGAAAATGAGGTTCATTACCAGTTTATTAAAGATCATTCACTAAGGAGTTCAGAAGTAATTAATCCATTAGTAAAACCATAATAATAAATAAACAACCCAAAACTTTTGGGGAAAATTAACCTGCTATGCACACAATTAAAGTGGTAATCATACGTATGTAGCAATAATCAAGGCTCTCAATCATCTAAGACCAGTAGTCCAAGTAGAAAGTTATGTGGGATAACACATTTGTCTACTTCCTACTTAATACTGATGCTTATAATATAATGGCACAAAGTGCACGAGTAACTGAATCAATATGAAACATAATACCAGTTATTAGGTAAGAAGGGTTAAAATTGATCATTAGTTAAATTTAAATACTGGTGATAAATTCAAATACTGATGATGTGTATAAAATATGTAGTATGGCAATATAATAACATGCACACACTAAGAGTAAATAGGAGCTATCACATAATGATATCAATAGTAGTGTGCTAAATACGGAAAATTTACTACGGAAAAGGTAGGAAAAAACTACTTGCTTGGTATTCGGTCGTCTTTATATCACAAGAGGATATTGGGAAGAGTTGGTAATTGATTTTTTGTATACAATGTTTGGGTATATAAGTGTTTGGGATGAGGTCAATCAGTTTTTTAGTAAAATTGTATCTTTTAAAGTTTTGGGGGTTTATGGTTCAATATCTTGGGACTTTAAAGCACTGGATTTAATCATTATTGAACTTTGGTGTAAGAGACTTTTTATTTTAAAATGTATTGAAGCATTTATGATAAAATTTGGGGATCAAATTCATAAGTTGAAAGTGTTGGGAGGGGTCAATTTGTAAATTTAAAAAAATATTGTTAACTTAAATCCTTAGTTTTTCATAACTTAAGCTAGGGGTATCAAAACATGGCCTTACGTCATACCATTTTGACCATAAAAATTTTTGAAAAAATTTCACAAATTCCTGATTGGCCATGCGCCCTCACACACATGGTCAAAGTTCCTATTGAAATTCTGCATCTTTAACCTCTCGACTTTGACTTCTAGTGTTTCAGATTTCTGACCTCGATTATCTCCTTCATTTTTATACCATTTGAGATGATTTCTTAACCAAGTTAGCCTAATTTTTCACGAGGAATCCAAATATATAGGTTTTGTGGATTGAGATTTAGTGTATCTCATGATTCAAAACTATGTGTTTTGCTAAAATTTTGACATGATATTGGTAGATTTCAAGATTATGGCATGAATTCTTTTGAACTTGAGTTAGTTTTCACTGTATATAGGAGTATTTTGGTTTTGGTTTCAAAGATTAAGATAGATTATACATGGAGAATTTTGGATTTTTATATTTTGAGTTCAAAATACACCTCTGATCGACTTGAGATTTATATACACATTATGGTTTTTAACCATTACAATCGAGATCCTGGGGTTATAATGAAGTTATATGTAGCTTCAAACCAAGGTTTAGAGCATTATATCAAGATTCACCATCAAATCTCAAGTTTTAATGTTTTTTCTTCATATTTCTTCTATCCTGAGCTATTCTACACGTAAAATCTTTCAGATTATGAGTGTTCTAATTATATTAACTACACAGAAAGCAAATGGAATTGAAAGAACTAAAAATTACTCATAAAATCATAATGTACCTAGTTTGAGGGAATTTTCGAGTTTTTGAACTAGGTTGTGAGGTGTGTCTTTACTATTTAATTGGTGGGGTATGCATACTACATCCTCAGGGGATTCGATTAGTGAATTGGGTGGTGGATTTGATCTTGTTTATGTAGAGTTTTCAATGTTGGTAAATGGGGATCATGCTTACATGGTGTGTACGTGTTCCTTTTAACTTCTAGTGATGATGTGGTGCACTAGGTGGATAGGGGTTTAAAAAAAATTAAGGAAACTTGAAGGTTTTGGTCCTAGGTGGATAGGGGTTTAACTTTTAGTGATGATGTGGTGCACTAGGTGGATAGTGATGATGTACATGTTACTTTTTGTAAAGTATAGGGATGCTTTTGCAATTTTACAAAGTTTCAAGGGCTGAAATGAGGATTTTATATTAATTAGAGTCTAAAGGATTAAGCTAATGTAAAGTTGGGGTTCAGTGGTCAAATATCAAGTAATCTTACTTTGAAATTTTCAGGGGCTATTTTATAATTTACTAAGACTTCAAGGGGTGTAAGTTAAGCATAAAAAATGTTGGTTTCTAAGTGTAGTTTCTTTCTTCATTAGAAGACTTTTGACTTTGAATACATCATAAAGGTTTAAAAAATACCCATAGGCATATTTGGTTGAAAAATTCTCGGTTCTTACAGTAGCCTTAGTATGTTAAGGAAAGGATAAATACAAATAGTTAGAGTTGTATCAAGTTAGAAGATAAATGAGGTATTATGGGTATAAATGTCCGTGAGGGCTGACATGAAGCCTAAATAGGTTCCATTTAATACATTTGAATAATATAGATATTTCCTGCAACTTTCAGGCCCTGGACCATTCTAGAAAAAATCTTTATCCCTAGTAATCTTAAGCAATGGTAGCAGGACTGAGCAGTCATACTTGCATTAATTAGATAACCACTTAACTATCTTTAGTGTAGGATTGGTATTCCATTTTAGTTGACATTCCCATTATCTATTATTTAACAATTTTATTTATGCGCCAAGGTGGTTCCAACTTATTTACTTTTCACTTTGAGATTATGAGTTATTATCGAGTTTATTTATAATTGGTGGATTCAGTTTTAATTTGGAGACTCTTTTATATTATTCCTTCTCAGTTATTATTATTTTTTAGTATTATTATGTCGTGGAGTGTTTTTATTTCTTATCATTTTTATTCATCATTGAAGCTAATGATGTTATAAACTGCATAGACCTATCTTCGGGGTGTCACCCTAATCAACAACATGTGAAAAATATGAGGTGTTATAGATAATTAATGTTATCAAGAGATAAAGTATCACTATGAGTTTTAGATAAAGTATCACTATGAGTTTTAAGGCTATATTCATCATTCAGTGGACTCTAAAATATTTTATATAACTATCATTTTTCTTTCTCAATAAGAGTAAACCCAACCAATCTTCATGATCCATTCCAACGAGATGTACACTAACACCCACTGATTATTAAGCGTAAGAGATGATACAATTTTCACCAAATCGACATATAGTTGTGTATTAAAAATTGATGACGCTACACTTTTTCTTTAATAGGGAATGAAGGATAATAATTTGGAAAATTTATATCAGGATTGTGAATCACCAAATGATGGGCATAACTTTTGTACTTTAATTCAAGACCACCCTCATAGGCCAAATCTTCCTACAACAGGGGAAAAGGTTTGCCATGTACCTCAAAATTTATATATTTATCCTTAAGAGTCTCGAGGACTCTATGACCTTTATCAGTAGGCTGATATAAATCCTTCATACATAAAGGATGGTCTTCGAACATTATATGGTTTTAATCTATTTTGACAGAAATAAAGGAGCTAGACATTTTCCTTTTAACATGAGGAATATTGACATCTTGATATTCCTCTATTAGTGCAAAGAGTTGGTTTTGTATACAATAATTTGGATATTTATGTGACACCCCGTCTATTTTAATCACGGGTGATCAGTCATTTACTAAAATATAAGGAATCTTATTTGGTTCATTCTTAGCATCAATGTCGAAAATTTTAAATTACTAACCAGCTATGTTAAATTAAGCCGGTGATAAATTTTATCTTCCAATAGCCTATAGTAATATGCGGAAAAAAATATGATATAATCGATCCACACAATAATAAAAGTCTGAAACATCTCAAGATAATATAGATAAAAGATAAATGCCGAATAAACCATCGACTCAAAAACCAACATCCAAATCATAAGTCTAACTGAAATGAAAATGAATCAAAATACAGAGTGTGATAAAGAAATCTGAAATAAATGCGTAAACTGAACGGACAACATACCCAACTAAAATAACTGACAATGAATCGTAATCTAGTAATGAAATAATTGAAGTGTTTGCGCAAGTCCTACATGCCCCCACAAGTGCTACATCTATGCATCCCTAGAATTAATCATCATGCTTGGCGTCCCTGTGGCTAGACACCTAAAAGTTTTGGGAAAATAGATTTGATGCAGGTCAGAGCCCAAAACCTTTGAAAACCATTTATCAAGTATTTAAATTGTAGTTAAAAGAAGTTATTATATACACACGTTAGTTTCACGTACACTCCCTCAATTATAGTGAACACTTAACATCTCCTATGTTACCCACCTAGTTATGCTGCCGAGCCTAACTAGACATGATTTTTTTTAATAAACAAGATAATTTAGGTGAAAAAGCCTCTCCTATGGCACTTACAAGTGCTAATAAAATGAAAGCTTAGTAAAACCTATGTCTAGAACGAGTAATAGGCGGCCTTGAATTTTGTTTTAGAGTCGATTTATCCTTAGCACTTAAGTATGGAAATGAATCGTATTTCTCTTTGCTCTTTTTATTAATTCTGTGTACCTCAAAATTATTTGAGTTTTCCATATTTCCTAAAACCTCAAAAGAATTTATAACAAGGGTTTTGGACTTTTGGATTCCACATTGTTTTGCCAACCATGCCTTTAATAAACGTTCGAGCTTTTGTCGAATTAGTTGACATTACACGATAAAAATTAGGAATTTTCATGTATCAATTAATATCATGGGCTTCCTTATCCTTTAATGAATTTGGCAAGTCTAGAATTTCCTCTAAAGGTGGAATTTCACCGTATGAATCCTCCTCCCCCACTAAGGCCTCATTTAAATTTGGAAATGATTCTTCATTATTATCAATAAAGAATTCCCCTTCATCAGGGGTATGCTTGTCCTTTTGATTAGTAACCACTTGATTTGAGAATTCCAAATACAACGATCCATCAGCTTGACCCTTCTTAGTTTATAGAATATTTGGGTTTGACGCATCATTCAACACGTTTTTCTTATCAGTAATAATGTTAACTGAATGAAGTTCTTGATTTGTAACATCCTCGTCAGATTTTTCTCCAAAATATTTGGCAGGATTTTGGGAATGTTTAGGAAGCTTTTCATCGGAAAATCTGCCACGGTTTGGATGACCCACCTGATTTTGCATAACCTCCTCAATATGTATACATTCACCCCGTATGGGATGCTCCTGAATATGGATTCCATTTTTTGCTAAAAAATGAATTCAACCCGTGGCTACATGATCCTTTTGCAAACTAGTAACAGGATTATCCTCACTGGTGCATGGTAGCGCTGCACCAGTAGGTCTATCCAAGGCAGCCTTTGTTTTTTTACCATTATTTTTATAATCATGAACTGGGAAAATATTGCACGAAACGTGATTTTTTAACATCAAATTTTTTTAAGGTTCCTATATTCGGTTACAGTGTGGCCAATGGTTTTACAAAAGTCACAAAAACTTGGTAATGATTCATACATCAAAGGCACAAAAAAACTTCTCTGGTCTCTTTCAACAAGGATTTTATCAAGGGTTTTGTTATTCAAATCAACTTCCACTAAGACCCGAGCATAAGAACCATAGGAACGATTAAGAGTGTCATTGTCAATACATAATGGGATACCAGTATCTCGAGCAATTTGCAAGAGAAGCCTTGGATCCCAGTACTTTTGGGACAATCCCATTAACCTAATCCAAATTGTTGGAGTAGAAATGACATGATTATCGGATTAAAATGAGGTATCCATTCAAAAAGTTTCAAAAAACCCATAGATATTTTATAACTACGGAGAGACCAGACCTTGTTCACGTCGTCTGATGAAGAAAAACAAAGATTGTAATAACCCTTAACAATATGAGTAAGAATTCAATCCTTTTGAGGATTCCAAACATAGGAGAGATGGATATTTAAGTCCTTAAGCTTCCATGATTTATCTCCTTTGACAATAACCAATCTTCCAATGAGGCTAGAAGAACAACAGTTTTTTATGACATCTTGATAGACCTCATCAATAAAATGAATAGCTAATTTATCCCCACATTGGTATGGAGAATATAATGGGGGAGTATTGGATGAGATTGGAGAGGTTGAGAAGAGGGAGTTTTCCTTTTTCCAAGAACTTCCACAAAAGAGAGATTCTTTGAATGTAAATCATCAATATGAGGGCTAAGAGGATTGCACACTTCATGGAAAGATATGGGTTCAATATCCAAGCAAGGAGGAAGGCTTGAATCCATCCTAACAAGATATAATACGTATCTAACTAACCACAACAAGTTTAGCTAAGTCATACCACACATAGGATATGCTATCGTAAACTCAATAACTAATATTATCGAATATTATTAATAAACTATTAATTAATTTTCTCTTACTTAAATTACTTTTAGATATACATTATCTATCTTTTCTACCATCACACAAAAGTAGAATAATCACACTTGTGTGTGTGTGTATATTTATGTATATATATACGCATATCACACTATTATATATATACCAACAGCATCCCCAGAATGGCCACCACAATGCATGCATACTCTGCTATCAATTCCATCTACCTCTCGTACCAAATCATGGACTATCGTCTAAGAATGACACCTCGAACTATAAGTCAAATAAACACATATTGAAGGCGAACATATTCCTAAGACTTTGGTCTATGCACATACCAAATGCACCCAAATGATCGGTACACACTATCATATATACAAATAGTCTTGCACCCTAAGTCCTATGCTTTGGGGGACACATCTAGACCTCGCAGGCATCGCCAATGTGGGATCGTTCACTGCACGGAACCACCCGTGATAGCAGGCAACATAGGTATTCTCACACACATAATAAAGAACATAATAGTAATACACACAACCTATAAATATATCCAATATAGGTATACACAAAACCCATAAATATATTCAGTACGTAGTATATATCTCTCGAATACCCAACATACTAACCATTCACACTTATTGTTCTTTTCGTATTTTTTGAGTATCACTCACTACCCAAAGGGTCGTAGTTATATCTTTAGTAATTTCATTATTTAAAACATCACTAACCTACTAGTATCTATATTGGGTTATTATTTACACTTCTCGTAACCCGATTTGTAAATTCTTGTTATATAACATAGTCATTTAATCCCTTAGGACCTAGTCTCATATTACACTCATTAGGACTAAGACCAAGCTTTAATGATAAGTTTACTGATATTATCTAAGCCCTCAAATCATTAATAAGCCATCACCAAAGTTCCCCGTAATTAGTGGTAAAGAAACCCTCACATAGAAACCCTCACATAGAAACCAAGTTTCATATTTCAGCAGTAGTCGATCCATCGATCGATCCATCGACCGATCGATATTCATGGGTCGATCGATTGATACTTTCTTTGGTAGCATTCTTCGAAAACGTATTTCTTCCGTGTTTTACCCATTAAACCTCTATGAAACCTTCCTAAACTCCCATATAAGGCAACCAACCATCAAACATGTGAATATGGCTGGATTCTAACGTAAATTTAACATCAAATCTTTAACAATCTAACCATAAATAGATTTAATCTCCAAAAATCATAAAACCCTTGTTTTGATATTCTTTGTGCATGTTCATCAAGATTTCTAGATTCCTTTAGAGACTATCGTCATGTAATCTCAGATTTCATACCACAATCATATAAGAACAATATATAGAATGATTTCTATCCCAAAACATGAATTAGTTCTACATAAACTTCCAAGATGTCCTTCTGTTATGCAATTTCAACCCTACACTATCATGGGTATTATAACTTGCTCAAAATATTGCAAGATAAACACATGCCTTATGTTTGTAGGTATGATTTTGGTTGTTTGATGATGGAGTTATTCTTTCCTTACTTTGTTCTTAACTCCGAAGACATCAATGGTAAAAAAGGTATGGAATGGCCTAAGGCTCCTCTCTTCTTCCTCTCCTATGGCATCCCATATCTCCCAAGTATTATAATCCTAGCCTCTATTACAAAGTGGTTGATATTACACTTAGAATTTCGAAGCTTTTCCAACCTTTACCAAATGACCAAAAGGCCCTAACGTGGTGCTGGGTTGGTCTAAAAATACCTCGGAACCCAATTAATACACCTGGGTACGCTACTCCTCCAATTTCGGCCCATTTGGGATCAAACATGACCTCGAAATCGCCATTCGAGTCACTTCACATATGTTTCCTATCTCGATCTTAACATATCCTACACGTGACTCTTGGTTGAGATATAACATAGTCCCGTCGATAGTACTTGGTACGCCATATAATAATTACCACACGTTATTTACTACACACTTAGTAAATTTATCCCATAAATATTAATCATAATCTCTCCCAATCAATATTTAATAACACATAATATTTTACTTTAATTAAATTACTGCATGTGTAATTTAAAAATGACCGAATTAATTAAATTCTAAATCTTCAGAAATACAGGGTGTTATAATTTATCCTCAAAATTCTCGAGGTTACCGTGACCATCATCTATAGGTTGACACAAAGCCTTCATGGAGCAAGGATTATTTTGGAAGGTGATATGGTTTCTATTTTTTTTAGATATAGAGGGGAACCTTAGATTTCCATTCTGATGTGAGGCAAATTAAAATATTGATATTTTAAGTATGTCACCCGATCGAGTTGTGCCTATGGAAATATCAAGAAACAAAATCATCCCAATATACTTTGGGAATATCTAGATGGGTGTCATTAGGATAAAAAAGTTGAAGACCATCTAGGTACATAATTACTATGTCCATAGCAAGCTCCAAAAAGGAACGATAATTATTTTAAAAGGAAGGGAAGTATGATGATTTGAACTCCTTTCAAGAGAATTCAAAAGGAGGTAATTGGAGGGCATTCAAGAAGATAACGTCTTATTTGGGAGGATTTTATAATGTGGGAAGAAAGTCGATAATGCATAAAAAAATCTGACAGGCACCATTGTCGCCCTTACAAATGTATTTAATCTTAGGAAGTATTGGCAATAAAGAAAACCAATAAGCGAATTACCACTAAAAATGCTAACAACGGGGAAATAATGGGTACATATGAGAAATCCATGATTGCACTGATATGTCATGAATGTTTGAAGGCGAGAAAGGTTTAAGTATCCACCATCTTACGTATAAAAAGTTAAACTAGTGCGGTGGTGTATTTACACCATAATAATTATGTCAAGTTAGCAAAAGTCGCATGAAATGTTTGTTGGGAACTATATAAGAAATTAACATGGAGTCACAGAATCACAAGTGTTAGGATACAAAGAGAAGAGACATCACTTATTTAAGTTCTCATTTGTGCACAACTCGAGGCTATTCGAATAGATTTTAACGCATGTACGAAATATCAACTTGTAAAATGAGGGAATAATGTGTCTTCAAATCGAAACAATCATCGATAAACTTGAAATCTTTACATGATTATAAAAGACTCCAAATTTGAGAATCAAAGCCATTTATATTTCCTTTACTTCATTGTGTAATTTTGGTGTAACATTAATTTTTATCTTACGCATCTTCCTTTAAACAACCTTTTAAGGTTATGATATACTCATGATTTCCACTTTTAAATATATTTTTATTGGTTACATTACATTTACGCCTTTCTCGTACTTCATTTAAGTTTCTTGCACTTTAATTCATAGACTTTATTTCGAAGCGGTATTATCAATAATTTTGTTAACAATTTTTTGATTCAATTTAGATAATTCTGTCTTTTTTATTATTTCACCCAATTCCACATTTTGCCACTCACATTAAGAGTTCTCTTCATTAAGGAATTAAAACATAGACACACAATCACTTATTTTTGGTAAATTAATTTTGAAATATCACTGATAATTTTTATTATTTATTATTGAAAGTTCTCTTCATTAAGGAATTAGAACATAAACACACAATCACTTATTTTTGGTAAATTAATTCCATAATATAATTGACAAATATTTATTTTCTTAGCACGCTCGCATTCTCTCAATTATAATTATTAAGAGAATAATTAAGCCAAAAATGACATTTTCTTACCCCAGTAAAGTTAAAATTCTATGTCCAAGGTCAAGTCGATTTTTCGAAGAAGTATGAACACATGAATAACCAAGGGTATATGGATAGGGAATTCGTGTTTGGTGAAATCTATTTACTATTCTAAAAAGCTTAACAATATTTAATTCTCCTTTATAATTAAAATTTCCACGTGGAAATTCACCCTCTCTTTATTATTTTATTCTGCTGTCTCGTTTCTCTATTTCAATTGCCTTCCTAACTTCTCTTTTAATAAAGTTCTCCTTCACATTACCACCTTTCCATCTTCTTCATATAATTCAGTGCCTTTTTATCTTCCTTACATTCACCACAAAAAAATAGGAGAGGAGAAACCTAAAAACTCCTTGCATCCACTCTATCATCATAAATAAAAAAGTAAAAATAACATTACGAAATATATTCAACTTCACACTAGATTAGCAACCTTGTATTTATCCTTCTTAAGAAAAGCAATTACATAAAATGAGAAATAAAAAAAATGAAAAAAAAATAAAAACACAACAGGTACATCTATGAATGCAATAATGGTAATATTAGTAATAGTGGATGGGAAGTTTTTTATCAGATGTTGAGGAGAGAAAACCCACTTACCTCTCTAAGTAGACTTTACAAAATCAGCCATTATACGTCAAAAAACCACCGACTGGTATTCTTTATAGCTGGATGTGGATGTGGATGGAATGAACCTTTAACTTCTTAAGAACCACAAATGATGATGAAAGAGAAGGGCATGAAAGAGTCCACACACAGATCGTATGTTCGTTGTCAATTTTTATAAAATACCGTAAGTGCACAGGCTATTATAGAATAGCGAGTGTAAGTACGGTTCGAACCCACAAAGATTTATCAATTTTAACTTTTAAAAGAATTACAACTGTCCAACTAGATTAAATGGAGAAGAGAAAAAGTATGAATTGCACTAAATAAAAGCAACTATGATAAATGAGAGTAACACAAGAGATTTATAAACAATTAGGATTCGGAGTCCATTTATCACGTAACTAATATCGCACACTAATTTAATGTTGTCATTCCCTTTTTATAACTCAAATTAAACCGACTCTCTTTGCGTGTTATTCGAAAAGTATGAAAGTTATGTTCGAAATATTTTTAACATCTCTAATAGACGTCTAAAATCCTTATTCCCTTAGAAAATACAAGTTTTAAAGTTCGCAAATGTATTTGAGCATGGACTATCAAAACAATCAAAGTGCAAGCATAATCCATCAAAAATTACTATTTTTAAATCTCAAAACTTGATTGACAGAAATAGTTTTGAAGGTTTTAAAATACACTCTTGTGTCGTTCTAAAATGAATACTGAATATTTGATAAAAATTAAAACGAGTAGGGAATAAAAAATGATTAAATTAACATGACAATATTAGCTAACTATGATCAACTTCACCCTAATCCTAATAGAAGAATCAAGCTACCATAATGAAAGAGAAATTGCAAGAATAAGTGGATATTTTCATTAATAAATCAAACTTACAATGCGTTCTCTCACAGTAATCTTCAATCCTGTAAAAAATGATAAAAACTTGGCCCTCAAATTGATTACAATCTCTCAAAAGTGTCTCTCCCCAAAATTTCCCTTAAAATTGTGAGCCCGAGGGTCGTTTTTATAAGACAAGTGGTGAGGTATTTGAGTTGTGGTGGTACTCTCCCTGGTTGGCCGAATAGTGTTAGAAGCTACCTCTACACTCTTTAATCTTTGAATCGGGATAAGTGATCGAATTTCCCCCCGCTCGAAAACTCTTATCTTTTCTTTCTGAACATGCATGCCGAGTTTCATATCGGAGAATAAAAATTTCCAATTTTTTTAAAAACACCTTTTTTCAAACGACCGTAAAAATAAGTTTTTTCATGCCTTTTTCGAGTTGATCATCAATTTGCACCAAATTCCATCATTACTTGCAAAATTCTCACTTGGAAACTTTTTTCACAAATTAAAACAAGAATATTATCAAATTATCGAAGTGCCCATTTTTTACTTAAAATTGCCATTTTCAATCCAAATTCAATCATTCTTGCATTTTTTCCTTTTTTAATAAAATGATCCTAAGGACTTATTAAATACAATAAAATGGGACTAACAAAGTATAAATTTTGGTATAAAATATACGAAATAATGCACTCATCAAATACCCCCAAACCTAAACTTTTCTAGTCCTCGAGCAAAACTAAAATTTTAAAATATAACTCACTTTCGTAAGATTCACGATTGCACTTAGCATGTGCAACAAGCCATTAAACCCCTAGGTTACCCTAGGAGACGAGTTTTGTCTCGTGAGGGTTTGCAGTAAATATACCCACAAAATTCAAAAACTTGACTCAATACAAAAGACACAAATAGTAATATAACCAAGTTTGAATGCAAACTTCATAAATATAGTAGAACTTCATTTTTCAATCTCAACTTATCGTGTGTGTGTATGCATAGCCAATATAACCTCCCATTTCAAAAGATTTGATCGTTACATTTCTTATCTGAAAGTTCGTATTGATTTCAAAATCTCACAGAATGCACTCACAATTGAACACTTAGAAATTGGTTATTTTCTCTCGGTATATGTGAATAAAAGATTAAGTTTAGATGAGAAAATTTCACATATACATGAGCGAAAAAAGATTTTTTTTAATGGATGAATATGATCTCATGAATGTAAAATCGATTACTTATTGAAAACGTTGAATCACATAACATAACCTATTCATCTTCTCTCCACACTATAACTAACTTCGCTTGAGATCGATTAGGACTTTCTTTGGTTGTATTGTAGGTCGAGTTTGTCTAGAAAGAATGGTTTTTGGAGTTCAAAACTTCTAAGAATATAGAGGTCTTTTGGGTTTTAAGGGATTAGTTTTAGGGTGCAGGGAACTCAACATTACAAGGTGGCCTCACAGGAAGATTAAGAGTTTGACGACCCGCATTGAGCTTAATGAGGGTTGTTAAACTCTTAATCTTCCAAAGAGGTCACCTTGTAATGTTGAGTTCCCTGCACCTTGAAATTAGTCCCTTACAAACATTACCGCTCACTCTTCTCAACAAAATCGAACTCCACCATCTAAAATTACTAATGGGAACACTTGATATAGTTGTAAAAAGTCAGGTGATAAGCACCCAAAACTGTATATTTTATACCCCGAATAGACGTACTTTTGTTGCTAATTCTAAAAAATTTGGGTCTTATGCGTTTTATTGTCTATTGTGTAGGTTGAATGCACGTTGGGGTGTTCAAATGTGTATTTCAATGCAATTGTGCGATTTATGGAGCTAATTACCACTCCTGTAACCCTAGCCTACCCAAACTGAGCCTAAACCTACCCCAAACCCTGTGTGTGTTTTGTTTGTCCTTTTTTAATATATTAATATTTTTTTGTGTCATTTTATTTTTTAAGTTTTATTTTAGATTTATTTAGAATTTCTAGGTTATATTTTCTATTTTCTATTTTTATTTTATTATTATTTTATTTTATTTTGATTTTTATTAGTTTTTAGTTTTTATTAGGATTAAATTTTTTAGGATTTCATTTATTTTTTTAGTTTTATTTGATTTTACATTTATTTAGGATTTTAGTTTTAGTTTTATTTATTATTTTATTTCTTTTTAGTTTCATTTTTATTAAGTCTTTATTTTATTTCTAGAGTAGGAATTTAATCTTTAGATTTTTAGTCATAGTAGTTTTATTTTTATTTTATTATTTTTAGGTGTCCAAATTAAACACACACACTCACACCTTAATAACTTCCTACACTTACATACACCCTAAACTAATAACTCACCCTCACTCTCACCCATTCTAGCCTACACCCTCACCCACACAATCACCTCAACCCATCTTTTTCCCCACCAAACCCTTCTCTCTCCTCCCTCCTTTACCAAACATACACAACAACAAACCCCCATCACACCCATTAAACCACCTCCGTACGAAACCACTCCAGACCAACCCGCCTGCAAATCCAGCAACAAAGCAATCCACCCCTCAACCTCAACCCATTTTCGGTGCCAAACCCAACTCAACCGCTCTGACCTGGAGCTCCTATCGCGACCCTTCAACCTCCGGTGCCGGAACCTCGAACTTGCCTGCCCATTTTTTGAACCGACGATCCATCATACCCATACCCTCCTCCTTACCGCTGGCGTTAAACCTTAAAATCAACAACATTCAAGAATCTCCGACGATCCAACACGGACCTGAGCTCGCTCCGGCCACAATCAACCGAGCTCACCAGCGACCCAATCTAGAAACCCGATTACTTCCGACCTCCAATTCCATGAACCCGAATGCCCATGTCTGGCCTGACCCATCCTTAGCTCCACCCAGCCACAACTTTAAACCCGCTGGCCATCTAAACCAACCTGAGCCTATCCCCAACCGCTGTCCACCTCTGGTGTGCCCAACCTGAAACCAAAGTCCCAAAATCGTTCGCCCATTTTCAAGCCAAACCCATTTGTCTCCCTCCCACGATTTCTCACCTGCCAATACAAGACCAAACACCAAAAAGCCAAATGCAACCAAAAACCATTTACCCCACATGTTAATTAAACCCCATTTAAACCCCCTTTCCCATTTTACCCCCAACTAACTACTTATCCCCTTTTTCCCAAAATACCCATAACCAAATCATATCTTATTCCCAAATTCCGTCATCCACGTGCCCTCAATACACTCACACCTCATGTGTACACACCCCATTTCCATGCCCATTAAACCTTTCCAAAATACCCCTTAGCCCCATGTGTTCCATGCATCAACTATAAAGGAAGACTCAAGTCCCCATTTGCAAAAAGATCATCATCAAATAGAGAGAGAAAATTCTAGAGAAAAGTAGAGAGTTAGGTTAGATTAAATTAGGTAGAAATATTTGTAAATAGTTTTATTTTTATTTTTGTTAGATATTTGTGAGGTTAAATTTTTTTAGAGATTTAATTGAGTGATTATTTAATTGCAAATCAATTGGATGCTCAATTGGAGGGATTTAAATTTCAAATTGGAGGATTGGAGTCAATTAAATTCAAGATATTGGTTTGATTGTTCTTCTCTTTTCTCTGTTATATTAAATGCCTATTGATTATTTGATTATCATGCTTTATATTATGTTAGGCTAAATCCCCTTTCAAGGGGTGGGGGGAAACCCTTATTTGATGTTATTTTAGTTGAATTAGTTTGATTACTTGAAAATTCCCTTTGAATATTAATTTTGATCCCTCACCCTTAAATTTACGCCTCGAGAAAGGGTAAATGATTTTCGAGAGAAAATCGAAATTCTAGTTATAATATTCATTTTAGATTGGAACTAGAGATAGGGGTTTCTTAAGTGGGGTATTATTACTTGAATTTCAACTCTATTGTTATTTTCTAACATTTACATAAATTTTAATTGATCGATCTTAGCGGGTGATTAATTAAAAGGAGTGTAGATTTATTTTTCTAGAGTTGTGGGGTGTTAAACTTAATTTTCTAAAAGGTTACTATTAAAATTACATTTGCAACGAGAGTTGATTTGTAATTTTGATATTAATTTGGGAGAATTCAATTAAATAAATTAATTTGTTAGAATAGCTAAAATTTGTGGTGTAATCCCACTCCTTGATTGTTCTCACATTTATTTACCTAATTTTATCTCTTATTTTAGTGTTAGACTTTATTTTTCACTTTTAGTCACTTTCTAATAAGTTGTTTTCATCTCACATTATAGTTTAGTGTTATTTCACCTCACCTCACTGTAATACCCCGTATTTTTATGCTTTCTAAATTTGGGGATTTATTAAATTTGATGTGAGTTGTTAATTTAATATAAATCCGGAAATTTATTATTTTTAATTACTGATGTGGCCAGAGTTAGTAATTATTGGAAACTTGTTGAATATTACTAATGAGCAAAGTAATATATAAAATTGGTTCTATTAAATGTCACGAGTGAGTAAAATGACAATTTTGAAAATTTAAGTCGGGACGCCCCTGTGACAACCTGCCTACTAAAATAATAGGTGGCCAGCCCAATACCCTAATAATCACAGGAATCATAGATGGTCCATTCTCAGCATCACTGTCGATTGAAATAATAGTATGAGATAACCACCAATTGTTTTAGAAAACGGGCTATCAAATTAAAAGAAAATTTTGTAAATAAAAGAAAACACTTAGACAATCCAATTTGCGAAAATGGTGGATATCAAAAATCAATAAATAAAGAGTGACAATATACAAGTAATCACCGAATAAGCTGTTGGTGAACAGACTAATACACTTAGTTACACCGAGTATTACATTTCAGTATTTACAATATAGTAAATGAGTGTAACCCTTGGGCACACACGCCCGAATAAAAAACTGAACATAACTAGAGTTCAATAGAGTGAAACGTCTAAACAAGTAACCTACAACATCCACAATATGCTGTAGCTCCATGACAATCGGAATGAAAATGTAAATACCGGTGTCCATGCGTTAGAGCACCAGTAACGGCAAAGAGTATATGCAGAAAATAAGAAATATAGACGGGTCAGGGCCCGGTTTGATATGATTCCCATGTGAATAAAATGCATGACAGTTAAGTGCGTAATTCTCTCACAGTTAACAAAAGAATTCTCCCCTCTCAATCTAAAAGCAACCTAGCGCAATATCAATGATGATGTTCTAGTTAAACAAATAGCACAAGGATAACTTCTCTCCAGTCTCAACACTATGCCCTTATTCGTGCGTGGGATGTCTCGCAAA
Source organism: Sambucus nigra (assembly GCA_949130495.1). Classification (NCBI taxonomy): domain Eukaryota; kingdom Viridiplantae; phylum Streptophyta; class Magnoliopsida; order Dipsacales; family Adoxaceae; genus Sambucus; species Sambucus nigra. Next base: position 356,550,996 of record OX422208.1, on the reverse strand, counting down.
GCGAAATCCAAACAAGGAACCCCCCGATACACTACTACTAAGCAAGGTTGATCGTCGAGATACATTAGACCCTGTCCTAATTAATCTTAGTACTAAAGGCTAACTTCTCCCCAGTCACAACACAATGCCCTTATTCGTGCGTGGGGTGTCTCGCAAAGCGAAATCCAAACAAGGAACCCCCCTGATACACTACTACTAGGCAAGGTTGATCGTTGAGATACATTAAACCCTCAGCCCAATATTAATATATATGTATATAGATCTAGCTACCAAGTAATAAAGGCAAACTTCTCCCCAGTCACAACACCATGCCCTTATTCGTGCATGGGGTGTCTCGCAAAGAGAAATCCAAACAAGGAACCCCCCCGATACACTACTACTAGGCAAGGTTGATCGTCGGGATACATTAAACTCTAAGTACAATATCCAATTATCATCTAAAAGCATCATACTTATTTCATTATTTAGGGATATATATATATATAAATGGTACAACATTTTATCAAATGTTAACCATACAATTCCATCATGTACACTTAGTTATTTCATGGTTCTATCCCTTATCAGGAAATATAATCATAGTTTTTATGCTCTTTATGGCGTTTCATTGTGCTCTTTATGGCACTTTGTAAAAATAGCTTCCTTATCATGAATATCATCATCATCAAATGCTCTTTGTGGAATTTCATTGTGCTCTTTATGGCACTTCATCATGCTCTTTATGGCATTTCATACATCAAGTCCAACTTGATTCAAAATAGTTATATTATATGTATATAACGATTCTAAGACCGCCTGTCCGAGTTTCCCCACTGTGCGATCCCCTAAATGGCTATCATCTTCCAGGGCCTATTATTTAGACAACCTGGGATCCTACCGAAACGTCGGGAAGCGGCCATGTGCATGCGGGATAGTCAAGACCACACCCGAAAGCTCCTACCCATCGCAAAAAAATATACAATCACAAACGCTCACATGGCCTAGGGACTATATCCACCCTGCATTGTTAGTCAGGGGGCTTCACCACAACACATGAACTTCCCTTAAGATAGCGATTTAGAGAGGTGTGTATCCATCCATTAACATTGATGAAAACCATTACTTTTTCCTTTTGAAAACACCCAATTTTACATTCTCAAAATCATTAGTACTTATTTATTAGTACCACATTTCATTTTATGTATTTCTTATTCTTAATGTCATATTTTATTAATGACTTAAGACCCAAAGTGTCATTAACCTCAACTAGTCCTAAAGACTTCAGTATATTAACATAAACTATTAAAATGAATCTCCCTCAAGGAGTGTCTCCCAAAAGTCTCATAGTAAACATTTTTATCTCCAATTCAGTTTTAGGTTTACTCCTAAATCATTCGAAAGTTAACCTATACACTTTAGCCCTCGGGATAAGCCCAATCATCCCATTAATCTTATGACATTAGTCTACCCAAAAACCACCCTCTTGAACTCCCCATACTTCCCAAAGGAAGGCCCCTGAACCTTGGACCTAAAAGAAAAGGGCTAGAAAAATCAAACTAAGAAAATCTCACAAAAACAGGCGAGCCGAATCGATTCGCCCCTTGGGCCGAATTGATTCGCCCTTGCGAATCGATTCGCTAAACAGCCGAATCGATTCTGTGAGCAAAAACTGACTTTCTGCAATTGCTGAATCGATTCGGTTTTAACCCAAATCGATTCAGTCTGCTAGACCTATATCCCTCTCCTTATCTGAATCGATTCGCCCCTTGGGCCGAATCGATTCGGTCCTGAAATTTTTCCCAGTTTGGGCTACGGGTTGTATGAACCCTAATATCCCAAAACCTCAAATCTTTGATTTTATCCAACATCAACAACATCTAATTCTCCCAAATAATTTCTACACCATTTATAACTAATAATTTATCCTCAAATCAAATCAAAACTAAGATTTAAGGGTTTAATCATCAAAATCAACAAATACCCATTTATGGGTTAAATCTCCAAAGCCTAACTATACTTGCAATTTATCACATTAAATCACATCTAGCAAGTAAGAAACTTGCCTCGAGGTTCGTAGTCTCGGATCATCTTCCTGTAGCAACGATTTCCGGCCTCAATCTTCCATTTTCTCTCTCTTTCTCTCCATTTCTCCCAAGCTCTCTCTTCTCTCTCTCTCTCCTTTGGCTTCTCACGCAAATGAAGAAAGAAAAGGGGTGGGGGAACTTAAACGGGTCTTAAAACATAAATGCCCTCTTTTAATTGCTAATACCCATTAAAATTACTCGTATCCACATAATTGAGTCATAACACCCCAAAAGTGCCCGAAACTCCAAAATACAATATGACACTTATTTTTACTATTTCGACTATTTTAAAAACAACCGCACCCCCTATTTTGGCATTTGGGAATGTGTGAACAAATTTTATGTTCCCATTTTATTTTATTTCATTAATTATACCGCAATTTAAATATGAGTCATAACCGTCGTTTTACATATAATGACGCAATATATCACAATATAATGCCATTTACCTTCTCATACGGTAAATAGACAAAACATAGTAAATATTATCCCTTAATATCAAGGGAAATAATATTTACTCCAACTTCCCCTATTTTATAGAATTAGCCCATCGGGCAAAATAATATAAAATAACCGCTCAAAAGTCTGGGTTGTTACATACTCCCCCCCTTAGAAGGGAATTTTGCCCTCAAAATTCAGGCGTATAGTATAACCATATAAAGGTATACTATATTGAACTATTGTTTTATCATTCCTAGAAAACCCCTTGGTAAAAATGGCGTCCCTATTGGGCTCGGACTAAGGTCAACATCATTCGATCTTAGGCAACCTTCTTCTTGATCTAAAAAAGCACCTAATCGTTCCTCTAGAACTATCGATCCTACCTTTCTACTACGGAAGGAGATACTTAAACATCCCGGCACCCTACTTACAAGAAATGATCTGAACAATTGTACGGAGGTTTCGATCCCTACAAACTACTACTCCCATCCTTCCTCGTCCCACCACTAGTCTCTTCACACTAGTATGTGAGTCGGTCCATCACGGACATGAACGCTCTTACTATAGCGTCCCCTCGGTGAAGCTCGTTCTACTTGGCATCCCGTGCCTTCCCTAATCTCTCCGACGGTTCCCTACTCGGCGCATCAACTGACCCATCCGCATTTCCTTAGCAAAAGGGGATATTCAATCGATAGTCCCTCGCGAACTCCAACTTCTTGCTCGTGAGAAGAAAATTTTATTGCCCAGGAAGTAGTGCCTCTATTCCTTAAGGCGAATACTACCGCTACGAACTCTATATCAAGCGGGGAATAATTCCACTCATGGAGTTTAAGTCTGTGAGACGCATAAAAAATGGGTTCATGCGCTGGCATTAATACTTCCCGTTCCTGGCAAAGACTCGTTCATCGAATTCACTCTCGATCATAATAACATGAGTGCAGGAGTAAAAGTCAGCTCATACTTCAACTCCCTTGAAGATAGGTTACCGACGCAACGCTCTATCTAAGTAAGGCCCCTTCATCAATGGCCTAACATTCCGAATCACTCAAGCTCCTATTCTTCCTCATTCTAGGGACTAAATCCCACTTAGAGTTAACCAACAAACCTATTGTGGTCAACTCCTCACCGCCTCCCTAAAACCATATTGCATGCCCTAAGGGCCTTACGTCCTAAAAATCCTAACGTCAATCTATCTATCCTAATCAAGTCGTATAAGTATAGTCCTTACTAGATCCCTAGTGTTCAAGACCTTTCCCAACTTCCGACAGTCGCTCGGTTTCATGCGTGGGACATCTCGCCGAGGTAAAATCCAAACAAGGAACCCTCCCGTTACACTACTACCTCCCATCGTCGGTCGTCGAGAAGTAACGATCGAAGACACATGATCAGGATCGCTAAAATCCTAACTCTAAGTTTTACCACAACAACAGAAAAATAATAATTTTAAGTGATCGAACGCTTACTTTCTATAAGGCACTACAAATACTTTATCCCAATATACATACATACATCTTTTATAGATGTCCTTCTTATTAAGGCATAAACATAAGTCTCTATTCGACTTTCATATCTTAGTCTTCCCCACATAGATTAGAGGAAAACAATCATAGTGCTCATATCTTGCACATCAACTTAGCCCTTAATCACTCATTTACGTGATTCTTGGCCAAACTTTTCCAACCCAGCATTTAACCAACAGAGAGAAGGAAAAGAAAGAACAGAAAAGAAAATGCAACATCTATCCACTCCCAACGTCGTTAAGGTTTATGCGTGGAGCGTCACGTAAAGCGAAATCCAAACAAGGAACCCCTCCAACACAATCCCCTTAACTTGTTGGTCATGGAGATCAGGCATGATTCATACACAAGCAAAGCAAACAAAGAAAGCAAACGATAAAAAAAAAACAAATAAAGCAAGACAAATAAAAAAAATGAAAACTACCTACATACCGTAAACCATCTCTATAAAGTCTCAATCCTATATCTTGGTGAGACATTATAGAACAACCAGTTCCTCTCTAGAACTAGAATAGGATAGCGTCGTGATTTATTCGCTTGCTATCGCACCAACCAATCCGAGAACATCTCTACTCGTATATTATATATAATACAAGTAGCACACACCACACATATTATCACTCGCCCCATAACGAGTGAGAGAAAATATAGGACTTCACTATCCTGGAAGCCAGGTAGATATACTACCACAAGCTCAATATACACACCCGAATCTAGGGTAAATATAATACTATTCTATCTTATCATAAGGAAATGCTCCACTCTCAACTACGGTGGAAATTCCCGCCAACATTCATGCCAATCTCCGGCCACTACCAATGGTTCCTAGACACATCATTCTACTCTTAACCGAACCAAACTACTTCCATCCCAAGCTACCGTGGCGATTTCTCGCATAGTTCCCTTAACTTCTTTAATAAAGGAAACATTCTACTAGCCTCTCCGGCCTTATTTCAATGAGCCTTCCCCAGGTGGATGTCCACCGATGGGGTCTCATGAACATTACTTTTCTTGAAGTGTTAACAACACTTACTCATGAGCCTATCATTCTATCGAAGGGCTCTCTCTTTGGTCAAAACTTCCTGCACCACCCTACCATGGCGACTACCATTTCTGCCACTTCAGCCTTACTCCTATGCGTGAGAAGATTTTCCTTCCGCTCTTCGTACCTGGTCATTTCTATGCCCTATGTTAGGACAGATTCTCGAGCCTCATATTCTCACCAAATGAGATTTCACTTCTCCAATCCGTCCTAACTTCAACATGTGGTCCTCATCAAGGACTTCTCAATCCTTAGATTGACACTGCTCAGAATCCCAAGCCTAGTACCCCTCTTTACTGACAGAGGCACATGGAAAATCAACTCTACTGTACTTAGTAGTCACGGTAGTAATATGAGAAAATGCTACAAAAGGGAGCTACCTCTAAAGCGGCCTACATCCCTGACTACAGCTTACAGCTCCCATAAATCCCGTCTCGCTACGCCTTCATGACAACCTCCCTCGATGCCCATCATCTGATGACTTACTAGTCTCACACGATCGCGTAAAAGATTTCCGGGGTTCTCAAAACATAACAGGAGAACGAGATCTCACAAAATAAAATCAACGATCTTAATCTTAAGGCTCTATATCAAATCAGAAGTAACGCTGAAAGCAATTTACATTTGCACAGATTCCTAAGGACTCTAGAACCTAATGCTCTGATACCATCTGTGACAACCCGCCTACTAAAATAATAGGTGGCCAGCCCAATACCGTAATAATCACAGGAATCATAGATGGTCCATTCTCAACATCACTGTCGATTAAAATAATAGTATGAGATAACCACCAATCGTTTTAGAAAACGGATTGTCAAATTAAAAGAAAATTTTGTAAATAAAAGAAAACACTTAGACAATCCCATTTGCGAAAATGGTGGATATCAAAAATCAATAAATAAAGAGTGACAATATACAAGTAATCACCGAATAAGCTGTCGGTGAACAGACTAATACACTTGGTTACACCGAGTATTACATTTTAGCATTTACAATATAGTAAATGAGTGTAACCCTTGGGCACACACGCCCGAATAAATAACTGAACATAACTTGAGTTTAATAGAGAGAAACGTCTAAACAAGTAACCTACAACATCCGTAATATGCCGTACCTCCATGACAACCGGAATGAAAATGTAAATACGGGTGTCCATGTGGTAGAGCACCTATAACGACAATATATGCAGAAAATAAGAAATATAGACGGGTCAGGGCCCGGTTTGATATGATTCCCATGTGAATAAAATGCATGGCAGTTAAGTTCGTAATTCTCTCGCAGTTAACAATAACATTCTCCCCTCTCAATCTAAAAGCAACCTAGCGCAATATCAATGATGATGTTCTAGTTAAACAAAGATAAAAAGGCTAACTTCTCTCCAGTCTCAACACTATGCCCTTATTCGTGCATGGGGTGTCTCGCAAAGCGAAATCCAAACAAGGAACCCCCCCGATACACTAAGGTTGATCGTCGAGATACATTAGACCCTGTCCTAATTAATTTGAGTACTAAAGGATAACTTCTCCCCAGTCACAACAATATTCCCTTATTCGTGCGTGGGGTGTCTCGCAAAGCGAAATCCAAACAAGGAACCCCCTGATACACTACTACTAGGCAAGGTTGATCGTCGAGATACATTAAACCCTCAGCACAATATTAATATATATGTATATAGCTCTAGCTACCAAGTACTAAGAGCAAACTTCTCCCCAATCACAACACTATGCCCTTATTCGTACGTGGGGTGTCTCGCAAAGTGAAATCCAAACAAGGAACCCTCCTGATACACTACTACTAGGCAAGGTTGATCGTCGGGATAAATTAAACTCTAAGTACAATATCCAATTATCATCTAAAAGCATCATACTTATTTCATTCTTTAGGGATATATATATAAATGGTACAACATTTTATCAAATGTTTACCATACAATTCCATCATGTACACTTAGTCATTTCATGGTTCTATCCCTTATCAGGAAATATAATCATAGTTTTTATGCTCTTTATGGTGTTTCATTGTGCTCTTTATGGCACTTTGTAAAAATACCTTCCTTATCAGGAATATCATCATCATCAAATTCTCTTTGTGGCATTTCATTGTGCTCTTTATGGCACTTCATCATGCTCTTTATGGCATTTCATACATCAAGTCCAACTTGATTCAGAATAGTTATAATTATATGTATATAACGATTCTAAGACCGCCCGTCCGGGTTTCCCCACTGTGCGCGCCCCTAAATGGCTATCATCTTCCAGGGCCTATTATTTAGACAACCTGGGATCCTACCGAAATGTCGGGAAGCGGCCATGTGCCTGCGAGATAGTCAAGACCACACCCGAAATCTCCTACCCATCGCAGAAAAATATACAATCACAAACGCTCACACGACCTAGGGACTATATCCACCATGCATTGTTAGTCAGGGGGCTTCACCACAACGCGCTAACTTCCCTTAAGATAGCGATTTAGAGAGGTGTGTATCCATCCATTAACATTGATGAAAACCATTACTTTTTGCTTTTGAAAACATCCAATTTTACAATCTCAAAATCATTAGTACTTATTTATTAGTACCACATTTCATTTTATGTATTTCTTATTCTTAGCGTCATATTTTATTAATGACTTAAGACCCGAAGTGCCATTAACCTCAACTAGTCCCAAAGAATTCACTATAATAACATAAACTATTAAAATGAATCTCCCTCAAGGAGTGTCTCCCAAAAGTCTCATCGTAAACATTTTTATCTCCAATTCATTTTTAGGTTTACTGCTAAATCATTCGAAAGTCAACCTATACACTTTAGCCCTCGGGGTAAGCCCGATCATCCCATTAATCTTAGGACATTAGTCTACCCAAAAACCACCCTCTTGAACTCCCCATACTTCCTAAAGGAAGGCCCCTGAACCTTGGACCTAAAAGAAAAGGGCTAAAAAAATCAAACTAAGAAAATCTCACAAAAATAGGGGAACCGAATCGATTCGCCCTTTGGGCCGAATCGATTCGGTGAGCAAAAATTGACTTTTTGCAATTGCCGAATCGATTCGGTTTTAACCTGAATCGATTCAGTCTGCCAGACCTGTATCCCTCTCCTTATCCGAATCTATTCACCCCTTGGGCCGAATCGATTCGGTCCTGAAATTTTGCCCAGTTTGGGCTACGGGTTGTATGAACCCTAAAATCCCAAAACCTCAAATCTTTGATTTTATCCAACATCAACAACATCTAATTCTCCCAAATCATTTCTACACCATTTATAACTAATAATTTATCCTCAAATCAAATCAAAACTAAGATTTAAGGGTTTAATCATCAAAATCAACAAATACCCATTTATGGGTTAAATCTCCAAAGCCTAACTATACATGCAATTTATCACATTAAATCACATCTAGCAAGTAAGAAACTTGCCCCGAGGTTCGTAGTCTCGGATCATCTTCCGGTAACAACGATTTCCGGCCTAAATCTTCCATTTTCTCTCTCTTTCTCTCCATTTCTCCCAAGCTCTCTCTTCTCTCTCTCTCTCTCCTTTGGCTTCTCACACAAATGAAGAAAGAAAAGGGGTGGGGGAACTTAAACGGGTCTTAAAACATAAATGCCCTCTTTTAATTGCTAATACCCATTAAAATTACTCGTATCCACATAATTGAGTCATAACACCCCAAAAGTGCCCGAAACTCCAAAATACAATATGACACTTATTTTTACTATTTTGACTATTCTAAAAATAACCGCACCCCCTATTTTGGCATTCGGGAAAGTGTGAACAAATTTTATGTTCCCATTTTATTTAATTTCATTAATTATACCACAATTTAAATATGAGTCATAACCGTCGTTTTACATATTACGACGCAATATATCACAATATAATGCCATTTACCTTCTCATACGGTAAATAGACAAAACATAGTAATGAAACATAAAAAGGACCAGTAGGGTCAAGGTAAACCCCGTTTAGTGGAACTTTAATGAAATGGGAAAATGAAGGGTAAACGGGAAAGATTCATACCTAAGAAATTTAATGTGTGTAGACTTAATAATCAAAATGTCTAGGAGTTGGATTAGAAGGTAAGCGAGGGACTACTGAATTTGTACTTAGCTAAAGAAAATACTTCGAGAGATGAGAAGTGAGTTGGAATAAATTAAATTTTGAAAATAAAAATGAATAAGTTCGTTATAAAAAATAATCGAATAAAAATGTACTAAGAATTGAATAATATAATGTTGGGCCGTGGGCGTACCTAACTTATGAATGTGAATAGTTATATATCTATATGACTCTATGATTGATCATATATTTTATATGTTTGTAAAAACCATGCCCGCGCTACTTGCTATCCCTGATGTTACTGCGCTTGGACTGTCTTATCTCAATGAGACCTTTATGGGGGATATTGACTCGTACTCTAGAAGATAGGAATCCTTGGTACAGGCTATCGGATCGATAGTCAGACGGTCCTAAGAGACGTGAGGGTATGTGCTGGCCTCTTAGAGACTTGGAAACTATGCTTCGCCTCAATATTGTATGTGTTTTATGTTAATACAGTTCGAAAGTGATTCCGAACTTGTATTTCCCTTAGTACGAGTGATACGGGGACTGGATAGCAGAGTATGCCCGCACCATAATTGTTATGTGGGGTGCCGTTTGAATATATATATTATATGAGTATTTAATATATATATATTTAAATCTGGAATTTGGGAACTACCTACTGTGTCTATGGTAAGTAAGAAATGAATAATTATTTCAACTTGGGTATAAGTGTTTGAAAAGCATGATTTATTTCTGAGAAGCGTTATCATTAAATAAAGTTAAATTGAGAACTTTGCTTTTAAATAAAATGAACCTCTTAAACATTTGAATTTGTCGGTTTGGAACTTCACGAGCAACTTAAGATAAGATAAATTAAACTGTTGGGAAGATTAGTGCGATAGGTATTGTAAGGACATTTTTTGTCCATTATCAATTTGTTATATCGTACGCCGTTACACCGTTGAATAAATTCAAAGATTCATACAGTCATCAACGGATCTGAATATCAAAAGAGGAAGAGGAATCAAAGTCTGATAGGCCGGACCGGTCCGCCCTGGAAAAAGAACAGATCCGCCTGCGAACCGGTCCGCCTCAGACCCGGACCGGTCCACCTGCTGAAAAGCCAGTACACCCCAGACCGCAAGCGAACTGAAGAAACCAAAAATAAAAAGAACCGGTCCGCTTACCCGGATCGATCCGCCTCAGACCCGGATCGATCCGCCTGGGATAATCTTCAGCAGATCGTGGTCAGATTTTCTAGGCTAAACGTTTCCTTTATAAACCCACTACGGGAAGTGGTTTTCTAAGACTTCCATACACGATTTTCAGAGTACAAAAAACTTTAAGTCTTCACCTATTGAGTACTAAGACTCTAGGTTTTTGATTCACACAAATTTCTAAATACTTTTGAATCACTTTGCAACCCAGGAACGCACTTTTGCTGTTCATACCATTGTGGAGAAGACCGTTCTTCTTCTTCACTGCAGCCCTACTGGAAAGGGATAACTCCAGCCGCCGACTACAGAATCCGACACCTGAGGGTAATTCTTAGTCACTTGTATTTTCATTGTAATTCGAAATTGTACAGTTACAATATTATAATGAAAATAAATGGTTTTGCCCCTTTTGGGGATTTTTCCTCAATTGTGTGTGTTTGATTAATCTTCATGATCTACTTCTTGATTAAATCACACCTAGTTGCATGTTTAGGGTTTGTTTGAGTTAAAAGGTGTTTAATATATAATTTTCTCATTTGAATGTAAGCGCATACTCTCTCAAATTGGTATCAGAGAAGGTTACGCTAATCTATTACGTATTCCTATTTTTCGCAAAATCTTTTCGAAGATATCATTTTTCTGAAAAAAATTGATTTTTGAAAAGTGCGTGTTCAAATGGAGAAATCATATAACAAATTACCTATTTTTTACGGGACAAATTATGCTTATTGGAAAGCCCGAATGAGGTCGTCTTTAAAAGCCATAGATGAAAGGGTTTGGATTTTAGTTGAAAGAGGGTGGACACCTCCCTCCGTCACTGTGGAAAACGTGACTAATTTAAAACCTGTCACCTCTTGGACTGAAGATGAATTTAGATGTATTCTTTTAACTCTAAAGGTTTGAGTGCTATTTCCGGTTCCATCACTCCCGATGAGTTTCGATGTATCATGACGTGCACCACGTCAAAATAGGCATGGGATGTTTTACAACTCACCCATGAAGGAACAAATGCTGTGAAAGAGTCTAAATTGCAAAATTTGACAACTCAATTTGAAACCATCACCATGCATGAGACTGAATGTTTTGAAGATTTCTATGCTAGACTTTCTGACATTGTTAATACTAGCTTTAACCTTGGTGAACATATTCCTAATGCTAGAGTTGTCAAAAAGATTCTTCATTCTTTACCTAAGCATTTTATCCCTAAAGTCACTGTGCTAAATTCTATGGGCAATTTAAATACGCTAAAACTGAAAGAACTTGTAGGAGATTTGCAAACTTATGAAATTGATATGTTCCCTAAAACTGCTAGGTCTAAAGATAAGGGAATTGCACTTAATGCCAAAGAGAAAAAGAGTGAGGGGTCGGCTAGAAAGAGGGAAGAGCCATCTAGAAAGAGAGAGACTGACACGTCAGATTCTGAGTGTGATTTTGACTTAGATGATTTGGCTCTTTTTGCAAAAAATTTCAAGAGGATTCTCAAATTTAAGAAAAATGGCAATTTTAAAGATAAAAAGAAATTTGAGAAAAATAAGTTTGAAAAGAAAAATGAAAAAGATTCCAAAAATCCTCCTCAGAAAGAAAGTGAGAGATGCATTGAGTGCGATGGTAGGGGTCATAGAGCTTTTGAGTGTGCCACTCGTCTGAATAGAGAGAAAGGGAAAGCTGTCCTTAATGCTACTCTTAGCGATGACAGTGAGGTCGAGACGGTGGATTCAGGAGATGAGTCACCGCATGAGTGTAACTTCACCGCATTCATGGCCAGTCAAGTGAGCACTCCTAGTTCTCTTCACAACGATGAGGATGATGCTTCACAGGGACACCTCGACAGTGAGAACGATGTGTGTGAGGGGGAGGATGACTCAAGTGAGAGCGAGTGTGATATCCAACACGCTTACGCCGAGTTGTATTCTGAGTCTTTTGAAACCAAGAAGCGTTATAAAGCATTAGCTCTTAGGATCACCGCTTTAGAGAGAGATTTAAGATTGTTTGGAGAAAGAAAGAGTTGTGATGAGAGTGGAAAAGAAAGAAAGAAAGAACTTGAGAAGATAAGATGTTTTGAGTGCGATGGGACAGGGCACAAGAAATTTGAGTGGCCCACTAAACTTAGGAGAGAGCGTAAGAAAGATGCAATGCCCACCTCTATAAGTGATAGTGAGGATGAGGATGGTGATGAAAGTGTGATCCGAAAATCATTTAGAAAATTGTTTATTGAGACCATGGAAATAAAAAGGTCAAATAGGATCCTAGGTCTTCGAATTCGTGAGTTGAAGGGAGAGAATGATGAGCTAAAAAGGGAAAAGGTGACTTGACCAACACGGTGTCTAGTCTGACGACACGTGTATCCCATCTCGAGGATGATCTCAAACAAGCACGAGAGGTCCAAGTCACATTAGAGAATGCATATGAGAAGGTTGATAAGATGGTTTCCTATCCCGTTTTGAATGATGTTGGAAAAGGTAATGACAGTACATTCACTATTTTTAATGCACCCGAGCCTATATCCACCTTGGTGAGTGAGTCCCATGGGAGCCCGTCTAGGAATGTTCTTCCCAAAATTGTTGACAAATTACTTCCTAGACCGGTTTATGTTTGCTCCCACTACAAGAAGCGAGGACATCTTAGGGAGTTTTGTTCCAAGTTGGGTTTTGTACCATATCATTCCACTTCACACATTCATGCACATACACCCACTCATGACATTTTGCCTGCACATTATGATAGAGAGTTTGCACATATTCGCGAGCAAGTGAAGTTTTTGATCAAGACAACACATGATCTAGTGGAGTGTGTTCAAAAGATGTCACCATCTTTGGAAAACTCCACCGTTACTCCCGGTTGAGATCTTGTCTTGGTTGCTAGCATAGGTTGATTTTCATGCTGTTTCTTTTGCCTATTGCTAGCATGTACCATTAGTTTATTTTATTTTTGTTCATTTTTTATTTCGTTAAAACAAAAATTCCAAAATGATTTTCCTTTAAGAAAAATTTTAAGAAAAGAACAAAAAAGATTTTATTTTGATAAATTTTTGAAAAATCCAAAAAGATTTCTGTTTTTGCTTCTTTTATGGATGAGCATTTAAGATAGCCAAGTCACAACTTCATTCCATATATCCATGCGACTGTTTGATAGAGATTTGAGAGGATACATTATTTCATCCATGTGCTTTACACTGTTTGGAGTCTTTGAGATGTAACTAGTGATATCTTCCTACATGTTTGACTCCTATATCCTTTATTGTACACATGCACGGCTATATTTGATTATTGCACTTGTTTATCTCATATTGGCTTGAGTGTTTCCATCTCAATTTTGTATATACAACTTTCAATATGCGATAAAACTTGACAAGATTGGAATGCATGTAAAAACTGTTTTGGTGAGACTGTGTGTTTTTGTATAACGGGGAGGGGCTGCGAAAGGTAATCATCTATCCTTTGCGCAAAATCCACCGTTAAGAAGGACCTAAAAAATGGAGGAATTTTAATATCCGAGGTTCAAAGAGGTTAAAAGATCCCGAAAAATTTAAAGGCAATAACAAGCGATTCATGCCAAATATGGGCCACTTAGGTTTCACCATCAATTCTCCAAAGTTTGAGAATTTAGAAAGCCTCTATTCAAAATTATATCTGAGGGAGTTTGGTTGGAGAATATAAACGGGTTTGCACTTCCTTGAAAGTCTTGAAAAAGCATAAAATGTTTTGGACGTTATTGGTGTAGAAATCATTTTTCGCTTTAATTTGTTGATTTGATTGAGTCAATATCTTATATTTTCCATTTTTTTTACACCAAAGGAAGACTTTGAGTTCATTCGTTAGGAGTATCCGATATTCATCGTGCACATATGTCTTGTTTGTATGCATTGATCTTCCTATCGAATTATGTTCACACCCATTCATTAACACTATCATCGACTTGGTTGCTTTGTGTTCATTCATGGTGTGATTTTGTTTGAAAAAGTTTGAAAAATTCAAAAAATAGTTGTGTATTTCCTTGTGACACCCCGCCATTGCTTGTTTGCATTATTTCCCTCATTTGTCTATTTGGGGACATCATAAAAAAGGGGGAGAAAGAATTATCACATTAAGGGGGAGTGAGTTTGAGTTGTTTATCACCAATTAGCATATTGGCATATCTGTTTATCTCATTTCTTCAAACTCGATACGTCACTTAGCATTTTGCTTTTTCTCATGTGTGTAGGTACTATATGGATTATCATTGGATTGCACACCCTGATGAGATTCCTTAAGATTCGAAGAGCAAACGTAGAAGTCTTATTCAATTGTATCTTTCCAGTTTTGGGTTCATGGAAGGGTAGATTTGTATAGGCATTTTTTAGTTGGTTGATAATTCGAATGTTTGTTTTTATGTATGTACAGGCATAGACATAGTGGGAGATTTGTAAGGACATTTTTTGTCCATTATCAATTTGTTATGTCGTACGCCATTACACCGTTGAAGAAATTCAAAGATTCATACAGTCATCAACGGATCTGAATATCAAAAGAAGAAGAGGAATCAAAGTCTAACAGGCCGGACCGGTCCGCCCTAGAAAAAGAACCGATCCGCGTGCGAACCGGTCCGCCTCAGACCCGGACCGGTCCGCCTACTAAAAAGCCAGTATACCTCGGACCGCAAGCGAACAGAAGAAGCCAAAAATAAAAAGAACCGATCCGCCTACCCGGACCGATACGCCTCAGACCCGGACTGGTCTGCCTGGGATAATATGACCAGAGTGAGTTTGAGTTGTTTATCACCAATTAGCATATTGGCATATCTGTTTATCTCATTTCTTCAAACTCGATACATCACTTGGTATTTTGCTTTTTCTCATGTGTGTAGGTACTAATGGATTATCATTGGATTGCACACCCTGATGAGAAAAGTGTTGAGATTCCTGAAGATTCGAAGAGCAAACGTAGAAGTCTTATTCAATTGTATCTTTCTAGTTTGGGTTCATGGAAGGGTATATTTGTATAGGCATTTTTTAGTTGGTTGATAATTCGGATGTTTGTTTTTATGTATGTACCGACATAGACATAGGGGGAGATTTGTAAGGACATTTTTTGTCCATTATCAATTTGTTATGTCGTACGCCGTTACACCGTTGAAGAAATTCAAAGATTCATACAGTCATCAACGAATCCGAATATCAAAAGAAGAAGAGGAATCAAAGTCTGACAGGTCGGACCGGTCCGCCCTGGAAAAAAAAACCGATCTGCCTACGAACCGGTCCGCCTCAGACCCGGACCAGTCCGCCTGCTGAAAATCCAGTACACCCCGGACCGCAAGCGAACCGAAGAAGCCAAAAATAAAAAGAACCGGTCCACCTACCAGGACCGATCCGCCTCAGACCCGGACCGGTCCGCCTGGGATAATCTTTAGCAGATCGTGGTCAGATTTTCTAGGCTAAATGTTTCCTTTATAAACCCACTACGGGAAGTGGTTTTCTAAGACTTCCATACACGATTTTCAGAGTACAAAAAACTCTAAGTCTTCACCTATTGAGTACCAAGACTCTAGGTTTTTTATTCACATAAATTTCCAAACACTTGTTGTTGATGTAAAAAATTAGATCATATCTAATTATTCAATCACAGATAAATAAAGGAGAAAAAGAATTTTTAAAGTGGTTCAGCCTTATAAGAATGGCCTACGTCCACTGTTATGTTATTGTTGATTGTATGGGAATTCTCGATTACAAGTTATCTCAAGAAATTCCGTTCCCTTTACAATGAGGATTGTACAATGTATTTATAGCCCTGGGACTGTAATGTGAAAGGGTAATACATTAAATGATATACATATGAAAGGGTGATACATTTAATGCTCCTTAAGCGTATGCATCTGAATGATAAGAATTTAATGAATAGTCAAACTGTTGGTTATCCTGCTATTAATGCTTTGTTCGAGGTGCATCTCAGACCGCCTGAGTTGCTCGGACCGCCTAAGATTCTCGGTGCTCAAGAGTTCCTCAGAGAATTTTCGTTTCTCGGAGCGTACGAGTTCCTCGGGGAATCAGTGTTCCTCGTTGTAGTATGGTTCCTCGGAGCGTGTGAGTTGCTCGTGGAATCAGTGTTCCTCATTGTAGTATGGTTCCTCGGAGCGTGTGAGTTCCTCGGAAGTGTTTGTTGTTATCACGTAGACTGCCACGTGTCTTCACTTTATTGATCCATGTCAGCGGACTAAATTTGGTATCAACAGAAGCCCTCAATGTTTCATAGTTCGAAATTTGAGGACTGTGGAACATTCTTTCTCGGAATATGGTAGTTTTAAATAGTCCTCCTGATTTTTAGGAGTGTTTCCCTTGTATTTATTTCTCTTTCCAAATTCGTAGAATCAGGCTTTTTTGAATTTTTATAACCGCCTTGATCTCCGCGTACTTTTTGTCCTTCTAGCCGTCGGTAGCGTAATCGTTTCTTCTCGCTTCGATTGTCGCGCCCTTTTTGTTCCTCTAGTCGCCGGTAGCGTACTTGTTTCTTTTTGTAATCATTACTTTACCATTTCCCAAGGCAGATTATTTAAACTTCACAAACACTCCCATCGTCTTCTACCTTTTCAAATTTGTATTTTCGAGTTTTCCATTACTTTACTCTCTTGTGCGTTCATCCTTTTCACCATTCGTTGTCAACAGATCCACTCTTTTTCTGTAAGATCTTCTTCCTTCTTCTTCATTTCCTTCTTTCATCATGGTTTATCCTGTAGAATCTCTTGATAAGTTTCACTCTGATTTTTCTATTCCCTCCTGGGTTGTCCTGGAAGAGCTTTCTGAGCCTTCTGACTATTTTCGTTTGGCTGAGGGACATTGGTTCCCTAGCCTCTTTGTCGCTGAGTGTGGATTTTCTTTTCTGCCCAATCCTCTATGTATGGAATTTTGTCAATATTTTGACGTTGTTCCTACAAGAATAGCCCCCAATACATGGAGAATAGTTAATGGGGTGCATAGGTTAAACCAAATTCATGGAACTCGAAAAGGAATTCCAGAAATCATGTTTTGCTATAGATGGGCAGTTAGTGATAACACCTTTTATTTAAAAACTAGATTTTTAAATAGGGCTTTAGTGGTCAATCTCCCGGATGCCAATAGGGACTATTTTGAGCATCGAGTTGTTATAAAAAATTGGCAACATGCTCCTTTATCAGGAGATGAAGTGTATCAGAGTCCCAGATGCCCTCCCTATGGCAATGGGATAGGTTATTTTCATTTTATTTATTTTGAAATCATGCTTCTTCTGTGTTTGACAAAATGTGCCACTGATATTTCAATGTTTATTTATTTGCAGTTGATAGCAAAAGAAAGTGTCCAAAAGAAGCAGACTTGAATATAAGGCACTTAAAACTTATCTGGAGTTTGCATCATAGTGTTGCCGACGAGCACATTAGGTCATCCTCGTATCTGCTACAGTACAAGAGCTACACCACTTCTTTCACTGCTCGTCCGGTGATAAGTGACGTAGAACCAGTACCAGCTTCCCCCAGCTCCTCGCCTGGATCACACATTCCTTTAAGTGAAAGGATGAAGAAGAGAATACCTCCCACCCTTTTTGAGAAACATTCCTCTGGTGCTGGAGAGGCAAAAGACATAAGATTGATGTCCCAGTGGAGGGGACAAAGAAAACTGATGGACCTTCCTCATCTTCCCCTGCTGTGAAGGTTGTCGAGAAGCCCCCAGTGGCTCCGAGTAAGTCTGCTGCTCCAGGAGAGGTGATTGTAATATCACCGACCAAGGGTTCCTCCTTGGTTGAATCTATTACTGCTCCCCCGAGGAAGCTGAAGAAGAGCTCCTCGGTCAATTTGGCTGACACCATCTCTCAGCCCCAGACTAGTGGAGTTCCCACTTTCGTTCCCCCGAGCTCTTCCATGAGCTCGGTGAAGACTTGGATCATTCCCGAGATCCAAGGTATCGAGGAAAACCTTTCTCGGGATATGGTTACCTCTTTGGCAGCTCGCCACATTGCTTCTGTAAGTCCTTTTACTTTGAACTTTTCATCTTTTCCTTGTTATGTCTGTCTCTGACTTGCTTTCATTTTCTTTTCACAGTTGGTGAGCTGCTTCAATACAATTTTGAAGAAGGATGAAGCTATTAAAGCTTCTAGCTCCTCGTGTGGTGTAGAGGAAGCTTTGATGGGCTTGGGGCAGTCTCTGAAAGAGTCTCGCCAAAAATATGCTGATGATAAAGCAACTTGGGAGAAGAAGCTTGCCTCCACCGAGCAAGAGAAGGCTCGAGTTGTTGAAGTCTCCCAGGAGTTGGAGAAGAAAATAAAGGACTTTAAAGGGAAGAATGAAGATCTTAACAAGAAGCTCAAAAATGCTGGAGAGCTTGAGAATAAGCTCAAGGTTGCTGAGGAAGAATTGGGTCAGCTTCGGGAGGTAAATCGGCAGAAGGAGGAGGTTGAAAATAAATTGAAGATTGCTGAAAACCTTCTTTCCGAGCAGCGTTCCTCGGAGAAGTTGAAAATAAAAGTGGTTGTGAAGAAGTCTTTCAGCGCTGGGTGGGACAAAGGGTGGAATAAGGGGTTGGCTGCCATGATGTCACAAGTAGAATATGGTAGCCATTTTGATCGAGTGGAAAAACCGAGCGTCCGTGTAATACGCTAGTCGTTGTTATCGGCTTCCAACCTCAATACAAAAAAAAACCTAAACTTTTAACTACACTTTTATGGAGTATAGTAGTAAGTCTGGGTATCGAATCCACAGGGAATGTTTTATAGAATTTAATTGATTTATTACTTCTAAAATAAAAATGAAAAAGATGATGATTGGGAAAATTTCTATTAAAAAATTACTTAAGAAAAACAAACTGAAAAGTGCAAAAGAAATTAGATCTGACAAATGGGAGAAAATAGGGTAGGGTACAATCCCTCAATCCTTAACAAATTATCCTTTAGAATACTAGAATTATAAATCAAAATTCTTGATTAAATCCAGTATTTATCATCACTAAGCATTACATATATGAGGTTCAAGACCGCATCATATGAAATCAAAGATCAATATAAGGCGGTGAACGATAAATTATACATACAAAGCATTCTTAAACATCCCAAGTACCTAGGGCAAGAGAGATTAAAAGATATGACAATGCATATATGATTTTCATTCACGATTCAACCAATATTTTCATTTATTTTCTAATTTTCCATACAAATAATTTGTATTAGGATTGAGTTCATGTACCCCAACCCTTGAGAATTTAGCTACTCATGATTGGATTAAAAAAAACAAATTCATACACAACATTAAGGATCTACAAGACATTATAAATAAATTGCAAATAATAAAACAAGAGAATGGAAATGAGATTACTTGAATTCAGCAACAAGAACGGAATTGGGATTCAGAAATTCTTACAAAATAGGATTCATGAAAACTCTTGAAGGAATAGAAAATTTGCTCTCAAAATCTAACCTTAAAATTCAATCTAGCACTTCTAACCTACTCCTAACCTAGCCTCTCTCTAGCAACTCCCTAGCCTCTCTCAAATGATGTAGGTCATGGGCTTTTATAGCACAAAATCTCGAAATTGACAACCAATAGTGCTTGTGGAACAAGTTTTCCAAGAGTTGCACTGCATTAAATGCATAATTAATGTCAGAAATCCGCACATCTAGACTCTTCATTATCCCGCAACTTCAAAACATCGTAACTTCTTCACCGTAGCTCGGATTGAGGTGCCGTTTTTTCCAGTATTCTTGTAATTTAGAGCTCTTCAACTTTCTAGTTGGCCCCACCTCCGGACTAAGGCTGAAAAATTACGAAAATGCCCTTCAACCCTCCATTTCTTGGTTTCTTTCATTGTTTTGAGTTCTCCTTCGCACTAACTTGCGTGAAATACCTGTAAAACACATGAGAAATACACATAACACGAAATACTTGCCAAAATGGGTTAGTAGCATAAATAAGAGACAAATCCAAGATATTTACACTACACGGGATCATAAAAATACTGAAATTAAGGGGATAAATGTGAAGAATATGTGCCTAAACAGCTGCCATGATGTCACAAGTAGAATATGGTAGCCTCAAGTACTTCAGGGATGGATGGGTCGCTGCTCTACAGGAGATGAAAGTGGATGAAAATTCTGAACTCTTTCAGCGACACATCCCTGGTCCCCCTCCAACTCCTGAAGAAGAAGAAGAGGACGAAGCTACCTCCGAAGAGTCTTATATGGTGATGGGAGATCATCCCCCCAGCCATCCTGCCTGCTACCGAGGAACTTCAGCAGCTCGCTACTTCCTCCGAGCAACCTCCAGCACTTCCCCAGCTACTATCTGTTCCTTCTGAGCAACCTACTTCCTTGTCCCAGCCTCCCGAGAAGGTTTTGGGAGACAAGGAAAAGGTGTAGAGTTGTTCGGGTTTCTTTTTATATTTTTCTTTTGTCAAATGTAACCATGAACATGTAACTCTGATCCTTGTAATAATAAAACTTGAATTTTTGTTCTTGCATACTGTTGTCTCTTCTTCATACTTAGTTGGTACTTTTATTGATTACTGCTTCTTCTTTCTCTACTAGTTTCTGGCCAGGATGGAATTACTATCTGCTCATGATACCAAGATGTTGAGGTAATGCAATGATTATTTTAAGGCTGGTCACATAGATCTGAGTGCAGCACAAATTGTCGACATCCTTGGCCAAGATGCTTCGGAATAGGCGATTGAGGCCTACCAATACTTGAAGACCTTGCTTGATCGTGCAGTGGCCAATAATGTGGCTTATTATGATATGATCGAGGATCTCCAAGGCATTATTGAAGACATTCAACAATAATACAAATAATCCACTTCCCTTTTGCACGAGGGGTATGAGAAGAAGTATCAGCAACTCAATGCTGACAATGGATACAAGAAGCGTTTTGCTGGCTACGAGGTGAGGGATAGAACTCTGAGGGGTGAGGTCGAGGAGTGCAGACAAATAGCTGAACTATTAGAGCAAGAGAATAACAACCTGCAAAGAGAATTATCAGAGTTGAAGTCTGCAGCTTCCACTTCAAAAGCCTTGATCCTAGTGACTGATGAGGGATTCTCGTTCTTGGAGGTCGAGAACGCCAACTTGAGGGACGAATTGGAGACCTTGATGAGAGCTGGCCCCTCTACATCTTCTCGTGGACAAGCAAGAGCTCCTTAGGGACGAGCAAGAACAACTCGAATTCCTGTCGAGGAACAGAGGACTCAATCTGCCTTAGAGAACCAAGCCTTCCAATTAATGGCAAAGAACCAGGCTTTGGATGAAATGTCAAAGAAGATCAGGGACCTGGAAGAGCAGGTTTCTCTGTAGCAGTCAGTCTTGGAGAATAAGGAACTCTTCATCCAAAATCTCCACGAGCAGCTGGAGAGACTGACATATCAATTCCACAAACAGCCCAGGGAGTTTTGGATGGCTGGGTACAACGAGGCTCTTTACCACTTGGACGATTGTATCCAGAATGCTAATAAAGAGGGCTATAAGCAAGGCTAGTTGAATGCCTTAGGTGTGCTGCAACTCGAACAGGGTCACTACCTGTGGGATTACCATGATCCTGGGCTGCTCGACCTACCCGTGCCACCATTCAAACTTGATATGAGCTGGATCCCTGCTCGGGCCATTCCCCGATGCTTAATTTCAAAGTATCTCGGCGACTACAATCTCCATTCAAGTGTTGAGATATCTCGTCCCGAGCATCTTCTAGATCGACCATCCGTGATGAATATCAGGATGTTAAAAGATTTGAACTTCATAAACTCTCCTCTTGCTTTAAATGATCCGCCTGCTGGCGAGGAACCTGTTTCAAAAGCAAAGGGGAAAAGACCAGTAGAATAGGAATATCGATGTAATAAATTTGTATACATTTCATTATCAATGTAATTTATTTTTGATTTAATGAAAGACTTTTATTTTGTTCGCAATCTTAATTGCTATTGTCTTGTAAAATACTTTACATTTGTGCATGTATGTCTGTTAAAAAGATAATAATATTGTGTTGTTTTGTTTGTCGATCAACTTATTGTCGACTAGCTTGAATTTGTGGTAGTCATAAAAATTACTAAGTTATTCCTCGACCAACTTACTAAGTTGTTTCTCGACCAACTTACTAAGTTGTTTGTCGACCAGCTTACTAATAATTTTAAAAAGTCACGAGTATCAGTAATTTTGATTGATCATTTTCTAGTATTCATAAAATGTTTACGACCAATCAAGGTAGTAAATTTCCTTCTCGACCAACTACAGTTAGTGGGTTTTTATCCCCGAACAGCCATAGTTAGTGGATTTTTCCTCTGCGAGCAACTTTTAGCACTTTTTGAAATAATTTTACCTCCCGACCAACTCAAGTTGGCCTTTTCGAGAATATATTTATTTCCTAACCGACATAAGTTGCCATTTTTAGGAATATTTTTATTTCCTGAGAAACATATAGTTTTATTTCCCGTAGGAATACAAGTTTTACTTCCCGGAGGAATAGAAGTAGCTTTACTTCCCGGAGGAATATAGGTAGCTTTACTTCCCGGAGGAATACAGGTAGCTTTACTTCCTGGAGGAATACGGGTAGCTTTATTTCCCGGAGGAATATAGGTAGCTTTACTTCCCGGAGGAATATAGGTAGCTTTACTTCTCGGAGGAATATAAGTTTTACTTCCCGGAGGAATATATTTGTTTCTCGACCAACCTTAGCTGGTGTTTTCGAGAAAAAATTTGAGTAGCCCGAGTTTTGCCGAGTTTCTCCGAGTAGTGTGTAGCACTAGTATTCCCCAAAAAAAGTGCTAAAAGTTGAAAGGAGAAAATTCACATCACTGATAATACTTGCGCAGGTGCTCTGTGTTCCATGCAGTCTTAAACTCCTCCCCTTCTAAAGTTGCTATTCGGTAAGTTCCTGGTCGAACAAATTCTGTAACTCGGTATGGCCCATGCCAGTTTGCCTCCAGTTTATTGTGCTTTTGAATTACTTTCTTCAGCACATAGTCTCCTTCTTTCAGGTCGCACTTCTTCAACCTCTTATTGTAGAATAGAGTTGTTCGTTGTTGGTATGCAGCATTTCTGATGGCTGCTTCTTCTCTAACTTCCTTGAGCATGTCTAAATCCAATCTTCTCATTAAGTCACTGATAGGGGAATTGAAATTCAGTACCCTGTGTGTTGGGAGGCCCAACTCGACAGGTATAACAGCTTCACTTCCAAACGCTAGCATATATGGAGATTCTCCAGTTGCTACTCAGGGAGTAGTTCGGTAAGCCCACAGTACTGACTGTAACTCGTTGATCCAATTTTCTTTCGCGTCGTTCAGTCTTTTCTTCAAACCATTCAGCAGTGTTCTGTTTGTCACTTCAGTTTGTCCATTGCTTTGAGGATGGCCTGGTGCTGAGTGGATCTTCAAAACATTTGATTGATGACAAAAGGCAGCGAACTCCTCGTTATCAAATTGTGTTCTATGGTCTGTGATGAAAGCATGAGGAAGACCATATCGACAAATGATGTTCTTCCAAATAAATTAATACACCTTCTCGTACGTCATATCAATGAGAGGCTCAGCTTCTACCTACTTAGTAAAATAATCCACTGCGGGTCGTTGGCAGTGGCCCTACCAAATCTATTCCCCATATGGAAAATGGCCAAGGGGAAGTGATGGGTGTCAACAATGCTTGTGGAGTTCTTCGGATGGAGGAGAAGCGCTGGCACTTGTCACATTTCTTGGCATAGGCTATACAATCAGCCCTCATCGTCGGCCAGTAGTATCCATGCATCATCATCCTTTGCAAAAGCATCCGACCTGCTACATGGGCTCCACAGGACCCTTCATGGATCTCTTTAATCAATTCTTTCACCTCGGAGGGATGTACACATCTTTGCAAACCTGCCATAATTCCTCATCTATATAAAATACCGTTAGTTAATACATACCGAGCAGCTTTAAACTTCAATTTCTTGGCTGCGAGCTTGTCAATTGGTAATTCTCCCTCCTCAATATATGCCCTGATGGGATCCATCCAAGATGGTCCTAAGTCAAGGGTGATAAAGTTCATCGCCAAATCTTCATTTATACTTCGACCATCTAAAACTTCAATTGGGATTGTTCTTCGTAGCTCGGTACGAGTAGCTGATGCTAATCGAGCTAGGGCATATGCTCTTGTATTCTCCATTCTTGGTATTCTGACCAGCTGAATAGCAGCAAATTCTGATACCAACTCCATAACCTTTGCATGGTATTTGATCATTAAATCTCCTTTGGCTGCATATATTCCCAATATATGATTTACAATTAATTGGGAATCACTGAAGACAATAATTTGTTGCACCTCCATAATTTTTGCCAAATTAAGACCTGCAATCATGGCCTCATACTCAGCCTCATTATTGGAAGCTTTGAATTGGAAACGTAAGGCGTATTCCATGTCGACCTCGTCCGGAGTTCTCAAAACTATCCCTGCCCCACTGCCTGTTGTGCAAGATGAGCCATCTATATATAGCCTCCATATAGGTAACTCGTCTTCAAACTTCTGATCTGACAGAGTTCCTCGGTGAAATATTTGTTGCTTCCTTTTCTTCCCCTGATATTTCTCGCTCTTCGTCGATCATCTTTTCTTGCCCTTTTACCAACCGGAGTTGGTCTGAGCTCGAATTTGATGATCTTGTAACATCCACTTGCCCTTTTACCAACCGGAGTTGGTTTGAGCTTGTGTTTGTTGATCCTGTAACATCCACAGGTTGATCAGCGAGCAACTTTTGCTCCTCAGGGGTATCAGGATAAGTGAACTCTACTATAAAATCTTCTACATCTTGCCCTTTTAGCGATGATCTGGGTTCATAGACAATATCGTATTCTCCGAGCTCTATTGCCCAGTACATCAATCTCCCTGATTTTTCTGGTTTATGAAGGGATTGTCTCAACGGCATATCAGTATATACGACATAGTATGAGCCTGGAAGTATGGCCTCATTCTTCTACTCGCCTCAATCAGCGCTAGTGCTAACTTTTTTAGCCTTGGATATCTGATCTCTGCTCCTCGGAAGGCCTTACTTGTGTAATAGATTGGTTTTTGTACTCCATTCTCCACTCTTATCAACGCCGAGCTAACTGCATTCTCCGATACTGCTAGGTACAAGTACAATTTTTCTCCCATCACCGGCCTGGACAACAGTGGAGGTGCTCCCAAGTATTTCTTCAAGTCTTGAAAAGCATTCTCACATTCATCATTCCACTCAAAAGTCTTTCGGAGTGTCTTGAAGAATGGGAGACATCGATCAGTTGCTCGTGATACAAATATGTTGAGTGCTGCTACTCGTCCTGTAAGACTTTGCACCTCTTTCTTCGTCGTTGGAGATCGCAGCCCTAATAGAGCTTTGATCTTTTCAGTATTTTCCTCAATGCCTCGTTGGTTGACAATGTATCCGAGAAACATACCTTCTCGTACTCCAAATATGCACTTCGTCGGGTTCAGCTTCATTTGGTACTTATCTAGTTGATCAAAAGTCTGACTTAAGTCAACTAGATGATCAGCAACTTTTTTGCTCTTCGTCAGAATATCGTCAACATAGACTTCCATATTGCAACTGATTTGTTCAGCAAAGACTTTGTTCATCAGCCTCTGATATGTCGCACCTGCATTTTTCAAACCAAAAGGCATAACATTATAACAATAAGTTCCCCTAGGGGTAATGAAAGAAGTACTCTCCTTGTCTTCAGGTTTCATTTTAATCTGATTGTAGCCAGAATAAGCATCCATGAAACTCAGCAGCTCGTGTCCCGAGGTAGCATCGACTAGTTGATTAATTTGGGGTAATGGAAAGTGATCCTTTGGGCATGCTTTGTTGAGGTCAGTGAAGTCTACACACATCCTCCATTTGTTGTTCTTCTTCTTTACCATCACCACATTGGCTAACCAGTCCGGATATTTAACATCTTCAATGAAGCAAGCTTTCTGGAGCTTCTCGACTTCCTCCTGTATAGCTTGATTCTTCTCGGGGCTGAACACTCTTCTTCTCTGCTTTACTGGCTTGGTCTCCTTATTCACATTGAGTTCGTGACATAAGAAATTTGGATCTATTCCTGGCATATCCTCATGACTCCACGCAAAAGTTTGCTTTCTGCTTCTAAGGAAAGTTATCAATTCCTGTTTTAGTGAGGTTTCCAATGACGAACCTACTTGAGTAGTTCGCTCAGGGTGCTCGTCGTCGAGAATGATGTTTTAAGTAGCTTCCACCACTTGACCCTTCACGAGTTGTGACTCATCTCTGGGATCCAATGTTTCAATTTCTGCCCCTTCTTCCACTTGATAAGTAGCAGTCTTTTTCCTTGATTCCTCTAGTTCCTCTTGCTCGGTGGATGAATAATATCATTCCCGAGCTACTTTCTGGTCACCTTTAACAACTCCTACTCCAAAATTTGTTGAAAGTTTCAAGCATTGATGCACCGTAGATGGTACAGCCTCGAACTTCTTTAATCCTACTTTTCCCATGATGATATTGTATGATGATTGAACATTCTTATCCATCACGAAAAAGCGTATTCTTTCTGTCCGACAAGCAGGCCACGTACCAATGAACATATCCAACTTGATCGTCCCAAGTGGAAATACTTTCTCGCCAGCAAAACCGAGGAGGTGTCTATGATAAGGCTCTAGTTGAGATAGCTTTAAATTTAAACTATCGAAGCACGAGTAGAACATGATGTCTGCTGAGCTACCGTTGTCAACCAGTACTCTTGAAATTATAACCTCCTTCATTCTCATCTTGATCACCAGTGGGTCATCATGAGGATATAGAACACCTGCAAGGTCATTCTTTGAGAACCCAATGACCAACTTCTCTTTGTTCACCTTTCTCAGGCGATCCTCCTCAGCGAGATTTATTCATTGAATGTACGAGCAAGCTTGAGCCTCACAGAGGTAAGCTTTTCTCTCTGCAGTAAGGTCTCCTCCTCCTGCATCTCCACCTGTAATAACATTACAGTCAAATGACCCAAAGCGTATTGAAAATACCTCTCGTTCTGGCTGCCTTGGTCTCTTGGGAAGATCGGGGTCTTCTTCAGGATCAACTTCATGGTTTCTTTTCTTGTTTTCCTCTGCTCGACGAGGAGATCTAGACCTCTCTCTAGTTCGTTCGTTGTTTCTTCTTTCGCTTCCACGATCAACGTACTTTGCCATCTTTCTTCATCTGATGAGTGTTTCAATCTCATTCTGAAGAGCTATGCAATTTTTGGTCATATGGCCATGATCTTTATAAAACTCGTAATACTTTGCCTTATTCCTCTTGTCAAGGTCTGCCTTCATTTTCTCTGGCCAATTTAATTCCTCGTTGCTCTTGATTCTTCTAGAACATGGTTGATATCCTTCTTCAAAGGAGTATAATTATCAAATTTCTTCATTGCATCCCATACCGACCTTGTTCTTGAATGTTTGTCATTACCATTGTTCTTATGCTCTTTCTTCTTAGCTTTATCACCTTCCACCTTGGTTTCTTTGGCATCCATGTTCTTCTTCGCAGCCATAGCTTCCTCGGCATTCATAATCTTGGACGCTTTTCCCATCAGATCCGACATGGTTCTAGGTGGATCTTTGACCAAAGTATAGTACAACTTGTTAGGCAGTAGTCCACTCATCAAGGCGGTAATCGCTGTCTTCTCCTCGTAATCAATGACCTCAAGTTTCTTGTTATTAAAACGAGTTATATAATCTCTGGTACTCTCACCATCCTTTTGTCTAACACTTAACAGATGTGCTACTCGTTTAACTGGCTTTGCCCCAAAACAGAAATTCCCAATAAATAACTCGGCCAGTTGAAGAAAAGTTGAGATCTTACCCCGAGGAAGATTATTATACCATATTTGAGCAGATCCGGTAAGTTTTCCCGAGAATGCCCTACATCTCATCTTATCTGGGACAGCATAGATATCGGCTGCAGCTTGGTATTATTCTATATGAAGGACAGGGTCAGTCTTTCCATCATATTTGGGGGTCACAATAGGTGCTTTGAATTTTGATGGTGTTGGAAAATCTACAATGGCCTGGACAAAAGGTGTTCCTCGAACAAAGGTTCGTTGTAGAGGGTTCTTAGCTTTAACCATTTCCCCCAATCTATCCTCCAGCCTTTGAATAGAGCCTTTCCATGCATCATTTTCTTCCTCGGGCCTGTTGGTTCGAGCAGCTGATCGCGTTGAGGTGGCTTCCTGGGATCTATCTTGACGAGCAGCTGGTCACGACTGGGCAGATCCTTCCCTTAAGTCTGATGGTCGCCGAAAACTCCTCGATGGGGCTTTAGGAGGACTTTTGCTCCTCCTAGGACCTAATCGATCGAAAGGAGATACTCTACTTAATCTTTCTAGCGCACTAGTCCTTTCTGGGGAGAGAGTGATACGTTGTTCAGTATCTGTGGCTCGCACTGACGAAGTTCGTCCAGGTTGATAAGAAAAATCTTCAGACTCCTCATTGCGATATGAATTGGTACACCTAGTACGTGAAGAAAATGCACGGGTATTTCTTTGAATACTTCGTGGTCTTGAATGGGTTGGTGCACCGCCATGGAGGGTTTGTATGAGTTGACGCATAGTTTCTTGCATGACGGTCTGGCCCTGAGCTAGATTTGTAATTATTCTAGCCAGATCTAGAATATTTGGCAGAGCAGACAGATTTGGAGGGCTTCCAGCGTTTCGATTGCTAGATTCTGGAATATCATCCATTTGTGATGGATTGTTTTTGATGGAAAATGTTATTACAAGTCGTTCCCACAGACGGCGCCAATCTGTTGATGTAAAAAATTAGATCATATCTAATTATTCAATCACAGATAAATAAATGAGACAAATAATTTTTAAAGTGGTTCAGCCTTATAAGAATGGCCTACGTCCACTGATATGTTATTGCTGATTGTATGGGAATTCTCGATTACAAGTTATCTCAAGAAATTCCGGTCCCTTTACAATGAGGATTGTACAATGTATTTATAGCCCTAGGGTTGTAATGTGAAAGGGTAATACATTAAATGATGTACATATGAAAGGGTGATACATTTAATGCTCCTTAAGCGTATGCGTCTGAATGATAAGCATTTAATGAATAGTCAAACTGTTGGTTATCCTGCTATTAATGCTTTGTTCGAGGTGCAGCTCGGACCGCCTGAGTTTCTCGGACCGCCTAAGCTTCTCGGTGCTCAAGAGTTCCTCGGAGAATTCTCATTCCTCAGAGCGTATGAGTTCCTCGGGGAATCAGTGTTCCTCATTGTAGTATGGTTCCTCGTAGCGTGTGAGTTCCTCGGGGAATCAGTGTTCCTCGTTGTAGTATGGTTCCTCGGAGCGTGTGAGTTCCTTGGAAGTGTTTGTTGTTTCCACGTAGACTGCCACGTGTCTTCACTTTATTGATCCATGTCAGCGGACTAAATTTGGTATCAACACTTGTGAATCACTTTGCAACCCAGGAATGCACTTTTGCTGTTCATACCATTGTGGAGAATACCGTTCTTCTTCTTCACTGCAGCCCTACTGGAAAGGGATAACTCCAGCCGCCGACTATAGAATCCGACACCTGGGGGTAATTCTTAGTCACTTGTATTTTTATTGTAATCCGAAATTGTACAGTTATAATATTATATTGAAAATAAATGGTTTTGCCCCTTTGGGGGATTTTTCCTCAATTGTGTGTGTTTGATTAATCTTTATGATCTACTTCTTGATTAAATCACACCTAGTTGCATGTTTAGGGTTTGTTTGAGTTAAAAGGTGTTTAATATATAATTTTCTCATTTGAATGCAAGCGCATACTCTCTCAGGTATGCACACTAGAAGAGAGGTGAGACGTTCTCAAGAGAGTGTCGTTACTAATATGTTGTTGCATTAGCCAGTAAACATTTTAAATACTTGATAAACTAAAATTTTAAATTGTTTTACCATCGGGCTCTAACCCGTTTACTGTTATCTCTCGTCTCTTGTATATATATGTATATATTACAGGTGCCCAGCCACAGGGGCACCTTGCATATGATCCTTTGGAAGGAACGCGCTGCAGCTTAGGTGGGAGTTGCAGGCCTCTTGCTTAGACGATCTCATTTTTTTATTCCACTCCTAGCATTATTTTATCCAGTTGGGCATGTGTCGCCCTTTTCCATTATTCAGTTGTTTTATTGGATATTGTGATTCGTTTATTTCCAGTATATACACTTTGGGATTTTTTATTGTCAGGATGTTTTTCCTTTAAGTTTTAAATATTGGAATCAATCAGTTGGATGTTTAATTGTTTGGACTATATGTTCCAGAATAGTTGTTGTGTGATTCTTTAACTATGAATTATGTAAAGTTTTAAATGTTGGTTTTTAAAATAAAATTTGGAAAGTAATGTCTAAAATGGTTTTGACACTTAGCTTAATTATTTAGCATGTTTAATTGGAAAAGTTATTTTTACGACAGTGATGCTAAGAATGAACCAACCGTTCACCTTGATTATAATTTAATAAAGGAGTGATCACCCGGTGTTTAATTAGGCGGGGTGTCACAGGTGGTATCAGAGCATCAGGTTCTAGTGTCCTTAGGATCTGTACGGCTTATTTCGCTTTCATCTTAGCGTTCTTGTTATAGAGCCCTATTTTAGGATTATCGTATTCTTGCTTTAACGTTTACGTCTTCAGCTATTTGAGATTTGATAATAACTGTAGACTAATAAAAAATTTCACGTTTCAGATGCCTCTAAGACGTGCACCAAAGGATAGGCGTGCCCAAGCCGAGCAGCCAGTGGCTCTGACTCACGGAACGATGAACGTAAATGAAGTAGCCGCTATAGTTGCTCAAGCGGTGAATGTCGCGCTAGCGGTAGTACAGCAGGCTCCACCCCAAGTTCAGGCAGTGGCGCCAGTACCAACACATCTTCCTTCTACATGGGAGCGAGTTAGGGATGCCTTTCAGAAGGCGCATCCCCTAGAGTTTGCGGGTGGTTCAGATATTATTGTAGCTAGCCAATGGAAGAAAGATATCTAGAGGCATCTGCGTATGTACGAGTGCACGGACGTACATAAATAACTGTTGGCTTCCTTTAAGCTTGTGGGGGCCTCTTTGCATTGGTGGGAATCCATTACCACCTTGGAGGAGAGGGAGGTTATGACTATTCAGTTATTTTGGGCACGATTTGATAGCAAATACTTCCCATCCGCCGTGCAGACTGGGATGAGGAGGAAATTACTGAGTCTGAAGTAGGAAAATTCGACCGTTGCTGAGTAGGAGTTCACAAGACTTCTCACTATAGTGCCAGATGAGGCACCCACTGAGGGTAAGAAGATACTATTGTTTGTAGACGGGTTAGCTTGGAGGATCTGTCAGCACCTTATAGGAAATCTATCTCTGAGTACCTACACAGACGTACTCAATGCTGCTTTGCTACACTTTCAGGATCACCGCGTCCATCTACAGGGAAGCAAGCGAGCAGGAGAGTCCAGCCAGCAGGGCAGGACAGGGGGTAGTGGTGCTAGTGGAGCACCGACATCTCAAGGGCAGACTCGTCAGAAAGAGCAGAGTTCCCATCAGGGGGACCTTCCACGTGGTTTCGATCAGGTGATTCCAGATAGGGATTTGGGGGATTTAGGCAGGGTTAGCAGGGCCAGCCTAATCAGCAGGGCCAACATCGTCAGCCGCAGGGGCAGCAGCAGGGCCATTAGGGCCAACAACGATTTTAGCAGGGCCAATAAGGCTAATGGCGGGGTGGTAAAGGCCAGTCGGGCATTAATCAGAAGGGACATAGGGGAGGAAATTTTAGGGGTCGATGATTCGGGTGTGGTAAAAATGGCCACAAGCGCCAGGATTGTCCATAAGGTGATAGGGCCCCACAACAGAAGGGTGCCCGTAATGAGCCACAGAGGCCACTTTTTCCAGCCACCCTCCCTGCACCAGCTCAGGTACCAACCCTACCAGCTATTCCAGTCGCTCTAGTACATCAGGGGCAGTTACAGTATGGACGTGTCTATAACATCCACCAGGCAGCAGCCCCACAGGCGACACTCGCGATTGAGGGTATGTTTCCTATCCATGGCACTATGGATCGGGTTTTATTTGATACTGGGGCGACACACTATTTTATAGCTACCCATTTTGCGAAGGCCTTAGGGTTATTGGCCACAGCAGAGAGCACTGTAACATGTGTAGACTCCCCACTGGGAAATGGATCATTAATTTTCTTTATATGCCGGGGTGTGGGAGTAGAGGTTGGTAGCTTGGTATTACCAGCAGACATGTTAGTCTTAGATATGCATGAGCACGACGTTATTATTGGTATGGATTGGCTCACGGCTTACAGAGCCATGATAGATTGTTTTGGTGGCAGTATTGTCTTTGCCATTCCAGGGTAAGAGATGTTTGTAGTGGCGATGCCTCGCCTAGAGGGAGGCTCGACCGCTCATTTGTATTACATAGAGGAGGATACCTCTAAGGAGATCATGATTCCCTTATACTTGATCCCAGTTATTCGTGAGTATTCTGATGTATTTCAGGAGATACCAGGCCTACCCCCCAGTCGAAAGATATAATTTGTCATAGATTTATTACCGGATACTCGACTTATAGCACGCGCTCCATACCGTATGGCTCCGGCGGAGATGCGAGAGTTACGAGATCAGATAGAGCAGCTGTTAGGTCAGGGCTTCATACGCAGGAGTACCTCACCTTGGGGTGCTCCAGTTTTTTTTGTGAAAAAGAGAGATGGTACACTGAGGCTATGTGTGGACTACCGGGAACTGAACAAGGTCACGATACGAAACAAGTATCCGTTTCCTTGAATCGATGATCTGTTCGACCAGCTGAGGGGAGAAACTTTCTTTTCAAAGATAGATCTGAGGTCAGGGTATCATCAGCTACGTATTAGGGAGCAGGATGTTTCAAAGACTGCTTTCTTGACGAGATATGGGTCCTATGAGTTCAGAGTGATTCCATTTGGACTCAAAAATGCTCCAACCGTATTCATGGACTTGATGAACCGAGTGTTCAGAGAGTTATTGGATCAGTTTTTCATCGTCTTCATAGATTACATCTTGATATATTCACACACCGAGGAAGAGCATGCCGAGCACTTGAGGCAAGTTCTTCAGAATCTATGAGAGCATAAGTTGTATGCTAAGTACGAGAAGTGCGGATTCTGGTTACGAGAAGTGCAGTTATTGGGGCATGTTGTTTCTGAATAGGGGGATAGCAGTTGACCCGAGTAAAGTGTCAGCGGTGAGGGAGTGGGGACATCCCACGACATCGACGAAAGTACATAGTTTTTTGGGATTAGCCGGATACTACAGGAGATTCATTCGGGGGTTCTCTAAAATAGCGGGTCCATTGATGAACCTGACTCCTAAGGGGGTACCATACGTTTGGGACGATGCTTATCAATTGGATTTCGACGAGCTGAAAGACAAGCTTACTTCAGCACCGGTCCTTGCTTTACCTAAGACGGGCGTGGAGTATATGGTTTACACCGACGCCTCTTTACGGGGACTCGGGGGGTACTTCGTCGGGAGGAGAAGACTATAGCTTTTGCCTCTCGCAAGCTTAGGCTGCAAGAGAAGAATTACCCCACACACAACCTAGAGTTAGCAGCGGTCGTTTTTGCATTGAGGATATGGAGGCACTATTTATTAGGGGAGAAATTTCGCTTGTTCACAAACCACAAGTCACTGCAGTACATGTTCACTCAGCGAGAGCTGAATATGCGTCAGCGCAGGTGGTTAGAGTTTGTGAAGGACTATCAGTTCGACATACAGTACCATCCGGGGAAGGCCAACGTAGTTGTCGATGCGTTGAGCCGTAGGCCGGTAGACGATGTAGAGGACATCTGGAAAGCGAAGTGGAAAGAGTTGGGTCACCAGGACGCAATAGCCCATTCCTTCATATCTGTCATGACAGTGACACCCGAGATTGTTACGAGGGTAATACAGGCACAGACCACAGACCCATTTTGCCAGGAGCAGACTGTACGACTTTTAGCTGAGGGTGGTGAGTCCTATTATGTTAGTTCTGATAGAGGTTTGAGGTTTAATGGGAGATTGGTGGTCCTAGAAGGAGCAGACTTACATCATGCAGTGATGACCCAGTCTCCCGGGTCCTGATTTACGATGCATCCTGGGGGAGATAAGATGTACCAGGATATGAGGCGGTAATACTGGTGGAGTGGGATGAAAAAGGACATTGTTGAGTTCGTGTCCAAGTGTTCTACCTGCCAGCTGGTAAAGGTGGACCACCAGAAACAATCAGGGTTTCTTCAGCCATTAGAAATACCCGTGTGGAAGTGGGAGAGTATTTCTATGGATTTTATTATTGGGTTACCTACATCACAGCGGGGAAATGACTCCATCTGGGTGATTGTGGACCGTTTGACTAAGGTGGCTCATTTTCTACTGGTACGGACAGACTATACCACGGGTCAGTATGCTCAGTTGTTCAATACTGAGATTGTCAGATTACATGGGGTGCCCCTGAATATTGTGTCAGATAGAGATAAGATCTTCGTGTCACATTTCTGGGAGAGCTTTCAGGAGGCCATGGGTACAGAGTTGAGGTTAAGTTCAGCTTATCACCCATAGACAGATGGACAAACAGAGCGTACTAATCAGATATTGGAGGATATGCTACTCATGTGTGTCCTTGATTTTGGAGGAGGTTGGGAGCCACATCTTCCACTGGTAGAGTTAGCTCATAATAACTCTTATCAGTTCATGATTGGCATGGCTCCATTCGAGGCTTTGTATGGAAGGCCTTGTCGTTCCCCAACGTGTTGGCTAGAGGTGGGGGATAACAAGTTGCTCGGACCAGAGGTGATTCAGGAAACCTCCGCGAGGATTGAGATTATCAGGAGTCGCATTCGGGTAGCCCAAGACAGGCAGAAAAGCTACGCCGATGCAAAACGGTTCTTCCGAGAGTTTAATGTGGGGGACCAAGTATTACTACGTGTATCTCCTATGAAAGGAGTGATGAGATTCGGGAAGAAAGGGAAATTGGCCCCAAGGTACGTGGGACCATTTCCCATCATCGAGAGGATTGGGCCGGTAGCATACAGATTGGGGCTGCCAGAGCATTTACATCGCATTTACATCGCATTCACGATGTATTCCACATCTCGTCGTTGAGATAATACCTTTGGGATGACATGGACCATACCCATATCGCGATTGAGGAGATGGACTTACAGCCCGATAGCTCTTATGAGGAAAGACCAGTGGCTATCCTAGACCATAGCGAAAGGAGATTGAGGTTGAAGGTAGTTCCACTTGTACGGGTCCACTGGGAGCATCATAATGTGGAGGAATCCACCTGCGAGCGCGAGGCAGATATGAGCGAGAAATACCCAGATTTAGTCTTACCAGGTATACCTTATTTTCCGAATTTCGGGACAAAATTCCGTTATTAGGGGGGAAGTATGTAATACCCCGTATTTTTATGCTTTCTAAATTTGGGGATTTATTAAATTTGATGTGAGTTATTAATTTAATGTAAATCTGGAAATTTATTATTTGTAATTACTGACGTGATGAGAGTTAGTAATTATTGGAAACTTGTTGAATATTACTAATGAGAAAAGTAATATATAAAATCAGTTCTATTAAATGTCAGGAGTGAATAAAATGACAATTTTGGAAATTTAAGTCGGGACGCGCCCGTGTCGTGTCAGGACTAAATTTTGATTAATAAAAGTAAATAAATTATAAGTCACCCGTATGGTCATTTCGAGTGCGCCAAAGTGTCCGGAAGGGTCGAGATAGTCAAAATAATGTACCTGGGGGTTTAGTTTGGGTCTCGGGCATTTTTAGGCTTAATTAACACCCCGGGAGGGCATTTTAGGCATTTTGTATTTTTGGGCTTGGAAAACTACGAATTTTCTAGGTTATTTCAGATGCTTAGGGTTGTCTTCTAGGGTTAACACAACCAAAAACAAAAGACGGCCATTGGAGAAGTAAAGGAAGAGCCTACCAAGGAGTTCTAGGCCAAGAACTCCTCCGTTTGCACCGCCGTCACCGCCAAACGTTAGATCGTGCAACAAGGATCACCACCACACTGATTTCACCCACGAATCAGAAACAAAAATTCCTAGGCAAGTATTTATCTAGCTAAATTTACTTAATGCTTCATTCATATTAGTTTAGGGTTGATTAGGATGAGTTTTTATGAAAGAAAACCTATGTTGGATGTTAGAAATCGCATGTTGTAGAGATATAAACAAAATTCTGGAAATTCCCTTTACATGTAAAGATTGAACCACGAATTTACATTGGGTTAGAAGCAGAAATTCTGGAAAAAGAATGAGAAGAACTAAGTTAAAGAAATTTTTAGGGTTCATGAGAATTATATAAATTTTGGCCCCTTTTAATCCATGATAATTGATGAAAACTCGCATGCCTTACGTAGAATATTATTCATTTGAGTTTATAATGATTGTGGTATATATTTCTGGGAGTTTGGGAGTTAAAAACTTGGATTTGGATGATTTTGGATGATAATTCACGTAACTGGTATTCTGCAGTTTTCGCCATACCTACTTGTTCGATCGATCGAGCCAAGAGCTTCGATCGATCGACTGTTCGATCGATCGACCCCTTCCTATCGATCGATCGACCCCTCCTGGGAAAAACTAGATTTTTCCTTACGTTGACTTAATCCGATTAAATGCGTAATAAATCTTGACTAATGTTATTAGGACATAATGAAACATAAAAAGGACCAGTAGGGTCAAGGTAAACCCCGTTTAGTGGAACTTTAATGAAATGGGAAAATGAAGGGTAAACGGGAAAGATTCATACCTAAGAAATTTAATGTGTGTAGACTTAATAATCGAAATATCTAGGAAATGGATTAGAAGGTAAGCGAGGGCCTACTGAATTTGTACTTAGCTAAAGAAAATACTTCGAGAGATGAGAAGTGAGTTGGAATAAATTAAATTTCAAAAATAAAAATGAATAAGTTCGTTATAAGAAATAATCGAATAAAAATGTACTAAGAATGGAATAATATAATGTTGGGCCGTGGGGGTACCTAACTTATGAATGTGAATAGTTATATATCTATATAACTCCGTGATTGATCATATATTTTATATGTGTGTAAAAATCATGCCCGCGCTACTTGCTATCCCCGAGGTTATCGTGCTGGGACAGTCTTATCTCGATGGGACCTTTATGGGGGATATTGACTCGCACCCTAGAAGATAGGAATCCTTGGTACAGGCTATCGGATCGATAGTCAGACGGTCCTAAGAGACGTGAGGGTATGTGCTGACCTCTTAGAGAGTTGGAAACTATGCTTCGCCTCAATATTGTATGTGTTTTATGTTAATACAGTTCGAAAGTGATTCCGAACTTGTATTTCCCTTAGTACGAGTGATACGGGGACTAGATAGAAGAGTATGCCCGCACCATAATTGTTATGTGGGGTGCCATTAGAATATATATATTATATGAGTATTTAATATATATATATATATTTAAATATAGAATTTGGGAACTACCTACTGTGTCTATGGTAAGTAAGAAATGAATAATTATTTCGACTTAGGTATAAGTGTTTGCAAAGCATGATTTATTTCTGAGAAGCGTTATCATTAAATAAGGTTTAATTGAGAACTTTGGTTTTAAATAAAATGAATCTCTTAAATATTTGAATTTGTCGGTTTGGAACTTCACGAGCAACTTAAGATAAGATAAATTAAACTACTGGAAAGATTAGTGCGATTGGTATGCACACTAGAAGATAGGTGAGACGTTCTCAAGAGAGTGTCGTTACTAATATGTTGTTGCATTAGCCCGTAAACATTTTAAGTACTTGCTAAACTAAAAAGTTCAAGTTATTGTAATACCCCGTATTTTCATGGCTTTTAAATTATGGGATTTATTAAATTTAATTGAGATAAATTAATTTAATTTTAATTCGGAATGTTGTTTTAAATATTTACTAGCGTGACGAGAGTTAGTAATTATTGGAAATTTGATATTTGTTGAATATTACTGGATGAGTATAGTAATATATGAGATTCATTTTCGTAATATTGTCACGTGTGAATAAAATGACAATTATGGAAATTTAAGTCGGGACGCGCCTGTGTCGTGTCGGGACTAAATGTTGATTAATGAAAGTGAATATTTTATAGGGTGTTAGTATGGTCGTTTTGAGTGCGCCAACATGTCCGTAAGGGTCGAGATAGTCAGAAAAGTGTACCCGGGGGTTTAGTTTGAGTCTCGGGGCGCTTTTAGGCCTAATTAGTACCCCGGGAGGGCATTTAGGTCATTTTGTATTTTTGGGTAATTAAACCCACGAAAATTAAAAGGGTTATATAAGATATCTAGGTTGTCTTCTAGGGTTAGAACAACCAAAGACGAGTGATGGCCATAGGAGAGGGAAGGAGAGAGCTTCCCAAGCAATCCAAGGCCCGAAATACATCCGTTTGCACCGCCTCCACCACCAACGCGTAGATCGCGAGACGGGGAACGCAACCACACCAATTTCGGCACCAAACCAGACTTTTGAAAATCCCAGGCAAGTATTTATCTTTCTTATTTTCGTTGATGCATCACTCATGTTAGTCTAGGGATGATTAGGGTGAGATTTATGGAAGAAAAACCCAATTTGAGATAGAAAATTGCATGTACTGATGATTTATATGATATTCTGGAAAGCCTTTGTCATGTAGAGGATTAAACCACGAAATTATGATGTCTTATGAGAAGGAAATTCTGGAAAAGATTTGTTAGAACCATGTTTAAGAGAAATCTAAGGTTCTTGATATTTATATGAATTGTGGGCTGATAATCCATGTTTAGTGATATAAATCTACATGCTTTACGTTGGAAATATCTGGTATAATTATATAATGTTAGTAGTGTAATTTTCTGGACGTTTGGGTATGGAAAGTTAGGATTTGGATGAAGTTTTGTGAGAAAACCCGTAACTGCAAAACTGCAGGATTCGCCATACCTGTTTGATCGATCGATCGAACCCAGAGCTTCGATCGATCGAAGGTTCGATCGATCGAGCCCCAGACCTCGATCGATCGACCCCTCCTGGAAAACTTAAGTTCCCCTTTTAAAATTGTTGAATTGATTCGAAATGAAGAAAACTCCTTAGACATCCTTGTTAAGATAATTTGGGAGATAATGATGACCAGTAAGATTCATTAATGAATAAGAGACCTTTAATGTAAGGCGAAATCTATATTTTTGGGATATCTTACATAAGGGACAATGTAAGTATATGTTAAAGGGGAGAGACACGTAAGAGAGAGTTACGTTGGAACATAAATGGATATCTACTGAATTGTACCTTTGGAAGGTTAGAGTCCATGAGGGCTACGTAGTAAGTTGGAGAAACCCTTCGAATTAAAAGTGAGAAACGAACCATTATACGTGATAACTAATAATGCGAAAATAAGGATAAATGTTGTGAATATGGGTTATGGGATAAACCTAAATTGATATGATAAAAGTAGTATATTTATATGATTGTGTATGCATATATTATATACTTGTGAAAATCATGCCCGCGCTACTTGCTATCCCGGAGGTTACCGTGCTGGGACGATCTTATCCTGTGTTGCCTTATGGGGTATATTGACTCGTACCCTAGAAGATAGGAATCCTAGGTACAGGCTATCGGATCGATAGTCGGACGGTCCTAAGAGACGTGAGGGTATGTACTGACCTCTTGGACTTGGATACTATGCTTCGCCTCAATATTGTATGTGTATGTATTTGTACAGTTCGAGAGTGATTCCGAACTTGTATTCCCTTTAGTGTGATTGATACGGGGATTGGATAGCAGAGTATGCCCGCACCATAGTTTTTATGTGGGGTTCCTTTTTGATATATATATTATACGAGTAGTTAATATATATATGAAATTCTGAAATCTGGAACTGCCTACTGTGAATTGATATGTAAGACACGGTTGATGACTCAAATTATAAATACTTGTTTTGAGGAAGTATAATATGACACTGGAAAACTTTATTGATTAATAAAGTAAAAAGGAGAACTTTGGTTACAAATTGAAATCTTACGTTTTAAATACTTGTGTTGTTCAGTTGTAAATCTTGCGAATAACCTAAGATAAGTTAAATCATTGGGAAAAGATAGTGTGGTATATGACGAGATAGACCATTGGGAAGGTTAGTGCGATAGGTGTTCACATTAGAAGAGAGGTGAGAATTTCTCAAGAGAGTGTC
The DNA here is from genome assembly GCA_949130495.1 of Sambucus nigra. Classification (NCBI taxonomy): domain Eukaryota; kingdom Viridiplantae; phylum Streptophyta; class Magnoliopsida; order Dipsacales; family Adoxaceae; genus Sambucus; species Sambucus nigra. The sequence goes on along the minus strand of OX422208.1, from coordinate 356,510,551 downwards.
GCACTAATATGTTGTTGCATTGGCCTGTATCAATTTAAATACTTGCTAAACAATTTTTAAATCATATACACTATCGGGCTCTGACCCGTCTTTTTCTCTCTCTCTCTCTCTTGTATATATATGTATGTATTACAGGTGCCCAGCCACAGGGGCGTCTTGCATAGGGTCCTTTGGCAGGAACGAGCTGCAGCTTAGGTGGGAGTTACAGGCCTGTTGTTTAGACGACTTCATCCATTTGATTCGACTCCTAGTTCAGTTTTATCCTGCAGGGGCATGTGTCGCCCTCTTTCTATTAATTAGTTGGTATTGTCAGAGATTGTAATTTTTACTTTACCTTTATTTCGGGATTTATTACTGTCAGGAAGTTTTCCTTTGGTGTTGTAAATGTTGGGACTATTTATTGATGGTTAAATTCTTGAATGTTCATTTTATTCTTCTACTTATTGCGTGACTCTTTAGATATTAATGATTTAAGGTTTTATAACCGGATTTAATAAAATGAGTAAGGTTTTAAATGGTTTTGACACTTAGCTTAATTATTTAGGGTGTTTAAATTGGAAAAGTATTTTAACGACAGTGATGCTAAGAACGAACCAACTGTTCACCTTGATTTTAATTTACTAAAGGAGTGATCGCCCAGTATTTAATTAGGAGGGGTGTCACAGGTGGTATCAGAGCATCAGGTTCTAGAGTCCTTAGGATCTGTACGGCTTATTGTAATACCCCGTATTTTTAGGCTATATTAATTTGGGGATTTATTAAATTTAATGTGAGTTAATTATTTAATAAAAATCCGGAAATTAATTATGTTATAATTACTAACGTGACGAGAGTTAGTAATTATGGGAAATTTGTTGAATATTACTATTGAGCAAAGTAATATATGATATTGATTATATTGAATGTCACGAGTGAATAAAATGACAATTTTGGGAATTTGAGTCGGGACGCGCCCGTGTCGCGTCGGGACTAATTATTGATAAATAAAAGTGAATATTTTATAAGTTGTTCATATGCTCGTTTTGAGTGCGCCAACGCGTCCGTAAGGGTCGAGATAGTCAGAAAAGTGTACCCGGGGGTTTAGTTTGGGTCTCGGGGCGTTTTTAGGCTTAATTAGTACCCCGGGAGGGCATTTTGGTCATTTTACATTTTTGGGTAATTAAACCCACGAAAATTAGAAGAGTTATATCAGATACCTAGGTTACCTTCTAGGGTTAGAAACTCTAAACACAAGTGACGGCCATAGGAGAGGAAGGAGAGAGCTCTCAAGGCAAATTCAAGGCCCAAAACTCAACGGTTTGCACCGCCGCCACCACCAACGCGTAGATCGCGAGACGGGGAACGCAACCATACCGAATTTAGCACCAAACCAGACCTCTAAAAATCCCAGGCAAGTGTTTATCTTGCTTATTTCATTGATGCATCTTTCATATTAGTTTAGGAGTAATTAAGATGAGTTTTAATGGAAGAAAACCCGATTTATGATAGGAAAATCCATGTAGTATTGGTCTAATTGATAATTCTGGAAACCCTTGCCATGTAGAGGAATTTAAACCACGAAATTATGATGTGTATAAGAAGAGAATTCTGGAAATAATTGTTAGAACCATGTTTAAGAGAATTTTAGGGTTCTTGAGATTTTGTATGAAATTGGGGCTGTTAATCCATGATTAAATGACAGAAATCCACATGCTTTACGTTGAAAATACCTATTATGATGATATAGGGTTAGTAGTATCAATTCTGGGACGATTGGGATTAGAAAAGATGGAATTTGTTGATGTTAGTAGAGGAAACCCGTAATTGCAATTCTGCAGTTTTCGCAGACCTGTTTGATCGATCGATCGAGCCCAGAGCTTCGATCGATCGAAGGTTCGATCGATCGAGCCCCAAACCTCGATCGATCGACCCCTCCTGGAAGACTCCTATTTCCCTTTTAAATAAGTTAAATCCAATTTATCGTGAGAAAATTCTTCGACATCCTCAATAAAATGTATTGGGAGTTTGGAGGGCCAGTAGGACATATGAATAGATTTTGGAACCCTTGATGTCGGGCAAAGATTGTATTTTGGGATAATTACATAAGGGTCGATGAAATTATGATTTAAAGAGAGAGACATGTGACAACCCGAGATCCGAAATAAGGGGTGGCTAGCCCGATACTCAAACGTAACAGGAATCATGGACAAATATCATCCTCAGCATCAACAAAATAAACTGAATATACGGGAAAACCACCAAATATATCAGAAAACGGGTTGCCAAAATGTGTAAAATTTTAAATAGGCAGTTAAGAAAACTAAATTTAAACAACCCGATTTGATAAACAAGTGTGATTCCACAAGAATATATATATTACCACTAAAACGATTGTAAACAAATGGACCGAATAAGCTGTCGGTCCACAGCTACAAAGAATACCGTACAACACTATAATATCTTATGTAAGACATTCATTAATCAAATATCAAAGTTTGGGCCACTCGCCCGAGTTACGACCCGAACTTATCTAGAATAACAAGAATGAAAGCGTCTAATACAACGTCCTGTAATAACCCGCAAAATCTTACAGCTCGTCAAAGGCAAAGGAAGGGGAACACCAAAACGGGCGTCCTTGCGGTGGAGCACCTGAGCAGATACAATCATATATGCAACAAGGAAAGTAAACCGGTCAGGGCCGGGTTCTATATGATTACTAGAAGAAATAAAAGCATGATAGAAATGAACAGTTATGCATAAATAAGGATGATAATATGACAATGACATTTGATCTACAAGACAATTTAACTAATTATGAAATGAAATGGAATGAAATGTCTACATAAAAGAAAGAAAAGTAAGTAATTTAAATTTAAAACCTTTACTCATTAATCCAATTACCATATCCTTTTTACATTCCTTAATAGGAATTAAAAACCATTTGTTTGGTTTACAATAAGAAGATATAATTTCCTTTCATTTATTAACTTCCATAGTTAATTATCTTTCCATTTCATCTTTCCATTCCTTAATAGGAATAACATTTGTATCAAGTGCTCTTCATGGCACATATCCATCAAGTCCCACTTGATGCAGAAAAGTTATATTCATATACTAATAACGATTCTAAGACCGCCCCTCCGAGTTTCCCCACTGGGCGCGCCCCTAAATGACCATCATCTTCCAGGGGCCCATCAAACAAGGCAGCCTGGGATCATAACACAACGTCGGGAAGCGGCCATATGCCTGCGGGAAAGTCAGGACCACACCCGGAATCCTCTAACCAGCGCAGAAAACATATAAAAACCCCGTATATGGCCTAGGACTATATCCACCCTGCATTCATTAGCCAGGGGGCATCACCAAGCGCGCGAACTTCCCTTATGATGTCATTTAGAGAGGTGTGTTTAAGTAAATTAACATTTACCATATTTTATCTCATTTTCATTTCCAATTTTCCATTTTCAATATCATATGTTTGGTTCTTTTTATTCGAACCTAGCATAATTAAACAACCGGGTTCATTTTATTCGAACCCATAATAATTAATATAGTTCGGGTCTATTATAGTGAATTCTATCATCCTTAAACCAATTGGGTTCATTTTATGCGAACCTAATTCCCATCGAATATCATCATTAATATTCCTCAACCTAAAAGTCCCAACTGAATCTCCAAATGGTCATTATGATCCTATTAATCCCCAAAGTTCTTAAAACTTTAATAAGCCCCTAAGTCTCCAAGTTAGGGCATTTAACCCCCATCCACTTATTAGGATGCACAAAGAGAAGTGATGCCTCAACATCACTTAAGACAACCCTTTCCCCCGAACTTAACCCCAAGTGAAACCCATTCAACACTAGGGCGCCAACCAACTCCACTAGGACTCTAAAAGTCAAGGTTTACTTCATTCAAAAAGGGTCCTAAGTCCCTATGGGAAGAAAAGAGTTTAAAAACAAAAGTAGGAAGTTGGGTGAGAAAACAGGGGACCGGTCGACCGGTCCCAAGACCGCGATCGACCGCGTCTCAAATTTTTGCCTTAGCAGAAAAGCAGAAAGCTCATTTCGGACGAGCCGGTCGACCGGTAGGGGACCCGTGGTCGACCGCGCCCTCAATTTCATGCCTTTGAAAGAAAGCAGTGTGCCCTCCTCCGAAGGCCCGGTCGACCGGTCTTGTAACCGCGGTCGACCGGCCATAGCAGACCTAGCCTCCCTATTTCATTTTCCAACAACCAAATTCATAACATTTAATGGAACTAAAACACCACAATATGTCTAAGTACCATCATCAACAACATTTATCGTCCAAATAAATTTCTAAGGGTTAATACCCAAATAATTTAACAAAACCCTAACTAAACTAAATCATAACAATCCACAACAAATCATGCTAATTAATCCACTTAAATCATATTATAGCAAGTAAGTTACTTGCCTTGATCTTGCAAATTCAGATTTGATTTGGTGGAGGCAACAATCCAAGCTCCAATCTCTCTTTTCTCCAAAGTTCTCTTCTTCCTCCTTTCTCTCTCTCTCTCTCTATAAGGCTCAATTTGAAAAAAGAAATGGAAGAAAAGAAATGGGGTTGGGGGACTTAAATGTGGCTTAAATCTAAAAAGCCCAACTTAAGTGGCTAATACGCGATAAAATGGTACGCACTACACATTTAAACTATAACCAGTCAAAAATGCCCGAAATGCCAAAATACAATATGGCACTTATTTTGACTGTCTCGCACCTACCGGGACTAACTACACCCTCCAAATATCATTTGGAAATTTATAACTCATTTTACTTCCGGTTTCATATTAAACCAAAATGTCATTTAATTCTTATGACACAATAAATCACAACATGGATATTTTTACCTACTCATCAGGTAATCATACAACATTTCAGTAAATATTAACCTTTTTCATATTAAATTAATATTTACTCAACATCCATCATTTTATAATTAATTACTACACATAGTAAATAAATATAAAATATGCTATCAAAAATGAGGGTTGTTACATACTCCCCCCCTTAGGAGGGAATTTTGCCCCCAAAATTTAGGCATACCTCACAAGAAGAAATGCGGATACTCTTCACGCATCTCGCGATCCCATGTCGATTCCTCGACACTATGGTGACTACCTTGCAACCTAACTAAAGGTACTACCTGTGATCTCAATCGCAGGTCACCACGCTCTGAAATAACAACCGACTACTCCGAATAAGGAATGACAAGTTGCATCCCAAAATCTTCGAAAGAAATATGCCTAAAGGCACCATCACATCCCTCGTACTACTTTACAAAAGAGATAAGGATCACGTCATGAACTTGCTGCAAACATTCTAGTAGAGCAAGTTATTAGGTTACCGGACCCACCTTAACATTTATTAGGAAAGGTCCAACGTAGCGTGGTGCAAGTCTTCCTTCTACGCGAAACGCTTACTGCCCTACATAGGCGACATTCGCACCAACACTTGGTCCACCGACCTCAAACTCCACATGCCTTCTCCCCGCATCGACTTAACTCTATTGTCGATCTTGGTTATACTAATGAGATTCCGAATGAGCTCAATTTTTGAAGAAGTACCTTGGATTAGTCCAGGTCCGAGAGACTTATCATCTCACACCTCTAACCAACAAGTGGGAGATCCACAAGGCCCACGATACAAGGCTTTATAAGTCTCCATCCCAATAGTGAATCGATATAAATTATAATAATCGAATTCGACTAGTGGGAGACACCGTTCCAGACTATACTTGAAGTCAAGCACGTACATAAGGAGTATATGCCCCAACATATGGTTTACCCTTTCGGACTGGCCATCTGTGGAAAAATGATAAGAAGTACTTAACCATAATTCGATTCCCATGGCTTGGAAACTTTCCACAATTGGGAAATGAACATTATATTTCAGTCGAAACTAAAATCAAAGACACCCCATGCAGTCCAGCAACCTTTCCATGCCCGGCCACTACTATTAGCGGCGCATATCTTGACACATTCGTTACCCGGCTGAACCGTAAACTTAGAACCACGAGATTCCACCATATTTGCCTTTCTCAAGTCCTTCTCATCTGGTACACAAATTCTCTTATGGAAACGCACCCCACCCTCAAGGTCCTAAGAGCAGAGTTATGTTTCACAAATTAACAACTTGTATATGTGGTCTTAACCACCCCTGTCTCTCCTACGACATCTTGCAACAAAGTGTTGCTCGCACGAAAGACTAAATTCTGCCCAAGAAGTAGCATCTCCCTTCCTATACGGCGATCACCCCACTATGAATTTTAATTCAAGCATGGGATAATACTTCCCACAAGTTTAGACTTATGAGGTTCATAAACAACATATCTATGCTCTAGCATTATCGCTCCCCATTCTGGCAGAGGCTTGTCCATTGAATCCACCCTCGAGCTTAACCACATGGGCTCAGAAGTGAAAGTCAATTCACCTATCTCTTTCCGAAAGCTAGGTGCCATCTTAACATTCTAACTACAAGTGGCCTCATCTCCTTTGGCCCAACCAAGAAAAACTTCTCGAAATCTCCTACTTCTCGTTACTAGGGAATCAATCCCTTTTAGAGCTAACACACAATCTGTTCGTGGTCAACTCCCGACATCCCTCCTAAACTAAAGTCACATACCAAAGGCCTTACATCCAAACAATCCTAAAGTCTACCTACCTATACTGTATCCTATCTAAGTCGTATACGTTTAATACTAAGTATATCCCTAGTGCCCAAGACCTTTCTCAACTCCCGACATTTGCTCGGTTTCGTGCGTGGGACCTCTCGCCGAAGCGAAATCCAAACAAGGAACCCTCCCGTTACACTACTACCTCGCGTTGTCGGTCATCAAGATATACAGGTCTAAGACACATGTTCGGGACCGAAAAGATTCTACCTATTTACATTACCAATCAAATAACTAAAGATTTACAAATCAAGTATTCACTTTTCATAAAGCCTTATATATATATATATATACTCCACAACATATATATATCATTTTAGATAGCCTTCTTATCAAGTCATAACCTGAAGTCTAAATCCAACTTTGCATCCCAGTCTCCCTCGCATCATTCAGAGGAGAGAACTGTATACAGTGCTTCTAATTGCACTTTAATAGCCATTAATCACTCTTCTACGTGATTCTCAGCTAAACCTTACAACCAACAAAAATAAAAGTAAAAATAAAGTAAAACAAAATAAAATAAAATCAACTAAAAGAAGCAAGAACAACATCTCTCCCCTTCCAACGTCGTCGAGGTTCACGCGTGGAGCGTCCCGCAAAAGCAGAATCCAAACAAGGAACCCCTCCTATACGCTACTACTCGACTTTGTCGGTCGTGGAGAGAAAGCATATCAATCACATCATACCCGACCATGTCAAGGACGAGTAAATCGGCCTCAAAGCACAAAGTACCACAATAAATCCCTATGTGTTTACAAACAAGGAATTGAGCGAACCATCACTCATAGAAAACTCAATGCTAGTAAAAATACTCTCAGCAGATTTTATCAAATCTGTAGCCTGAGAAGAGCTTATAAAACAAATGAGCGCGTAACACCCGCATCGAATAACACGTAACTCAAGTACCTTCGAAATAAAACTTACCCTTAATAGCAGGCGGTGCTAACGAAGCTGGAGGAAATATAACCTCCTAAATTTGATAAACTCTTCCATATAGTAACTGTCCCTGCTGCATGGGAAAAAACGAATTAGGTACCTGAGGTAGGAACTGAAGACGCGGTTGTTGCGGAGCCCAAACAACTGACCCCCAAACAACCGAGGACACTCCATATTGTAGTGACCCGTCTCCCCATCTAGGAATCACCGTCCCTTCATGTCCTCTCGACCTCGACCCCCTTTATTTCTAAACTGGGAAATACCTTGGCCCAGATGGTCCTTACCTCCATGACCACCCCGACCCCTAAGTTGTGAAGCATCCTTACCGTGCCTAACGTCATTGCCACCCGTAATAAACTCTCCAAACGTTGTCTTTTAGATGAAGCCTCCCCCATCGAGGATCCCTCTCTTTCTGCTTACTACCCGCAGATTGGGATGAGGGAAATGCTCCTCCTCAAATCCCATGTTCTCCAAACTTTCCTGCTTGCCCACGACAGTAGCTTTCTTTCTACCCGATGTATATCACCAATGCTCATGGCAATGGGATGAGGCTACATTCATAACCTCACCAAAAGTTTGTAAAGCTGGATTACCCAGCAATTATTGTCGGATTCTCCAGTTTAGACCTCCCATAACTTTTGAGATCTTCCTATCTTCCGGAGTCATCTCATCCGGCACTAAAACTCGTCAACCGTGTAAACTCCTCTACATATTCCGCCACAGATCTCTCCTCTTGCACAACACCCTGGAGTTTCTTTCTCATCTCCCTAAGAACTGCGGGAGGAACGTAATCACGATCAAACAAAGCCCAGGACTCAGTGATCGTCATTGTGTCTCTCTGCTCTGGTGTGGTTATTATCTCCCACCAGTATAATGCAGATCCGACTAACTTAAAAGTGGCAAGGACTTGTTCCTTTCCTTGCTACATTCTATCATTCGAAGGTGGCGTTGCACGTCCCGTTTCCATTTATTGGCTTTAATAACATCCATACCTCCCTCGAATTCCAGGGAATTGCCCTTTTGAAAGGACTCCTATACCCTTTTCCCACAAAAAGGTCCTATAGGAGCTTGAACATCATGAGTCCCTGGGAGTTACGTGGACCACTGCGGTCCAGGCGGTGGTAACCGTTTGAGCCACAGTGTTTGCTACATCCGTAGCATTAACGATCCCTTGTGGCGGCGATGGAGAATCCACCCCCTCTTCTACAACCCTATTACGTCTCTCTGAGCGACCTCTCAAGGTGGCGTTCGAGATGAAGAAACAATAGAGTTACAATATTATCTATCCCGCAAAATATCGCAAACATAAACAACTACACAGTCCTAACCTTAGGCTCTATATCAAAGAACGCTACGGTAGAACGTGGTGAATCCACATAGATCCTAAAGACTCTAGAACCTGATGCTCTGATACCATCTGTGACAACCCGAGATCCGAGATAAGGGGTGGCCATCCCGATACTCAAACGTAACAGGAATCATGGACAGATTTCATCCTCAGCATCAACAAAATAAACTGAATATACGGGAAAACCACCCAATATATCAGAAAACGGGTTGCCAAAATGTGTAAAATTTTAAATAGGCAGTTAAAAAAACTAAATTTAAACAACCCGATCTGATAAACAAGTGTGATTCCACAAGAATATATATATTACCACTAAAACGATTGTAAACAAATGGACCGAATAAGCTGTCGGTCCACAGCTACAAAGAATACCGTATAACACTATAATATCTTATGTAAGACATTCATTAATCAAATATCAAAGTTTGGGCCACTCACCTGAGTTACGACCCGAACTTATCTAGAATAACAAGAATGAAAGCGTTTAATACAACGTCCTGTAATAACCCGCAAAATCTTACAGCTCGTCAAAGGCAAAGGAAGGGGAACACCAAAACGGGCGTCCTTGCGGTGGAGCACCTGAGCAGATACAATCATATATGCAACAAGGAAAGTAAACCGGTCAGGGCCGGGTTCTATATGATTACCAGAAGAAATAAAAGCATGATAGAAATGAACAGTTATGCATAAATAAGGATGATAATATGACAATGACATTTGATCTACAAGACAATTTAACTAATTATGAAATGAAATGGAATGAAATGTCTACATAAAAGAAAGAAAAGTAAGTAATTTAAATTTAAAACCTCTACTCATTAATCCAATTACCATATCCTTCTTACATTCCTTAATAGGAATTAAAAACCATTTGTTTGGTTTACAATAAGAAGATATAATTTCCTTTCATTTATTAACTTCCATAGTTAATTATCTTTCCATTTCATCTTTCCATTCCTTAATAGGAATAACATTTGTATCAAGTGCTCTTTATGGCACATATCCATCAAGTCCCACTTGATGCAGAAAAGTTATATTCATATACTAATAACGATTCTAAGACCGCCCCTCCGAGTTTCCCCACTGGGTGCGCCCCTAAATGACCATCATCTTCCAGGGGCCCATCAAATAAGGCAGCCTGGGATCATAACGCAACGTCGGGAAGCGGCCATATGCCTGCGGGAAAGTCAGGACCACACCCGGAATCCCCTAACCAGCGCAGAAAACATATAAAAACCCCGCATATGGCCTAGGACTATATCCACCCTGCATTCATTAGCCAGGGGGCATCACCAAGCGCGCGAACTTCTCTTATGATGTCATTTAGAGAGGTGTGGTTAAGTAAATTAACATTTACCATATTTTATCTCATTTTCATTTCCAATTTTCCATTTTCAATATCATATGTTTGATTCTTTTTATTCGAACCTAGCATAATTAAACAACCGGGTTCATTTTATTCGAACCCATCATAATTAATATAGTTTGGGTCTATTATAGTGAATTCTATCATCCTTAAACCAATTGGGTTCATTTTATGCGAACCTAATTCCCATCGAATATCATCATTAATATTCCTCAGCCTAAAAGTCCCAACTGAATCTCCAAATGGTCATTATGATCCTATTAATCCCCAAAGTTCTTAAAACTTTAATAAGCCCCTAAATCTCCAAGTTAGGGCCTTTAACCCCCATCCACTTATTAGGATGCACAAAGAGAAGTGATGCCTCAACATCACTTAAGACAACCCTTTCCCCCGAACTTAACCCCAAGTGAAACCCATTCAACACTAGGGCCCCAACCAACTCCACTAGGACTCTAAAAGTCAAGGTTTACTTCATTCAAAAAGGGTCCTAAGTCCCTATGGGAAGAAAAGAGTTTAAAAACAAAAGTAGGAAGTTGGGTGAGAAAACAGGGGACCGATCGACCGGTCCCAAGACCGCGGTCGACCGCGTCTCAAATTTTTGCCTTAGCAGAAAAGTAGAAAGCTCATTTAGGACGAGCCGGTCGACCGGTAGGGGACCCGCGGTCGACCGCGCCCTCAATTTCATGCCTTTGAAAGAAAGCAGTGTGCCCTCCTCCGAAGGCCCGGTCGACCGGTCTGGTAACCGCGGTCGACCGGCCATAGCAGACCTAGCCTCCCTATTTCTTCTTCCAACAACCAAATCCATAACATTTAATGGAACTAAAACACCACAATATGTCTAAGTACCATCATCAACAACATTTATCATCCAAATCAATTTCTAAGGGTTAATACCCAAATAATTTAACAAAACCCTAACTAAACTAAATCATAACAATCCACAACAAATCATGCTAATTAATCCACTTAAATTATATTATAGCAAGTAAGTTACTTGCCTTGATCTTGCAAATTCAGATTTGATTTGGTGGAGGCAACAATCCAAGCTCCTTCTCCAAAGTTCTCTTCTTCCTCCTTTTTTCTCTCTCTCTCTCTCTAGGGCTCAATTTGAAAAAAGAAATGGAAGAAAAGAAATGGGGTTGGGGGACTTAAATGTGGCTTAAATCTAAAAAGCCCAACTTAAGTGGCTAATACGCGATAAAATGGTACGCACTACACATTTAAACTATAACCAGTCAAAAATGCCCGAAATGCCAAAATACAATATGGCACTTATTTTGACTGTCTCGCACCTACCGAGACTAACTACACCCTCCAAATATCATTTGGAAATTTATAACTCATTTTACTTCCGGTTTCATATTAAACCAAAATGTCATTTAATTCTTATGACACAATAAATCACAACATGGATATTTTTACCTACTCATCAGGTAATCATACAACATTTCAGTAAATATTAACCTTTTTCATATTAAATTAATATTTACTCAACATCCATCATTTTATAATTAATTACTACACATAGTAAATAAATATAAAATAGGCTATCAAAAATGAGGGTTGTTACAAGACACGTAAGAGAGTTACTTTGGGACAAATGTGTATACCTACTGAATGTTATACTTGGGAGGATAGAATCCATGAGCGTTATGTAGTAAGTGGAAAAGTTCCTCAAATTAAAGTAAGATGTGAATGGTTATACCTGATAACTAAATAATGAGAAATAAATACAAATGTTGTAATTATGGGAATTGAGAATATACCCATTATTGATATGGTAATATTAGTATAGTTATATGATTGTGTATGCATATACTATCTATGTATGAAAAGCATGCCCACGCTACTTGCTTATCCCTGAGGTTGCCGCTCTAGGACGATCTTATCATGTGTTGCCTTATGGGGGATATTGACTCGTACCCTAGAAGATAGATATCCTTGGTACAGGCTATCGACGTGATAGTTCAGACGGTCCTAAGAGACGCAGGCATGTGCCATCCTCTTAGAGACTTGGAATCTATTCTTCGCCTCAATATTGTTTGTGTATGTATGTTAATACAATTCGAGAGTGATTCCGAATGTATTCCCCTTAATATGAGTGATATGGGGCTTTGGAGAGTAGAGTATGCCGCACCATAGTTTATTTGGGGTGCTATTATAATATATATATATTATACGAGTAGTTAATATATATATGAAATTCTGAAATCTGGAACTGCCTACTGTGATGTGTTATGTAGAACATGGTTGATGACTCAAATTGTAAATACTTGTTTTGAGAAAGTATAATATGACACTGGAAAACTTTATTGATTTATAAAGTTAAAATGAGAACTTTGGTTACTAATTGAAATATCCTTTTCAAACAATTGAATCGTTAAATTTTGAATCCTGTGGATAATCTAAGATAAGTTAAACCGTTGGGAAAAGATAGCGTGTTATATGATGAGATAGACCATTGGGAAGGTTAGTGCGATAGGTGTTCACATTAGAAGAGAGGTGAGAATTTCTCAAGAGAGTGTCGCACTAATATGTTGTTGCATTGGCCTGTATCAATTTAAATACTTGCTAAACAATTTTTAAATCATATACACTATCGGGCTCTGACCCGTCTTTTTCTCTCTCTCTCTCTCTTGTATATATGTATGTATTACAGGTGCCCAGCCACAGGGGCGTATTGCTTAGGATCTCTTGGAAGGAGAGCGCTGTAGCTTAAGTGGGAGTTGCAGGTCTCTTGATTACACGACTTCGTTCATTCAGACCCACTCTTAGTATTTTCATTTAGATGGGCATGTGTAGCCCTTTCCATTATTTCATTGTTATTGGACATTTGTATTTCAGTTATTTCCAGTACTGTTACTATGGGATTTATTCAGTGGATGTGTTACTTTAGATTTCGCATGTTGACATTCGATTGACGAATGTTTTAAATTAATTGGATTATGTTCCAGGTTTATTGTGGTGTGATTCTTATTTATTGAGATGTTGTTAATAAATAAATAAATAATTTTTCTTTAAATAAAATTTGGAAAGTAATGTTTAAATATGGTTTTGACACTTAGCTTAATTATTTTAGGGTGTTAAATTGGAAAATTTATTTTACGACAGTGATGCTAAGAATGAACCAACTATTCACCTTGATTTAATTTAATAAAGGAGTGATCGCCCGATATTTAATTAGGCGGGGTGTCACACTTATTATGCTTTCAGCGTTGCTTTGTTTGTTATAGAGCCCTATGTTTAGGATTGTCGATTCCTTTGACGAGATTTCGTTCTCCTGCTATAATGTGTATACAATAGTGAATTCTAATTTCGTTCGGATGTGTGCGTGTGCCGAGCGATGACGGATGTCAGAAGAGGACCGTTAAGCGGACATCAGGAGGCAGGGCTCAGTTGAGATTATAAAATATATCCGAGGATGATGACCGTAGTCGAGGTCACCTCCATTATGGCGCGAGAATCCAAGACTCAAAAGGCGACTAAGGTGCAACAATGATTTCCAAATGCTGTTATAGTCAAATGAGGTGCGAGGGTAAACTTACCCAACGTATTACAAAAATGTGTGACTGTCAGTGGGAAATTTTAGAAATGGAATGGTATGACAATAGGAGAACTTTAGGTACAGTGTTGACCATATGTTCCTTCCTCAACTGTTCAGGATTAGAAGCAAACGTGGTTCTGAACTCATCGCGGGAGGGCATGACAGGGGTCCATTTGTGAATATGAATCTTAACCGCTAGCGAATTTTGCATCGGAAGATGGAGATACGAGTGAAGGAAACGACTCCAAGTGGGAGACCAACTCGTAATAATAGTTGATAAAACTCGAGGAGGTAATTCTGATGGACGACCGATTCAGAGGTTGACAATGTTGTATTTTGTCAATAAAGATGATAATGCTCCTTGTGTGGGAAGCTTAAAGGAATCGAGGAAGTTAGTCGAGAATAAGACTGAATACGAGGGTGGTGATATAGCACCACAAAGGGATGTGGATATACATCGGGGGACCCATTTAAAGGCTTCAGATAGTTAAATTCTTACCAAGTGATGGTAAATTCAGTAAGTACTATTATAGATAGTAACATGATCTTTATGGCCTAAAAATTTAAAGGAACAATCGGGATGGCTAACGAGAATCGAGTCTACTAAAGTCCGAGAGAAGGACAATCCTAACCTGGTTAGTAGGACAGGTGATAAGTGGATTATTTATTGAGGTATTTTGTGTGTCATGAGATCGCTAGCGATAATATGTTCCAAAGTGAGAAAAAGGACAAGAATACGGTGCCTAGTAAAGGGCAACGATTAAAGTAATTTTGTTTGGTTTGAGTAAACGTGTTACGTCCGAAAACCATTTGCGCAGTCAAGACGATTGATAAGTAGAAGTGTAAGTTGTATCCTCAGAGGATGAGGCGTGTTTATGTGACACGAGCGAGTCACTATATTTTGTTCCTTTCTAGATTAGCATGTGAGACGAGCTTAATGCATATCATTTTAAACGTTATTAAAATGTGAATATTTTTCCCTAGTGTAGCGGGATTTTTCTTTAGTGCCATCCGCAGAGGATGAATGAGTATATTATTAGCGTTTTATACTTTATTGAGGTTACTCGTTGTAGTGATGCGATACACGAGTATGATATTATCTTTGTTAAAATGTTATTATAATGGTTAGTACGATAGTGGGCATTTATTGCAAGGCTATCGGAGTGGTTGCATTAGCGCAACATGTTTTACGTTTTGTTTTGGCGAGGCTTTACCTGTAAGAAGGTTGGACTCGCACTTATATTATCTATCCTAGAGACTTCGGAGGAGATAGTGGGCTCGAGATATTCGATGCCAAATTATGTATAGACTTTGTCAGTATAATTCCGTATGTATCGGGATTTACCGTTGAGCAAAAATATTTGACTCAGTATTATGTTTAGCACTCCGGACTTAGTGATAGGAAAAGTGCATTGTTATATTTATCCTTTGGAGATGTGGGAGTAAATATTTATACCCCTATTATTAGGGAAAGGAATTTCGAGAATTCCGATTGTATGTATTCGAGGTTTATGGAATGCTATTACCACCAACCTATATTGAACAATAGTGCAATTAGTGAAACGTTCTTTATTAAGCATAATTACGGGAGAAATTATAACTTTTCTGTCAAGAGACGGAATAAAGGGGTACAAGCTATGGACGGAGGACCTAACGAATTTCGATAACCGACAATGCTAGGTAGTAGTGTATCGGGGGATTCCTTGTTTGTATTTTGCTTTGCGAGACATCCCACGCATGAAACTTAGTGTAAGGTTGGAAATAGGGAGACGTTTGGTCACTATTCCATGAGTTCGGTACCCTGGTCGAAATGGGATCAAGTAATTATGTATGTAAGTTGGAAGTTGAATTTTGTCTTAAAGCTATTGGAAGCCGGATCTTGTGGTAAGAAAGAATTGAAAGTTACCCCACGAGTTGAGGGGTGGAACGATATTAAGGAATATTTAAAATTTTGATTTTTAGGGTGATTAAAGTGTTGTAATCACGCTGCAAGCACCAGGGAAAACAAAGAATTTATTTATTAGTATGTGATGCTTACGCTAGTATGCCCGGTTTATAGGGTGTGTAGACATCCTGGTTAACTGATGTTAAAACTCGCCTGAGTCGAAGGGACGTGGTCATGGACGTGTGTCATATATGTTTGTGGGACTAGTTTAACGAAGTGGAAGTGATAGAGTGGATTAAACGTCACTTGAGGGGCGATAATCCATACATAGGTGTGTAATTAGAATAGCACACCCAAATTTGAATTGGAAGACTGTGGGAAGCCATTTAAGAAGAGTATTCCTTGAATGGAGCAGAATTAAATGATTATGAAGAACACTCGGAGCAGAGTTGTTAGTAGGCAAGTATGATAGCGACTTGCACATACAAAGGGTGATGATGTTGGTATGGTATAGGAGATCCAGAATTGCACTTCGTGGAGAGAAGAGCACGGGTGGAACTTTCGGCATACTACAAGGAAGGAAGGGGAGTATTACGTGTCACTTAATGTGAGACATTTCAAGGAAGAATCGATATTTAGCGGGACATAGTGAGTAGTCTCTACATGCACCGCCCATAGGTAAAGTTTGGTTGGAAGAGGAGAATCAACTAAAGAATTTTGTGTTTATCGATAATTCCTGAGATTGGAAGAGGTCGGTAAAGTCGGTACAGTCCTTGGATGGGTTGCCATCGTCAAAACAATATCAAGGGTTCATCCCGAACATGTGAATTAAGCCGCTGAGAAGGAAGTGATTGATATTCCTTTGGGATTGTTTACAATATTAACTAGTATGCCCCAGACTTCCTTTGAAAGGAAGGATCGCGCCAGTGCATGGTCCGGCGCAGTATAAATTTCTGAATCAGGATGAGATTGGTGAATCCCACCTTTGATATGGGATTTCAGGAACCAACAAAGATAAGGTTTCGTTTTGAGTAGGATGTATCACCCGTAGCCAGGGAATGGGCGCACGATGATTAAAGATTTGTGGAGCTACATGAAGGAGATTTTGGAATCTTGATACAATGATTTTAGGAATGCTCTGTAGAAGCACTCGTACCTGTTTGTCGCGGACAAGGTACTTATTAAGGTTTTGTTATGGAAGAACCTCGACTATTCTCCTTCCGTATGTTTAGAGGAGAGTAGATAATCAGAGTTTTTGGATCGGTCGAGAGAACATCCGATAACTGTGGTAGAATTCCACGACTGTTTTAGACGAGCAAGAGTGATCAAATGTTCGTAATATTTTCTCATAATGGGAGTTTTGTATATGAATAAATTCGAGTATTTGTCATGTAGTGAGGTGCGGCCTCCTAATGATAGTGAGATAATGAAATTTATAACGTATAGGCGTGACCTATGCGAATGTTGTTGGTTGGGAGCACAATGTGAAGTGTCTCCAATGAGAATGTAAAACAATGTTGCTGTGAAGAAAGGGCTATAGTGATTGAGCGCCGTAATGTGTAGTTAGTTTGTGTACGGAAAAGGATATCCAGAATTGTGCTACCGGATAGGCCTTATTTTCCGAATTTCGGGACGAAATTCCGTTACTAGGGGGGAAGTATGTAATACCCCGTATTTTCATGGCTTTTAAATTATGGGATTTATTAAATTTAATTGAGATAAATTAATTTAATTTTAATCCGGAAGGTTGTTTTAAATATTTACTAGTGTGACGAGCGTTAGTAATTATTGGAAATTTGATATTTGTTGAATATTACTGGATGAGTATAGTAATATATGAGATTCATTTTTGTAATATTGTCACGTGTGAATAAAATGACAATTATGGAAATTTAAGTCGGGACGCGCCTGTATCGTGTCGGGACTAAATGTTGATTAATGAAAGTGAATATTTTATAGTGTGTTCGTATGGTCATTTTGAATGCGCCAACGTGTCCGGAAGGGTCGAGATAGTCAGAAAAGTGTACCCGGGGGTTTAGTTTGGGTCTCGGGGCATTTTTAGGCCTAATAAGTACCCTGGGAGGACATTTAGGTCATTTTGTATTTTTGGGTAATTAAACCCACGAAAATTAAAAGGGTTGTATAAGATATCTAGGTTGTCTTCTATGGTTAGAACAACCAAAGACAAGTGACGGCCATAGGAGAGGGAAGGAGAGAGCTTCCGAAGCAATCCAAGGCCCGAAATCCATCCGTTTGCACCGCCTCCACCACCAACGCGTAGATCGCGAGACGGGGAACGCAACCACACCAATTTCAGCACCAAACTAGACTTATGAAAATCCCAGGCAAGTGTTTATCTTGCTTATTTTCGTTGATGCATCACTCATGTTAGTCTAGGGATGATTAGGGTGAGATTTATGGAAGAAAAAACCAATTTGAGATAGGAAATTGCATCTAGTGATGATTTATATGATATTCTGGAAACCCTTTGTCATGTATAGGATTAAACCACGAAATTATGATGTCTTATGAGAAGGAAATTCTGGAAAAGATTTGTTAGAACCATGTTTAAGAGAAATCTAGGGTTCTTGATATTTATATGAATTGTGGGCTGATAATCCATGTTTAGTGATAGAAATCTACATGCTTTACGTTTGAAATATCTGGTATAATGATATAATGTTAGTAGTATAATTTTCTGGACGTTTGGGTATGGAAAGTTAGGATTTGGATGAAGTTTTGTGAGAAAACCCGTAACTGCAAAACTGCAGGATTCGCCATACCTGTTTGATCGATCGATCGAACCCAGAGCTTCGATCGATCGAAGGTTCGATCGATCGAGCCCCAGACCTCGATTGATCAACCCCTCCTGGCAGACTTAAGTTCCCCTTTTAAAATTATTGAATTGATTCGAAATGAAGAAAACTCCTTAGACATCCTTGTTAAGATAATTTGGGAGATAATGATGACCAGTAAGATTCATTAATGAATAAGAGACCTTTAATGTAAGGCGAAATCAATATTTTTGGGATATCTTACATAAGGGACAATGTAAGTATATGTTAAAGGGGAGAGACACGTAAGAGAGAGTTACTTTGGAACATAAATGGATATCTACTGAATTGTACCTTTGGAAGGTTAGAGTCCATGAGGGCTACGTAGTAAGTTGGAGAAACCCTTCGAATTAAAAGTGAGAAACGAACCATTATACGTGATAACTAATAATGGGAAAATAAGGATAAATGTTGTGAATATGGGTTATGGAATAAACCTAAATTGATATGATAAAAGTAGTATATTTATATGATTGTGTATGCATATATTATATACTTGTGAAAATCATGCCCGCGCTACTTGCTATCCCGGAGGTTACCGCGCTGGGACGATCTTATCCTGTGTTGCCTTATGGGGGATATTGACTCGTACCCTAGAAGATAGGAATCCTAGGTACGGGCTATCAGATCGATAGTCGGACGGTCCTAAGAGACGTGAGGGTATGTACTGACCTCTTGGACTTGGATACTATGCTTCGCCTCAATATTGTATGTGTATGTATTTGTACAGTTCGAGAGTGATTCCGAACTTGTATTCCCTTTAGTGTGATTGATACGGGGATTGGATAGCAGAGTATGCCCGCACCATAGTTTTTATGTTGGGTGCCGTTATGATATATATATTATACGAGTAGTTAATATATATATGAATTTCTGAAATTTGGAACTCCCTACTGTGTTGATGACTCAAATTATAAATACTTGTTTTGAGAAAGTATAATATGACACTAGAAAACTTTATTGATTAATAAAGTAAAAAGGAGAACTTTGGTTACAAATTGAAATCTTACGTTTTAAATACTTGTGTTGTTCAGTTGTAAATCTTGCGAATAACCTAAGATAAGTTAAATCATTGGGAAAAGATAGTGTGGTGTATGACGAGATAGACCATTGGGAAGGTTAGTGCGATAGGTGTGCACATTAGAAGAGAGGTGAGAATTTCTCAAGAGAGTGTCGCACTAATATGTTATTGCATTGGCCTGTAATCAATTTAATTACTTGCTAAACGAATTTTCAAATCATATACACTATCAGGCTCTGACCCGTTTTCTTTTCTCTTTCTCTCTTGTAGATATATGTATGTATTACAGGTGCCCAGCCACAGGGGCGTCTTGCATAGGGTCCTTTGGCAGGAACGAGTTGCAGCTTAGGTGGGAGTTGCAGGCCTGTTGTTTAGACGACTTCATCCATTTGATTCGACTCCTAGTTCAGTTTTATCCAGCAGGGGCATGTGTCAGCCTCTTTCTATTAATTAGTTGGTATTGTCAGAGATTGTAATTTTTACTTTACCTTTATTTCGGGATTTATTACTGTCAGGAAGTTTTCCTTTGGTGTTGTAAATGTTGGGACTATTTATTGATGGTTAAATTCTTGAATGTTCATTTTATTCTTCTACTTATTGCGTGACTCTTTAGGTATTAATGATTTAAGGTTTTATAACCGGATTTAATAAATGAGTAAGGTTTTAAATGGTTTTGACACTTAGCTTAATTATTTAGGGTGTTTAAATTGGAAAAGTATTTTAACGACAGTGATGCTAAGAATGAACCAACTGTTCACCTTGATTTTAATTTAATAAAAGAGTGATCGCCCGGTATTTAATTAGGCGGGGTGTCACAGTTATCATCAGGGATTCACTCGTGGGAGACTACGTGGCTTCTTTAGTCCAAAGACTGTCCAGACAAAACTCCAAAGACCGCCCAGAACACGGTTCTAGTGTTACCGTTCCATGACTGTACCGATTTTCTTAACAAACATGCCTTTTAAGGGAGAAAACCAAAAGCACCTCCCAAACGGCCTCGTGAGAGGTGAAAACACCTCTTACGGGATCAATTTAACTCGTAGGAACTGGTCGCGTGGTCACGGGACCACTGGTTCCAGAAAATAATGATAATTTGAGAAAATCCATAATCAAGCTTCAAAACATGCTGTTAGAGGGAGAAAACCCTTGGTGCCCCCCAAGAGCCCCCTTTACGGGAGCGATCACCGTGCACGGGACCAATGTAACTCGTAGGAACCGATCACGTGGTCACGGGGCCCACGGTTTGAGAATATGACAATAATTTGAGAAAATCCACATTTTGGATTCAGAAGGTGCCGTTAGAGGGGAAACCCCTTAACGCCCACCCTACAATCCCCAAAGAAGTTTGAACACCTCGCACGGGACCAACGTAACTCGGAAAAACTGACCGCATGGTCAAGGCACCCCAGATTTTTGAATATGATGATAATTTGAAAATATCTAGAATTAGGTTTAAAAACATGTCGTTAGAGGGCGAAAACCCAAAGCATTATCCCGTAATCCTTCTAACATACTATCCAACAACAATCCAATAACCAATAATTATTCAACAGCCAAACCAAAGAAAACCAATAATTATCCTGCACTCCTTCTAACATACTATCCAATAACAAGTCAACAACCAATAATTATCCAACAGCCAAACCAAACAAAACCAATAATTATCACGTACTCCTCATAACATATTATCCAACAATAAGCCAACAACAAATAATTATCAAACGGCCAAACCGAATAAAACCAATAATTATCCCATACATTTAAAATATTTAAAAGATAATGCATATTATAGAGGGGGCATGAAGGTAATTTTGAGATTAGAAATAATTTCACATTAGCAACAGTGTTTTGGGGATTAAGGCACCGTGGCAGCTCAGCATGGTAGCTCAAGCGTGGCAGCTCAAGCGAGGCAGCTCAGCGTGACGATTTGTATTTTAGCTTGTTCTATTAGTCATACTGTATCTTTGTTTATATTGATTGTAAGCTATAACAGTTGTAATTATGTAAAGAGAATAATAAAGAGTTTTAGTGTGAGGTCAAACGGTACTCGCGAGAGACCAGGATTGGCAGGGCCTGGGAGAGCTTTCATGCTCTATCGAATGACCTTACGGTGGGAACTTTAGAGGGACTTGGTTTAGAGGATTGAGAAGTGAGGCACCGTTGGGTCTTGTCCCAACCATCTTAGATACACCTAGGTAAACACTGAAGAACCCTGACCATGGAACCTCGGGCGGAGCAGCTTGGAGTTCCATCGGGCGTTGAGTTGTGAACCAAACAGCCCTCTACTTAATGTCACATCTACTGTAGGTGATGTCACTAGCTAGCTAAACAATGTCAGACCTTCACTTTGGTAAACCACCGTAGTATTTGGGGCTGTCAGGCAGTTGGTGAGCCACCTCTGCGACAACAGCCCCTGGCACACAGTGATTAGGCAAAAGGCATGTCTTGTCATTTAATGTTTATGATGTGGAGACAACTAGTGCATCAGGCATTTAATGTTATGATATAAAATATGAGGGATGTCTTTCATAGTCTTTAATGACTGAGCTGCCTCAGGGATGGTGTGGGGGTGCTATTTAAGGACACCAACCACCCCTGAGGAGAGGATGATCTTTTTGAGAGTTTGGAAGTTGTTGCTAGAGAGAATATACATTAGAAAGAGTTATTACAAACCAGAGAGTTTGCTCACCCACCATTGTCATTTATTAATAATCTTTTAATACTTGATAGAGATTCTTGAGGGTGGTTGGTGTGTTTGGCTGGCTGCCATGGTGTATCTAGGGTGTTTACTTCTCTCTCCCTCTAGCTAAGTTATTTCTAAGTTCATTACTATTTTCTGAATTATACATGAGAGACTTGTGAGATCAAACTAAGTCTATCTTCACTGAGTTGTGTTTGTATGTCTTGTCGTTAATCAATAGTATCGCTGCTTAACTTGTCATTACTATACTCAAAAGGTGTCACGCCTCTATCTTATCTAAACTACCCTCTTACATTTGGCAACTCTAATGGGGAGGCATTCTTCTTAGTAGGGAGTATGGCGCAAGATAATGTTAATCGAAGGCTCAACTTTTATGACGTCCAACACAATGAAGAACAAGCTGCAAGAGAACTGGAGTCTCTAAGGGATGGGGTTCCTCGAATAGAGGTACCTCCAGTTCAGGCGATGATAGGCGCTCTAGGGGTGACACAAGCTTCCACCAGTGCAGGGTTGGGACCCACTCAGGTGGCGCTCCTCATGAGTAAGTTTTATGAGTTTTTGCAAACTCCGGTAGCTTCCACAAAACTGGGAGGATTGGAAGCCAATGCCTTCGTAACACTAGGGGCAGCCCTAACGACCCCACTAGGTGAAGGTGTAGTGGGAATGGTCCCAAGAAGCATACCCTTTGTTGTGAATCCAGCAGTGGCAACCCCAGGAGTATCAACGGCCCCAGCTGTGATAATTATTCCAGTTGCAACGGGCACTCAGCCCATGGTCCCGTTGGTTGTTGCCCCAGTAGCATCACCCATGGAGGAAATGAGGAAGGAGATGCAGAAAGAGATGTTGAAGTTCATGCAAGCTTCCTCGCAATCTACTGGCGAGGTAGCTTCGATTTATGATGACTTTCGAACACCTTATCCTCTGGAATACAACGATGAGCTCTATCCAAAGGACTATATTCCTCCTATTTTTGAAAAATACACAGGGAAAGGTGGGAACCCAAAGGAGCATATTAAGCGCTTTGTTGAACACTTAGGAGCGCATTGAAATAATAAGAAACTTAGGTTGAGGGAGTTTTCCAAATCCTTAATCGATAAAGCATATACCTGGTATTCCCATTTGGCCCCTAACAGAGTTTCTACATGGGAGGAGATGCACGTATTATTTGTCCAAAAGTTCTTTCTGGAAGAAGAGGAGTTTACTTTGACCCAACTGGGTAGGGAGAAGCAACAGCCTGGGAAAGAAGTGGTGTCCTATGTTCGAAGGTTCAGGGAAAGATCCCTCGACGTGAGGGAGGAGGCCAAAGAATCCAAGTTATTACAGATCTGCACTGAGGGGCTGCTTCCTGAGTATATCTGCCATCTTATCAATGAGACGCGGCCCAATTCAGTGGTGGTGCCCATGATGTTTAGGCAGTCGATACAACCCACGGGGGGTAGGTCTCATCCCCAACAGGTAGGGTACACCGAGGGGGAGATAGGAGCAAGGCACCGAAGAAGGATAATAAGAGGAAGTTTGGAAAAGACAGGGAGGGCCCACCACTATTTCCTTGTACAGTGCAGAAAGTTGTCAGCTATTATAATGTGATGGTCCAAGGAGGAATGGTATATAATCCAAAGGACATTCCCTTTGGGGAACCCGATGCGGCAACAACGGCGGATCCAAAGTACTGCCAGGTTCATCGGAGGATCCAGCATCCAACCGAGAGCTATTTCACACGAAGAAGAATCGTCGATAAGTATGTGAAGGCATGAACGTTGCAAATCCCTCCACAAAACGTCAACAACAATTCGCAGGCAGCACATGGGGCCAATTTCGTGGTGGCCTGTGATGAAGAAGTGGAGAAAGGAGAAAGAGAGTCAACGACGAAGCAAGAAGAGTACAAAGAAACTATGGAAGATTGCACTAGAGGAATGGCTAATGTAGTATTGGCTTACGATGAGGTAAGCACCAAAGACATGGAGGATGTATATAGCGTCGAAGGTGAGGAAGCAGACCCAGTCCTAGAATACTGTGCAGTTGCGAAATCCCCAAAGTTCACTTGGTTCTTCGACCAAATGGGGATACCAAAGGAGAGTAGGTTGGAGATAACCCAAGAAATACTTGATATTGTAAGGAAGAACGCAGTCCCTTTGCTGAGATGGAAGGGACCCATGGTCAGGTTGGTAAGAAGGTTTCTATCAGAAATAACCTTCAGTGATGCAGATAGGGCTATGAGGTTCCCTCATAACAGGCCATTGTATGTGACTGCCAGTGTCAATGGAGTTAGCTTTGCAAGGACTCTTGTGGATGGGAGATCTTCCATTAATATCGTTCCAATCAACTCTTTACACGTAGCCAATATTCCAGAAGAAAGGTTGGTCCCCATGCCATTGGTAATTTTGGGGTATGATAGTCAATCTTCCAAATCCATTGGGTACGTTAATGTTGGGATTATGATGAAAAATCTGAGTTCCCATATCAAGTTCCACGTAATAGAGAGTGCAACTTCCTATCATCTGCTAATAAGAAGGGTGTGGATGCACAACCAAGGGCTAGTTCCTTCTATGTACCACCAATGCGCTAAGGCGAGTATTAAGGGGACAGAAGACCATTAGGGCTACAAAAAGTCCCTTCACTATCGAGGAAGCTCACTTGGTCAATGCTGCATTTTACACAAAATTGGAGGAGGATATCTGCATCCTATCCAGAAGAATGTAGGGAGCATGGGTTCCCTCGATCAGAGAAAGGATGGGGCCCTTGAACGAGCAGGAGAAGGAGGTTGCAAGTAGCACAAGGGATATGACCAAAGAAGCTCACCAAGTGGTCCCTCGGCCCGAAAGCATCTCGAAGAAACTCAAAGACAGAATGAGGACCAGAGTGGATCCGATGGAGCATGAGGTTCAACGATAAAGCATGTTGAGCCGATTCTCAGGAAAAAGAGTGGTCGAGGCTTCTAGAGAGAAGAAGAGGAAGGCAGTCACCGCTACCAGCAGACAATACAAGGAAGCCATTACGAAAGAAGGAAAAGTGGTGTATCGATTGTAACGGTGTGAGAGGGAGATCGAGGAAGCTTATGTTGAGGTTGACCCGATATATGAATGCTTTCTAGTGGATCACCGAGGATAATTCATGGTGATAAACAACTCCAACATACAAGAGTTCGTAGAGGGTGTCGTCGAAGAACCAGACTACATGGTAGATCAGCTAAAGCCACAAGCACAAGTGTTGGAGAAGTTGAACCTGGCAAAAGAAGGGGAAGATCCAAGGCCTATCTTCATCTCGAAGGATCTCGGTGAAGAGAGATAAGAGGCATTGGTAAGATTGATTCGGGAATTCATAGACGATTTTGCCTGAAAATACACAGAGATGGAAGGGATCGACGAGGAAGTGAGTTGCCACAAGTTGAACGTAATGCCATCAGCAATTCCAGTGAAATAAATGATGAGAATGAACAGGCCTGAGCTAGATCAAGGAAGAGGTTCAACGCTTACTAACGACAGGGTTCATCACACCGATACAGCACCCACTCTGGCTATCTAGCATTGTCCCAGTGGGAAATAAAGACAAAACCCAAATAAGGATCTATGTGGATTTCAGAGATTTGAACAGAGCTTGTCCCAAAGATGAGTTACCTCTACCCTCCATCGATAGCCTGATAGATGCAACGACTGGTCATGTGATTTATAGCTTCATGGATGGGTATGCAGGGTACAACCAGATCAAGATGGACCCCATGGATGCAGAGAAAATGGCGTTCAGAACCCCGTTGGGCAACTTCATGTACAAGGTGATGTCGTTTGGACTCAAAAATGCTGGGGCGGCCTACCAGAGAACGGTGATAGCCATTTTCCATGACTTCTTCCACAAATTTGTGTAATTCTATGTAGATGATGTGGTCATCAAATCAAGAAAGGAGGAGTCCCATCTGAGTGATTTGAGGAAGGTGTTCTCTCGTTGCAGAAAGTATTAATTGAAGATAAATCGACTGAAGTGTGTTTTTGGACTGACAAGTGGGAAATTCCTAGGCTTTGTGGTTGATGGACAAGGGGTGCAGATGGATCAGGACAAACAGAGAGCGATCTTGGAAATGCCATGCCCAAGAACGGTGAAGGAGCTGAAGAGTTTCCTTGGTAAAGTCTCCTACCTGAGGAGATTTATGCCTAGATTGACCGAAATAACACACCCACTGATGCAGCTATTATGAAAGAACACGAAATGCAGGTGGGAACAGATTCACCAGGAGTCTCTTGACGGACTGAAGATGCTGCTCGTTTCACCACAGACCATGGTTCCCCCAAGGGAGGGAATACCGATGCAGCTATACCTCACGTCAACTACGAGGTCCGTGGGAGCTTTGATGTCACAAGAGGTTGGTGGGCAAGAATGGCCATTCTACTACTCAACAGGATCATCCATAGACCAGAAGTTAGATATAGTAGCTTGGAAAGGCATTATTTAGCCTTAGTCTTTGTGGCACAAAAACTTAGACATTACATGTTGTCTTTTACAATTCATATTGTAACTAGATATGATTCTATTAAGTATTTGTTAGCAAGAACTGTATTGATCGGTAGAGCATCTAGGTGGTTCCTCATCCTATCCGAATATGACTTAAAGTGCGTGGTTCCTTGCGCAATAAAAATCTAGGCGTACACTGATTTGTTGGCTATTTTCCCCTCAGGAATGTTTGAGCCACCCAAAGAAAGTGTTCTAGGAGATGATTTACAGGCCAATCACCTAAACGCAATGGAGGAGGAATGGACAATGTTGTTCGATGGATCTTTAGCGAAAAAGAAAAGAGGAGCAGGGGTTATTCTTTCAAAATAAATGGAGGAGATTTGCCTTTCCTACAAATTAGATTTCCCTTGTTCTAACAATGAGGCAGAATATGAAGCATTGGTATTGGGATTACTAGAGCCTCTTTGAAGGGGGATTCATTCACTTTGTATCAAAGGGGATTCAAACTTGGTGGTTCAGCAAGTGAATGGAGAGTACGCATTAAAACACATGAGCCTAGCACCATACAAGACTATCATTTAGAGGCTCATCTGCAAGTTCCATCATACCAAGATCAAGAGACGGTCTAGAATGATGAATCATCACGCAGACGCATATGCCACCACTGCCTAGAAGATGGTCATGAGGAACGATAGAACTACCTTCGTGATCCAACGAAGAATAGCTCCTTCGATGGTACAGTTAATTCTACCAATGGAAGAGGACGAAGACTGGACGGGAGAGATCAAAAGGAAATTAAAATCTGGGGAAGGAGCGATGGGGCTGAGAGAATTATCCCAATACTTCACGAACCAAGGAAACCTTTACTTCAGGAACACCGAAGGATTGATATCAAGGTGTATCAGCCCAATAGAAGTAGAGCGAAGCTTGAAGAAAACACATGAAGAGCACTGCGAAACAACTAAGATACCCCTTTATAGGAGAATTCAAAGGGAGAGATATTTTTGGCCTTGTATGAAGCATAATGAAGTCGAGCTACAATGGAAGTGCGACAAATGCCACTTATTCTTCAAGGCAATTGAATGTCACTTCATGGAGGCTCAACCTGACTGGAGGTAGCCCTATATTGACTTCATTAAAGATGGAGTGGTCCCAACCGAGAAAATTGATGCGATGGAACTTCGATAAAGGGAAGCAAGATTTTACGTTCAGGAGGGGCAGCTTTATCGAAGGGGATACTTCAACAGGCCGTAGCATTATATCACAAAGGAAGAAGCAGCCGAGGTTCTCAAATAGGCCCATAATCCAGCTCACATAGGGGCCAAGTTATATGACCAGTTGATAACTATGGGATACTACTGGCCAAAAATGGAGAAAGATTATGTTGAGTTCATTCGAAGGTGCAAGTCTTGCCAACTTCATGGAAATATGATCCATGCCCCATCAGTGGACCTACACTCCTTGGCAACGCCTTATCCTTTTCAGAGTTGGGCATTCGACCTGGTGGGGGCAATACATCCTTCTCCGAGGGGGAAGATATGGATACTAGTAGTAATGGAGTGTTTCACAAAGTGGGCCGAAGCGATACAACTGAGAAGGGAAATAGCAGGGGTGGTGAGCAACTTCATCAGAGAATACATCATTTGCCGTTTTGGGATCCCAAAGGTTATCCTTTCAGATAATCGAACCCCTTTCGTCAATTGAGAAGTAGCGATGCTCACAGATAAGTACTCCAATGTCCATCATACTTCGATGGTGGCATATCTAAAGGGGAACGGTCAGGCCAAAGCAACTAACAAAACTTTGGTTAATATCTTGGCTAAAACGATGGAGGATTTCCCAAGATCATGGGATGATAAGATACCAACCATATTGTGGGCCTATCGAACAACAAAGAGGAAGCCCACAGGGTATACATCATTCTCTCTTGTCTATGGGGCCTAGGAAATTCTCCCAGTGGAGTTAGAAGTCCCCTCTGCTCGATATGCTTTGCGAAGTAGCATGCTAGCCCAGAATATACATGTGCAGTTGGAAGCGTTGGACAAATACAGAGATAATGCAATGTAAAACTTTGAAATGTATACAAAGAAACTCTCTAGGGCGTATGATAACCTAGTGAGACCAACGAAGTTCTTGGAGGGAGACCTCGTATTAAAAGCAGTAGTGAAACATATCAGGGGGCTTCCTCTACCCAAGTTTGCAGCAAATTGGGAAGGAACTTTTATTGTGAAGGAAGCTCATGACTCAGGTTATTGCCTAATCTCTAGGATGGAAGAAGACAAACCATTCAAAATCAATAATAAATGGTTGAAAGTCTATCATGTGTAGGCAGTTATGTTTGACCACTAATGTATTTGGCTGTTGTTATGAATACAAAAGTTCTTTCTATGATGAGTATGCAAGTTCTTTTTATTATTATAACTCAAGTAGAGATGAAAGAATTACAGAACTTCACACTTCACAATCTATGTAAACAGTTGTAATATAAAGAAATAGCATAAGAAAATAAATATCTTTTTTCCATTCATAAACTTTGGGGCATTAAAAAAATTGGGAGCTATTGCCTAAGAATTACAAGAGAAGAAAAGAAAAAAAAACATATATATAAGTTCATTGGCCTAAGAGGAACCACAGATCTGGAGAAGAGAACAAATCTCCAGGGAGGCCCGAAGAAGCTACTTAGCAAGACCGTTGAGTGTTGACAGAGACCTCTAACATTATTTACGCTTATGTATGCTCGATCAAGAGTTTCTCTCGTTTCAGCTTCGCCAGACGCAGAACTTCTTCGATGCCCTCCACCTCCTTGTCAATGGCTCCAAGAAGAGGTTCTAGCTCGACCAACTTAGCTTCCTCGGCCCGCTGGTCCTCCTGATGCTTCCACAAGAGTTCCCCCTGGTTGTCCACTCATTGGCTCTTTAGGGTCTTCAAATGCGTGATAAGCCAGTCAAAACGAAGCTCGTTATGACCCAACTCCCTCAGATAACCCAGAAACTGGTTAAGGAGGAGTTTGGTAACGTTCGAGGTTTGTGTGTTGACAATCTCAACAATGAAGGTAGCCATGCCTTGAATCCTGTAACCCATAATGGAGATGTTTGAATGCAGGCAATCCACCGTGAATGTCTCAGGATGATGATTTACATGTTGTTCAATGACTAGACGATGGTTGACAGGCATCTGAGGAGAATGATGAAGCACCATTAGGCAGAAGGCATGAGAATCTAGGTTGAGCAGAGGAAGCTCACAGCCAGATTCGCTCTCTGTAACAGCTTTGGTCGTGGAACCTTGATCATTATGGATAGATTCTTCTGAAGTGACAGGTTCCCGATGGGGCGAGTCAATGGGAGAAGGAATTGGTGGAGAATCCTCCTGAGCAACCTGAAACAGTTAAAGGAAATAAATTGTTGATGAAAGAAAACCTTCACAAGTGTTTCCATTTGTTAAGTCACCGATATAGGTGGAGTTTATGAAAAATCTTAACAAGTGTTTTCATTGTTAAGTCAGTGATATAGGTGGAGTTGATGAAAAAAACCTTAACAAGTGTTTTCATTGTTAAGTCACCGATATAGGTGGAGTTTATAAAAAAAACTTAACAAGTATTTTCATTGTTAAGTCACCAATATAGGTGGAGTTTATAAAAAAATCTTAACAAGTGTTTTCATTGTTAAGTCACCGATATAGGTGGAGTTTATGAAAAAATCTTAACAAGTGTTTTCATTGTTAAGTCACCGATATAGGTGGAGTTTATTAAAAAATCTTAATAAGTGTTTTTGTTGTTAAGTCACCGATATAGGTGGAGTTTATGGAAAAATCTTAACAAGTGATTTCGTTGTTAAGTCACCGATATAGGTGGAGTTTATGGAAAAAACTTAACAAGTGATTCCGTTGTTAAGTCACCAATATAGGTGGAGTTTTTGGGAAAATCTTAACAAGCGTTTTCGTTAAGTCACCGATATAGGTGGAGTTTATGAAAAACAACCTTAACAAGTGTTTTCATTGTTAAGTCACAAACACAGGTGAAGTTCGAGAAACTGAGAAATGAAGAGAGAAATTTGTGAAGTACCTCAGCAGTAGTAGAAGTGAGAATGGGAGTCACCACGGGGGCCACAATGGTAGAAACCGTTAGGGGTGGGCTCACTGCCTCAGTAGCCTCAACGGGGCCCTTGGCTGAAGAAGCCTCAATGGTAAGCAAACCTCCCTCGCCAATATAAGGGACTAAGTCCAACATAGGCGTATCATCAGAATAAGACATTGGACCTTCAAGAGATTCCCCAACGCCGGTGGGTTTAGAAGAGCTAACGGGAGGAGCAGCAGCATCAACCTTGGCCTTGGAAAGGAAAAGGCCACTAAGTGCAAAGGGTGGAGAGAGACTTGGAGAAAGTTGCAGCAACAAACCTAAGTATTAAAAATGATAAATTAGTACTCAAAAAGAGAGAAATACTTATAACCGTTACTTACCCCAGTTATAGCACCAAAGAGGGGAATTATGGTCAGAGGTCTCGTCAGTGCAATGGGAAGCAGAAGGTTAGCTATAAGAGACGCCACTTCCACCTAAAATAGCCCCAACATATCAGAATGATAAACAAAAGCAATGGGACAAATAAAAGACGTGATACTTGACAAGAAATTTACCTTGGGGGCACTTTCTTCGACCACAACGAGGGGTAGAGGGACCTCTTGCGCGGAGGGTAATTCAGAGGAGGCTGGAGTAGTTACCTCTGGTTGGCTAGATATTTCAGCAGACCCAACGGTGGCAGCCCCTGTAGAAGTTTCTTTAGCCCGTTGGGAGGCCAAACGACGAGAGTAGGTTAGGCCTATCATGGGGAACGGGGAGGAGTGGTATCGGCTTGACAGATACCGCAACGCCCCCCCCCCCCCCCCCCATGAAACGGCTTATAGGGGATTGGGAGGGCTGGAGGGGCTCGGCCTTTCTTCTTTAACTCCCTGTACCAAAGTTATCAAAGAAATAAGTGAATGCGGCTTGCCTTAGGAAAAGGGGAACAAGAACAAAACATACACACATACCTGAGATCCGGGGGGAGAACGAGAGGGTATAACAACCGGTGAAGGTGGCGAGGAGGCAGCAGCAGAAGGGGCAGGGGATGGAGGTACCTCGACAACCCGTCTCTTCTGGGACTTAGTACCCAGTATTTTCTTCCTTGAGCTCGTTGCATCACCACCTTCAGGTACCCTCAACCTCATCATCCTTTTTATCGGTGGCTCGGTGGGATCAACCATGATTGTGGGAAAAGCATCCGAAGGAGGAATGATGACAGAATGTCATTGAAACTCGACATTTATTCTTACGACTTCAGCTTCAATATACCTCCTCAGCTCTTCATCCATCTCTAGAGACATTGGAGGGGGAACGAAGGAAATAGGAAACGCCTCCAAGGGAGTTTGTTCTTGAACCTGGGACTTGGACTTCGAGGACTTTGACTTCATGTCCTTCTTGGCAGATGTCTTAGAAGGCCCTTCCCCTATTGCAACTTTGGTCGAAAGGGCAGTTGGTTTGGGAGCTGCAACGGCCTTGGGTTTTTTGGCGCCAGTTAGGACATTGGGTAATGAGGGGGTAGCTCCTAGGGAGATTCTTTAATGGTTTTACTCAAGGGAAATTCAACCCCAAGCATGGAGTTGTCCTTAAGACCTAGTTCAAAAGAAGAGAAAGAAAGGACTGGGGGATATTGAGGGGGGGGACTGAATGTACTCACGAATCATTTTCAAGTGCCCCAAATGGAACTTGGGGACAAAAGATGTGGATACGTCTCTTTTCCTAATGGCACTAGGAAAGGTGACACGACCGTCGATGATGGACGTCACACCAAGCACTACGGTTGCAGTATAGAGGGTGCAGGCTTCAACAAAAGTGGCCCTTGGGTTGTTGTATTGAAACACAGGTCGAGGGGCCCCCTGATCGAACCCGAACTGTCTACTACATCTGTCTGGGTTATAGGGTTCTGAGGTGTATCCCCATTTAGTGTAGGAAGGAAGAAACCTAGGGGTAAATTGAAGCACCACAGATTGTGAGGGATCTTCTACAACCGGGATGAACTTGACCATTGTGGGTGCAAAAGGAAAGAAATCCCAACTATGGGAAAATGTAGACTCACTGTATGGCCTCATCACAAAGGAGTCTAAAATATCAAAAACTACAATTATCTCCTTTCGACTTTGTTTTTTGTGAAAATATAGGAGGCATGGGGGCTTGATACCTTGGCTCACAGGAAGAGAAATAGATCTGGTGGCAATGGCAGGAAAACGGGTGTAGAGGAAGCCCATCAAAATGATGGTATTGGCAAAATTCGCCAAGTTGTAACGACCCAGTGACCGCGCCATGCCGATGTGAGTTCGATCCAACCAGGAATAGAGGGACCCCAAGGCAATGGCAGCTAGAAGATGATTGAAACCTCTAGACAAACGAATGGAAATATTTATAAGGTTCCTCCTGGGTTGATCGTTGGGTTTCCCAGTCAGGAAGAAGCGTGAAAAAAACACAAGTATATAGGTCGGTAGTTCCAAGGATGTACCTCTACCTCGGCCCGTTGAAGCATTGCCATCCTTAGGGGTCGGGGCTTCAAAAAAATAGTTGATGTGGGGAGTAAATGTGCCTTTGTTCAAGGAACCAGTGCAACTGAGGCAGATTCGGTCCAACTTAGCTCGATCGGCAGCCTCTTCGGAATCCATGGCCTCATCGTGATATGTGAACTCACCCATTGGCTCAAACCCAAGGAGCTCACAGATGTCCTCCAACGTAACAGTGAACGTGTGAGTTATGATGTTCCATCTGGAAACTAGCACTTGGAGCGCCGCATTGTACTTGGAAAGGGTGAACTCTCCAAATAAGTAGGATCGATGAAGCCCAACCTTTGTAAGAGCAGTAGTGTGAGATCTCTGCATATGTGTGTGCCAGGCAGTGAAATGGGCTGGTGACCCCCAGGTGCTTCGAAGTTAATCTGGGAATAGGGAAAGTCACCACGGTCCAGACGAAAATGCAGAGTCCCCTCGGGTGGAAGATAGTCCCACTTTGATGAATCCACTTCCTCATCACCCAACAGTAAGGGGTCGAACTTGGATGAGAAATGATAAACCTTGCATGCATCAAAAAATTTATCACCTTCGCCAAAGATAGGAGCCCGGCGATAGAAGTGTAGTTTCTCTTGACGAGAAGTATCCAGGGCAGCGGCGCTTGGAACAGCGGTGGCACTAGAGATGACAGGTGGAGCACTGGTGGCAGGTGTGGTAGTGTTGCTGGAGGAGGCCATTGCAGACAACAATGAGGTAAGAAAAATCTTGGTAAAAGAAGGGTTGGGAATGAACGTGGAGCAGCACAACCACCGACGGTGGTGTAGAAGATGAGAGGAGGAAGAAGCTAAAAAGAGCTTGGTAAATAATGGAGGCCGAAACTTCTTCTTGAAGATTATAACAAAATAAAGGAGGCCAAAACTTCTTCACGCAGAGAGGGTTCATCGGTTTGAGAAGTTTCGTGCAGAAATTTATTGCTCCAACAAACCTCTCCACGTAGGGGTAAATGTAGAGGGGTATTGAAGGTAAATTGAGATTAGAAATAATTCCACATTAGCAATAGTGTTTTGGGGATTAAGGCACCGTGGCAGCTCAAGCGTGGCAGCTCAAGCGAGGTAGCTCAGCATGATGACTTGTATTTTAGCTTGTTGTATAAGTCATATTGTATCTTTTTTTATATTGACTGTAAGATATAACGGTTGTAATTATGTAATGAGAATAATAAAGAGTTTTAGTGTGAGGTTAAACGGTACTCGCGAGAGACCAGGCTTGGCAGGGCCTGGGAGATCTTTCATGCTCTATCGAATGACCTTACCATGGGAACTTTAGAGGGACTTGGTTTAGAGGATTGAGAAGTGAGGCACCGTTGGGGCTCGTTCCAACCATCTTTGATACACCTAGTAAAACACCGAAGAACCCTGACAGTGGAACCTCGGGCGAAACAGCTTGGAGTTCCATCGAGCGTTGAGCTGTGAACCAAATAGCCCTCTACTTAATGTCACATCTATTGTAGGTGATTTCACTAGCCAGCTAAACAATGTCAGACCTTCACTTGAGTAAACCACCATGGTATTTGGGGTTGTTAGGCAGTTGGTGAGCCACCTCTGCGACAACAGCCCCCTCACACACAGTGGTTAGGTAAAAGGCATGTCTTGGCATTTAATGTTTATGACGTGGAGACAACTAGTGCATCAGGCATTTAATGTTGTGACATAAAGTATGAGGGATGTCTTTCATAGTCTTTAATGACCAAGTTGCCTTGGGGATGGTGTGGGGGGGCTATTTGAGGACCCCAACCACTCCTGAGGAGAGGATGATCATTTTGAGAGTTCAGAAGTTATTGCTAGAGAGAATATACATTAGAAAGAGTTATTACAAACCAGAGAGTTTGCTCACCCACCATTGTCATTTATTAAGAAGCTTTTAATACTTGATAGAGATTCTTGAGGGTGGTTGGTGTGTTTGGATGCCTGCCAAGGTGTATCTAGGATGCTTACTTCTCTCTCCCTCTAGCTAAGTTATTTCTAAGTTCATTACTATTTTCCCAGTTATACACGAGAGACTTGTGAGATCAGACTGAGTCTATCTTCACTAAGTTGTGTTTGTATGTCTTGTGGTTAATCAATAGTATCGCTGCTTAACTTGTCATTACTATACTCAAAAGGGGTTACGCCTCCATCTTATCTAAACTACCCTCTTACACATATAAATTATATAACTACTTCAGTTAAAGTAAAGAGTACCTGATTCCTGCGATCCAACAAGGCCATTAAATAAATTTTTTTGAATGTATGATTGGACCAAATTGATCCTGGATCCCCCAACGTATTCTTTTGCATGTACATTTGCTGACTAATTTCTTTAATACAATCTTCATAAAATCAAGTTAATTTAACTTCATTTTAGGAACATTGCATGAATGAAATTGATCAACACTTGTATATGTATAGGAACATGTGGAAATTGATCTGGATCAATTTGATACAATCACAAACTCAAATGACTCTATTCTCAAACCGAGTGTCTTGTGAAAGTAACTAAATATTCAACTGAGCATAACATATTATCAAAAGTTAGCTTACAGAAATCATATTAAACATTCGTAACAGTAACTAAACATTCATACATCAAAGTAAAACGCTAATACAATGTCAATATCAAAATAGGATACAAATAAGATTGACAAGGTTAACATAATATTTTGATACTCAATCTTCCTCTAAATAAACTAAAAGATCCTTCAAATTAGGTTGTCATCAAGAGCTAACTGGAACTTTTTTGGAGCCTTCAATGCATCCACTTTAGTAGTCATACCCTTTGGTGCATGCACAATAATAGACCAATTGCCGTCGTTTATGCACTTGGAGTAGAATACCTTCTTTACATTCTTAAAGGCAGAAATAAAAGGCTTGTCGACTATGCGATCTTTACTATTCAGCTTTGATAAATCTACCATAATAAGTTTGGAGTCAGGATCAACTTTACAATCATTAGTAGTATCCTCCACCTTTACCCAATCACAATATAATATGGTTTCTATGAAATCTAAGTAATCAAGTTCTAGGATTTGTTGGACTATCCCATAATAGGTTAGCATCGCATTCTTTTGATTTTTATCGCTTTTGCTAGCGATACAGGTGGTCAAGGAAGAAATTGATACTCCACTATTTTGCGTCAAAAGTTTTTCCTCATATGGATATGAAATGAAATCAAAACCGTTGGTGCGAAATTTCTTAAACTGTTTTGCACGAAAATTAGGGCCTTTTGCTAGGCGTGTAAGCCTGGAAGAGACATCACCTCTTTTCAGAAGTTGCTATTAATGAATTTGTACTAAGGCATATTTTTATCACAAACGAATAAATAACCGCACACATAAGATGTGAAGTTTACCTCTTTTGATACCCATGCCCTAAAATCAGTTGTCGTGCAATTTCTTCTTTGATTTTGAGCGATTTCATTCTCGTACTTCCTATGGGTAAATTGTAGAGTTTAGATCATAAAATATAAAATACATATAATCAAAGAAAAATAATTCAATAGATACTCACTCTCTCCATTCTTCGACTTCATCTTGCGATTCGAAGACATAAACGAGTTGCTTGCTCATATTGTATATTTGTGAATTTCACCTCTTTAGGGTTCCCAAATAGTACTTCGTCCTCAAACTCGCCAGGTTCCTCGATCACTCCTCCTCTACAAGGATTGAACGTCCTCACCTCTTGTTCTGGCATATATTCCCTAGCGTATAACGATGATTCCACAGTTACGTATTCTTCAGCAATTGACCCTCCAATATACCATGTATTCTTTACGTAATCTTTGAAAGTTTTCATCAAGCGCTCAAAAGGATACATCCAATGATACCTAATGGGACCACATAATAAATCTTCATCGCATAAATGCACAAGAAAGTGGATGTTGATATCGAAGAACGACGCAGGAAAATATTTCTCTAATACACAATCTACCTCGACTAAAGTTGATTTTACAGATCTAATGTGCCTTATGTTTACCACTTTTGCAAAAACTAGGGTAAAACACAAAATGATTTGCATAATTTCCCAACGGAGATGTTTGTGTTCAGAGAAGAAATGTCAAAATAATAGAGGGATTAATTGGATGATTACATGCGAGTGGTGAGACTTGCACTGTTTTAAGTCATTTGCTTGGCAGTTAACAACCCTACGTAAATTATGAGAATAACCAGTTGGAGTCTTCAAGTTGAATAACGTGTCTAAGAGGATCTTCTTCTCACTAGTAGTCAAAGTGAAAGCCTCCGGAGGGGTAGAAATTCTTCATGTTGTAGGATCATTTTTTAACCAGAGTTTCTTCTTTAGCTTCATATCTTGTAGATCTCGGTGGACCGTCTCTCCATCTTTGGAATGAGATCCACCCATACACATTCCTATCAGATGTTATACAACATTCTTCTTTGTGTGCATCACATCAATTTCATGCCTTACACAATGATCTTTCTAATACGAAAAATCAAACAATATTGATCACCTACACCAAGGTTTTACTTTAGTAGGGTCGTTAGGATATCCCATTGTTGTACGCTTTAGGTTTACAAACATGGGATATTTGCCTACGTACCTATTCCCCGTAGTCGCAGTTGTTGCCTTCTCCTCTATCTACTGACTAGAAAGACGAGCAGGTTGCATCCGCCGCTCGTGACCAGTAGGATAAAAGTTAGACTTGTCATTCCTGAAAGGGTGGCTGGTCGTGATAAATCTATGATGACCCGTGTAACTCATCTTACTACTATGTTGTAGCCAAATGGCTTCAGTTTGCTCCCCACATATGGGACATCCATAATAACCATGAACATTACAACTGGATAAGGTCCCATAAGAAGGAAGGTTGTGGATCTCCCACATCACCATTGCTTTAAGTGTGAACTCTTCACCCTTGTGAGAGTCAAACATCGTCATGACTTTATCCCAAAACTCTTTAAGCTCTTCGATTAATGGGGCTAAGAATATATCAATATCATCACCCGGAGACTTTGGCCCGGGTATCAATAAAGATAATAATGTGAATTCCTTTCTCATGCACAGTATCGGAGGGAGACTTAAAGGCGCCACTAGAACTGGCTAATAACTTTAATTAGTACTTAAATTACCAAAAGGGTTAAACCCATCAGTTTAGTTTGCAAAGACGAACGTTGCATGTTTCTTTTGCAAATTCATGGGGTCGTGCATTTGAAATTTGCCAAACGAGTGAATCAACTGGATGACGTATCATATTCCCACCCACCTAGCATCGAGCATGCCATGTCATGGTTTTCGCTATCCATGGTACACTAAAAAATCATTTTAACCATGGCCCAAGTGAAAAATACTTCAAAACCTTTTGTGGGACTTGCAAGCTCTTTTGATATTTTACAGGTTTGTCATTTACCTTCTCACAAACGACATATCTAGTCTCGCCACATATTGGACATTCATCCTTCTCTCCGTGTTCATTGCGATACAATATGCAATCATACTTTCATGCATGAATAGATCTGTATTTCAATCCCAAACCCTTCAAGCTCTTCTTCATGATAGGATAATTGCCTGGTCATGTGTTCTCTTTTGGGATAATTTCTTTAACCCACTTACGAATTCCGATTACGTTGTTCCCAAATAAGCCAAATTAACTCTTCAAGTTATGAAAACCAATCATTGCATATAATACCGAATGATCTTCATCACAATCTTTATACAACGGTCTAGCGTATCGGCTTTCAATCGTATATATTATTGGTCTCCTAGTAGTTCAGTATCAAATTCTTCATGGTGCGTATTATCTGTCTCCATAGGTTAGTGGTTTTGGTCGTGGTGGACTCCGAAAGCATCGTTAATTAGGTCAGTCAATGGAAGTTGTGTTAGAGAATCATTTACCACTTCCACTCATTAGTGTTCTATTACGTGGTCAGTTATCAGTAATTCTTCGGGAACATAAGGTACATATTTTTCACCATGGTATGTCCACTTGTTATAAGCTTAACAAATTCCCCACATTATTTAATGTAACTCAACATCTTCTAAATATTTATATTTTTTGT
This sequence comes from Sambucus nigra, assembly GCA_949130495.1. Classification (NCBI taxonomy): domain Eukaryota; kingdom Viridiplantae; phylum Streptophyta; class Magnoliopsida; order Dipsacales; family Adoxaceae; genus Sambucus; species Sambucus nigra. Next base: position 356,471,236 of record OX422208.1, on the reverse strand, counting down.
TTGTATAATGGGTGCACGGACACGGACACTTCTCACTTTTAAGGTTCTTAAAGCGTATCTAATAAATTCTTGAACGCCTTTAATATAACTATTAGCTATTTGGTCAGCCCCCTCCATCCACTCTTTGTATTGTGGAAAATCCATTTAATAATCTTCAAAATTGCAGTCATGTGTTAACATGATAAAATAAATACCGTGTTGCATAAATATCGTGTTGCATAGTAAAGCATTAATATAGTCAACAGCGCACCAATCAATCAAACTATTCAATAACTTAAATATAAGAACATGCCAATCAATGATACTACAAAGGCACTTAAACTAAAATTAAATAAATTTGTCTACTGATATTACAACATAAGAAAAATGCTACTACATCTTCATCAAGCGATAAACTAGCCAAGTGGTAACAGAGTCTACATAATTTTTCAAAAAATTCCCTTCTCCACTGTTGACGTGCGCTGGAATAGTTTCATAACCCTCATTTATTGTATCAACCACTATCTGACATTCACCGTCTTGCAAAGGTTTATTATGTACTAAAGTTCCTATGACAGTGTACATGAGCGTGCAAATCCCAATGACAAATTTACCACTCAGGTCTTGTATATAGTATTTCATACCATAGTCACCGTGGGTTGTTGACGATGATCCAAGACCTATGCTATGCTGAGGCAATGATAGAGGGAATGTTGAAGGAGGAACGAGAATGTGTGTGTGGGGGGGGTGTTAATGGAGAATGGGGAAAATTTTAAGGAATCCTTGGCATCTGTGGAGGAAAACGGGGATGCAATAGGGGCTACAGGGTCATATGACTGGTTAAAAGGGGAATGATTTGTGTAAGTTTATTATTCACACCTCCCAATTTATTTCGAAGCCCCAATATATCCCCTTCAGTCCTAGATTGGCGATCATCATTGGGCGTGAACCGCTTAATAACAGAAGAAAGATCATCTATGAGAGGTGAGGTGTGTTTGAATATTATTTCTGACATATGTGACCCCAAACCTCTCGTCCTACCTCTGTGGTCCTTCCCAAAGGTTTGTGTGATGGCATCATTATCAATATCCACGATCGGGCTTGAATCTGACTGACTACTGATAGACTCTATTGATTTTAAAGTCTTGACCAAGTGAGGAGGGAATTTATTATCTTTGTCTTGTCTAGCATGCACGTACAAGTTGGACCTATTCGGTGTCTTTCCTTCATTCGGGCTACCTTTCGTAACGATCATCCACTCGTTCTTCAAATCTTCATAAGATTTCGAGCCAAGTCGATGGACATCAGTTTTTTTGGCCCTATTCTACTTATTTTTCTCCCTTTGTAGCATTTTGGAGTCCTTCGCCTCATTCTTCAGAAAATCATTCCATTAAGAGACTAGAATCTCAATTGTCAAAGGGACTTTATCTTTGATTGCCAAAATATCGGAGCTTGATGCTCCCTTAGGTAAATGCTTCTGCCTAAAGTTTCTCTAATATGTTCGGAGTTTTTTAGCAACCCAAGAAAGCACCTTATTTTTTGAGTTGGAGGAAAATGAAAATCGTTTACTGAGTTGCTCGTAGATGTCATCTTTAATAGCTTTATCTATGAGGTTTCAATTGTCAGCTCCTCCCACTCCCACTTTCATTTTGCCAAGGACAAACACTGAGCTTTAAACTGTTGAAAGTGATTCTTATCCCCCATGGGGTTATTTCCTAAAAGAGAGAACCCAATGGGCTTCTTCTCAACTGACCCGATAGTTTCAGGAGCGTTGGATGTGTCTATTGGATTAGTGATAGGAGTATCTTGCCTAATGCAACTAGGAGTAGGGGAGTGAACAGTTTCTGGAGTAGGGTAGTGAACAGTTGGTGGAGTTGAGTATTTCTCACCAATTGGTGATGAGAATTCTCCTTGTGGTTGTTGGTTGTTGTTGGTTGGAGCGTTGGTTCCATTACCGCCCGACATTATCTACAAAAATAATAAATTTAAATGTCTATCTATAATAATAGATGCGTAATTTCAAAGTTCAATATGAAAATATAATAACAAAACAAATTTTTTGAACATATATTATAATCTACCTGTTCATCGTAAGACTTTAACAAAAGTTCAATGTGTCTGATATCCATCCATTCTGGATTTGTATTTAAAAACCTACAGATTTTTTCACGTGGCCAATCAGGAGAAATTGTATCTATAATGGATGCGTAGATGTCGGCGACATGAACTCGAAATCTCATCCTCTTTAGCCTATTGACAAGATCGAGTTTGATGTGCATATATGGTGAGACATCGCAGTCTTCATCAATGCTCTTTGTACGTAATTTTATCCATAATGGGTGAATTTTTTTCGGCCTTCTCTATCAGCGTAAGCAAGATCAGTGCTCTTTCGGGATTACGTATGCGATATATATATTGTAAAGCTTCATCCCAACATTGTGGCAGGGAAAACAGAATACGATCGAACAAGTACTCTTGTTGGAAATGAACTCCACGGTTTACAAGGTAGTTAAATTGTTCGATCTTCCCATTCCCATACCAATAAATTGGAGTACTCACTTTATAAGGATCATTAATGAAAGAGGTATGAGTGCGGACCAATTGCAAACTCTCATACTCTTATTGCCATTGATTATCACCATGACTCATTTTTCCTGAGAATAATGACCGAGGGCGTGAATATGATTCCTATAAATAATGTCTATAATGAATCATTAACTAGTTATTGTGTATGAGGGTGTGGATATGATTCCTATAAATAATGGCTTTAATGAATCATCAACTATCAATTTATTATGTTTTGAATAACTACTTTTGTCATTTAACCCAACAATCCCTAAAATTAACCCTTATGTTTGGTATGTTTTTAATGGTTCAATATTTTTTTAATGGAGATGTGTTTTTTTATATTTCAGCCCCAAACTTAAAACAACAATTTCCATTTAATTAAAATTTTCCCTAGTTTGAAAATTAAACCAATAATATCCATTAAATTAAAATTTGCCCTAGTTTGAAACTTAAACCAGCATTAATCATATATATGTATTTTTTATAGAATACAGGCACAATACACACAATGATAATTTATACACACCTATGTACACAATACATGCACGTATACACACATGCACACACAGAAATACACACACGTATACACACACACATAAGCATACACATAAAAATACACACGCACAATTAAATAAATAACAAGGGTTTGAAAATACACACACACAATGAAATAATTAATAAGGTTTTGAGATTATATACACACGTATACATACACACAGAAATACACACATGTACACACACACACACATATACACACACAAAAAAATACACGCACATAATGAAATAAATAACAATGAAATAACTAGGGTTTGGATTATCTTTGAGATTTAGAGAATGAGAGAGCTTGAGATCGAGGGAAATGAAATCGTTGTAGAGAGGGAGGGAAATAAGTGTTCCGAAGTTTTCGAGGGGAATGAAAATTTGTTCTGTGTTTTTTTTACTATAAAGACCATGATCACGGCTTAGGGTCATGACCCCATGATGTGACCCCTTTATTTTAAGCACGTCAATGTGGAAACAAGGCCATGTTCACGGTTAAAAGCCGTGACTCAATCCTCATAATGGTCACTGTCCTAAGCCATGACTATAGTGGTGTGTATTTGGATCCCTGGTCACGGCCATGAGTTGTGACCCCATCCATGACCACATTTGGCGGGAAACTTGGCGCCATAATGGTCAAGGCTGGGTCACGGTTGTCAACCATGACCCATACGAGTCACAGTTAAAAGTTGTGACCACCTACAAGTCGATCTATGACCACACTGGTTATTGGAATTGGTCATGCTCATTTTGCATGTAGTCACGGCTTTGGGCCGTGACCAGCTAGTCACGGCTCTTGGACGTGACCCCTTTTCTGTGAGCATTTTTTATTTTTGGTGTAGTGTATGTCGTATACCGCTATAAGTCGTCGAAGGATTGAGGAAGCTAACATCTACAAAAGACGGATTCGAAATTTAAGTGGACTTCAACATTCATTCCCAACAAGATGATTTTGGTAAAATTATGTTTAAGTTTCATTTATATTTCATATTAAAAGTGCTAGAATATTTTTATGAAAGTTCAAATATTTTTTGTTTTATGAAAAATGGTTTTTGAATTTTTTTATAAATGGTTTTTATAAACTTAGTATTTTTCAAAAACATTTTCATATAAAAGTTTTTTGTAAAAAGTTTTCTAATCCTGTAACAGTTTTGCTTTATGAGGTTTCCAACTTTTTTCAAAGTCTAAAGACTTTTTGGGATCAGTGCCTCTATCGTTCAAACGACGAATCATCTTGTTCAAACGAGATGTTGTCTCACTCAAACGACATCGTATGTCGTCCGAACAACATGACTTTTAGGCTAACACGTCACCGACACAAATTCTGCTATATATTAGGTGTCAGACTACTTGTTTTCGGTGTGGAGAAACACTGCTTTTAACAGAATACATTTTTTAGTGTTTATTTTCTTCTCCAACAATTTAAAGGGTTCAAAGCTTTTGTTTTACAATTCACAAATCCCAATTACTTTTGTGTGAGTTGTTTAGTGGAACCCAAGATATATTTTCTGGGATTTTATCCTGCTAAACTAGGTGCCTTAGAAGAAATTGGGCTAACAATGAGTGCCACTTGTGAGAGGTACTGGGTTGATCGATTGCGTGTCGTAGGGAGTGCTATGGTATTTCTGGGCTGGCGACAACGAGTCGACACCTGTGGTATTTCGTATGTCAATTATATTTTCATTATAATTCGTGTAAACTGACTTTTACAAATTATAGTGGAAATAAAAGATTTTTACCCGAAAGGGTTTTTTCATAAAATCTATGTTTGTCAGCTTAATCATCGCATGGTTTAATCTATTAATTTCATTTGACACATAGATGCATGTTTAGGGGATGAATAAAATTGGTGTTTGGATTGAGCAAATTTACACATCCAATTAAATGCGTTTGATTTGGAAATTTGCGAATCCATTTGAATTAATATCGCACACGGCATTTTACATCAAGTTTCGTTGAGTTGATTTGTATCTCAAGACGACTTACTAAGACTTTTAGTGCTTAAGATTCACATTTTGACTTTTTATTTTCAGTAATCGAACAAAACAAATAATTTTAGATCATCAATGAATTTATCAATGAAGGAAAGTTTGATTTATTTTAACTCGGATTGATTTAAATCTCTTGAAAATGATGAATGACACAAAAATCTCACCGAGTTAAAACCTCCACATTTATTCGTTAAGCGTATTAACTTTTGCCTCAATATCCATTTTCGATCATATTGTATGGCTAATGTGTTAAAATTTTCATAAGTTGAGAGATCCATGAATTAATTCTATATTAAGAAATCGTTTCAATACTCAATTATAGTGAATTTTTTTTTGAATTTTTAAAATTTTTCTGATTTTTTTTTCAAAAATATCATCCTTACCCCCCCCCCCCCCCCCCCCCCCCCCACACACACACACACACAAAAACCTAAATTTTACATTGTCCTTAATGTAAGATCAAATAAAAATATGGACAAAGAAAATAATATAAAGAACTAAAATGATGATACATGTTAACGAAAAAAATAACAAAAAAAAAAAGAAAAATACAAAAATAATATACAAACCCATGACAATTACCATTATCACCATAAATTAATAATCGAAATAGTTGTGGATCATTCCAATTAATAAAATTTATAGCACTAAGTGCCAAAACATTATAAATTTGAGAGCATGACTGTGTAACAACCCATGACTTTGGAGACTGAGAAATTAAATTTTTGGGAAAATAAAATTTAATTAAATTGGAGAATTCTAAAATATGGAATTGAGGTCCAAAAATAGAGGATATTTCAAAGTATCCCGGATGATGATTTTAAGGGTACCATCAATCCCGGAAGGGTCAAGATAGTCAAAATGACTGTCATTGGGTTTTATTTCGGCTCCGGAATATTTTTAAGTCAGTTTGGCTCGAATTGGAGTAAACGAGTCATTTAAAGTGTGTATTAACATTTAAATTGGGTTTATTGTTTTAAAGGGGTTTAAAGGCTTACGGATTAAGCCTTCTCAATTAGATAAAGAGAGAAATAAAGAAGGAAGAAATAAAGAAGGAGAAAAGAGAGAGAGAGGAAGGAAGCTTGGAGATTCCCGGCCCAAACGCGACATCGAGGATGATTCAACCTCTACAAATCTGAGGCAAGTGTTTAATCTTGCTAAATAAGTTATTTGTGTATTTTATTTCATAATTTGTGGGTTAAAGAATTGATTTTTGGATATATTTATCAAAACCTAAGTTTTTGGTTTAAATCTTGAAATTTGAAGTTTACACATGGATTTATGGAATATAACTTGATGAAACTAGATGTAGGATGAAATTTGATGTTGGGAACATATTTGGATTGAGGAAAATTGGGTAGAAGTTGTATAATTTGGGTTTTGGAAGTTTTTGGTTTTGGAGAATATATCCATTTTCCTGGCTTTCTGAACTGGCCGAATCGATTCGGCCCCACCGAATCGATTCACCAGATTGCAGAAGCCTCAGGTCTTTAGGGCCAAATCGATTCGCCCCTAGCAAATCAATTCGGAAGGTTGCAAAATCTCAGGTCCCTTGGACCGAATCGATTCGGATGGGCCGAATCGATTCGCTGTTGGGCCGAATCGATTTGGAGGGGCCGAATCGATTCGGAAACAGGGCATTTTGAGAAATTTTCTTTGTGGTGATTTCAAACCCTTTTTGGTTGGATTTGTTGATTTGGGGGTCTTCTCAAATGATGTAAGAGGAATGTTTTTGGAGACACATAAGGGGTTTCTTACATATTATGATTTTGGGACTCCTTGGTATAATTAGGCAGAAATATGTCCATGTATGTATTAGAGTTGTGTATAGAGATTTTGGAGATACCTCGTTAGGGTTTAGAATCCTAATTATAAATCCAAAGTAAATTATAGAGACGATAGGGGGTTTAGAACTCCTAGAGGGAGAGTTGAGAAGGTATGTTGGGAAATTATAGGCCGATATTCATATTGAATCCTTATAGCGATAGGATTCTATTAAGTTATAATTGGGGACTAAAGAGAGAGAGGGGTCACGAATCCTTAGAAATGTTTAAATTAAGGAACAATTGGAAATGCGATAGGAGTAAGGGTTTGCAAGAACAATGGAACCTTAGACAAAATTTGGGAACGATTGGATCGTACTACCAACTAGAATATGAGGTTGTATAATTTTCGTTAGGATTGTTTACACATAATTAGGTGGAAATAATCACATGGGATTCCAACACTTGAAACAAAGTGGAATAAGTTGAGGTTTGTAGACTTTTGGTTAGGTGTATACCTTTAGTCAAAATTTGTATTAGAGGTTTTGATTTGCTCTCGGATATAGATGGTATGTATAGTAATGGTTTCCTACACCAAATTTTGGGTGATAACCTTAATGTGGTATATATAAGTATATATATATACATATGATTTTTGGGAGACTATTCATCATAAGAAAAAAATGATTGAATATGTTTCAAGTGAGAGATTGTATTCTCATATCGAGGTAAATTTAAAGGAAATTGTGGTGACGGCTTGTATATTGAGGATTATGTATACTTATAGTCGAGTGTACATAGATATCTTATACACATGAATGAGAATTAACTTGCATATATATAAATATGGATATGTGAATATATATGTTTATATATCTATATAGATATGAAAATATGGATATATTTATGTTGTGGACATATGTGGTATGGATACTTAAACCGTATATGATGGTTTAATGTTTAATTATATGATTGGATCATATGGATGTATATATATTATGCAAGTGAATGATATATATACTTATTTGGTTAAGCATACCCTGCACATGCTATCATTTGGAAGTTGCGCGCGTAGAGGGTGAGCATCCTGGCTAGAAAAGAAGGGTGTGGATATTCCCCAGGTCATAGTCGTCCCGTGTGTTATTATGTGATTTACATTTTTATATGTTTGGGATGAGATGTGGTGGGTATGTTTCGTCTCATTACTGGTTTGGAGCTATGACCGCTTCCCGGGACGTCGTGTGCGTGAGTTTACCACGATATGGGTGTCGTTTAGTCCCACCATGGTGGCCCCAGTATTGCTACGTGAGTCGGGCACTGGGAAGATGATAGCATTGATGCAGTTTTATCGACAATATATATAGCCGGGTATATTATTTGTGCGTGGCCATTGTACATCAGATATGATATGTACTCTTGGTCATGGGTATGGATGATGATGGTATATATATATATGGTTAGAATAAAATGCCTATATATATATATTTATATATCCTATAGACAAAAGGATATGGTATCGTTGCGGAGTACATCTTGGATGATTATGGTGTACTAGATTGATGGGGGTTGATGTATCGTATTTAAGGAATATTTCGGTTACATCATCCCAAGGATATTATTGGAGTTTTAGTAGTAGTAGTAGTGGTAGTATTATATTGTATACATGGCATTATGGATCTCTAGGATCGACATTGTCAAGGAGTAGTGTAACGGGGTGGTTCCTTGTTTGGATTTCGCTTTGCGAGACACCCCACGCATGAAACGCAGTGCAGTGTTGAGATTAGAGAAAAGTTATGCCAATTATGGTATGTACGGCATTATGGATCTCCATGATCGACATTGTCAAGGAGTAGTGTAACGGGGTGGTTCCTTGTTTGGATTTCGCTTTGCGAGACACCCCACGCACGAAACGTAGTACATTGTTGAGATTAGAGAGAAGTTCTGTCGATATTTATGTGTGGCATAATGGATCTCCAGGATCGACGTTGACAAGGAGTAGTGTAACGGGGCGGTTACTTGTTTGGATTTCGCTTTGCGAGACACCCCACGCACGAAACGCAGCGCAGCGTTGAAATTGGAGGGAAGTTGTGTCAATAATAATTTTGCATGCTTATTAATTAGAAATTAAATCATATGTTTCAACCCAAATGCATATTGGGTAACTTATATAATTTATAAAATGGTTAAATTATAAACCGGAATCCACTAAACCTAATAAGGCACATATGACTGAAAATAAATACTTAACTGTGTTTAGAAAAGGGGTGGGTTCTTGGGTTATGATAGGAAGGTAGATCTCGTGGGTATAGGCTAGGCCTATGATAAGTTAGGTTGTCCTACAAAAATGGGGGTAATTTAACTAAAATTGAGGACGCGAATAGGTGCGCGCCTTTAGATGAGAGGTGAGTTGGGATTCCACGAGAGTGCGATTCCACTTTAATTATGAAATAAGTGCACCGATATTTATTATGCACAGTTAACACACTTGCTAAATATTTTTCAAACTTGGGCTCTGACCCGTTTACTTTTCTCTCCTGCCTGTATATATATTTATATTTACAGGTGTCCTATCGCATGGATGCCAGATGACTTTCTATTCAGAGTTTTGGGAGCCGCGACAGGTGCGGACTGTTGCGGGATGTAGAATGTAGTCTCTTCCACCTTTGAAAAATTCTAGGTAGGATTCATGTTGTATATCGGGTTTGTACCCAAGGGTTGTTTATATATATTTATATTTATTTCCATTCCAGTTATTGTATTGGTTGTGACCCGACAGCTTATTCGGGTCTACTTTTTGTAGTATATTCTGTTGTAGTTATTTATTTCATTTTTATTCTAGCATTTCATTTATCTTAGCTCTCTCATGCATCTTTCTTTTCTTGATTAGTAGTGTTAGTTTGTTGTCTGATGCATATTTTCTTTAATTTTAACATCTCGCCTATATGATATCGGGTAGTTAGTCCTATATTATATAGTACCGATAGTTGATGTTGAGACTGGACCATCTGAAACTCCTAATTTAATATAGTATAGGGTTGGCCACCCGTTATTATTTTAGGCGGGGTGTTACAGACTGCATAACACAAATTTCAGCCTTAAATCCATGGTCATAATGGTGCACACCGATATCATCAATAATAAACAAATTTGAATCACATGAATCATATGCCGATACATCACATGGGGATAATAAATTGCAATAAGGATCTAAATATTTACTATCCTTTTTTTGAAAATAGTCACATAAAATCGGGGATGCATACTCCACTCCTAAGTGTGAGACTTTATGAAAAGCGTGGGAAGAAGATGTATCACAAGCCGATACACTCTTTATAAAAAATAGGAGGGCCGTCATAAATACTTGAAGTATCACTAAAATTGGATGAAGAATCCTCAAATAAATTTTTCCACATATAAAAATAGTATTTTTCTCAATTAAATTAGTAGAAAATCTCGACAAAAATCAACATCCAAATCATCACAAGTATGACATGTGTCAAGATTGTCAATTTTTTTCCCCTCACAAAATTGATTATCCCCATTTAATTCATGATTATTTTTAGAAATAGCATCATTATACCATTTGTTTATCTATTTCCAATGGATACACTTTGGTGGACAAATAGTAATTAAAGGGTTTGGATTCTTATCATACCTCCTTTAATTTTTAAAATGATTACTGACCCATCTGACTCAAATTGGCATACGTAGTCATCTAAATTTTCAGTATTTTGTAAAACCACGTCCACAGGATCAATAGATGAATATGAGAAAGATGACAAAATAACAATATGAGTATCACCCATTGTAATTTACAATACATGAAATTTTTATTTTTTTATTTTTTTTAGAATGCAAAAGCAATTATAATCGAGTCAAAACCATGTAAACTAACACAAAGCAATTTTGATTTGTCTAATTAGACAACTCCTACTCTTTGACAAGGGAGAATTTAAAAGACGATCAACTACGGTTATCTCCTCAAATTCCGATTTTACCTCCAGGTAGGTGGTCGGTGCGAAAACTCATTAAAAAAATACCAATTCTATACAAGGTAAAACGGAATCAATTTGACAAGTTCGTGTTGGATTAGCTTTTAATTCTAGCCTCGTTAAGATTTTTCTTACGAGCTATGCGATAACCTAAGGAAAACGTAAACTTGATTTTAAATTAAATGTGATGGCTCGGGATATGCAAATGCTTGGTTGATTAGTGATTTTCGAGCCAAGGAACGGTGATGAAATTCCCACCTTATCTTTTATACGTTTTTTGATTTTTTTTTTTTGAAATTTTTACAAACAAAAATGAGAAAAGTAAAAAAAAACTTGTTCGAAAGTCACAACTTCTTTTAAAAAAAAATCGAACAAATCCCCTGCAACAGCGTCAAAAACTTGTTATCAATTTTTTATAAAATACTGCAAGTGCACGGGCCATTATAGAATAACAAGTGTAAGTATGGGTCGAACCCACAGAGATTTGTCAATTTTAACTTTTAAAAGAATTACAACTATCCAACTAGATCAAATGAAGTAGAGAATAATTATGAACTGCACTAAATAAAAGCAACTACGATAAAAGAGAGTAATACAAGATATTTGTAAAAAATTAGGATTCGGGGTCCATTTATCACGTAACTAATATTGAACATTAATTTAATGTTGTCATTCCCTTTTTATAACTGAAATTAAACCGACTCTCGTCGTGTTTAATTCGAAAAATATGAAAGTTATGTTCGAAATATTTTTAACGTCTCTAAAAGATGGCTATAAAATCCCTATTCTCTTAGAAAATACATGTTTTAAAGTTGCAAATGTATTTAAGCATGAACTGTCAAAATAATCAAAGTGCAAGCATAATCAATCAAAAATTACTATTTTTAAATATCAAAACATGATTGACAAAATAATTTTGAAGGTTTTAAAACACACTCTCACGTCGTTTTAAAATGAATACCAAATATTTGATAACAATTAAAACGATTAGGGAATAAATAACGATTAAATTAACATGACAATATTAGCTAACTATGATCAACTTCACTATAATCCTAATAGAAGAATCAAGCTACCATAATGAAAGAGAAATTGCAAGAATAAGTGGATATTTTCATTAATAAAACAAACTTACAATAAGTTCTCTCACAGTAATCTTCAATCCTGTAAAAAAATTGATAATAACTTGGCCCTCAAATTAATTACAATCTTTTAAAAATGGCTCTCCCTGAAATTTCCATTAAAATTTTAAGCCCGAGATACCTTTTTATAGGATAAGTAGTGAGGTCTTTGAGTTGCGGTTCGACTCTCCCTGATTCATCGAATAGTGTTAGAAGCTACCTCTCCACTCTTTAATCTATGGACCGGGATAAATGACAGAATTTCCTCCCGCTCGAAAACTCTTATCTTTTCTTGCTGAACACGCATGCCGAGTTTCATCCAAATCGGAGAATATAAATTCTCAACTTTTTTTACAAACAACTTTTTTCGAACGACCGTAAAAATCATCTTTTTCTTGCCTTTTTCAAGTTGATCATCAATTTGCATCAAATTACATCATTACCTGCAAAATTCTCACAAGGCAACTTTTTTCACAAATTAGCACAAGAATATTATAAAATTATCAAAGTTCCCATTTTTTTACTTAAAATTGCCATTTTCAATCCAAATTCAATTATTATTGCATTTTGTTTTTCTTTTTTAATAAAATGATTCTAAGAACTTATTAAATAAAATAAAATGGGACTAACAAAGTATAATTTTTGGTATAAAATATACAAAATAATGCACTCATCAATGTTAATATTTTTTCACATAATATTTAGTTATTTGTGTTGCTTAAACCAAGAAAGCCACGTTCCTCATTTTATATCATGTAGTATTGAACTCATATTTCTAATTCATACTTCTAAGAATATTCTGAAAATCAGTTGCAAAAAATTAGGGCATTATGAATCATTTAGCATTATTTTTTCCTTTTCGCAAGATAAAGTTTTATCTTGTTATCAAAATAATTCCTGAATAAAGTTTCTCCACACTTGAATAAACACCCCATGAAATGAATAAAAAAATACAAAATTTATAGGTGCATAACATTTATGGCACGATGAATGACACGAGGGCATTGTAGATGTGGTGACAATTAAACTCAACACAAAATAACAAGCAAAAGCAATCACCAGAATAAATAAAGAACTGAAAGGAATGACAATCACACACAACACAAAGTGTACGTGGTTCGGTAAGAAGGCCTATGTCCATGGTGGTGTTCTCAATATTATATTTCTCTAAACTTCGAGGGAGCGTTTATAGAAAATAATGCATGCCCTTTGCCCCGGGCTGAGGGTTTATTATATACATATTCTTTCAGAGAGTGGGGGAATAGGACTCCTCCACACTAGCCCATAATCCCTAAAGTATCTCTGAAGAGATATATTAGGAACTGACTGGGTCCAAACTGAATTGGCTGAGGCGTGGGGCCTTTAGAATTTGGGCCGTGTTAAATTGGTCTACTCGTCTGGGCCAAAGTGACAAATCGAGGTACCCACAATTGCCCCTAAAATTTTTGAGTCACAATTTGGGCTCAATAATTTTAAACGATTTTCCATGATGGCATTTTTGTATTTTGTGTAACATTTTTGAACTAAAGCGCCCTTCCCGAACTGACTGAGGCGACAGATTGCCTTATTTCTGGTGCATCATGATTAGAAAGGTTTAAATCATTTCGGAGAGGTCATTCCCTGAATCATTGCTTCAATTCCTTCGCATTCTCTCAATTTCTCCAAGATTTCACTGTAGCTCTTCTTACTTCCAGGTCTCGTCTCCTATCTTCAAGATTTTTTCACACCTTCTCATCGTCATTGCTTACGACTTTGCCTTGTCCCAAGTTGACTCTTTACATCATAAGTTTTTCTCACTTTCCTCTTTTTTCTTTTGTTGTTGGGATTTATTCATATCCACTACTAGGGTTTTTCCACATCGATGACAAAAATAGGCAATAGGTCAATAACTGAATTTAGGAAGTTCTATAACATTCCAAACTGGGTTGACATCAAATGTGCCCCCATTCCTCGTAATGTCAGAGACATTGAGGACGGTCACTGGATACATGTTCTCTTGTTATCCCAGGGGTCTTACTTTTCCCCCAAATAACTTGTTTTTGCACTTTTTTGGTTACTTCGATATAGTTCATGCATAGTGCTCGCCCAACGTTTGGAAAATTGTCAATGGTGTGCATAGAATTAATCACCTCTATGGCACCAATCTAGGGCTTACTGAAATATTATTCTGCTACTCTTTCTCTCTAACAAGCTCTGGTCTTCTTTACCTCAAGGCTAGGAGTCCTGATAGGGTATGGGTAGTAAATTTACCTGATTCCCATAAGGACTATTGGCATGAGGGTTTTATTGCCAGAAATTGGCAGTTCCCTCCCTATACTGAAGGGTAGAGGTCTGGGAGATTTTTGATTCCCTTTTACGGGGAGGAATACATAGGTAGGTGTGGTTCTTATTCTTCTTACATATTCTCTGCTCATGTATGGATTTTCTCATATCTTTCTCTCTCTCTTTTTCCAGCGAAGACAAAGAACTCAGAACCAGATCTTCGTGAGATCAGAGCCGCTGAGCTGGTTAAGGCATGGAAAATTAGAGAGCTCTCAGCTGACGGTGAGCATCCTCGATCTGCTACATTTCTTTTGGAATACAGTAACATTGGGTTCAGTTTCATCACACGGCCTATGGATAGCATTCCTCAGCTAGACATCACAAAAGAGGTTGTTGTCGACCCAACCCAATTGGATAAAGAGGAAAGAAGTTCTGGTGAGGAGAGTGAGGGTGCCAATAGGGGTGGTGTTGAAGGTAATTCTAGTGAGGAGATCTATAATAGTGAAGAATATTCCATCTTGGAGGAGGGTTCCGAGGCTCAAGAGTCTCGAGAGGATTCAAATAGCTCCAACAAGGAAGACATGGCTCCTCCTAAGAAGAATTTGATCCAAGATAATGATGAAGATGATGTGCTTCTTTCTTATCAGCCGAAGAAGCAGAAATATGACAGTGGGGATATTGCCATTGGTTCTCAGTCTGCTACCCATGATCATGAGAAGGAGGAGGAGGAGGAGCTGGTGAGAGAGATGGAGAAAAAAAAGGAAGGGGAGAAGAAGAATATGGAGGAGATGAAGAGAGTTGAAAAGGAGAGGAAAGAGAGAAGAAGAAAGGGGAGAGTGGAGGTGAGGACAAAGATGGGGAACTCTCTGGTGCTCGTTTCCTCTTTTCCCGAAGAGGCTTCTGTTGCCCTCTCCCCTCAACTGGCTATAAGGTTGCTGGAAAGAGCAGTTTTATCGGCTGACCGATAGAAGGCGATGGAGACTGACCAGTTCGCCCTGAAGGCGAGTCAGAGGCTAGCCTTGGTAAATCTTCTTTTACTTTTCTATTCTTACAATATTCTTCCCAATACTTCTCTTGCTAACATTTCTCTTCTCTACAGTTTGTGACCGATTTTGCTGTCCTCTACCGCAGTCGCGATGAGCTGGCGAGGAGGAATGCCGAGTTGGAAAGAAAAAATGATGAGTTGAAGGACAATTTGAAGACTGCCAATGATGCCCAAAATTCTTCCAATCTTACCATGACTGAAGCCAATCGAATAAAGGAAGTGGTGACCAAGAAGCTCGAGGAGTTGAGGTAGTCCTATGACATGGTCTGCACAAGCAAGTTGGCTGTGGTAGAGGAGAACAAAGTGCTCGCAACAAAAGTGAATAAGGTGGAATATGAGGTTGCTACCCTTAAGGAGAACTCATATAACTCTTAATGGGTCGCTGCGTACGAGGATACTGATGTTCAGATTGACTACATTATCCTGTTGAACTTCAAGAAGGGTTGGAACAAGGCTCTCTTAGCTGCTGAGGTGGACATTAACTCTCCACTCTTTGATACGCATGATCCTGGCCCTAAGCCTGTTATGGATGAGGTGCCTCATCCTACTGCAAATAAGGGTGCCCCTACTGTTCTGACCACCACTGCTGAAGAGCCCCTTAACTAGGAAATGGCGATTGCTCCGTCTGAGGGAGGTACGTCTGGAGTTGCTACAAATAAGGGGAAGCAACCAACAACCTTAGAGAAGACTGAGGTTGCCAGCTAGTCCTGCTTAGGGAAATTCTTTGTATTTTTTGCCCTTGTTATTCTTTCCTTTTTTTTGCTAATGTACTTAGAATCTTCCTTTTAATGAAATGGAATCCTTTTATATTCTGCGTACTGATTTCTTTATCCTTCAATGCTTTATATGGTTTGTATCTCATTAATGTTGATGATTATATACCTACTACTTCTAAACTAGGATAGATTCTTAGTCCTGATGCGAGCCATCAAGGTCGTAGGGATTTTGTAAGGATCTGTAAATCCTTGCGATCAAGGAATAGGGAGTATAAGGACCAGTCATAGCTCATTGCCAAGCTGAAGGATATGCTCCAAGAGATGGAGGAAATCGGCGCTTCTGTTCAAGAAGAGGTGGACGCTCTGAAGGCAAGGCTCTTGGATGCCTCAGAGGTTAATCAATTTGGAGAGCTGCTTCAGCAAGAGAATAAAGCTCTGAGTAGAGAAGTCTCACGACTTCGGGAGAATATGCCTAGTATTGCTCCTCAAGTTCTACGTGGTTCCTCTTCATCGTCTAGATGGCGAGCTGGTACAGGTGACTGCGGTTTAACTAAGGAGATTAACGAGCTTCGAGGAGATGTTCATTGGGAATACGTCATAGCCATCGGTCTCCACAGATATGTCACCCTGTTGAGGCATTTGTTCAAGAAAGTTCCTCGGGGAGTGTGAGCTGACGGTTGTGATCAGGGATGGACTGATGCTCCGACAAGGATGGGGGAGGTTGAAGAGCTATCCTTTATTAGGGGATGGTTGAATGCTCTCAGGGAGCTAAAGGTCCCAGGAACTCAGTTGATTCGTGTCGAATAATGCACATATATACCCTCGAAACTTATGCATTTTAGCGCCCTCGGGTACTTTAATGCCTATAAGTATGCTCGTTAATCAAACAACCTCCGTTTTATAAGTTTGGGCACATTTCGATTAAGTTTCATCACGATTCGCACGTTCAGGGGAATTTTTATAATTTTACACTTTGGGATTTTTGCCCGAAATCTTCATGGAAGTTGTAGCCCTCGGGCCAAGCTTTGTGTGGCCGTAAATGGTGCGCGAATCGGAGTTCGAACGAAGGAAACACGGAGCTTTAATCGGAAAGAATTATAAAAGATTCATTAACAATTTAAATAATTCCATCCATGTCCCTTTTCTTCTTTAATAACAAATCCATTAATTCCATCTATGTCCCCAAAACGTTTTTCTAGTAAATGAAGATGACGATTTGGCCCTAGGCTCGGGTTTTGGGTTCGTTCGAATTCGGGACTTTTGTCCGAAATTGGAGCTTGATTATTATCCACACGTGCATATAGGTCGGTTGGCTCGAGTTCACGGGTTCTTGGAATACCCATTTTGGGCATTTCCAAGCTTTGGCCATTAATGGTGGGTTTTGACATTTTCATGGAGGTTGGACATGGGTGGACTCGATTTTGGCCATTGATGGCATGGGTGAGTCTTGATTTGAGTTCGCAGGTGGGCGATTTCTATTGCAAATGTGGGTCTTTGATTTTTGGCCATGGATGGTGCTGCGTGGCTGGAGCTGCTGTGCGTGGTCGACCGGTCATGCTCCGGAGGGCGACCGCTGATTCGATTTTGGCCTTTGATCTGAGACAGTGTGCTCCTCCCATGTTCACCGGTCGACCGCATTTTGGTTGCCGGTCGACCGGTCCCCTGTTTTGTTCGTTTATTGCTGTTGCCACTTTCTTTTTCTTTTTCTTTTTTTATTTTCTTTTTCTTTTTTCTTTTTATTCCTTAATTAGGAGGCTTATCCTTATTTCTTTTCTTTTTTCTTTTTCTTTCTTTCCTTTTCCCAACTTAGTATAAATAGAAGATATATCTCATTTTTAGAAAATATCATGTAATAAATTAGATTTTTAGTTCTCTTCTCTCTTAGAACCTAGGGTTTGATATATTTGGGGATACTTTGTTGGAGATAACCCCTCTCCTCATTTTCCACCATTAATGTAAGTGTTACTATTCATAATCTCCTTTAAGTTGTATTTGCTTTATTTTCCATGCTTAATTAATTTTCATGCCTAGATAATTTTAGTTGCTAATTAGTGGTGTGCTTTAATTAATTAGTTAATTTATTTATGTCATTTAATATGTGTAGGGGCTAATTTACATTAGGGTGCGATTAATGGAACTCACGTAGGGTTGATTTGTTGCTTCGCTTTGGTGATGGAGATTTATGTATTTATTTCGAGTGCGTTGTCCTACTTTTTACGCCTAGAAAATTTAATGGTGTATATCATGTATGCGCCGTATTTATGACCTTGCATGCATAATTTTCGGGGTATTTGTTGACGCCAAAATCTTATTAGTCTTTTATGCGAATTTAGGGGTGTGACAACTCTTAATTTAATTAATTGACGAAACGAGATGCAATCCTAATAATTCGCAGTCCCATGTAACCATTTATACGCATTAATTCAATTTGAGGGATATTAGTCGCATCCTATAGTTTTTATTCATTTTGTTAATTTAGTTTAAATACACTCATGCCTAGTTTATCTTTTATTTCTTTTTTTTAAAAAAATACCTTTTACACTTTTATTTAGAAGTATTAAACAAATTAAATTCTAACAACTCGTCTCTGTGGATTTTCGATACCCGGACTTGGCCGCTATACTCACCTATTGAGTATAGTCATAAGTTTAGGTTTTTGTATTAAGGCGGTGAATAGAAAACAACGATCAGCGTTTGACACGCGCTATTTTTCACCCTTAATCAAAATGGCGCCGTTGCCGGGGACTTGATGTTTTAGAATTTATTTGATTTAGTATTTCATAGTATTTTCTTTCTATTTGTATTATTTTTTAACCTTTTTGCAGGACTTCCACATTTGACCACTTAGAAAACGCTTGAATTTTTCCCGTGCGCACCTACTTTGTGGAATTCGCCACTTCGAGCCATTTTTGGGGTAAGCATGTCTTATTCCAATTCTTTCGGTAATCATTGTTATAATTCTCAAAATTCCTGCAAACCTATGACTTTCGGTGAATACTTAATTTCCCAAAAATTTACAAATTCAAATATTACTTTGGGCGAGTATAACGAAAGTCAAAATTTGGGTTATTGGAATTTTGATGATGATGATAATGATTTTGGACCTTTACCTCCTTATAATAGGAATTTTGAAACGAATTCGAATAGTTTTCAAAATTCCTATAATAATGAGTTTTCGTTTAAGTCCGATGGTAATTTTCAAAGTTACCATTTTCATGGATCCGCACCTCGACCTATGACATTCGGTGAGGGTTTGCATATGTATGAAAATGAGAAAATTGAAAATCGTTATCGGGAAGAAAATCGTTCGTGTGAACATGAGTTGGATTTATTATTTGAGTCCGACGACGATTTTGCTTCCGAGACTTTCGAAGTCAAGGAATATTTTGAACCAAATGAGGTACTTGTGCCTACTTTGGAACAAACCATTCTAGACTTTGCCCATCGCGTAATAGATATTGAAAGCGAGGATGAAAATGATGTAATATCTATTTGCAATGAAATGATTTCTTCTTTGGCCCCCAAAGAAGAACATTTCATTGAAAATGATATTATTTCATTCGAAACTCAAACTTCATGCGATGATGATTCATCTCATGAGTTTGAATTTCATTCATCCCCATTTTCATTCTCTATTATCCCACTGGAACAAGTGTTTTAAACCCTATCTCCAATGAGAAGTACTTGCTCGAGTCGCCTTCCACGATCGAATCCGTGCCTTCGTGTGCGCCACCTCCCATTCCAATTTCAAAATCATTGGGAAGATATTCGGCTTTTCTCGGTCCCCACATATTTTTGTCACCCGTTCAATACAAACCCCCCATCGTCCCTCCAAAACTTTTAATTGGCGATGTTTCATTTCTTCCGCCTTACACATGCCTTCCGTTATTCAAACGGAATTCATATTTTTTGGAGGGCATGCTTTTATGTGAGGGTACACTGATTATCCTCCAAAGTCAAATTATTTTTTCAGTGGACCCTCAGCTATTTTGACTTCTAGTGTATAGTTATAGTGAGGTCTAAATAGTAGGTTGTATATAGTTAGCTTTGTTTCGTTACTTTTTTCTTTCCTTTTAATTTAGTTTAGTTTAATTAGTTAACTTTTCATTATTTGTTTTTGCTATGCTCGGTACTAACTTGTTTTGTAAATTCTTTGGACTTGTTCTTATGGGAATTGCTCCACTTTTGGGTAATATCGCTCTTTTCCTCTCTTTGACTTGGTTCTTAATTTAAATTGAGGACAATGTCAAGTTTTAAGTTAGGGGGTGTGGGATATTCTATCCATTTTATTATTTAGTCCATGTTTTTGCTCACATGTTAGTTACTTAGTATGCTTTTCTTAGAAAAATTAAAAATTTCAAAAAGATTTTCTTTCTTTTTTCTCCTTTTTTAGGCATTTTGCCTTTGTTTTCGATGATAAATTTCAATAATTGTCCGATCCAATAGAGAACCCAATGATGCATGTTCTTGATTTTAGAAGTTATTAGACTTTAGTCTCGATTATTGATATTGTGAATAACTTCATGAATTAAACTTTAATCCCATGAGCACATGCACTTTTATGGTTATATTGATTTGGTTTAAGATTTTTATAACTCGGTAATCTTTTATTGCATTGTATATACTTACACCGAGTAATCTTTGTACCTTTCGTCGTTTGTGAGTGTATACACTATTCTTTTCTCCTTGAAAACGTTGATTTCGTTGGTAATCTCTCTATTCTTTCATTTCACCGGTCATTAATTGAGTTCATACTTGAAATATGTTACTTGATCATGATTTTCATATATTGTTTTGATTCGAGAATTGCATAAACTTTGTGAAATGATCATAGGCCCTCTTTGTCATATCACCCATATTAGCCTTGACCTCACCCTTATATGTTTACCCTCGTTTACCCCTTTGAGCCTAAATATAGCCTTTCGTTTCATAACCCCTATCTGATAACCAACTCTAAATTGGAGTTATAAACCATACATACACTTTCCATACCTTTGTTTGGAATGTTACTTGAGATTGAATGATGTTGTTATGATGTCGGTTGCAATTTAGGCATATGAGAGTTTGACAAGTAAAGAAAGAAAGTAGTGAAAAAAGTGAAGAAAAAGAGAAAGCAAAAAAAAACAAAAGAAAACAAAAGAGAAAATGAGAAAAATAAGAAAAGAAAAAGAAAGAGAAGTTTGTAAATGTTGTATATAATTCAATAATCTTTAATTACTCTCCCCGATGATATATCTAATGCCTTTTTGGAACTTGTTTTCTAATTTTGATATTGTTCGCATTTTCCCATTATCCCGAGTTTTCATCCTGAACACTTTGAATCCGTACATACATTCCCTCGTTTCGTACTCTAGCCTAGCCTACATTATAACCCTATACAAGTCCTATGTGATCTTAAGTAGATGTGATTCAAAGTTTTAAATAGTTTTGATAATCTGTGAAAATGCATTTCGCCTCCTTTAATTAGCGGTATCTTTCATTGAGATTACAGTTTTTAATTTCATATATTGCGTTCTTCGTTTGGGACATGTGTGCGGCCTAGTTTCCATTTACATTTACTCTTTATGCCCGCATGTTCCGTGTGTTACCTCCCTGTTTCGAGTGAATTCGCTTGATGAGCGTAATTCCTGTGAGGATTGAATATATGCTTGCTTTAATTTAGTATCCGGTTTATATAAGTTTTTCGTCAAATCACACTTTTCATGTGCTCGCTCCCCTCCCACATTTTAAGGTTTCAATTCTATAAGGTGCATTCTATAATGTTAATGATTCGAACTTTTGTGTGAATTCATTCACTTTGCTAATAATGCGTATGAAATCTTTTTCGTTGTTGTTGGGATTTTTGCATGTTGATTGGGCATATTTTGAGGAAACCACATGATGTATGTGGGTATCATCCTTGAAAACCCTCACGAGACGACACTCGTCCACTAGGGTAACCTAGGGGTTTAATGCCTTATTGCATATGCTAAATGCAATCGTGTTCCCTACGAAAGTGGCATTTATATTTCGATGCATATATACATGTGGTGATTTTCTTATAGTTCTTCTTGCGTTGAATTTCATTACTAGGGACTAGCAATGTGTAAGTTAGGGGGTGTGATTCGTATCGAATATTGCACATATATACCCTCGAAACTTATGCATTTTAGCCCCCTCAGGGACTTTAATGCCTATAATTATGCTCGTTAATCAGACAACCACCGTTTTATATGCTAAAATATTATTTGAGGTATAATTGAGCTTTTATAGGTGTTAAAGTGCTTAGTATGAAGTTTGGGCACGTTTCGATTAAGTTTCGTCGCGATTCGCACGTTCAGGGGCATTCTTGTAATTTTACACTTTGGTATTTTTGCCCGAAATCATCACAGAAGTTGTAGCCCTCGGGCCAAGCTTATCGTGGCCATAAACGGTGCGTGAATCGGAGTACGAACGAAGGAAACACGGAGCTTTAATCGAAAAGAATTATAAAAGATTTATTAACAATTTAAATAATTCCATCCATGTCCCTTTTCTTCTTTAATAACAAATCCATTAATTCCATCTATGTTCCCAAAACGTTTTTTCAGCAAATGAAGATGGCGATTTGGCCCTAGGCTCGAGTTTTACTCGGGTTTTGGGTTCGTTCGAAATTCGGGACTTTTGTCTGAAATTGGAGCTTGATTATTGTCCACACGCGCATATAGGTCGGTTGGCTGGAGTTCACGGGTTCTTGGAATACCCATTTTGGGCATTTCCAATCTTTGGCCATTAATGGTGGGTTTTGACATTTTCATGGAGGTTGGACATGGGTGGACTCGGTTTTGGCCATTGATGGCATGGGTGAGTCTTGATTTGAGTTCGCAGGTGGACGATTTCTATTGCAAATGTGGGTCTTTGATTTTTGGCCATGGATGGTGATGCATGGTTGGAGCTGCTGTGCGCGGTCGACCGGCCATGCTCCGACAGGCGACCGCTGATTCAATTTTTGCCTTTGATCTGAGACAGTGTGCTCCTCCCCTGTTCACCGGTCGACCACATTTTGGCTGTTAGTCGACCGGTCCCGTGTTTTGTGCGTTTATTGCTGTTGCCACTTTCTTTTTCTTTCTTTTTTAATTTTCTTTTTCCTTTTTTTTATTCCTTAATTAGGAGACTTATCCTTATTTATTTTCTTTTTCCTTTTTCTTTCTTTCCTTTTCCCAACTTAGTATAAATAGAAGACATATCTCATTTTTAGAAAATATCATGTAATAAATTAGATTTTTAGTTATCTTCTCTCTTAAAACCTAGGGTTTGATATATTTGGGGATACTTTGTTGGAGATAACCTCTCTCCTCATTTTCCACCATTAATGTAAGTATTACTATTCATTATCTCATTTAAGTTGTATTTGCTTTATTATCCATGCTTAATTAATTTTCATGCCTAGATAATTTTAGTTGCTAAATTAATTAGTGGTGTGCTTTAATTAATTAGTTAATTTATTTATGTCATTTAATATGTGTAGGGGCTAATTTAAATTAGGGTGCGATTAATGGAACTCACGTAGGGTTGATTTGTTGCTTCTCTTTGGTGATGGAGATTTACATATTTATTTCGAGTGCGTTGTCCTAGTTTTTACGCCTAGGAAATTTAACGGTGTATATCATGTATGCGCTGTATTTACAACCTTACGTGCATAATTTTCGGGGTATTTGTTGACGCCAAAATCTTATTAGTCTTTTATGCGAATTTAGGGGTGTGACAACTCTTAATTTAATTAATTGACGAAACGAGATGCAATCCTAACAATTCGCAGTCCCATGTAACCATTTATATGCGTTAATTCAATTTGAGGGATATTAGTCGCATCCTATAGTTTTTATTCATTTTGTTAATTTAGTTTAAATACACTCATGCCTAGTTTATCTTTTATTTCTTTTTTTTTTAACAAAATACCTTTTACACTTTTATTTAGAAGTATTAAACCAATTAAATTCTAACAACTCGTCTCTATGGATTTTTGATACCCGGACTTGGCCGCTATACTCACCTGTTGAGTGTAGTCATATGTTTTGTTTTTTGTATTAAGGCGGTGAATAGAAAACAACGATCAGCATTTGACACGCGCTACTTTTCACCCTTAATTGAGAAAGCGTGCGAGAGACTGTGTGATAATTGATTAAATTCGCAACTTTCTACGTTGGCACACTTATTTAATTAGTGTCTATTTTTAAACCAAAATAATTCATCCCTAAATCATTCAACTGCGTGTGTGCATGTGTCAAACCATAAAATAAATAAAGCATGCGACACAAGCTTAAGGAAAAATACCCGAAGGGGCAAAACCTTTTATTTCACTATAATTTTGTAAGAAAATGGCTTACACGTAAAATTGTGGAACGTGAAGTCGTTGAGGCAGATGTGGGACACATTAATGGAGATGTTGAATGCTTGATTCCCGGAATTCGGATAGAGGCCGTCATGTGAGATCGTGAGGTGACGTGCCAAATGTAGCGGCGTACGACATACACAAATGTAACATGTTGGACATGAGAAAAATGTCCTTACATTAATCATCAGTACTCTGGTATCGTCATGAGATCTCCCCTTCAACTTTGTTGTTTACACCCTTCAAGAGGGATGATCAGTGGGTCCCCATAGATTCTATCCTTAGGCAGCTACTGGAGCCAAATGCAAATGAAGTCAAGTAAGAGTTAGCTCCTCACCAAGATGATGGCCGAAGAGCGCAAGTAGCTGATTATCTTGCTCGGAGGCCTAATCCTCATTAGGATATATTTAATTCAACTAATGTAACTCTTTGTAAATGCAGTGAAGTAATAAAATAATTATGTTTTGGGCGATTTGCCGACTAAACATGTGTTGCGTGAGTATCCACTTCATTGATTTCTTGTTCGATTATCTTGGGCTTTAGCCGACTAGATTTGATATAGGTAGAGTTATGTTATTGCGTGAGTGTCCTCCTAGTCCAGTATGCTTATAAGATACCATTCTGCCCTACTTTACCTTTTAGGTCGTGTCGTTACACTCCCTTCGCCCTGAGTGTGCCAATGGTGAGGATACACCTGGCGTTGGATGTTCTATCCGAGAAGGTTTTTTAAGCCAAACGAATATCGTTTGGCGACCAATTCGAGTTGGCCGAGTTGCCTAAGGGTCTCTTGTAGGGCTTCGTATATTGCCAAGGGAAATGCTAAGGGGTTGTTCGTGTTAAATGAGGAAAACTTGAGGAGGGTAATACCCTGCTTATATGTGTTAAGGGGGAGACTGTCACTTGGAAAAAGTGCACAAGTTATAAAGTACCAGAAAAAATCAACACTTCATAGAATGCCACTGCCAAATAATATTTTATTAAGCAGAAAAGAATAATTGCCAATTTTCAATATTTTAATGAAAGATTAAAATAAAAACCTAAAAGTAGAATTTCTTTAAATTGGTTGCGTTCCAAGATCGAGTTATCTCCCTGCCCTCTAGCGTTTCTAAGTGACAGGCTCCTTGCAGGTTGTCCCTTATCACCTTGAATGGTCCCTCCCAATTTGGTTCTAGCTTATCATCTGATAGTTTTACTGCGCTGCCAAGAACTTTCCTTAGGACGTAGTCCCCAACTTGGAATGCTCTTGGACTGACCTTCTTGTTGTAGTGCTTTGCTAGCTGTTGCTGATAGCCTACTAGCTTCACTAGATCCAACTCTCTGCGTCCCTTAGCTAGGTTAATTTCAGCGAGTAATGCTACATTATTTTGGCCTTGGTCCACTAAGGTGGACCTCATGGTGGGGAGGCCAGCTTCCAATGGAATGATTGCCTCCATACCATATGTTAATGAGAATAGGGTTTCCCCGGTTGCTCACCATGGGGTAGTGCGATAAGCCCATAAGATATGTGATAGCTCACACACCCATGCCCCTTTGGCTCGCTCCAATCGCTTCTTCAATCCATCAATCACTGTTTTATTGGAAGCTCCAGCTTGTCCGTTGCTTCGAGGGTATGCCATCGAGCTGAAATGGTGCCTGATCCCGTGGTCGTTACAAAAACCCTGGAAGAGGCCACTTTCAAACTGGGTTCTATTATCAGTGATGATGATCCTAGGGATCCCAAAGCGGGTGATAATGTTCTTCCATATGAACCTCATCATATTCGCGTCTCTGATGTTCTCCAGTGTCTCTGCCTCTATCCATTTGGTGAATTAGTCTGTCGCGACCAACAAATACTTGCGATTACCGACAGCGGTAGGAAGAGGGCATACGATGTCCATTCCCCATTGGGCTAAAGGCCATGAACTAGTAAGTGATTTTAGGTCGCTGAACGGCTGGTGAACCATAAGAGCGTGTAGTTGACATTTTTTGCACTTGCGAGCATATATCCCAGAATCCTTCTGTATGTACGACCACCAGTAGCCTCCATTCATTGCTCGGAAAGCCAACGACCTACCCCCAATATGAATCCCACATATTCCCTCATGGAGCTCATGCAGAACTTGCTCTACGTCCTTCGGGTGAACACATTGGAGGTAAGGACCAGTGAAAGATATTTTATACAATTTTCCCTCAGGAGATAAGTGGAAGCGAGAAACTTTAACTCTTATCTGATGAGTGGCCTTCTTATCATCTGGTAGGGCACCATCTTTCAGATAATTCTTTAGAAGGTCCATCCAACTGGGGGCTGATTCAATCTGGAGAATATGACCCGTGTCTTGCAGTTCGTTGCTTTGGTTAATGCTTGGTTAGGCGAGGAAGTCGATCGGAATTGTTCTCTTCAAGTCAAAATTGATCGCTGAGCTCAAGGCTGCTAGGGCATCAACGTGACTATTTTATCCTCTGGGAAACTGCTGGACACTGACTTGTTCAAAGTTAGACATTAGTTTCTGTAGGCCATCATTATTTCATCCCTCGCATTGAAGTCTCCACTTATCTTATTGGAGACTAGTTGTGAGTCGCCGAACACATGGAGTTACTTTGCCCCCAATGCCCGTGCCTTCTACAGGATTGCTATTAATGCTTCATACTCTGCTTCGTTATTGGAGGCTTAAAATCCAAGCATGATTCCTTGCTCGAGGATTGTATCTTTTTGGGTAACGAGAATAATGCCCAATCCTACCCCTTTGGAGATGGAGGCTCCATCAACGAACAGTTTCCAAACACCTTGCGCCGAGTGATTTTCCCTTTGACCCACGAGTTGAAGTTGGTCGTAAGGATGTTCTCCTGTAAATTTTGTGATGAAGTCGGCGAGGACCTGTCCTTTGATTGCATTCTTTGGTTAAAACTGGATGTCAAATCGCCCGAGCTCGACTGACCACTTTGATAGTCTGCCGCACATATTTTCTCTTTATAGGACTACTTTAAGGGGGTGTGATGTAAGGACGATGATAGAGTGAGCTTTGAAGTAGTGCTTTAATTTCTTCAAGGCTACCACTAGTGCAAATGCGAGCTTTTCCAGTGGTAGGAAACGTTGTTCGGGGTCCAAGAGATTCTTGCTCGCGTAATAGACTGGGTGATGGATTCCTATTTTCTTACATACTAGTGCTGAACTGACAGCATGGTCGAAAACTGCAAGGTATAGGTACAAGGAATCGTTCTCTTACGAGCAAGGTTGGTGTGCTGAGATAAGCTTTGATCTCCTCTAATGCCTTCAAGCAAACCTGGTTCCACTCCATAATTTTTCTTTCCTTCTATAATTGGAAGAAAGGCTGGCACCTTTCAGATGACTTCGAGATGAATCGATTTAAGGCGACGAACATGCCTGTGAGCTTCTATACGTCCCTTATAGTACAGGGGGGCTTCACCCTAGTGATGGCGTCAATCTGGTCCGGGTTGGCTTCAATGCCTCTTTTGCTAACCAAGTACCCGAGAAATTTTCCTCACTGGAGACCGAAGGAACACTTACTTGCATTGAGCTTCATTTAGTATTTCCTGAGGATTTCGAAGGTCCTTGATAAGTCTGAGAGGTGGTCTTCTTTATGCCTGCTCTTGATGAGCATATCATCGATGTAGACCTCCATGGTATCTCCCATTTGATCCTTAAACATTTTGGTGACCAACCGTTGGTAGGTTGCTCCTGCATTTTTTAGCCCAAAGGGCATGACCTTGTATCAGTACCATCGAGTGGTGGTGATGAATGTTGTCTTGTCTTGATCTAGCTCATGTAGAGGGATTTGGTGGTACCCGGAGTATGCGTCCAGGAAACTCATTCTTTTATGAGCTGTTGTGGCATCCACCAACTGGTCGATCTTAGGGAGAGGAAAACTGTCCTTAGGTCACGCCCTGCTAAGGTCAGTGAACTCAATACAAACTCTTCATTTTCTATTGCTTTTTAGGACCACTACTGAGTTGGACAACCACTTAGGTAATTAAACTTCCCGTATGGATCCTGCATCTAACAGCTTTTCTACTTCCTTTTCCACAGCCTTGGCCTTTTCGAGTGCAGTCCACCATGACTTTTGAGCGATCGGCTTGAAAGTTGGGTCAATGTGCAACCGATGACAACCCACATTGGGGTCAATTCCAAGCATCTCGTAAGGTTCCCATGCAAAAATGTCCAAATTGTTCCTCAAGAGTACTGTCAGTTCTTTCTTTTCTCGATCTCTGAGAAAGACTTCAATCAAGAACACCCTATCTTTCTTGCTGCCACCGGTGCGACCTCCTTCAGGTTTTTAATGACCCGCTCAGAGGGGAGGAGCCTGGTCTCCTCCACTACAGATCTTCCATATTTTAGCTGCTATTTGGAAGGTATCAAACCTTCATGTTCTTCAACCTTCTTCTTGGCCTTCTCGACCTTCTTCTATGATTTTGGGCGGATGGCTGCTATAAAGCACCTTCTCACCATCGCTTGATCTCTATGGATCTCCATCACTCCTCACTCAGTCACATACTTGAGTTTCTGGTGGTAGGTAAAAGGGATTGCATTCATCGCATGTAGCCATCCTCTATCAAGGATAGCCTGGTAGGGCGAGTCAATGTCGACCACCAAAAACTCGATCATCTTGGAGACATTTCCTGCCGTTACTGGTAGTACAATCTTTCCCAAAGGGATAGTCACTTTTTCCAGCGAAGCCAACTAGTAGGATAGTGGCTTCCTTCAAGTCGACGACGCTTAACTTTAACTTTTTGAATAGGTCGAGATACATTACTTTGGATGAGCTTCCCTGGTCTACGAGAAACTTGTCAACATTGTAGTTAGCTATCCTGAGTGTAATGATCAAGGCATCATGATGTGGGGTTCTCACTCCCACTAGGTCCTCATTCGTGAACATGATGTGTTTGCTGTAGTCGACGTCATCTGCTCGCCAACGCTTTCCTGCCTGCTTTTTAGCTGGATCAATTTGAAAAGTTTGCATCACCGCCATAAGCTTTATAACTTCCATCCGAGCTAAATTTCCCTAAATCTGATGCCCTATGTATCACTGCGAACTCATGGCCAGCATCTTCCTTGAGCACGTTGTCTGGCCTCGGGTCTCCATTGGCAGCGATCTTCTCTGCCTTCTTTTCTACAAATTCTTTTAAATGTCTAGTTTAGGCTAACTCCTCAAGGTAAGACTTGAGAGCCTTGCAGTGCTCGGTCTTGTGCCCACCTTCTTTGTGGAAAGCACATCTTAGTGCGTTGTTCCTTTTCGAGGGGTCTCCTCCTATCTTTCTGGGCTACTTGACGAACATTTTGTCCTTGATCTTTGATTGAATCTTGTAGATTGGTTCTTTAAAGACAGTGTTCACTACCTGAAATGCTTTCGAATCATCACTTTTGTTCCCGCTCTTGGAGCCACCCTTGCCCCCATTCTTGTTTCCTTTCTTTTGGTTCTCAGTTTTTTTGCTACTCTTGCCGACGAACTTGGCACGACTATTCTCCCCTTCACTAAGCCGGGTCACATCCTCAACTTTTGTGTATTTTTCGATACGAGCCATTAGGTCATTGATGGTTATGTCCTCCTTCTTAGTGAGGGATTGGTGTAAGAGGCAGGAGCTGGGTAGGCCGATCTTAAAGGACGCCACAACGACCTGTTCTGAGTAGTCCTCGACTTCGTTGAACAACTCCCAATACCATTTTGCATAATTTCTGAGGCTCTCTTGAGGCGTCTTCTTCATTGTCAACAAGGCATCCATCCTCTTTAGATGAGAGCTACTGGTAATGAAGCGAGTTGTGAGGAGCTCTGCCAAGGACTCAAAACTCCTGATGGATCTGTGAGGGAGTCTCTTAAACCACTTCTGGGCCACATCGTGCAAGCTCGAGGGGAAGATCCGGCACATTAATGCGTCCTTATGGTTCCAGAGGGTCATGGCCTGCCTGTATTGCCTAACATGGTCAATATGATTAGTCTTTCCATCGTAGATCTTGAATCTGGGAATTGCGAACTTCTTGGGGGCTTCTTGTTCTTCTATCTCCCTTGAGAATGAGGATTTCATCTGGGTCTTGAGAGCTCGTCTAGCTAGCTCTCTGGTTGATCTGACACCCCGATGTGCTGGGTGCTGGTCCATTTCTCTTCGGACCAAATTTTGTATGTCATCATTTCCTCGAGCCGAGCTTCTATGACGGCGATCTGATTGCGGTTGCTCGAGCAAGTCATCATCTGATTTGTGTTCCTCAAGTCTTTGAGATCCACGTCTAGGGGTCCCTCCTCGGTTACGAGACTTGCTCGCCTGAGGGCTAGGAGTGCGGTATTGATGTTGTCTGGTGTTGCGATGGAGTTCTCTCTCCATTCTCTCCAACCTTCTTTTGAGACGAGCATTCTCAGCTTCTTGCTTGCGAGTGACCTCCTCTTGCTCTTGGAGCCTGGCCTCATATGTGTCGATTAGCCTGGAGGCCTGTGTGGACCTGGCTGGACCTTGACTTTCTTTCGAGGCTTGCCGTTCTGGACAAGCCCTAGGATTTGAACGTCCAACTTCAGATCTGATCCTGCGAGGGGTAGGCTTCTCTTGAATATCCCCTGCTTCTGGGGCATTCCTACTGTGATCGAACATTTCAAATTCTTGTTGGTGAGGGCTTTCTTAAAGGAAGACAAACATTTTCCACAGATGGCACCAATTGTGGTGACAATTAAACTCAACACAAATTAAGAAGCAAAAGCAATCACCAGAATAAATAAAGAACTGAAAGGAATGGCAATCACACACAACACAAAATGTACGTGGTTTGGTAAGAAGGCATACGTCCACGGTGGTGTTCTCGGTATTATATTTCTCTATACTCGAGGGGAGAATTTAAAGAAAATAATGCATGCCCTTTGCTCCGGCTGAGGGTTTATTATATGCATGTTCTTTTAGAGAATGGGGGAGTGGGAATCCTCCACGCTAGCCCACAATCCCTAAAGTATCTTTGAAGAGAGATATTAGGAACTAACTAGGTCAAAACTGAATTGGTTGAGGCACGGGGCCTTTAGACTTTGGGTCGTGTTAAATTGGGCTACTCGTTAGGGCCAAAGTGACAAATCGAGGTACCCACAGTAGACATGCGACATGGAGTAGGCATGCGACATGGAGTAGGCACGGGCAATCTTGAAAAAATTACATTTGTGCCATTGATTATCTTCTTTGTTATATATTTTAATAATGTTAATTGACTTTGTTAATTTTGGTTAATTGTTGCAAATGTGAAAATATTTTTGTTTTAATAAATAACATACATTTTTTAAACAAATTTTCATTATTTTTATATAAACAGTATTTTTTCCAACCCAATTTTAAAACACGAATATATAAATTAAAACTATCAAATAGTTAATTATTTTTTAAATAAATATTATATATATATATATCATGGTCATTGAATAGTGAATGAGGCAGGGGTATATTAAAAGCTTAAGAAATTTGTTTATCATAATCTAACTATGTTGTGAGACACGAAGGCGATATGACAATGTGACTTATAGTTAGAAACTAATTCAATGATTTTTCAACTATACACGAATAAATATGGATCCTTATATGAAGCGATGAAAATAATTCATATGATACATACATTATTTTGGAATATGCTCATCAGACGTGTTATGTTTCATTGTCCTTTTGTATTTGACATCAGTAATGTGGGGCGATGCTGCACATTATCAAGTGCTTTTAAAGCAAAAGGTGTTTGAAATTATTTTGATATGGCTTATATTTTCACCATGCCATCGAAATAGGTTCATATTTTTCATGCTTTTTATGAACTTTAGCCGGAATTGTGATATTAGGTTTCAGGCATTTCTTTTATGCTTGAAAAGTTGGAAGAACAAAAGGAGGTTTTATATCACCAATAATGGTTTTCCCAAACTAATTGTGTTAGATTAATTCACTTAATAAAGATCATCCATGATTGATTTCCTCAGTTTGCTATACCCACCTATAAGATATTCTTAATTTTAGTTTATCATCTATTTAAAAATGTATAATATGTGTTTTTCTTAGGCTAAACAACCAAAGGATGTGACATAATCACATAATAAAATATGTTTTGAAAATTTTTATTATTTTTTTTAAAAAATAAGTGGGTTTTCTATTAACATATCAATTTCATTCATCGCACTTCTAAGAGTTTGTGCCTTTTGAGATTTAGGAGTGCAATTTTCCTTATTTGGTCATCAAGATTCAAGCATGCGCTCTTAATTTCTTTTGGCTCAATTTTTTCATGAGTATTAAAGTATATGTTAAGTTATAACTCATTTTTCTACATTAATTCATTCCAATTATCAAATATGATTTACAAAGCCATTTATATGTTAATGGCCTAACCATGGAAAACACCACTACCTAATTAACATACCCTGTTTTTGTTTTTTTTATTTTGGTCTTCACATGTAATACTAAAAAATTTCGACTGCACTCATATTTATTTGTTGAAGACACAAACAAAATAGAATTTATATCACATATTATTGATTTCCGGATATTAGTAGCTTAATCCATACTTTTTTAACCTCAATACACCTGCATTTATCAATTTTCAGTTAACTTTTTAATTTTAAAGCAATTTTCTATAAATGTTAATTTTAAATTTCAACTGATATTCGCCCGCGCATTCAGGAGTGGAGCCAGGATTTTACATCCGAGCAGGCGAATTTAACAGCAATTTTCGGGGACGGGAGCGCATGAGCCGATTTTTTTGAGGTTATTTTGGAGTATCTACCAAATAATTACTTTAAACAGAAAGGGCATATACCAAATAGTCCCTCGAACTTTTTTTAATACACGTTTAGTCAAAGCCTTTTTATTTTGCATCAAAAAGTCTTTCACCATGCCGCTAGTGCGGACCTTTAAAGATAAGGGAATAAGGGACTTGTTGATAGAAAATAAAAGGGTTGGACTAAATGGGTATTAAAAAATGTTTGATGAACTTTTTGATATTTGATCCTAAAAAGAATGAAAAATAATGTTAATACTCAAAAAGTAATGTAAACCAAGTAATAATTTGTATATATCACCAAAAGTATCAAATAAAAGCCCTAATTACCATACATTCTAAAATATTAGGGGTGGGATGAATTTGAAATTTAAAAAATTTAACCCTATTTTTTTTTTGGAGACGGGTTAGTGCCCCCCTCGACTCCTGATTTCCCCATGCGCGCATCACGCGTGTTGAATGTTAGTTAATAGAGAAGGCGAAACTTATTTTTTTTTCCTCCCCTTCATTCATTGTAGATACAAAGCATTAATCATGTACCTTATTAGACACAAAGCATTAATCATGTACTTTATTACTCCATTTGAACACACAAAACATATACTACGATACACGCACTTACATTTTACACTTCACAGTAGTTCACTCTTATCTATTCAGAAAGGAGGGGAGGTGGGAAAGAAAAGGAAAAGAAAAAAAAAAGAAAAGAAAAGAAAAAAAAAAGAAAAGAAAGAGAATAATTCTTATATTATGCGCACATACACTCCTATATTCATCCTTCCCGCTGGCAATTCGTTTTATTATTCTTCCCCTCTCACTCCTCTCTCTCTCTATATATACACACACACACATTTAGTCATCATCATTGATCCCGAAGGAAGTTTGTAGCGACAATCGTGTGAAATTCTTTTCTTTTGACATACACAGAGTCTGAAAGCCTTTACTTGTGCAATAAATCTAGTTTGGTATACCAATTATGAGTTACAGAAAATTTGTAATGTTGTTCTGACTAGTGGGTCAGAACTGGGTTCTTTCTTCACCCATGGGATTCCTCTAACTTAAGACACAAGTCCTTCAATGCATTTCCATCTTTTTACATCTCTTCTTCTAGACTCACTTACACATACATATATATGGAAAGATAAATTGCACTGATCTTTACAATTCAACCACGGTATCTACAACAAAGGGATGTTGAAAACAAAGCCAAACAACACCAGAATTTTATCTCCTCTAAAAGTTACCACTGCCGGCAGTTCGGAGATGGCAGCTTGGGAGATTAGGCCAGGGGGGATGTTGGTACAAAAACGAAACTCGGATTCTAATCAGAATTCAATCCCAACGCCCACCATCAAAATCAAAGTCAAATATGGATTTTCTTATCATCAAATCCACATTAATTCTCAAGCAAGCTTCGGTAACTTTATTTCCTGCAATTTTGCGGAAATGTTTATATATGTATATATCTTTTTATTCATGAAAGTTTTGTTGGGGTACAGGGGAGTTGAAAAAATTGTTAGCAGGGTCAACTGGGTTGCACCCCCAGGACCAGACGTTGATATTTAAAGACAAGGAGAGAGATTCAAAAGCCTATCTTGATGTTGCAGGGGTGAAGGATGGAGCGAAGCTTGTGTTAATTGAGGATGTAATGAGTCGAGAAAGAAGATGTGTTGAATCGCGCAAAGATGCTAAGATGGATAAAGCATCAAAAGAGATAGCAGTGATAAGTTTGGAAGTTGATAAGCTTGCTAAGCAGGTAATTTTTTTTTTAATGAAGGATAACATTTATCTGTGCGTTTCAATAGTATTGACTTTGAGAATTTGATCTTTTTATTGTTGGGCAGGTTGTAAATTTGGAATCAGAAATTTGTAGTGGCAAGAAGGTAGTGGAGACAGTTGTGTTGAATTTGACTGAATTGTTGATGACCCAATTGATTAAATTGGATGGAATTATAGCTGATGGGGATGTCAAATTGCAAAGGAGGATGCAGGTATACTTGAGCTTTGATGTTCCTTTTTTTCATTTGGGAAAATGCTAAGAGCATAAAATCCTTGAATTATGCATGTTTTGCAAAAAATTCCACTGAACTATTTTTTAAAAATCCCTAAAGATTATAAATTTTATTGCAAAGACTTCTTTTTGGAGACTTTTTAGCAACAAAAAATTATGGGTTTTAGTTGAGACGTAGTGGAGTTTTTGCAACAAAATGCATCATTCAAGGTTGGGGGTTTCAATTCTTGAATATCTTGCAAACCATGAATAATTCAGAGGTTTTGTTTGCACTTTACCTATTTTGTTTTTATATTTTATAATTAGGTATCTTAGTCTCTATATTAATTATGTGTGTTACACTTTCAGTCCAATTAAGTTAAATAATTTGTTTGAATTGAATGACGTATGTTGAAGGTGAAAAGAGTTCAGAAGTATATTGAAACTCTTGATATGCTGAAGAATAGAAATTCCATGCTTGGCTGCAATGGTGTTGGGGCTAAAACTCCATTTCCGCAGCAACAAAAGAAGATTTCAACATCCGCAATTCCAATGCAAAGAAAACAGCAGGAGCAGATGAATTCGAATTACGGGCGAGTGGTGGTAACAACAAAATGGGAGACATTTTGATTTTTGAGTAAGTTGTTGCTCGTGACCATTCTGTCTGAAAGCCAGCAGATTTTATCTTCTTGGATTTGGATTTGTTCATGGGTTCATTTCTCTTCATTTTGTTTTCTTCACCATTCTTTTCTATTTATAATATTTCATATATAAATATATAGCAATTAAGACTATATTGTGGTTTTTGATGTGGTCTTTCAATTCCAGTATGTATATAGATATAGTACATGTATAGATGAGGTTATGTTTTATTTTTTACCTGAGTTTGTTATTTGGAAAGTTAAACTGTAGTTATAAATTTGGGATTGTTAAATTCCATTGGTTTATGAATTGGTTAACTCTCTCTCTCTCTCTCTCTCTCTCTCTTATCGTGGTTTGGGACCATTAGGCCAAGCCAACTAATTGAACCTGTTCGTTAATATACTTGATCAGAAGCATAAAGATATACCTGGTTTTTTGTGATGTTGGAAAAGCTGATTAATTATGGTAATAATTAAAAACTAATCACACCAAAAGAACAATAAGACATGTTTGACTTTAGAGCACATGATTTGATGATAATGGGGTCTTTTAATCATTAGAAAACAACATATTCCGCATCGCAATTATAGTCTCTAACTAAAATCTAAGTACGAATGGAACATGCAGAGCTTAGGAGCATCTGTTATCAAGGTTTAGTCCGTGGAGTAACATCACTGATGGCTAATATTAAACAACATCATATCCTTATTTTTAGGTTATAAATAATTCACTTACAGAGACGCACTAGCCTGTGCCAAAGGCATGAAAATAATTTTGTTATTTTTTATACGTGTGGCCAGGGGCGAAGCCAAGAATATATTTTGGAGGGGACCACATAAAAACCCGGGGTTCGGGGCCGGGAGCCCCTGAGAATTTTTTTTAGGGTTATTTACATTTTATGCAATATTTTTACCAACAATATAATAATTGCACCACATACAAGATATCAACCGTAAGTATTTTTTTCCTAACAATATCATATATATTCACCATCAAAATATAATAATTGCACCACATACAAGATACAATTATTATAAAAAATAGAGGTACGGCATTATAAACTAATTGTTGGAATATAATACAAAAATACTAGCAAAAATATAAAGAGATGCATCAAAATTGCACACAACGTTCTTTCAAATCCCGAAATCCATCTATGATTGATTCCGCACTAAACTGTGTCGCAATGTCTTTTTCAATGTAGATAATAAGAGAATTTGTAAGATAATCATTCTCCATCTTGTTTCGAAGCTCGGATTTGACATGACTCATTGCTGAAAATGCACGTTCGGTAGTTGCAGTTGATACCGGAAGAGTTAAGACAAGCCTAATCAGTCTATCAATTAGTGGATAAAAAATTGACTTTCTTGTTTTCACCAACCACTAACATATATCGGAAAGAGTGTTTAGCTTTTGAAATTCCGAATGTTGGAGAACATCAACCTCATAGTGCTTCAATTGCATTTTCAAGTCATCTTTTTCATGCGCACTGAAGTCTTCGGGATAAAACTCATCAACAAGCTTGCAGATATCATCAACATTAAAAGTAGTATGCCCATTTTGAGGATCTAATGAAGAGCTAAGAACAAGTAGCCTCACCGTATGATCACTAAATCTGTAATTTAGCTCATGCAATTGAGAATCAATTGTAGCATTAAATATGTCAATCCGATAATGCTCAGTAATTATAAAATTATCTTGTTGATGACGAGCTCGTCCCCGTCTATCAAGATATAAAGCATTCATATCTGGTACCTCTATTGCACGTCTTTCACAAAAAGACTTCACCTTCTCAATTAAAGTGTCACACCCATCATCTCTTAACTTCTGAATCAATGTCTTTGTGGTTTTCACAAGTTGCATTGCATTCAGAATATCTTGAGATTTTCTTTGCAACGCTTGGGAAAGCATATCGGTGATTTCAAAAATGTCTTTCATAAGATGCAAGATGAATACAAACTCGAAAGTAGTCAAAAAACTATAAGCTGTATCGGCATCTCCACTTTGTTCTCCACCTCCATCATCAATGATGTTTAATAAAACTTGACAAGTAGCACTAAACATCTTTATCAAGCTAGAAAGAGATATCACGTGAGAACTCCATCGTGTTTCTCCAGCCTTTTGTAAATTACCTACTTGATTCAGTCATGTACCAGTCTCAAGCTCTTCTATGGAAATTAAATAAGCAATATCAGAGGCATGTGCAATTTTCAATTCATCGTTACGTTTACAAGAAGCCCCCACCATATTAATAATGAAACTCAATTTTGAAAAAAAATGATGTACATGACCAACTTTTCGAGATGTTGCAACTAATGCCAATTGTAAACGATGAGCAAAACAATGGACATAGTATGCATATGGACAATCTTTTGCAACTAAGGCTTGTAGGCCTTTCCATTCACCTCGCATATTACTTGCCCCGTCATACCCTTGGCCTCGAATATTTTGTTTTCCAAGATCATAACCAGAAAGCATGGAAAAAATCTCATTTTTTAGAGTTAATGCCTTAGTATCAGATACATGTACAACACCAAAAAAGCGCTCCTGAACAAGACCATTTTTGTCAACAAATCTCAAAACAATGGCCATTTGCTCCTTTTTTGCAATATCTCGAGATTCATCAACAGAATACAAAACTTAGAATCACCAATTTCCTCACATATGACCTTTCTAATTTTCATTGCATAAACAAATAAAATCTCTTTTTGGACATCGGAAGAGATATATGAGGCATTCTGAGGAGCCTTTTCCAACACAACATTTGCAACATCTTTATTATTATCGGCCAAAACCTTAATCAATTCAAGAAAATTACCACGATTGATAGATTCTTTACTTTCATCATGAGCTCTTAAGGGCAAACCTTGGAGTGTAAGATAACGAACCGATGTAATCGAGGTTTTGAGTCGTAACCGATTGTTTGCAATTTGTTCGGAAGTTTGTTTCTTGAAAACTTTATCAATATGTTGTAATTGATTCATTAAATCATCACATGATTTTTGAGCAATTTTATGTAATGAATTAGGATCTTTCCCTTCATGATTTAAAAATGCACATTTCTTCCCATTCCTTACTTTCTTCCAAGTATTAAACCCATCCCTTGAAAAAGTATATTGCCCATGATGCGCCCCTTCCTTGTTAAAGAGATAACAAGGTAAACAAAATGCCGCATCTTTTGTTGGGGAATACTCTAACTAAGACGGAAATATGTTAAACCATGATGCTTGAAAACGACGAGGATGTTTTTCATGTACAGATAAAGGGTAGTTCGAAACAATGCATTGATATGGACCAAAGTTAATGTATGCTCGTCGAACTTAATTAAGTAGCTTATCGGGATACCTCCATATTTCGATACGTTTTCCCGGATCACGCTCTAAATTATCAATATCAAACCCCTCAACTTCAATTCTTGGTGATTTTAATGTTCGGTGAACAAGTGTTTCACGTACTGAATTTTGAACATTAGCATCAGGGGAAACTGGAGACTCCTCGACATTTTGATTTTCGACATGTTTTCTCTTGAAAAATGAATCAAGTGTCTTTGATTTTCCCATATTTCTACAACACAAAAATAAAACAATTGAAATTTGTCATTTCCCCCCACAAAAAAAAATATAATTATCATATATTAAGCATAATCATTGAACACTCCAATAGCATATAAAAAATTAATACTAATAACAGTAAAATCAGTCCCTAAATTAGAGACCCTAATAATTAATAACAATAAAAATTAATATGGGTAATAATTATTGCTAGACATTTTGGTCATTCAATGGGGTTAATTAAGTCTGCAGAGAGTACCTTTACTAGTGTGGAATCTTCTATGGGTGATGGTTCGCTTATATTCTTTATTTGTAAAAGGATAGGAATAAACCTTGGTAATTTACGTTTTGAGGCCTATTTACTCGTCCGGGATATGGTCGGGTATGATGTTATTTTGGGTATGGATTGGTTAGTGAAATACTGAGCCATGGTAAATTATTATTGAGGAGTATAGTCTTTGCCATTCCGGGGTAAGAAATGTTTCTAGTGGCTATGCCTCTTTCCGAGGGAGGTTCGAGCACGTACTTATATTGTATTGCGGAGGAAACTTCATGCGATATAGTCCTTTCCTTAGACTCGATTCCTATTCTTAGAGAATTTGAGGATGTTTTTTGGGAGATTCCAGGTTTACCTCCAAGTCGTGAGATCGAGATTGTAATTGATTTAGCACCAGGAACTCAGCCGATTTCTAGAGCTCCATACCATATGGATCCTATGGAAATGAGGGAGTTAAGGGATCAAATTAAACGATTATTAGAGCAACAATTTATTCGGCATAGCACGTCTCCATGAGGTGATCATGTGTTGCTTATGAAGAAAAGAGATGGTTCCCTACGATTATATGTGGATTACTGGGAATTGGATAAGGTTACCATCAGGAACTAATACCAGTTACCTCGGATCGATGATTTATTTCATCAATTGAAGGGAGAATCGTATTTCTCTAAGACGGATTTGAGGACTTGGTATCATTAGCTGTGAATTTGAGAGAAGGACGTGTCGAAGACTGCATTCTTGACTACATATGGGTCCTATAAGTTTTTGGTCATGCCTTTTGGGCTAACCAATGCTACTGTAATATTTATAGACCTTATGAACATAGTATTTTGGGACTTCCTAGACCAGTTTGTCATAGTGTTTATTGACAACATCCTAGTCTATTCTCGGACCGAAGTCGATCATGCTAAACATTTAAGATTGGTCCTATAAACGCTACGAGACCATCAACTGTATGCCAAGTTCAATAAGTGTGGCTTCTGGTTACAGGAAGTACAATTTTTGGGGCACGTTGTGACAGCTGAGGGGATTTCAGTAGACCCGATAAAGTTTTCGCAGTGAGAGAATGGGGTCATCCGACGATGCCCACTGAGATTCATTGTTTTCTGGGTTTGGCGGGTTATTATCGTCGTTTTATTAAGGTGTTTTCCAAGATCGCTAGCCCTTTGATGAACTTGACCTGGAAGGGAGTGAAATTTGTTTGGGATAATTCCTGTCAACTAGCTTTAGATGAGTTGAAGGATAAGTTAACTTCTTCTCTTGTACTCGCGTTGCTAAGATCAGGGTACTTAGTCTTTACTGATGCTTATCTATAAGGATTGGGAGGTGTGTTACAACAAGATCATAGGTCCATTGCTTATGCATCTCGCAAGCTAAAGACCCATGAGAAGAATTATCCCATGCATGATCCTGAGCTTACTGCGGTAGTGTTCTCCTTGAAGATATGGAGACATTACCTCTTGGGGGAAAAGTTTAGTCTTTTCATGGACCACAAATCATTGAAATATTTATTCTCGCAGAAGGATCTAAATATGAGACAATGTCAATGGTTGGAGTTTGTGAAGGACTATCAATTTGATATTCATTATCACCCAGGTAAGGTAAATGTGGTGGCGGATGCACTGAGTCGAAAATCCACGGGGGAGCTAGCGAATGTATGTAAGGCTAAATGGAAAGAACTTAGCCAGGAGGATGCTGTAACGAGTGCATTTATGTCATTGTTGACCGTTATGCCTACGATTGTGGTGAGAATCATGGCAGCGCAAGGAAGGGATAAAGATTTCCAAGGCCGAATACGCCAGTTATTAATCGAGGGAGCAGATTCCTACTCGATAAGTTCTGAAGGTGGGTTAGGTTTCCACGGGATACTTGTAGTCCCCGATGAGGGAGATTTGAGACGTGCCGGCATGACTGAATCTCATTGGTCCAAATTTGCAGTACATCCAGGTGGAGACAAAATGTACTAAGACATGCGCCGTCAATATTGGTGGGCGATAATGAAAAAGGACATATCTAAATTTGTTTCCCAATGTACTACTTATCATTTGGTGAAGGTAGACCCCCAGCGACCAACGAGATTGTTACAACCGTTAGAACTATCGGTATGGAAATGGGAGAGTATCTCGATGGATTTCATTATGGGATTGCTAACGTCACAAAGTAGTCATGATTCGATTTGGGTTATCGTCGATCATTTGACCAATTCTGCACATTTCTTACCGGTACGGGCGGACTACAATACGACATGTTACGCCCGACTCTTTATTATAAAGATTGTGAGACTCTATGGGGTGCCCATCAATATAGTCTCCGATCGAGATAAGATTTTTGTGTCCCATTTATAGCAAAGTTTCCAAAAAGCAATGGGGATCGAATTAAAGTTGAGTACCTCCTACCAGCCGCAAACGGACGAACATACAGAAAGAGTTAACCAAATGTTGGAAGACATGCTTCTAATGTGCGTACTTGACTTTGGAGGAGGATGGGAGCAATACCTTCCATTGGTCGAATTTGCTTATAATAATTCGTACCAATTCACAAGAGGTATGGCACCTTATGAAACATTATATGGCTGGCCGTGTAGATCACCTACTTATTGGTTAGAAGTAGGAGATAATAAGCTCCTTGGACCTGAAATGATCCAAAACACCTCTTCAAAGATTGATCTTATTCAAAATCGCATTTGAATCGCCCAAGACCATCACAAGAGTTATGTCGATGCGAATAGAAGGAATGTATAATTCGAGGTAGTGGACCAAGTTTTAGTACGGGTGTCACCAATGAAGGGTGTAATGCGATTCGAGAAGAAAGGCAAGCTTGTGTCCCGTTATGTAGGACATTTTCCCGTTATTGTAAAAGTAGGCCCCGTAGTATATCAACTTGCTTTGTTGGAACGCCTACAACCGATTCACGATGTGTTTCTTGTTTCAACCTTGAATAAGTATAAGAGGTGAGAAGGAGCCCATTGGCACATTCATTTGGATGATATCGAGTTACAACCTGATATTTCATATGAGGAACAACCAATTGCAATTTTAGATCATGGAGAGCGTAGGCTAAGGTCGAAGGTGGTGCCATAGGTTTGTGTCCAATGGAGACATCACAATGCTGAAGAATCGACATGGGAGCGTGAGGACGCTATTCGAGAGAAGTATCCACACCTCTTTTTACAAGGTACGCCAGAATTTTGAGGGCAAAATTCCCTTGTAAGGGGGGAGTATGTAATACCCCTTATTTATGAGTAATTATTTTTAAATTAATTTGCAATGTGGGTTAATTATATAAAATAAAGGAACTTGGAGTAAATATTACTTTAAGTGATTTAAGAGATAAAATTTACTGAGTTTTGCATATTTACTGTTAAGTGAATGTAAATAGCATCATATTATGTTTTTGTTG
This sequence comes from Sambucus nigra, assembly GCA_949130495.1. NCBI lineage: Eukaryota > Viridiplantae > Streptophyta > Magnoliopsida > Dipsacales > Adoxaceae > Sambucus > Sambucus nigra. The sequence goes on along the minus strand of OX422208.1, from coordinate 356,428,343 downwards.
TGTCGTTGTGCTTTAAGCGACGGTTATGGCTTATATTCCAATTGAATCATTATTGATAAATTAAAATGATGTTGTAACATAAAATAGTTTATGTTATCCCGGATGCCAATTTAGAGGGCGCGGTTAGTCCGAAAATGGTTGAAATAGTCAAAATAAGTACCAAGTTGTATTTTTGGGTTCCGGGTACTTTTGACCGGTTATGACTTAATTATGTTGTTACAAGTCATTTTAATATGTAGTAGCATCTAAAGTTGGAATTACTATAATTGAGCATTTAAGTCATCCAAGAGCATTTATTTCTCATTTATGTGTTCTTAAACTTAGAATGAGTTAGAGATAAGAAAGAGCTTGGGAGAAAGAGAAGAGAAAGAGAGAAAATTGAAGATTGGAGCTTGGAGTTGTTATTACTGGAAGATAATTCGAGACCACAATCCTAAGGAAAGTTTCTAACTTGCAAATGTATGATTTAGTGTGGATAATTTGTATTTTAGTTGTGTTCTTGAGACTTACAACTTATGGGCTTTGATGATTTTTTGTGTTTAGACCCTTAAACATTGATTTAGATATGCATTGTGTTGGTTATATTAGTTGATGTATGTGTAGGATTGATTTGGTGGGATTTTTGATTAATAGGTTGGCAAGATGGAAGAGAAATTGGATTTGGGTAATTCAGGTTTATATAACTTGTAGCCCCCAATTGGGCAAATCGATTCGCTAAAAAGTTTGGCTACAGGTCTGGGGAGCCGAATCAATTTGGGTTAAAGACGAATTGATTCGGCATAAGATAGAAAGTTGTGGTTCTTAGCCGAATCGATTCTCTTTTAGGAAGAATCGATTCTCTATCAGGGGGGAATCGATTCGGCCCGGGGCGAATCGATTCGAAAATCCTGTTATTTTAGGATATTTTTCAAACTTAGTTTTTAGCCCTTTTCTTTTAGGTTTAAGACCTAGGAACCTTCTCTTATTAATTAAAATATAGTACTAGAGTCCTATATAAGGGTGATGAATACCTTATCACAGAAAGGGGAGTACTATGGCTTATTTTAGGGGTCATTTAATAAGAGTAGTGTAGCTTTTCTTCAGGCAAACTAGCCTAGGACTAAAGGAAATTTAGGAGGATTTTTTTGGGAATCCTAGAGACTAAAATGAGGAAAATTACACGTGGTGGCCTTTAGTGTTGTTACAAATCCTCACAGGTTAGTATAGGGGAAAGTTAAAATTGGTAACTTATGTCATTCGAAACACATGGTTTCGGATGTAATAAAATGTACTTTTATTTAGCATATCTTATGAATTATGACTTGCATATACATACCTATCTAAATGCTATCATAAGGGAAGTTACGCGAATGACGTGAAGTCCCTTAGCTAGTTCATGCAGGGTGAATATATTCCTCGGCCAGAGGACCGATGGTTACATTGTGTTGTTGTTTTATTTGAAGTGAGGTAATTCCGAGTATGGTTACGACTCACTGTCGAAGGTATATGGTCGCTTCCCACGCGACGCGATTTAGGTTGCCCAGGTAGTCTTGGCTATAGGCCCTAGAAGATGAATGCTATTTAGGGGCGCATCCAGTGGGGTGACTCCCAGAAGGATGGTCTTAGAATTGTTGTATTGTGATTGTAACTATTCTCACGAATGTGGTATTTTATAAATGGTTTTAGCATTTTATAAATCAATTATTTGGAATAAGTTTCCTAATGAGGAATGAACTGGTGAAGTCATATTGTAAAAAACGGTAATGTAAGTTTATTGAATTTGAATTTAGTTATCTCTCTTGCAGTAATGAATACTTAACTCTATAGATGATATTGTGCTAGGATGTGCACTTAGATGAGAGATGAGGATAATTCTTGTATGTAAGAGCGAACTGAAACTTCTTATGAAGTTGAGCATTCATAACTATTATGCATTTTATTCACAAGTTTATCATATCAAATCGGGCCCTGACCCATCTATATTTCTCTGTCTTGTGTGGTTCTCTTTTATGCCCAAGTGCTCCGCCGCAAGGACGCTCGTGTTGATCCTTCCTTCCTAGTGTCCAGGAGCTATAGCATTTTTGCGGATGTTATAGGACTTTTTTGATAGACGCACCACTCTTTTGTATAATCTAGTTATGATATGTCTGTATATTCGGGCATGTTGCCGAAGTTTTGTAATTGTATATATTGTTTATATTTAACTATAATACTCGGTGTAACCTGTTTGTCCCAGTCTGTTAATCGACAGCTTATTCGGTTATTATTTTGTGAATGACTGCTAACTGTTATACGTCTTTATATGTTTATCCACCATCTTTTGTAATTGGATTGTTTAAATGATTTTTATTAAACTTACATATTAATTTGACATCTGTTTTCTAAAATAATTGGTGGTTATCCCGTACAATTATTTTCACGACAGTGATGCTAAAAATGGACCATCTATGATTCCTATATTTATTGGAGTATGGCCACCTCTTATTTTAATAAGCGGGGTGTCACACTAGGTTCCTTCCCCATGTCTCAATCTTAAACGTTGTAGGATGTAGAGTTAACATGAAGGTAAAGGAGATCATAGGGTTTATCCAAACATTTGAGTTAGAACACCGTCTGTCGCCTAACTAGCACCCAAAAGTGTACATTTTATACCCCGAATGGACGTATTTTAGTTGCTAATTCTCGACAATTTGGGTCTTATATGTGTAAATGTTGATGTGCAGGCTTGGTCGTCGTTTGCGGAGTTTGAACACTTATTTCAAGGTAAATGTGCAATTAATGGAGCTAATTCCCCTGTCCCGTAACCTTAAGCGAGCCCAAACATTCACCGAGCCCGTGTGTGTTTAGTTTGTTCTTTTTAGATTTTTAGTTTGAAGTCGTTTTTATTTTTAGATTTTATTTTAGATTTATTTTGAATTTTCTAGAATTTATTTTCTATTTATTTTTATTTTTATTTTTATTTTTATTTTTATTTCTATTGTAGTCTTTATTTTTAGTTTTGCTAGATTATATATTTTTAAGACTTTAAGTTTTATTTTTATTTGATTTGTAATTTTTATTTTTAGGAATTTAATAGATTTTATTTATTTTTAGAATTTATACTTTTACGATTTTTAGGAATTAATTGTATTTTTCTTTGTGTTGTTTATTTTGATTTTGATTTTTTATTTTATTAGGATAAGTTTTAGGAATTTATTTTTTCTACTTTTGTTAATTTATTTTTAGGAATTTAGTTTTAATTTTATTAGGTTTTTATTTTGTTACGATTTAAATTTATTGTTTTATTATTTTTTAGTTAGATAGTTATTAGGGTCACAAATTAAACACACACATAACTCACCTACACTCAAACAACACACTCGCTCACACCCTAAATATCATACATTACGCACATACCACAAATCCCCACCCCCACACCTATCTAACCTACACCCTCACCACATCCAATAATTCCCCATCATCGTCCCCTCAAAACCTCACCTTTCTCTCTCTTCTACTTACATTAACACTCATCTTCAACCTTTACCCCAAACCCATCTTCTCCCTCATCCACAACCACAATAACCAAACAACTCATCAACCCACTCCACACCATTTTCGAAACCCAACCGGAGCAAACCTAAACCCTCCTGAAGCCGCGACCCATCAACCGCCGGACCTAACCCGAAACCACCACCTGCGATCCCAACACAACCCTTACCCTTTAACCCGCGCGACCCAACCCGACACCAAGTCCGGCCAGCTCGCCATCTCCGATCTGGCGTGACCCATTCTGGCCTAACCCACGACCCATCTGCAGTTCAAAACCCATATACGCTTACCCATTTTCCTTCTTTCGATTCACGATTTGTCCATACCTATTAAAACACCAACCGAATGAAACCACAAACATAAAACTCACATGTTTAATAAACCCATTTAAAACTCCTTTTAACCAATTCCCATTATACCCCCAACTAACTCCTTTTACCACAAATACCCAAAAATACCCTCACCCAAATCTGATTTCTACCTCACCCCTTGAACATGTGCTCAACCCATGCTTACTATTATCTCTACCCGATTTACCCTTAGCTCCATATGCCTCACTATAAATGAAGACCCAAAGGCTTATTTGGAGATAATATATAATAGACTTGTAGAAAAAGAGAGATAGTTTAGAGTAGAAAATAAATTAGGGAGAAAAATATTTTGTAAATAGTTTTATTTTTATTTTTTTTAGAGAATTGGTGAAAGTTAATTGTGAGGGAATTGATTTGTATTTAAGAGGATAGAGTTCAAATTGTCAATTTCAAGGAGACTTATTAAATATTTCTTCTCTTTATCTACTCTTTTATTTTATATGCCTTAGATTTTTTGTTTATCATGTTTACTATCATGTTAGGCTAAAACCCCTTTCAAGGGGTGGGGTGACCCATTATTTGATGTTAATTCCATTTTAATTAGTTTATTTACATTAAATGTCCCTTTGATGATTAATTTTGCACTCTTACATTTTAATTTACGCCTCGAGAGAGGGTAAATGATTTTCGAGAGAAAATCAAAATTCTTGTTATAATACCCATTTTAGATTCGAACTAGAGATAGGAGTTTCTCAAGTGTGGTATTATTCCATTAATTTCAACTCCAGACTTACTTTTTTTTTATTTAAAGTAGTTTAATAAATCGATCCTAACGGGTGATTTGTTAAATAATGTTGGATCTACATTTTAAGAGTTGTAGGAGTGTTAAAATTAATTTTCTAAAATGTTATTATTAAAATTACATTTGCAATAAGAGTTGATTTGTGATTTTGATACTAACTTGGGATAATTAATTTTAATGAATTAATTAATTTTAATTAACTAGAATATATGGTGCCATCCTATCCCTTGTTAGTCCTCACTTTAATTTCCTCACCCATCTCATATTTTATATTTTTATTTAGTTAGATTTACTTAATATCTTCACTTACTTTTATTTACATCTTGATTTAGTTTACTCTTATTTTACTCTCACCACAAAAATTGTTTTAATATTGAAAAACTAAAAAAATAGAAAAGGAAAAAAAAATCGAAAAAGAGAATAATAAACAAATGAATTGCATGCCTCTTTTATATGTTTCACCCTTAGATTTGGATTCATTCCCTTACTTACCGCTACACTCTAGTTTTATTATATTTTTGTAGTTATGAAAGGTTTTGATTAGAGAGGACTTTTAAGCAATGACACGAAAAACACGCAAAAAGTTATCTCTATCACTGCCCAAGAAAGAAAACGTCATCATGTTGATGGAACATAAGAGTTATCCCTTGACCTCAAATAACAATAATAATTCTGATGAGAATGAGGTTGTGATTACCTTTTTACCAAGCAGTTCAAGAAGTTTCTCAAATCCATCCCTTAAAGTTTTATATCCAATAAGAAAGGATGTGAGAATAGTATTGCTAACAAGATAGAAAAATATTATGGTTGACATGACCATATGTCGTAAAGAAAATAAAAATCAGATGATTACTTTAGGAGGTGATTAAAATGCCAAAGGCACTGGGAATTAAGGATGCGAGTGACATACTAGGCTAAAGAGAATAAATAATGAGAAGAATGATATAAATGTCACTCTTAGCAATAGTGACACTGAGTTGGGTACCGACTCCCCCGTTGAGCACAACTTAACCCCATTCACCATCATTAAGGATACAGTTGGTCATCAAAACTATCTTGATGTGGAAAAGGTTGAGGAAGATGGTGTTGAGTCTGATACCTATAGGGACGAAATTGTAGAGGAAATGAGTTTTGTCGATGAGACTAATGAACAACTACAAGTGAAGTTCAGTGAAATTTTGAGTTAAGTAGAGGCATAAAGAAGGTGAATTACAATCATACTAAGAAGATTGGTTTGTATGAGAGTTAGTTATGTAATTTAAGGGAGATATAATAAAAAAAAGATAAGCGTAAAGATTCAAGAATCTACTCTAATTTAAAAGTTAATAGTGGGAGAGAAAGAAATTGAACTCCTAAATGAAAAGGCTAGTACCTTGAAGGTGGCTAGCACGTGAGGTGCTAAATCTCCAATAAGATAATCTCAAAAAATAATTTCACGAGTATAAAAAGTTAAAATTTCACCTCGAAGTGAATTAAAAAAAGTTAGAGAAGATCATAAGTGAACCATCTCAATTCTCAAAGGACAAAACGGGTCTCGACTATAACGGTATGTGAGAGTGTAAGCTTAAGAAAGAGATAGATTTTGACAGAAGGTCAACAAACACACCTCCTCACCATACTTTGAGAATCTCTCCCAAGACGAAGAAGGTGGATCCTCCACATCCGTACTTGTTTCCACCATAAGAGGAATAGTAACCTTAGAGACTATTGTCACTAGCATATGCAAAGTGGGTATGTTCCTCTGTGTTTGAACAAATATTTCCACGAACTCTAAGAACGAGTTGAGTTTGTCATTAGAATATCCCAATCACTTAAGCTATAATTCAAAAGGATGATAAATTACATTCTTAGTCCTCATGGTTAAAAAAATAAGTAATAGGAAAAAACAATGTCGTTAGAGTAATAGACGAGGATGACGACTCTCTTTCATCTCGCCCTTTCGAGTGAGCCATCTGTATCACCTCTATATTAGGATTTTGTTTGTCATGTTTATTCGTGTCATCTTTATTAGAGTGTATCATGTTTTTTTTTCAGTTTTATATATTTTGAAAAAATAAAAAGATTTTTGGTTTGGTGATTTTATATATTGTTTTGTGTATCCGAAGATAGAGGATGTATGAACAACATATTGTAACTAATTTCCCTTTTCTAGTGTTTTTTGAAATTAGGAGGATAGTGGGGGATTATTATAGACTTAACTTAGTCATTATCTTTAGAGTTCTCTTAGAAATGACCTATTAAAATAATGTCTCAGTCTTTACTATATCACAAACACATTGACAGAAGTTTTAATAGGGTGTATCATTGATCTTGACCTGAAGACTTTTTATGCCACGCATTTTCACTCAACCGGGTTATAATTTCTATGCCATATTTTTTAGATGTGCTTATAGGAACCATATCTTGTGATTTAAATTAAATTGGTAAGTGAAGCATTAGTAAGAGATACCTAAAGAGGTTATATTTACCATTGTCAAAAGACTCAAAATAATATATTCATGCATTTGAGATTTATAAAATTCAAATATTAATGCAAGGGTAAACTATTAAAAGAAAAGAACATGAAAAATGTAAAAAAACAAAAACAAATTGAGGATGATACTAGTCGAAGACCAATAAATTATCACACTTTCATCTAGTATGCGATTTAGTTTTTAGACGTAATAAATCTCTTAATGTACGTGGTTAGCTGTAGGTCCCTATGAATGTGAATCCGAAATAACTTGACTTTTGTATGGTGAACTCGTGCCATAGACTGCTCAACAAGGTTGGTTATAGGTTAATTGTGTAGTTTATATGGGAGTCATTATTTATTAGGGTTGTTTAAATCTTTCACTTTCCCTTTATGTTCAACGCATGGGTTTTGAATTTTAAAATCATTCAATGTGTGGTGCCACTCATGTTTTCATTTTATTTTTTTGTTATAGGGTTTACTTTTTTTCCTGGAATAATTTTTAGCCGAGGAGAGAACTTTTGGCTCTCATTCGAACGACAAAAATCCTGTCTCAAATGAGACGTTGTTCGAATGAGTCCTCTATGGTTATAATGGGGGTAATGTATTTAAAAGATCTTCATCTTCAGATAGTGTCTAGGTCACCATTTTTCCAGAATCCTAGACTTCCAAGCCTCTTATTCTTCACCATTTTCACAATTCTAAGTTTGGATTTAAGGGTTTTAATCGTGTATATCTCATTTCTAACATTTATTTTAAGATCTATGGCCTTTAGGCATGCTCTTAATATTCCTCACTTTGTCTTATACACATATATATATATATATATAATAAATTAAGAAACTTATATATGTCATAAGTTTGGCTGATTATGTCATCTAGATAAGTTTTTCTTGCACCACCAATTTTATCCCTCAAATCTTTGATTTCCACCTCTTTTTCACTTATCAAATTTTCATTTCAATTCAAAATTGAGGGTACTTTGGTCAAAATCCCTTAGTAACTTTGTTCACACTCACACAAACCTCTCATTCTCCCGTCCTCTTATCAACGAGCCTAAAAAAACCCTACCTCATTCGCCTCCCTCTCTCACTCATCGTCTCCCCCACTCTAACCTCAAGCTATGTGCCCTGCACCCCCTCTCCCCACCGCTGCTCCTCATCATGGTTCCCCTGTGACCTGCAACCAATCAACCTCTCCTCCAACATTTTCTCTCATCTGTCAACAGGTACAAATTAGGGCTTTCCACTAATTTTGGTGGGTTTGAGTTACTTATTCTCTTTCAATTGGATTTTTTTTTGTTTTTTCTTTTTGTAGATGTGAATCGAATGTTTTCCCCTCATTTTATTGTTCCTCACCTCTTTATTTGGTTTTCATGGGCATGTATATACACTAATGATTTGATATTTGGTTTGCCATGATTTCAGATTTACGATTACTATTTAGGATTTCAGATTTGCGATTTTTTGGTAAACTCCCAAAGGTTAGATCTCTCTTCTTCAGATTTACAATTTGTCCCCATGATTTTAGATTTATGATTTGGGTATTGATATGTATATTTGTTCTAACTTTGTATTGGATTGAAGAGTTAGTATACATATTTTAGCAAAGTGGATTGAAGGTATACATATTTAACTGGGTTTATAAAGTTCTTTCCCCTTGGGTTATTAGGTTGAAAAATTAAATAATGGACATAGAGTCAGATTTCTCAATTCTGTTACTTTTAACTCTATTTTTTATTGCCAAAATTTCTTGTTTTAGTGAATGGTGAAGTTTATGCAATACTCTTTAATAGTTATCCTTTTAGAAAGGAGAAATCCTATTGATTCGAATTTGTAGATGTTAGAAATCTACTTGGCACTAATTTTATTTTTGCTTTTGTTTTTAGAAGTTTTATGCTCTATTTTGCAGATCGACCCACAACTCCCAGTAAAATTTGAAAATCGAATATACTCTTTTATGCTCTATTTGATTAGTGGTTCTTCTATTTTCACATTCCGATATTTAGGTTTAAATTTTTGGCATTTTTTTGTTATGATTTTCTTGAAAAGAGCAATTTCCATGATTTGCTTGAAGCGAAGTTATGGGATGCTTCCCAAGTAGAAAAATTCTCCTAATTAATTAGATATCTGTGTAAAATTTGAATGACTTAAAACATTTTATCCCACAGAGCGTTCGACAGCTCTTGGACCACTGCGTAAAGTTTAATATATTTCGTTTCCTTCTTTTTGTTCATGTCCGAATACTAAATCATTTTCATATACGTATATTTGAACTTCTTAGCTTCCAACATAAAATTCTTTCATTTTATTTGTTGTTTTAGTCTTGGATTATGTTTATAATTTCATTGATTACTCATTATTCTTTATGTTTGAGGATGTTGAAATAGGTGTTTATGAACATGCATCGTGGGAGCTCTAAATTGTAAAAGGACCCATCTCTATGATTGATTTGATCTACGACCTCATATGAATGGAAGATTTGATTGAAAGGGTACCTATGCTAGACATCCATAGTTAAATGTATAAAGGTATTTATTGTTTCTACGTCTTTGGCATGGCATAATTTATACAAAAGTTGTCTATCGCTTCAACTGATACTTCAGTATATGTAAGCCAATCATATTTGAAAATGGAATCAGGTATGCAGGGGTTGTAAAACTGACACAAGAAGACTATTTTTGAGTGAAAATGGAAGATATATCACCTGTAAGTAGCTCAACTGATTTAAACAATGTGATCTAAACAAGTAATTTCTACTGCATTCCCGTTTCAAGTACCAATACATCCGCGTTTTAGGTAACATTGTTTCCAAAATTATTATTTCTTAGTTTGAGAAAGTTCAGCATTTAATGACGATAATCCAATAATATCAGGGCTTTTGAGTTGTTCAAGTTGTTTCTTGCTGCGACGAAGCATTAGGGCCGAGTGAAAGTGGCAGACATATTTTTGAGTGAAAATGGCAGACATATCACCTGCTGTCATAAAAAGTGAATGAGCATTTGAACAAAAGTAAATAGGATCATTCCATCCTCAATGATTGGCCTAATTGCAAGAGGATCATGCCATTCTAAAGTTGTCAAGGGCCATCGGTAGACTCAAAACAACCAACCCTTTTTTTTATTGGTTCGAATTTGGTAGTTTTTTTTGCATTCTGTACGATTGATTTAATTTGTTGTGTTTACATAATTTTCTTTGAATTGTTGGGTGGCAGTTGTAACTCGAGAGACACAGATCCTCTCAAGGCTATAGTGGTGACAGTTGGGTTCGTAGAGGTTGGCGAATCATTTAATGTAAATTTAGATACTGCTCAATTTGTGGGTACTAATAGAAGCTTATCTTCTCGAGGTCTATCCTATACCGAGGAAAGAATTAAAGAGGAAAAAGATATCCAAGAATCGTGGTTAATGATGCATAATATGAGCACGCAAAGAGGGCCGGGGAGATGCTTAGGGAAGGCAGTATGCAAATACTACCTGTGACTATACACATAATAACTGTTATTTTAACAGGTACGTATTACCAAAACTTAACCTTGAAATATTATTTCTCATTTGTTGTTAATCATTTAATATATTTACTTAATGTTTTTAGGTTGGTTATATATTTTTTTTATCTTTGAATAGTTGTTTATTATTCAAAATTACTACTGGAATTTTTCTCCACTACTAAAATTAAACTACTCAGATTAGAAGAGTTCCAGTAGAAATATAAAAACAACTAATGAAAAATTCATGTGGAAATTATGTACCAAGAGATTCCCTTATACTGGAAGTTCTGTTGTAGAAAAGGTCATCTGGACTCCAATTGTTTTATGAAATTCCCCAAGCAATGTGAACACTACCACTCAATGTTGTGAATTCGGATCTGCTGAAAATTCAAACCTACACTAAATCCTTTTTTTTTCAAGATGTTTATCATCCTACAAATCATGGCTTGTCATAAGAATTATCTCAATGAATGAAAAATGATAGAACATAAATTCTACAAAAAAGTTTAAGACAATGTTCATGTTATAAATTAAAAAATAATGAATAAAGTAAGTGTGATACATATCCCTTAGAAATTGTTCTCCTATTCAATTTATAGTATTTTAAATTGATCGTTCCTCTAATGATTTAAGTAGAAAAATTCTTTACGTATAGTATGTTTAAAATAAGGTGATCTATCTAATTGCTAACCCAAATGTTCTTACCCAATAGAATTCCTTATAACCATAAAAATGTCAGTTAGTATTATTAACAAATTTCTGCAACATAAGGTGTATATGATATATTTCCTATTAGCAGAGTCATTATTATATTTTGCAACACTCACTCTTTTTCTCATTCTCTTTCATTTCCTTGTTGCGACTCTTTTATGAGCATATTCAGCATCAATGTAGTGCCTCCTACGCAAAAAGAAGTGTGGTAATTTTGATTGTGACACTAAAGCATGATCTGGTGGATTGAGAGCATTCTCTTGAACTTCTAAAGCATGAAGGTGTTAATGGGTTTTAATGTTTTTTAGAAGTTTAGGACACTAAATAATGAAGGTTTTAATGGTTTTTAGAAGTTTAGGATTCCAATAACTTCAAATTTGTTGAACTGGCAGTGAACTTATTTCTGCATTGATTGTGTTCTCATGCTTATATTGTGCTTTTGTACATATGATGTATAGGGGAATCATGGCCAATGACTAAAAGCGATGGCATTAAGAGCTTTGAGTGAATGCCGAAGTGTTCTTAGAATAAAAACTCCCTTATATCTCATTTCCAGCAGAACATAAGCCTCTTGAGAATCTCACCACATAGTTTATACTTCATCAGAAACCACATTGTCTTTGAACATAAATTTTTCCAAAGAATCTAGAAAGTGAATTATAGTTACCATGACATGGAAATTATTTTCCTGAATATAACTTCGCGGTAAATGAGTAGATAATATATTTATACATCTTCTAAGAGCTGATGCAGCAGATTTGAACCGCGTTCTTGCAAATCTGGTAATTCCTAGAGAATGTCTAGAAGAAGTTATCTTGACAAATAAACACATTCTTTGATTGCTTAATATGGACTTCCATATGTTGGGTAGTTTGGCCTTATATTTTGTAGGTCATTTTTTATGAATGTATCATGACTGCTTTCTATGATTCTAATTAATCCTCTGACTATTATGTTTTAGACTATTAAACCAAATTAGCCATATTGTACCATCTATGACGAGGTAACAAATACAACAACGAGTACCAAGTTAAAGGGTTAGGAACCTATAACTATTTATTATGTTACCGTTGATGTGAAGAACAAAAAGAATCTAGAAAAGGTTAATGAGATTTTGTCATTGTAATTATTATATTTGGATATTGTTTTTTGTGTTCTTCCCTGCTGTGGCGAAAACTTTGATAGTTGTTTCTCATTGATAGGTGTGCTTTCTCATTGATAGGTATTTTCACTGCATATGTTATGTATACAATATTATTTTATAGTTTCTCATGAATCTCATCTTTTTTATAGCCTTGAACAAGTAAGCCTTGAGCAGGTAATGTTTATAAGCCTTGAACAGGTAATCCCATCTTTTTTAATCTTTTGTGTTTATAATGTTGATAAGCTTTTGTGCTTTTAGGCCATATAGCCTTGAACGGGTAGTTGCCTGATAATCCTGCTACGCACCTACCCTCGGGAGAATATCAAATTTCAATATTGCGTGTCAGATATTGAAAGATTAAATTATGCAGGTTTAGGAAGCCTATTAAACTTAATTGTGCATATGCTAGAGCTCAAAGAGATGAAATATTAGGTATATGATTTTTATTTTGATTTATAGGTCATTTTCAAATATTGTTTATGCGTAGTCTACTTGCTCAATTATATTCTTTATGATTTAGAAACTTAATTATTTTATGCATTATGTCATCTCTAACTAACTTGGTTTTATAAATATTTAGAACACAATTTATATTTGCCAATAATTTATGTAACTCATTTGTCTTTTTTGTTTGTTTATTTTTTGTTGTAGTTGAGATGGATGATTGTAAACAAATGATTAGGTTGATTGAAGTCCACCAATGGTGTTGAAGAGGTTTTGGAGTCATCAACTGAGTGGCGACACTTGGTGGATTTAAGCTTAAGTCAGCGGTGGTCTTCACACCAAACCCAGGTGCTGCAATTGCTCAATTGAGTGATTTTTAGCATCCTCCCTCATCCTGGTCTCTAATTTTACATGAGAAGGGGTTGGTTACATTGCAATTTATGCCTAACGCTAATCAATTTAGAGGTTTCATGTCTACTTAAATGTTTAATGGATTTCTGTCTACCGTTTATCGCTCGGCTGCTGACAAAATCGGAAGATGAGTGGGTTCTAGGTACATTTTTTAATCTTTGTAAGATTTCAAAAGATCTATTGAATAAGCGATACCACCTGTAAGCACTTTCTAAACTCATCAAGTTTCTTATTATATAAGACGATTGTCCAAATTCCAACAAAGTTTGAAATTTATTATTTGTGATGCTGTTGGTTGTTTCAATTGTTTGGGATATTAGTGTTTTATCTCCCTACAATTAATAGACATGTAATTTGAAACAAGTAATTTATTTCAAATGTGATTTTTGTAAGGTCAAAATTTCATTTGCTCAATACATGTGAATGATAGAACTAGACATTTGTTCACTTTTATGTGTAGGCATGGGTTGTTAATTGGGTGTTTTTGGTAGTTGGTGGTAGTGTCGTGCCGCAAGCATGATTATTACCCGAGATTTGTGTGTTTTGATATGGTGTGTCCTTTATTTTTGCTTATTTGAGCTTTTGTCCACATTCACGTTGTTATTTATGGATATTGAGTTCACGTTGCTTATTTGACATGTGTATACTGTATTTAAATTTTAATTGTCCAATTTTTTGGTTTTGTAGTACTTGGTTCTCAGGATGATGTGACGGAGCACTGATGATTTAGTGGTATTGGGAGCATCGACATATATCGCATTTTTTTTATCAATTGACCCATAAAGGTGATACATGATAGACTATGAATATTTAATTTTGATGGATAAATTATCTCCTTAATAAATTGTTGTTAGGTTATTTTTTATTTCTAGAACATGATGGTTAGTCCTATAAATAGAGGAAACTTTGGCCAATTTTTTTTAAATTTGTTTACGATTATTTATGTTATATAATAAATATTCTCAACTAAAGTATTGGTGTTATTCTCATGAATTGAGTTGAATTGATGATTTTGTTTCTAAATTATATATGACCTAACACTTTATTTTGTTGGGGGAACGAAATTGTTTCCATTTTGTAATTACGTACTTTAAATTTTTTATCGTTTTGTGATTACGTGCACGTAAAATTCTGTCCATTTTTTTTTAATTTAACTTATTTGTACTGAATTAAATCAGGTTGACCGTGATTTTGTTATTATTATGTTAGTTTTCCCCGAATATTATCGTGATTTTTTAGAGAAGTTTTTTTCATTCAAGTATTTGTTTAATGAATTTGGACCTTTTGAATATTGTACTATTGGTAGTTACCCCCTAACTAGGGTGGATAGTCCAATATACGACGGAGATTATGTCCATTTTTTTAGAATAACATTTTGTTTTCTTGGCCGACTAAATTTTTGCCTTCTTGCAATTACGTACTTTAATTTTTTTTCTTTTCCGTTTTACGATTATCAGCGTGCCTTCAGGCACGAGCACTATAGATTTGCTTTAAATTAGTTTCAAGTAGGGTTACTATAATAGTTCAGTTTTAAATTAGTACCTACAAATTTGGCTAATGTGTATTGGAAAGTCTTATATATGTTGAATTTGGTATGGTGATATTTATGTATTATTGTACTTGACTTGGTTGTGATAGGAAAATTACATTCTATGATGATTTTGTTTATACGAGGTCCTTGACGGACTATTATTTTTGTTACAAACTATTAGTTATTATTATTGAAGTATTTTTTATTTCTTAAACATGATCGATAGCCTCATAAATAGAGGAAGTTTTGCTCAATTTTTTAAAAATTGTTTACAATTATTTAGGTTATATAATAAATCTTTTGGCCACTATGTTTACAATTATTTATTATTATTCGAAAATAATTATACAAACTATTTTTATTTTCTCTTTCATGTTTTTAATTTTTCAACAGAACAAAATAGTGACAATCCCAAAATATATTTTTTTATATTTTTCAATTTATTTATTAAAAAAGTTAGATATTTTTAATAGAAAAATGATAAACATTTCCAAAATTATTTTCAACCATTTTCTAAGAGCTTTACGTGAATGTTTAAAAAATATTATGATCTTTTGTTTGTTTTCGGAATTAAAAAACATTACAAACTTTAGAAATTTTGTTAGGGAACGAAATTTTCACCATTTTGCAATTATGTACTTTGAAAATTTTGGAATTTTCGTCGTGCCTTCAGGCACGAGCATATATAAAGAAGCTGCTCATGTGTTTCAAACTCGAGATCAACTGTAGCTTTAGTGAGGGCACTTGCCATCGTACTAAAGGCACGTCTTTATGCATTTCAAAATAATCAGCGTGCCGTCAGGCACGGGCATATATATATATATCATTTTCTTAGTTAACACATAACAATATGTGTGAAAAGCCTTTTTTTTTTCTATATCTACATGTGTGTTTTTTTAATAAAAAAAGAGATTTTTTACCTAATCTAATGATAAGGACATTTCCTTATAGGTTAAATTTGTTGGGCCATTGCCTTTATGTAGATTTTATATTAGTGGTTGGGTTTATTGGTGGGGTTTTTTTGGTTGGAGATATGTTTGAATTTTTGTTTTATGGTCTAGTTAGGTTATTATCTTACCCTTAGAAACCACTTTTTTACATTATCTATGTTTATTTTCCCCATGGGAAAGCAATCCAAAGAAGCTCCTACTCATCCTAACCCACATTATATCTCTTTATGATGTGCTACATGTGCTAAGTTTTCCCAATTCATCTCCACCTAGTAGTACCAATTGCGAGTGGTGGTTGAGCATCCCACTTATCCGAATGAATTGGAAGGGACTTAATACCTTATTGGTTAGGAGGTATGGGATGAGTGTCGATCCTCCAGTTGAGGGGGTTATCTCACATAGACTTACTTTTATGTTAGGATTGGCGAGGAATTTATAGTATCTAGGGTTAGAGTTGTGAACACCATTATCGAACTCGATCCCATTATAGAGCTCCTAGGAATTACCATCTATTGGACCGTTCAATTTACGGATCTTGAGTTGTGCAACCATAAGCCACCATAGAATAGTTATATTTACTCTGACTATTGCCTCCAAGATAAGATAGACAATTTCAATATCCAACTCATAGGGAATAAAAGTCCAATAACTCTGATCACATTCAATTTATGCATCCTACCGGTACAGGCTTGGGCACTGATCTCCCATATCTTATCTGGAAGAACATGTCATCCATGAGGAATGATGGATTTACAAGACTATGTATGTACCTAGCTTATGGGATGTTTCTTACATACATCATGTAGATAGACAATGTACCTCTCATTCCTAAATAGAGGACTTTAGATTCCTTATCAAGGACTAATGATTAACCACTCAGAATTCCATGTTTATGATGATGCTCATGTTATCTCTCCAGTCGCATCAACTAAGGATGATACAATCTATGCTGAGTCTCAACATGTTACAACACCTCAGGTACTTGTCCTGATTACTACCTCTCCTACTCTGACACAACAATCTTAGTAGGAGTCAATGCTTTCCATTAAGTTAACCTCATTTTTGTGGCGTGTGAATGATTTATTGTGATTATAGGCACAAAAAAGTACAAAGATATATGCACAACTAGAAACTTTAGTGGAGAGAAAATCTCAGAGACGCTCATAAGGATGCCTTGTACTAGTGTTGGCTGAGGAATAAGTGTCACAGTGGGAGAATAGGTGGAACAAGCCCTTCTATAAGTTCATTATGGTAGATGGTAGTGATGCTTAGTTCCTTGGAGATTGTATTTTTATTTTTGGATGTACTATACAAAGAGAGAGAGATAGAGAGAGAGAGAGGGAGAGAGAGAGAGAGAGAGAGATTTGATTTGATTTGATTGATGTAGTTGTATTCTCTTATACGAGCATGATTTGTACCAGTTTTTGCAGACATATATTTATATTTGTTTTTTTATATTTATCACATATATAACACAACTGTGGATATTCATATTCGTATTTTTATTTTTATATGTCTCCACTTCTAGAATTTTTGAATTACGTGTTATGTTTATAATTGGTAGTTTATATTATATTGATGATGTCACAAGTCATATTGAAATATGAATATGATGATATATAGTGTTCTATGCTTTACCATGTTCCTACATCCATGATTTTCTATCAGTTGTCTCATTTAGAGTATGTTATATTTATGACTCTTAGTTGCTTGATTGGATTGATTTTCGATAGATTTTTTTTTTTTGTTTTTTCAGTTGTTTATCCAAGAAAAAATAGGGGGGGGGGGGATTTAGGATTTAGAAGGAGTAAATGTTTAGGGGGAGTGGTTTAGTGCATGCATTGGATTTTTCAATTCCTGTCATTTTACATAAATTTATTGTATCTTTAGTAATTCATGAGGTATGTATTTAAGAATTTAGGACATACAAGGCCCGTGATATTGATTTATTATAGGTTGATAAAGTTGTGCACCTTTATCATGTCTCGGGGGATTAGGGCGAGTAAAATTATGCATAGGAATTTTTTTATCCAATATATATTTTTTATTTTTTTATTTTTGGTATTGTCCTAGAATTGCCAAAGGGGAGATTTGTGAGACATTACTTACGCTCCCTATAGTTTATTTTATGTTGACACAATTTTTTGAACAAAACTTTGTGTCTTAGTCTCTTTGTATCGAGTCTGCGGAGTTGTAATGATAAATCAAGTGAGGACAAAGAGATAAAGCACAGTGACAAAGATTACCAAACCAGATCAGACACATTCACTCCATATCAGAGTTTTGCTAAAAGTAATGATTTTTCAGAGTTTTGTATCTTCCGTGCAATATACTTTATTGATAGGAACTGATGTGATAAAACTTTAATGAATACAAATATGGAAAGTTCTTTTTATGCTGGTTTTTAATTTTTTTATCAAAGGTCAAAATCAAGGTAACTTGTTAGAATAAGGTCACCCTCGATTAAAGATGGTTTCCAATGAGGGAATAATTTCCAAGGTAGTGGAGCTCAATGAAAACAAACTACAAAAGAGGTTACATCGATTGAGAGATGGTTTCAAATGAGGTCATAATGTCTTAAAAAATTAACCCTCGATAAAAAAAAATCAAGAGAGAACCCCTCATTTGAAAGTTGTCATTCGAACAAGGGCTCTCAAGTTCGAATAAGGTCCTTCATCTTGGAAAAAAGTTTTTAATTGAACCTTTGTTACTGTTAAATTATTTAAACACCTTGAAATGAGTCTTCAAAAGTATGAAGCCTCATTTTTTAAAAAACCCTAATTTGGTTTTGCAAGGGTCCTTTTTGTTTGTGAGATCCTATTAACTCCATCCAACTCAAGTAAACTTTAGGTTTACAAATTCCATAATATCTTCAATTTTGAATAACATAGCAGTTTGGATTATGTATGGGATGAAGTCACCAATCGATATTGGTGGATACATAGGCCTTGGGGTTGGGTAACTAATTCCTGTAATGGAGTGGCTATTGCTAGTATGAGAAGAGACAAAGAAGACACACGCAAGACAATGACCACGTGGGAGTACACATCGTCAAATATGCAAGGCATTTGTGTGTCGTTATTAAGTCATGTAAACATTACTTTATGTACTAGTGTACTTGTAAGTGGCTTGGGTAAATAGTGTTTTTTTCCCACGAGGGATTCCCCTTTAAAGTAATGTTTACACGACTTAATAACGACACACAAATGCCTTACATATTTGACGATGTGTACTCCCACCCCTTTAAAATCCTTTTGTGCTTGTGTGATTTTTTTTTTCTTCCTCTGTTAATCACCAACTGCGTGTAATTTCTAATCATTAATGTTATTCAGTAAAATTAAAATTTGGTACAAATTAAAAACATTACATGTTATTTAGTTGAAATTGAACCCATAGGCACATACCTATTTCACCCTCACCCCACCCAAACAAAAAAAAGCTTCCTATATTATTCCCAAGGGGAAAGTTCTTATCTGGAATACTTCAATTTTATGTTATTCTAAAAGAACTTTTAGATATGCTTGTAGACTGTATTTCTCGAATTCCCATAAATGAAAAATAGGGCTTGAAGCCTCATGAATGTTTGACTATGAGGAAAAATTCAATATATTTGAATTGATAGATATGTGCATTCCTTAAATCTTTTTAATAAGAGGCCAGCCTCCTTATTTTAATTCAAAATATGAAAAGTACCCTTATTATCATTAAATTCACAATCTCTCTCTTTCTTTCTCGCCCTCTTTGTCTCTTCGTGTTTGTGTGTGTGTGTGTATATATATGTATAACAACCCATACTTTTGAGCGACTATTTTATATTATTTTTCCTGATGGGCTGATTTTATAAAATAGAGGAAGTTGGAGTAAATATTATTTTCCGTGATACTAAGGGATAATATTTACCGTGTTTTGCCTATTTACTGATATGAGAAAGTAAATAGCTTTATATTGTGTTTTATTGCGTCCTTAGGCTTTAAACGACGGTTATGATTTATATTTAAGTTGGAGTATAATTAATGAATTAAAATGAATTTGGAACACAAAAATATTATACGTTACTCCGAATGCCAAAATAGGGGGTGCGGTTAGTTTTAGAATAGTCGAGATAGTCAAAATAAGTGCCAAGTTGTATTTTTGAGTTTCGGGCACTTTTGACAGATTATGACTCAATTAAGTAGTTACGAGTCATTTTAATGGTGTATCAACATTTAAAAGAGGGGAATTTATGTTCAAGACCCGTATAAGTCTTCTAACCCCTTTTATTTCTCATTTTGTGTTATAAGCCTTGAGAGAGAGAGATAAGTAAGAGTTGGGAGAAAATGGAGAAAAGAGAGAGAGATGGAAGATTGGAGCTGGAATTCGTTGCTACTGGAAGAGAATTCAAGACTACAAACTCGAGGTAAGTTTCTTACTTGCTAGATATTGATTTAATGTGACAAATTGCATGTATAGATATATTTTTGGAGATTTAAACCATTTTTGGGATTTGTAGGTTTTTAGTGATTTAACCCTTAATTTTGTAGTTTCATTTGATTTGAGTTGAGAAAATTTATTAGATGATTTGTATGGATGATTGGGTAGAAGTAGTTGTTGTTGATTTTGATAAAAATTGGAGATTTGGAGTTTTGGGATTTTAGGGTTTATACAACCCGTAACCCAAATTGGGCAAATTCTGTAGGGCCGAACTGATTCGCCCCTAGCGAATCGATTTGCCAATAGGGAAGGTTACAGGTCTGAGTTGGGTGAATTGATTCGGACCATCCGAATCGATTTGGGGTTATGCAGAATGTCTGGATCTTCTTGACCGAATCGATTCGGCCTATCCGAATAGATTCTCTTCTAAGACCAGGGGACATGGGCTTTGCGTAGCAAGCCCGTAGTCGAGGGCTCTTAGCCCGAGAGCGCAGAGGATACTCCCAATATCTAGGCGAGCAAGGTCTGAGGTAGTCAATGGCCTTATCTTTCCTTCTAAGAGTCATCATCTTTTGCCATAACGTCCCAAAAGAAGGAAATGCCGTCGGTGGTGAACACGAAAAGCAGGAGTGGCCCACCAGGAGGCGGCAAGACGAGAGCAGACATAAGAAAGATCAGCCTGGCCGAATCGATTTGGAATTTACTGAATTTTTAAGATGTTTCTCTAGATTAGTTTTAAGTCCTTTTCTTTTAGGATATAAACTTAGGAGCCTTCCTTTGGGAAATAATATAGCGTCATAGAGGTTTGTATTAAGGGGGTAAATGTCCTAGGTTGGCATGGGGATATTTGGGCTTATCCCAAGGGTTAGAATTGAGAGGTTAAGGTTCCGTATGATATAGGAAGTTAACTTAAAATTAATAGAAGATAAAATATTAATATGAATGTTGAGATTTTGGGAGACTATTATTGAGGGAGACTCACTTTGATGATTTAGGGTATTATGTGGAACTCTTGGAGACTAGTTGAGGATGATGGCACTTCGGGTCTTAGGTCATTAATAAAATATGACTATAAGAATAAGAAATGTACATTCTAAAATTGGTATTTCATCATTGAAAAGAAATGGTTTTATGAATGTAAAAAAAATGAATGCTTTCAAATGGAAAAATAAATGATTTCGTAATTTTTAATTTACGTAAACACACCTCTTAAATCGCTATCATAAGGGAAGTCGCACGCGTGAGGTGAAGTTCCCTGGCTAATGAATGCAGGGTGAATATAGTCCTCGGCCATATGACCGGTTATTATATGTATTGTGCGATTGTGAAGTAATTTCGGGTGTGGTTATGACTCACACGCATGTATATGGCCACTTTCCGATGTTGCGTTAGGATCCCAAGTTGTCTTGGTTGATAGGTCCTGGAAGATGATAGCCATTTAGGGGCGCGCACAGTGGGGAAACCCGGACGGGCGGTCTTAGAAACGTTATATATATGAAGTATAACTATTTTTAATAATGTGGGACATTATTGATGTTAAAGCATTTTATGATAATAAAATGGCTTTAAATATATTTCCTGAATGGAAGAAGGGATATTGAGAAGTTATGTTATGGAAAAGCATTTTTATGATAATAAAACTTATTTTAAATACATTTCCTGGATGGAAGAAGGGAAATAGAATTGGTAATGAAAGTTTTGAAATGAAATTTAATTGGTAAACATTTTGTAAAATGAATTTCCATATATGTATTTCCTAAAGAGAAAAAAGGAACTATGCATGTAGAATTGTGGTTAGATGATTTGATGTCTCCTTGAGTAGATGTAGTTGAGTTCTCCCATACTTATATGATCAATGAGCATCATCATTGATATTGCGCTAGGTTGTGCTTTTAGAATGAGAGGTGAGAACCCTTATGTTATATTACGAGAGATAATTACGTAGTTAACTGTCGTGCATTTTAGTCACATGGTAATCATATCAAACCGGGCCCTGTCCCGTCTATATTTCTTTGTTTTTGCATGAACTCCTTATCCGTTCAGGTGCTCTAACGCAAGGACACCCGTATTGACCTCTCCATTCCAGTTTTCTTGGAGCTATATCATTTTGCGAATGTTATAGGATATTTGTTATAGACGATTCTTCCCATTGTACTCTAGTTATGTCCAGTTTATTTATTCGCGAGTGTTTCCCATGCATTGTATTCATTTATTACAATGTGATATTTAAATTATAATACTCAGTGTAGCTATTTGTATTTGTCTGTTAATCGACAACTTATTCAGTTATTATTTATAGATTATTGTCATTCCTTTGCCCGTTGATTTTTGGTATCCACCATTTTTGTAAGTTGGATTGTCTAAGTGATTTTCTTTTACTTACAAAATTTAAATTTGTCAGTCCATTTTCTAAAATAATGGATGGTTATCTCGTACTATTATTTTAACGACAGTGATACTGAGAATGGACCATCTATGATTCCTGTGATTATTGGAGTATCGGGCAGGCCACCTCTTATTTTAGTAGGCAGGGTTGTCACAGATGATATCAGAGCATCAGGTTCTAGAGTCCTTAGGAATCTGTGCGAATGTACTACGCTTTCAGAGTTACTTTTGATTTGATATAGAGACTTAGGACTAAGATCGTTGATTTTTGTGGTGAGATTTCGTTCTCCTGCCATGATGTAAGAACCTATAGAATCTTTTGTGCGTTCGTGTGATATTTTCAAGTCGAATGAGGAAGGGCAACAAAGAAGGCCGTTATGAAGGCGTCATGAGAAGGGATTACTAAGAACTGTAAGCTGTGGTCGGGGATGAAGGCCGCTTTGGAGGTCACTCCTTTTGTAACATTTTCTTATATTTCTACCGCGAATACTAAGTATAGTAGATATAGTTTTCCAAGTACCGCTGCAAGTAGAGAGAGTGGCACTAAGTTTATAATTCCTAGCGACGTTGGTTTGAGGTTGAAGGGTCCCTGATAAGGGCCACATGTTGAAGTAATGTCAGATGGAGGAAGTGCAACCTCATTCGGTGGAAGTATAAGGCTTAGGAGCTTTGGTCTAGAGAGGGGTATAAAAGTGCCCAGGTGCGAAGAATAGAGGAAAATCTTTCACTCGTAGGAGTAACGTTGAAATGGCAAAAAGGTAGTCGCCATATTTTGGTGGAGCAGGAAGTTTTGCCCATAAAGAAACCCGGTAGATATTTTCAACAACGAGTTTCTCTGGAACATCAGGAATGACGAGAAAGTAGATTCTCAAATATTCACGCGAGGTTCGGTCAGAGGCCGACCGTGAATAAAGAGTGATATGGTTAAGGAAATTGTGTACCGAAATAAGGTTGGTACAAGGGAGAAAGATCCCTTCAGTGGAATGATTGGCTCACCAATAAGTGTTGTTAACACTTCTGGAGAAGTAGTGTTCATGAAACCCCATTGGTGGACATCCATCCGGGGAAGGCTCATTGAAATAAGGCAGGGGAGGCCAATGGCATGTTCTCTTTTATTGAGGAACTTAAGGGAACTAGGCGGGTAATCGTCGGGTAGCTAGAGATGGAACAACGGTTATGACATGGAAGGTAAAACCACGCGTTTTAAGTCTTGTGAATTGGAGAACAAGGTAAAGAATAGGATGCCTAGTCGGGGTATTAATGGACGTAGTTTAGTTCGGATAAGACTAGAATACTGTGTCTGGGAACCATTAGTAGTGGCCAGGGTGATCGACAAAAATGCTTGCGGGAATTCCACCTTAGTTGAGAGTGGTGTATTCTTTATGATAAGATGGAGTGGTATTGTATTTACCTTAGATTAGAGTGTGTATATTGAGTTCGTTGTACTATCTATGTTATTATGTAGTGTATCTATATGACTTCCATGGTAGGGAAGTTTTATATTTTTTTCTTCACTCGTTATAAGGCCAGTGATGATATTTTAAAAAGTATATGTGTGGTATGTGCTACCCGTATTTTATGTGTTATACGAGTGAGAGTATTCTTGGTTTGGTTGGGGCGATAGCAAGTGAATAAATTTTGAGGCTATCCTACTTCTAGTTTCAGAGCGGGACTAGTTATTGTATGATATCTCACTTGGATACAGGATTGAGACTTTATAGAGATAGTTTTAAGTATACGAGAAATTTTCATTATTTTGTTTTGTTTTGTTTGTTGTCTATTTGTCTTCCTTGTATGATGTTTCCTTATCTCCACGACCAACAAAGTTAAGTAGTAATGTATATGAGGGGTTCCTTATTTGGATTTTACTTTTGCGAGACGCTCCATGCATGAACCTTAATGACGTTAGGAGTGGAGAGATGCTATTCCTTCTTCT
Source organism: Sambucus nigra (assembly GCA_949130495.1). Lineage (NCBI taxonomy): Eukaryota > Viridiplantae > Streptophyta > Magnoliopsida > Dipsacales > Adoxaceae > Sambucus > Sambucus nigra. Next base: position 356,403,857 of record OX422208.1, on the reverse strand, counting down.
TTTATTTTATTTTATTTTGTTGTTAGATGTTGGGTTGGAAGGTTTAGCCTAGAATCACGTGATTGAGTCATTAAAGGGCGATTAAAGTGCGAGATAGAAGCACTGTGAATAGTTCTCTCCTCTGATCGATGTGAGGGAGACTTGGATAAGAAAGTCCGATTGAGACTTTATAGTTATGCCTTGATGATAAGGACATTTAAAAAGATGTATGTATATATATTGGGATGAAGCATTTGTGGCATCTTACCGAAAGTAAATGCCCGATTAGTTAAATTTTCAGTTATTTAAAATGGTAGGACATAGAAGTAGAAGTGCATTTGTAGGGCTATGAGTTAGAATTTTAACGGTCCCGATCATGTGTCTTAGATCGTTATATCTTGATGACCGACGATGCTAGGTAGTAGTGTAACGGGAGGGTTCCTTATTTGGATTTCACTTTTGTGAGACGTCCCACGCATGAAACTGAGCTAATGTCGGAAGATGAGAGAGGTCTTGGGCACTAGGGATATACTTAGTATATACGTGTACAACTTAAATAGGATATATACAAATCGACCTTTGGATTTTTAGGACACAAGACCCCTAGGGCATGTGACTCTATTTTAGGAAGGCTGTAGGGAGTTGACCACGAGTATATTGGGGGGGGGGGGGGGGGGTTAACTCTAAGTAGGATTAGGTCCCTCGAACGAAGAAGTATGAGATTTTGAGTGACTCGAGAAGTTATTCCAAGATGAGGCCTATCTTAGAAAGAATGTTACGTCCGTAACCTAGTTTTTGAGGAGTCAAAGGGATGAGCTGACTTTTACTCCTGCACTCGTGTTGTTAAGATCAAGAGTGGATTTAACGAACGAGTTTCTACCCGGATTAGGAAGTATTAATGCTGGAGCATGGGCCCATTGTTTATGTGTCTCATAATCCTCAGCCCCATGAGAAGCATTATCCCATGCTGGATTTAAAGTTTGTAACTGTAGTATTCGCCTTAAAGAAACAGAGGCACTACTTCCTGGGCAGGAAATTTGGTTTTTTTCATGAGCAACAAGTTGTTGCAATATGTTGTGGAGGAACATAGTTGGTTTTTGGAGTTCATAAAGGACTATCAATTGGATATTACCTTTCGCTAAGGAAATGCGAATGGGGTAGCTGATGCGCCGAGTAGAAAACCCGTCGGAGAGATTAGTTAAGGCATGGAAAGCCAAGTGGAACGAGCTTAACCAAGAGGTCGTTATATCAAGAGTATTCATGTCCGTGATTTACCAATTCACCTACTAGTGTGAAGAGAGTAGTGTGGAATGAGGAAAGCTTTATTCATGGACATTCTTATTGAATTGCCCGCATCGCAATGGTTATGATCCTATTTGAGAAAATTGTTGATCATTTGACCCAACCGCCACTTTTCAGGAGTACGCCCATCTCTTTATGGTGTAGTATGGAAATGAATAAGGTGCGTATCAAAATAGTGTTGGACCGAGACTAAACTCTCGTTTCAAGGTTTTGATAAAGTTTCTAGGAAGAAATGGTAACCGTATGGAACGAAGAAAGTTAACCTAATGCCGAAAGGCATACCTCGAACGTACGCCTTAGGCTAAATGGAAGGATGGGAGTATTAGATCTTATGGATCGAAATTTTGTACAATAATTTAGATCATTTTTTAAGGCTTGCACCTTCTGTGGCTTGGTGTAGCCGGTTGAGTAATTTGCATACTCGTTGGGTGGAACCAGCGGACAATAAATTCCATGGACTTAGAGTGGTCTAGGAATATTTCTTTAATGATTGGGCTCATTGAGCCGCATACCTTGAAGGGCTATGCCAATGCGAATAGAAGTTAAGTAGTGTTGGGGTTAAGCGATTAAGTGTTAGTGAAGATATCCCCGAGGAAGGGTATAACTTGATTCAGGAAGAAAGGAAACTTGTGCCGAGATATGTAGGTATCTTCTTCTGTCGTAGAGAGGTAGGATCGATAGTTCATGTGGAACGATTTGGTGCTATGTTAGAGCACGAAGAATGTAGACTGAGATCGAAAGTGACGACCTTAGTCCAAGTCCAATGGGGACACCACAATAACGAGGAGTTTTCTAAGGATGATAGAATGATAGTTTAGAATAGTATACCCTTTATACGATTATAGGGTACACCTGAATTTTGAGGGAAAAATTCCGTTCTAAGGGTACACCTGAATAGTATACCCTTTATATTATTTTGCCTGATGGGCTAGTTTTATAAAATAGAGGAAGTTGGAGTAAATATTATTTCCCGTGATACTAAGGGGTAATATTTATCGTGTTTTGCCTATTTACTGACATGAGAAGGTAAATAGCTTTATATTGTGTTTTATTGCGTCGTTAGGCTTTAAACGATGGCTATGATTTATATTTAAGTTGGAGTATAATTAATGAATCAAAATGAATTTGGATCACAAAAATATTATACATTACTCTGAATGCCAAAACAGGGGGTGCGGTTAGTTTTAGAATAGTCGAGATAGTCAAAATAAGTGCTAAGTTGTATTTTGAGTTTCGGGCACTTTTGACAGATTATGACTCAATTAAGTAGTTACGAGTCATTTTAATGGTGTATCAACATTTAAAAGAGGGGAATTTATGTTCAAGACCCGTATAAGTCTTCCAACCCCTTTTATTTCTCATTTTGTGTTGTAAGCCCTGAGAGAGAGAGAGAGAAGTGAGAGTTGAGAGAAAATGGAAAAAATAGAGAGAAATGGAAGATTGGAGCTAGAATCCGTTGCTACCGGAAGAGAATCTGAGACTACAAACTCTAGGCAAGTTTCTTATTGCTAGATATTTATTTAATGTAATAAGTTGCATGTATAATTATATTTTTGGAAATTTAAACCATTTTTGGGATTTGTAGATTTTTAGTGATTTAACCCTTAATTTTGTAGTTTCAATTGATTTGATTTGAGAAAATTAGTTAGATGATGTGTAGGGATGATTGGGTAGAAGTAGTTGTTGTTGATGTTGATAAAAATTGGAGATTCGGAGTTTTGGGATTATAGGGTTTATACAACCCACAACCCAAATTAGGCAAATTCTGTAGGTAGTGAATCGATTCGCCAATGGGGAAGGTTACAGGTCTGAGTTGGGCAAATCGATTCAGACCATCTGAATCGATTCGGGGTTATGCAGAATGTCTGGATCTTCTTGACCGAATCGATTCGTCCTATCTGAATTGATTCTCTTCCAAGATCGAATAGATTCGTCCAAGGTCAATCGATTCGAAATTTCCTACATTTTTAAGATGTTTCTATAGATTAGTTTTAAGTCCTTTTCTTTTAGGATCTAAACTTAGGGGCCTTTCTTTGGGAAATTATATAGCGTCATAGAGGTTTGTATTAAGGGGGTAAATGTCCTAGGTTGGCATTGGGATATTTGGGCTTATCCCAAGGGTTAGAATTGAGAGGCTAAGGTTCCGTACGATATAGGAAGTTAACTTAAAATTAATAGAAGATAAAATCTTATTATGAATGTTGAGATTTTGGGAGACTATTATTGATGGAGACTCATTTTGATGATTTAGGGTATTGTGTGGAACTCTTGGAGACTAGTTGAGGATGATGGCACTTCGGGTCTTAGGTCATTAATAAAATATGACTTTAAGAATAAGAAATGTACATTCTAAAATTGGTATTTCATCATTGAAAATAAATGGTTTTCTTAATGTAAAAAAAAATGAATGCTTTCATTGGAAAAATAAATGATTTCGTAATTGATAATTTACGTAAACACACCTCTCTAAATCGCTATCATAAGGGAAGTTGCGCGCGTGAGGTGAAGTCCCCTGGCTAATGAATGCAGGGTGAATATAGTCCTCGACCATATGAGTGGTTATTATATGTATTGTGAGATTGTGAAGTAATTCCGGGTGTGGTTATGACTCACACGCAAGTATATGGCCACTTCCCGAAATTGGGTTAGGATCCCAGGTTATCTTGGTTGTTAGACCCTAGAAGATGATAGCCATTTAGGGGCGCGCACAGTGGGGAAACCCGGACGGGCGGTCTTAGAAACGTTATATATATGAAGTATAACTATTTTAATAATGTGGGACATTATTGATGTTAAAGAATTTTATGATAATAAAATGGCTTTAAATATATTTCCTGGATGGAAGAAGGGAAATTGAGAAGTTATCTTATGGAAAAATATTTTTATCATAATAAAACTTGCTTTAAATACATTTCCTCGATGGAAGAAGGGAAATAAAATTGGTAATGAAAGTTTTGAAATGAAATTTAATTGGTAAACATTTTGTAAAATGAATTGCCATATATGTATTTCCTAAAGAGAAAAAGGAACTATGCATATAGAATTGTGGTTAGATGAACTGATGTCTCCTTGAGTAGATGTAGTTGAGTTCTCCTATACTTATATGATCATTGATCATCATCATTGATATTGTGCTAGGTTGTGCTTTTAGAATGAGAGGTGAGAACCTTTATGTTATATTGCGAGAGATAATTGCGCACTTAACTGTCATGCATTTTAATCACATGGTAATCATATCGAACCGGGCTCTGACCCGTCTATATTTCTTAGTTTTTGCATGAATCCCATGTCCGTTCAGGTGCTCTACCGCAAGGACACCCGTATTGACCTCTCCATTCCAGTTGTTTTGGAGCTATAACATTTTGCGGATGTTGCAGGATATTTGTTATGGACGCTTCCTCCCATTGTACTCTAGTTATGTTCTGTTTATTTATTCGGGCGTGTTGCCCATGAATTGTATTCATTTATTACAATGTGAAATTTAAATTGTAATACTCGGTGTATGGTCGGGCGGAAAAAGTGTGCGCGTGTAAGTGCACAGTCGTCGTGCGTTTCGCCGCCGCGATACAAAAGAAAACCTAAGTTACTACTACACTTGACAAGCAAGCACAGCGGTTAGTCGGGTATCGTAAATCCACTGGGAGTGATTGAATTTTAGATGTTAATTGTTTTGATTACTTCAGGAATAAAAGAGGTGTAAAATAAATAAAAGAAAAGGTGAAAGGGTGGTTATCGTGAATAAAGAAAAGAATAAGTTAATGCTAAATAAAGTAAAGCGAGGATCGGGATCGCATCCTACCATTCACGGTCTAAACAACTACTAATTAGAATTTCGGTTTGAAAGCAATTAATCGAGCATTTACAATTAAGCATAAACATCACGCAAGAAGGAATTTAACCCAAAGTTGCAAGATAAAACATTTAACGGAAAATGGTCACACGCGGATTAAATTCGGACAATCGCTATAAACACTAACGTTGCATGACAAAGAAAGTTAAACGCATAATAATCCGACTTTAATACGCGAGGTTTCAATTAAATGCAATTTTACACAAAACCTAAATTTTGAGGTCCGAACCCGAAAATGGCGGAAATACAATCCCGACCCTATTTATCTAGGGACTAAGCATGATTAAACTAAATTAAACTAAGAAAGAAATAAATTAAAGCAAGAAAACCTAATTAGAAAGCATGGAAATTATCTAGAAAGCAAGGAAATGAAGAAATACAACTATATTAAAGGAGAGGGAAGATGAATAGTCAATCTTACAACCAATTAGTGTGTCAATCCAAGAGAGGAAGAAGAAGAACCAATCAAAAACCCTTCAAACCTAACTAAACTAAGATAAAATCATATAAGGGCTGGTCTCTCTGTTATTACAACAAAATTTGGCTTATATAGTAAGTTAGAATAAAAGAAAAGAAGAAAGAAAAGAAAACAAAATATCTGCAGAAAAACAGGGGATCGATCGATCGACCCCTTTGGTCGATCGATCGATCAAGGGAAAATATCGACAATCCTGAAAGGTCGATCGATCGACCAGAAGCGTCGATCGATCGATCAAGCAGGGCAGAATGCAGCAGCAGCATCCCCTGCTTCTTTTCTTCTTCTTCTTCTCTTCTCCTCTTTTGATTTCTTGTATTTCCTCCGCAAGAAACGCCGTAACTTCTTTGTTATGTATCAGAACCGCGCACCGTTTGCGGCCACGTGAAGCTAGCGAGGAGGGCTACAACTTCCGTGAGATGTCGGGCCAGGTACCCAAGCTGTGAAAAGACTAAAATTCCCTCGAACGTGCGGTTGTGTACGAAACTTGAGCGGAATGCATCCGAACTTCATACTAAGCATCCAAATACCTACAAAAGCTCAATTAACCCCTGCAAAACATGTTAACATAGAAATCCGAGGTTGCCTGGTTAACGAGCATAAATATAGAGATTAAGATACCCGAGGGGGCTAATAACGCGTAGGTTAACGGGTGAAATACGCAATATTTGCGTCGTATCACACCCCCTAACTTACACATTGCTAGTCCCTAGCAATGAAATAGGAAACAATAAGAACTACAAGAAAACCAAAAGAAGGAGAAGGTACAAAAGTATGGTATAAAAGCAATAAAAAGATAAGGCCACTTTCGCGGGCAATTCGATTGCATTTAGCATATGCAATAAGCCGTTAACCCCCTAGGTTACCCTAGTGGATGAGTGTCGTCTCGTGAGGGTTTTCAGGGATGATACCCACAAACATCACATGGTTTCCTCAAAATATTCCCAACCCAACATGCGACAAACTCAACAACAACGAAAAAGATTTCAAATATGTTATTAGCATATTGAACGAATTCAAGCTAAAGTCCGTTGTTATTAACAAGTTGAATGCACGTCATAGAATTGAAACTTTAAAAGTGGGAGGGGGAGAGAAAATGCACAATATGATTTGGTAAAAACTTAAATAAACCGAATAAACATAAAGGCATTCATATATTCAATCCTCACGGGCATTACGCTCAACAAATGAATTCTCTATGAAAAGGGAGGTAATACACGGGACATGCGGGCATAAAGAGTAAATGTAAATGGAAACTAGGCCGCACACATGTCACAAATGAAGAACGCTATATATAAAATGAAAAACTGTAATCTCAATGAAAGGATACCGCACACTAAAAGAGGCGAAATGCATTTTCACAGATTATCACAACTATTATGACTTTTAAATTAAATGCACCCTAAGATCACATAGGACTTTATAGGGTTATAATGTAGGTTTGGGGTTAAGGTACGAAACGAAGGAATGTATGTACGGATTCAAAGTGTTCGGGATGAAAACTCGGGATAATGGGAGAATGCGTGCAATAACAAAATTTGGACAAAGATGTCCAAACGAGCATAGATATAACAATCGAGAGAGTAATCAAAGCTTATTGAAACACTAAAAACAATATTTAGAACTTTCTCTTTCTTTTTCTTTTCTTCCTTTTTCTCACTTTTTCTTTTGTTTTCTTTTGCTTTTTGCTTTCTCTTTTTCTTCACTTTTTTCACTACTTTCTCTTCTTTGCTTATCAAACTCTCATATGCCTAAATTGCAACCACACTCAACAACATTCGATCCCAAGTAACATTCCAAACAAAGGTATGGAAAGTGTATGTATGTGCTAAAACTCCAATTTGGAGTTGGTTATGGGAATGGGGTTATGAAACGAAAGGCTATATTTAGGCTCAAAGGGGTTAACGAGGGTAAGCATATAAGGGTGAGGTCAAGGCTAATATGGGTGATATATCAAAGAGGGCCTATGATGATTTCACAAAGTTTATGCAATTCTCAAGTCAAAACAATATATGAAAATCATGCTCAAGTAACACATTTCAAATGTGAACTCAATTAATGAACGGTCAAATGAAAGATTAGTGAGATTACCAAGGAATTCAACGTTTTCAATGAGAAAAGAATATTGTATAACACTCACAAACGACGAAAGGTACAAAGCTTACTCGGTGTAAGTATATACAATGCAATAAAAGATTATCGAGTTATAAAAATCTTAAACCAAATCAATATAACAAGGAAAGTGCATATGCTCATGGGATAAAGTTTAATTCATGAAGTTATTCACAATATCACTAATTTGAGGACTAAAGTCCAATAACTTCTAAAATCGAGAACATGCATCATTGAGTTGTCTATTGGATCGGGCAATTATAAAAATTTATCATCGAAAACAAGGCAAAATGCCTAACAAAGGAGAAAAAAGAAAGAAAATATTTCTGAAAATTTTTAAATTTTTCAGAAAAAGGCATACTTAGTAACTAACAAGTAAGAAAATCCATGGACTACGCATGAAATGGATAGAATATCCTACACCCCCTAACTTAAATGTTGCATTGTCCTTAATGTGCATTAAGAACACAACATAAAGAGAGGAAAAGAACGATATTACCCAAAATTGGAGCGATCACCATAAGCACGAGTCCAATGAAATCTACAAAACAAGTTAGTACCGAGCATAGCAAAAACAAATAACAAAAAGTTAACTAATTACACTAGACTAAATTAAAAGCAAAAAAAATAGGAAAGAAAGAAAATTAAAAAGCTAACTATTTACAACCTACTATTTAGACTTCACACTAACTATACACCAGAAGTCTAAATAGTTGAGGGTCCACCCAAAGAGGGATTTGACTTTGGAAGATCAACGGTGGACCCTCCAAAAGGAACATGCCTCCCGAAAAATAAGAATTCCGTTTGAACAACGGAAGGCATGTGGGTGGTGGAAAAAATGAACCATCGCCAATTTGAAATTTTGGGCGGACGATGGGGGATTTGGATAACAAGGTGGACAAGTACACTAGAGGTCCAAGAAAAATGGATTCATCTCCCAAAGGTTTTTCAAATGGAATGGGATATGGTGCACACATCGAGATAACATCCATCGAAAACAAGTCCGGTAAAGAGTCCTCGTCGGCAAAAAATGTAGAAGTTTTAATTTCTACCGACTCACAGGAATCAACCGGTAATTCTAATGGTTCGATCACGAAAATAGAATATGGTGATGAAACAAATTAAATCTCAATAGACTCATCGTCGGAAGGAGATTGAATTTCGGAGGAGAAAGATGCACACTCGATGAGAAATTCTTTGAAAAATTGAGGTGAAACACTAGTTTCCACCTCCTCGTTGTTTTGTGCAAAATAATTCATCTCATCGCAAAGTGCACCTAGTCTCATTCCAGCATCATTTAAGCTTTCCAAACCTTGGGAGTAAAGAAGCAAAGTCTCTTTCAAAGTAGGCTTCCTCGGCTCAAGAGCCTCGAACTCCTCATTTGGTTGAAACTCGTCTTCGAAAGTAATGAAATGAGAATCGTCATTGGATTCGAATAATGAATCCAACTCAAGCTCCCAATAACGATTTTCATTCCGATAAATGTTTTAAAGTCTTTCATTTTCAAGAAAATCTTGAAAATGGAAAACTTGAAAACTATCCCCAAAGTAAGAATCATTAGAATAACCGTAATAACTATAATAGTAGGACATGATTACCTCGTTGTTTGTAGATGGAGAATCCGAGCAAGAAAGTGAGCAACCGCGAATCAAAGTTTCTTAGCGCTCAAGTATGCTATCCTGCGAAAAAGGTTAAAACAAATAATACAAATACAAAAGGGAAAATACTAAGAAATAATAAAACAATTACAATCTAAAACACACTCCCCGGCAACGGCGCCATTTTGTGGTCGGGCGGAAAAAGTGTGCGCGTGTAAGTGCACAGTCGTCGTGTGTTTCGCCCCCGCGATACAAAAGAAAACCTAAGTTACTACTACACTTGACAAGCAAGCACAGCGGTAAGTCGGGTATCGTAAATCCACAGGGAGTGATTGAATTTTAGATGTTAATTGTTTTGATTACTTCAGGAATAAAAGAGGTGTAAAATAAATAAAAGAAAAGGTGAAAGGTTGGTTATCGTGAATAAAGAAAAGAATAATTTAACGCTAAATAAAGTAAAGCGAGGATCGGGATCACATCCTACCATTCACGGGCTAAACAACTACTAATTAGAATTTCGGTTCGAAAGCAATTAATCGAGCATTTACAATTAAGCATAAACATCACGCAAGAAGGAATTTGACCTAAAGTTGCGAGATAAAACATTTAACGAAAAATGGTCACACGCGGATTAAATTCGGATAATCGCTATAAACACTAACGTTGCATGACAAAGAAAGTTAAACGCATAATAATACGACTTTTATACGCGAGGTTTCAATTAAAATGCAATTTTACACAAAACCTAAATTTCGAGGTCCGAACCCGAAAATGGCGGAAATACAATCCCGACCCTATTTATCTAGGGACTAAGCATGATTAAACTAAATTAAACTAATTAAACTAAGAAAGAAATAAATTAAAGCAAGAAAACCTAATTAGAAAGCATGGAAATTATCTAGAAAGCAAGGAAATGAATAAATACAACTATATTAAAGGAGAGGGAAGATGAATAGTCAATCTTACAACCAATTAGTGTGTCAATCCAAGAGAGGAAGAAGAAGAACCAATCAAAAACCCTCTAACCCCAACTAAACTAAGCTAAAATCGTATAAGGGCTGGTCTCTCTGTTATTACAACAAAATTTGGCTTATATAGTAAGTTAGAATAAAAGAAAAGAAGAAAGAAAAGAAAAGGAAATATCTGCAGAAAAACAGGGGATCGATCGATCGACCCCTTTGGTCGATCGATCGATCAAGGGAAAATATCGACAATCCTAAATATCGACAAGAAAGCAGGGCAGAATGCAGCAGCAGCAGCCCCTGCTTCTTTTCTTCTTCTTCTCTTCTCCTCTTTTGCTTTCTTGTATTTCCTCCGCAAGAAATGCCGTAACTTCTTCGTTATGTATCAGAATCGCGCACCGTTCATGGCCACGCGAAGCTAACGAGGAGGGGTACAACTTTCGTGAGATGTCAGGCCAGGTACCCAAGCTGTGAAAAGACTAAAATGCCCTCGAACGTGCGGTTATGTACGGAACTTGAGCGGAATGCATCCGAACTTCATAATAAGCATCCAAATACCTACAAAAGCTCAATTAACCCCGGCAAAACATGTTAACATAGAAATCTGAGGTTGTATGGTTAACGAGCATAAATATAGGGATTAAAATACCCGAGGGGGCTAATAACGCGTAGGTTAACGGGTGAAATACGCAATATTTGCGTCGTATCAGTGTAGCTATTTGTATCAGTCTGTTAACCGAGAGCTTATTCAGTTATTATTTATATATTATTGTCATTCCTTTACCCATTGATTTTTGGTATCCACCTTTTTCGCAAGTTGGATTGTCTAAGTGCTTTTCTTTTACTTACAAAATTTAAATTTGACAGTCCGTTTTCTAAAATAATGCGTGGTTATCTCGTACTATTATTTTAAGGATCGTGATGCTGAGAATGGACCATCTATGATTCCTGTGATTATTGGAGTATCGGGCTAGCCACCTCTTATTTTAGTTGGCGGGGTTGTCACAATATATATATATATATATATATATATATATATATATATATATATATATATATATATATATATATATATATATATAATTCTGTTTTGGACTCAATTATCGCCATTATATTAATCCCACCTCCGTCTGATTCTCAAGCTGTAGTTTCTTGTTTACTCATGACCTTGTTTGTTTGTCCTTCCATTCTTCCATCACCATTGCCAATTGGAATGTATACAATGGATTCGTTATATGCCACTAGTTGTTTTTCAAAAAGCATTCAACTATTATGGTTCGTACCGATTTTATTTGTATATTTAATGTTGAATATCTCTTTTTATATGAGTCACAATACTTAGACTCTTGATTATTTTGATTTATCTCTACTATATTGAATTTTATTCTGCTACCCTAGTTAATCTCATAACATAGTGTAAGAAAATTATCCGTCAAAATTATGCATGTCATATACCGCTACAACCATCGAAGATGTCCAAGATCAAATATGCATTGAGATGGTCTGAATACCAAGCTTCCTCAATAATCAAGCCTCCACGAAATGAATATGGCAAAGTTGTGTTTTTAATTTCTTAATAATTCAATTAGGATATTGGGATATTTTTCACAAAAAATATTTTCTTATATTTTTCACAAAAAATATTTTCTAAGTGTTGGAGCGGAGCTTTAAAGGTTTTTCATCAAAAATATATTTTTCAAAGATTTTTAGGCAGTGCATTTAACAAGGAAAAGATAAACGAAAAAATATTATTTTATTCATCTAATTTGAATGACACCGTATGTCGTTCAAATGATAGGATGTGTCGCGCGATACTTCAAACGATAGCCAACATCGTTTGAACGACATGCCGCTTTAAGTTTTTTTATTTAAAGGACTCTTCAACTCCATTTCCATAAGAAGTCTGTACATTTTTCATTCTGCAAAATAGTGCAAAATCGACAGAAATATTTTGGCTTCTTCTTTGAGAGGTTAATCTTTTGTTTTCAATTCACAACATCCCAATTGTTCTTGTGAATTGTTTTGAAGTTTGAGAACACGTCTTGCTGGTGTTCATACTTTTGTGGAGAAGATTTATGCATCATATGGTTGCATGTTATTGAGGTTCACTGCGTGTGGATCTTTGATGAAGATAGGACTACAGTTCTTGTGGATTGCGCGTGTAATTCATTGCCGATGACGCCAACCTGTAAGGACACAAATTTCCAATTGTGTCTTACGTAGTGTTGGATCAATTCCGGAAAAAACAATTTGAGTCATAGGATAGAGTGTTAAGTTGTATCCATCCAAGCCTGTGACGAGTTTGTCTTGAAGATGTAGCGGCCCAGAAATTAAATCTTCATCATTGCCAAATTTAGTGCCTCATTTCTACGGCAACAAAAATTGGATTCCATTATCTCCAAAGGTATGAATGAACTTTTATATATGTTGGAGACTTGGAATATTTTTATGGGTGTAGTCTTTGTAATTTTGTCTAAAAAAAGTCTTTTTAGTTTCAAAAATTGATTTTAGGACTTTATATAAAAGTTTGGACTTAAAATGAAAATTTTGAGAATTTTTGTTTTTTTCGTTTGAAGAGTCGTTCGAATGAGATTGTCGTTCGAACGAGTTTACCAACGAGTTTTGCCATTTTTTAAATATTTTTTCGTTCGAAGTTTCATTTTAATGACCTCGTTCGAACGAGTTTTTCCAACGAGATTTTGGCCTATTTTTCCTTTGAAATCTCGTTCAAACGACTTTGGATAGAATGCTAAAATTTTGGCATTTTTTAGTAATGTCCCACTGACCCACTTTTTGTACGTGCTTTTAACCATTTCGTGGGAATATTTTTTAGCAAAACTTTTGGGAGTTTTTCACCTACTTTGAGAGAACATCTTTCTATACCAAAAGTTCCCCTTTGTGTTTTGATGTCTAAATGATTTGATTTCATAAAAACACATACACACCCATATGTTTTAGTTTTAATTCCAAGCTCTTCGTATATATATATATATATATATATATATATATATATATATATATATATATATATATAAATATCTTTGCTTGGTGTGTTTGGCACCATTGGTTGATCTCTACCATAAAAAAGGAGAAGTTTGGGTTTTATTCTCTACCCACAAAGCAGAGTAACTATTTGTTGCGCTGTACTCATTCGAAAAAAGGTTTTGCGTGAGGGTGACGAAAAACAAAAGCCTCATCGGTGGATTCCGAGACCGTGGAGGAGTTCATGGTTGTCGAATATGCGAAGGTAGTTACAAGAAGATGCGTCAAGGCTTGGATGGAATCGAGTCGTGTGAAGTAAGTCATCTGTCTTGGAAGAATAAATCCGTACTTAGTGGACTTAAGGCTAGGGTCGTACAATGTTTTTCCCATTTGGGCTTTCCTCGGACGTCGGCGCGTAGTGGTTTGTGATTTATTTTATCTTGCTATATCACCTAAATGGATGCTTAGGACTAAAAGATAAAATATGGTTTAAATAACTACTCATGCTTAATTTGGTGCTAAAATTATTTTGGGTAATGTTTAATTAATTTAATTCAAGTCATTAATTTTAATTTGATAAAATTTGGTTTGGCCTAAATAGAAAAATGAATTAATCTCGTTAGAAAAATTTCTAGGACTTAGGTTGAACTAAGTTGTTTAAGTGAAAATTAATTTGTTAAATAATTATATGTCACTTTTAGTTTAGTTTAATTTTAATTTGAAAGAAATTAATTTTTTTTTGTTTGTGTGTGTTGTGTTGAGCCATCCTATTCCGCACTTAAAGGAAATCAATATTTAATTTTAAAATAAATTTTTTAAAACATTTGGGGCTAGATTACCAACGCCTGTGCGTATTCGTGTGTCAAACAACTATATTTCATTGTAATCCGTGTAAGTTGCGATTTACAAATTATAGTGAAATAAAAGGTCTTGGCCTGAGGTGATGTTTCTTGAACTTTGTGTCGCATATTTTATTTATGTTTGTTTGACACATGCACGCACGTAGCTAGTTGATTTTGAGGGATGAAATAATTTGTTTCATAAAATGACATTAATTAAAAAAAGTTTGTGATTGGAAGTTGCGCGTTGGTTAAATCTTTATCTCATACATTTTTTACAATTTGGTATTAGAGTTGTTTTAAAGCGAGTGTATGCCCTCACAAATTGGTATTAGAGCTTTTTTAAAGCGAGTGTATACCTTCAAAAATTGGTATTAGTGAAGGTTACACTAATTTATCACGTATTCCTTTTTTTTTGCAAAATTGTGTAATATTGCTTTTTTTTAAATCTAATTTTTGAAAAATTTGTCACAATATTTCCAAGTCAAAAATTTAAAATCGGTTGCCAATTTTTGACGGGTCTATATGCTTACTGGAAAGCCCGCATGAAATCCCACTAAAAACCAATCGATGAAAGAGTTTGGATCATTGGTGAAAGAGGTTGGAATCCTCCCACTATTATCACAAACAATGTCACGAATTTAAAATTTGTGTCAGACTGGACTGAGGAAGAGTTTAGGTGGAGCACTTATAATTCACGAGGGCTTAGTATAATTTTTGAACACTTCACCCCTGATGAGTTGAGACGTATTATGACGTTCACCATGTCTAAAGAAGCATGAGATATCTTACAACTCACCCACGAAGGCACTAACGCGGTCAAAGAATCTAAAATTCAAAATTGGATCACTCAATTTGGGACGATCACTATGTTAGAGACTGAGTGTTTTGACGAGTTTTATGGACGTTTATCTGATATTGTCAATACTAGTTTTAATCTTGGTGAGCCTATACCTGATGCACAATTGGTTAAAAAGATTTTAAGATCGCTCCTAAACATTTTATCCCAAAATTGATGGTTTTAAATACCTTAGGAAATTTGATTCGTCTGAAACTAGAAGATTTAGTAGGAGACCTCCAGACGTACGAAATTGACATGTTTCCGGATACTATTAAACCTAATGATAGAGGGATAACGCTTAAATCCCAAACTAGGAATGGAAAGGAAGTGTCCACTGGTGATAGGAAAAAGAAAGTGAGTTTTTGTGAGTTCGAGGATAAGGATGAGTCTGATTTTGACATGGCCGTGCTTTCAAAGAATTTCAAAAAGTTTCTCCAGTTTTTGAAAAAAAATTCTTCCAATAAAAATTTTCAAAGAAAAACAAAAAGAAAGACAAGGCCAACGAAGGCGATGAGAAAGTGAAAGAGGGTGAAGAAAATTTGGAAAATCTGAAATGTTTTGAGTGTGAGGGGAGAGCAAACAAGTCATTTAAGTGTCCCACTAGACTTAGGAGAGAGGGCAATAAAGTTTATATGAAAGAGACCCTGAGCGATAGTGAGGAAGATGTGAAAGATTCCTAGGATGAGTCTTCACAAGGAATGTTTTTTGTCTTTTTAGCCAATCATGAGAGCACACCTGGTTTATCTCATGATAATGAGGACACTTCTGCACGTGAGACCCCCGAGGAAGTTTTCAGTGTTTGTAGAGAGTCTAAGAGTGAGTACGTTAGTGATGATGATAGTGAGCTCTATATTGTGTTTAGAGAAATGTATGTCGAGACCTTAAAGACTAAGAAATTGAATAAAGAGTTAGGTCTGAAGGTGAAATATTTGAAGAGACAGATAGAAAGTTTTAAAGAGTTTGAGGCAAAAGAAAGTCAACTCGATAAAGTGAAGGTTTCTTTGAGTGAATAGTTAATTTCTTTAAATAGGGAAAAAAATGAACTTATAGCACGCGTATCACAATTAGAGACAGATCTTAAGCACGCCCTGGAGGCTAAAGTAACTTTAGAGAATGCATCTAAGAAGTTTGGAAATATGGTTCTTGATCCCATTTTAAGTAGTGGTGAGAGCTTAGAAATAAGTCATGACGATGTATTTACTTCACAGGCTGCACTCGAGCCAGTTCCTATTATAGTGTTAGATTCACATGGCTAACGACCCAAACCATGTAGGCATCCCGTACTTGTTAGGAGATCACGTAGGAGACATTTTGAGAGAGGTTTTCCTAGGCTAATTTACGTTTACACACATTGAAAGAGAAGAGGACACCTAAGAGAGTTTTGTTTTAAGTTGGGTTATTCTACTACACGTGTTCACATGCACCCACACCTAACACTCTGGATGATTACATGAGAGAGTTTGTACACATTGGGGAGAAGGTAAAGTTTTTGGTCAAGACTTCACATAATTTGATGGAGTTGTTTCAAAAGATGTCACCGTCTTTGGAAAACTCCACCGCACCTATTGGATGAGGTCTAGACTTGTTTGCTAGCATAGGATGATTTACATGATGACATTTTTTTCCTATTACTACTATGTATCATTTTGTATTTATATTTTCCATTTTGATATATTGTTTGGAAAACCCCAAAAAGATTTTTATTTTTTGAGAAAATTTGAAAAATCCAAAAAGAGTTTTGTATTGTGTTTACACCATATATGAATGGACATTTACAATGACCGAGTAATAATATCATTCTATTTCCATGTGACTATTTGATAGTATTTTGAGACAATATCTTGTGTCATTCACATGCTTTACAAAGTTTGGAGTCTTTGAGATGATATATAGTGTTGCTACCTACATGTTTGACTCATTTGACCTTTATTGCACATATTCATGGATTTATTTGACTTTTGTGTTTGTCTATCATATATTGGTTGAGTGTTTTCATCTCAATTCTGTCTATACAGCAAACCAAATGCAATAAAACTTGACAAGAAAGTAGTGCATTTTATAAACCATTTGTGAGTTTGTATGATTTATTTTGAAAAATGGAAAAGGGTTGCGAAAGGTATCTTATTTTTTCCTTTACAATATAGCCACCAATTAAATGGACCTAAAAAAGTAGGGAATTGAAAATTATCCTGGGTCCAATGAGGTTTAAAAGAGCCCCCCCCCCCCCCCCCCCAAAAAAAAAAAAAAAAAAAAAGATTCAAAGGCAATAAAAAGAAAATTATGCCAAAAAGGTGCCAATAGGTTTAAGTTTCATCACCTCATAAGAAAATTAAAAAACATAACCTTTTAATCAGGGAGTTTGGACGAAATTTAAAATGGGTTTCATAGTCTTGAAAGTCATGAAAAAAACATTACACAATTTTGGACGTTATTGGTGTGGAAATCATTTATACCTTGATTTGTTGATATGATTAAGACTATGTCATCTATATTCAACAATTTTACACCTAAGGACTATTTTTATGTTCATTCGTTAGGAGTACACTTATGCTTCATGCACACATGTGATGATTGAGTCGATTTTCCTATCGAATTTGTTCATACCCATTCATTTTGTTTCCATGATTTGGTTATATTCGTAAAAATTCATGGTGTGTGATTTTTGTAACATCATTTTTTCTTTTTTTTATGAAAAATATTAAAAATAAAAAATAGTTTGTTTTCCTTATTTACTGTGACACCCCGATATGATTTATGTGGTTTATTATTTTCCTTATCTCTTTTGGACCAATAAAAAGGGGGAGAAAAAATTATGACTTTATGGGGGAATTTAAGTATGGGGGAGAATTGATTATGCTTTTATGTTTATTCTTACATCATTTCTAACTCGATATGTCATGAGGTATTTGCTTTGTCTTGTGTGTGTAGGTACAATTGAAGATTATTGAGCTGCACACCCTAATGACAACAGCTTGAAGTTTTGAAGAATTGATTGTTGAAGCAATGTTTGAAGACTTGACAGTTTATCTTTCCACTTTTGAGTTTATTGGAGGGTAGATTTGTATAGGTCATTTTTTATATTGATAATTCAGATGTTTTTATTTTGTACCAGCATAGAGATAGGGAAAGATTTGTAAAGACATTGTCCATCAAAATTAAGTATGTCGTATACCACTACAACCGTCGAAGATGTCAAGATCAAATATGCAACGAGACGGTCCGAATATCAGGCATCTTCAACAATCAAGTCTCCGCGAAATGAATATGGTAAAGTTGTGTTTTTAATTTCTTAATAATTCACTTAGGATATTGAGATATTTTTCACAAAAATATTTTCTAAGTGTTGGAGCGGAGCTTTAAAGGTTTTTTGTCAAAAATATATTTTTTGGAGTTTTTGAGGCAGTGCATTTAATGAGGAAAAGATAAACGAAAAAAAAATATTATTTCATTCATCTTGTTCAAACGACACTGTACGTCGTTCAAACGACAGGCTGTGTTGCGCGATACTTCAAACGATAGCCAACATCGTTCAAACGACATGTTGCCTTCAATTTTTTATTTAAAGGACTCTTCAACTCCGTTTTCCATAAGAAGTCTGTATGTTTTTCATTCTGTAAAACTATGCGAAATCAACATAAACATTTTGGCTTGTTCTTTGAGGGTTCAATCTTTTTTTTCAATTCACAACATCCCCATTATTCTTGTGAATTGTTTTGAAGCTTCAGAACACTTCTTTCTGGTGTTCATACTTTTGTGGAGAAGATTTATGCATAATATGAATGCGTGTCATTGTAGTTCGCTGCGTGTGGATCTTTACTGAAGATAGGACTGCGGTTCTTGTGGGTTGCTGCGTATATTTCATTGCTGATGACACCAACCTATAAGGACACAAATTTTCAATTAAGTCTTATGTAGTGTTGGCTCAATTTCGGGAAAAACAATTTGAGTCATAGGATAGAGTGTCAAGTTGTATCCGTCCAAGCCTATAAAGAGTTTGTGTTGAAGACGTAGTGTCCTATAAATTAAAGCTTTATCATTGTCGAGTTTAGTGCCTTATTTCTACGTCAACAACAATTGTTGGATTCCATTATCTCCAAAGGTATGAATGCACTTTTATATATGTAGGAGACTTGGAATATTTTTATGGGTGTAGTCTTTGTAATTTTGTCCAAAAAGACTTTTTATTTTTGCAGAAATTGATTTTAGGACTTTATATAAAAGTTTGGACTTAACATGAAAAATTTGATAATTTCTGTTTTTCGTTCGAAGAGTCGTTCGAACAAGTTTACCAACGATTTTTGCCAATTGTTTACTATTTTTTTGCTCGAAGTTTTGTTCTAACGACCTCTTTTGAACGAGTTTTTCCAACGATATTTTGACCTATTTTTCCTCTGAAATCTCATTCTAACGATGTCGTTCGAATGACCTGGGAAAGTCGTTAGAACGACTTTGACGGGAAGGCTAAAATTCTGGTAGTTTTTGGTAACCTCCCACTAACCCACTATTTGTACCTGCTTTTAACCATTTCGTGGGAACATTTTTCAACAGAACTTTTGGGTTTTTCACCTACCTTAGGAGTTTTTCACCTACTTTTGTACTTTCTTAAAATTCTGGCAGTTTTCACCTACTTTGGGACTAATTCATTGCTGACAACGCTGACCGACGCCTGTGGGTATTCGTGTGGCAAACAACTAAATTTAATTATAAACTGTGTGAGTCACGATTTACAAATTATAGTGATATAAAAGGTTTTACCTTGAGGGGATTTTTCCTGAACTTTGTGTTGCATATTTTATTTATGCTGATTTTGACACATACACGCATGTAGCTAGTTGATTTTGAGGGCTAAATTAATTTCTTTCATAAATTGACACTAATTAAATAAGTTTGTTATTGGAAGTTGTGCATTGGTTTAAATCTTTATCTCACACATTTTTACACTTAGATTCTTTCGGATGACGTTGTTCATCCTTTTCATCGACTAGAGGGATAATAGGAACGATTAAGGGCGTGAAAAGTGCAAAAAAATAAATTATTAAGAAGTACTTGAAGACATCTTAGACCCGATTCATCTTTTTTAATCAAATCGTAAAGTGGTTTAAAAAAATTCGTACGATAATGGGCTCAAAAAAATAATTATCGGTAAAGGACACGTTGTACAAAAAGCTTTCTTGTACTAGGTCTTTGTACAAAGTTCTTCATTCGTATGATGGATGCCTTGTTTGTACGAGATCACTTTTTTTTTTATCATTTTTTTCCAAACCTTATTTCCAACATAAGCTTATAAATAATGTCAAGAAACATAATTTCAACAAGTAGTCTTGTTTTAAAAAATACTACTTTTGTGTTTGAGAGAATTTTTATATGAGTTCATAACACATATAGATATTTTGTTTTTTACAAAAAACTTCCTTCATCTAGAGTAATAGTACAAGTAATTGTTTGGGAAGATTGTGTTTCCAATTCATATCAGTGCACACCGAAACCAACATATAATGCTAGTAGCTGTCGCATATGAAAATTGGTTTCTATTAATAACATAGTTAAGGAAGAACTCAAAATTTCGAGGCTATGCTCTGTTTCAGTGGTGTAAATCATGTCTTACTTTTGTAGTACGTGTAAACATTGTTTAATAGTAGTTGAGTAAAACGGTTTGATCATGATGGTTGTTTTCTGTAAGGGGTTCTACTATAAAATTTTAGTGTGTATTTACATGTGTTTACTCTTTATTATTCCACCCTAGTTAATCCGTAATCATAACATATAAAAACTAGATATAAATAATTTATTTAGGTTTAATTTGGATTCAATTAATTTGGAAGTCAACGTGATTAAATATTCTGAAAATAGTTTTTAATTATGAGTTGCTTTGAGGACATAAGTAATTATTCAAATTAATTAATTTATTAGACATAAAACTTGATAAGAGTTTTAGAAATGGTATTAAAGCCTTTATTCTGATCAATTGAACATATTTCCCGATGTTTTGTCTATGGAGGGTAATTTTCTTTTTATCTTGCTTTATTTGGTGGATAAATTATTCTTATTGGAAGGCTTAGGTGGAATCTTTATAAGTCATAACACGAAAGGGTATGGATAGCCGTCAAAAGGGATGGACACAACCCACAATAAGATTCTATGCAAAAGTTTTCGTTAAATCCACTGAAATTTGGAGTGATGGTCTAGGTTATGTAACTTTAAAACTAGATAGTTAAATGATTTGTTTAGTGGAGTCAATTCGGACCTATGAGGGTATCGATACACAGGGGCCTTAAAGCTCCAACATATTGCTACTCTTTTAGAGATTTTTTTTTATCCAAAACAATGAGACATTGAATTATTGTTTCGTAATACTCTTCAATATCCTGAACTGATATTTGATTTTGGCTGATAGATTCGGGACATAAATTAGTGGGGAAGATTTTATGGTCAATTTCGCCTAGGTTCCTTTTACACGACAAGCCTTGAATGTGTTAGGTAATATTTATGTGATGAAAGTTAAAGAGGTTGTAGGATATCTAAATCCATTAAGTTTGAAAATTGTAGACAACCTAAAAAGGAGAAGGGCATTCCTTTAAAGCCGCAAAAGACGAATTTGTCTGATTTTGACAATTTTAGAATTTAGGAGAATATTTTATCATGTTGGACAAGAAACTTAAGAAAATTATCACCATGAAAATTAATTTTTAAAAATCTAAGAAGTTTGAGAAAAATCATACCACTAACATAAAAAAGGATTCATGGAGACTCTATAAATGTCAAGGTATTGGTCACAAGTTATTCGAGTGACCCAATGAACTAGGGCATGAATGAAAAGTAAAGAATTCATTGAATTCTAGCCTTAGTGATAGTGACTAAAGATCTAAGAGAGTGTTTTATTGAACGAAATTTCCACCATCCACTACTTCGATGATGTGTCAAGTCTCATGTCTTACCTTGTTAATGGCATGGTATAAGATGATTTACTATCATCTTAATCAAATATTTTCCAGGATGAAGCTCAGGATTTTAGTGGATCTAGAGAGGGGGATGCAATCATTGAACAAGTATTATCCAAGCTTCTTAATATATCCCTTAAGGTGGAGAAGGTTAATTTTAGTATTTTTACTAATTTAAACAAGTGTGAGGAAGATATTGTGCCATAAAGGAGGGTAAGGAGCTTGTGATCCAATTGAACTCTCTTGAAGCTACTCTTTTGAGAAGCCTACGAAGGGCAATACGAAGTGTGAGATTTTGATCGACGAAGTTGTTATCTTAAAGATGAGTACTCTTGAGTAATCATGAGGTCTTAGATGATGTGAATGATATGATAAGTAATGACCTTAAGGAGTCAAATAATGTGAACTTTTACTTTGAAGAGAGATCCTATAATTTAAGGAAGATTATCCTATAACCATCCCAATACTCGAATGTGAAGAACGAACTTGTTTATGACCGTTCTCAAGGGTTAAATCCTAAATTTGACACAATATTTTTTATAAGTTCTAATAAGAATCGTATTATTATCCAACCTAGGAATATCCATATTCCAAATAAGTTCTACACTATAAAAATGTATGTTTGAACCTATTATCATAAGAAAGGCCACCTTAGGATTTTTTTCATTGACTTAAGGAAAGTGTCTATGATGTCTAGGACCACCCTTTAACGAGACAAAGTTTCATGTTATATACCATATGTCAAAGGACTAGGAACATAACTTGAAAACTCAATGATATGACTAATGCTAAAAAAATTGTAGGTTCAATTCCTAATGCTAGGGTGCCTTTTGGGGATAGAAACAATCAGTTCTCAAAACCCCATATCACCATAGATATGCCCATTTAGATTAAGAAATTTGACTTTGTCTCTAATCGATTTGTAAGCATGATGGTTTTCACCTTATTCCCTTGGATACTCAAAGTTCCAAACCTCTAGAAGATGAAGAGGCTTTTATCATGAGTGAGTAATTTATGTTACTTAATAGACTAGATGTTCATATAGTTGATTCTTTTCGTAGCTTGGTTAGGTTTTATATTCTTGTCTTTGGATTTATTATTCAAGAATGATACTTTATATGTTTGATAATATGTGTATCATTTTGTATTTCATATGTTTTTTAAATAAATAGCAAAATCACAAATATATTTTAGATTGTTTACGTCTATTGATATTTCTTTTGTTTTTAGTTCTCAAATTAATAAAAAGTACAAAAATAAAGTTTTATTGATTTAATTAAGAAAAACCAATGAGTTTTTTTGGTTATGTACATACTTTTCAAAAACTATTTATGTTTTATGATTTCTGTTGATATTTATTGTTAAGATGATTGGATTTTTTAGAAACATCCTGTCATCTATTCCCTATTCTTACATTAGAAATTTATGAAGGCAATGCGAATTTATGCATATTTTTATTAATCATTCCTGAAAAAAGTACCATTTAAGTTGTTTAATTCAAGATTAAACTATCAAAATGGCTCCGAACAGTTCATTGAAAAAACTCTTTTCTTAAAACAAATTCTTAACACAAGATGTCTAAGACAATATGACCGAGTTATTTAAAGTATAGGTTTACTAGTTTTGAAAACCAAAACTTATAAGGAACTTAAATCAACACAACCTCAAGAAAGGGATGCGAGGAAGAGGAAGTATACAACTGCAATTTTAATATGGTAAAACCCCACTCAACTGGGGAAACATCCACGGAGGTAAAAAAATCCACTAAAATTGAGTAACTATTTTCAAACTACATAACAATCAAGATACACATTCAGACCTAATTCTATGTTCAGAAATGTACCAACTCCTCTAGATTTTCTGACTTCTCCCAAGGCTCTGATGTTGTTGATGTTCTCTCCACTTTGTAACTCCACACCTTTTAGCTTTACCTCGACTCAAAAGTCCAAGATCTCAATACCAATACTTTTCAGTGTAGTAGTGTGAAGGTGTAAGTGGTGATGTCCTTTAAATCACATGCATACAACACACACACACACACACACACACACACACACTTAATTACAGACACGGTGCTAATCAAATTACAAATAGATAACAAATATGTAAATATTTCCAAAATAATTTTAATCAAAACTATCCGACTTTGGATCTTTCAATATATCCATAGATCAAGAGGAATCTTGCTATAAACACGAGCCAAGATCCTAAACACTTTATTATTTTGAAAATATACAAACTATTTCACAAAATGTGAAATATGTGAAAGTGTAGATTCCCAATCAAGATCTTGAACTAGATCTGAGTCGGAATGTTCAAAGAAACTGAAATCAGAAACTGTTTTTTTGGTTTTTGGGATTGAAAACATAACAGTTAAAAACAACCAACAAACCTATGATTTCTCGAAATAAGAAATGAAAACAAAGAGAGATAAACGTGGAATGTATCACAGAACGTCAATCTTAGTTTTCTATGAGATAAAATGAGATCAAACTGTTGTGATTAAGTTGGAAAAGAGATTAAGGATAGAAGAGGAATGATATTCACAACTCTTGAACTAACACACTCTCAGAAATATTTTTCTGATGATATTTGTCCGAAGTTTAGTTTAGGGTTTTCTTTTTCTCTCTGTCTCTCTCTTCTCTCTTTATTTTATCTCAAAAGTGAGGTAACCAAAAGATTGTCATCGCAACACATAAGGCATGTATTTATACAAAGCCATGGAAGCCTCTGGAACTTCGAAGCAAATGAATTTTCACGATGAAGTCTTAAGAGATCAAGGTAAATCTGATGGCTAACAATGCACCACAATTATAATGCTTCTGATTGATTTAAACAAAAACACAAGGATCAGGTAAGAATGCACGTAGGCCATAGATTAAAATGATCTAACAGTTCACAATCAAACACAGGAATGTGAGGGCAAGAAAACCCAAATCCAACCATTTTGAGATTAACACGTGTAAAGCTGTGATGGCTTGTAAAACACATGTTTATGAACTTTCAAAAATACAATTTGTACCCACAAAATTATCAAGAACATTTGGTTTCTACCCAAGCAAGTTTTTAACAGCTTAATGAATTTACAAAATAGCCCACAAACTTAGGAAAAGCCAATTTTAAATTTCTAAAAATTATTTAAAAAATCTTAGAAATTATTTAAAATATCCTGAAAGTTATGGAAAAAATATTTTAAAGGAAATTAACCCATACACCCTCATATTATGAATAATGAAATCTCATATGCAACATATAAATTATCCTAGGTGTGGTGTTGATGTTTATACTTTGGACTATTAGAGGAAATCAAATTGAAGTGTCTGAAGGCTTATTGGTTTGAAAGGGTATGACTCAATTTTGGCACTATTTCCAAACTAGATGAGCACCTATATAATATAGACTCAAGTAAGTCAAAGATATAGGGCGCTTCAATCTTCCCCTTTTGAAATATGAGACAAAATCTCCTTTGAGGCACCTAAGAGTCTTAGGTATACAAAAGAATAAGAAAAAACTAGTCCTATACAAAAATTCTAGCTACCCAATATCCTAGAAAGAGAAAATTACATAACTCAACTAGATACAGACCAATACCCTATCAAAATTATGTTGCAAATGAAGCTACTGATTCCTGAAAATAAGATAACTAAGATCAAGTTTTTTAGTTGAGAATACACCAAAATGTCTAAGAGGACTCAAATTTCTTCCCCATCTTGTCTCAAATGGACAAAGGGCAAAGTAAACAAGTATGAAACCATAAATAATTGTTCTGCCATAACCATACCAATATATTTTCTCAAAGATTCAAATCAAAGAAAGTCTAATCGTTTAGTAAATAGGTCAGCTAATTGAAGTTCAGTAGGTAGGTAATTAATTTCTAACTCCTTAGATTCAACTAACTCACGTATGAAATGATATCTGATTTTAATATGTTTGGTACAAGAGTGCTGAACCGAATTTTTAGAAATATTAATCGCTCTTTGATTGTCATAATAGAGATGTAACATATCTTCAGTTATATCGTAATCTTTCAGCATGTATTTTAGGCAAAGTAATTGAGCACAACAACTTCCTGCTCTGATATATTCATATTCGATAGTAGACAAGGAAGTGCAGTTTTGTTTCTTACTACTCCATCCTACCAAATTGTTACCAATGTAGTAACATGTTCCTGAATTACTCTTACTATCATTGGTATACCCGACCCAATTAGCATCGGTGTAACCTACTATAGTACTAGAAGTGTATTTAGTGTACCAAAGTCCTAATTATAGAGTTCCTTTAATGTATTTGATAATTCTTTTAACGC
Organism: Sambucus nigra; assembly: GCA_949130495.1. Classification (NCBI taxonomy): domain Eukaryota; kingdom Viridiplantae; phylum Streptophyta; class Magnoliopsida; order Dipsacales; family Adoxaceae; genus Sambucus; species Sambucus nigra. Next base: position 356,377,673 of record OX422208.1, on the reverse strand, counting down.
ATAATAGATGACTCTCTTTAGGATTGTTTTAATATCGGGCACACATGCAAATAGGGTACATGATATAAGGATGGGAGACGGTAAGGTAAAGAAAGCTTCCTATCATACTACGGTACAAGGTATAATTAATTGATTTCCCATTCTCATCTTTTGAAAGTTTGACAGAAGTACTCATAAGATTCCTAACTTCTTTAGCTGTTTCTAGGCCAAACTTCGTGGCAATCTGTAAAGTGTATTTGGATTGCGATAAAAATAATCCGTATGAATTTTGTTTAACTTAGAACCCTAAGAAGAATTGTATCTCCCCCATAGGTGACATTCGAAATTCTTTGTGCATAATATCCGAGAAGGTCTTAACTTTTAAAGGGGAGGTGGATCCAAAAATGATATCGCAACATAAACTTGAGCTATAGTAATATTGTTGTCAAAATATTTGACAAGCAAGGTTTGATCATTACCTCCTTTTCTAAATATGTTGTCTAAAAGAAAGGTGGATAGACTCTCATACCAAGCTCTAAGAGTTTGTTTTAACCCATAAAGAGATTTTTATAGACGATAAACATAATTTGGGTGATGAGGGTCAATGAAACCCTTTGGATTGTTAAAATAGATCTCCTCGGTTAAAATTCCATTAAGGAAGGCCGACTTAACATCCATTTGACATAGTGTGAAGTGCAAGTGACAACCTATTGCAAAAAGTAAGAAAACATATTCGAGTCGAGTGATAGGAGCAAAAGTTTGCTCAAAATCTATTCTTTCAATCTAAGAGTAGCCCTGGGAAACTTATATAGCTTTATTCTGAATAATCATCCTAGATTCATCAGTTTTATTTTTAAAAATCCAATGTGTACCAATAGCCCTTTTATTTCCAGGCCTGGGAACAAGATAGCATACATCATGAATGACAAATTGAAGAAGTTCCTCCTCTATAACATTAATCCACAAAGTGTCATTCAAGGCTTCATTTACAGTCTTTGGCTCAATAAGAGACACAAAGCATGCGAAATGAGCAATGTTACGAAGTTGAGATATTGTACGAACTGGCTCAGTAGGATTACCAACTACACTATCTAAAGGATGATCATTGGAAACCCAGTTAGGTACTTCAGGGGTATCAGTTGGTAAGGATTCAACTATTTTTGGAGAGTCATAATTTAAAATGTTTTCGGACTCATCCACAATAATTAGTTCTTTGGTCTTACTTTCTACATTAATGTCATTGACAACCACATTAATGGATTCCATCATAGTTTTGGTACGAAGATTGTAGACATGGTAGGCTCTACTATTTTGAGAATATCCTAAGAAAATGGATTTATCTCCTCTAATTTCGAATTTAGACATATGTTCTCTGTACTTATAGACATAATAGGTGCTACCAAAGATTCTAAAGTATTTTAGGTTAGGTTTTTTCCCATACCAAAGCTCATAGGATGTTTGTTTGGTATTTTTCCTTAAGTAGACTCGATTGATTATACGACAGGCGGTACGAATGGATTCTACCCAAAAATATTTAGGTAGGTTCTTTGCATGAATCATCACATGGGCCATTTCTTGAAGAGTGTGATTTTTACTCTCAACAATTCCATTTTGTTGAGGTGTCTTAGGAGCACTAAATTCATGTTTGTAACCATTATAGTCTCAATATTCGATGACACATGAATCTATGAATTCTCCTCCTCTATCACTACGAATTCTATCTACTTAGGAGTCCTTTTCATTTTCTACACGAACTGAGATTTTTAAAAACATACGGAAGGTTTTGGATTTGTGTTTTAAAAAGTCAACCCATGAAAATTGATTGAAGTCATCAACCATAACATGGATGTAACTGTTGCCGCAAAGACTAATAGTACAAGAAGGACCCATTAGGTCTATATGGATGAGTTCTAGAGGTTTAGTGGATATAATTTCTTTAACTTTCTTATGGGGAGCCTTAAAAATTTTCCCTTCTTAACATAGACCACAAACAATGTTTGAAGTTGGTTTGATCTTAGGAAGACCTCTAACGATCTCTCGGGAGAATAATTTGCCAAGACTATCATAATTAATGTGACCCAACCTATTATGCCATATCTCATTGTCATTCATTCGGGAAATGTTACAAACCTCTCTACTTGGATTGATTGTGTAACAATTATCTGGAGTATGGAGTTCTGTAATAATGCAATCCCTTTTTTCATTAAAATTTTTGCAATTGTTCTTTGAAAAAGTGATAGTATGGTTTGAGTCACAAAACTGTGATATACTTAGTAAATTGGGTTTAAGACCTTTTACCAAGAGAACATCTTTAAGAATGGGTAATCCTACTTCATGGAGTGTTCTTTTACCAATGACCTGGGCTGATACACCATCTCTAAACAAGGATTTTCCTCCGAAGAAGTTAGTTTTGTCTGAAAGTTTAGAATCATCCCCGATCATATGTTTGGAACATCCTGAGTCTAAATACCATTCAATTTTCATGTGTTAAACTTTAAAAGCACCGATTACAATGTTGCATTTCAACTAGGGTAATAGATAATCTTTTCTAATCCAAATTTCTCTAATTTTCAATTTGCGCTTATTAGCTCGTATTTGATCAAACTTGCAAGCTTCTGTCTTGTCTTTAAAACATTTTTGAGCATATTTATTAGTATTATAAATTGTTTGAGTAATTGGTTTATAAAATAACCTCGGATTCCTTCTTGTTGATGGTCTTTTAGTATTAGTCCTTCTCCTTCTATTACGATAGTTAAAATTTTCGTTTGGTTATCTTGGAAGGACATAGTTGTTTTGGCTTCTCCTAGAATAGTTGAGGTTATGGTAAACAGGAGAGTTATAGACTGGATTACATAGATGTTTGGAATAGAAACCATCAAGGGAATGTCCATAGACATCACAATAGGAGAAGTAAAGATGGCATGTAGAACTCACAACCTTAGGAAAGTTATTATTCGAAGGTTTGTATAGGTTTTGAGCTCTAGTCTTGTTCCTAGGTGGCACAGGATGAATTGTCGAATCATCTTGTTCAATAAGGGGCAGAAGTATTTAGCCTTTTGTTCAACCTTATGCTTAGAGTTACTTGATTCACCAATGTCTAACTTCAGTTATTTTATATCAAAATCAATTTTCAAACTTTAAAAGTCCGGAAGAGTTTCAATAGGTCTATTGAAACTAAACACAAACTTTATTATTTTAACATTTTTAGTTTGGGTCTTAGAGTTGGGACAAAATCCTATTCCAATTCCGTCATCAGAATTGGTTTTACTTTCAGCAACACAATCTTCAAAACATTTGGAATCATTTTCAAATTTTGCAAATTTTTTTAAGACAGTGGATGTTATTTCTTTTGTTTGTTCCAATTCTAATAACGTTCCTTTGTATTTCTTTTCCAGAATTTCATTTGAGTTAGACAATCTTTCAGTTTTTGTCCAATTTTTTTGGTTTCAGTCTCATGAGTTAGACATTGAGTATTGTAGTCTTCAGCATTCTGTTTGATCATCTGACTTAGGGTTTCTATCTTCTGGGTAAGATCCTTGACAATCTTTTCAAGCCTAGTGCTTTTCTTGAGAGTTTTTGTGTACAGTGTGTAAATGTGAGGAAGGTCATCATTATCGGAGTTACTAAGTGTGAAGTGTGCAGTGTCCCCTAACGGTTCATTTTTAGGACTCACACACCCATTGGCATGAATAATAGAGTGTTCCTTTTGAATCACACACACAACGTTTGAAGCATTATCAACATTCTTAGGCATAGTATCAGTTAACATAGCATGATCTGATTCCTCATCATCAGTGTAGATTATCTTAGCAAAGAATGACATACGAGGGTCAAAAGTGTTAGATGGATCAGGTTCATCATTTTCAGAGTCACTTGAGTCCCCAAGTCTTAAATAGATGAGCCCTATTATGTTTGTGAATTTTTTCTAAGTTAACTCTACAGTCACTGACCATGTGTCCTAACTTCCCACATCTATAACATTCAACATTTTTAAGGTCTCTCCCAGGTCTTTTGTTGTTGTCAGTCTGGTGTTTATCTTGTCTTCTCTCATGAGTCCTATTATTATATTGGTTTAGATAAGTAGGTTTGCCTTGTCTTTTTGCTACTTTATTTTGAAAGTTCACAATTTCTGAAACTGTTTAGACATTAAGGCAATATGATTATCCAAATTATCGAAATTACAGTCCTCATTAGAGTCTAATTCAATGTTAGATTTGTTAAGTTTAGGTGTGGTCAACTTAGATGAAAAGAAAAGATTGGAGGCATACTATTTCTTTTAGGACCAGGTTAATTGTTTCTTAAATTCTAATTCCATTTCCACTGTTCTCAATTTGCTACTGAGGAGTTCAGGTGTGAGATTTTGATCATCCATCTTCTCAATTTCATATCTCTTATTATCAAATTTTTTTAGAAGTAATCTTCGTATTTTAGTGACAATTTCCTTTCTACCATAAATAATCCCACTAGCATGCAATTTGGTCACGATGTCTGTCTGTCTAATACAAAAGTTGTAAGACGGTACTTTTGATAAGATGGAGGCGTAACCCCTTTGAAATATAGTAATTATAAGTTAATTAGCCAAAACCTTGGATTAGTGATACATCATGCAAACATAAACCTAATGAAGATATTCCTAAGTTTAAACTCACAAATCTCTCGTGTATAACTCGAAAGGTAGTAATGAACTTAGAAGTAACTTAGCTAGAGGGAGAGAGAATTAAGAACCCTAGATACACCTTAGTAGGCATGAAAACACACCAAACACTCCTAAGAATCTCTGTCACGTATTATAATCTTCTTAATGAATGACAATGGTGGGTAAGAAAAACTCTTTGGCTTGTAATAACTCTTTCTAATGTATATTCTCTCTAGAAATAACTTCTAAACTCTCAAAAAGATCATGCTCTCCTCAAGGGTTGTTGGGGTCCTTAAATAGCCCCCACACCATCCCCGATGCAAGTCAGTCATAATAGACTATGAAAGACATCTCTCATACTTTATGTCACAGTATTAAACGCCTGATGCACTAGTTGTCTCCATGTCATAAACATTAAATGCCAAGACATGCCTTTTGCCTAACCACTGTGTGTAAGGGGGCTGTTATCATAGAGGTGGCTCACCAACTGCCTGACAGCCCCAAATGCCACGGTGGTGTAACACCCCGCCTAAAATAATAACGGGTGGCCAGCCCTATACTATATTAAATCAGGAGTTTCAGATGGTCTAGTCTCAACATCAACTGTCGGTACTATATAATATAGGACTAACTACCCGATATCATATAAGCGAGATGTTAAAATAAATTAAAACATGCAACATACAACAAACCAACACTATAAAACTACTAATAAATAAGAGAAAGATGCAAGAAAGAACTATGATAAACAAAATGCTATAATAAAATGATATAATCAACTACAACAGAATGTGATACAAAGAGTAGACCCGAATAAGCTGTCGGGTCATAGCGAATACAATAACTGAAATGGAATAAGTATAAACATTTATATAAATATCCCTTGGGTACAAACCCGATATACAACATGAATCCTACCTATAATTTTAAAAGTAGGAGGCGATTACCAGATACATCCTGCAACAGTCCGCACCTGTCACGGCTCCCAAGACTCTGGATAGAAAGTCATCCGGCATCCATGCGGTAGGACACCTGTAGTAATATATATATATACAAGCAGGAGAGAAAAATAAACGGGTTAGAGCCCGAGTTGTGAAAATATTTAGCAAGTGTGTTAACCGTGCATAATAAATATCGGTGCACTATTTCATAATTAAAATGGAATTGCACTCTCGTGGAACCCCAACTCACCTCTCATCTAAAGGCGCGCACCTATTCGCGTCCTCAATTTGATTAGTTAAATTACCCCCATTTTTATTAGGACAACCTAACTTATCATAGGCCTAGCCTAAACCCACGAGATCTACCTTCCTATCATACCCCAAGAATCCACCCCCTTTTCTAAACACAATTAAGTATTTATTTTCAATCATATGTGCCATATTAGGCTTAGTGGATTCCGTTTTATACTTTAACCATTTATAATTTAATAAGTTACCCAATATGCATTTGGGTTGAAACATATGATTTTAAATTTCTAATTAATAAGCATGCAAAGTTATTATTGACACAACTTCCCTCCAATTTCAACGCTGCGCTGCGTTTCATGCGTGGGGTGTCTTGCAGAGCGAAATCCAAAAAAGGAACCACTCCGTTACACTACTCCATGTCAACATCGATCCTGGAGATCCATTATGCCACACATAAATATCGACATAACTTCTCTCTACTCTCAACAATGTACTACATTTCGTGTGTGGGGTGTCTCGCAAAGCGAAATCCAAACAAGGAACCGCCCCGTTACACTACTCTTTGACAATGTCGATCATAGAGATCCCTAATGCCGTATATACAATATAATACTACCACTATTACCAAAACTCCAATAATATCCTAGGGATGATGTAACCGAAATAATCCTTAAATGCGATACATCAACCCCCATCAATCTAGTACACCATAATCATCCAAGATATACTCCACAAGGATTCTATATCCTTTCATCTATAGGATATATATATATATATATATATATATATAGGTATTTCTTCTAACCATATATATATATACACACCATCATCCAATCCCATGACCATGTATACATACCATATATGATGTACAAAGGCCATGCACAAATAAATACCCGGCTATATATAGCGCCGATAAACTGCATCAATGCTATCATCTTCCCAGTGCCCGGCTCACGTAGCAATACTGGGGCCACCATGGTGGGACTAAACGACACCCATCTCGTGGTAAACTCACGCACACGACGTCCCGGGAAGCGGTCATAGATCCAAAACGGCAATGAGACGAAACATACCCACCACGTCTCATCCCAAAAATAAAAATGTAAATCACATAATAACACACGGGACGACTATGACCTGGGCAATATCCACACCCTGCTTTTCTAGCCAGGATGCTCACCCTCTACGCGCGCAACTTCCCAATGATAGCATGAGCGGGGTATGCTTAACCAAATACGTATATATACCATTCACATGCATAATATATATACATCCATATGATCCAATCATATGATCAAATATTAAACCATCATATACGGTTTAAGTATCCATACCACATATGTCCACAACATAAATATATCCATATTTTCATATCTATATAGATATATAAACATATATTCACATATCGCTGTTTCATTATATATATACAGATTAATTCCCGTTCATATGTATAAGATATATAAACTCGGCTATAAATATACATAATCTTCAATATATAAGCGGTCACCACAATTTCCATTAAATTTATCTCGATATGTGAATACAATCCCTCACTTGAAACATATTCGATCATTTTTCCTATGATGAATAGTCTCCCAAAACCATATGTATATATCTATACATATATATTCAACATTAGGGTTATCACCCAAAGTTTTGTGTAGGAAACCATTACTACACATTCCATCTGTATCCGAGATGGACATCATAAATCTAGTAATAATTTCGACTATCGGTATACATATAACTAATAGTCTATAAGCCTTAAGCTCATTCTTTCATTCATCAAATAATCTCATTTCTTGGGAAAATGCCATTGTAAATCACACACCGATAAACAACATCTATTCCAACTAGATTTCACATTCTACTCTAGTTGGTAATATAATCCCGTCGCTCTCAGTTCCGACTACGGTTCAATCACTTTTGGTAATACCCTAGTCTAAGATCTCTCGAATTTATTCCTTAAATTTTATCATTTCTAAGGGTCGGCAATCACTCTCTTCCATTTGGCCCCAAATTGTATCTTAACAATATCCTATCCTTATAAGGATTTGACATAAAGGTCGGCCTAGAAAATTCCACAACATACATGGATATTTCTTATCCAACTATTCCAAGAAGTCACCACTATCATATACTAAATAAGAGACCCGCTATAAGTCACCAAAGGATATCTATCATATACTAAGTGAAAGACCCCCTATAAGTCTCCAAAGTATCTCTTACTTCATAAGAGAAAGCCTCAAATTAATAAACCCAACCAAAAAGGGATAGAAATCATCCTAGAAAAACCTCATAACACAACTCATTAAGGAGAATCCTAAGAATAAACTCCAAAAGAAAAGGGAAAGAAAGAAATCCCAAATTTTGGGCTAAAAACAAGGGACCGGTCGACTGGTCCCAGACCCCCGGTCGATCGCGGGTCCGAATTTTGCCTACGAAGAAATGCAGTAGGCTTTTCCCTTAAGGCGCGGTCGACCGGTCCCCAGACCGCGGTGGACCGGCCATACCAGATGCCTTGGCCGATTTCCATTTTTCAACCAAAACCCTAAATCCTCAAACACCCAAAAATTATCACCAAATCCCCAAATCTTTAACCCAATAATATTCTTAGTATCTAAACTCATCCTACATTTCATCCCAGCAATTTATTTGCCATTAAACCCATGTATACACATTGATTTCAAGATTTAAACCCAAAATTATAGGTTTTGATATTTATACCCAAAATCCATTTCTTAATCCCACAAATTATGAAATGAAATACACAATTAGCTATTTAGCAAGATTAAACACTTGCCTCAGATTTGTAGAGGTTGGATCGTCCTCGATGTCGCGGTTTTGGGACGGAATCTCCAAGCTTTCCTTCCTATCTCTCTTCTTTTCTTCTTTCTCCCTCTAGGGCTTTTTCTCTCTTTCTCTAAAATGAGAAATGGCTTCATCCGTAAGCCTCATGAACCTTTAAAACGAAATCCCAATTTTAAATGTTAATACACACTTTAAATGACTCGTTTACTCTAATTCGAGTCAAACTGACTTAAAAATATTCCGGAGCCGAAATAAAACCCAATGACAGTCATTTTGACTATCTCAACCCTTCCGGGATCAATGGTACCCTCAAAATCATCATCCGGAATACTTCAAAATGTCCTCCATTTTTGGACAAAAATTACCAATTTTAGAATTCTCCAATTTAATTAAATTTTATTTTCCCAAAATTTAATTTCTCAGGCTCAAAAGTCTTGGGGTGTTACAATCTTCCCCCCTTACAAAAATTTCGTCCGCAAAATTTAAGATGTGCCTAGGACCTCAATATCATCTAGTCCTTACATCAACCCTCAGGATCACTATGCCGATCCTTTCTAGTTCTCACGTCGAACTATATAGATCCTTATCGATCTTTAAAATCAACTAGCTACCCAGGGAGACCATACACCCCGTACCCGAGTTTCCACTCGTAGAATTATAATCAGGCTCCATTAGCCTTAAATCTTAACATAACTATTACCAATATAATCTATAATAACATATTAAATATATAAAAGTTTGAAAATTCCCAACGGTTGAACTCTCCTCAATTCCTGACACTAGCTGCCTTCGTGCGGGGGAGGTCTCGCAAGCGAAATCCAAAGAAGGAACCCTCTCAATACACTACTGTGTAGCTAGGTCGGGGATTGAGGTTAGTTGAACCAAGGTTAAGGTTTTATAAAAAGATTTTCATATTTTAGATATTGCCCGAGGTCCTATACAACAATACTATATAAATCAATTCCGCATCTTTCGACACGCCAAACAAACACCTTATGTTTAGGACACAAGGCCTCAACAATTAAAACACTCTAACCAATACCTAGTTCTCAAAACTAGCACAACTATGAGCTAAATTTCCCACTCAAAATAGAGATACCAAACTTGAACTTCTCAAGTATATAAAAAATTCTTCCACTTCAACTCAACACCTTTCCATGAAATAAATTCTTCCCTCATAGGAACACCATAATTACATGCCCTACCCCATCCATAAGACGTATAACCACTACTTAACAAACCTTAACATTCCGCACCTCCGGAATTCAATATTATAACACTCGACGTTCCCGATATCGCACAAAGCATGACTTAAACCCAAAGAAAGGTATTCTACCTTGTACTTCCATAATCTAATGGTTTCACCTCATCTAAGGATCTCAGTTCAAGACCCTCTACTTCTTCCAGGACGATCATTACTTCTAAACCTCTTTCTCTATGAGAGAAACATCTTTCCCAAAATCCTTCCTAATCCATATTAAAGGACAATACAATTGCGACTACCGAAAACTCCCTCAGTCCCACTCAACGAAACTTAGTCTCCAAATTTCTTACTCCCTCTTCCTTGAAGTAAATACTCCCAATATTGGGATAACTCCACATACCTCACGTCGGGAAAAGTCACCAACACCAGGATTCTTAACGAAGGTGACGGGTTTCTCAACCTAAACCTCCCAAAGACTACACTATATTTCTCTCCTCAGACTTTCCTTACTAAGTCCAAGGTTTGCCATTCGAGTAAATTTTCCTTTCTTACTCAATTGCTGATAAATCACCTCACACCACTATGAGAAATCTCCTTAAAATCTCCTCCGAAATCGGGGAAAACAAATACCCCCGATTAAAGCGTACCCAAAATATGCTATGGGTATTATGCTTTTGATCCTATTCTTTCCTAGACGATAAAATCTAGGCGACGTCTGAAACGAAACAAGAGCAACTGTTATCAGAACGTCAATCAAGTGAATGTACTTCACAGAAGAAAACAACGAAGTGAACACAACAGTCCTATTTATAGGGCTTTATGTCAAGGATGCTAACGGAAGAATACAGAAGACTCGCACAGATCCTAAGGACTCTAGAACCTGATGCTCTGATACCATCTATAACACCCCGCCTAAAATAATAACGGGTGGCCAGCCCTATACTATATTAAATCAGGAGTTTCAGATGGACTAGTCCCAACATCAACTGTCAATACTATATAATATTGGACTAACTACCCGATACCATACAAGCGAGATGTTAAAATAAATTAAAACATGCAACATACAACAAACCAACACTATAAAATTACTAATAAATAAGAGAAAGATGCAAGAAGGAACTATGATAAACGAAATGCTATAATAAAATGATATAATCAACTACAACAGAATGTGTTACAAAGAGTAGACCCGAATAAGCTGTCGGGTCATAGCGAATACAATAACTGGAATGGAATAAGTCCATTTATATAAATATCCCTTGGGTACAAACCCGATATACAACATGAATCCCACCTAGAATTTTAAAAGTAGGAGGAGACTACCAGATACATCCCGCAACAGTTCGCGCCTATCACGGCTCCCAAGACTCTGGATAGAAAGTCATCCGGCATCCATGCGGTAGGACACCTGTAGTAATATATATATATACAAGCAGAAGAGAAAAATAAATGGGTTAGAGCCCGAGTTGTGAAAATATTTAGCAAGTGTGTTAACCGTGCATAATAAATATCGGTGCACTATTTCATAATTAAAATGGAATCCCACTCTCGTGGAACCCCAACTCACCTCTCATCTAAAGGCGCGCACCAATTCGCGTCCACAATTTGATTAGTTAAATTACCCCCATTTTTATTAGGACAACCTAACTTATCATAGGCCTAGCCTAAACCCACGAGATCTACCTTCCTATCATACCCCAAGAATCCACCCCCTTTTCTAAACACAATTAAGTATTTATTTTCAATCATATGTGCCATATGAGGCTTAGTGGATTCCGGTTTATACTTTAATCATTTATAATTTGGTAAGTTACCCAATATGCATTTTGGTTGAAACATATGATTTTAAATTTCTAATTAATAAGCATGCAAAGTTATTATTGACACAACTTCCCTCCAATTTCAACGCTGCGCTGCATTTCGTGCGTGGGGTGTCTCGCAGAGCGAAATCCAAACAAGGAACCACCCCGTTACACTACTCCATGTCAACGTTGATCCTGGAGATCCATTATGCCACACATAAATATCGACAGAACTTCTCTCTACTCTCAACAATGTACTACATTTCATGTGTGGGGTGTCTCACAAAGTGAAATCCAAACAAGGAACCACCCCGTTACACTACTCTTTGAGAATGTCGATCATAGAGATCCATAATGCCGTATGTACAATATAATACTACCACTATTACCAAAACTCCAATAATATCCTTGGGATGATGTAACCGAAATAATCCTTAAATGCGATACATCAACCCCCATCAATCTAGTACACCATAATCATCTAGGATGTACTCCACAAGGATTCTATATCCTTTCATCTATAGGATATATATATATATATATATATATATAGGTATTTCTTCTAACCATATATATATATATACACACCATCATCCAATCCCATGACCATGTATACATACCATATATGATGTACAAAGGCCATGCACAAATAAATACCCAGCTATATATAGCGCCGATAAACTGCATCAATGCTATCATCTTCCCAGTGCCCGGCTCACGTAGCAATACTGGGGCCACCATGGTGGGACTAAACGACACCCATCTCGTGATAAACTCACGCACACGACGTCCCGGGAAGAGGTCATAGCTCCAAACCGGCAATGAGACGAAACATACCCACCACGTCTCATCCCAAAAATAAAAATGTAAATCACATAATAACACACGAGACGACTATGACCTGGGGAATATCCACACCCTTCTTTTCTAGCCAGGATGCTCACCCTCTACGCGCGCAACTTCCCAATGATAGCATGAGCGGGGTATGATTAACCAAATACGTATATATACCATTCACATGCATAATATATATACATCCATATGATCCAATCATATGATCAAATATTAAACCATCATATACGGTTTAAGTATCCATACCACATATGTCCACAACATAAATATATCCATATTTTCGTATCTATATAGATATATAAACATAAATTCACATATCGATGTATCATTATATATACAGACTAATTCCCGTTCATATGTATAAGATATATAAACTCGGCTATAAATATACATAATCTTCAATATATAAGCTGTCACCACAATTTCCATTAAATTTATCTAGATATGTGAATACAATCCCTCACTTGAAACATATTCGATCATTTTTCCTATGATGAATAGTCTCCCAAAACCATATGTATATATCTATACATATATATTCAACATTAGGGTTATCACCCAAAATTTTGTGTAGGAAACCATCACTACACAGTCCATCTGTATCCGAGTTGCACATCATAAATCTAGTAATAATTTCGACTATCGGTATACATATAACTAATAGTCTATAAGCCTCAAGCTCATTCTTTCATTCATCAAATAATCTCATTTCTTGGGAAAATGCCGTTGTAAATCACACACCGATAAACAACATCTATTCCAACTAGATTTTCACATTCTACTCTAGTTGGTAATATAATCCCGTCGCTCTCAGTTCCGGCTACCGTTCAATCACTTTTGTGAACCCCCTAGTCTAAGACCTCTCGAATTTATTCCTTAAATTTTATCATTTCTAAGGGTAGGCGATCACTCTCTTCCATTTGGCCCCAAATTGTATCTTAACAATATCCCATCCTTATAAGGATTTGACATAAAGGTCGGCCTAGAAAATTCCACAACATACATGGATATTTCTTATCCAACTATTCCAAGTAGTCCCCACTATCATATACTAAATGAGAGAACCCCTATAAGTCACCAAAGGATATCTATCATATACTAAGTGAAAGACCCCCTATAAGTCTCCAAAGTATCTCTTACTTCATAAGAGAAAACCTCAAATTAATAAACCCAACCAAAAAGGGATAGAAATCATCCTAGAAAAACTTCATAACACAACTCATTAAGGAGGATCCTAAGAATAAACTCCAAAAGAAAAGGGAAAGAAAGAAATCCCAAAATTTGGGCTAAAAACAGGGGACCGGTCGACCGGTCCCAGACCCCTGGTCGACTGCGGGTCCGAATTTTTCCTACGAAAAAATGCAGTAGGCTTTTCCCTTAAGGCGCGATCGACCGGTCCCCAAACCGCGGTCGACCGGCCATACCAGATGCCTTGGACGATTTCCATTTTTCAACCAAAACCCTAAATCCTCAAACACCCAAATATTATCACCAAATCCCCAAATCTTTAACCCAATAATATTCTTAGTATGTAAACTCATCCTGCATTTCATCCCAACAATTTATTTGCCACTAAACCCATGTATACACATTGATTTCAAGATTTAAACCCAGAATTATAGGTTTTGATATTTATACCCAAAATCCATTTCTTAATCCCACAAATTATGAAATGAAATACACAATTAGCTATTTAGCAAGATTAAACATTTGCCTCAGTTTTATAGAGGTTGGATCGTCCTCGATGTCGCGGTTTTGGGACGGAATCTCCAAGCTTTCCTTCCTCTCTCTCTTCTTTCTCCCTCTAGGGCTTTTTCTCTCTTTCTCTCAAATGAGAAATGGCTTCATCCGTAAGCCTCATAAACCTTTAAAACAAAATCCCAATTTTAAATGTTAATACGCACTTTAAATGACTAGTTTACTCTAATTCGAGTCAAACTGACTTAAAAATATTTCGGAGCCGAAATAAAATCCAATGACAGTCATTTTGACTATCTCGACCCTTTCGGGATCAATGGTACCCTAAAAATCATCATCCGTAATACTTCAAAATGTCCTCCATTTTTGGACTTAAATTCCCAATTTTAGAATTCTCCAATTTAATTAAATTTTATTTTCCCAAAATTTAATTTCTCAGTCTCAAAAGTCTTGGGGTGTTACAATCTTCCCCCCTTACAAAAATTTCGTCCGCAAAATTTAAGATGTGCCTAGGACCTCAATATCATCTAGTCCTTACATCAACCCTCAGGATCACTATGCCGATCCTTTCTAGTTCTCACGTCGAACTATATAGATCCTTACTGATCTTTAAAATCAACTAGCTACCCAGGGCGACCATACACCCCGTACCCGAGTTTCCACTCGTAGAATTATAATCAGGCTCCATTAGCCTCAAATCTTAACATAACTATTACCAATATAATCTATCATAACATATTAAATATATAAAAGTTTGAAAATTCCCAACGGTTGAACTCTCCTCAATTCCTGACACTAGCTGCCTTCGTGCGGGGGAGGTCTCGCAAGCGAAATCCAAAGAAGGAACCCTCTCAATACACTACTGTGTATCTAGGTCAGGGATTGAGGTTAGTTTAACCAAGGTTAAGGTTTTATAAAAAGATTTTCATATTTTAGATATTGCCCGAGGGCCTATACAACAATACTATATAAATCAATTTCGCATCTTTCGACACACCAAACAAACACCTTATGTTTAGGACACAAGGCCTCAATAATTACAACACTCTAACCAATACCTAGTTCTCAAAACTAGCACAACCATGAGCTAAATTGCCAACTAAAAAAAGAGTTACCAAACTTGAACTTCTCAAGTATATAAAAAATTCTTCCACTTCAACTCAACACCTTTCCATGAAATAAATTCTTCCCTCATAGGAACACCACAATTACACTCCCTACCCCATTCATAAGACGAATAACCACTACTTAACAAACCTTAACATTCCTCACCTCCGGAATTCAATATTATAACTCTCGACGTTCCCGATATCGCACAAAGCATGACTTAAACCCAAAGAAAGGTATTCTACCTTGTACTTCCATAATCTAATGGTTTAACCTCATCTAAGGATCTCAGTTCAAGACCCTCTACTTCTTCCAGGACAATCATTACTCCTAAACCAATTTCTCTGTGAGAGAAACATCTTTCCCAAAATCCTTCCTAATCCATATTAAAGGACAATACTATTGCGACTACCGAAAACTCCCACAGTTCCACTCAACGAAACTGAGTCTCTAAATTTCTTACTCCCTCTTCCCAGAAGGCAATACTCCCAATATTGGGATAACTCAACACACCTCACGTCGGGAAAAGTCACCAACACCAGGATTCCTAACGAAGGTGACGAGTTTCTCAACCTAAACCTCCCAAAGACTACACTATATTTCTCTCCTCAGACTTTCCTTACTAAGTCCAAGGATCGCCATTCGAGTAAATTTTCCTTTCTTACTCAATTGCTGATAACTCACCTCACACCACTACGAGAAATCTCCTTAAAATCTCCTCCGAAATCGGGGAAAACAAATACCCCCGATTAAAGCGTACCCAAAATATGCTATGGGTATTATGCTTCTGATCCTATTCTTTCCTAGACGACAAAATCTAGGCGATGTCTGAAACGAAACAAGAGCAACTGTTATCAGAACGTCAATCAAGTGAATGTACTTCACAGAAGAAAACAATGCAGTGAACACAACAGTCCTATTTGTAGGGCTTTATGTCAAGGACGTTAACGGAAGAATACAAAAGACTCGCACAGATCCTAAGGACTCTAGAACCTGATGCTCTGATACCATCTATAACACCCCGCCTAAAATAATAATGGGTGGCCAGCCCTATACTATATTAAATCAGGAGTTTCAGATGGTCCAGTCTCAACATCAACTGTCGGTACTATATAATATAGGACTAACTACCCGATATCGTATAAGCGAGATGTTAAAATAAATTAAAACATGCAACATACAACAAACTAACACTATAAAACTACTAATAAATAAGAGAAAGATGCAAGAAAGAACTATGATAAACGAAATGCTATAATAAAATGATATAATCAACTACAACAGAATGTGATACAAAGATTAGACCCGAATAAGCTGTCGGGTCACAGCAAATACAATAATTGGAATGGAATAAGTATAAACATTTATATAAATATCCCTTGGGTACAAACCCGATATACAACATGAATCCTACCTAGAATTTTAAAAGTAGGAGGCGACTACCAGATACCTCCCGCAACAGTCCGCTCATGTCACGGCTCCCAAGACTCTGGATAGAAAGTCATCCGGCATCCATGCGGTAGGACACCTGTAGTAATATATATATATACAAGCAGGAGAGAAAAATAAACGGGTCAGAGCCCGAGTTGTGAAAATATTTAGCAAGTGTGTTAACCGTGCATAATAAATATCGGTGCACTATTTCATAATTAAAATGGAATCGCAGTCTCGTGGAACCCCAACTCACCTCTCATCTAAAGGCGCGCACCTATTCGCGTCCTCAATTTGATTATTTAAATTACCCCCATTTTTATTAGGACAACCTAACTTATCATAGGCCTAGCCTAAACCCACGAGATTTATCTTCCTATCATACCCTAAGAATCCACCCCCTTTTCTAAACACAATTAAGTATTTATTTTCAATCATATGTGCCATATTAGGCTTAGTGGATTCCGGTTTATACTTTAACCATTTATAATTTAATAAGTTACCCAATATGCATTTGGGTTGAAACATATGATTTTAATTTTCTAATTAATAAGCATGCAAAGTTATTATTGACCCAACTTCCCTCCAATTTCAACACTGCCCTGCATTTCGTGCGTGGGGTGTCTCGCAGAGCAAAATCCAAACAAGGAACCACCCCGTTACACTACTCCATGTCAACATCGATCCTAGAGATCCATTATGCCACACATAAATATCGACATAACTTCTCTCTACTCTCAACAATGTACTACATTTCGTGCGTGGGGTGTCTCGCAAAGCGAAATCCAAACAAGGAACCGCCCCGTTACACTACTCTTTGACAATGTCGATCATAGAGATCCATAATGCCGTATATACAATATAATACTACCACTATTACCAAAACTCCTATAATATCCTTGGGATGATGTAACCGAAATAATCCATAAATGCGATACATCAACCCCCATCAATCTAGTACACCATAATCATCCAAGATATACTCCACAAGGATTCTATATCCTTTCATCTATAGTATATATATATATAAATATATATATATAGGTATTTCTTCTAACCATATATATATATATATATATACACAACATCATCCAATCCCATGACCATGTATACATACCATATATGATGTACAAAGGCCATGCACAAATAAATACCCGGCTATATATAGCGCCGATAAACTGCATCAATGCTATTATCTTCCCAGTGCCCGGCTCATGTAGCAATACTGGGGCCACCATGGTGGGACTAAACGACACCCATCTCGTGGTAAACTCACGCACACGACGTCCCGGGAAGCGGTCATAGCTCCAAACCGGCAATGAGACGAAACATACCCACCACGTCTCATCCCAAAAATAAAAATGTAAATCACATAATAACACACGGGACGACTATGACCTGGGGAATATCCACACCCTGCTTTTCTAGCCAAGATGCTCACCCTCTACGCGCGCAACTTCCCAATGATATCATGAGCGGGGTATGCTTAACCAAATACGTATATATACCATTCACATGCATAATATATATACATCCATATGATCCAATCATATGATCAAATATTAAACCATCATATACGGTTTAAGTATCCATACCACATATGTCTACAACATAAATATATCCATATTTTCATATCTATATAGATATATAAACATATATTCACATATCGCTGTATCATTATATATACAGACTAATTCCCGTTCATATGTATAAGATATATAAACTCGGCTATAAATATACATAATCTTCAATATATAAGCCGTCACTACAATTTCCATTAAATTTATCTCGATATGTGAATACAATCCCTCACTTGAAACATATTCGATCATTTTTCCTATGATGAATAGTCTCCCAAAACCATATGTATATATCTATACATATATATTCAACATTAGGGTTATCTCCCAAAATTTTGTGTAGGAAACCATTACTACACATTCCATCTGTATCCGAGATGCACATCATAAATCTAGTAATAATTTCGACTATCGGTATACATATAACTAATAGTCTATAAGCCTCAAGCTCATTCTTTCATTCATCAAATAATCTCATTTCTTGGGAAAATGCCATTGTAAATCACACACCAATAAACAACATCTATTCCAACTAGATTTTCACATTCTACTCTAGTTGGTAATATAATCTCGTCGCTCTCAGTTCCGGCTACGGTTCAATCACTTTTGTGAATCCCTTAGTCTAAGATCTCTCGAATTTATTCCTTTAATTTTATCATTTCTAAGGGTAGGCAATCACTCTCTTCCATTTGGCCCCAAATTGTATCTTAACAATATCCTATCCTTATAAGGATTTGACATAAGGGTCGGCCTAGAAAATTCCACAACATACATGGATATTTCTTATCCAACTATTCCAAGAAGTCCCCACTATCATATACTAAACGAGAGACCCCCTATAAGTCACCAAAGGATATCTATCATATACTAAGTGAAAGACCCCCTATAAGTCTCCAAAGTATCTCTTACTTCATAAGAGAAAACCTCAAATTAATAAAGCCAACCAAAAAGGGATAGAAATCATCCTAGAAAAACCTCATAACACAACTCATTAAGGAGGCTCCTAGGAATAAACTCCAAAAGAAAAGGGAAAGAAAGAAATCCCAAATTTTGGGCTAAAAACAGGGGATCGGTCGACCGATCCTAGACCCCCGGTCGACCGCGGGTCCGAATTTTGCCTACAAAGAAATGCAATAGGCTTTTCTCTTAAGGCGCGGTCGATCGGTCCCTAGACCGCGGTCGACCGGCCATACCAGATGCCTTGGCCGATTTGCATTTTTCAACCAAAACCCTAAATCCTCAAACACCCAAATATTATCACCAAATCCCCAAATCTTTAACCCAATAATATTCTTAGTATGTAAACACATCCTACATTTCATCCCAATAATTTATTTTCCATTAAACCCATGTATACACATTGATTTCAAGATTTAAACCCAAAATTATAGGTTTTGATATTTATACCCAAAATCCATTTGTTAATCCCACAAATTATGAAATGAAATACACAATTAGCTATTTAGCAAGATTAAACATTTGCCTCAGATTTGTAGAGGTTGGATCGTCCTCGATGTCGCGGTTTTGGGCCGGAATCTCCAAGATTTCCTTCCTCTCTCTCTTCTTTTCTTCTTCTTTCTTTCTTCTTTCTCACTCTAGGGCTTTTTCTCTCTTTCTCTAAAATGAGAAATGGCTTCATCCGTAAGCGTCATAAACCTTTAAAACGAAATCCCAATTTTAAATGTTAATACACACTTTAAATGACTCGTTTACTCTAATTCGAGTCAAACTGACTTAAAAATATTCCGGAGCCAAAATAAAACCCAATGACAGTCATTTTGACCATCTCGACCCTTTCGGGATCAATGGTACCCTCAAAATCATCATCCGGAATACTTCAAAATGTCCTCCATTTTCGGACTTAAATTCCCAATTTTAGAATTCTCCAATTTAATTAAATTTTATTTTCCCAAAATTTAATTTCTCAGTCTCAAAAGTCTTGGGGTGTTACAGGTGGTTTACTCAAGTGTAGGTCTGATATTGTTTACCAGGCTAGTGACATCACCTACAATAGATATGACATTAAGTAGAGGGCTGTTTGGTTCACAACTGAACGACCGATGGAACTCCGACCTACTCCGCTCGAGGTTCCACGGTCACGGTCCTTCAGTGTTTTACCAGGTGTATCTAAGATGGTTAGGAAAATACCCAACGGTGCCTCACTTCTCAATCCTCTAAACCAAGTCCCTTTAAAGTTCCCTCGACGAGGTCATTCTATAGAGTATGAAAGCTCTCCCAGGCCCTGCCAAGCCTGGTCTATCGCGAGTACCGTTTGACCTCACACTAAAACTCATTATTATTCTCCTTACATCATTACAACCGTTATAGCTTACAATCAATATAAACAAAGATACAATATGACTAACATAACAAGCTAAAGTATGAGTTGGCATGCTAAGCTGCCTCACTGAGTTGCCACGCTTGAGCTACCTCGGTTGCTTAATCTCAAACACTGTTACTAATTAGGGAATTATCCCTAATCTTAGGATTACCTTCAAGCCCCCTCTATATTTTCCCCTTCGTGGAGAGATTTATTATGGGAACAAGAAATTTCTGCATAAAAACTTCTCGATCCTAAGAACCCTCTCTATGTGAAAAAAAATTTGGCCTCCTTTCCTTCGTAGAACCACAGTGTTGTTATTTCCAGGAAAAAGAAAAATTCTCCCCGATGTACTTGATCCAAATCGCTTTGACCTATTGGGGCTTTGCCGAAGGGACATCGCCACGTTTTCCTTATACTGAGCCTCAACCGTTCTAGCTTTTCATTATTCAAAGTTCTCCCGAAAGGTCTACTAACCTTCTCAAATACTCGATTTCATTCTTGGTAGGTGAAATTCTCCTTTGCAATGCTTTGCTATGTTCAAAAAAGTAGAAATTATCCCTGATGTAGCTGAGTCACCATTTGAACGACGATTGAACTTGTGGCGAGGGTACATCGTAGCTTTCTTGAACCATTGGGACATCTATTCCGTTGGAAGTTATTAGATGTGTCTGACAAAAAATTTGGCGCCAAAACTTGAACTTGCTGAAGAAGGGAACCCTTTCTGTTCCCCAGGTGTCACTTTATAAATGACGTAGCACTGTCTTTTCAGCTGTCAAAACACTTCCTGAAGTGCCACGTGTTCATTTGAAATGATTATAGGTGGCCTTGCATGTGCGATGGAGGGAAACTCAAAAGATAGTCTAAAAGGTTTAAAAGGCTTCAAACGTCTCCTTTATTTTAAACCCTTCTCTCTCCTTCTTCTTTTTCAAGCTCTCGTATTCCTTAGAGAGAGAAACTTGTGCAAAAACCTCCATTGCTATCCAGTTCTTTACTCATTCTCCTCCCTTTCTCATATGTTGTGCCACCACTCGTGGTTATGGTTCTCCATCTTCATTCCCAACCTTTCTTCTATCAAGCTTTTCGTACTCACCGTTGTCTACAATGGCCTTCGCAAGCACCCCTACCACACCTTCGACCAGTGCTCCGACAGCCACCCCTGCTGTCACTTCTGGCATCACTGCCGCCCCTAGCGTCGTTGCTCTGAACGCTGCTCGTCAAGTGCAACTACGCTTTTATCATCGGGCGCCCATCTTTGACGAAGATTATAAATTTTCTGACACATGCAAGGCTTTCCACTTCTCATCCAAGTTTGACCCTTTACTTTTGGGTGATAAGGAAATGGATTCGTTAAAGTGGGGCTATCTACCCCAGAGGGGACTCTGCATTTTTGTTTAGACCGTGGTGACTTCCCCTAATCTCATATTGACTTCAAAGCACCCGGGGGGTCGCCAGCCCATTTCAGTGCCTAGCATACACATATACAGAGTTCTTACACTGATGCTCTTGCCAAGGTTGTGCTTCATCGAGCCTACTGGTTTGGGGACTTCACCCTCTCTAAGCACAACGCGGTGTTACAAGTACCAGTTTCCAGATGGAACATCATAACTCACACCTTTTTTGCTGCATGGGGGGAGTTCACTGTTACACTGGAGGACGTTTGTGAACTCCTTGGGTTTGAGCCCATGGGTGAGTTCACCTACCACGATGAAGCTATGGATGCCGAAGAGGCTACTGATCGAGTTGAGATGGATTGGATCTGCCGCAGTTGTATCGGTTCCTCGAATAAAGCCACAATTACCCCCTTATCAATTATTTTTTTGAAGCTCTGATGCCGAAGGATGTCAGTACTATAACGGGCCGAGGTAGAGGTACATCCCTGGAACTACCAGCCTATATACTCATAATTCTTTCACGCTTCTTCCTAACCGGGAAACCCAATAATCATCCTAGGAGGGATCTGATAAATATTTACATTCATTTGGATAAGGGGTTCAGCCTTCCTCTGGCCGCCATCGCCTTAGGTTCCTTCTACACCTGGTTGGATCGAACCCACATAGACATGGCACGGCCACTGGGTCATTATAACTTGGCCAATTTTTCCAACACTATTATTCGACGGGTTTTCTTTACACTCGCTTTCTTTCTATTACTGCTAAGTGAATTTCTCGGCCTGTGAGCTAAGGTATCAAGCCCCCACGCCTCCTGTGTTTCCATAAGAAGAAAAGTCGAAAGGAGATAATGGAAGTTTTAAAACTTCTAGACTCCTTTGTGATGATTCCATCTAGTGAGTCTATGTTTTCCCACAGCTGGCATTTGTTTCCTTTTGTAGCTATAACGGTCAAGTTCATTCTAGCTATAGAAGATCCCTCGCAAGCGGTGGTGATTCTATTTACCCTGGGGTTTCTTCCCTCCTATACTGAATGGGAATACACCTCATATCCCTACAACCCAAATAGATATAGCAGGAAGTTTGAGTTTGATTAGGGAGTCCCTCGACCTATGTTTTAACACATCCATGCAAAGGCCATTTTTGCTGAAGCCTGCACCTTCTATACTGCAGCAACGGTGCTTGGTGTGACGTCTACCATCGATGGGCGAGTCACCCTTCCTAGTTCCACTATGGAGGGATACATATCCACCTATTTTACCACCAAGTTCCATTTGGGGTAGCTAGAAATGATCCCTGAGTACATTCAATCCCCCCTCAAAATCCCCCAGTCCTATCTTTTTCCTTTACTGAACTGGATCTTAAGGGGAACTCCGTGCTTGGGGTTTAATTTCCTTTGAGTACAAAAATTAAAGAATCTCCCCAGGAGATACTCCTAATTGTCCAATGATTCCCACTTCCACCCCGAAGTCCAAGGCCGCTGCAACCCCTAAACAGGATGCCCCTTCAACCGAAGCTACAACGGGAGAAGGACCTTCTCAGCTACCTCCCAAAAAAGCTAAGAAGTCCATGTCCTAAAAGTCTAAGCCTCACATTCAAGCACAAACTCCCATGGAGGCATTTCTTATTACCTTTGTTTCCCCTCCCATGTCTCCAGAGATGGCTGAAGAGCTGAGGAGGTAGGTTGAAGCCGAAGTCACAAGAATAAATACCGAGTTTCAATGGCGCACTGTTGTCATTCTTCCTTCGGCTGGTTTTCCCACGATCGTGGTTGATCCTAGTGAGCCACTGGCAAAAAGTATAAGAAGGTCGAGGGTACCTGAAACTGGTGGTCCAACGAGCTCAAGGAAGAAAACACTAGGTACCAAGACCCAAAAGAAACAGATGCTTGAGAAACCTCCATCCCTAGATCTTTCTGCTGTTGCCTCCTCGTCACCTTCACTAGTGGTTATACCTTCTCAATCTCCCTCTGGATCTGAGGTATGTGTGCATTATTGATTTCTTATTCCCCTTCTCTTAAGGTGTGTTGCATGTGCTCATTTCTTAATAAGAAAATGTTTTGGTGCAGGGAGTTGGAGGAGAAAGGCCCAATCTCCCAATCCCCCCAGTCCCCCTGTAAGCTGCTTTATGGGTTGGGGGGGGGGTTCAGTATCTCTCAAGTTGATACCACTCCTCCTCGTTACCCTATGACAGGCCTTACCTACTCACGAAGATTGTCCTCCCAACGGGCTAAAGAAACTTCTACGAGGGATGCTACCATTGAGTCTGCTGAAATGCCTGGTCAACCAGAGGGAACTACTGTAGCCTCCTCTGAGTTACCATCAGAGCAGGAGGTCCCTCTGCCCATCGTTGTGGTTGAGGAGAGTGCTCTGCAGGTAAATTTCTTTCCAAATCTTACATCTTTTATTTATCCCATTATTTTGTTTATCATTTCTAATATGTTGGCCCTTTTTAGGTGGAAGTGGCATCACTGATAGCTAACATTCTCCTTCCTCATGCATTGTCAAGGCCCCTTACTGTAGTTCCTCTTTTTGGTGCCATAATAGGGGTAAGTTAGATGTATTCCTTCCCCTTATTCTTTTTTGTTTACTCCTTGTGTTTAACACTTGGTTTTACATTTGCAGCTTTCTTTAAGTTTTTCTCCACCCTTTGCCCTTAGTGGCCTTTTTCCTTCAAGGACACGGTTGAAGCTACCGCTCTCGTTGGGGAATCTCTTGAAGGTCCAACATCTTCTTCCGATGATGCGCCCGTGTTGGATTAGTACCTTATATTGGTGAGGGAAGTTTGCCTATCATTGAAGCTTGTTCAGCCAAGGGCCCTGTTGAAGCTGCTGAGGCAAAGAGCCCGCCTCTAACGATTTCTACCATTATGGCCCCCGTGGTGACTCTCGTTCTCTCTCCTACTGCTGCTGAGGTACTTCGCTAATTTCTATGTATTTTTTAGTTTCTCAAACTTCACATATATAGGTGACTTAATCAATGAAAACACTTGTTAAGGTTTTTTCGTAAACTCCACCTATATCGGTGACTTAACAACAAAAACACTTGTTATGGTTTTCCAAAAACTCCACCAAAATCGGCGACTTAACAATGAAAACACTTGTTAAGATTTTTCCAAAAACTCCACCTATATCGATGACTTAACAACAAAAACACTTGTTAAGATTTTTCCAAAAAACTACACTTATATCGGTGACTTAACAACGAAAACACTTGTTAAGATTTTTCCAAAAACTCCACCTATATCGGTGACTTAACAACGAAAACACTTGTTAAGATTTTTCCAAAAACTCCACCTATATCGGTGACTTAACAACCTATATCGGTGACTTAGCAATGAAAACATTTATTAACATTTTTCCAAAAACTCCACCTATGTCGGTTACTTAACAACAAAAACACTTGTTAAGATTTTTCCAAAAACTCCACCTATATCAGTGACTTAACAACGAAAACACTTGTTAAGATTTTTCCAAAAACTCCACCTATATCTGTGACTTAACAATGAAAACAATTGTTAATATTTTCCCAAAAACTCCACCTATATCGATGACTTAACAACGAAAACACTTGTTAAAATTTTTCCAAAAACTCCACCTATATCGGTGACTTAACAACGAAAACACTTGTTAAGATTTTTTTCATAACCTCCATATTTCCTCTAACTGTTCTCAGGTTGCACGAGAGGATTCTCTACCAGTTCCTTCGCCTGTTGGCTCTCCCCATTAAAAACCTATCATCTCAAAAGATTACGGCCTTAATGACTAAGGTTCCACGACCGATGCTGCTGCCGACAATGAATTTGGGTGTGAGCTTCCTTTGCCCGACCTAGCTCCTCACGCCTTCTGCCTGATGATTCTCCAACGTTCCCCTCAAATGCCTTCCAACCATCGTTTGGTAGTTGAGAAACTTGCAAACCATCATCTTGAAACATTCATAGTGGATTGCCTTCATTCAAACATCTCAGTTATGAGCTGCAAGCTTCACGGTATGGCCACCGTTGTTGCTGAAATTACCAATACTCCAATTGTGAGCATTACTAGACCCATCCTTAACCAATTTTTGGGTTTTTTTAGGGTGTTGGGTCGTGACGGCTTCCGTTTTGATTGTTGCATCGTGCATTTGAAGACTTTGTAGAGCCAACGATTGGACAGCCATAGGGAACTCTTGCAAAAACATTAGGAGGACTAGAAGGCCGAGGAAGCTAAGCTGGCCGAGCTAGCACCTCTTCTGGAAACCATTGACAAAGAGGTGGGGGACCTCAGGAATATATATGCGCGATAAAGTTGAAATGAGAGAAACTCCTCATCTAGTGCACACAAGAGCAAACGAGACTGGAGGTTTCTATGAATGCCCAACGGTCTTGCCAAGCAACTTCTTCGGGCTTCCCTGGAGATTTTTTCTCTTCCCTAGACATATGGTTTCTACTAGGCCCATGAGTTTTTGTATATATTTTTCCTTTGTTCTTATTCTCATGTAATTCTTGGGCAATAGCTCCCAATTTTGTAATGCCCCAAAGTTTATGAATGAAGAAAGATATCAATTTTCTCATGCCATTTCTTTGTGTTACAACTGTTTGCATAACTTGTGAAGTTTTGTAATTCTTTTATATCTACTTGAGTTTATAATAAAAAGAACTTGCGTACTCATCATAAAAAGAACTTGTGTATTCATAACAATCTCCCAATACATCAGTGGTCAAACATGATTTCCTACACATGATCGATTTTCAACCATTTATTATTAATCTTGAATGGTTTGTCTTCTTTCATTTTTGCAATTAAGAAATAACCTGAGTCATGAGCCTCTTTTATGATGAATGGTCCCTCCCAGTTCACTGCAAACTTAGGTAGAGGAAGCCCCTTGATATGTTTCACTGCTGCCTTCAATACAAGGTCTCCCTCCACGAACTTCCTTGGTCTCACTAAGTTATTGTATGCCCGAGATAACTATTTCGTATACATTTGAAAGTGTTGCATCGTATTATCTCTGTGTTCATCCAACTCTTCCAACTGCACATGCCTATTCTGAGGGAGCATGTTACTTCGCAGAGCATATCAAGCAGAGGGAACTTCCAATTCCACTGGGAGAATCTCTTCGGCCCCATAAACAAGAGAGAACGATTTATACCCTTTGGGCTTCCTCTTAGTCATCCGATAGGCCCGTAAAACGACTGGTATCTTATCATCCCACGATTCTAGAAAATCCCCCATCGTTTTAGCCAAGATATTGACCAAAGTTTTGTTAGTCGCTTCGGCTTGATCGTTTCCCTTTGGGTATGCCACCATCAAAGTGTGATGGACAATGGAGTATTTGTCAGTGAGCATCGTTACTTCAGAATTGATGAAAGGGGTTCCATTGTCTGAAAGGATAACTTTGGGATCCCAAAACGACAAATGATGTATTCTCTGATGAAGTTGCTCACCACCCCGCTGTTGCCCTTCTCAGTGGTATCGCCTCAGTCCACTTTGTGAAGCACTCTGTTACTACTAGTATCCATATCTTCCCCCTCGAAGAAGGGTGTATTTCCCCCAACCAGGTCGAATGCCCAAGTGTGAAAACAATAAGGCGTTTCCTGGGAGTGTAAGTCCACCGACGGGGCATATATCATATTTACATGAAGTTGGCAAGCCTTGCACCTTCGAATGAACTCAGTCAAATATTTCTCCATTGTCGGCCAATAGTATCCCAAAGTCATCAATTGGTCATATAACTTGGCCCCTCCTATGTGAGCTAGATCGTGCGCCTGTTTGAGGACCCCAGTTTCTTCTACCTTCGTGATATAACGCAACAGCCTGTTGAAGTATCCCCTTCGATAGAGTTGTGCCTCTTAAACTTAGAATCAAGGGTCCCTTTACTTGAGTCTTATCGCATCAATTTTCTCTATTGGGACAACTCCATCTTTAATGAAGTCAATATAGGGATGTCTCCAGTCAGGTCGAGCCTCCACCAAGTGACATTCAGCTTCCTTGAAGAATAACTGGCATTTGTTGCACTTTAGTTGTAGCTCTGTTGCATCCAGTTTAATCTTAGGCCAAAAATACCCCTCACTTTGCATTCTTTGGTAGAGAGGTATCTCAGTTATTTCGCAGTGCTCTTCGTGTGTTTTCTTCAAACTTTGCCCTGCCTTTTCGGGACCGATGCATCTCGACAGCCATCCTCCTGCATTTTTGAAGTAAAGGTTTCCCTGGTTTTTAAATTACTGGGCTAATTCTCTGAGCCCCATCGTTCCTTCACCAGCGTCCAGTTGCCTCTTAGTCTCTCTCCCTCCAGTCCCCATCCTCTTCCATTAGTAGAATTGGCTGTACAATCGGAGGAGATATTCTTTATTGAATCATAATGGTAGTTATATTGCTCCTTGTGACCATTTTTTGGGTAATTGATTGCATAGGCATCTCGGTGACGGTTCATCATTCTGGGCTGCCTCTTGATCTTGGTCCCATGGAACTGGCAGAAAAGCCTCTAGATGAATGTTCTGTAAGGTTCCAGGCTCATGTGTTTCAACAAATATTCTCCATTCACTTGCTGAACCACCAAGTTTGAATTCCCTTTGATGCAAAGTGAATGAATCCCCCTTCGAAGAGCCTCTAGCAATCCCAACACTAATGCTTCATATTCTGCCTCGTTGTTAGAACAAGGGAAATCTAATTTATAGGAAAGGCAAATCTCCTCCATTCCTTTCAAAGAATAACCCTTTCTCATCCCTTCCTTTTCGCCGAAGATCCATCAAACTGCATCATTCATTCCTCATCTGTTGCATCTAGGTGATTGGCCTGCAAGTCGTCTCCTGGAATATTTTCTCTGGTGGCTCAAACGTTCCCGAGGGAAAAATAGCCAACAGATCGGCGTATGACTGGATTTTGATTGCGCGAGGAACCACGCATTTTAAGTCATATTCAAAGAGGATTAGGAACCATCTAGATGCCCTTCCAATCAATATAGTTCTTTCCAACAAATACTTAATATGATCACATCTAGTTAAAATATGAATTGTAAAAGACAACATATAATGTGTAAGTTTTTGTGCTACAAATACTAAGGCTAAGCAATGCCTTTCCAGGCTACTATATCTGACTTCTAGTCCATGGATTATCCTGCTGAGGTAGTAGACTGGTCGTTCTTTCTCATCAATCACTTGTGCCAGTAAAGCTCCCACGGACCTCATGGTGGATGTGAGGTATAACTGCAACAGTATTCCTGCCTTTGGGGGAACCATGATCTGTGGCGAAACAAGAAATTTCTTTAGCCCTTCGAGAGACTCCCGGTGAACCTCCTCCCACTTGAACTTCATGTTCTTTCACAATAGCTACATCAACGGATGTGTTATTTTAGCTAATCCAGGCACAAACCTCCTAAGGTAGGAGACTTTACTAAGGAAACTCTTCATCTCCTGTATCATTCTTGGACATGGCATTTCTAAAATTGCTCGTTGTTTGTCCTAGTCCATCTACACCCCTTTTCAATCAACCATAAAGCCTAGGAATTTCCCACTTGTCACTCTAAAAACACACTTTAATGGGTTCATCTTCAATTTATACTTCCTATAACGGGAAAACACCTTCCTCAAATCGCTCGGATGGGACACCTCCTTCCTTGATTTGATGACCAAGTCATCCACATAAAATTCCACAAATTTGTGAAAGAAATCATGAAAAATGGCCATCATTGTTCTTTGGTAAGTCGCCCCAGTGTTTTTGAGTCTAAACGGCATCACCTTGTACATGAAGTTTCCTAACGGGATTCTGAAAGATATTTTCTCTGCATCCATGGGGTCCATCTTGATCTGGTTGTACCCTACATACCCATCCATGAAGATATACATCTTATAACCTACGGTTGCATCTATTAGTCTATCGATGGAGGGCAGAGGGAACTCGTCTTTGGGGAAAACTCTATTCAAATATCTGAAGTCCACGCAGATCCTTATTTTGTTTTTATCTTTCTTTCCCATCGGGATAATACTGGATAGCCAAAGTGGGTGTTGTATCGGTGTGATGAACCCTTCTATTAGTAAGAGTTGAACTTCTTACTTGATCTTCAAATCTATCTTAGGTTTGTATGTTCTCATCGCTTATTTCATTGGAATGGCTGAAGGCATTACGTTTAACTTTTGGCAGCTTACTTCCTCATTCATCCCCTCCATCTCTGTGTATTTCCACGGGAAGACGTCAATAAGCTCCCGAATAAACTCAACAAAGGCCTCTCGTTTCTCCTTACTGAGATCCTTCGAGATGAAGATGGGCCTTGGATCTCTCCCTTTTTTGGCCAGATTCAACTGTTCTAGTTCTTATGCCCGCGGTTTCGGTCGATCCGTCATGTACTCTTGTTCTTCAGTGACTTCCTCCACTAATTCCTGTATGCTGGAGTTGTCTATCACCATGCATTATCCCCGTTGATCCACCAGAAAGCATTCAATATCGGGTCAACCTCATCATCAGTTTCCTCGGCCGCCCGTTCACACCGTTATAATCAATACACCACCTTTCCTTCCTCGATCATCACCTTCTTACATTGTCTGCAAGTATTGGTGACTGCCTTCCTCTTCTTCTCTCTAGAAGCCTCAACCACTCTTTTTCCTGAGAACCGGCTTAGCACGCTTTGCATTGGACCTCATGCTCCATCGAATCCACTCTGGGCCTCATTATGTCTTTGAGCTGCTTTGAGATGCTTTGGGGCCGAGGTATCACTTGGTGAGCTTCTTGGGCTATTTTCCTTGTGCTTCCCGTAACCTCCTTCTTCTGCCCATTCAAGGGCCCCATCTTTTCTCTGATCGAGGCAACCCATGCTTCCTCTGTTCTACTCATTAGGACCCAGACATCTTCCTCTAACTCTGTGTAAAATTTTGCATCCACCAAGTGGCCTCCTCAATAGAGAAGGGCCTCTTCGTAGCCCTAATGGTCACGTCCGTTCACTTGATATTAGCTTTAGCACATTGGTGGTACGTTGAGGTAACTAGCCCTTAGTTGTGCATCCATACTCTTCCTATCAGCAGATAGTAGGAAGTTTCACTCTCTATCACGTGGAACTTGACATAGGAACTCAGATTTTCCATTACAATCCCAACATTAAGTTACCCAATGGATTTGGAAGATTGGTTATCATACCTCAAAATTAGCAAAGGCATGGGGCCTAACCTTTCTTCTGGAATATTTGTTGCATGGAAATTGTTGATTGGCATGATATTAATGGAAGCTCCCCCATCCATAAGATTCCTTACAAAGCTAACTCCATTAACACTGATAGTCACATATAATGGCCTATTATGAGGGAACCTTACATCCCTATCTGCATCGCTGAAGGTTACTTCTGATAGAAACCTTCTTACTAACCTGGCCATGGGTCCCTTCCATCTCAGCGAAGGGACTACGTTCTTCCTCGTAATATCAAGTATTTCCTGGGTGATCTCCAACCTACTCTCCTTCGGTATCCCCACCTGGTTGAAGAACCAAGTGAATTTTGGGGATTTTGAAACTCCACAATACTCTAGGACCAGGTCTACTTCATCACTTTCAATGCCGTAGACATCCTCCACATCTTTGGCGCTTGCCTCATCGTAGGCTAGTACTACATTATCCATTCCCCTTGTATAATCTTCCAGAGCTTCTTTGTACTCTCCTTGCTTTGTCGTTGACTCTCTTTCTCCTCTCTCAGCCTCTTCGTCATAGGCCACCACGAGATTGGCCCCATGTGCTGGCAGTGGGTTGTTGTTGGCATTGTATGGAGGTATTTGCAATGTCCCTGCCTTCATATACTTATCGATGATTCTCTCAGTGTGAAATAGCTCTCGGTTGGATGCTGGATCCTTCGATGAACCTGGCAATACTTAGGATCCACCTTCGTTGCTGCATCGGGTTCCCCAATAGGAATGTCTTTTAGTTCGTAAATCGTTCCTCCTTAGACCATCGCATTGTAACAACTGATAACCTCCTATACTCTACAAGGTAATGGTAGTGGGTCCTCCTTGTCTCTTCCAAAATTCCTCTTATTATCCTTCTTCGGTGCCTTGCCCCTATCTCCCCCCTTAGTGTACCCCACCCGTAGGGGTTGAGACCTCCCGCCCGCAGGTTGCATCGGTTTCCTAAACATCATGGGCACCACCACCGGATTGTGACGCACCACCAAGGAGATATTTCTTTCCACTTTTAAGAATGTCGTAAAAGTCCCCTCGTGCGTCTCATTAATAAGATGGCAGATGTACTCAGGAAGCAACCCCTCAGCGTAGATCTGCAATAACTTGGATTCTTTGGCCTCCTCCCTCATGTCGAGGGATCTTTCCCTGAACCTTCGAACATAGGACACCACTTCTTCCTCATGTCTTTGCTTATCCCTGCCTAGTTGGGTCAAAGTAAACTCATCCCCTGCCAGAAAGAACTTATGGACAAACAATACGTGCATCTCCTCCCATGTAGAAATGTTGTTAGGGGACAAATGGCAATACTAGGTATATGCCTTATCGGTTAAGGATTTGGAAAATTCCCTCAACCTAAGCTTCTTATTATTGCAATGCGCTCCCAAGTGATCAACAAAGCGCTTAATATGCTCCTTAGGGTTCCCACCTTTCCCTGTGTATTTTTCAAAGACAGGAGGAATATAGTCCTTTGGATAGGGCTCATTGTTGTATTCCTGAGGATAAGGTGTTCGAAAGTCATCATAAACTGAAGCTACCTCGCTAGAAGATTGCAAGGAAGCCTTCATGAACTTCAGCATCTCTTTCTGCATCTCCTTCCTCATTTCCTCCATGGGTGATGCTATTGGGACAACAACCAACGGGACCATGGGCTGAGTGCCCATTACAGCTAGAGCAATCGTCATAGTTGGGGCCGTTGAAACTCCCGAGGTTCCTGCGGCTAGATTCACAACAGAGGGTATGCTTGCTGGGACCGTTCCTGCTACACCTGCACCTGGTGGGGATGTTGAGACTGCCCTAGTGTTACGAAGTCATTGGCTTCCAATCCTCCTAGCATTGTGGAAGCTATCAGAGTTTAAAAAAACTCATAAAACTTACTCATGAGGAGTGCCACCTGAGTGGGTCCCAACCCTACACTCGTGGAAGCTTATGTCACCCTTGGAGCGTCTGTCATCGCCTGAACTGGAGGTACCTCTATCGAGGAACCCCATCCCCTAGAGCCTCTAGTTCTCTCGCAGCATGTGTAATGACGCCATTTTCTTATTCCAATATATAATTGTCTTCTTTCAATTTCATCACACTTACTATCTAATAATGATATATTATTACATATATGTTATTCCGAGTTCTTAATATGACATATCCCATTTTTAAGATTGAAGAATCAACAGTAAAATGGGTCGGATTGAGATTTTATGGCGCATCCTAAGCTAAGTGATAAGTTTTGGGGTAGAAAATGTAATTTTATGAAGCTTTAGGGACTTCGTTTTAATAAAGAAAGTTTCAGGGACCAAAATGAAAAATAAAAAGGGCCTTTTCATAAAGAAAATATTTTCAAGGACCTATAAGAAATAATGAAAATATATGGTGTGAAATTACCAAAATGCCCTTCAGGTCCGAAATGACCCTTATACCCTTAATACCTATCCACCTTGTGCTTTCCACCTCGTGCTTTCTTTTGAACATATCCACTGCACACATGTCACCTTTATAGGAAAGGATAAAACTTATGTAAATCCTCTATAAAAAGGAAAAACACGTGTCGCTGTTTAGTAAACCAAGACTGCAAGGCTGATCCGTTGCACGACACGTGAACGACGACTCACCAAAGTGAAACCTTATCAGCCAGACACATGTCAACACCTAAATATCTTTGGAAAACTATAAATAGGGCCTTTGAGGATCATTTGAAACTCACACCAATTCCTTGATAATTATAGAAAGAAATAGTGAGAGAAAGTGTGAGAAAGGTTAAGAAAGAGTTTTTAGGGATATTCATCTTAAGGTAATATTAATGTTATAATGCATTTTTATAGTTTTAATTTATTGTTTTATAGCTTTACCTAGTAGTTATGCTGGTAAAATACAATAAAGAATTCACTAATCAAAACTTAAAATTTAGAACAAATCCAAGTTGATTTTATAAACTTGTTTGAAATTGTACGCTTTTAAAAAATGATTCTTAAAGAAATTGCTCGTTATTATGGAATCCAATTTAAGTAATTCCAAAGTCAGGCTCGGTGAAGTTCTGTATAGATGAGATGGTATTTAAGTGGTGCCCCTGTGACCCTCCATCTCTACTGGGAATGAATCCGAAAATGTTCTGTCTAGATGAGATGGTATTTAAGTGGTGCCCCTGTGACCCTCCATCTCTACTGGGAACCGACTGATTAGGAAAAACTATGAATTGAATTCTTCAATTACGATCAATGAGTTTTAAAAATTGAGAAAATGAGTTTCAACAATCCTTTAAAAAAAGAAGTTGTTATTAAAATATAGTATAAACTGGACCTTAGAACGTGTACTTAAATCTTTACCAGATTAACGTGTGATCGAAGACTTGATACCAGTAAATTCGACCTCTATTTTGGGTGAGTACTCTGACATTCCTTGTGCATTTTAATTATATGATATTATGCAAACTATGTATTTTGTGAAATGCTTTTATTCTCAAAATGCATCTGATACCGATGATTGATTCATTTATGATATGTTTATATCTCTCCATATAGACATACTGATTGAAATGAGTATTGAAAATGAGATTGATTATTAAAAATGTGATTCGGCCTAAGGGACCTCTTTACTGACTGACCTTCCCAACTGGGTTATCACTAGTGTGCCCTAAATAAGGCGTTGTGATGAACTAGTTCGATTGACCCTCAACTACCGGGGAATAATACGGTAGAAGAATACGGTAGAAGAGTGTACTTGGCCATCAAAATGATATGATTGAAAGAAAAAGATATCACATTTGATTTGTTGCATTCCTCTTATTCTGAGCTATCCAATTGTGATATATATACTGTTATTTCAATATATATATATATATATATATATTTTTTTTTTTTACTACAGATTCCTATCCATATATGTATATGCCTTATTTTTTATTTAAATAGGTATCTATTTTCTGAAAACCCTGGAATGTCTGGAGATTGAACCTCATTCGGCTTTTAGCTGATGTTGTATAAATAACCATTTTTCAGGAAACGTTTAGGCTCACGGGCGGAATGAAAAAGGACTATATTGAAGATTTAGCTTTTAGAGATCTTTTTGTAAAATGTTTATTTAGAGGATGTCTGGCTCTCTTGTAATAAGTTTTAAATTTTCTCTTAAGTTGTAACTCGTTGTTACTTTTAATATATATGAAGTTTCCTTTAGAAAGCTCTGATGACGTAATTCCTTTACTTTCAGTAATTTACGATTCATAACCATGTGATAATACATCTGTTGCATTTATTTAAGGAAACAATTAAATCAGAATATTTGTTGCCTTGGTGGCATGTCAAGACACTAGCTCCCTAATACTATTTTGGGTCGGGGTCGTGAAATCATGTTCTTCATTGTATTGGACGTCATCGAAGTTGAGCCTTCGATTAGCATTATCTTGCGCTATACTCCCTACTTAGAAGAATGCCTCCCCAGCAGAGTCGCCAAATGCAAGAGGGTACTTTAGATAAGATGGAGGCATAACCCCTTTGAAGTATAGTAATGATAAGTTAATTAGCCAAAACATTGGCTTAGTGATAGAACATGCAAACACAAACCTAATGAATATAAGACTCAGTTTAAACTCACAAATTTCTATCATATAACTCATAAGGTATTAATGAACATAAAAGTAACTTACCTAGAGGGAGAGAGAAGTAAGCACCATAGATACACCTTGGTAGGAAGGCAAACACACTAGACACTCTCAAGAATCTATGCAACGTACTAAAATCTTCTTAATGAATGACAATGGTGGGTGATCAAAACTCTCTGGCTTGTAATAACTCTCTCTAATATATATTCTCTCTAGCAATAACTATCGAACTCTCAAAAAGATCATGCTCTCCTCAAGGGTGGTTGGGGTCCTTAAATAGCCCCCACACCACCCCCTAGGAAACTCAGTCATTAAAGACTATGAAAGACATCCCTCATAATTTATGTCACAGAATTAAACGCCTGATGCACTAGTTGTCTCCAAGTCATAAACATTAAATGCCAAAATATGCCTTTTGCCTAACCACTGTGTGTCAGGGGGCTGTTGTCGCAGAGGTGGCTCACCAACTGCTTGACAGCCCCAAATACCATGGTGGTTTACTCAAGTGTAGGTCAGACATTGTTTAGCTGGATAGTGACATCACCTACAGTAGATGTGACATTAAGTATAGGGAAGTTTGGTTCACAACTCAATGCCCAATGGAACTCCGAGATGCTTAGCCCGAGGTTCCACCGTCAGAGTCTTTCGATGTTTTACCAGGTGTATCTAAGATGGTCAGGACAAGCTCCAATGGTGCCTCACTTCTCAATCCTCCAAACTCAGTCCCTCTAAAGTTCCCTCGGCGAGGTCATTCGATAGAGCATGAAAGCTCTCTCAGGCCCTACCAAGCCTGGTCTCTCGCGAGTACCATTTGACCTCACACTAAAACTCATTATTATTTTCATTACATCATTACAACCATTATATCTTACAATCAATATAAGAAAAGATATAATATGACTAACACAACAAGCTAAAGTATGAGTTACCACGCTAAGCTGCCTCACTGAGTTGCCATGCAGGGTTGCCACACTTGAGTTACCTCGGTTGATTAATTTCAAACACTGTTGCTAATTAGGGAATTATCCGTAATCTTAGGATTACCTTCAAGCTCCCTCTATAGAAGTCATCAAATGACTCAGTCTCAATCATGATAAAGGAGTTGAACTACCGAATTAACATTTGTGTTTTAGCAGCTTTAACCCTGGTATCACCCTCATGTGCAGTAACTAGGGTGTCCTGTGTTTCCTTAGAGGTAGAACATAATGAAATCCTTTTAAATTCATGTTCATTAATAGACATGAATATGGAATTTTTACCCTTGTTGTTGTTAAGGGAAGTCTGCTTCTCTTCTTTAGTGAATTTACTTAGTAACTTTATAATCCTCACAGTACTTCCTTAAGTGACTGGTTTAGTAGAGAAAGTGTAACCATTTACAATAAATTCCCATACATCATCTCCCAATGTCCCTTGGATGAAGGGAACCATCCTTACCTTCCAGTAAGGAAAATTTGTTCCGTCAAAGAGAGGGGGCCTGGACAGGTTACCTAGTTTCTCACATTACTCGTCCATAATTTGTTTTGAGAAAATAATTTTAGAAACTCAAGATCTAAAGAATTTTGAAAAACCAAAGTTCTGATACTAATTGAAAAAAGTACCACTTAAGTCGTTTAATTCAAGATTAAACTTTCCAAATGGCCCCGAACACTTTGTTGAAAAAACTCTTTTCCTAAACCAAATTCTTAACACAAGATGTGTAAGATAGTATGAATGAGTTATTCAACGTATACGTTTACCAATTTTGAAAACCAAAACTTATAAGGAACTTAAATCAACGCATCCTCAAGAAAGGTATGAGAGGGAGAGGAAGTATACAATTACAATTTTAACGTGGTAAAACCCCACCCAATTAGGGAAACATCCACGGAGGTCTCTACACCTCAAAAGTAAAAATCCACTCAAATAGAGTAACATTTTACGAACTATATAACAATCAAGACACACAATCAGATCTAATTCTATGTTCAGAAATGTACCAACTCCTCTGGATTTTCTGACTTCTCCTAAGGCTCTGATGTTGTTGATGTTCTCTCATCTTTGTAACTCCACTTCTTTTATCTTTACGTCGGTTCAAAAGTCCAAGATCTCAATACCAACACTTTTCAGTGTAGTAGTGTGAAGTTGTAAGCGGTAATGTGCTCTAAATCACATGCATGCAACTCATACACACACACACACACACACACTTAATTACAGACATAATGTGTCGTTTAAAGTCAACTATGGAGGTTAGATTGTTAGAGTGTCATGTCTAAATGATATCGACTTCGTGATATGGACACATTAAGTTCCTTGGTTAGGTACTTATGGGTAATTAATAATAATGATTTGATTAGAAGGAACTTGATCCTCTGGTTAGAGTTAGGTCATAAGAATATGATAATTTGGTAGGGATGTAGAACCTTATCAGTTATTACTTGAGGATGTGTGCTCAGTCCTGAGTTTATAGGATACTATCAATGTAAGTAACCACCTTAGTATTTTTATATTTAAATCTATATATCGTAAGCTATGATGAGAGTTACGAGCCATTGGTGGTAAGCGTGTTACATGTGTAATAATGATGAGTTGAAGTGAACCTTAGATACTCTTCCATTATGTGGTCTTATAGAGTATGAGGAACCTTTCGAGGAATAAGATCCCCCGTGACGTTAGTAATGAAAACGTAGAGGCTTATAGGTTTTATGCGACGTCCTATATCCTGACAGAATCATTAGTAGTGTTGGCTTGTGGTTTATTCAGAAGGACGTTTTTTAACCTTTGTTGGGTCTTGAGGAAAGATTCGTAGGTTAGACCTATTCCAGGGTTTCAAACAAAAGGAAAATAAGATTTCCATCTAAATGTCGTACCCCACTTTTAACGACCTAAGGTGGTTTTGTTGTGAGTATGTTTTAAGAAAGTCCTTAGAAAATCCTAAGGATTTATTGTCTGTGGCATCTTTAGCAATAGAAGTCGATTTATTGTGATGCCTTAGGGTGTTCAATAATTATAGTTCGCCAGGTGTGGATACTTGTAGGCCATCCTTGCGAGTATTTAATAGTCATGGGAAATATATTAGGAAATTGGTAGGGCTTACCCACTATGAGAGAATCATAGGTGATCAGGTCTTATCGTGTTTTTAATGACTTTTAGGTCGGGGAGTTCTTGTTATCCTTCGAGAACCAGTCAAATTTAGTGTTATGGAGTGAAATTGTACTAATGATAGTTACATTGAGGGTTATGTGATGATCTAAGTTTATTGATCAAATTCCAAGTGGTTAAATCTTGTAGTCCCTAGTAAGGTCATCCAATTTGATATAAATATGTGAGGTAACATTCTAAGGGTAATTAAAGATTAGTGTCATGATTGGATCTAATGCTCTTTTATCGTAAGATGCCTAATGTAGAAAGTGTCCTACTTGATTTTGATGGTTACTAAGAAATGCATTAGGGACTTGCATTAATGTTGTTATGATTATGGATTCGAAAATAACACTGTAGGAGGGATATCGAGGCATGATTAGGGTATCAACGTATATCAACAATGTAAGTTTGAATAGCCCTTGAAGGGCAAGGATTAACTATTGGCAAGTTTTTCCAGACTGGGACGGATTAGGAATCGTAGAACTATGTTGTACTTGCTATCCTTATAGTTCTAATGGCGACAGGGGGTGGCCATTATGTAAAATTAGTTTGGGTAGGACCTGAAGATAGGTACAGTGACGACCTTATGCCACTGGAGATTATAATAAGGTGAATGTTTTGATTAGTTGGGCACTGCCTAAGGAGATATTTGTGATATGATCATGGTATAATAAAGTAGATAATAACATAGGTGTTCTAGGGTGTTTACGATGTCACGTTGACTAGAGATATGGACAAGGTCAATGTTGACAAAGGCATTAGCATTTGTCAATTGGAGTGGCTCGCATTCGTAAGGGATGAAAGGAGGAAGGCATATTTTGAAGGAGGGAAGTCCAACATTTGACTTCCCAAAGGACAATAAGTTTGTATGTTACTTTCGTCTCAAGGAGATGAATGGTTCATGATCTGATAAGTCGCGATTTGTGACTAAAGCTAGGGTGTATGACTATAATGGGATCATATAAGATTGCATGAAAGTAGTTGTATACTACGAGAATATATCATAGGATCGCCTTTCGTGAACCATAGTTGTTTCATGAAGATGGGATTCTCTCAAAACGGTTGTTTATTCATTCAATTTTGTTATGTTCTTAAAGTTTTGGTAGTCGAGGACTGTGTTCCTTGGGTTTTAATGATTAAGGATATTGTCCCTTCAATTTCGATGATCTGGTATTGTTCCGTATTGACGACTTGGTTATACCACGACTTGGCTCAGTATGAGTGCGAATGGACCTGGTGTGGTCATTGCAGCTCGGTAACCAGGTGCGCTCTTATTTTAAGTGCCCCTTTGTTTGCATAATTTTTTTCTATGTGTGGTTGCACATTCTGCCATATGGGTTATTCATAGTATCTGATT
Organism: Sambucus nigra; assembly: GCA_949130495.1. NCBI lineage: Eukaryota > Viridiplantae > Streptophyta > Magnoliopsida > Dipsacales > Adoxaceae > Sambucus > Sambucus nigra. The sequence continues at coordinate 356,337,476 of OX422208.1, read as the reverse complement.
TCTTTAGGATTAACGATCTTATGGATTGCCCGACATGGCGATTAACTGTTCTGATTTTCAAAGTAGAATGATGATTTGAGGACATCGTGAAGTGTTAGAACTCGAAGAAACATAGCACACAATGTTATTTTGCCATGGTTAGTGGATTGGCGTAATACTCAGGTGATTGTTCCATAGTTAGACACCTAGAGTGATCCTAGGTTCATAGAAGGATATTGTGGAAGGTGTTAGTCAGACACACAATTTGCGACTTGGTTATTGTGTCGCTCCACGGAGTGAGTGACTAGCGATATGAGGTTAGTATCAAGCTTAAGTGAAATTATGTGGTTAAGCTAACCCGAGAGCTCTAAGAAACTCAGGATGTGTGGTCTTAAGGTTCCAAATGGTTCCTAATGATAAATCAGACTAGGTGTTAGTCTCATGTCATTTTTCTCTTGGGTGAGTGTCGATCACTAAAGAATATTCTCTGTAGAGGCGCTGGTATTCTTTGGGTGTTAGCAAAGGAGCCTTAGGACTTGATTGGGAGTGATCATCGAGTAAGTGGATACTCGAGGAATGTCATGTAATATTGATGCCTAACTTGATGGTGAACGTTAGAAAATGTTGTGTGTGTGGTGACAACCCCTTATGAAAGGGCATATGATGACTTTTGAATGAATGAGGACTTTGATGAACTATCCTTGAAAGATTCATATGACTTAATCTAAGGGTTGATAACTTACAAGAACTTGAGGAATTCATATATCAATAATTTTGAGGTTGAGATTTCCTAAGGAGGGAAGAATGTAACACTCGCCCTCGCGACGTTGATCGTACTTGTGTGATTTGATGACTATTTATGACCCAATTGAAATTTAGACCTGTTGAGGTGAATTATGGGTCAGATTTGGGTAATATAGTGACCTTGGTGAAATTAATTGGAATTAGAGTGAACTTAAAATTAATATTCAAAAACTTCAGAGTCGTTCGAATGACATCCATAGTCGTTCAAATAAGAATCAAATATCAAATGAATTATCTTACAACAATCTTTGAATGAAACATCTATGTATAGGAAAACCCAATATCATTCGAAGCACATTCGAGTGAGATATAGTTCTCGTTCAAACGAGATGCAGTCCAGTTCGAACGAAATGGAGTTCTCATTAGAATGAGATGGTCAAAATAGATTTTTGTAGATTTGGAAAATGCTATCAAAACCTAGACCATTGAATTAAGACACATGTCATTCTCTCAAGGAAGCAAATTAATTCGAGATTGGGATTTAGGGCATTTTTAGGGAATTTTGCTTAAGGCTTTCTAGATAATTTGAAGGGTGAGAGAGCTTACTCTTGCGTATTTCGATCAGATTTTCCTTCTCCCTCTAGCTCCTTAGAGTTTCCACAGAGCCCAACTGCTATCCCAAGCCAAGAACCATCCCCCTTTATCCTAAATATACATCTTCACCTCATATTCCACCGTATTTAATCCCATAAAACCCATCCACACAGTTTATTAGGGATGATGTAAATTCATGGACCTATTATTGGGGATTTTTGAAGAAGAAAAGTAGAATAAATCATGGAGTTTGAAGGGGGTTTTCATGGATCATGCAAGAAGACAAGATTTATGGAGTTAGGCAACCTCTTAAAAGCCACCTTAGGAGGTGGGAGGTTTCCATCTTCTTCTACATTCATCCAACCACTTTGGATCTTTAATAAGGTGGGAAAACTCTACTATCTAAGTTTAATAACTCTCTATCCTTAGTATTTGGTCTTACATGTAGAGTTTGAGAGTATAATGCATGTATGTTATAGGAAAGTTAATTCTTATTGTAGAAGCCTTGTAATTTCCTTTTTATGTATAAAAACAAATACGATGCGGAAGCGTTGAATGATGGTTCACAAAAAAAAACAAAGCCAAATTTTAATTTTTTCAAAGCAAATTAAAATAAGTTAATCCAATTAATGTATTCACTTAAAACGATTCATTGATCCAAGTCCTAGAATTTGCCTAAGTCACAATTATCAATTCTCCAAAGTTAGGCGAAACCAATTTTAGCAAATGACTTGAATAAACCAGATTTACCCAATATTTAATTTAATTCCAAATTAAATGAGTGTGAGAATTTAAACCGAATTTTATCTTGAATTAGTCTAAGCATGCGTTCTACGTTATGACGCAAGATAAAATAAACAATATCACACTACGCCGAGATGTACGAGGAAAAACCCAAGACGGGAAAAAACCTCGGATGGCCCTAGCCACAAGTCCACTAGATACGGAATTACAATTACAAGACAGATAGACTTACAACGACTGACTCGATCCCTCTCAAGCCTCGACGCTTCTTCTTGTAGACACCTCTTCCTAGCGGACAACCTCGAAACTCCACCGCGGTCTCGGAATCCACCGATAGGACTTTATATGGTCACCGTCACCCTAGCAAGGAGCCTTTCTCCAAGTGGGTAGAATCACAACAAAATGTCTTCTTCTTTGATGGATGTAGAAGCAAACCAATACTTCTCTTCTTGAATTGGGTAGAGATAAACCGGTGCCAAAACTCCACGTAATTGATAAGTATATAGAACTTGGAATAAACTCAATTGGGTGTAAACACTAGAGTGATGAAAATATTTCTCTAAAAATCTCACTCAAAACATGAACATTTTCCTAAAACAAATTTGCTCTCAAACTCTCTCTAAGAGATAGAAATGGTATGGAAAAGTTATGGAAATGTTAGTTTGGAAAATGTGTTTCCCGCACATTATTAAGTCTGAAAAAGTTGGTTAAAAACCAAGTGGGGAAGTGGGTGAAAAACTGCCAAAAAACTGTTCCCGCTCGACAGCTCGTTCGAACGACATTTCGTTCAAACGACATTTCGTTCGAACGAAGTCTCGTTCGAACGAGGCTTCTAACGACGCTCCAGTATGAACTCATTAGAAGCTCGCTGGAAATCTCGTTAGAACGACAATCTCGTTCGAACGACATTTCTAACGACAGTGGGAACTCGTTGGCAGGTTCGTTCGAACGACATCTGGTTTGAACGAAAAAACTTGTTCGAACGACATATCTAACGAACGACTAGAAAGATTGTAAAATTCGATTTTGCCCCAGAAAACTTTATGATCTTATATTTTAAAGTTTTATATAAATTCTTTCTTAAAACAAAACGCAGTTTATTTTAATCCTAACACCCAACGAACTTTGTTCCAAGCTCCTATATAAACATAATTGCATTCATACCTTGGGAGCATGGAACCATTACTTGATGACATAGAAACGAGGCACGCAAACCGGAATTTGGATGAAGCTTTATATTCTTTGCCGCTACATCTTCAACAAACACTTCATAGGCTTTTAAAGTTTTATATAAATTCTTTCTTAAAACAAAACGCAGTTTATTTTAATCCTAACAGCCAACAAACTTTGTTCCAAGCTCCTATATAAACATAATTGCATTCATACCTTGGGAGCATGGAACCATTAGTTGATGACATAGAAACGAGGCACGCAAATCGGCATTTGGATGAAGCTTTATATTCTTTGCCGCTACGTCTTCAACAAACACTTCATAGGCTTGAGAATATTACAATAAAATACTATCCTATGAATAAATGTTTTTGTCCGGAATTGAGCCAAAACTACATATGGACTCAATTGGAAATTTGTGTCCTTACAAATCTCCCCCTTTGGCTATTCCGGGACAAAAACCATACAAAAATCCTAAAGGGCCGTCAAGCTCACTAGACTCAAAACATAACCCACCCAAACTTGACTCAACCCAAGGATCAAACGCTTTGCCATTAAACAATGCCGCTGTTGAAGAAATCCTGCACACTTAAGCAAACTCATCAAATGCATAGGGAATATCAAAATATAAAATGCAATAAATTAAATTATTCCCCCTAAATTAATTCTCCCCTTTATCAAACACATGACCTACTTAGAAAGACGTCTCCCCCTAAGATAAATCTCCCCCCAAACTAAGATACGATAACATCATTCTCCCCCTTTTTGTTCAGGAATAGGCAAAGGATAAAGAACTAATAAACATAAAAGCATGTTGAAGCTTCAAGTGATAATACATGAAAGCATATTGAAAGAGTTGGCGCTTGCGTTCAATTAAGAAATAATATAATAAATACCATTTTTAACCCAAATTAACCCTAAGCATGCAACTAGGTGTGATTGAAACAATATGAAATCATGCAAGAATTATTCAACACACAAAGTTAAGGAAAAATCCCCCACAGGGACAAAACCATATGTATATTCACTATAATTTGTAAAAGACGGTTTACAATCGGATTACAATGAAATACAGGTTGACTAAGAATTACCCTCGGGTATCGGATTCTGTAGTCGCGGCTGGAATATCCCTTTCCAGTAGGGTTGGCGGCTGGAACTATCCCTGTCCAGTAGGGCTGCAATGAAGAGGAAGAAGCGGTCCACTTCACAAAGGGTTGAACAACATCAATGGTGTTCTAGGGTTACCAAAAGTGACTCACAAATGTATGGAATTTGTGTGAATCAAGGGTATGAATCAATGGACTCAAATACCATGAAGACCTTAGAGTTTATCTACTCTGGAAATCGTGTATAAGCCTTAAGAAAACTAACTCCCCGATCGTGGTATAAATAAGAATTCATTTGCCCTAAAAATCTGCTACACGATCTGGCAGAGTCTATCCTCGTCGGATCGGTCCGGTCCATTAGGTGGATCGGTCCGTTAAGCTCGGATCGGTTCTTTTTCTGAAACCAGATCCATCCGGTTGGCATCGGATCGGTTCGGCCTTTTTGCCTTCATCGGTTCGTTATGGATCCGGGGTGTACTGGTCTCAACTCAGCAGGCGGATCGGTCCGGTCCCTTTAGCCGGATCGGTCCGGTGAACCGGATCGGTTCTTTTATCTGATCCGGATCGGTTCGGTCAGGTCTGATTCCCAAATTCCTTCTTCTTTTGATCTTTGGATTTCGGATTTCGTTGATGACGATGTGATCTTTTCAACCATCAATGTTGTAACGGCGTATGACATAACATATACATAAAGATGGACAAATTGTCCTTACAAATCTCCCCCTATGTCTATGCCGAAACAAACATAAAAAATCCGAATTATCTATACTCACAATGCCTATACAAATCTACCCTTCCATGAACCCAAAACTGAAAGAGGTACAAATGATTAAGGCTGCATCGTTTGTTCTTCAATTCTTCAGGAATCTCAAAGCTTTTCTCATCAGGGTGTGCAACATGGGATTATCAAAAGATGTACCTACACACATGAGACAAAGCAAATACCAAGTGACGTATCGAGTGTGAAATGAGATAATAAACATATGCATATATACCAGATTTATGATGAAACTCAAATTTCAAAACTCCCCCATAATCAGATAATTCATTCTCCCCCTTTTTATGATGTCCTCAAATAGACAAATGAGAGAAATAAATCAAGCAATCAAGTACCAGGGTGACACAAGGCATGAAATCACACCATGAATGAACATAAAACAACCAAGTCGGTGATGGCATAAATGAATGGGTGTGATCAAAATTTGATAGGAAAATCAATGCATACAAACATGACATATGTGCACGATGAATATTGGATATTCCTAACGAATGAACTCAAATGCTTCCTTTGGTGTAAAAGATTGGAAATATAAGATATTGACTATATCAAATCTACAAATCAAAGCTCAAAGTGATTTCTACACCAATAACGTCCAAAATGATTTTCATGCTTTTTCAGGACTTTCAAGGAAGTGCAAACCCGTTATCAATCTCCAACCAAACTCCCTCAGATTTATATTTTGAATAGAGGTATACTAAATTCTCAAACTTTGGAGAATTTATGGTGAAAACCTAAAGGGCCCATATATGGCATGAATTGCTTTTTATTGCCTTTTCAATTTTTTCGGGGCTCTTTTAACCTCTTAGGACCTCGGATATTAAAATTCCTCCATTTTTTAGGTCCTTTTAAACGGTGGCTTTTGCGCAAAGTATAAAGACTCAACTTTCGCAGCCCCTCTCCGTTATGCAAATAATCACACAGTCTCACCAAAATGGTTTTTACATGCAATCCAATCTTGTCAAGTTTTATCGCATATTGTACATTGTATAGACAGAATTGAGATAGAAACACTCAAGCCAATATGTGATAGACAAGGGAAATAATCAAATAAAGCCGTGCATGTGTTCAATAAAGGATATAGGAGTCAAGCATGTAGGAAATATCACTAATTACATCTCAAGGACTCCAATCAATGTTAAGCACATGGATGACATGATGTAGCCTCTCAAATCTCTATAAAAAAGTCACATGGACAAATGGAATGAAGTTGTGACTTGGCTATCTTAAATGCTCATCCATAAAAGGCAAATCTCTTTTTGAATTTTTCAAAAATTTTATCAAAATAAAATCTTTTTGTGTTTTTCTAAAAATTTTCTAAAAAGAGAATCTTTTTGTATTTTTCAAAGAATAAAAAAATGTATACAAAAATACAGCACACTAATAATACAATCTAGCAATAGGCATCAGATGATATGTAAATGACAATGTAACCTATGCTAGACATGGACCAACCCCTCAGTCAACTGTACAAATCCCCAAAGACTTCCTAAGACTCTCAAATCTAAGGGCATCTAAAGGTTTCGTGAAAATATCGGCTAACTGACGTATAAAGTGCTCGCGTAACCTGATGTGCTTTGTGCGCGAATGTTGGACAGGATTGCGGGATATGTGTATCGCGCTCGTGTTATCACAGGAAATGAACATGGTGTCCTGTGAAATCCCATAATCCTCCAACATTTGCTTCATCCACATGAGTTGCGTGCAACAACTCCCTGCGGCGATGTACTCAGCCTCCGCAGTGGACAAAGAGATGGAGTTTTGCTTCTTGCTCAACCAAGAGACAAGAGCAGAACCAAAGTAGAAACACCCACCCGAAGTGCTCTTACATCCATCTACGTCCCCGGCCGAATCGACATCCAAATAGGCGGACAAACGGTCATCGGTATCAAAGGAATACCAAATGCCGTATGAGAGAGTCCCACTCACGTATTTGATAATACGTTTTAGAGCGAGTAAGTATGACTCTTTAGGAGACGTCTGATAACGCGCACAGACTCCAACACTAAAGGCAATGTCGGGACGACTAGCAGTTAAGTAGAGAAGACTGCCTATCATACTCCGATACAAGGTTTGCTCTATGTCCTTACCTGAAGTGTCCTTACTAAGCTTGGTAGAAGTACTCATAGGTGTTCGTGCATGCTCAGCAGAGTCTAAACCAAATTTCTTCACTAGGTCTCTAGCATACTTGGATTGGGAGATGAACATCCCATCTTCTAGATGACGAACCTGGAGACCGAGGAAGAATGTAAGCTCACCAACCATGCTCATCTCAAACTCACTTTTCATCTCCTCCTCAAAGTGATGAGCATGCTGGGAGCATGTGGATCCAAAGACTATGTCGTCTACATAGACCTGGGCAACCAAAATAGCACCGTCATCTCTCCTGATGAACAACGTCATATCTACTCCCCCTCTCTTGAAGCCACGAGCTAAGAGATAGGAAGTAAGCCTCTCGTACCAAGCACGGGGTGCTTGCTTCAAACCATACAAGGCTTTCCTCAGATAGTAGACGTGATCAGGGTGCTTAGGGTCTTCAAACCCTTTTGGTTATTCCACATAAACCTCATCCTGTAGAATGCCATTCAGAAAGGCACTCTTGACATCCATCTGATAAACCTTGAAGTGCAGATGACATGCGATGGCGAGTAGAAGACGGACAGACTCAAGCCTCGCAACAGGAGCAAATGTCTCCCCAAAGTCTACACCCTCTATCTGTGTGTAGACTTGAGCGACCAACCTAGCCTTATTTCTGATTATGGTACCATTTTCATCCATTTTGTTCTTGAAAATCCACCGGGTACCAATAACATTAGTATCACTAGGTCGGGGGACAAGTTCCCAGATATTGTTCTTCTTAAACTGAAGCAACTCATCCTTCATAGCAGATATCCAGTGTTCATCTTTGAGAGCTTCTTTGTGGTTCTTGGGCTCGACTTAGGACGTGTAGCAATGATGACTAACAACGTTCTCTAGTTGAGCACGAGTCTTGACCCCTAGAGTGGGATCGCCAACAATGGCTGAAGGATCATGACTCTTGCGAACCCAAGCAGGTGTGTCCCCTAACACAGGAATAGGGTCCACAGAGTGTGGGAGAGGAACAGGAAAATCACTGTCAGAACAGTCCTCATCCTCACACTGAAGGTTGAGATCAATAACCGTCGGGGGTTCATCATCTTGCACGGTGACGTTTATTGATTCCATAACCTTAGAGCTCTTCAGGTTAAAAACCCTGTACGCTCTACTGTTCGATGAATAGCCTAGAAATATTCCCTCATCGCTCCGGGAGTCAAACTTTCCTAATTGCTCTCTATCCCATAGGATGTAGCATTTACTCCCAAAGACACGGAAATATGCCAGGTTGGGTTTCTTGCCAGTCCACAACTCATAAGGAGTGTGAAGTGTGTGTGGATGCAGATACACCCTATTCACCGTGTGGCATGCAGTAGACACTGCCTCTGCCCAAAATCTCCTAGAGACCTTACGACCTTGAAGCATAGATCTAGCCATCACTTGGATTGTTCTATTCTTTCTCTCAACAATCCCATTTTGCTGAGGAGTTCTCACAGCAGAAAACTCATGTTTGATCCCAAGGCTATCACAGTAAAAATCCACCTTTGCTTCCTTAAATTCAGTGCCGTTATCACTACGTATTCTGTTAATAGTGACACCGTGTTGGTTTTGCAATACACGACACTTGGTCGTTAAAAATTCTACAGCATCGGATTTCTCTCTTAGAAAACCTACAATAGAGTATCTAGAGAAATCGTCTACCATCACTAGAATGTATCTCTTACCACCTAGACTCTCCGTGCGAGTAGGACCCATAAGATCCATGTGAATCAACTCAAGAGCATGGGAGGTGGTAATGGAATTCAACTTCCTATGAGGACTACGGATTTGTTTTCCCAACTGACAGGGTCCACAAATCATGGAAGTTGGCTTTCCAAGGGATGGTAAGCCACGCATTATGTCCTTTTTGACTAAACGAGATAAGTCTCTAACGTTCACATGACCTAGACGTTGGTGCCACAGATCCATAGGAGTGATCGTGGCGCTGTTGCAGACAAGTGAGGATGTGGGCTCAGTCCCATAGTAGTTATCCTCTGTCCTTTCCCCTTGCACTAAAAGTTTACCGGCTTGATTATAGACCTTACAAGCTTTCCGGTCAAACTTCACTGCAAAGTCATCGTCGCACAGCTGGCTGATGCTAAGAAGGTTTGCTTTGAAACCTTTGACGTACAGCACATTCTCTAGCTTTGGAAATCCTGGTAACTCTACTGTACCTCGTCCAACTATGCTAGATTTGCTACCATCTCCAAAGGTGACTCTCCCATCATTATAATCATCAAGATGGGTAAAATATGAGACATCACCTGTCATGTGTCTGGAGCATCCACTATCAAAATACCACTGTGAGGTATTATGTGCTTTGAGATCGACATGAACAACAAGGGCCTTTTTCTCTTTCTTAGGAACCCAAGTGTAGGTACCTTTTTGTATTCCCTTGTTGTTATTGGTTTTAGCCGGAATGCAGGGCGCATTCATTGATGGTAAGGTCATCCGTCGGAATTCCTCCATCAAACTCTGTGATGTGGCGGCTAGAAACTCAACACACTCTCTTAGACTGGCAAACTCATCAGTCTGATGTGGTGGAGCAAACGTACGTCTTATCCGACCCAACTTATAGTAATCATCCCTAAGGTGTCCATTTCTTTTGCAATGGGAGCAAAAGAGCGCAGTATTAGGAGGACCTTGGTTTGCTTTTCGTGGTCGAACTCTCCTTCTTGGTTTTTTATGACGGCCATAAGGAGTCATAGTAAACTCAGGAATTGGTCCGGGTGCAATTTGGGACGTGGAGGCACCATCAAAACCTATTCCTTGCCTGTCACCAAAACCTAAAGCGGGACCGAGGAGCATCTTTCCCATCTTCCCAGATCTGTCCTCGATTTGTACCTTGACTTTCCTAGCTCTCTCAAGGTCATGAGTGAGCTGAGCAACAAGGGCTTCAAGTTTCTTCCTAGTCTCCATGGAGGAATGGAGCTCACTAGTAAGACTAGACACTTGTTTAGTCAAGTCCTCTTTCTCTTTCTCAAAACTGCTCTCTCTCTCTCTAAGCAAATTTTCTTTACTAACACAGGCAGACTCTCTCTCTCTCATGGCGGTGCAGGTGGAGGACTCTCTCTCTCTCTCGTCTCTTCTAACTCTTCTTCTAACGCGGTGATCCTAAGAACTAACGCCTTGTTACGTTTTTTAGTTTTAAAAGACTCATTATATAACTCGGCGTAGGCGCGTTGAAGGTTACTCTCGTCCTCACTACCTTCCTCCTCTCCCTCACTCTCTTCGCTCTCACTGTCGAGGTGTCCCGGTGAAGTAGCATCCTCATCGTTGTAAGATGCACTAGGAGTACTCACATGACTATCCATGAACGCGGTGAAGTTACGCTCATGCGGTGACTCATCTCCCGAGTCCACCGACTCGACCTCACTGTCGTCACTAAGGGTAGCATTGAGGACAGCTTTACCCTTTTCCCTATTTAGATGAGTGGCACACTCAAACGCTCTGTGTCCCTTACCGTCGCACTCAAAACACCTATCACTGTCTTTAGGGGGTTCTTTGAAATCTTTCTTTTCAACCTTATTTTTCTGAAAATTCTTTTTATCTTTGAAATTCCCATTTTTCTTAAATTTCAGAATTTTCTTGAAGTTTTTAGCAAATAATGCCAAATCATCTATGTCAAACTCACAATCAGAATCAGAAGTTTCTATCTTTCTAGATGACTCGACTCTCTTTCTTGTCGACCCCTCACTTTTTTTCTCTTGGGCTTTAAGGGCAATTCCCTTATCTTTTGGCTTGGCAGATTTAGGAAACATGCCTATTTCATAAGTTTGTAAATCTCCTACCAGTTCTTCCAATTTTAGTGTATTTAAATTACCCAAGGAATTTAGCACAGTGACTTTAAGTATAAAACGCTTAGGAAGGGAACGAATAATCTTTTTAACAACTCTAGCATTTGGAATATGTTCACCAAGATTATAGCTAGTATTAACAATGTCAGAAAGCCTAGCATAAAATTCATCAAAACATTCATTTTCATGCATGGTGATGGTTTCAAATTGAGTTGTTAAATTTTGTAATTTTGACTCTTTAACAGCATTTGTTCCTTCATGGGTAAGTTGCAAAATATCCCATGCCTCCTTTGACGTGGTGCACGTCATTATGCGTTTGAACTCATCAGGTGTGACAGACCCAGAAATAGCACTTAGACCCTTAGAATTAAAAGAAGACCATTTAAATTCTTCATCAGTCCAAGAAATGTCAGGTTTCAAGTTGGTCACATTATCAACAGTCACGGTGGGAGGAGTTCACCCTCGTTCAACCAAAATCCAGACACGTTCATCAATGGCTTTTAAATCCGACCTCATACGGGCTTTCCAATAAGCATAATTTGACCCGTCAAAAATAGGCATTTTATAATATGACTTCTCCATATGAACACGCTCTTTTCAAAAATCAATTTATTTCAAAAATTGATATCTTTAGAAAAATTTTGCGGAAGTAAGGAATAAGCGATCGAATGGCGTAACCTGCTCTGATACCAATTTGAAAGAGTTGGCGCTTGCGTTCAATTAAGAAATAATATAATAAATACCATTTTTAACCCAAATTAACCCTAAGCATGCAACTAGGTGTGATTGAAACAATATGAAATCATGCAAGAATTATTCAACACACAAAGTTAAGGAAAAATCCCCCACAGGGACAAAACCATTTGTATATTCACTATAATTTGTAAAAGACGGTTTACAATCGGATTACAATGAAATACAGGTTGACTAAGAATTACCCTCGGGTATCGGATTCTGTAGTCGCGGCTAGAATATCCCTTTCCAGTAGGGTTGGCGGCTGGAACTATCCCTGTCCAGTAGGGCTGCAATGAAGAGGAAGAAGCGGTCCACTTCACAAAGGGTTGAACAACATCAATGGTGTTCTAGGGTTACCAAAAGTGACTCACAAATGTATGGAATTTGTGTGAATCAAGGGTATGAATCAATGGACTCAAATACCATGAAGGCCTTAGAGTTTATCTACTCTGTAAATTGTGTATAAGCCTTAAGAAAACCAACTCCCCGATCGTGGTATAAATAAGAATTCATTTGCCCTAAAAATCTACTACATGATCTGGCAGAGTCTATCCTTGTCGGATCGGTCCTGTCCATTAGGCGGATCGGTCCGGTAAGCTCGGATCGGTTCTTTTTCTGAAACCGGATCCATCCGGTTGGCATCGGATCGGTTCGGCCTTTTTTCCTTCATCGGTTCGTTATGGATCCGGGGTGTACTGGTCTCAACTCAGCAGGCGGATCGGTCCGGTCCCTTTAGCCGGATCGGTCCGGTGAACCGGATCGATTCTTTTATCTGATCCGGATCGGTTCGGTCAGGTTTGATTCCCAAATTCCTTCTTCTTTTGATCTTTGGATTTTGGATTTCGTTGATGACGATGTGATCTTTTCAACCATCAATGTTGTAACGGCGTATGACATAACATATACATAAAGATGGACAAATTGTCCTTACACATATGGGCAAGAGAAGCATAGGCAAAGACAAAACAAATATCATATATATATAAACTAGAAAGATACCAGTGAAGCACTTGCATATATATAGAGATATAAACACACATATAACACAAAATTCAATAAGTTTGCACACTCGTATGGCAAAAATGTGTCATATGGAAACGGAAGTGTAGGGGTGTGAACTAGCAACAATGAAATTTAGACCCAAACACTTAAGAAACGTTCACGGAGTTCTCATTTGAATGCAAACTTCATCACAGTTAAATATAAGCTCATGTGACAATATAGATTGAACTCAATGAACAAACATACACAATGCATACAAGCCTAGCATGATGATGATTCTACAAACCAAATAGAGTCATGACATTAAATACAACTAGGATAAACGGACATTGTGCAAACCGTTGATATACCATCCAATTCTCCCTCAATAAGCATATATATTCTTTTACTTTTGAATTAATATATCAATCAAACATAGGCCTTGGCAATTGTGTTCTTTTTAATGCAAAATATTATGTTTTTAGGCCTTTGGATCACGTATTTCTTTTAGATCCAATAAACGGTGGCTTACAATCGCAAAGGATTTAATTTATCCTTTCGGAGCCCTTCCCCGTGCACATTTTATTTATCATGTTTTCATTTTTCACACAAATCTCACATGCAACGGATTTTGACATGCACTAGTCCTCCTAGGTCAAAGATATGTAGATGACTAGATTGGTAGGAGAACACCTCAAAAAGCTCAAATATAACATGTGACATTAAGATTTCAAAAAAGCTCGTGCATGTGTGAATAGAGCCATATAGAAATAAAATCCATTTAAACAACACAAAATCCAACTACTCCATATAAAGCATGGTAAAGAACATTTTAAGGATTGAAAATCTAAACCAAAAGTTCTAGCCACATGGGAGCGTAAACAATGGGATTCAAACACAAATATATGCCACTTAAAGTGTGTCAAACTAAAATACACACAAAATAAAATCTTTTTGAGTTTTTATCATATTTAATCAAAAGTAAATATTTACTCAAAAGGACAAACAAAAATCATTTGTATTTTTCATTAAGCTTAAATGAAATAAATAAAACACAAATGATAAACAAAAATCTTTTTATATTATTTCAATTAATTCAAACACAAAATATAATACAAAAAGACAAACAAGTCATAATTTCTAGCATGGGATATGAAATAAGGCTATGACTAGAAAATGACTAAACAAGCATACATTTAGCATGCAAATATAGCATGCAGTACAAACGCTAAAGTATGCAAACACTAACACATTCATCCTTTAGATTTAGCAAGGGAGGAAGCATGTGAAAGTAAATGAGAATCAACAACCCTATTTTGTAAGGCAACCAAGTCGGATTTCCTAACCCAAATTAATGAGGAATGACTATCTTGGAGTGTAGGAATGTTAACTACCGTGGTTACTTTACTATGGGGTTTTCTAGGGATTCGTTTAAGATCTAAACAAAATTTCCTAAGATGACCTTGACGACCACAATGTGTACAAGTGAGAACATGTCGAAAAGATTTACTTAAGGAGTGATCTTTAAAAGTATTCCTAGTTGATTCTCCTAAAACATTGGTTTGGGCATTATGAGTAAAGTCATTACAAGGATTGAAGCCTAAACCACAAGTGTCATTTTTAATTTGGACCGTTCCTAACATTTTATCTAGTTTTTCTTAACGACATTCCAAATAAAATTTGACAATACTAGAATCTTTTAATTTATTTTCCAATTCTACAATGTTAGATTCTAGTAAAACATTTCGCTCTTCAAAAGCAAGAAGCTCCTTTTTCAAGGATTCCATTAAACCCCTAAGGCTATCTCTCTCACCTTCTACATATTCAAGCTTCTATTAAAGAGTCCTCACATGTGTCCTAAGGTCTTCTATTAAAACATTTTCATCAATGACCTTGACACTTTCTCTTAAACTAGCTTCTAACTTCAAATTAGCTCTTTTCAATTTAATAGATTCTTTATAAAGTTCTTGAAAATCATTTTGAAGTTCACTCACATTAACCTCTTCTTCATTTTCACTCTCACTTTCTTCTTCACTCTCACTATCATCAAAAATAAGAGAATCATGTACAATGACCTTAGAAGTGGCATATTCTATCGTTTCATCAATCGATGAGTTTTCACTATCACTCACATGACTAGCCATAAAAGCCACAAAATTTTTCTTAGTGGGGGATTCAGGCTTCTCTTCCTTATCACTATCACTAAGGGTCGCATTATATGAAACGGGTCGCTTACCATCTTTCCTTAGTTTAGTGGGGCACTCATAAGCCCTATGGCCATAACCTTCACAACCAAAACACTTATCAGACTCGTCCCTATCTAGATTGTCATTGCTAGGTTTGGGGATCTTCTCGGCTTTAGAAATCTTCTCGCTTTTATCATGTTTAGAAGTATCAAATTTCTTAAAATCATTTTTAAATTTATCTTTGTTAAATTTAAGAAATTTTCTAAATTTACGAGCAAACAAAGCCATGTCTTCCGAGTCACTATCACTATCGCTCTCTACTACTTGTTTGACCTCTTTCCGGGCCTTTAAAGCAACACCCTTTTCAATTTTCCTTTCAGTTTTAGAGGGAAACATATCTAGTTCATAGGTTTGTAAATCACCTACAAGCTCTTCTAATTTCGTAGAGGCTAAAGTGGGTAAAGAATTTAAAACGGTCACTTTAGGAATAAATCTATCGGGTAGGGACCTTAAAATTTTCTTTACAACACGGTCGTCAGGTATTTTCTCTCCCAAGTTAAAAGATGAATTAACAATATCAGAAAGTCTAGCATAAAATTTATCAAAAGTTTCTTTTTCATCCATTTTGATAGTTTCAAATTGAGTGGTGAGGTTTTGGAGTTTTGAAGCTTTAACGACACTAGTTCCTTCATGAGTTAATTGTAAAATATCCCAAGCTTCTTTAGCGGTTTCACACGTCATAATACGTCGGAATTCATCCGGTGCGACAGCGCTAAATAAGGCATTTAAACCTAGGGAATTAAAGTTAGCAAGTTTAAACTCATTTTCAGTCCATCTATCGGCGGGTTTTATAACACTTTCATTTTCAACTAAGTAAATTGGTGGGGAGTACCCGGTAACAACAGACATCCAAACTCTCTCGTCGATAGATTTTAGTGCCGATCTCTACGTGCTTTCCAATACGCGTAGTTTGAACCATCAAAAATAGGAAATTTTGAAAATGGGGAAAAATCCATTTTAGCCAAAAATTATTTAAAAAGATCGTTAACGAAATAATTTACCGCTTTGGTTCTGATACCAATTTGTAGAAGCCTTGTAATTTCCTTTTTATGTATAAAAACAAATACGACACAGAAGCGTTGAATGATGGTTCACAAAAAAAAACAAAGCCAAATTTTAATTTCTTCAAAGCAAATTAAAATAAGTTAATCCAATTAATGTATTCACTTAAAACGATTCATTGATCCAAGTCCTAGAATTTTCCTACGTCATAATTATCAATTCTCCAAAGTTAGGCGAAACCAATTTTACCCAATATTTAATTTAATTCCAAATTAAATGAGTGTGAGAATTTAAACCGAATTTTATCTTGAATTAGTCTAAGCATGCGTTCTACGTTATGATGCAAGATAAAATAAACAATATCACACTACGCTGAGATGTACGAGGAAAAACCCAAGACGGGAAAAAACCTCGGACGGCCCTAGCCACAAGTCCACTAGATACGGAATTACAATTACAAGACAGATAGACTTACAACGACTGACTCGATCCCTCTCAAGACTCGACGCTTCTTCTTGTAGACACCTCTTCCTAGCGAACAACCTCGGAACTCCACCGCGGTCTCGGAATCCACCGATAGGACTTTATATGGTCACCGTCACCCTAGCAAGGAGCCTTTATCCAAGTGGGTAGAATCACAACAAAATGTCTTCTTCTTTGATGGATGTAGAAGCAAACCAAAACTTCTCTTCTTGAATTCGGTAGAGATAAACCGGTGCCAAAACTCCGCGCAATTGATAAGTATATATAACTTGGAATAAACTCAATTGGGTGTAAACACTAGAGTGATGAAAATATTTCTCTAAAAATATCACTCAAAACATGAACATTTTCCTAAAACAAATTTGCTCTCAAACTCTCTCTAAGAGATAGAAATGGTATGGAAAAGTTATGGAAATGTTAGTTTGGAAAATGTGTTTCCCGCACATTATTAAGTCTGAAAAATTTGGTTAAAAACCAAGTGGGGAAGTGGGTGAAAAACTGCCAAAAAACTGTTCCCGCCTGACAGCTCATTCGAACGACATTTCGTTCGAACGAAGTCTCGTTCGAACGAGACTTCTAACGACGCTCCTGTATGAACTCGTTAGAAGCTCGTTGGAAATCTTGTTCGAACGACAATCTCGTTCGAACAATATTTCTAACGGCAGTGGGAACTCATTGGCAGGTTCGTTCGAACGACATCTGGTTCGAACGAAAAAACTCATTCGAACGACCAGAAAGATTGTAAAATTCGATTTTGCCCCAGAAAACTTTATGATCTTATTTTTAAAGTTTATATAAATTCTTTCTTAAAACAAAACGCAGTTTATTTTAATCCTAACACCCAACAAACTTTGTTCCAAGCTCCTATATAAACATAATTGCATTCATACCTTGGGAGCATGGAACCATTAGTTGATGACATAGAAACGAGGCACGCAAACCGGCATTTGGATGAAGCTTTATATTCTTTGCCACTACATCTTCAACAAACACTTCATAGGCTTGAGAATATTACAATAAAATACTATCCTATGAATAAATGTTTTTGTCCGGAATTGAGCCAAAACTACATATGGACTCAATTGGAAATTTGTGTCCTTACACTTATGATTTGTGTAAAATGGTTTACAAAGAATTTCAAAAGTGTTGAGTAAAATAATATATTTCAAGAAAACTTGGGTGTCAAACATTTTATGGAATTAAATGTTTTGAAAATATTGTTTATCTTGTCGAGATATTTGATGAAAAAAAATTCTTGAAGTTTTCTTGTAAAATGGCCTTTTTGTGAAAGCCGACATTTGTGCAAGTTTGAAGAATGAAATGAGTCGTTAATCTTACAAAACATGGTTGTCCAAATATTGTGAAATTTATTGAATAAATAATATGTTAAACTCATATTGTAGTATTTTCCATGGGTTGGAGACGTAAGAGAAATATTTCACTTAGATAAGGGGTGAGGAATTTATTGCATGAGAATGCCAATGGGTTGCATGGTTATTTTAAATGAGTCACAAGAATTATATTGATGTTGTTGGAGATATTTATTACAAATTTTTCTATCTGACCCATTTTATATAAAAATTAATTTCCAAGTATTGTTAGACAAGATCCAGGAGGCTGAGGCGATTCGAACTTGTAGGTCTACTCATTCCATTCCACTTCTAGGTTTAGTTGATTATAGCTTAGGTTGTTATTTATTTCAGTCTGAATTGTTATTTTCCCATTCCAAAGTTTATATGGGTTTGAGTCCTAATTATTTCCTTTCAATTTACAGTTGACTCATATTTGTAGACTATTTATTATTCAATTAGGAGTTTATTACATTCACAGTTTACTACAGTTTTAGATTCTTCATGTTGTGAATGGTTTTATATTTATTTTATTTTATTTATTATTGATGCTAAGAAGGATATACGTTGTTTGATAAACCCTATCTTTGGCATATTAGTATCACTAACGGTTATGTAGAAAATAAGGGTTGTTATAATTGGCATCAAATCATCAAGGTTCTAGTGCCCTTAGGATATGTGTGCACTCTTTATGTTATGTGTTGCTTTATTCGCTATTTAAAGCCATGATTATTAGGATTCATTGTATTTTTGTGTTAATCTTTTACTTATTATAATCATGTTTCCTTTAAGATAGTGAACACTAGAAATGGTAGGCCAAGACGGACTACCAATGAGGCTATAGAGAAGGAGGATCCGCATGAGCCATAGAAGGCAACACCTCTAGCTTTGATAGTAGGCTTAGCCTCCATAGTTACTCAGACAATCACCACGGAGATGGATGTCATGTTATAACATTTTCATCCAACACAACTATAGTTGTATCCGCATCCATATCCATCGTAGAACTGCTACAAACTACAAGATTGGCGAGCGAATGGGAGGCCTTTGCTAAGGGCCACCCACCGTAATTTTCCAGAAGTACTAATATCTTGGTGGCATATTAGTGGAAGAGAGATATGGAGGGACATTTGAGAATGGTATAGTGCATGAAGGTGCACAAAAATATGATGGCTTCATTTTGACTAGTGGGAGGAGTCTTAAAATGGTGCGATTCAGTTACCACAGTTGAGGAAAGGGATTTACTGACCATTAAGGAATTTTGGGTCAAGTGAGATGATAAGTGATTCCCACACGTAGTCGGGACTCGGAAGAAGAGACAATTTTTGGAACTCAAGAAGGAGGGTCGAACCATAGCATAATATGAGTAGGAATTTACCACTCTTTCTCTCTTTTCTTTAGAGGAGGTGAACATGAAAATAAAAAGGTGGATAAGTTCATATCTAGGTTGATATAGCACATTAGGATAGACTTTTTAGGAGACCCTACTTTTACCACTTACACACTGGTAGTAAATGCCGCACTACTTCATTATAAAGATCACTAAGTATTTTTGAAAGGAAGTGGAGAGAAAAGGTCTAATTCGGATTCATCTAGTCATCAGGGCAAGACTAATGGAGGTGGTATTCAGGAAGCAACAACCTAAGGGGCCTCAGTCTCAAGAGAAAAACCAAATAAACATAAAGTACATGATGATCATAGGGGCCACCAAGGCCAAACACAACAACTCTAGCACGACTAGGGACATCATTCTCAAGGCTATTAGGGACGAAGGCAATAGGAGACCAACATATTTAGTATCAAGAGAGGCATTATTTTAACAAAAATTATTTCACTTGTGGTGAGGTGGGGCACACTGTTAGGATGTTCCATAGGGGAAATTAGGTAGTACATGTCCAGGGAGGTTGGAAGGGGTATTGGGAACCACAGGGGAAGTGTTAGCAGTTGCCATCCCCACCAGCGACAGTGGTGCCATCATTACTAGCACTAACATCCCATACATACAGGAAACATCCACTAAAATATGGACGTGTGAATCACGTCGCACACAAGAAGGATCATATATAAATGTAGGAAATAGAGAATATATTTCCTATCTTTGGACATGTAGGACACATTCTATTTTATATTGATGCATTACATTCATTTGTTAGTACTATATTTTCTCAGTCATGAGGGATCATAGACTTAGTACCAGGCATAGTACTTCACGTAGATTCGCTCGTGGGTAGAAGGGTGCCTATATGCTCCGTTTGTAAAGGGATAAAGGTGGATATTGGGAGACTTTGATTTTTATCGTACCTACTTGTGCTGGAAATGTCAGAGTATGATTTTATTCCATGGATGCATTTGTTTTCCATGTATATATCTTGCGTGGATTGTTTGGGACGTCCATTGCTATTGCCATTTTAGGTTAGGAGATGTACTTGATTACGTTGCCATGCTCGGAGGGAGGATCTAGCACACATCTATATTATATTAAGTAGGAAACTTATGAGGGATTCGTAGTTCCTTTGGATTATTTTCGGTGGTTAGGGAATTTTTTGATGTATTTCAGGAGATTCGGGTGTTTGCGCCGAGTAGGGATATTGAGTGTATGATTGATTTGGCTTCGGGCATGAAACCTATCGCCCGCGCACCACATCGTATGACTACTTTATAAATGAGATATATTATGGACTAGATTCAATAGATTTTAGGATATGGATTTACTCGGAGCAATAATTCTCCTTATAGACCTCTAGTCCTATTCTCAAAGAAGAGGGTTGGGTCATTGAGATTGTGTGTCAATTACTGATAGTTAAAAAAGGTCACCGTATGGAATATTTCGAGATAAAAGAAACATCTATATTGATGACTTGTTCGACCATTTGATAGATGCTTCTTATTTCTCAAATATTAATTTCAGATCAGGATACCATCAGTTGAGTATTCGGGTATAGGATGTTCCCTAGATGATGTTTTTGATGAGATGTGGGTCATATGATTTTATGGTTTTGGCATTTGGGTTAACCAATGAACTGACAATATTTATGGACTTGACGAACATAGGGTTCAGGGAGTTCTTGGATCAGTTTATCATTGTATTCATTGATGACATCCTAATTTATTATCGGACTGCAAACGAGCTTGTGCAACACTTGTGGATAGTTTATGCGGCGTAAAATTTGTAAAAGCATTTTTCATTGGGTGTTTAATGACTAATAAAAAATCACAACTCAGTACACTATGGGAGTGTAGTGGTAAGGATAGACGAGAAGGAATTGTATTTAAGACAAAATTGACTTATTACTTAAAAAGGGGAAAATAAAAGATATGAGGTGGTTTTAAAATGGGAGAGAAGTTAACTACACAAATAAAAATTAAGTAAGAAAGATTAAACAAAACAAGATAAAGATCATTTTCCCACCATGGATTAACAAAAACTATTAAGGAATTTGGTTCGAATCTTAATTAATCGGGTCTATTCAATTAATTAGATACATCAACCAAGAAGAGACAAAGCTCAAAAAATTAAAGATAAAACTTTGAATTTCTTATGGTCACAAATGGATTAGCATTGTAATATCTCTATAAACACCATTGTTATGTGACAAAAGAAGTAAAATGCATAATATTCCAATATCATTACAATGGGTTCAATTAAAAGTGTTTTAAACCAAAACCTAGATTTTAAGTTGAAAAACCCAATAATGGTGTAATAGTGATCCCAACCATTAAATTAGTTACAAGCCATTATAAAAAAAATTGAAACAACTAATTAAATAAGGAAAATAAAAAATAAAGAACACTAACAAGATATGTGTTACAAAGAAAGGAAAACAAATGAAAAGCAATAAAACAAAGAAGAAGATGATGAATAATGAGCTTACAAACCAAACCCTAAGAGTGAGAAAGGAGTGAAGCTCCCAAAAAACCTAAGTAACTAAACTAATCTGACCTAAATATGAATTATTTGGGTAAATGAGGGGACAAATTATTTATAAAAAACAACTTGTGGCAAACTCGTAAAATAATGAATCCAAAAATATAAGGGTCGAATCGATTCAGAGTAGAGCCGAATCTATTCGCACTCTATTAAATTTGGTAGTGGATGCATTCGAATCAATTAGAGGTAAGGGTTGAATCGACTTGGCACCTAGGAGTTTGAATCGTTGTCTCTCTTCCTTCTCCACTTGGATCAATTCAGAATAAAGGTCATAACTTATTTATTTTCAATTGAAATGACACACCGTGGATGATTGGGGGAAGCTAACTCATAGAGATAATATTTGTTGAAGAGATCGGGACAGAAGACCAAAGGATAAAATGACTAAAATTCCCCTAAAGATGCACATTTAGATAGGACTTTTCCAGAATGCAACCAAACTTGACGCTTAACATCCCCAACATATATAAAAAGCTCAAATAAACATTGAGAAGCACACACACACACGCACACACACACATATATATGTAAAATACCTGTGCCTAATATTTCATTATTTTTCCCCTTGTAAATTATAAAGATATAAAATGCTTGGGATTTGAATGTTTATGATTGGATTTGTAGTTGTAATTGACTATTTTGGAGCCTTGATAGGATTATCAAAAGTTTGTCGATTAAATTTGGAATTTGAAAAAACTATCGAACAAGTCGTTTGAACAAGTTCTAGGTCATTCAAATGAGATTACCAAGTCGTTCGAAGTGAGGATCAAATGAGAGTCCACTACATACCTGAGCAGGCTCGTTAGAATGTCGTTCAAAGTCTAGTTCGAATGAGAAGACATTCTCATTTGAATGAAAGGCAATTCTCGTTCAAACACGGTTACGCTGATTTGATTTATTTGGCTTTCCCTTGTGTGTTATCATATTTTGGACCATTAGATTGATGACATGTTGAGTTTTGGGGAACACAAATTAGGCAAAAAAGGAATTTTGGTATTAGGATGGTTTTAATAAGGTTTGTTTGGGGTTTATTTTTGGGATCTAAAGTTGGAAGAAGAGAGAGGGGGTGGGTCTTCCACCATTGTAATGCATTTCTCCACCTCTATCTACCATAAACCACCATGACACCACCATTTTACCACCTTATGCCACCATATTCTTCTGTTATCCTACCATATCCAAGCCCTACATACCCATTTCCACCATTGTTGAGTGGAGCTATAAATTCTGGAGGTGTTGTTGGGGTCTCTTTGAGAGGATAAAGATAGACGGTTCATGGAGCTTGAAGAGAGTTTTGATGGAGCTTTCATGGAGACAAGCTTGGTGGATCTTGGCAAGCTCTCTAAGGCCACCTTAAGAGGTGGGAGGTTGCCATCTTCTTAGACATTCCATGTCTTTCATTGTGAGAACTTCAATTGAGGTGGGAAACTTTAGTCGTCTTATTAAGACTCTTCTGCATATTTGTAGTCTTGTTAATTAGATTATAAGAGTAGGATGCATATGAATAAATGACGAGTAAATATTTTAAAGTTTTCGAGAAATAAATGGGGTTTTCATGTAAATGGTATGTTTTAAGAAGTTGGGTGCTAATCATTTTTATGGAATAAAAGTGTTTTAAATATACATTTTGTTCTTGCTAAAGATATTTGGTACATTAAGTTTGATTTCTTGCAAAAATTAAGATTTTATAAAAATGGGACATTGGTTTTAGTTTTTAAGAAATAACAATGTCCTTTAGTCTTGAAAGGGTATGTTCCCTTTAGTCTTTAAAGGGTATGTTTTGCAAGTGCTAAGATATTTGAGAATAAATCATGTTTAAACCATTTAATATGATTTTTGGAAATCAGAATCCATCTTATCATACATGTAAACTTATAATGTTTTGATGATGAACATAAATAAAAATTTTAATAAGGTTTTGTTGGGTTTAAATGTAAAATAAGAAAAATAGAAATTTTAGTTTGCACAGTGTGTCAAAAAGGGTTGAAGGTGTGTAAGTTTAAGGTTGTAAGACTACGTATGTTAAAAAAAGGAAACATAATTTTCTTATAAACGTAGTCAAGTGTAATTGGGTTTCTTGGATAAAGAAAGTAAATAAATGTTTAACTTGGAAAAGTGATTAGTAAAAGTGTTAAATAAATGTTAATTGTTAAAACATTGGGAAGTTGGTGTGTGTAACTTACTAATTTTTTGAGAGATTAACACTTATGAAATTGGGAAAGTAATAATGGAATAAAGATGTTTTCAACTTGAATAATGTTACTCAAAATGTTAAACGGGTGTTAAAAAATACTTAAGAAGTTAGTGTGGTTAACTTAATGGTGTTTTGGAAAATAACACTTGTGAAAATGGAGGAAAAGACAAGTTTGGAAACAAAGATGAAATGGTAATTTTACATAAAGTGGAACATTTTTATGGAATAAAAATATAAAAAAAAGGTGTTACAAAAAATCTCCATTAATGAACATGATTTTGGAATAAGATCTTTGCTAAAGTGTAAAGGACATGAAATAACAATTTTCAAAGTGTAACACAAATTAGGGTGAAACCTCGGCTTTTTTCTTAGGTTGGGTAAAATGGGAAAAGTGGAATACTGTGGATATTTGTAAAATGTTAAGACACATTAAAAAGTAATCGGGATGACGCCAAAATAATTAAGGAGGGTCTGGAGCCCTGGGTGAAAGACCTAAAATCACTAGCCAAAGCATATGGTGGCTTCGCCGACAGTGTGGATCCTATCAAAGTTCGCAATTTATTAGAAGATTCAGAGAAAAAAAATAAAGAAATAAGGAACATATCAAGAAATTGGCTTGTGATATTTTTTTAAGACAACCAAACTTGAATGAACAAATAAATATTTCGGTAAAGGGTAAAATGGACAAGACAATGCAAATTGATTAATGTCCATAAAGTGATGGAAATGTAAATCATATTGGTTAAATGGGTAAGTTAAGCAACCTAAGAAGATTTAACCCATAATTAACACAAGAGTGTATTTTGAAAGGTTTTCAAAAGATAAATAATTATTTTCTAACACTGTATTCTCGTGGGTTGAAAGGGGCGATTTCAATGAAAATACTAATGTCGATTGCTTTACGATAAAAGGACAATTTCGGGTAAAGAAATGACTTTGAACTAAATAAAGTGTATTCGTTTGAGTATTTAACATGGATGAAAGTCAAGTTAAGAACTAAGTAGTTCTTTATGGGATTAAGGTTAATTAATCAGAATAAATCACTTTTTTGGAAAAAAAACGACTTCATGCTTTAAGCCTTATACATGTATAAATAAGGTAGTTACATGTGCACGCAAGTATAACATATTAGAGTCTTTTTTCTTCCGTTTGATTATAAATTGCATTGTTGTACATTTCCCATTGAGCATTTGACTCTCACTCTCATCTTTGTTACGACAGGTTGAGTGAGGGTTCATATTTTGAGAGAGTTACACGGGTAATTACTCTCATTATTTTACATTAGTAGCTCTGTATTCTTGGACTCCAGGGATATTTCTCATGGGTCCCTCACGTAGTTTAATTTAAAATTAGAATCGCATGCTAAACAAGTGAAACACTAAATAAGATGAAAACTAGAGTAACAATATTATGTAGGTTGTTTCATTGCACTTCACGCCTAACGTTCAATTTGGACCGGGTTGACCACGGGTAATCCATAAATCCGAGACGGGGGTGTTTTAAATAGTATTAGAGATCTAGGTACAAAGTTCATTTTGGGAGTCTCGTGGTGAGGTCAGTAGTCGATCTTTCAGCGTCGGTGTTGGTTTTATATGGTCACACTAGTTTTGGTGACGGTTTAGTTTGTATCCTTGATGGTGAAGTCAAAGAGGTTCGCACGATGGGTGAATTATTTACAAGTGGCATCACTACAAGAATTTGCACCATTAACAACATATAAATTATGTTGCTAAAGTTAGAAATATGTTTCTAAAAGCTTTTGGCAACATATTTTGCTGTGTTGCCAATTGTCTGTCTAGGAAACCCTTTAGCAACATAGCAGGCTTGTATTCCTGAAGGTATACTTTTGGCAACACGCAATTGTGTTGCCAAAAGTATTTTTTAATTTGTCAAATTTATAATAAAAAATATTATTTATGTTGCCAAAAGTCACTCAATAGCGACAAAAATAGTTGTGTTGCCAAGAAGAAATCTTTCATCGACACAAATTATGTTGCGGAATGTAAGATAAATGGTATAAAAATAACTTTCGACAACAGAACTATTGTGTTGCCAAAAGTTATACCTTTGGCCACACAACTATTGTGTTGCCAAAAGCTATACCTTTGGCAACACACCCTTGTTTGTGTTGCCAAAGGTATAGTTTTTGGAAACAACAAGAGTTGTGTTTCCAAAGGTATAGCTTTTGGCAACACAACTCTTGTGTTGCCGAAAGCTATATCTTTCGACACAAAACTCTTGTGTTGCCAAAAGTTATCTTCCGACAAAAAAAAATGTGTTGCCAAAAGTACTATATTTTTATTTACTAGCTATTATTTTTTCGTAATTGGAAGCACTTTTA
This sequence comes from Sambucus nigra, assembly GCA_949130495.1. Lineage (NCBI taxonomy): Eukaryota > Viridiplantae > Streptophyta > Magnoliopsida > Dipsacales > Adoxaceae > Sambucus > Sambucus nigra. The sequence goes on along the minus strand of OX422208.1, from coordinate 356,311,193 downwards.
AAGATGCACAATTTTCATCAAAACTTACACTACATAAAACGTGCAACCTTATAATCCAAAATTATATTGCACATTTTTCATACAATCATAAGTAATACAATGTTTCATAATTTTCAACCAAATCTCGTATATATGAATTACAAAATAATGTTTCATCACAATCCAAGTATTAAGGTACAAAATAAATACCTTCCAAATAAGAACATAATCAATCCTAACACATCAAAAGATGTAAATATGATCTAACCTAATACATTAACACATCAAAAGATGTTAAAAAAATCCACGTAAACTAAAACGACGACGACAATATCGCTCGCCTACACTATAAGAAACTGCAACTCCAAGCCACCATGGACATAATAACTCCAAGAAAAATCCATCATCAACCTGCACAAGATACAAAAATAAATGACTACATGGTTATGTATAACTTCAAATGCATGTATGCTTGACTTGATCAATTTAAAATACTATTTAATTTTAGAAAATTTCAGCAAAGTTTCCTTTGTTTATTCATGAAATCCAACATGTTTTAACATTAAAATAAACCCAACAACAATAAAAACCGCAGCTAAACCATTAAAAAATCCCTTTCACCGATTTAACATCTAAAAATAGTATATACAAGCCCGCACGACCATAGAATCCGAATAGCTACATACCTGGCTCCTCCATATCCATTGACTTTTCCATGTGTTACAAATCCATATTCATTCTACAAAAAATAAAAAACAAATTATTATCAATCCAACTTCAAAAGATAATAACAATTTAAAATATAAAGCAATCATTGTTGTGTTTTATTGGAGCAATAACAATTTATGCTTAAGTCTAACTTTTTTGCAATCGTGACTACGCGGTCGGTTCCTATGAGTTTCATTGGTCCCGTGCGAGGTGTTCGTGCCTCTTACGGGACCGTTTCATGGTTGTTTTACGTTTTCACCCTTTGATGGCATGTTTTTTATGCTTAACTCAATTTTTTGAAAAATTTAGGTCGTACACTCAAACCGGGAGCATCGTGACTATGCGGTCGATTCCTAAGAGTTACATTAGTCCCGTGCGAGGTGTTCGTGACTCTTACGGGACCTTTTTATTGTTGTTTTACATTTTCACCCTTTAATGGCATGTTTTGTGTTTTTATGTTTGGATTGATACTCCATTGAGTACCTCATCTATTCAAGTACCTACTATGTTTGGAGGATCACCATTGTGTTTTTCAGAGTATATACTATGTCACAAACTATTTGGTGTATATACTCTGAAATAAACAGGGAGTGTATCGGCATTGTGTTTTTTGGGTTATCATGTTTGTGTAGGTTCAAACTATTTTTCAAGGTTAATACATCTTCTCGAAGGTAAAACCCTTTTAGATATATGTTTTTTGTCATCTTTTTGTCTGTAATTTTATTTTTTTGATGTTATTTAGTCTTCAATTGAATTTTCATTTTGTATAATGAAACATAGCTACTTATAAGTTATGTTGTTGTCAATTAATGGTTTCTTAGCTAATTTTTTTCAAATATACTACTTTTTGTATAAGTTATGTTACTATCAATTTGTTATTGTCAATTTGTATGATGAAAAAGAACTACTTTTTTCATATGCATGATGTTTAACCAAACATATTTTTCTCCACGTCAATATGAATTATCTTTTGGCCCTTACTAACCACAATTCATAATGTGGAAACTGTGCCAGAATCCAAGATTAACTTTACATTTACTTTTGGCCATAAGTGCGTTATAAGCATTGGTTTAATAATTTTAAGATCGGTGTATCCTCCCACCAATATATGGCGAAAAGTTGTCTCTATTTTTCTTAGAACTATAGAGGCATTGATTATAAGAGCCCTATTAATATTCTATTCAACATTCTATTGATACATAATTTTAGGATCGGTGTATCCCACACCAATTCACGTTATTAACTCGATAACAACCATGTATAGTTCACTACATGTAAGCTACATAACCTTTTTAATCTTTCTTTATATTATATTTAATATTCTATTCATATTATGTTAATACTATTTCAAATTCAATTAATATCATGTTCATGTTATAACAGTGGTGTATCCTGCCTTTGAATTATGAAAAAAACCAAAGGTACAACAATGAGATTCTATTCATGTTATAGCAAATAATCGGGTTAATAACATGAATTTATTTAAATTTCTTAGCAAGCATGAGTATATATGCAGGCTACTGGACCTCCCAGGTTACTGCCCCTCCCTCCCAGGCTATTGCCCCTCCCTCCCAGGCTATTGCCCTTCCCTCTATGCCTCCCTCCCTCGCTACCTCCATCAGGTATGTGATTTGTGTTTTGAAGTAAAATCGCACCATTTTTATTTGTAGCAAGCTGCATATATGTATATATGATTGCATATATATATTCTTGCATATATGTGCATATATCTGTATATATTCAATCATATATGCATATATCTGCAAGCATATATGCATATTTTCAAAACATTGTTGGCGCTCGGAGCCTCATTAAACACTCCCACCCCAAACATTGACCCATCCACCTTAATAGTCCCCAATCATCCCAAACTGAGGATGAGTATGCACTCACACTTTTAAACATCACCCCCTACACATGTCATCACCTACCATAAAAATCATTGCTGAAACTATGACCACCATTGATGACATGACATTATTCATCATGACCATACACTGCATATATGCTTTCATATATGCACATATATGCAGCATATATCCAAGCATATACGCATATATGCAAGCTATCCGAAACTTCCCCATATCACGCAAATCCCAACTTATTCAACTCACAGCAAATTGTAAGACTGGTATCCAATTACCGATATTAAGTCGAGTTTTGAAGCACTACGGTCTTCCTTCATTTATCAATAATCTGGACCTAATCATTAATGAATTGATACTTCCTTCTTTTCCATTTTATCGTTGCTTAAGTTTAACTTTTTTTCAAATTTACGTCCTACACTCAAATCGGGATCCTTGTGAGTAACCAGTAGGTTCCTATGAGTCACATCGATCCCGTATGAGACGTTTGTGCCTCTTACGGGACCATTTTGTGCTTCTATTACGTTTTCACCCTTTGATGGCATGTTTTTATGTCTAGTCTAAATGTTTTGCAAATTTATATCGTACACTCAAACCGGGAGCCCCGTGACAATGCGATCGCTTCCTATGAGTCACATTAGTCCTGTACGAGGTGTTCGTGACTCTTACCTGATCGTTTTGTGGCCATTTTCATTTTAACCCTTTGATGGCATATTTTTATGCTTAACTCTAATTTTTTGCAAATTTACATCGTACACTCAAACTAGGAGCCCCGTGACTACACGGCTGGTTTCTACGAGTTACATCGATCCCGTACGAGGCGTTCATGACTCTTAGGATACCATTTTTGCTTGTTTTATGTTTTCCCCTTCGATGGCATGTTTTTATTCTTGAGTTTAAATTTTTTTGCAAATTTACATCTTACACTCAAATCGGGAGCCCCGTGACTACGCAGTCGGTTCCTATGAGTCACATCGATCTCGTACGAGGCGTTCGTCCCTCTTACGGGACCGTTTTGTGGTTATTTTAGGTTTTCACCCTTCGATTGCATGTTTTTATGCTTAAGTCTAATTTTTTTCAAATTTACACCGTACACTCAATTTGGGATCCCCGTGACTACGCAATCGGTTCCTACGAGTCACATTAATCCCGTGCGAGTCGTTCATGACTCTTACAAGACCGTTTTTTGGCTGTTTTATGTTTTCACCTTTCGATGGCATGTTTTTATGCTTACGTCTAAATTTTTTGCAAATTTACGTCGTACACTCAAATCGGGAGCTCCGTGACTACGCGGTTGGTTACTACGAGTCACATTGGTCCCGTGCGAGGTGTTCCTGAGTCTTACGGGACGGTTTTGTGCTTGTATTATGTTTTCACCCTTCCAAGGCATGTTTTTATGCTTAATTCTAACATTTTACAAATTTACGCCGTACACTCAAAGCGGGAACCCCGTGACTATGCGGTCGATTCCAACGAGTCATATTGGTCCCGTGCGAGGCTTTCATGCCACTTACGGGACCATTTTATGTTTGTTTTTTGTTTTCACCCTACGATGGCATGTTATGCATAAGTCCAACTTTTTGGAAATTTATGTTGTACTAAAAATCTGGCACATTTTAAAACTGTGCCAAATTTTGGCACGGTTTAATGACAATCTGGCACACTTGACTAAAATATAAAATACCCTAAAAAAATTGTGATACTAAATTTTTGGACAGCTCTCTCATTCCCGCTCACCCTTTCATCCCCTCTCTCCTTCGAATTCTCTCGGCTCACCTCTCTTTCTTTCTCTCTCCGGCCATATTAGAATGAGTGCACACTAGATAGATGTATGACTTGTTTTGTGTTTTATGTAAATTCTGGGGTTTTAGTTAGTATCCTACGAATTGAAGAAACTAATTTTGGTTTCAAACTAAGTTTGTTCTCATATTTAATGTGTACATTTGGTAATTTATATATTTTTTTTGTTTTGTAGGTTGAAAAATTGGGTATTCTATTCCCACATCAAAATTGGGGGTTTGTTTCTCTTATGTATTGAGAGGTAAGTTATTTTTTATGCTCCTTTTGTGTATTGAATGTACTATGTTTGTTCTTTTTTGTTTAATTAAAAATGAGTAGGCATGACAACGAGTAGGGTTTTACTTTCATGTTTCATGTTTGGTTCAACACACACACACACACACACACACACACACACATATATATATATATATATATATATATATATATAGCATATATTTGGTTCAGAATATCTGCTCCAGCATTAGTTTTTAGTCTTTTAAATGTTATTGTTAACAAGAATATACTCCTATTGTTAAGTATGAAAATTACACTCCTATTGTTACTGCTCCAGCATTCTGTTTTGGGTTATGCTTTGGACCATATCTTTTTTATAGTAATGTAATGTTGCATGTTTAAAGTATGAACATATAATGTTTGAAAGTTCATAATTTGGTATTAACTACTTGGTTTTAGTCAAATAACAAATATCATTCATGCTTATTAACGCCTAAACATGGTGTTGATACCAAAATTAATATGCTGATGTGGACGAATAAGACGAAGACACGTGTCAATCTACGTGGCACAATAGCATCGAGGAAGATCATTTCCCGACCAACCATGCTTCTTTCCGAGCAACGAGAATACGCCGAGGAACTCTATAGCACCGAGGTACTCTAATGTTCCGAGGAACTCCTGATCAGCGAACAGCTATAGCGGTCCGAGCTGCATCTCGGTCGTATCATTAATTGCCAGATAATCAACAGTTCAGATATTCATTGAATGCTTATATTCTTGGCACGCATTCTGCATTAAATGTATTACCCTTTCATATGTATGTCATTTAATGTATCGAACCTTTCATGTACAGCCTCAAGGCTATAAATACCTTGTATCATCCTCATTCAAGGGGACCGGAATTTCTTGAGAGAACTTGTAATCAAGAATTCCACAAACACTCAGCAATAACATAACAGTGGACGTAGGCTTTATTCCTAGCCGAACCACTTTAAAAATCTTTGTCTTATTTATTTATCTGTGATTGAAAAATTAGAGCGATCTAGTTTTTTACATCAACAGATTGGCGCCGTCTGTGGGAAACGACTGTTATTATCGTTTTTCATAAAAATCATTTATCACCAATGGCAGATAATCCAGAATCCAGTAATCGAAATGTTGGAAATACTGGAAATCTTCCAAATCCATCTGCATCCCCAGATCTGGCTGGAATTATTACGAATCTGGCTCAAGGACAAACCGCCATGCAAGAATCTATGAGGCAACTCATTCAAACTCTTCAGGGCGGTGCACCTACCTATTCAGGGCAAAGGAGTGATCATAGGCAATCGCAATCTAGACGTACCGGGTCATATCGCAATGAGGAGTCTAATGATTCTTCTTATCAACCTGGGCGAACTTCATCGATACGGGCTACGGATACAGATCAACGTATCACTCTTTCTCCGGAGAGAACTAGCGCTTTGGAAAGATTAAGCAGGGTGTCTCCTTTCAGTCGGTTAGGACCAAGGAGGAACATGAGTCCACCTAGGGCTCCATCAAGAAGTTTTCGACCACCACCAGGTTTGAGAGAAGGATCTGCACAATCGCGACCAACTACTCGTCGTGATAAATCTCAGGAAGCTACGTCAGAGCAATCAGTTGCTCGGACTAAGCGGCCCGAGGAAGGGAATGAAGCATGGAAAGGTTCCATTCAACGGTTGGAAGATAGATTGGGAGAAATGGCTAAGGCAAGGAACCCCTTACAGAGAACTTTTGTTCAAGGAACACCTTTTGTGCAAGCCATTGTGGATTTCCCTACACCGTCAAAATTCAAAGCACCCGTAGTGACCCCCAAGTACGATGGAAAGACAGATCCCGTACTTCATATAGAACAATACCAAGCTGCTGCAGATATCTACGCTGTCCCTGACGAGATGAGGTGTAGAGCATTCTCAGGAACTCTTACCGGATCTGCACAGATATGGTACAATAATCTTCCTCGGGGTAAGATTTCAACCTTTGTTCAGTTAGCCGAATTGTTTATTGGCAATTTTTGTTTTGGAGCAAAGCCGGTAAAGCGAGTAGCACACTTGCTAAGTGTTAGACAGAAATCAGGTGAAAGTACTAGAGATTACATAACTCGTTTCAATAACGAGAAGTTGGAAGTCATAGATTATGAAGAAAAGACAGCAATCACTGCTCTGATGAGTGGTTTGCTGCCTAACAAGCTGTACTACACTTTGGCCAAAGATCCACCTAAAAATATGTCGGAGTTGATGGCAAAGGCGGCCAAAATCATGAATGCCGAGGAGGCTATGGCTGCGAAGAAGAATATGGACAAAGAAGTTAAAGTTGAGGTCGACAATTCTAAGAAGAAAGATCAGAAAGGTAATGGTGGTGATAAACATTCCAGGAATAACAGGATGAAGTTGGAAGTCCTAAAGAAGTATGATAATTATACTCCATTGAAAATGGGTATTAATCATGTTTTGGAAGAAATCAGGAATAACGAGGAAATCAAGTTGCCAGAGAAACTGAAGACAAATCCCGACCTGAGGAATAAAGACAAATATTGCGAGTTTCACAAAGATCATGGCCATATGACCAAAAATTGTATAGCCCTTCAGAACGAGATTGAAACACTCATCCGAAGAGGAAAATTATCAAAGTATGTAGATCGCAGAGGTGAAAGGAAGAATGATGATAGAACTAGAGAGAGATCTAGATCTCCTCGTCGTGCAGAGGATAAAAAGAAGAGGGACCATGAAGAGGATCCAGATGATGACCCCGATCTTCCCAAGAAACCAAGGAAACCTGAACGAGAGGTATTTTCCATACGTTTTGGATCACTTGATTATAATGTTATTACAGGAGGAGATGCAGGAGGAGGAGACCTTACTGCAGAAAGAAAAGCTTACCTCGGAGAGGCTCAAGCTTGTTCATACATTCAGCGAATAAACCTGGCCGAGGATGATCATCCGAGGAAGGTAAACAAAGAGAAGCTAGTGATTGGTTTTTCAAAAAACGACCTGGCAGGTGTTCTTTACCCTCATGATGATCCTTTGATGATCAAAATGAGGATGAAGGATGTGATCATTTCAAGGGTGTTAGTAGACAATGGTAGTTCGGCAGACATCATGTACTATTCATGCTTTGATAGCTTGAATTTAAAATTATCTCAATTGGAACCTTATCACAGACCCCTTCTGGGTTTTGCTGGCGAGAAAGTTTTTCCACTTGGGACGATCAAGTTGGATATACTCATTGGAACTTGGCCTGCTTGTCGAACAGAAAGAATACGCTTCTTTGTGATGGATAAGAATGTGCAGTCCGCCTACAACATCATCATGGGAAGAGTTGGATTGAAGAAGTTCGAAGCAGTTCCATCTACAGTACATCAATGTTTGAAATTCCCAACTAATTTTGGAGTAGGAATTATGAAAGGTGATCAAAAAGTAGCTCGGGAATGCTATTATTCGTCTGCCGAGCAAGAAGAACTTGAAGAATCAAGGAAAAAGACTACTAATTATCAAGTGGAGGAGAGCACAGAAATTGAAACTCTTGACCCTAGGGATGAATCTCAACTCGTAAAAGGGCAGGTTGTGGAATCTACAGAAATTGTTATCCTGGACGACGAGCATCCTGAACGAGTAACTCAGATAGGATCGTCGTTGGATGTTTCAATAAAACAAGATTTGATAACTTTCTTGAGAAATAGGAAGAATACTTTTGCTTGGAGTCATGAAGACATGCCAGGTATAGATCCAAACTTTTTATGTCATGAGCTCAACGTGAATAAGGAGATCAAGCCTGTGAAGCAAAGAAGAAGAGTGTTTAGTCCCGAGAAGAACCAGGCCATACAAGAGGAGGTCGAGAAAATCCAGAAAGCCCAATTCATTGAAGATGTGAAATATCCAGATTGGTTGGCAAATGTGGTGATGGTAAAGAAGAAGAACAACAAATGGAGAATGTGTGTTGATTTTACTGATCTCAACAAGGCATGTCCAAAAGATCATTTTCCATTGCCCAGAATTGATCAACTAGTGGATGCTACCTCGGGACACGAGCTACTCAGCTTCATGGATGCTTATTCTGGCTACAACCAGATCAAAATGAAACCTGAAGACAGGGAAAGTACTTCTTTTATTACCCCAAGGGGAACTTATTGTTATAATGTTATGCCTTTTGGTTTAAAAAATGCAGGTGCAACATATCAGCGGTTGATGAACAAGGTTTTTACCGAACAAATCAGCCGCAATATGGAGGTCTATGTCGACGACATGCTCACCAAAAGCAAGAGAGCTGCAGATCATTTGGTTGACTTGAGTCAAACTTTTGATCAACTGGATAAATACCAGATGAAGCTCAACCCGACGAAGTGTACCTTTGGAGTACGAGAAGGAATGTTCCTCGGATACATCGTCAACCATCGAGGTATTGAGGCAAATCCAGGAAAGGTCAAGGCTCTTTTAGGGCTGCGATCTCCGACGACGAAGAAAGAAGTGCAGAGTCTTACCGGACGGGTTGCAGCACTCAACAGATTTGTATCCCGAGCAACTGATAAATGCCTCCCATTCTTCAAAACACTGCGAAAAAGTTTTGAGTGGACTGATGAATGTGAGAAAGCCTTTCAAGATTTGAAGAAGTATTTGGGAGCCCCACCATTGTTGTCTAGGCCAATAACTGGAGAGACGTTGTACTTGTATTTGGCAGTATCAGAAAATGCAGTTAGCTCGGCATTGATCAGATTGGAGAATGGAGTCCAAAAGCCAATTTATTACACAAGCAAGGCCTTCCGAGGTGCGGAAATCAGATACCCAAAGCTGGAAAAATTGGCACTGGCATTAATTGAAGCAAGTAGAAGAATGAGGCCATACTTCCAGGCCCATACCATCATTGTGTATACCGACATGCCGTTAAGACAAGCCCTTCACAAGCCAGAAAAATCAGGAAGATTGATGTACTGGGCAATAGAGCTCGGTGAATATGATATTGTGTATGAACCCAGATCATCGTTGAAGGGGCAAGCCGTGGCAGATTTTATAGCAGAGTTCACATACCCTGATACCCCCGAGGAGCAAAAGGTGCTTGCTGACCTACCTGTGGACGATACAGGATCAACAGACACAGATCCAGACCAACCAAGGTTGGTAAAAGGACTTGTGGATGTAGAAAAATCATCATATTCAAACCCCGACCAACTCCGGTTGGAAGAAGGGCGCGAACAAATGACCAACGAGGAACGAAGGATACCCGGGGATGATGAAAGAAAATAGATGATATTTCACCGAGGAACTCTAACAGATAAGAAATTTGAAGACAAGTTACATACATGGAGATTATATGTAGATGGATCATCTTGCACGACTGGTTGTGGAGCAGGGATTGTTTTAAACTCTCCAGACGATATTGACATGGAGTATGCCTTGAGATTCCAATTCAAAGCTTCCAATAATGAGGCTGAATATGAGGCTATGATAGCAGGTTTTCATTTGGCGAAAGTTATGGAGGCACGACAAGTAATTGTTTTCAGTGATTCTCAATTAATTGTGAATCAAATGATGGGAATATATGCAGTGAAGGGAGAGTTAATGGTGAAGTACCATGCAAAAGTGATGGAGTTATTAACAGAATTTGATGCTATTCAATTGGTAAGGATACCGAGAATGGAGAATGCTAGAGCAGACGCATTGGCCCGACTAGCGTCAGCTACGCGCACCGAGCTGCGAAGAACAATACCAATTGAAGTATTAGAAAGTCGGAGCATAGAAGAAGATCTGACGGTGAAGATTATTACCCTTGATTTAGGACCATCTTGGATGGATCCTATCAGAGCATACATTGAAGAAGGAGAATTGCCGGAGGACAAACTAGCTGCCAAGAAATTGAAGTATAAAGTTGCTCGGTATGTGTTAACTAATGGTGTTTTGTACAGACGAGGAATTATGGCAGGTTTGCAGAGATGTGTGCATCCATCAGAAGTCAAAGAATTGATTGAAGAAATTCATGAAGGATCTTGTGGAGCTCATGTCGCAGGTCGGACACTTTTGCAAAGGGTAATGACACAGGGATACTATTGGCCGACGATGAGGGCTGATTGTATAGCCTATGCTAAGAGGTGTGACAAATGCCAACGTTTTTCCTCCATTCGAAGAACTCCACAGGCATTGTTGACACCCATAACATCACCTTGGCCATTTGCCATGTGGGGAATTGATCTGGTTGGACCACTGCCAACGACCCGAGGAAGGTTCAAGTATCTCGTCGTGGCAGTAGACTATTTTACTAAGTGGGTGGAAGCTGAACCACTAATTGAGATGACGTACGAGAAGGTGTATCAGTTCATATGGAAGAATATCATTTGTCGATATGGTCTCCCCCACGCTTTCATCACAGACCATGGAACGCAATTTGATAACGAAGAATTTGCTGCCTATTGTCATCAGTCAAACGTCTTGAAGTTTCATTCAGCACCAGGCCATCCCCAAAGCAATGGACAGACTGAAGTGACGAACAGAACATTACTAAATGGGTTGAAGAAGAGGTTAAGTGAGGCTAAAGCAAATTGGATTAATGAGCTACAGTCAGTTTTGTGGGCTTACCGAACAACTTCCCGAGCAGCAACAGGAGAATCACCATATATGCTAGCATTTGGAAGTGAGGCTGTGATACCTGCCGAGTTGGGCCTACCAACACACAGGGTGTTAAATTTCAATTCTCCGATCAGTGATCTGATGAGAAGGATGGATTTGGATATGCTCGAGGAAGTCAGAGAAGAGGCAGCCATTAGGAATGCTGCTTATCAACAACGAACAGCTCTGTTTTACAACAAAAGGGTAAAGAAATGTGATATAAAAGAGGGGGATTATGTGCTAAAGAAGGTCATTCAGAAGCAGAATAAACTGGAAGCAAACTGGCATGGACCTTACCGAGTTACAGAGGTTGTTCGACCAGGAACTTACAGAATAGCAACTCTAGAAGGAGAGGAATTTAAGAACGCATGGAATGCTGAACACCTGCGCAAGTATTATCAGTGATGTCAAATGTAAAGCATTTCTTTCATTATGAATAAAACGAGGATGTTTCGCCATTTTCTTTCTGGTTGAAAGTTTTTCGGGGAATACTAGTGTAATACACTACACAACAAAAGTGCTCTAAGGAGCCAACCTCCTTTGGTTAGGAGGACAGCTCTACGGAGCAAAAGTGCTATAAGTAGCCAACCTCCTTTGGTTAGGAGGACAGCTCTACGGAGCAAAAGTGCTATAAGTAGCCAACCTCCTTTGGTTAGGAGGACAGCTCTACGGAGCAAAAGTGCTATAAGTAGCCAACCTCCTTTGGTTAGGAGGACAGCTCTACGGAGCAAAAGTGCTATAAGTAGCCAACCTCCTTTGGTTAGGAGGACATGCTCTAAGGAGCCAAAAACTGCTCTAAGGAGCCAAAAGCTTCAAGGAGCCAAAAAGTGTACACCAGCATGATCAAATACGGTTGGTAAGATAAAAATATACTCTCATATTACAACTTATGTTGGTCGGGAGGTAATATTATTACAACGAGTTCTTTGAAGAACAAAATGTTCAAAACAAAAAATACACCAAGTATAGTTGGTCGGGGATAAAAACCCAATAACTGTAGTTGGTCGGCGAGGACAAATTATTGATCTTAGATGGTCGGACGCAATTTTATAATTAAACCAAGTATAGCTGGTTGGGGATAAAAAAAAAAAAAACCATCAGCTGTAATTGATCGACAAACATTATTCAACTACCTTGGTTGGTTGGAAACAGTTTTGAACAATTTACTTTATTGATCAACCTTGATACTTGTAAATTTTTAAGTTGGTTGATAAATAGCACGATATTGCCATCCTTTTAAATACATAGATACCTATGTACAAATATAAAGGTGTTTGATAAACACAAGACTAACAAAATTGGCAAACAGAAAATGAAAATCTTTTCATTAATCTAGAATAAATTACAAGTTACAAGAATGAACTAAATTGTTACATGGATATTACTATTCTATTGGTTTTTTGCCCTGTGCTTTAGAAACAGGTTCCTCGCCGGCAGGAGGGTCTTCTAGGCAAAGGGGAGAATTGATGAAATTAACATCTCTGAGCATTCTGACGTTCATAACAGAAGGTGTATCCAAAAGATGCTCAGGACGAGATAATTCAACTTGGGAGTGAAGGCTATAATCACCAAGGTATTTTGAAATTAGACTGCGAGGAATGGAACGAGCTGGGATCCATGCCATATCCAATTTGAAAGGTGGTACAGGCAAGTCTAATAATGATGGAGCATGATAGTCCCATAAAAAATGCCCTTGCTCCAACTTTAACACACCCAATGCATTTAACCATCCTTGCTTGTAACCTTCATTGTTAGCATGTTCAATGCGAGCATCCAGATGAACGAGAGCTTCATTGTATCCTGCCATCCAGAATTCCCTTGGCTGTTTATGGAATTGGAAGGTTAATCTATCCAATTGTTCATGAAGGCTTTTGGCAAAGAGATCCTTGTTATGCAAGGCAGATTTCGTCGATGCCAGCTGATCTTCCAGAGACAGATTTTTATTGGACATTTCAGTCAGAGCACGATCTTTTACTTTCAACTGGAATGCTTGAGTTTCCAGAGTAGACTGAGTGCGAGCCTCTTCAACATTTTGGCTGAGGACTCTTCCTCGCCCCCGAGAACCTCTTCCTCGTCCCCGAGCAGTTCCAGAAATGGCAGATCTTCTTAAGTCCTCCAGCTCTTGCCTTAGTTTGGCATTTTCGACCTCTAAGAACGAGAAGCCTTCATCAGTAACTGGTATTAATGCAGTAGAAGATGAAGCAGCAGATTCATATTGAGCCAATTTTTTCTGCAAATTATTATTTTCTTGTTCCAGGATCTCGGCAATTTGTCTGCAGGCTTCAACTTCACCTTTTAGGGTCCTTTCCCTAATATCATATGCAGCGATGATCTTCTTATGGCCTGTTTCAGAAGAAAGTTGTTGGTATCTATTTTCATAATCTTTGTGTAACAAAGCCATTGATTCATTGTGCTGACCTTGGAGATCCTCTAAGGAACAATGCAGTTCTTCGATCAGGTCATAATAAGCGACATTGTTGGCCACAGCTCGGTCGAGTAAATCTTTCAAGTACCAATAAGCCTCAATAGCCTGCTCTGAAGCACCATGACCAAGGATATCAGCAATTTCCGATGTACTAAGGTCTGTATGACCAGCCTTATAGTATTGATGACATTGTTGCATCAGCTCGGTATCATGTGAAGAGATCAATTCCATTCTAGCAACAAACTAAGGACCAGAAAAAGACAACAATCAACAAAAATAAGTTATCAACAACAGAGATGAGCAAAGATATGTTTTATTAGATCATCAAAAAGTTACATTGTTCGATTACAAGGAAATACAGAAATGCTACCGAACAACTTCACACCTTTTCCTTGTCTCCCAAGACTTTCTAGGGAGGCTGGGACGAGGAGCTCGGTTGCTCGGATGTAACAACAGCTTGATCGGTAGGAATCTTCTCGGGAGGAGGAGGCATGGAAGAAACTTCCTCGGTGGCAGAGGGTTGAGAGGCAGAAACTTGATCGCCCATAGCCATAGAAGACTCATCTGAGGCAGGTTCATCTTCTTCTTCTTCCACAATTGGTGGAGGAGGACCAGGGAGATGCTGTTGGAATAGCTCAGAATCGTCTTGGACCTTTAGCTCTTGCAGAGCAGCTACCCAGCCATCATGGAAGTATTTCAACTCCCCATATTGAACTTGGGATGTCATTGCAGCTATCCCTCTCTCCCATCCTTTCTCCCAACCAACACTGAAATGTTTCTTGATTGCAACTTTTCTCCTCGACTTCTCCGAGGAGAGCTTCACCTCCAATTCCTCTTTCTTAACCTTGATATCTCGCAGAGTAGATAATTCTTCCTCTGCCTTTTTCAACTTATCATCAGAATCCTGATGTTTAACCTCCAAAACTTTAACTTTCTCCTCCAAGTTCTTGAAGGTTTCGGCCATTTTCGCCTTCTCAGCCTCAGCCACAACCAGCTTTTTCTCCCAAACAGTTTTCTCCTCGATGTACTGTTGGTGAGATTCCTTCACAGATTGGGCTAAACCCAACAAAGCATCGTCAACATCGGACGAGGAACTGGAAGCTTTAATAACTTGATCTTTCTTCACGATGGTATTGAAGCAGTTCACCAGCTGAAAGATAAGAAAAACAATAAAGTCAACACAAATACAAGAATTCAAGAAAAAGAAAGAAAGACCAAAGGTATGAGAAATTTACTGAAGAAAGATGACGAGCAACTAGGGATGTCAGTGTATCACTAGGAATTTTTTCATCAACCCCGAGAACCTCGGGTATAACGGAACTCATTGAAGAACTCGGAAGAATGATGTTTGAAACACTACTACCACCAGCGGGTAGAGAAAATACAGTTCCAGCAAGATTAACTGAGGATGATTTCCTCAATCTCTTCAAAGGACGGTCAGCAACATCAACCAAGGAAGAAGTCTTGGTCGGAGAGATTGTAATTACATCAGCAGGAGCATTTTTCTTGCTCGGGGCCACTGGGGGCTTCTCGGCAACTTTGGAGGAACCAGCATCCACTTTTTTAGTCCCCTCTGGGACATCAATTTTGCCTTTCTGGGCTCCAACAGCAGAAGAAATTTCACCAAATAGAGCAGGAGGAGCTCTTTTCTTGCCCATTCTCTGAGATAGGGGGATATGAGAATCTGAAGATGAACTTTCTGGTGTTGAAGCTGGTTCAACAGGGCGAGCAGTATAAGAGGTTGTGTAACTCTTATACTATAGTAAATATGAAGCGGATCTAATATGCTCGTCAGCAATAGCCTTATGCAAATTCCAGATAAGTTTCAAATGCTTGATATTCACTTCTGACTCTTTTGGAGTTTTTCTTTTGCTATCAACTGCAAATAAATACATAATGGAATATCAGTCATACATTTTGTCAAACATGATGAAAGCATAATTTCATAAGTAAAATAAAATGAAAAATAAACCTATCCCATTGCCGTATGGGGGGCATCTGGGACCGTTGTATACTTCATTCCCAGATAAAGGCGCATGTTGCCAATTTTTTATGACCAACCCATGCTCAAAATAATCCCTATTTGAGTCAGGGAGATTAACTACAAGAGCCCTATTCAAATACCTAGTTTTTAAATAATAAATATTATCTAGAACAGCCCATTTATAACAAAACATAATTTCAGGGATCCCAATACCAGTCCCATGAGTTAGATTTAATTTGTGCACCCCGTTAATTATTCTCCATGAATTGGGGGCTATTTTTGCAGGAACAAGATCAAAATATTGACAAAACTCAAGACATAATGGGTTTGGTGGAAAGGAAAAACCGCATTCAGCAACAAAAAGACTGGGGAACCAATGTCCCTCAGCCAATCGAAAGTAATCTAAAGGCTCAGAAAGAACCTCTAGAGTTACCCACGAAGGAATGGAAAAATCAGAACGGAATTTCTCAATAGACTCCACAATATAAACCATATTGAATAAAAGAGATACAGAAGAAAGAAAAAAGATCTTACAGAAAGAAAGGAGATGTGTTGACAACGAACGGAAACAAGGATGAACGCACAAGAGAAGAAGAGAATAGAAAGCTTGAATGCAGAGAATGAAAAACGTAGACGACGGTATGGTTACCAAAGAAGTTTAAATACTTCGCATTGGGAAGCAGCGAAAGAAATGATTACCAAAAAGAAACTACTAAACTTCCGGCGGCTAAGAGGACAAAATTTGCACGAATATCAAAGCGCTTATAAAAAAGGCGGAAACTGCGAAATAAGAAGGAAATTTGAATACAATGTTCCTGAAACCCGGGAAGGACATTTAATATTGCCATATACCGAGAAAGAATGTTCCATACTCTTCAAAGTTCAAAATATGAAACATTGGGGGCTTCTGTTGATACCAAAATTAATATGTTGATGTGGACGAATAAGACGAAGACACGTGTCAATCTACGTGGCACAATAGCATCGAGGAAGATCATTTCCCGACCAACCATGCTTCTTTTCGAGCAACGAGAATACGCCGAGGAACTCTATAGCACCGAGGTACTCTAATGTTCCGAGGAACTCCTGATCAGCGAACAGCTATGGCGGTCCGAGCTGCATCTCGGTCGTATCATTAATTGCCAGATAATCAACAGTTCAGATATTCATTGAATGCTTATATTCTTGGCACGCATTCTGCATTAAATGTATTACCCTTTCATATGTATGTCATTTAATGTATCGAACCTTTCATGTACAGCCTCAAGGCTATAAATACCTTGTATCATCCTCATTCAAGGGGACCGGAATTTCTTGAGAGAACTTGTAATCAAGAATTCCACAAACACTCAGCAATAACATAACAGTGGACGTAGGCTTTATTCCTAGCCGAACCACTTTAAAAATCTTTGTCTTATTTATTTATCTGTGATTGAAAAATTAGAGCGATCTAGTTTTTTACATCAACACATGGTATGCCTCTCAGGTGTTTGACACAATTCCGAAATGAATGTATACTTATTTTCTTTAGTCTTTTGTGATTGTCATTATCGATTTGTTTGTTATTTTCCTTGGTTTAGTTTTATTTTGTGGTGCTAGAAGTGTGACACCATTTATGTTGTTGTCACGCGTGTTAGCTTTCATGAATATTATCATGCCTTTAGAAGATTGTGCCATAAATCCTGTAACTAAAACTATACACTACAAGAAAAATGCAAATTTAAGACGCTTTTATAAATTAATTTACATCACTAATAAGTAAGGTGTTGTAAATTGTTTCATCCATACGGTTTAACATCACTTTTTTAATTAGCTAACCTATAAACTTTTTTATTTGACCCTTATAAAAAGGTCTTAATAAAACTACCTTAATTATTGCTAAATAACACTCCAGCTCAAATCGTCTGTTCCTAAAAATTGGGTGAACCCCATCTCCCCACTCCTCCATATCCATATTTTCCCTTCGATATATCTCTCCCTCTTCATCACGACATTGGTTAGAGGAACGTGGGTGTCACATGGTCAATTTGAGGAAGATGTGCAGAAAACCCTAAGTCGCCACATTTTAGGTCCCGAAACTCACTTTGAGTATTAGTCTATTGTAGGAACTGTGAAATTTGTATATGGAGGTATGCTCTTTAAATTGATGTAGTTCTATAAAGGAGTCACGAGATTGATTAGAATATTTTTGGTTCGTGTGTGTGGGTGTGTAAAATGCCCCAGAGAAGTGTTGGATTTGATTCAATCGTTTGATGGATTATAATTGGATATGAATTTGGCTCAATAGTTGCTTGATGAAAGTCCTCAATTGAGCTTATATCCATGAATTAAGTGATGTTAGTCTAGTTGCTACATACTTGTTTTAGATATATTTGTGCAGAAATCAATGTTAGATTTTGTAAAGTTCCTTATTAGCTTATTAACACAAGTGTGGGACTAATGTTCTCACTTTATTAATATTTTGTTTTCTGGAATGCTTCGTTTAGAAGTTTCTTTTGGTTTACATTTGACTAGAACAATATTCTACAGTAGCTTCATTTTTTTCAAGCCTTATTGTCTATTATGTGGTTTACGTTTTTCTCTGTTTTTAGGCAACCAAAGACACTCCATTTTGATAAGTAGTTGTAGATGGGTTTGCAATAAAACCCCAACATTATGATAACTCGGATTAAAAGAACTTTATGACTTGGTATAAATCTTAGATTTTGATTATGGTTAACTACGTCGTAGTAATTGGAGTTAGTCCTCAGTGAAATTACAAGTTGAAGTGAGGTTTAGGGGAGGTCATTCTAACTCTATCGAGGAAGATCATTTTGAGACTACGAGACTTTTGAGAGGAATTGGATTGGAGTATAATAAATAAGGTATCATTAATTCTAACTAAGTTTTTGACCCCGTGCCACCCGCTACGCTGCCCGTCTCCATGATGACGTCCTCTCTCTCCATTAATCTATTGCCTCCATCCTCCTAAAGATAAAAAAGGTAGAGGTAACCTCAGTATAATCTATAGATACCCTTGCTAAGATTGATACAGTTAAGTGAAGAATTAAAGCTGCATATGAGACCTTGCAGGATCCTGCGGGGCTAACTCAATGGAGTTCCACCGTGGAAGATGTTTTTGCAAGCGGTGATCTTCCTCGGGCTGCGGAGAATTTGGCCAACATTTTACATTGCTTGTCTGTTGTTGGGGAGGTTACTGAATTTGCTAATGTTCTGAAGCAACTTGAAGTCCTAGAGGATAGAGGATAGACTGGACACAATGGTTCAGCCTTAATTGACAAATGCGATAGATCTTAGAGGAGCAGTTACTCGCGGCATTGGGGCCAAGTGAATCGAACTCAGTGAAATAGTTTGAAGGATGGAAGAGTCCATCCCACATGTCATTGTACTTTTTAAAACAGCTGTTGTGAGGTGCATCAACTTTACTGGCGGTTTAGAAGCAAATGCGCTAATTCTCACCCTTGATGATGTAATGTTATAATACATTTCCAGCCTGCAAGAAATACTAAAATCACTTAGAGCTATGTGCGGAGTTGATGCTACCGTTAGTGATGTTGGTTCTAATAAGGAATTAGGATTGTACATAAAGGAAGGAACCCGTAAAGTTGAGTTGATATCGAAGGAGGAGGAGTGGTCTTATGTCCAAGTTTCATTGCAAATTCTCACAATTGCAGATTGTTTAACAAGCAGGGCTATAGTCTTCGAAGCTTCCTTGAGAGCTACTCTTTTTAGATTGAGCACAACTTGTCTCAATCAGTATATTGTTCATGTATTGACCAAAACCAGTCACATATGGCTGATGATGATTATTAAAGTGGGGACTTATCATCAGCTAGAAGACCCGCCTTGGATGTGGCAGCCTTGATACTTATTAATTTTCCTGAAAAGTCTCGAAAACTCTTTAGCCTTTTAGAGCAGTATAAAGATCCCCGATTTCATGCGCTTTTAGTCGCATCTCAAAGAGTTGCACCGTTTGCAGATACCATAAATGAGCTCGTCTATGATGTCCTTATATTGAAAGTAAGACATTGATTCAATGACGTGTCACATCTACCAATCTGGTCTACAGTCGAGGAACAAAGTGTGTTTCACTTCCCAAGCTTTAGTGCATACCCCTATTCGTATGTGACCAGTGTTGGTGAATGTCTTCTTACTTTGGCCCAGCAGTTAGAGATGCTTATTGAGGGATTTTCGAACAGTGATGCAAATGATGATGAGGCCTAATTTTTTACTACTGAATGGATGTTCAAGGTTGTAGAGGGTGCTGCCACTCTATATATGGAGCAGCTACGAGGGATTCATTTCATAACAGACCTTGGAGCACAACAACTCACAGTGGATATCGAGTACTTGAGAAATATCCTATCCTCTCTATCGATGGCAATACCTCCAATTCTGGCCACATTCCACACATGCCTTTCAACCCTAAGAGATCGGCTCAAGGATCTTGTCAAATCAGATTCTGGAGACCATCTTGATCTTCCAACAACCAACCTTATGTTCAAGATTAAAGACATTTCATTATAGCGAAATACAACCCACCCTTACCGCTTGTATTGCAGAATGTTTCATTAATTCCGTTTTTTTAAATTATAGAGAAATACAAACTACCTATCTATCTTTATATCATAAATATATTACACACTTTCCTTTGAATCAGTTTGCCCAGTGAAGTTATCAAAATCTTAGTACTCTTAATGAATTGGTACATTACTATGAACATGTGAATATTTAGGTAAGTTATCAAAATATCCATCATTACATGCTCTAGCCCCTTGTCAACCTTTACTACTACGCAATTAAGTTGGATCTAAAACCAAGAACTCAACACATAATGCATTAACTAGTTCATAATTACTGATTTCAAGATTTGAGTGCTGTTATTATTAAACGTTGGTTTTAACAATAATCGCTAAACTAAGCCATGACTTTGAATGGTTGGGCCAAAAAGGAATTTTCTAGACTTAAGCCTAAGAGGTTACTACCTCTTCCAACCTGTGTAGATTCTATAAAATGCTTACCCATTCCGCTGGTTAGTGCTATATGCGAGTTTCATATTTCAGCTATATGTGAGTTTCATATTTTAGCTATAACTGGACCTGGCATTCGATTTTTTCAGCTATATGTGATTTCATATTTCATCTACTTCCAGTGTTTGCCTATTGTTCTTTATATTTTTCAAAGAATGTACAAAAGAGTTCCTCATTTTCGTTACAAGAGGCCTGAGTTATGCCAACTCTTTACATATCCCCAGTACTACTCGTCTTTACATGTTCTCGTTTAACTTGTTCAAATGGCTCTAATAAAGTCAATGACCTGCACATTTTGGACCTCGGATCTTGAGAGTGGATGTAACCTAATTGCAAGGGGGTCCCACCCGCACAACTGTAATATGCATATTATGCACTGTAATATGCATATTATAGTGAGTATCACAACTGTAATATGCATATTACAGTTAACTGCTGTAATATGCATATTAAAAGTTGTAATATGCATATTTTAACCAATCCAGCCTATTCTCAATAGCGTATTGCAGCTGTTTAACATCATCTTTG
Organism: Sambucus nigra; assembly: GCA_949130495.1. NCBI lineage: Eukaryota > Viridiplantae > Streptophyta > Magnoliopsida > Dipsacales > Adoxaceae > Sambucus > Sambucus nigra. Next base: position 356,290,041 of record OX422208.1, on the reverse strand, counting down.
CAATGTTTGGTTTTAAATGAGGAAAAATATGACTGTATGCATATATGTTGTTGTGTATATATATGCAACATATATGCATACAGTTATTGTATATATGCAGCATATATGATATTGTATGTATATATGTTGCATATATGCTACTGTGTGCATATATGCATACAGTTATTGCATGTATTCTGGGGTCACATGGTGTTCTCACCACGTGCTCAAAGATTTTAAAGTAATCGTGATCAATGATGGTCATATCACAAGCTTGATGATTTTGTATGTTTATCCAGCAGTTCCACGGTCCCAGATTTTTGGCCCAAAGGCTTCTAAGTTGTTACGAGGAGAGGGGAATGGCATGGCAGTTACCATTGCTGGAACTATGGCACAAGCTAGCACGACTGCTACACAAGATATATCTTTAGAATGGGTTAAAAAGGAAGAGAATAATGATGCATGCTGTGTATCGTGTTGGAGTTGACAAGTATGATATTGGATTTGGGTTTGGCCATTTTGATATTGTCGTTGATGATGTAAGTTTCTGTTGAATTTTTATGTTGTTGATATATATTTGGTCTTACATTTTCCTCGTTGCAAGTGAACCTCCTTATGTTTATTTTATTTTTCAATCACATATACTTGAACATGCCTTACATTATGTGAATTTCATATTCTTGATCACTGCAAATTAGCCATTGATTGGCTACACAATCAATAACGATCAATGGGTACACAATCAATGGCTATGATCAAAATGAATGTGTATATTACAAAAGATGTGTATAATACCTTCGTACAATATATATAGTCGCTACATGTAAATTGATTGTGTATATTACATGTAGCTATGATCAAAATGATTTAAGAATTTTGTGAGTTTAAGACAGGTTATTACTCGTGTGTTTAAAAATTTCATATGGAATGATTTTTGTTACAAGTAGCCTTATCAATATGAATAATTTGTTTCCCCTTACAGGGGAATGTATGTATGTTGCGACCTAAGCTATAAAGAGGAAGAATTTGAGTTGTTGACGTGCTGTTAGAGTCTGCAGGCTTTGTTGAAATCGACACACCGATTCTACAGGTTTGTAAATATCTTAATGTTTATGTTCGATTGATTCATCTTGTGGTTATAGTTGTTTGATTATAAGAGCTAAAAAGACTACAAAACATAGATGTTTAATAAAAAAATGTAGATTGGGCTTGAAAATAAGTCGTTTGAGGGTGAACACCTAAACCAGCCCCCAAACGGCCCCGTAAGAGGCACGAACACCTCGCACGGGACCAATGTAACTTGTATGAACTGACTGCGTAGTCACGGGCCTCGCGGTTTAATAATATGACAAGAATTTAAAAATATATTGATTAAGCTTAAAAACAAGCCCTTAAAGGGTGAAAACCCAAACCAGCCCCCAAACGGCCCTATAAGAGGCATTAACACCTCGTACGGGACCAATATAACTTGTACAAATTGACAGCGTAGTCTCGGACCTCTCGGTTTGAGAATATGATGATTTAAAAGAAAAATATCAATTGAGCTTAAAAACAAGCCCTTAAAGGGTGAAAACCTAAACCAGCTCCCAAACGGTCCCGTAAGAGTCACGAACACCTCATATGGTACCAATGAAACTTTTATGAACTGACTGCGTAGTCGCGAGTCTCCCGATTTGAGAATATGACGATATAAAAATATATTCATTAAGCTTAAAAACAAGCCCTTAAAGGAGTGAAATTCCAAACCAGCCCCCAAACGGCCCCGTAAGAGGCACGAACACCTCGCACGAGACCAATGAAACTTGTACGAACTGACCGTGTAGTCACGGGTCTCCCAGTTTGAGAATATGATGATAATTTCAAAATACGTAGATTGGACTTAAAAATAACCCGTTTGAGGGTGAAAACCCAAACCAGCCCCCAAACGGCCCCGTAAGAGGCATGAACACCTCGCACAGGACTAATGTAACTTGTACTAACAAACCTCGTAGTTGTGGGTCTCCCAATTTGAGAATATCATGATAGTTTCAAAATATGTAGTTTAGACTTGAAAATAATCCGTTTGAGGGTGAAAACCCAGACCAGCACCCAAACGGCCCCGTAAGAGGCACAAACACCTCACACGGGACCAATGTAACTGGTACGAACTGACATCGTAGTCATGAGCCTCCCGGTTTGAGAATACGATGATAATTTGTAAAAATCAACACTTAGACTTAAAAACAAGTCGTTAAAGGGTGAAAACTCAAACCAACCCCCAAACGACCCCGTAAGAGGCACGGACACCTCGCATGGAACCAATGTAACTTGTAGGAACTCACCGTGTAGTCCCGGGTCTTCCAATTTTAGGATATGATGATAATTTGTAAAAATTAACATTTAAACTTAAAAACAAGCCATCAAAGGGTGAAAACCCAAACCAGCCCCCAAACGACCCCGTAAGAGGCACGAACACCTCGCATGGGACCAATGTAACTTGTAGGAACTCATCGCGTAGTCTCGGCTCTCCCGATTTGAGAATATGATGATAATTTGTAAAAATTAACACTTAACTTAAAAACAGGTCGTTAAAGGGTGAGAATCCCAACCAGCCCCCAAACGGCCCCGCAAGAGGCACGAACACCTCACACATGACTAATGTAACTTGTACGAACTGACCGCGTAGTCGTGGGTCTCCCGATTTGAGAATATGACGATATTTTCAAAATATGTAGATTAGGTTTGAAAACAAGCCGTTTGAGGGTGAAAACCCAAACCAGCCCCCAAACGACCCCGTAAGAGGCACGAACACCTCGCAGGAGATCAATGTAACTTGTAGGAACTGACCGCGTAGTCCCGGGTCTCCCGGTTTGAGAATATGACGATAATTTGCAAAAATACACTTAGACTTAAAACACAAGCAGTTAAAGGGTGAAAACCAAAACCAGCCCCCAAATGACCGCGTAGGAGGCACGGACACCTCGAACGTGACCAATGTAACTTGTAGGAACTGACCGCGTAGTCCCGGTCTCCCAGTTTGAGAATATGATGATAATTTGCAAAAATCACACTTAGACTTAAAAACAAGGCGTTAAAGGGTGAAAACCCAAACCAGCCCCCAAATGACCCCGTAGGAGGCACCAACACCTTGCACGGACACCTCGCACGGGACCAATGTAACTTGTAGGAATTGACCACGTAGTCTCGGGTCTCCTGGTTTGAGAATATGATGATTATTTGGAAAAATCACACTTAGACTTAAAAACAAGCCGTTAAAGGGTGAAAATCCATAACAGCCCCCAAACGACCCCGTAGGAGGCACGAACACCTCGCACGTGACCAATGTAAGTTGTAGGAACTGGCTGCGTAGTCCCGGGTCTCCCGATTTGAGAATATGATGATAATTTACAAAAATCACATTTAGACTTAAAAACAAGCCGTTAAAGAGTGAAAACCCAAACTATCCCGTAAACGACCCCGTAGGAGGCACAAACACCTCGCACGTGACCAATGTAACTTGTAGGAACTGGCCATGTAGTCCCATGTCTCTCAGTTTGAGAATATGACGATAATTTACAAAAATCACACTTAGACTTAAAAACAAGTCGTTAATGGGTGAAAACCCAAACCAGCCCGCAAACGACCCCGTAGGAGGCACGAACACCTCGCACGAGACCAATGTAACTTCTAGGAAATGGACGCGTATTCCCAGGTCTCCCGATTTGAGAATATGACGATACTTTTCAAAAATCACACTTAGACTTAAAAATAAGCCGTTAAAGGGTAAAAACCCAAGCCAATCCGCAAACGACCTCATAGGAAGCACGAACACCTCGTACGGGATCAATGTAACTTGTAGAAACTGGTCGCGTAGTCCCGAATCTCCCAATTTGAGAATATGACGATAATTTCCACTCCTATATGTAATTTTTTAGTTTGAGTAAAATTTTTTTGTAAATTATTGGGTTACTAATATTGTATCTTTTTTGTATCCTATTTTTTTTGCAGGATAACAGTTTATCGTTGGCATTTATTCACGTGGAACACACAGAGAACTCAATGGTTTACAATAAGGGGTTTATTCATGATTCCATTTTTTTGTGTCAGGGTCGTGCGGTCTTTTGTTGTTTTATTGTTGACTTTTTTGGCCGTGCGGGCTTTTGTAAGTTAATTGTAATATTTTTAGGCCGTGTGGGCTTTATGTTAGGCAGGTTTTGTATTAGCAGGTTTTGGAATGGCCAAAAAATAGAGGAAATTCTGCTCAATTTTTTTTGGGCCTGCGAACTATTAAAGACTTGTAATATTTTGAAGTTTGTATGTACATTAGTTTATTAACAACATGCAATATTATTAATTTGTGAATTTTGTGCTTTCAAATAATTAATTTTTTTTTCTTTTTATAAAAAAATTGGCACAGTTCAAAATCGTGGCAAAAGTGTATCATATTTTTGCATGATTTTGAACTGTGCCAAAATTTTTTTAACTGTGCTGAATCTGGCATAGTTAAAAACTGTGCCGGAAATATCAAATTCTGGCACGATTTAAAAGTGTGCCAGAAGTGTTCCTGTTTGGCCAAATTTGACACACTTTTGAGCCATGCCAGAAAAAAAATGCCATTTTGGAACACCTGATTCTGGCACAGTTCAAAACCGTGCCAGATTTGATCTGACACAGTTTTAAACCGTGCCAGATTCCTATTTTTGGTGTAGAGTACACTCAAACTGGGAGCACCGTGACTATGTGACCGGCTTCTACGAGTTACATCAATCCCATGCGAGGCCTTCGTGACTCTTACGGGACCGTTTTATGCTTATTATACGTTTTCACCCTTCGATGGCATGTTTTTATGCTCAATTATAATATTTTTCCAAATTTACGTCGTACACTCAAATTGGGAGCCACGTGACTATGCGGTCGGTTCCTACGAGTCACATTGGTCCCGTGCGAGGCGTTCGTTCCTCTTACCGGAATTTTTAATTTTTATTTTACGATTTCACCCTTCGATGGCATGTTTTAATGCTTAAGTCTAATTTTGAGCAGATTTACACCGTAAACTCAAATCGGGAGCCCCATGACTATGCTGTCGGTTCCTACGAGTCAGATTGGTCCCGTGTGAGGTGTTCATGACTCTTACGAGATCGTTTTCTGGCTGTTTTACATTTTCACCCTTCGATGGCATGTTTTTATGCTTAAGTTTAGTTTTTTGCGAATTTAGGTCGTACACCCAATTGGGGAGCCCCGTGGTTACGCAATCGATTCCTACGAGTCACATTGGTCCCGTGCGAGTCGTTCATGACTCTTACAAAACCGTTTTTTGGCTGTTTTATCTTTTCACCCTTCGATGGCATGTTTTTATGCTTACGTCTAAATTTTTTTCAAATTTACATCGTACACTCAAATCTGGAGCTCCGTGACTACGCGGTTGGTTACTACGAGTCACATTGGTCCCGTGCGAGGTGTTCGTGAGTCTTACGGGACCATTTTGTACTTGTTTTATGTTTTCACCCTTCGTTGGCATGTTTTTATGCTTAAGTCTAGCTTTTTACAAATTTATGTCGTACACTCAAAGCGGGAACCCCGTGACTATGCGACCGATTTCTACGAGTTACATCAATCCCGTGCGAGGCCTTCGTGACTCTTACGGGACTGTTTTGTGGTTGTTCTATGTTTTCACCCTTCGATGGCATGTTTTTATGATGAATTATAATTTTTTGGTAAATTTACGTTGTGCACTCAAACCGGGAGCCATGTGACTATGCGGTCGGTTCTTACGAGTCACATTGGTCCCGTACGAGGTGTTCGTTACTCTTACCGGAATGTTTTATGTTTATTTTACGATTGCACCCTTCGATGGCATGTTTTAATGCTTAAGTCTAATTTTGAGGAGATTTACGACATAAACTCAAATCGCAAGCCCCGTGACTATGCAGTCGGTTCCTACGAGTCACATTGGTCCCGTGCGAGGTGTTCATGACTCTTACCAGATCGTTTTCTGGCTGTTTTACATTTTCACCCTTCGATGGCATGTTTTTATGCTTAAGTTTAGTTTTTTGCGAATTTAGGTCGTACACTCAAATCGGGAGCCCCGTGACTACACGGTCGGTTCCAAAGGGTCACATTGACTCTTACAGGACCGTTTTGAGTTTGTTTTACATTTTCACCCTTCGATGGCATGTTTTTATGCTTATGTCTAGTTTTGAGCAAATTTATGACATACAATCAAACCGGGAGCCCCGAGCCAATGTGGTCGATTTTTACGTGTCACATTCCTCCCGTGCGAGGTGTTCGTGACTCTTACCGGATCATTTTCTGGCTATTTTACGTTTCACCCTTCGATGGAATGTTTCTATGCTTATGTCTATTTTCTTTTGTAAATTTATGTTGTACACTCAAATCGGGATTCCTGTTACTATGCGGTCGGTTCCTACGAGTCACATTGGTCCCGTGCGAGGTGTTCATGACTCTTACCAGATCGTTTTCTGGCTGTTTTACATTTTCACCCTTCGATGGCATGTTTTTATGCTTAAGTTTAGTTTTTTTGCGAATTTACGTCATACACCCAATTCGGGAGCCCCGTGGCTACGTAATCGGTTCCTACGAGTCACATTGGTCCCGTGCGAGTCGTTCACGACTCTTACAAAACCGTTTTTTGGCTGTTTTATATTTTCACCTTTCGATGGCATGTTTTTATGCTTACGTCTAAATTTTTTGCAAATTTACGTCGTACACTTAAATCGGGAGCTCCGTGACTACGCGGTTGGTTACTACGAGTCACATTGGTCCCGTGCGAGGTGTTCGTGAGTCTTACGGGACCATTTTGTGCTTGTTTTATGTTTTCACCCTTCGATGTCATGTTTTTATGCTTAAGTCTAACTTTTTACAAATATATGTCGTACACTCAAAGCGGGAACCCCATAACTATGCGGTCGGTTCCTACGAGTCATATTGGTCCCGTGCGAGGCTTGCGTGCCACTTACGGGACCATTTTATGTTTGTTTTATGTTTTCACCCTACGATGGCATATTAGGCATAAGTCCAACTTTTTGGGAAGTTATGTCGTACACTCAAACTGGGAGCACCGTGACTATGAGGCCGATTTCTACGAGTTACATCAATCCCTTGCGAGGCCTTCGTGACTCTTACGGGACTGTTTTGTGCTTGTTCTACATTTTCACCCTTCGATGGCACGTTTTTATGCTGAATTATAATTTTTTTGCAAATTTACGTCGTACACTCAAACCGAGAGCCATGTGACTATGAGGTTGGTTCCTACGATTCACATTGGTCCCGTGCGAGGTGTTCGTTCCTCTTACCGGAATGTTTAATGTTTATTTTATGATTTCACCCTTCGATGGAATGTTTTAATGCTTAACTCTAATTTTGAGGAGATTTACGTCGTAAACTCAAATCGGGAGCCCCGTGACTATGCAGTCGGTTCCTACGAGTAACATTGGTCCCGTGCCAGGTGTTCATGACTCTTACCAGATCGTTTTCTGGTTATTTTACGTTTTCACCCTTCAATGGTATGTTTTTATGCTTAAGTTTAGTTTTTTTGCGAATTTACGTTGTACACCCAATTCGGGAGCCCCGTTTCTACGCAATCGGTTCCTACGAGTCACATTGGTCCCGTGCGAGTCGTTCATGACTCTTACAAGACCGTTTTTTGGCTATTTTATGTTTTCACCTTTTGATGGCATGTTTTTATGCTTACGTCTAAATTTTTTGCAAATTTACGTCGTATACTCAAATCGGGAGCTCCGTGACTACGCGGTTGGTTACTACGAGTCACATTGGTCCCGTGCGAGGTGTTCGTGAGTCTTACGGAACCGTTTTGTGCTCATTTTATCTTTTCACCCTTCGATGGCATGTTTTTATGCTTAAGTCTAACTTTTTACAAATATATGTCGTACACTCAAAGCGGGAACCCCGTGAATATGCGGTCGGTTCCTACGAGTCATATTGATCCCGTGCGAGGCCTTCTTAACTCTTACGGGACTGTTTTGTGGTTGTTCTATGTTTTCACCCTTCGATGGCATGTTTTTATGCTGAATTATAAATTTTTTGTAAATTTACGTCGTACACTCAAACCGGGAGCCAAGTGACTATGCGGTCTGTTCTTACGAGTCACATTGGTCCCGTACGAGGTGTTCGTTCCTCTTACCAGAATGTTTTATGTTTATTTTACGATTGCACCCTTCGATGGCGTGTTTTAATGCTTAAGTCTAATTTTGAGCAGATTTACGCCGTAAACTCAAATCACGAGCCCCATGACACTACACCAAAATGGGCAAATTGTCACCTTTCAGCCGGCCAGCCTTGTCAAGGTCATTGACCGTGACAAAAAAACACGCGTTTTATGTCACGGTCATTGACCTTGACACGACCGTGACAACTAATTGTCACGATCAATGACCGTGACAAGACCGTGAGAATTAAATTTGTCACGGTCTTGTCACGGTCAATGACCGTGACAATTCGTGTCACGGTCAATGACCTTGACACGACCGTGACAACTTTTCCAGCAAAATCACTTTCCCCCTTCTTTTTTCCCTCCCACCGTTCCCTTCCTCTCTCTCTCTCTCTCTCGACTCGACGCTGCTCTCTCTCTCTCTCTCTCAGGTCCAATTTCTCTCTCTCTCTCTCTCTCTCTTCCATTTATATATATATTTGTTTGTATATTTATGTGTGTATGTGTATATATATATATATATATATGTGTGTGTATGTGTGTGCGTGTGTGGGGGGTGGGGAGGGATGGGGCAGGGTGGGGGAGGGGGTGGTGGAGGGGGGCAGGGGGTGGGGCGGGGTGGGGCAGGGTGGGGGAGGGGGCGGTGGAGGGGGCAGAGGGTGGGGTGGGGTGGGGTGCAGTGTGTGTGTGTGTGTGGTGGTGTGTTTTGGGGGAGGGGGGGAGGGGGTGGTGGAGGGGGCAGGGGGTGGGGTAGAGTGGTGTGTGTGTGTGTGTGGTGGTGTGTGGTGGGGGAGGGGGTGGTGGAGGGGGCAGGGGGAGGGGGTGGGGTGGGGTGGGGTGGGTGTGTGTGTGTGTGTGGTGGTGTGTGTGGTGGTGTGTGGTGGGGGTGGGGCGGGATGGGGCAGGGTGGGGGAGGGGGGGGAGGGGGTGGGGTGGGGTGGGGTGGGCACACCTACGCACACACGCACACCTACGCCACACACACACGCACACCTACGCACCTACGGACACACACACACCCCACCCCACCCCACCCCCTGCCCCCCTCCACCACCCCCTCCCCCATCATTGTGTGAATAGGTATGAGATCATAATTTGGAGGAATTCACGTCCAAGAAATAATTTGGATTCCCTTTAGGGTCTTATGTCTTGAATTAATCTGAGGGGGTGGGGGTGGGTGGGGTTTTGAATATTATTTACATTCAAAATAAATAATTGATAATAGTTGGATAATAATTGGATAATAATTGTTTTTATACCTATAGAACAGCTTAGATAGTGTGTGTGTGTGTGTGTGTGTGTATGTGGTCAATACATGAATTTCTTTTTGTATTTGAATTATCCCATGAATTTATTTTTGTTACTGAATTATCCCATGAATTTATTTGTGTATTTGAATTAACCCATTATATGAAACATACTTGAAATTAAATATAGTGCGCATAGATACTAGCATTCTAGTTCTTATGCGTACGCATTCAATAACCCTTAGACCCGTTCGAGAGTCATTACCCCTGTAATGAGATCTCTCGAATTGTCCCGTTTGGACAGTTTGAGACTGTATAATTTTTGTATAATATTCTTATTGGCTTAAAGTTGTTACTTTTGGAGGAAGTTCTGCAGTCGTATCTTAATGTTCTCTGGGTACATACTAGATTGACAAGTGTGACTGTTATTTTAATTGACCAATTGAAATAACACTCACACCTGCCAATCTACGTCGTGTACTTGGAGAACTAAGGGGATATGCTGTCGAATTTTTTTCAAATCGTAACAATGTGCATGAGCTGTTAAGTATATTACAGAAAAATGCATTCTTGAATGGGATAGGACCACATACCCTTTAATAGGATAATTAAATGATGGGATAATTAAAAAAAACATACTATAAATCTAAGTTTTGTTTACCTTTAATAGGTGTTTAGTTGTGGTAGCTGTGATGGGATATCCGAAATACAAAGAGTGGATGGGTGAGACTAATAGAATGGGGGATGTGTTTCGCAGAGGTGCTAACGAATTTGTGAAATATGCAAAGAGATGTCGTAATGATGAAGAGTTTCCGTGTCCGTGTGCTAGGTGTAAGAATGGTAAGGTGTTTGAGTGGAAAACAGTTGAACTACATTTGTTAAGATCGGGTATGCAAGATAGTTATCGATTTTTGGAGTTTTCACGGTGAGTTGAAAGTTCCTTTTGTCCCTGACCAACCTTCACAACATCCTTCAACAAGTAGAATAGATGAAGAAGGGGACGACGTAGATCATAATATGTTAGAGGATTTAGTTGATGATGCGTACGGAGTTTATGAAGCTGAGGAGAATGAGGTTACTGATGATGTAGAGGATTCAAGTGCTCGTGAAGATAACACGATAAAACTTGACGATGACTACCAAAGTTTAAAATTTAAGGCGACCCAACCGTTATACTCTGGCTGTGAGAAAGATCAAACAACTTTACATGCCATGGTTGGTTTGCACAGTTTGAAGACGCAGTACGGTTTGTCTGGAAATAGCGTGACGGGAATTCTGAAATGGGTGAAGGGCTTATTACACAAGGTGAATACACTTCCAAATAGCTATCCTGTTATGAAGAACAGTTTGAAAGGTTTGGGAATGAAGTATAAATCGATTCATGCTTGTGTGTATGACTGCATACTATACCGAAAGGAGTATGAAAATCTCGATCGTTGTCCGGTATGCGATGAACCTAGATATGTCCAATCTACTAGTAAGGAAGGCACAAGCTCAGAAGTGCCTCAAAAAGTATTGAAATATTTTCCCGTTGGGCCTAGATTAAAGCGATTTTTCACAGTACCATGGATTGCAGAGGCAATGACTTGGCATGCTAGGGCAGAAGTAGGGGGTAATATCATGCGTCATCCTATTGATTCTACTGCCTGGCGGAGGATGAATTATGAGTATCCCGATTTTGCTCGAGAACAACGCAACATTCGTTTGGCTATATCAACAGATGGTTTCAATCCATTTGGAAATCTAAGCACCAATCAGAGTGTATGGCCAGTGATCCTAGCTCCACTCAACCTCCCTCCTTCACAGTGTATGAGACCTGAATTTTCGATGATGGCTTTATTGATACCTGGGCCAAAGGCACCAAGTGAAGACATTGATATCTACCTGGCTCCTTTGGTAGAAGAATTAAATGAGTTGTGGGAAGATGGTGTGCAATCATTTGACTCTTTTAGAAAAGAAGAGTTTACGCTGAAAGCTATGTTGATGTGGGCAATTCATGATTTTCCAGCTTATGGGACATTATCCGGATGTGTAGTACATGGTTATTTGGGGTGTCCTATTTGTGGAGAGGAGACTAAATCTCTTCATCTATCCTCCAGCTTAAAAAATGTATACCATTGCCACAGGAGGTTTTTACCCCCAGCTCATAGTTTCAGATTTGAGAAAGCTTCCAATTTTTTATTGGGCGGAGTTGAACATAGGCTACCGCCGAGACAACTTTCGGGTTCAGAAATTGAAAGTAAATCTTCTAAATGTGGCCCAAATATGCCAGGTAAGAATCCCAAATTTAAGAATGTCAAGCATAAGAAGACCCCAACTGGGAATGAAACTGAGATAAGAAAGGCATGGTCTCGGAGGTCAATTTTATTTGACTTGCCTTATTGGAAGAAAAACCCGGTGCGCCATGTATTGGATGTGATGCATGCAGAGAAGAACTTCGCTGAACATATTGTGGGTACATTTAGAAGCGTAGTCACGAAGCGATTTGTGTATTGGAGAAATACTTTCCCCCAGCATTCTTTGACATAAGTGTTCACTTGTTGGTACACCTATGCGACGAGGCACTTCTTTGTGGTCCAGTTAGATATCGGTGGATGTATCCGTTAGAAAGATTGATGAAAGTTTTTAAAGATTACGTCAAGAATACGCGATATATTGCAGGATCAATTGCAGAGGAATACATCACCGTGGAGTCATCAATATATACTCGGGAATATATGACTGACTCTACCAGCGTTGATGACACTGATGAATTCCTCGATGATGGTGGTAATGTGATGGGAAAACGAGTGAAATTAACGAGTTTGCAACATGAACAAGTAGCTCATTATCTATTTGACACACATGAAGATGTCGAAGAATGGAAAAAGTAAGTTTCGAATATTATAATGTTTAACATTATTTTAGATTATTTTATACATGATTAATTTTGTAATATGCAGTAAATATGAAGCCTGTGAGAACAATAAAAGACGAAAAACAGTGGTACAATAAGACAGCGAATTTAGGCTATGGTTGACACAAGAGGTAATTACAATGAAAACAGTCGTTATATAACGTTACATTACACTCATATTTTACCACTAATATAATTAATTTATCTATATTCTCAGCTCCTAAAGATGGGTGATGCGACATCAAGGCTTGCTCGTCTAGCCACTGGACCCTTGTTCGTGGCACAAGAGTACAAAAAATATCGATTGAACGGTTACATTTTCGGCGCTAAAGTGTACGAGGAAAGTACAAATGTACAGAACTCGGGTATTTCATACAAGGCTCTTACTTTCTTTCGAGCAAGCGCAAAAGATAAAAACCTCGTTGAAGCTGAAATGACTTACTATGGTGTAATTCAAAATATATTTGAATTGGATTATATAAGCTTCAAAGAGGTTGTATTTTACTGTGAATGGGTAAGAGTTGAGGATAAAAATGCTTCTAAAGTTGATCCTGTCACCAATTTGATCATGGTTGACTTGTCCAAGTTGAAGAGCAACGACCACGTGAGCGATGAGCCGTTTGTTTGTGCATTTCAAAAGGTTAAGCAAGTGTTTTACTCGGAGTATATCAACAACGAGCCGTGGTCAATTGTCCAACACGCGCCAAGGCGTCTAAATAGTAGTGTGGATGACTTGGCTGCTCCTACCGAATATCAATCCATTTTTGATGATAACCCGAATTTGAAACAATTTTTCAATTTGTAATAATTATTTCAATTTGTACCGAAACATCCATTTTTAATGCTTTTACTTGATCTGCACTTTATCATTTTCACTCTTGTGTAGTGTGCGTGTGTGGAGAGGAGATTAATACATAAATATTCCAACTACATCTAAGTTTTGTTTATACTAATCCATGAATATACGCTTCTTACCTTTAATAGGTGATTAGTACATAGTTATTTGGGGTGTCCTATTTGTGGAGAGGAGACTGAATCTCTTCGTCTATCCGAACACTAAGAAATGCCATAATCCTATGGAGCGATGCTCTGCAAATTCCTCCCAACCGTTATGTAGCCAAACATCACCGGTTGAAGTTGTCAATTCCACTTTCCATACCCCATTCAAATGTGGAGTTGACAACTTCAACTGCTGATTTTTGGCTACACAACGGTTGGAAGGAATTTGCAACGCATACCTCCATAGGATTATGGTATTTCTTAGTGTTTAGATATGAAGAGAATTATAATTGACACGATTTCCCGGGGTACATTAGTTGGAAGGAGGTGCCATATGAGCTCAAGTTAGCTGTTTGAGTGACACTACATGTAATGTATTTATATTTATATGTCAATTTCGATTTCGATTTCAATTACAATTTATATTTATCTATATTTGAGGGGCGGATACTAATTTTACTTTATTTCAATTCAGGGGACAGGGAGTGGCCCTAAGGGTAGGCCACATATGCTCTATACTTATGTCGCTATTCGGACGAGAAGGGAAGGATAAGGAGGTGTTCCCGAGCGTCGCGGTACAAAATCTCTTTTCCATGCAAATAGTTTGTAGATTTGAGATAAAATGATGGTGATGTTGTTTCTTTTTAAATAGTTTCTTATTTGAATATATATTTGCATTATCTTTAGTTTGTTCGGATATATGATGTGTGGAACAGGTACAACGTTGCTATAACAGGTACAAATATACTGCTGGGCAGTGGCAGTGGCCATACTGCCCAGCAGTTTTTTTTTAATTCTGCCCAGAATTGTCACGGTCATTGACCGTGACAAGTCCCTGACAATTTTGTCACGGCCTTGTCACGGTCAATGACCGTGACAATTTTTTTACTAAGGGTCATGGCTTTGTCACGGTCATTGACCGTGACAAACGTGTCACGGTCATTGACCTTGACACGACCGTGACAAAAAACGCGAGTTTTGTGTCAAGGTCAATGACCGTGACACGACCGTGACAAAAAACGCGAGTTTTGTGTCAAGGTCAATGACCGTGACACGATCGTGACAAAAAATGCGAGTTTTGTCTCGCCTCGAAATGTCACGGTCATTGACCTTGACAAGGTGAATTTGTCAAGGTCAATGACCTTGACAAATGGGCAGATTTGGTGTAGTGTGACTATGCAGTCGGTTCCTACGAATCACATTGGTCCCGTGCGAGGTGTTCATGACTCTTACCAGATCGTTTTCTGGCTGTTTTACGTTTTCACCCTTCGATGGCATGTTTTTATGCTTAAGTTTAGTTTTTTGCGAATTTAGGTCGTACACTCAAATCGGGAGCCCCGTGACTACACGGTCGTTTCCAAAGGGTCACATTGGTCCGTGTGAGGTGTTCGTGACTCTTACCGGACCGTTTTGAGTTTGTTTTACATATTCACCCTTCGATGGCATGTTTTTATGCTTATGTCCAGTTTTGAGCAAATTTATGACATACAATCAAACCGGGAGCCCTGAGCCAATGTGGTCGATTTTTACGTGTCACATTCCTCCCGTGCGAGGTGTTCGTGACTCTTACCGGATCATTTTCTGGCTATTTTACGTTTCACCCTTCGATGGCATGTTTCTATGCTTAAGTCTATTTTCTTTTGTAAATTTACGTTGTACACTCAAATCGGGATTCCCGTTACTATGCGGTCGATTCCTACGAGTCACATTGGTCCCGTGCGAGGTGTTCATGACTCTTACCAAACCGTTTTGTGATTATATTAGGTTTTCACCCTTCGATGGAAATTTTTTATTCTTAAGTCTATTTTTTCGCAAATTTACGTCGTACACTCAAATTGGGAGCCCCTAGACTGCGCGGTCGATTCCTACGAGTCACATCGGTCCCGTGCGAGGCATCCGTGACTCTTACAGGACCGTTTTGTGGTTGTTTTATGTTTTCACCCTTCAATGGAATGTTGTTATTCTTAAGTGTAATTTTGAGGAAATTTACATTCTACACTCAAATCGGGAGCCCCGTGACTACGCGGTCAGTTCCTACGAGTCACATTGGTCCCGTACGAGGTGTTCATGACTCTTACCAGACCATTTTGTGGCTACTTACAATTTCACCCTTCGATGGCATATTTTTACCCTTAAGTCTAATTTTGAGCAAATTTATGTCGGACCCTCAGACCGGGAACCCCGTGACTACGTATTTGGTTCTAAAGGGTCACATTGGTCCCATGCGACGTGTTCATGACTCTTACATGACCGTTTTGAGTTTTTTTTACGTTTTCACCCTTCGATGGCATGTTTTATGCTTAATCTATTTTTTTGTAAATCGACGCCATACACTCAAACTGAGAGCCCCGTGACTACGCAGTTGGTTCCTACGAGTCACATTGTTCCCGTTCGAGGTGTTATTGACTCTTACATGACCATTTTGTGGATGTTTAACGTTTTCTCCCTTCGATGGCTTATTGTTATGCTTAAGTATAATTTTGTGCAAATTTATGCCGTACACTCAAATCGGGAGCCCCGTGTCTACGCGGTCGGTTCCTACGAGTCACATCAGTCCCATGCAAGGTGTTCGTTACTTTACGGGACCGTTTTGTATTTGTTTAACGTTTTCACCCTTCGATGGCATGTTTTTATGATTAAGTCTAATTTTTGCAAATTTACGTTGTACACTTAAATCGGGAGCCCCGTGACTATGTTATCGGTTTCTACGAGTCACATTGGTCCTGTGTGATGTGCCGGTGACTCTAACCAGACTGCTTTCTAGCTATTTTAAATTTTCACCCTTCGATGGCATATTTTTATGCTTAAGTCTAATTTTGAGTAAATTTACGTCGTACCCTCAAAACGAGAGCCCCGTGACTACGCGTTCAGTTCCTACGGGTCACATTGGTCCTGTGTGAGGTGTTCATGACTCTACAAGACCATGTCGTGGTTGTTTTATGTTTTCACCGTTCGATGGCATTTTTTTCTTATCTTTAATTTTGTGCAAATTTACGTCATACACTCAAATCGGGAGCCCCGTAACTACGCGATCGGTTCCTACGAGTCACATTGGTCCCATGCGAGGTGTTCGTTACTCTTATAAGACCGTGTCATGGTTGTTTTATGTTTTCACCGTTCGATGGCATTTTTTTCTTATATCTAATTTTGTGCAAATTTACGTCGCACACTCAAATCGGGAGCCCCATGACTGCGCAATCGGTTCCTACGAGTCACATTGGTCCCATGCTAGGTGTTCATTAATCTTACGGGACCATTTTGTGGATGTTTTATGTTTTCACCCTTCGATGGCATGTTTTTATGCTTAAGTGTAATTTTGAGAAAATTTACATTGTACTCAAATCGGGAGCCCCGTGACTACGCGGTCGGTTCCTACGAGTCACATTGGTCCCGTACGATGCGTTCGTGACTCTTACCAGACCATTTTGTGTCTATTTACAATTTCACCCTTCGATGGCATATTTTTACGGTTAAATCTAATTTTGACAAATTTATGTTGGACCCTCAAATCGGGAGCCCCGTGACTACGCAGTCGGTTCGAAAGGGTCACATTGGTCCCATGCGAGGTGTTCGTGACTCTTACAGGACCATTTTGAGTTTGTTTTACGTTTTCACCCTTCGATGGCATGTTTTATGCCTAATCTATTTTTTTGTAAATCTACACCGTACACTCAAATCGGGAGCCCCGTAACTACGCAGTTGGTTCCTAGGGGTCACATTGGTCCTGTACGAGGTGTTCCTGATTCTTACAGGACCGTTTTGTGAATGTTTTACGTTTTCACCCTTCGATGGCATGTTGTTGTACTTAAGTCTAATTTTGTGCAAATTTACGTCGTACACTCAAACCATAAGCGCCGTGTCTATGCAGTCGATTTCTACGAGTCACATCAGTCCCATTCAAGGTGTTCGTTACTCTTACGGGACCGTTTTGTATTGGTTTAATGTTTTCACCCTTTAATGACATGTTTTTATTCGTAAGTCTAGTTTTGTGCAAATTTATGTCGTACATTAAAATCGGGAGCCCCGTGACTACGCTATCGGTTCCTACGAGTCACATTGGTCCCGTGTGATGTGCCCGTGACTCTAACCATACTATTTCTGGCTGTTTTAAATTTTCATCCTTCGATGGCATATTTTTATGCCTAAGTGTAATTTTGAGTAAATTTACGTTATACCCTTAAATTCGGGAGCCCCGCGACTACGCGGTCAGTTCCTACGGGTCACATTGTTCCCGTGCGAGGTGTTCGTGACTCTACAAGACCGTGTCGTGGTTGTTTTATGTTTTCACCCTTCGATGGCATGTTTTTTTTCTTATCTCTAATTTTGTGCAAATTTACGTCGTACACTCAAATCGAGAACCCCGAGACTACGCGATCGGTTCCTACGGGTCACATTGGTCCCATGCGAGGTGTTCATTACTCTTACGGGACCGTTTTGTATTTGTTTAATGTTTTCACCCTTCGATGGCATGTTTTAATGCTTAAGTGTAATTTTGAGAAAATTTACATTGTATACTCAAATCTGGAGCCCCGTGACTACACGGTCGGTTCCTACGAGTCACATTGGTCCCGTGCGATGCGTTCGTGACTCTTGCCACACCATTTTGTGGCTATTTACAATTTCACCCTTTGATGTCATATTTTTACGCTTAAGTCTAATTTTGAGCTAATTTATGTCGTACCCTCAAACCGGGAACCCCATGACTACGCAGTCGGTTCCAAAGGGTGATCTTGGTCCCATGCGAGGTGTTCGTGACTCTTACAGGACCGTTTTGAGTTTGTTTTATGTTTTCACCCTTCGATGGCATGTTTTATGCTTAATATAATTTTTTGTAAATCTACGTCGTACACTCAAACCGGGAGCCCCGTGACTACGCGGTTGGTTCCTACGAGTCACATTGGTCCCGTCCGAGGTGTTCTTGACTCTTACAGGACCTTTTTGTGGATGTTTTACGCTTTCACCCTTCGATGGCATGTTGTCATGCTTAAGTCTAATTTTGTGAAAATTTACGTCGTATATTCAAACCGGGAGCCCCGTGTCTACGCGGTCAGTTCCTACGAGTCACATCAGTCCCATGCAAGGTGTTCGTTACTCTTATGGGACCGTTTTGTATTTGTTTAATGATTTCACCCTTCGATGGCATGTTTTTATGCGTAAGTCTAGTTTTGTGCAAATTTATGTTGTACACTTAAATCGGGAGCCCCTTGACTACGCTATCGGTTCCTATGAGTCACATTGGTCCCGTGTGATGTGCCCGTGACTCTAACCGGACTGTTTTCTGGCTGTTTTAAATTTTCATCCTTCGATGGCATATTTTTATGCTTAAGTCTAATTTTGAGTAAATTTACATCGTACCCTCGAACTGGGAGCCCTGTTACTGCGCCATCGATTCCAATGAGTCACAATGGTCCCGCGCGAGGTGTTCGTGACATTTACAGGACCGTTTTGTGTTTGTTTTATGTTTTCACCTTTCGATGTGTTGTTTTTTTGCTTAAGTCTAATTTTTTGTAAATTTACGTATTACACTCAAACCGGGAGCCCCGTGACTACGCGGTCACTTGCTACGGGTCACATTGGTCCCGTGCGATGTGTTCGTGACTCTACAGGACCGTGCCGTGGTTGTTTTATGTTTTCACCCTTCAATGGCACATTTTTTTCTTATGTCTAATTTTGTGCAAATTTACGTCGTACAATAAAATCGGGAGCCCCGTGACTACGCGATCGGTTCCTACGAGTCACATTGGTCCCATGCGAGGTGTTCGTGACCCTTATAGGACCGTGTTGGGGCTATTTTACGTTTTCACCCCTCGATAGCATGGTTTTATGCTTAAGACTAATTTTGTGCAAATTTACGTTGTACACTCAAATCGGGTGCCCCGTGACTACGCGGTCGGTTACTTGGGGTCACTTGGTCCCGTGCGAGGTGTTCGTGACTCTTAAAGTACCGTTTTGTGTTTGTTTTACGTTTTCACCCTTCAACGGCATGTTTTTATGCTGAAGTCTAATTTTTTTGCAAATTTACGTCATACACTCAAACGGGGAGCCCCTAACTATGCGGTCGGTTCCTACGGGTCATATTGGTCTCGGGAGAGGTGTTTGTGACTCTTATAGTACCATTTTGTCGTTGTTTTATGTTTTCACACTTCGATGGCATGTTTTTATGCTTAAGTCTAATTTTGAGCAAATTTACGTCCCGTACACTCCAACCGGAAGGAACGTGACTATGTGACTGGTTCCTATGGGTCACATTGGTCTCGTGCGAGGTATTTGTGACTCTTATACTATCGTTTTGCAATTCTTTTACATTTTCACCCTTCAATGGCATGTTTTTATTCTTAAGTCTAATTTTGAGCAAATTTATGTTGTACACTCAAACCGGGATCCCCGTGACTAAGCTGTCGGTTCCTATGAGTCACATTGGTCTCGTGCGAGGTTTTCGTGATTCTTACTAGAACATTTTCTGGCTGTTTTACGTTTTCACCCTTCGACGGCATGTTTTTATGCTTAAGTTTATTTTTTTACAAATTTACATCGTACACACAAATCGGGAGTCCCGTGACTACGCGGACGGTTCGAAAGGGTCACATTGGTCCCGTGCGAGGTGTTCGTGACTCTTACAAGGCCGTTTTGAGTTTGTTTTATGTTTTCACCCTTCGATGGCATGTTTTTATGCTTAAGTCAAATTTTGACCAAATTTACGTCATACACTCAAATCGGGAGCCCTGTGACTATACAATCGGTTCCTACAAGTCACATTGGTCCCATGCGAGGTGTTCGTGACTCTCACGAACCGTTTTCTGGATATTTTATGTTTTCACCCTTCGATGGCATGTTTTTATGCTTAAGTCTAATTTTTTTTAAATTTACATCGTACACTCAAATCAGGGTCCCCGTGACTACGCGGTCGGTTCCTACGAGTCACATTGGTCCCGTGCGAGGTGTTCCTGACTCTTATCGAATCGTTTTGTGAATGTTTTATGTTTTCATCCTTAAATGGCATGTTTTTGTGCTTAAGTCTAATTTTTTGCAAATTTACATCGTACACTTAACCCAGGTGCCCCGTGACTACGCGGTCGGTTCCTACGAGTCACATGGGTCCCATGCGAGGCGTTCGTGACTCTTATAGGACTGTTTTATGGTTATTTTATGTTTTAACCCTTCGATGGCATGTTTTTATGGTTAAGTCTAATTTTGTGCAAATTTATGTCGTACACTCAAATCGGGAGCCCCGTGTCTACGCGGTCGGTTCCTACGAATCACATCAGTCCCATGCAAGGTGTTCGTTACTCTTTCCAAACCGTTTTGTATTTGTTTAATGTTTTCACCCTTCGATGGTATGTTGTTATGGTTAAGTCTGATTTTGAGCAAATTTACGTTGTACACTCAAATCGGGAGCCCCGTGACTATGCGGTGTGTTCCTACGAGTCACATTGGTCCCGTGCGAGGCGTTCGCGACTCTTACGGGGCCGTTTTGTGGCAATTTACATTTTCACCCTTTGATGGTATATTTTTATGCTTAAGTCTAATTTAGCGAAAATTTTTGTCATACCATAAAATCGGGAACCCTGTGACTACTCGTTCGGTTCCAAAGGGTCACATTGGTCCCATGCGAGGTGTTGGTGATTAATACATGACCGTTTTGAGTTTGTTTTACGTTTCCACCCTTCGTGGCATGTTTTATCATTAATCTAATTTTTCACAAATTTATGCCGTACTCTCAAACTGGGAGCCCCTTGACTACGCGATCGGTTCCAAAGGGTCACATTGGTCCCCTGTGATGTGTTCGTGACTCTTACAGGACCATTTTGTGGTTGTTTTACGTTTTTACCCTTCGATGGAATGTTGTCATGGTTAAGTCTAATTTTGTGAAAATTTACATTGTACACTCAAACCGAGAGCCCCATCTCTACGCGGTCGGTTCATACGAGTCACATCGGTCCCGTGCGAGGCGTTCGTTACTCTTACGGGACCGTTTTGTTTTTGTTTTACATTTTCACCCTTCGATGGCATGTTTTTATTCTTAAGTCTAATTTTATGCAAATTTACGTTGCACACACAAATCAAGAGACCCATGACTACGCTATCGGCTCCTATGAGTCACAATGGTCCCGTGGGAGGTGTTAGTGACTCTTATCGAGTCGTTTTGCTGCTATTTACATTTTTACCCTTCGATGGCATATTTTTTTGCTTAAGTCCAATTTTGAGCATATTTACGTCATCCACTCAAGCCGGGAGCCTGGAGACAACGCGGTCGGTTCTAAAGGGACACATTGGTCCCGTGCGAGGTGTTCGTGACTCTTACAAGACCGTTTTGTGTTTGTTTTATGTTTTCACCCTTTGATGGCATGTTGTTATGCTTAAGTCTAATTTTGTGAAAATTTACATCGTAAACTCAAATCGGGAGCTCCGTGTCTACTCGGCCGGTTTCTACGAGTCACATCGGTCTCGTGCGAGGCATTCGTTACTCTTACGGGACCATTTTATGGTTGTTTTACGTTTTCACCCTTCGATGGCCCGTTGTTATGCTTAAGTCTATTTTTTTTTTCAAATTTAGGTCGTACACTCAATCCGGGAGCCCCGTGACTACGTGATCGGTTCCTACGAGTCATATTGATCCCGTGCGAGGCATTTGTGACTCTTATGGGACCGTTTTGTGTTTGTTTAACATTTTCACCCTTCAATGGCATGCTTTTATGCTTAAGTCTAATTTTCAGTAAATTTACATCGTACTCAAATCAAGAGCCCCGTGACTACGTTGTGGGTTCCTATGAGTCACATTGGTCACGTGTGAGGTGCTTGTGACTCTTATCGGACCATTTTGGGGCTGTTTTAAATTTTCACCCTTTGATGACATATTTTTATGCTTAAGTCCAATTTTGAGTAAATTTACGTTGTACCCTCAAACCGGGAGCCCCGTGACTACGCGGTCGGTTCCAACTGGTCATATTGGTTCCGTGCGAGGTGTTCGTGACTCTTACAGGATCGTTTTGTGTTTGATTTACGTTTTCACCCTTTGATGGCATGTTTTTATGCTTAAGTCTATTTTTTTGCAAATTTACGTTGTACACTCAAACCGGGAGTCCCGTGACTACGCGGTCGGTTCCTACGGGTTACATTTCTCTCGTGCGAGGTGTTCTTTACTCTTACAGTACCGTTTTATGACTCTTTTACATTTTCACACTTCGATGGCACGTTTTTATGCTTAAGTCTAATTTTGTGCAAATTTATGTCATACACTCCAACCGGAAGGCCCGTGACTACCCGATCGGTTCCTACGGGTCACATTGGTCCCGTGCGAGGTGTTCGTGACTCTTAACAGACCTTTTTGTGGTTTTTTTACATTTTCACCCTTTGATGGCATATTTTTATGCTTAAGTCTAATTTTGTGCAAATTTACATCGTACCCTTAAACTGGGTGCCTCGTAACTACGTGGTCGGTTCCTACTGATCACATTGGTCCCGTGCGAGGTGTTCGTGTCTCTTACAGTATCGTTTTGTGGTTGTTTTATGTTTTCACCCTTCGATGGCATATTATTATGCTTTAGTCTGATTTTCAAAAAATTTACGTCGCACACTCAAACCGGGAGGCTCGAGATTACACGATTGGTTCCTACGGGTGACATTGGTCCGTACTAGGTGTTCGTGTCTCTTAACAGACTGTTTTGTGGTTATTTTATGTTTTCACCCTTCGATGGCATGTTTTAACGCTTAAGTTTAATTTTTTTGCAAATTTACGTGTTACACTCAAATCGGAAGCCCCGTGACTACGCGATCGGTTCCTATGAGTCACATCAATCCCGTACGAGGCGTTCGTACCTCTTACCGGACCATTTTGTGGTTGTTTTAGGTTTTCACTATTCTATTGCATGTTTTTATTCTTAAGTCTAGTTTGTTTTCAAATTTATGTCGTACACTCAATCCGGGAGCCCTGTGACTACGCGATCGGTTCCTACGACTCACATTGATCCCGTGCGAGGCATTCGTGACTCTTACAAGACCGTTTTTTGGCTATCTTATGTTTTCACCCTTCAATGGTATGTTTTTATGCTTAAGTATAAATTGTTTGCAAATTTACGTCATACACTTAAACCGGAAGCCCCGTGACTACGCGGTCGAATCCTACGTATCACATCGGTCCTATGCGAGGCGTTCGTGGCTCTAACAGGACTGTTTCGTGTTTGTTTTACATTTTCACCCATTGATGGCATGTTTTTATGCTTAAGTCTAATTTTGTGCAAATTTACGTCGTACACTTAAATCGGGATCCCCGTGACCACGCGGTCGATTCCTACGAGTCACATTGGTCCCGTGGGAGGTGTTCGTGACTCTTAGCGGGATGTTTTGTGTCTACTTACATTTTCACCCTTCGATGGCATATTTTTTTGCTTAAGTCTAATTTTGAGCAAATTTAAGTCGTACCTTCAAACTAGGAGCCCCATGACTACGCAGTCGGTTCCAGAGGGTCACATTCGTCCCGTGCGAGGTGTTCATGACTCTTACGGGACCATTTTGTGTTTGTTTTACATTCTCACCCTTCAATGGCATGTTGTTATGCTTAAGTCTAATTTTGTGCAAATTTACATCGTACACTCTAACCGGGAGCCCCGTGTCTATGCGGTCGGTTCCTACAAGTCACATCAGTCCCGTGCGAGGCGTTCGTTACTCTTACGGGACCGTTTTGTTGTTATTTTATATTTTCACCCTTCGATGGCATGTTGTTATGCTCAAGTATAATTTTTTTTTCAAATTTAGGTGGTACACTCAATCCGGGAGCCCCGTGACTGTGCGATCGGTTCTTAAGAGTCACATTGATCCTGTGCGAGGTGTTTGTGACTCTAACGAGACCGTTTTGTGTTTGTTTAATGTTTTCTCCCTTCAATGGCATGTTTTTATGGTTAAGTCTAATTTTGACTAAATTTACATCGTACCCCCAAACAGGGAGCCCCGTGACTACGCGGTCGGTTCTAACGGGTCATTAAAGGGTGAAAACCCAAACCAGCCCCCAAACGACCCCGTAAGAGGCACGAACACCTCGCACGGGACCAATGTAACTTGTAGGAGCTCACCGTGTAGTCTCGGGTCTCCCGATTTTAGGATATGGCGATAATTTGTAAAAATTAACACTTAAACTTAAAACCAACCCATCTTAGGGTGAAAACCCAAACCAGTCCCCAAACGACCCCGTAAGAGGCACGAACACCTCGCATGGGACCAATGTAACTTGTGGGAACTGATCGCGTAGTATCAGCTCTCTCGGTTTGACAATATGAAGATAATTTGTAAAAATTAACAATTAGACTTAAAAACAAGCCGTTAAAGGGTGAGAACCCCAACCAGCCGCCAAACAGCCCCGTAAGAGGCACGAACACCTCGCACAGGACTAATGTAACTTGTACGAACTGACCGCATAGTCGTGGGTCTCCCGATTTGAGAATATGATGATATTTTCAAAATATGTAGATTAGGCTTGAAAATAAGCCGTTTGAGGGTGAAAACCCAAACAAGCCCCCAAACGACCCTGTAAGAGGCACGAACACCTCGCAGGAGATCAATGTAACCTGTAGGAACTGACCGCGTAGTCCCGGGTCTCCCGGTTTGAGAATATGACGATAATTTGCAAAAATCACACTTAGACATAAAAACAAGCCGTTAAACGGTAAAAACCCAAACCATCCCCCAAACGACCCCGTAGGAGGCACGCACACCTCACACGGGATCAATGTAACTTGTAGGAACTGACCGCATAGTCCTCGATCTCCCGGTTTGAGATATGACGATTGTTTGGAAAAATCACACTTAGACTTAAAAACAAGCTGTTAAAGGGTGAAAACCCAAACCAACCCCCAAAAGACCCCGTAGGAGGCATGAACACCTTGCACGGGACCAATGTAACTTGTAGGAACTGACCGTGTAGTCACGGGTCTCCCGGTTTGAGAATTTGATGATTATTTGGAAAAATCACACTTAGACTTAAAAACAAGCCGTTAAATGGTGAAAATCCATACCAGCATCCAAACGACCCCGTAGGAGGCACGGACACCTCTCACGGGACCAATGTAACTTGTAGGAACTGGTTGCGTAGTCCCGGATCTCCCGATTTGAGAATATGACAATAATTTGCAAAAATCACATTTAGACTTAAAAATAAGCCGTTAAAGGGTGAAAACCCAAGCCAACCCGCAAACAACCCCGTAGGAGGCACGAACACCTCGCACGGGACCAATGTAACTTGTAGGAACTGGCCACGTAGTCCCGTGTCTCCTGGTTTAAGAATATGACGATAATTTACAAAAATCACACTTAGACTTAAAAACAACTCGTTAAAGTGTGAAAACCCAAACCAACCCGCAAACGACCCCTTTGGAGGCACGAACACCTCGCACGAGACCAATGTAACTTCTAGGAACTGGCCGCGTATTCCCAGGTCTCCCAGTTTGAGAATATGAAGATAATTTTCAAAAATCACACTTAGACTTAAAATAAACCGTTAAAGGGTGAAAACCCAAACCAGCCCGCAAACGACCCCGTTGGAGGCACGAACACCTCGTACGGGACCAATGTAACTTGTAGGAACTGGCCGCGTAGTCCCGGATCTTCCAATTTGAGAATATGACGATAATTTCCACTCCTATATGTAATTTTTTAGTTTGAGTAATTTTTTTTTTGCAAATTATTGGGTTACTAATATCATATCTTTTTGTATCCTATTTTTTTTGCAGGATAACAGTTTATCGTTGGCATTTATTCATGTGTTACACACAGAGAACTCAATGGTTTACAACAAGGGCTTTGTTCATGATTCCATTTTTTTGTGTCATGGCCGTGCGGTATTTTGTTGTTTTATTGTTGACTTTTATGGCCGTGTAGGCTTTTGTAAGTTAGTTTTAATATTTTTAGGCCGTGCGGGCTTTATGTTAGGCAGGTTTTGTATTAGCAGGTTTTGGAATGTCCAAAAAATAGAGGAAATTATGCCCAATTTTTTTTGGGCTAGTGAACTGTTAAAGACTTGTAATATTTTGAAGTTTGTATGTACATTAGTTTATTAACAACATGCAATATTATTAATTTGTGTATTTTGTGCTTTCAAATAATTAATATTTTTTTCTTTTTATAAAAAATTGGCACAGTTCAAAACCGTGGCAAAAGTGTATCATATTTTGGCATGGTTTTGAACTGTGCCCAAAAATTTTAAACTGTGTTGAATCTGGCACAGTTAAAAACTGTGCCAAAAGTGTGCCAGAAATATCAAAATCTGACACGATTTAAAAGTGTGCCAGAAGTGTTCCGGCTTGGCCAAATTTGGCACACTTTTGAGCCGTGCTAGAAAAAAATGCCATTTTGGAACACCTGATTCTTGCACAGTACAAAATCGTGCCAGATTTGATCTGGCACAGTTTTAAACCGTGCCAGATTCCTATTTTTGGTGTAGAGTACACTCAAACCGGGAGCACCGCGACTATGCGGCCGGCTTCTACGAGTTACATCAATCCCCTGCAAGGCCTTCGTGACTCTTACGGGACCGTTTTGTGCTTGATCTACGTTTTTACCCTTTGATGGCATGTTTTTATGCTCAATTAAAACTTTTTTGCAAATTTACGTCGTACACTCAAACCGGGAGCCACGTGACTATGCGATCGATTCCTCTGAGTCACATTAGTCCCGTGCAAGGCTTTCATTCCTCTTACCGGAATGTTTAATGTTTATTTTACGATTTCAACCTTCGATGGCATGTTTTAATGCTTAAGTCTAATTTTGAGCAGATTTATGCCGTAAACTCAAATCGGGAACCCCGTGACTATGCGATCGGTTCCTACAA
The DNA here is from genome assembly GCA_949130495.1 of Sambucus nigra. Lineage (NCBI taxonomy): Eukaryota > Viridiplantae > Streptophyta > Magnoliopsida > Dipsacales > Adoxaceae > Sambucus > Sambucus nigra. The sequence continues at coordinate 356,262,937 of OX422208.1, read as the reverse complement.
GTCACATTCGTCCCGTGCGAGGTGTTCATGACTCTTACCAGATCGTTTTCTTGCTGTTTTACGTTTTCACCCTTCGATGGCATGTTTTTATGCTTAAGTTTAGTTTTTTACGAATTTACGTCGTACACCCAATTCGGGAGCCCCGTGGCTATGCATTCGGTTCCTACGGGTCACATTGGTCCCGTGCGAGTCGTTCATGACTCTTACAAGACCGTTTTTTGGCTGTTTTATGTTTTCACCTTTCGATGGCATGTTTTTATGCTTACGTCTAAATTTTTTGCAAATTTACGTCGTACACTCAAATCGGGAGCTCCGTCACTGCGCGGTTGGTTACTACGAGTCACATTGGTCACGTCTGAGGTGTTCGTGAGTCTTAAGGGACCATTTTGCGCTTATTTTATATTTTCACCCTTCGATGGCATGTTTTTATGCTTAAGTATAACTTTTTACAAATTTACGTCGTACACTCAAAGCGGGAACCCCCGTGACTATGCGGTTGGTTCCTACGAGTCATTTTGGTCCCGTGCGAGGCTTTCGTGCCACTTACGGGACCATTTTATGTTTGTTTTATGTTTTCACCCTACGATGGAATGTTATGCATAAGTCCAACTTTTTGGAAATTTATATCGTACACTCAAACCGGGAGCATCGTGACTATGCAACCGATTTCTACGAGTTACATCAATCCCGTGCGAGGCCTTCGTGACTCTTACGGGACTATTTTGTGCTTGTTCTACGTTTTCACCCTTCGATGGCATGTTTTTATGCTGAATTATAATTTTTTGGTAAATTTACATCGTACACTCAAACCGGGAGCCACGTGACTATGCGGTCGATTCCTACGAGTCACATTGGTCTCGTACGAGGCGTTCGTTCCTCTTACTGGAATGTCTTATGTTTATTTTACGATTTCACCCTTCGATCGCATGTTTTAATGCTTAAGTGTAATTTTGAGCAGATTTACGCCGTAAACTCAAATTGGGAGCCCCGTGGCTATGCGGTCGGTTCCTACGAGTCACATTGGTCCCGTGCGAGGTGTTCATGACTCTTACCAGATCATTTTCTAGTAGTTTTACGTTTTCACCCTTCAATGGCATGTTTTTATGCTTATGTTTAGTTTTTTGCGAATTTATGTCGTACACTCAAATCGGGAGCCCTGTGATTACACGGTCTGTTCCAAAGGGTCACATTGGTCCTGTGTGAGGTGTTCATGACTCTTACAGGACCATTTTGAGTTTGTTTTACATTTTCAACCTTCGATGGCATGTTTTTATGCTTATGTCTAGTTTTGAGCAAATTTATGACATACAATCAAACCGGGAGCCCCGAGACAATGTGGTCGATTTCTACGAGTCACATTCCTCCCGTACGAGGTGTTCGTGACTCTTACCGGACCATTTTCTAGCTATTTTACGTTTCACCCTTCGATGGCATGTTTCTATGCTTAAGTCTGTTTTTTTTTGTAAATTTACGTCGTACACTCAAATCGGGACTCCCGTAACTATGCGATCGGTTCCTACGAGTCACATTGGTCCCGTACGAGGTGTTCGTGACTCTTATCGAACCGTTTCGTGACTATTTTACGTTTTCACCCTTAGATGGCATGTTTTTATGCTTAAGTCTATTTTTTTGCAAATTTACGCTTTACACTCAAATTGGGAGCCCCGTGACTGCGCGGTCGATTCCTACGAGTCACATCGGTCCCGTGCGAGGCATTCGTCACTCTTACAGGACCATTTTGTGGTTGTTTTACGTTTTCACCCTTCGATGGAATGTTGTTATGCTTAAGTGTAATTTTGAGGAAATTTACATTCTACACTCAAATCGGGAGCCCCGTGACTACGCGGTCGGTTCCTACGAGTCACATTGGTCCCGTACGAGGCGTTTGTGACTCTTACCAGACCATTTTTGTGGCTACTTACAATTTCACCCTTCGATGGCATATTTTTACCCTTAAGTCTAATTTTGAGCAAATTTATGTCGGACCCTCAAATCGGGAGCCCCGTGACTACGCATTCGGTTCTAAAGGGTCACATTGGTCCCATACGACGTGTTCATGACTCTTACAGGACCATTTTGAGTTTGTTTTACGCTTTCACCCTTCGATGGCATGTTTTATGCTTAATCTAATTTTTTGTAAATCTACACCGTACACTCAAATCGGGAGCCCCGTAACTACGCGGTTGGTTCCTAGGGGTCACATTGGTCCTGTACGAGGTGTTCCTGATTCTTACAGGACCGTTTTGTGAATGTTTTATGTTTTCACCCTTCGATGGCATGTTGTTATAATTAAGTCTAATTTTGTGCAAATTTACGTCGTACACTCAAATTGGATGCGCCGTGTCTACGCGGTCGGTTCCTAGGGGTTACTTGGTCCCGTGCGAGGTGTTCGTGTCTCTTAAAGTACTGTTTTGTGTTTGTTTTACGTTTTCACCATTCAATGGGATGTTATTATGCTTAAGTCTAATATTTTGCAAATTTACGTCATACACTCAAACCTGGAGCCCCCTGGCTACGCGGTCGGATCCTACGGGTCATATTGGTCTCGTAAGAGGTGTTCGTGACTCTTATAGTACCATTTTGTCGTTGTTTTATGTTTTCACACTTCGATGGCATGTTTTTATGCTTAAGTCTAATTTTGAGCAAATTTACGTCGTACACTCAACCCGGAAGGAACGTGACTATGCGGTCGGTCCCTATGGGTCACATTAGTCTCGTGCGAGGTGTTTGTGACTCTTATACTATCGTTTTGCGGTTCTTTTACGTTTTCACCCTTCAATGGCATGTTTTTATTCTTAAGTCTAATTTTGAGCAAATTTATGTCGTACACTCAAACCTGGAGCCCCGTGACTAAGCGGTCGGTTCCTATGAGTCACATTGGTCTCGTGCGAGGTGTTCGTGATTCTTACTAGACTGTTTTCTGGCTGTTTTACGTTTTCACCCTTCGATGGCATGTTTTTATGCTTATGTTTATTTTTTTACAAATTTACATCGTACACACAAATCGGGAGCCCCGTGACTACGCGGACGGTTCCAAAGGGTCACATTGTCCCGTGCGAGTTGTTCGTGACTCTTACTGGACCGTTTTGAGTTTGTTTTACATTTTCACCCTTCGATGGCATGTTTTTATGCTTAAGTTAAATTTTGACCAAATTTACATCGTACACTCAAATCGGGAGCCCTGTGACTATACGATCGGTTCCTACGAGTCACATTGGTCCCGTGCGAGGTGTTCGTGACTCTTACGAACCGTTTTCTGGCTATTTTACATATTCACCCTTGGATGGCATGTTTTTATGCTTATGTCTAATTTTTTGTAAATTTACATCGTACACTCAAATCAGGATCCCCATGACTACGCGATCGGTTCCTACGAGTCACATTGGTCCCGTGCGAGGTGTTCCTGACTCTTATCGAATCGTTTTGTGGATGTTTTACGTTTTCACTCTTAGATGGCATGTTTTTGTGCATAAGTTTGATTTTTTGCAAATTTACGTCGCACACTCAACCCAGGAGCCCCATGACTACGCGGACGGTTCCTACGAGTCACATCAGTCACATACAAGGTGTTCGTTACTCTTTCGGGACCGTTTTGTATTTGTTTAACGTTTTCACCCTTCGATGGCATGTTGTTATGGTTAAGTATAATTTTGAGCAAATTTACGTTGTACACTTAAATCGGGAGCCCCGTGACTACGCGGTGTGTTCCTACGAGTCACATTGGTCCCGCGTGAGGCGTTCGTGACTGTTACCGGACCATTTTGACCGAACTGTAAAAATATTTTCACCCTTTGATGGCATATTTTTAAGCTTAAGTCCAATTTTGAGTAAATTTACGTTGTACCCTCAAACCGGGAGTCCCGTGACTACGCGGTCGGTTCCAACTGGTCATATTAGTCCCGTGCAAGGTGTTCGTGACTTTTACAGGACCATTTTGTGTTTGTTTTATGTTTTCATCCTTCGATGACATGTTTTTATGCTTAAGTCTAATTTTTTGCAAATTTACGTCGTATAGTCAAATCGGGAGCCCCGTGACTACGTGGTTAGTTCCTATGGGCCACATTAGTCCCGTGCAAGGTATTCGTGACTCTTAGAGGACTGTGTTGTGGTTGTTTTACGTTTTCAACCTTCGATGGCATCTTTTTATGCTTAAGTCTAATTTTATTCAAAATTACGTCGTACAGTCAAATCAGGAGCCCCGTGACTACGCGATCGGTTCCTACGGGTCACATTGGTCCCGTGCGAGGTGTTCATGACTCTTATAGGACCGTTTTGTGTTTGATTTACGTTTTCACCCTTCGATGGCATGTTTTTATGCTTAAGTCTATTTTTTTGCAAATTTACATTGTACACTCAAACTGGGAGTCCCGTGACTACGCGGTCGGTTCCTACGGGTCAAATTTGTCTCGTGCGAGGTGTTCTTTACTCTTAGAGTACCGTTTTATGACTCTTTTACATTTTCACACTTCGATGGCACGTTTTTATGCTTATGTCTAATTTTGTGCAGATTTATGTCGTACACTCCAACTGAAAGGCCCGTGACTAACTGATCGGTTCCGACGGGTCACATTGATCCCATGTGAGGTGTTTGTGACTCTTACCGGACCTTTTTGTGGCTGTTTTACATTTTCACCCTTTGATGGAATATTTTTATGCTTAAGTCTAATTTTGTGCAAATTTACGTCGTACCCTTAAACTGGGTGCCCCGTGACTACGTGGTCAGATCCTACTGGTCACATTGGTACCGTGCGAGGTGTTCGTGTCTCTTACAGTACGCTTTGTGGTTGTTTTATGTTTTCACCCTTCGATGGCATATTATTATGCTTTAGTCTGATTTTGTGCAAATTTACATCGTATACTCAAACTGGGAGGCTCGAGATTACACGGTTGGTTCCTACGGGTGACATTGGTCCGTACAAGGTGTTTGTGTCTCTTAACGGACTGTTTTGTGGTTATTTTATGTTTTCTCCCTTCGATGGCATGTTTTAACGCTTGAGTTTAAATTTTTTGCAAATTTACGTGTTACACTCAAATCGGGAGCCCCGTGACTACGCGGTCGATTCCTATGAGTCACATTGATCCCGTACGAGGTGTTCGTCCCTCTTACGGGACCGTTTTGTGGTTGTTTTAGGTTTTCACCATTCGATTGGATGTTTTTATTCTTAAGTCTATTTTTTTTTCAAATTTATGCCGTAAACTCAATCCGGGAGCCCTGTGACTATGCGATCGATTTCTACGACCCACATTGATCCCGTACGAGGCATTCGTGACTCTTACAAGACCGTTTTTTGGTTATTTTATGTTTTCACCCTTCGATGGTATGTTTTTATGCTTAATTCTATTTTTTTTGCAAATTTACGTCATACAGTTAAACTGGAAGCCCCGTGACTACGCGGTCGAATCCTACGTATCACATCGGTCCTATACGAGGCATTCGTGGCTCTTAAAGGACTATTTCGTGTTTGTTTTACATTTTCACCCTTCGATGCCATGTTCTTATGCTTAAGTCTAATTTTGTGCAAATTTACGTAGTACACTTAAATCGGGAGTCCCGTGACTACGCAGTCGATTCCTACGAGTCACATTGGTCCCGTGGGAGGTGTTCGTGACTCTTACCGGGCTATTTTGTGTCTGTTTACATTTTAACCCTTCGATGACATATTTTTATGCTTAAGTCTAATTTTGAGCAAATTTAAGTCGTACCCTGAAACTAGGAGCCCCATGACTACGCAGATGGTTCCAGAGGGTCACATTCGTCCCGTGCGAGGTGTTCATAACTCTTACAGGACCATTTTGTGTTTGATTTACGTTCTCACCCTTCAATGGCATGTTTTTATGATTAAGTCTAATTTTTTGCAAATTTACGTCGTACACTCTAACCGAGAACCCCGTGTCTATGCGGTCGTCACATCAGTCCCGTGTGAGGCATTCGTTACTCTTACGGGACCGTTTTGTTGTTGTTGTTTTACGTTTTCACCCTTCGATGGCGTGTTGTTATGCTTAAGTCTAATTTTTTTTCAAATTTAGGTTGTACACTCAATCCGGGAGCCCCGTGTCTATGCGATCGGTTCCTAAGAGTCACATTGATCCTGTGCGAGGTGTTTGTGACTCTTACGAGACCGTTTTGTGTTTGTTTAATATTTTCCCCCTTCAATGGCATGTTTTTATGCTTAAGTCTAATTTTGACTAAATTTACATTGTACCCCCAAACTGGGATCCCCGTGACTACGCGGTCGATTCCAACGGGTCGTTAAAGGGTGAAAACCCAAACCAACCCCCAAAAGACCCTGTAAGAGGCACGAACACCACGTATGGGACCAATGTAACTTATAGGAGCTCACCATGTAGTCCCGGGTCTCCCGATTTTAGGATATGAAGATAATTTTTAAAAATCAACACTTGAACTTAAAAACAAGCCATCTTAGGGTGAAAACACAAACTAGTCCCCAAACGACCCCGTAAGAGGCACGAACACCTCGCATGGGACCAATGTAACTTGTAGAAACTAATCGCGGAGTCTCGGCTCTCCCGATTTGAGAATATGAAGATAATTTGTAAAAATTAACACTTAGACTTAAAAACAGGCCGTTAAAGGGTGAGAACCCCAACCAGCCGCCAAACAGCTCCGTAAGAGGCACAAACACCTCGCACAGGACTAATGTAACTTGTACGAACTGACCGTGTAGTCGTGGGTCCCCCGATTTGAGAATATGATGATATTTTCAAACTATGTAGATTAGGCTTGAAAATAAGCCGTTTGAGGGTGAAAACCCAAACCAGCCCCCAAACGATCCCGTAAAAGGCACGAACACCTCGCAAGAGATCAATGTAACTTGTAGGGACTGATCGCGTAGTCCCGAGTCTCCCGGTTTGAGAATATGATGTTAATTTGCAAAAATCACACTTAGACTTAAAAACAAGTCGTTAAAGGGTGAAAACCCAAACCAGCCCCCAAACGACCCTGTAGAAGGCATGAACACCTCGCACGAGATCAATGTAACTTGTAGGAACTTACCGCATAGTCCCCGGTCTCCCGGTTTGAGAATATGACGATAATTTGCAAAAATCACACTTAGACTTAAAAACAAGTCGTTAAAGAGTGAAAACCCAAACCAACCCCCAAACGACCCCGTAGGAGGCACGAACACGTCGCACGGGACCAATGTAACTTGTAGGAACTGACCGTGTAGTCTCGGGTCTCCCGGTTTGAGAATGTGACGATTATTTGGAAAAATCACACTTAGACTTAAAAACAAGTCGTTAAAGGGTGAAAACCCATACCAGCCCCCAAACGACCCCGTAGGAGGCAGAAACACCTCGCCCGGGACCAATGTAACTTGTAGGAACTGGTTACGTAGTCCCGAGTTTCTTGATTTGAGAATATGACGATAATTTGCAAAAATCAAATTTAGACTTAAAAACAAGACGTTAAAGGGTGAAAACCCAACCCAGCCCGCAAACGACCCCGTAGGAGGCACGGACACCTCGCACGGGACCAATGTAACTTGTAGGAACTAGCCGCGTAGTCCCGTGTCTCCCGATTTGAGAATATGACGATAATTTACAAAAATCACACTTAGACTTAAAAACAAGTCGTTAAAGGGTGAAAACCCAAACCAATCCGCAAACGACCCTGTAGGAGGCACGAACACCTCGTACGACACCAATATAACTTCTAGGAACTGGCCGCGTATTCCTAGGTCTCCCGGTTTGAGAATATGACGATAATTTTCAAAAATCACACTTAGACTTAAAAATAAGCCGTTAATGGGTGAAAACCCAAACCAGCCCGCAAACGACCCCGTAGGAGGCAGGAACACCTCGTACGGGACCAATGTAACTTATAGGAACTGGTCGTGTAGTCCCGGATCTCCCAATTTGAGAATATGATGATAATTTCCACTCCTATATGTAATTTTTTAGTTTGATTAATTTTTTTTGTAAATTATTGGGTTACTAATATCGTATCTTTTTTGTATCCTATTTTTTTTGCAGGATAACAACTTATCGTTGGCATTTATTCACGTGTTATACACAAAGAACTCAATGGTTTACAACAAGGGGTTTATTCATGATTCCATTTTTTTGTGTCATGGACATGCGGTCTTTTGTTGTTTTATTGTTGAATTTTATGGCCGTGCAGGCTTTTGTAATATTTTTAGGCCGTGTGGGCTTTATGTTAGGCAGGTTTTGTATTAACAGGTTTTGGAATGTCCAAAAAATAGAGGAAATTCTGCCCAATTTTTTTGGGCCTGTTAACTGTTAAAGACTTGTAATATTTTGAAGTTTTTATGTACATTAGTTTATTAACAACATGCAATATTATTAATTTGTGAATTTTGTGCTTTCAAACAATTAATTTTTTTTTTCTTTTTATAAAAAAATTGGCACAGTTCAAAACCGTGGCAAAAGTGTATCATATTTTGGCACGGTTTTGAACTGTGCCAAAAAATTTTAAACCGTGCTAAATCTGGCACAGTTAAAAACCGTGCCAAAAGTGTGCTAGAAATATCAAATTCTGGCACGGTTTAAAAGTGTGCCAGAAGTGTTCCTGTTTGGCCAAATTTGGCACACTTTTGAGCCGTGCCAGAAAAAATGCCATTTTGGAACACCTGATTCTGGCACAGTTTTAAACCATGCCAGATTCCTATTTTTGGTGTAGAGTACACTCATACCGGGAGCACCGTGACTATGCGGCCGGCTTCTAAGAGTTACATCAATCCCGTGCGAGGGCTTTATGACTCTTACGGGACTGTTTTGTGCTTGTTCTATGTTTTCACCCTTCGATGGCATGTTTTTATGCTCAATTATAATTTTTTTGCAAATTTACGTCTTACACTCAAATCAGGAGCCACATGACTATGCGATCGGTTCCTACGAGTCACATTGGTCCCGTGCAAGGCGTTCGTTCCTCTTACCGGAATGTTTAATGTTTATTTTACGATTTCACCCTTCGATGGCATGTTTTAATTATTAAGTCTAATTTTGAGCAGATTTATGCCGTAAACTCAAATCGGGAGCCCCGTGAATATGCGGTCGGTTCCTACGAGTCACATTGGTCTCGTGCGAGGTATTCATGACTCTTACCCAATCATTTTCTGGCTATTTTACGTTTTCACCCTTCGATGGCATGTTTTTATGCTTAAGTTTAGTTTTTTGCGAATTTACGTCGTACACCCAATTCGGGAGCCCCGTGGCTACGTCTTCGGTTCCTAGAGTCACATTGGTCCCGTGCGAGTAGTTCATCATTCTTACAAGACCATTTTTTGGCTGTTTTATGTTTTCACCTTTCGATGGCATGTTTTTATGCGTACGTCTAAATTTTTTGCAAATTTACATCGTACACTCAAATCGGGAGCTCCGTGACTACGCAGTTGGTTACTACGAGTCACATTGGTCCTGTGCGAGGTGTTCGTGAGTCTTAAGGGACCGTTTTGTGCTTGTTTTATGTTTTCACCCTTCAATGGCATGTTTTTATGCTTAAGTATAACTTTTTATAAATTTACGTCGTACACTCAAAGCGGGAACCCCGTGACAATGCGATCGGTTCCTACCAGTCATTTTGGTCCCGTGTGAGGCTTTTGTGACACTTACGGGACCATTTTATGTTTGTTTTATGTTTTCACCCTATGATGGCATGTTATGCATAAGTCCAAATTTTTGGAAATTTATGTCGTACACTCGAACCGGGAGCACCGTGACTATGCGGCCGATTTCTACGAGTTACATCAATCCTGTGAGAGGACTTCGTGACTCTTACGGAACTATTTTGTGGTTGTTCTATGTTTTAACCATTCGATGGCATGTTTTTATGCTGAATTATAATTTTTTTGTAAATTTACGTCGTACACTGAAACCGGGAGCCACGTGGCTATGCGGTCGGTTCCTACGAGTCACATTGGTCCCGTGCGAGGCGTTCGTTCCTCTTACCAGAATGTTTTATGTTTATTTTATGATTTCACCCTTTGATGGTATATTTTAATGCTTAAGTCTAATTTTGAGCAGATTTACGCCGTAAACTCAAATCGGGAGCCCCGTGACTATGCGGTCGGTTCCTACGAGTCACATTGGTCCCGTGCGAGGTGTTCATGACTCTTACCGGATCATTTTCTGGTTGTTTTATGTTTTCACCCTTCGATGGCATGTTTTTATGCTTAAGTTTAGTTTTTTGCGAATTTATGTCGTACACTCAAATCAGGAGCCCCGTGATTACACGGTCTGTTCCAAAGGGCCACATTGGTCCTGTGTGAGGTGTTCGTGACTCTTACAGGACCGTTTTGAGTTTGTTTTACATTTTCAACCTTCGATGGCATGTTTTTATGCTTATGTCTAGTTTTGAGTAAATTTATGACGTACAATCAAATCGGGAGCCCCGAGACAATGTGGTCGGTTTCTATGAGTCACATTCCTCCCGTGCGAAGTGTTCGTGACTCTTACCGGACCATTTTCTAGCTATTTTATGTTTCACCCTTCGATGGCATGTTTCTATGATTAAGTCAATTTTTTTTTTGTAAATTTACGCTGTACACTCAAATCGAGAGCCCCGTGACTATGCGGTCGGTTCCTACGAGTCACATTGGTCCCGTGCGAGGTGTTCGTGACTCTTACCGAACCGTTTCATGACTATTTTACATTCTCACCCTTCGATGGCAAGTTTTTATGCTTAAGTCTAATTTTTTGCAAATTTACGTCGTACACTCAAATTGGGAGCCCCGTGACTGCGCGGTCGATTCCTACGAGTCACATCGGTTTCGTGTGAGGCGTCCATGACTCTTACAGGACCGTTTTGTGGTTATTTTACGTTTTCACCCTTCAATGGAAAGTTATTATGCTTAAGTGTAATTTTGAGCAAATTTACATTCTACACTCAAATTGGGAGCCCCGTGACTACGCGGTCGGTTCCTACGAGTCCCATTGGTCCCGTACGAGGCGTTCGTGACTCTTACCAGACCATTTTGTGGCTACTTACAATTTCACCCTTCGATGGCATATTTTTACCCTTAAGTCTAATTTTGAGCAAATTTATGTCGGACCCTCAAATCGGGAGCCCCGTGACTCCGCAGTCGGTTCCAAAGGGTCACATTGGTCCCATGAGAGGTGTTCGTGACTCTTACGGGACCGTTTTGAGTTTGTTTTACGTTTTCACCTTCGATGGCATGTTTTATGCTTAATCTATTTTTTTGTAAATCTACACCCTATACTCAAACCGGGAGCCCCGTAACTACGCGGTTGGTTCGTACGGGTCACATTGGTCCTGTCCGAGGTGTTCTTGATTCTTACAGGACCGTTTTGTGAATGTTTTATGTTTTCACCCTTCGATGGAATGTTGTTATAATTAAGTCTAATTTTGTGCAAATTTACGTCGTACACTCAAACTGGATGCGCCGTGTCTACGCGGTCGGTTTCTACGAGTCACATCAGTCCCATTGGTCTAAACTTGTGCCCGTAATATGTATACATTGTGATAGCCAATCAACGATTGGAAGGGCACAAAATCACATGTATAACGAAAAGTCATGACATATTCGTCGTAGACACAATACCGTTAGACAACTTCTCTCAAACGGAATTATCTCAATTGACTATGTAAAGTCAAAAGATAATATATTGGATCCACTAACGAAAGGTTTAAACCGAGAGCAAGTTGAAAGATCATCGAGAGGAATGGGTCTAAAGCCTATAAATAAATAAGAATCAATATAGTGGCAACCCAACCTAGCTGATTGGAGATCCCAAGATCTAGGTTCAATGGGCAAACCGAACTACGTTGTATTCAGTAAGCACTGGAGGATATATATTCCTATCCATTCCAAAGATGAGACAGTGATATCTGCCGCGAAATTAGGATAAGTTATGCTTTTAATGACATCTATATCTTAGTACGTCTAAGTGAGGTATTGCAGAATACTCTTTATGGAAGTCACCTACGTAAGTAAGAAGGGGGCCACTTCTATGAGAATAATGAAAGGCATATTCTCTAAAATACTTGCGGAACCAAGTGGTGTTCACGGCCAAAATGAACACAAATGTGAGAACCAACTGTGTTGAAGAATTGTTGTGTGAATACTGTTGTCTAGGTTTACAAAAATGGTTGACGGTTCAAGGACGTGAAGTCTACTGATTAACCAAGTAAATCCAATAGTATATCACTAAGGAAAGTTCAAGGCCACTAGGCTACTTCTCCCGATGCAATAAGTCTTCAGTTTTACTCAACTTGTGTCAGCATCTGCATCAGCATCTGTTTTGTTTTATTTATAGCGATATATCATTCATGTGGGGGATTGTTGGAAAATTGGACTTAAATGGGTATTATAAAGATGTCAATATTGACAGATTTTTAAGCAACTTTGAGCTCAAATTTAGGTGGGACTCACACTACGGAAATTGCGGGACCATATACGAACGCGTTCACCTCCGCAAGGAGATTAACGTAGTATATTCATATGTCCAATTTAAATAAGCTATGAATGATAATTATGTCCCCAAAGTGACTCACAAAGCTATGAAAGTTAATGAATTGGGTGTGTTTTAACTCTTGTCCCACATTGGAAAAGTAGTGGAATTTTGATGAGTTAATAACACCCCAAGTATGGACTAAGGCTTGGATGCCTTAGGGGTATCCCAACTCTTTGAAGGGGAGATGACCTAAGCTATGCACGGGTTGACTTTCGGTCAAAAGTCCACACGCGCGCGCGCGCGCTTCTGTCCGTCTGGCTCGGCTCGGTTTGGTTCGGGCTTGGGCTTATAAAAATCTCCTACATTTTTGGGCCGAATTTATTTAACTTTCTGGGCTTTAATTATTAATTAATTATGAAATTAATTAATTAATATGCTTAAGTCTAATTTTTGCAAATTTACGTTGTACACTTAAATCGGGAGCCCCGTGACTACGCTATCGGTTTCTATGAGTCACATGGGTCCCGTGTGATGTGCCCATGACTCTAACCAGACTGCTTTCTAGCTGTTTTAAATTTTCAAGCTTCGATGGCATATTTTTATGCTTAAGTCTAATCTTGAGTAAATTTACGTCATACCCTCAAACAGGTAGCCCCGTGACTACCCGGTCAGTTCTTACGGGTCACATTCATCCCGTGCGAGGTGTTTGTGACTCTACAAGACCGTGTCGTGATTGTTTTATGTTTTCACCCTTCGATGGCATGTTTTTTTCTTATCTCTAATTTTGTGAAAATTTACATCGTACACTCAAATCGGGAGCCCCATAACTACGCGATCGGTTCCTACGAGTCGCATTGGTCCCATGCGTGGTGTTCGTTACTCTTACAGGACCGTTTTGTGGCTGTTTTACATTTTCACCCTTCGATGGCATGGTTTTATGCTTAAGTGTAATTTTGAGAAAATTTACATTATACACTCAAATCGGGAGCCCCGTGACTACGCGGTCGGTTCCTACGAGTCACATTGGTCCCGTGCGAGGCGTTCATGTCTCTTACCAGACCATTTTGTGGCTATTTACAATTTCACCCTTCGATGGCATATTTTTACGCTTAAGTCTAATTTTGAGCAAATTTATGCCGGACCCTCAAATCGGGAGCCCCATGACTACGCAGTCGGTTCCAAAGGGTCACATTGGTCCCATGAGAGGTGTTCATGACTCTTACAGGACTGTTTTGAGTTTGTTTTACGTTTTCACCCTTTGATGGCATGTTTTATGCTTAATCTATTTTTTTGTAAATCTACACCGTACACTCAAACCGGGAGCCCTGTAACTACGCGGTTGGTTCGTACAGGTCACATTGGTCCTGTCCAAGGTGTTCCTGATTCTTACAGGACTGTTTTGTGAATGTTTTGTGTTTTCACCCTTCGATGGCATGTTGTCATACTTAAGTCTAATTTTGTGCAAATTTACGTCGTACACTCAAACTGGAAGCGTCGTGTCTATGCGGTCGATTTCTACGAGTCACATCAGTCTCATGCAAGGTGTTAGTTACTCTTACGGGACCGTTTTGTATTTGTTTAACGTTTTCACCCTTTGATGGCATATTTTTATTCTTAAGTCTAGTTTTGTGCAAATTTACTTGTACACTTTAATTGGGAGCCCCGTGACTATGCTATCGGTTCCTATGAGTCACATTGGTCCCGTGTAATGTGCCCGTGACTCTAACCATATTGTTTTCTGGCTGTTTTAAATTTTCACCCTTTGAGGGCATATTTTTATGCCTAAGTCTAATCTTGAGTAAATTTACGTCATACCCTCAAACCGGGAGCCCCGTGACTACCCGGTCAGTTCCTACGGGTCACATTGGTCCCGTGCGAGGTGTTCGTGACTCTACAAGACCGTTTCGTGGTTGTTTTATGATTTCACCCTTCAATGGCATGTTTTTTTCTTATCTCTAATTTTCTGCAAATTTACGTCGTACACTCAAATCGGGAGCCCCGTGACTACGCGATCGGTTCCTACGGGTCACATTGGTCCCATGCGAGGTGTTCGTTACTCTTAGGGGACCGTTTTGTATTTGTGTAATGTTTTCACCCTTCGATGTCATTTTTTATTCTTAAGCGTAAGTTTGAGAAAATTTACAATGTACACTCAAATCGGGATCCCCGTGACTACACGGTCGGTTCCTATGAGTCACATTGGTCCCGTGCGAGGCGTTCGTGACTCTTACCAGACCATTTTGTGGCTATTTACCATTTCACCCTTTGATGGCATATTTTTATGCTTAAGTATAATTCTGAGCTAATTTATATCGGATCCTCAAACTGGGAGCCCCGTGACTACGCAGTCGGTTCCAAAGGGTGATATTGGTCCCATGCGAGGTGTTCGTGACTCTTACATGACCGTTTTGAGTTTGTTTTATGTTTTCACCCTGCGATGGCATGTTTTATGCTTAATCTATTTTTTTGTAAATCTACGTCGTACACTCAAACCGGGAGCCCCGTGACTACACGGTTGGTTCCTACGAGTCACATTGGTCCTGTCCGAGGTGCTCATGACTCTTACATGACCTTTTTGTGGATGTTTTATATTTTCACCCTTCGATGGCATGTTGTTATTCTTAAGTCTAATTTTGTGCAAATTTACGTCGTACACTCAAACCGGGAGCCCCGTGTCTACACGGTCGGTTCCTACGAGTCACATCAGTCCCATGCAAGGTGTTAGTTACTCTTTCGGAACCGTTTTATATTTGTTTAATGTTTTCACCCTTCGATGGCATGTTTTTATGCTTAAGTCTAGTTTTGTACAAATTTATGTTCTATACTTAAATCGGGAGCCCCGTGACTACGCTATCGGTTCCTATGAGTCACATTGGTCCCGTGTGATGTGCCCGTGACTCTAACCGGACTATTTTCTGGCTATTTTAAATTTTCACCCTTAGATGACATATTTTTATGCTTAAATAAAATTTTGAGTAAATTTACGTCGTACCCTCAAACCGGGAGCCTTGTTACTGCGCGATTGCTTCAAGCGAGACACAATAGTCCCGTGAGAGGTGTTCGTGACATTTAGAGGACCGTTTTGTGTTTGTTTTATGTTTTCACCTTTTGATGCATTATTTTTTGCTTAAGTATAATTTTTTATAAATTTACGTCGTACACTCAAACCAGGACCCCCGTGACTACGCGATCACTTGCTACGGGTCACATTGGTCCCGTGCGATGTGTTCGTGACTCTATAGGATCGTGTCGTGGTTGTTTTATGTTTTCACCCTTCGATGGGATATTTTTTTCTTATGTCTAATTTTGTGTAAATTTACGTCGTACACTCAAATCGGGATTCCGTGACTACGCGATCGGTTCCTACGGTTCACATTGGTCCCATGCGAGGTGTTCGTGACCCTTACAGGACCGGGTTGGGGTTGTTTTATGTTTTCACCCTTCGATGGCATGGGTTTATGCTTAAGTCAAATTTTGTGCAAATTTATGTTGTACACTTAAATCAGGTGCCCCGTGACTACGCGTTCGTTCCTAGGGGTGACTTGGTCCCGTGCGAGGTGTTCGTGACTCTTAAAGTACCATTTTGTGTTTGTTTTATGTTTTCACCCTTCAATGGCATGTTTTTATGCTTAAGTCTATTTTTTTAGCAAATTTACGTCATACACTCAAACCTGGAACCCCCTGACTACGCGGTCGGTTCCTACGGTTCCTATTGGTCTCATGAGAGGTGTTCGTTACTCTTATAGTACCATTTTGTCGTTGTTTTATGTTTTCACACTTCGATGGCATGTTTTTACGCTTAAGTCTAATTTTGAGCAAATTTACGTCGTACACTCCAACCGGAAGGAACGTGACTATGCGGTCGCTTCCTATGGGTCACATTGGTCTCGTGCGAGGTGTTTGTGACTCTTATACTATCGTTTTGCGGTTCTTTTACGTTTTCACCCTTCAATGGCATGTTTTTATTCTTAAGTCTAATTTTGAGCAAATTTACGTCGTACACTCAAACCGGGAGCCCCGTGACTAAGCGGTCGGTTCCTATGAGTCACATTGGTCCCGTGCGAGGTGTTCGTGATTCTTACTAGACTGTTTTCTGGATGTTTTACGTTTTCACCCTTCGATGGCATGTTTTTATGCTTAAGTTTAATTTTTTAAAAATTTACATCGTACACTCAAATCGGGAGCCCCGTGACTACGCGGACGGTTCCAAAGGGTCACATTGGTCCCGTGCGAGGTGTTCGTGACTCTTATAATACCGTGTTGAGTTTGTTTTATGTTTTCACCCTTCGATGGCATGTTTTTATGCTTAAGTCAAATTTTTGACAAAATTTACGTGATACACTCAAATCGTGAGCCGAGTTCCTACGAGTCACATTGGTCCCGTGCGAGATGTTTGTGACTCTTACGAACCGTTTTCTGGCTATTTTATGCTTTCACCCTTCGATGGCTTGTTTTTAGGCTTACGTCTAATTTTTTCCAAATTTATATTGTACACTCAAATCAGGATCCCCATGACTACGCGGTCGGTTCCTACGAGTCACATTGGTCCCGTGCGAGGTGTTCCTGACTCTTATCGAATCGTTTTGTGGATGTTTTATGTTTTCACCCTTAGATGGCATGTTTTGTGCTTAAGTTTAATTTTTTGCAAATTTACGTCGCACACTCAATCCGGGAGCCCCGTGACTACGCGGTCGGTTCCTACGAGTCACATCAGTCACATACAAGGTGTTCGTTACTCTTTCGGGACTGTTTTGTATTTGTTTAACGTTTTCACCCTTCGATGGCATATTGTTAAGGTTAAGTCAGATTTTGAGCAAATTTACATTGTACACTCAAATCGGGAGCCCCGTGACTACGCGGTGTGTTCCTACGAGTCACATTGGTCCCGTGCGAGCCGTTCATGACTCTTATCGGGCCTTTTGTGGCTATTTACATTTTCACCCTTCGAGGGCATATTTTTATGCTTAAGTCTAATTTAGCGAAAATTTATGTCGTACGCTCAAATCGGGAATCCTGTGACTACGCGGTTGGTTCCAAAGGGTCACATTGGTCCCATGCGAGGTGTTGGTGATTAATACATGACCGTTTTGAGTTTTTTCTACGTTTTCACCCTTCGATGGCATGTTTTTTGGTTAATCTAATTTTTCACAAATTTATGTCGTACTCTTAAACTGGGAGCCCCTTGACTACGCGATCGATTCCAACGGGTCACATTGGTCCCGTGCGATGTGTTCGTGACTCTTACAGGACCATTTTGTGGTTGTTTTACATTTTTACCCTTCGATGGCATGTTGTTATGGTTAAGTCTAATTTTGTGAAAATTTTCATTGTACACTCAAACCGGGAGCCCCGTGTCTACGCGGTCGGTTCCTACGAGTCACACCGGTTCCGTGCGAGGCGTTCGTTACTCTTATGGGACCATTTTGTTTTTGTTTAACATTTTCACCCTTCGATGTCATGTTTTTGTTCATAAGTGAAAATTTACGTTGTACACACAAATCGAGAGCCCCATGACTACGCTATCGGTTCCTACGAGTCACAATGGTCCCGTGGGAGGTGTTAGTGACTCTTACCGGGTCGTTTTGTCACTATTTACATTTTCACCCTTCGATGGCATATTTTTATGCTTAAGTCCACTTTTGAGCATATTTACGTCATACCCTCAACCCGAGAGCCCGGAGACAACGCGGTCGATTCTAAAGGGTCACATTGGTCCCGTGCGAGGTGTTCGTGACTCTTACATGATCGGTTTGTGTTTGTTTTTTGTTTTCACCCTTCGATGGCCCATTGTTATGCTTAAGTCTAATTTTGTTTTCAAATTTAGGTCTTACACTCAATCCGGGAGCCCCGTGACTACGTGATCGATTCCTACCAGTCACATTGATCCCGTGCGAGGCATTTGTGACTCTTACGAGATAGTTTTGTGTTTGTTTAACATTTTCACCCTTCAATGGCATATTTTTATGCTTAAATCTAATTTTCTGTAAACTTACATCGTACTCAAATCGGGAGCCCTGTGACTACGCTGTGGGTTCCTACGAGTCACATTGGTCTCGTGTGAGGTGCTTGTGACTCTTATCAGACCGTTTTGTGGTTGTTTTAAATTTTCACCCTTTGATGGCATATATTTATGCTTAAGTCCAATTTGGAGTTAATTTACATTGTACCCTCAAACCGGGAGCCCCGTGACTACGCGGTCGGTTCCAACTGGTCATATTGGTCCCGTGCGAGGTGTTCGTGACTCTTACAGGACCATTTTGTCTTTGTTTAATGTTTTCATCCTTCGATGACATGTTTTTATGCTTAAGTCTATTTTTTTGCAAATTTACGTCGTATAGTCAAATCGGGATCCCCGTGACTACGTGGTTAGTTCCTATGGGTCACATTGTTCCCGTGCAAGGTGTTCGTGACTCTGAGAGGACCGTGTTGTGGTTGTTTTACGTTTTCACCCTTCGATGGCATCTTTTTATGCTTAAGTCTAATTTTATTCAAAATTACGTCGTACATTCAAATCAGGAGCCCCGTGACTATGCGATCAGTTCCTACGGGTCACATTGGTCCCGTGCGAGGTGTTCGTGACTCTTACAGGACTATTTTGTGTTTGATTTACGTTTTCACCCTTCGATGGCATGTTTTTATGCTTAAGTCTATTTTTTTCAAATTTACCTTTGTACACTCAAACCGGAAGTCCCGTGACTACGCGGTCGTTTCCTATGGGTCACATTTGTCTCGTGCGAGGTGTTCTTTACTCTTACAGTACCGTTTTATGACTCTTTTATATTTTCACACTTCGATGGCATGTTTTTATGCTTATGTCTAATTTTTTGCAAATTTATGTCGTACACTCCAACCGGAAGGCCCGTGACTACCCGAGCGGTTCCTACGGGTCACATTGGTTCCGTGCGAGGTGTTCGTGACTCTTACCGGACCTTTTAATGGTTGTTTTACATTTTCACCCTTTGGTGGCATATTTTTATGCTTAAGTCTAATTTTGTGCAAATTTACGTCGTACCCTCAAACTGGGTGCCCCGTGACTACGTCGTCAGTTCCTACTGGTCACATTGGTCCCGTGCGAGTTGTTCGTGTCTCTTACAGTATCGTTTTGTGGTTATTTTATATTTTCACCCTTCGATGGCATATTATTATGCTTTAGTCTGATTTTGTGCAAATTTACATCGTACACTCAAACCGGGAGGCTCGAGATTACACGGTTGGTTCCTACGGGTGACATTGGTCCGTACGAGGTGTTAGTGTCTCTTAACGGACTGTTTTGTGGTTATTTGATGTTTTCACCCTTAGATGGCATGTTTTAACGTTTGAGTTTAAATTTTTTGCAAATTTACGTCTTACACTCAAATCGGGAGCCCCGTGACTACGCGATCGCTTCCTATGTGTCACATCGATCCCGTACGAGGCGTTCGTCCCTCTTACGGGACCGTTTTGTGGTTGTTTTAGGTTTTCACCATTCGATTGCATGTTTTTATGCTTCAGTCTATTTTTTTCAAATTTATGTCGTACACTTAATCCTGGAGCCCTGTGACTACGCGATCGGTTCCTACGACTCACATTGATCCCGTGCGAGGCATTCGGGACTCTTACAAGACCGTTTTTTGGCTATTTTATGTTTTCACCCTTCGATGGTATGTTTTTATGCTTAAGTCTAAATTTTTTGCAAATTTACGTCATACACTTAAACCGGAAGCCCCGTGTGTACGCGATCGAATCCTACGTATCATATCGGTCCAATGCGAGGCGTTCGTGGCTCTTACAGGACTGTTTCGTGTTTGTTTTACATTTTCACCCTTTGATGGCATGTTTTTATGCTTAAGTCTAATTTTGTGCAAATTTACGTCATACACTTAAATCGGGAGCCCGTGACTACGCGGTCGATATCTACGAGTCACATTGGTCCCGTGAGAGGTGTTCGTGACTCTTACCGGGCTGTTTTGTGTCTGTTTACATTTTCACTCTTCGATAACATATTTTTATGCTTAAGTCTAATTTTGAGCAAATTTAAGTCGTACCCTCAAACTAAGAGCCCCATGACTACGCAGTCGGTTCCGGAGGGTCACATTGGTCCCGTGCGAGGTGTTCGTGACTCTTATAGGACCATTTTGTGTTTGTTTTACGTTCTCACCCTTCAATGTCATGTTCTTATGCTTAAGTCTAATTTTGTGCAAATTTACGTCATACACTCTAACCGGGAGCCCCGTGTCTATGCGGTCGGTTCCTACGAGTCACATCAGTCCCATGCGAGGCGTTCGTTACTCTTTTGGGACCGTTTTGTTGTTGTTTTACGTTTTCACCCTTCGATGGCATGTTGTTAAGCTTAAGTCTATTTTTTTTTCAAATTTAGGTGGTACACTCAATCCGGGAGCCCCGTGACTATGCGATCGGTTCCTAAGAGTCACATTGATCCTGTGCGAGGTGTTTATGACTCTTACGAGACCGTTTTGTGTTTGTTTATTATTTTCCCCCTTCAATGGCATGTTTTTATGCATAAGTCTATTTTTTTTAAAATTTACATCGTACACTCAAATCGGGAGCCCCGTGACTATGCGGTCAGTTCCTACGAGTCACATTGGTCTCGTATGAGGTGCTTGTGACTCTTACCGGACCGTTTTGAGGTTGTTTTAAATTTTCAGCCTTCGATGGCATATTTTTATGCTTAAGTCTAATTTTGACAAAATTTACATCGTACCCCCAAACCGGGATCCCCGTGACTACGCGGTCGGTTCCAACGGGTCACATTGGTCCCATGCGAGGTGTTCGTGACTCTTACAGGACCGTTTTGTGTTTGTTGTACGTTTTCACCCTTCGATGACCTATTTTTATGCTCAAGTCTAATTTTTTGAAAATTTACGTCGTAGACTCAAATTGCAAGCCCCGTGACTACGCGGTCAGTTCCTACGGGTCACATTGGTCCCGTGCAAGGTGTTCGCGACTCTTACAGGACCGTGTTGTGGTTGCTTTACATTTTCACCCTTCGATGGCATGTTTTTTTGCTTAAGTCTAATTTTATGCAAATTTACATCGTACACTCAAACCGGGAACCTTGTGACAATGTGGTCGGTTCCTACGGGTCACATTGGTCCCGTGTGAGGTGTTCGTGGATCTTACAGGATTGTGTTGTGGTTGTTTTACATGTTCACCTTTCGATGGCATGTTTTTATGCTTATGTCTAATTTTGTTCAAAATTACGTCGTACACTCAAACCGGGAGCCCCGTGTCTATGCGGTCAGTTCCGACTAGTCACATCGGTCCCGTGCGAGGCGTTCGTTACACTTATGGGACCGTTTTGTGGTTGTTTTAAATTTTCACCCTTCGATGGCGTGTTGTTATGCTTAAGTCTAAAGTTTTTTCAAATTTACGTCGTATAATCAATCTTGGAGCCTCGTGACTACGCGATCGGTTCCTACGAGTCACATTGATCATGTGCGAGGTGTTTGTGACTCTTACGGGACCGTTTTGTGTTAATTTAATGTTTTCACCCTTCAATGGAATCTTTTTATGCTTAAGTCTAATTTTGTGTAAATTTACGTTGTACACTAAAATCGGGAGGCCCGTGACTATGCGGTCGGTTCCTACGAGTCACATTGGTCCCCTGTGAGGGGTTAGTGACTCTTACCGGACCGTTTTGTGGTTGTTTTAAATTTTCACCCTTCGATGGCATATTTTTATGCTTAAGTCTAATTTTGAGTAAATTTACATCGTACCCTCAAATCGGGAGCCCCGTGACTACGCGGTCGGTTCCAACGGGTCGCATTGGTCCCATGCGAGGTGTTCATGACTCTTACAGGACCGTTTTGTGTTTATTTTATGTTTTCACCCTTCGATGACATGTTTTTATGCTTAAGTCTATTTTTTTTATAAATTTACGTCGTAGAGTCAAACGGACAATCCCGTGACTACATGGTCTGCTCCTATGTGTAACATTGGTCCCATGCAAGGTGTTCGTGACTCTTACAGGACCGTGTTGTGGTTGTTTTACATTTTCACCCTTTGATGGCATGTTTTTATGCTTAAGTCCATTTTTTTTACAAATTTACATCTTACACTGAAACCAGGAGCCTTATGACTATGTGGTCGTTTCCTACGGGTCATATTGGTCCCGTTCGAGGTGTTCGTGACTCTTACAGGACCGTGCTGTGATTGTTTTACATTTTCACCCTTCGATGGCATGTTTTTATGCTTATGTCTAATTTTTTCAAAATTACATCGTACACTCAAACCGGGAGCCCCGTGGCTATGCGGTCGGTTCCTACGGGTCACATTGGTCCCGTTCGGGGTGTTCATGACTCTTACAGGACCGTTTTGTGTTTGTTTTACGTTTTCACCCTTCGATGGCATGTTTTTATGCTTAAGTCTATTTTTTTACTAATTTACGTCGTACACTCAAACCGGGTGCCCTGTGACTACGCAATCGGTTCCTACGGGTCACATTGTTCTCGTGCGAGGTGTTCTTTACTCTTACAGTACCGTTTGATGGATGTTTTACATTTTCAAACTTCGATGGCATTTTTTTTCTTAAGTCTAATTTTGTGCAAATTTTCGCCGCACACTCCGACCGGGAGGCCCATGACTACACGCTCGATTCCTACGGGTCACATTAGTCCCGTGCGAGGTGTTCGTGACTATTACTGGATAGTTTTGTATTCTTTTTACATCTTCACCCTTCGATGGCATGTTGTTATGCTTAAGTCTAATTTTGTGCAAATTTACATTGTACACTCAAACTGGGAGCCCCGTGTCTATGCGATCGGTTCCTACGAGTCACATCGTTCCCGTTTGTGGAATTCGTTACTCTTACAGGATTGTTTTGTGGATATTTTACATTTTCACCCTTCGATGGCATGTTATAACGCTTAAGTCTAATTTTGTTTTCAAATTTAGGTCGTACACTCAATTCGGGAGCCTCGTGACTACGCGATCGGTTCCTACGAGTCACATTGATCCCGTGCGAGGCATTTGTGACTCTTACGAGACCGTTTTGTGTTTGATTAACATTTTCACCCTTCAAAGGCATGTTTTTATGCTTAAGTCTAATTTTCTGTAAACTTACATCTTACTCAAATCGGGAGCCCCATGACTACGCTGTAGGTTCCTACGAGTCACATTGGTCTCGTGTGAGGTGCTTGTGACTCTTGTCGAACCGTTTTGTGGTTGTTTTAAATTTTCACCCTTTGATGGCATATTTTTATGTTTAAGTCCAATTTTGAGTAAATTTACGTTGTACCCTCAAACCGGGAGCCCCGTGACTACGTGGTCGGTTCCAACTGGTCATATTAGTCCCGTGCAAGGTGTTCATGACTCTTACAGGACCATTTTCTGTTTATTTTATGTTTTCATCCTTCGATGACATGTTTTTATTCTTAAGTCTAATTTTTTGCAAATTTACGTCATATAGTCGAATCGGGAGCCCCGTGACTACGTTGTTAGTTCCTATGGGTCACACTGGTCCCGTGAAAGGTGTTCGTGACTCTTAGAGGACCGTGTTGTGGTTGTTTTACATTTTCACCCTTCGATGGCATCTTTTTATGCTTAAGTATAATTTTATTCAAAATTACGTCGTACACTCAAATCAGGAGCCCCGTGACAACGCGATCGGTTCCTACGGGTCACATTGGTCCCGTGCGAGGTGTTGGTGACTCTTACTCGATCGTTTTGTGTTTGATTTATGTTTTGACCCTTCGATGGCATGTTTTTATGCTTAAGTGTATTTTTTTTATAAATTTACGTTGAACACTCAAACCGGGAGTCCCGTGACTACGCGGTCGGTTCCTACGGGTCACATTTGTCTCGTGCGAGGTGTTCTTTACTCTTACAATACCGTTTTATGACTGTTTGACATTTTCAAACTTCGATGGCATTTTTTTATGCTTAAGTCTAATTTTGTGCAAATTTACGTCGTACACTCCAACCGGGAGGCCCATGACTATGCGGTCGATTCCTACGGGTCACATTGGTCCCGTGCGAGGTGTTCGTGACTATTACCGGATAGTTTTGTATTTATTTTACATCTTCACCCTTCGATGGCATGTTGTTATGCTTAAGTCTAATTTTGTGTAAATTTACATGCTACACTCAAACTGGGAGCCCCGTGTCTATGCGATCGGTTCCTACGAGTCACATCGATCCCGTGCGAGGCGTTCCTTACTCTTACAGGATTGTTTTGTGGATGTTTTATGTTTTGACCCTTTGATGCCGTGTTATTACGCTTAAGTCTAATTTTGTTTTCAAATTTAGGTGGTACACTCAATCCGGGAGCCTCGTGACTACGCGATCGGTTCCTACGAGTCAAATTGATCCCGTGCGAGGCATTTGTGACTCTTATGGGACCGTTTTGTGTTTGTTTAACATTTTCACCCTTCAATGGAATGTTTTTATGCTTAAGTCTAATTTTCTGTTAATTTATAACGTACAATCAAATCGGGAGCCCCGTGACTACGCTGTGGGTTCCTACGAGTCACATTGGTCTCGTGTGAGGTGCTTGTGACTTTTATCGGACCGTTTTGTGGCCGTTTTAAATTTTCACCCTTCGATGCCATATTTTTATGCTTAAGTCCAATTTTGAGTAAATTTACGTTCTACCCTCAAACCGGGAGCCCCGTGACTACGCGGTCGGTTCCAACTGGTCATATTAGTCCCGTGTGTGGTGTTCGTGACTCTTACAGGACCATTTTGGGTTTGTTTTATATTTTCACCCTTCGATGACATGTTTTTATGCTTAAGTCTAATTTTTTGCAAATTTACGTCGTATAGTAAAATCGGGATTCCCGTGACTACGTGGTTAGTTCTTACGGGTCACATTGGTCCCGTGCAAGGTGTTCGTGACTCTTAGAGGATCGTGTTGTGGTTGTTTTACATTTTTCACCCTTCTATGGCATCTTTTTATGCTTAAGTCTAATTTTATTCAAAATTACATTGTACACTCAAATCAGGAGCCCGTGACTACATGATCGGTTCCTACGGGTCACATTGGTCACGAGCGAGGTGTTCGTGACTCTTACAGGACCATTTTGTGTTTCTTTTATGTTTTTACCCTTCGATGGCATGTTTTTATGCTTAAGTCTAATTTTTTGCAAATTTACGTTGTACACTCAAACCGGGAGTCCCGTGATTACGCGCTCGGTTCCTACAGGTCACATTTGTCTTGTGCGAGGTGTTCTTTACTCTTGCAGTAACGTTTTATGACTGTTTGACATTTTCACACTTCGATGGCATGTTTTCATGCCTAAGTCTAATTTTGTG
The DNA here is from genome assembly GCA_949130495.1 of Sambucus nigra. NCBI lineage: Eukaryota > Viridiplantae > Streptophyta > Magnoliopsida > Dipsacales > Adoxaceae > Sambucus > Sambucus nigra. The sequence continues at coordinate 356,237,290 of OX422208.1, read as the reverse complement.
CAAATTTATGTCGTACACTCCAACTGAAAGGCCCGTGACTACCTGATCGGTTCCGACGGGTCACATTGGTCCCGTGCGAGGTGTTTGTGACTCTTACCGGACCTTTTGTGGTTGTTTTACATTTTCACCCTTTGATGGCATATTTTTATGCTTAAGTCTAATTTTGTGCAAATTTACGTCGTACCCTCAAACTGGGTGCCCCGTGACTATGTGGTTGGTTCCAACGGGTCACATTGGTCCCGTTCGTGGTGTTTGTGTCTCTTACAGTATCGTTTTGTGGTTCTTTTATGTTTTCACCCTTTAATGGCATATTTTTATGCTTTAGTCTGATTTTGTGCAAATTTATGTCGTACACTCAAACCGGGAGGCTCGTGATTACACGGTCGGTTCCTATGGGTGACAATGGTCCCGTACAAGGTGTTCGTGACTCTTAACAGACTATTTTATGATTATTTTATGTTGTCACCCTTCGATGGAATGTTTTTACACTTGAGTTTAAATTTTTTACAAATTTACGTCGTACACTTAAACCGGAAGGCCCGTGACTACGCGGTCAGTTCCTATGTATCACATCGATCCTGTGCGAGGCGTTCATGGCTTTTATAAGACCGTTTCGTTTTTGTTTTACATTTTCACCCTTCGATGGCATGTTTTTATGCTCAAGTCTAATTTTGTGCAAATTTACATCGTAGACTCAAATCGGTAGCCCCGTGACTACGCGGTCGGTTCCTACGAGTCACATTGGTCCCGTGAGACGTGTTTGTGACTCTTACCGAGCCGTTTTGTGTCTGTTTACATTTTCACCCATTCGATGGCACATTTTTATGCTTAAGTCTAATTTTGAGCAAATTTAAGTCGTACCCTCAAACTAAGAACCCCATGACTATGCAGTCGGCTCCAGAGGGTCACATTGGTCCCGTGCGAGGTGTTCGTGACTCTTACAAGAACATTTTGTGTTTGTTTTACGTTCTCACCCTTCGATGGCATGTTGTTATGCTTAAGTCTAATTTTGGGCAAATTGACATCGTACACTCTAATCGGGGAGCACCGTGTCTATGCGGTCGGTTCCTACGAGTCAAATCAGTCCCATGTGAGGCGTTCATTACTCTTACGGGACCGTTTTGTGGTTGTTTTACATTTTCACCTTTGATGGTGTGTTGTTATGCTTAAGTCTAATTTTTTTTCAAATTTAGGTCGTACACTCAATCCGGGAGCCCCGTAACTACGTGATCGGTTCCTAAGAGTCACATTGATCCTGTTCGAGATGTTTGTGACTCTTACGAAACTGTTTTTTGTTTGTTTAATGTTTTCACCCTTCAATGGAACGTTTTTATGCTTAAGACTAATTTTGTGAAAATTTACGTCGTACACTCAAATCGGGAGCTCCGTGACTATGCAGTCGGTTCCTACGAGTCACATTGGTCTCGTGTGAGGTGCTTGTGCCTCTTACCGGACCGTTTTGTTGCTATTTTAAATTTTGAACCTTCGATGGCATATTTTTATGCTTAAGTCTAATTTTGACTAAATTTACATCGTACCCCCAAACCGGGAGCCCCGTGACTACGCGGTCGTTCCAACGGGTCACATTGGTCCCATGCGAGGTGTTCGTGATTCTTACAGATCCGTTTTCTGTTTGTTTTACGTTTTCACCCTTCGATGACCTGTTTTTATGCGTAAGTCTAATTTTTTGGCAAATTTACGTCGTAGAGTCAAACCGAAAGCCCGGTGACTACGCGGTCAGTTCCTACGGGTCACATTGGTCCTGTGCAAGGTGTTCGTGACTCTTATAGGACCGTGTTGTGGTTGCTTTACATTTTCACCCTTCGATGGCATGTTTTTTTGCTTAAGTCTAATTTTATGCAAATTTACATCGTACACTCAAACCGGGAACCTTGTGACAATATGGTCGGTTCCTACGGGTCACATTGGTCCCGTGTGAGGTGTTCGTGGATCTTACAGGATTGTGTTGTGGTTGTTTTACATGTTCACCTTTCGATGGCATCTTTTTATGCTTATGTCTAATTTTGTTCAAAATTACGTCGTACACTTAAATCGGGAGCCCCTTGTCTATGCCGTCGGTTCCTACTAGTCACATCGGTCCCGTGCGAGGCATACGTTACACTTATGGGACCTTTTTGTGATTGTTTTACGTTTTCACCCTTCGATGGCCCGTTGTTATGCTTAAGTCTAAAGTTTTTTCAAATTTACGTCGTACAGTCAATCCTGGAGCTCCGTGACTACGCGATCGATTCCTAAGAGTCACATTGATCATGTGTGAGGTGTTTGTGACCTCTTACAGGACCGTTTTGTGTTTGTTTAACGTTTTCACCCTTCAATGGCATGTTTTTATGCTTAAGTCTAATTTTGTGTAAATTTACGTTGCACACTCAAATCGAGAGCCCCGTGAATATGCGGTCTGTTCCTTCGAGTCACATTGGTCCCTTGTGAGGTTCTAGTGACTCTTACCGGACCGTTTTCTGGCTTTTTTAAATTTTCACCCTTCGATGGCATATTTTTATGCTTAAGTCTAATTTTGAGTAAATTTACGTCGTACCCTCAAACCAGGAGCCCCGTGACTACCCGATCGATTCCAACGGGTCCCATTGGTCCCATGCGAGGTGTTCGTGACTCTTACAGATCCGTTTTGTGTTTATTTTATATTTTCACCCTTCGATGACCTATTTTTATTCTTAAGTCTAATTTTTTGCAAATTTAAGTCGTAGAGTCAAACCGATAGTCCCGTGACTACGCGGTCAGTTCCTACGGGTCACATTGGTCCCGTGCAAGGTGTTCGTGACTCTTACAAGACCGTGTTGTGGTTGTTTTATGTTTTCACCCTTCGATGGCATGTTTTTATGCTTAAGTCTAATTTTATGCAAATTTACGTCATACACTCAAATCGGGAGCCTCGTGACAATGTGGTCGGCTCCTACGGGTCACATTGGTCCCGTGTGTGGTGTTCGTGGATCTTACAGGACCTTGTTGTGGTTGTTTTACATTTTCACCCTTCGATGGCATATTTTTATGCTTATGTCTAATTTTGTTTAAAATTACGTCGTACACTTAAATCGGGAGCCCCTTGTCTATGTCGTCGGTTCCTACTAGTCACATCGGTCCGTGCGAGGCGTACGTTACACTTATGGGACCGTTTTGTGATTGTTTTACGTTTTCACCCTTCGATGGCGTGTTGTTATGCTTAAGTCTAAAGTTTTTTCAAATTTACGTCGTATAGTAAATCCTGGAGCCCCGTGACTACGCGATCGGTTCCTACGAGTCACATTGATCATGTGCGAGGTGTTTGTGACTCTTACAGGACCGTTTTGTGTTTGTTTAACGTTTTCACCCTTCAATGGAATGTTTTTATGCTTAAGTCTAATTTTGTGTAAATTTACGTTGAACACTCAAATCGGGAGCCCCGTGAATATCCGGTCAGTTCCTACGAGTCACATTGGTCCCTTGTGAGGTGCTAGTGACTCTTACCGGACCATTTTGTGGCTGTTTTAAATTTTCACCCTTCTATGGCATATCTTTATGCTTAAGTCTAATTTTGAGTAAATTTAAGTCGTACCCTCAAACCTGGAGTCCCGTGACTACGCGGTCGATTCCAACGGGTCACATTGGTCCCATGCAAGGTGTTCGTGACTCTTACAGGACCGTTTTGTGTTTATTTTATGTTTTCACCCTTCGATGACATGTTTTTATGCTTAAGTCTAATTTTTTGCAAATTTAAGTCATAGAGTCAAACCGACAGTCCCGTGACTACACGGCCTATTCCTATGGGTAACATTGGTCCCGTGCAAGGTGTTCGTGACTCTTATAGGACCGTGTTGTGGGTTTTTTACGTTTTCACCCTTTGATGGCGTATTTTTATGCTCAAGTCTAATTCTGTGAAAATTTACGTTTGACACTGAAAACGGGAGACTCGTGACTATGTGGTCGGTTCCTATGGGTCACATTGGTCCCGTGCGAGGTGTTCGTGACTCTTACAGGTCCTTGTTGTGGTTGTTTTACATTTTCACCCTTCGATGGTATGTTTTTAATCTTATGTCTAATTTTGTTCAAAATTACGTCCTACACTTAAACCAGGAGCCCCGTGACTATGCGGCCGGTTCCTACGAGTCACATTGGTCCCGTGCGGGGTGTTCATGACTCTTACAAGACCGTTTTGTGTTTGTGTTATGTTTTCACCCTTCGATGGCATGTTTTTATTCTTAAGTCTATTTTTTTACAAATTTACGTCATACACTCAAACCGGGAGCCCCGTGACTACGCGGTCGGTTCCTACGGGTCACATTGGTCTCGTGCGAGGTGTTCTTTACTCTTATAGTACCGTTTTATGGATGTTTTACATTTTCACACTTCGATGGCATTTTTTTATGCTTAAGTCTAATTTTGTGCAAATTTACGTTGTACACTCCAACCGGGAGGCCCATGACTATGCGGTCGATTTCTACGGGTCACATTGGTCCCGTACGAGGTGTTCGTGACTATTACCGGACAGTTTTATATTTATTTTACATTTTCACCCTTCGATGGAATGTTGTTATGCTTAAGTCTAATTATTTGCAAATTTACATTGTACACTCAAACTGGGAGCCCCGTGTCTATGCGATCGGTTCCTTCGAGTCTCATCGGTCCCATGCGGGGCGTTCGTTACTCTTACGGGACCGTTTTGTGGATGTTTTACGCTTTCACCCTTCGATTGCATGTTGTTACACTCAAGTCTAATTTTGTTTTCAAATTTTGGCCGTACACTCATTCCGGGAACCCCGTGACTACGCGATTGGGTCCTACGAGTCACGTTAATCCCGTGCGAGGCATTTGTGACTCTTACGGGACTATTTTGTGTTTGTTTAACATTTCCCCCCTTCAATGGCATGTTTTTATGCTTAAGTATAATTTTTAATAAATTTTCATCGTACACTCAAATCGGGAGCCCCGTGACTACGCTGTGGGCTCCTACGAGTCGCATTGGTCTCGTGTGACTCTTATCGGACAGTATTGTGGTGGTTTTAAATTTTTACCCTTCGATGGCATATTTTTATGCTTAAGTCCAATTTTGAGTAAATGTACGTTGTACCCTCAAACTGGGAGCCCCGTGACTACGCGGTCGGTTCCAACTGGTCATATTGGTCCCGTGCAAGGTGTTCGTGACTTTTACAGTGGTTCCGTGCAAGGTGTTCATATTGGTGGTCATATTGGTGTTCGTGACTTTTAAGGTGGTCATATTGGTCCCTACGGGCCACATTGGTTCCTTGCGAGGTGTTCGTGACTCTTACCGAACCGTTTTGCGTTTATTTTACATTTTCACCCATCCATGGTATGTTGTTATGCCTAAGTCTAATTTTGTGCAAATTTACGTTGTACACTCAAATCAAGAGCCCCGTGTCTACGCGGTCTGTTCATATGAGTCACATCGATCTCGCGCGACACGTTCGTTGCTCTTATGGGACCATTTTGTGGATGTTTTACGTTTTCACCCTTCGATGGCGTGTCGTTATGCTTAAGTCTATTTTTTTGTTCAAATTTAAGTCGTATATTCAATCTGGGAGCCCCTGACTACGCAATCGGTTCCTACGAGTCACATTGATCCCGTGCGAGGCATTTGTGACTCTTACGGGAACGTTTGTGTTTGTTTAACGTTTTCACCCTTCAATGGCATATTTTTATGCTTAACTCTAATTTTGTGTAAATTTATGTCGTACACTCAAATCGAGCGCCTCGTGACTACGCGGTCGATTCCTACGAGTCACATTGGTCCCGTGTGAGGTGCTTGTGACTCTTACTGGTCCATTTTGCGGCTGTTTTAAATTTTCACCCTTCGATTGCATATTTTTATGCTTAAGTATAATTTTGAGTAAATTTATGTCGCACCCTCAAACCGGGAGCCCCGTGACAACGCGGTCGGATCCAGCGGGTCACATTGGTCCCGTCCGAGGTGTTTGTGACTCTTACAGGACCGTTTTGTGTTTGTTTTACATTTTCACCCTTCGATGACATGTATTTATGCTTAATTCTAATTTTTTGCAAATTTACATCGTAGAGTCAAACTGGGAGCTCCGTGACTACATGGTCAGTTCTTACGGGTAAAATTGGTCCCATGCAAGGTGTTCATGACTCTTACAGGACCATTTTGTGTTTGTTTTACATTTTCACCCTTCGATGACATATTTTTATGCTTAGGTCTATTTTTTTGCAAATTTATGTCGTAGAGTCAAACCCGGAGCCCCGTCACTACGCGGTCGGTTCCTACGGCTTACATTGGTCTCGTGCGAGGTGTTCTTTACTCTTATAGTACCGTTTTGTGGTTGTTTTACATTTTCACACTTCGATGGCATGTTTTTAGGCTTAAGCCTAATTTTGTGCAAATTTACATCGTACACTCCAACCGGGCAGTCGGTGCCTACGGGTCACAATGGTCCCATGCGAGGTGTTCGTGACTCTTACCAGACCGTTTTGTGGCTAATTTATGTTTTCACCCTTCGATGGCATATTTTTAGGCTTAAGCCTAATTTTGTACAAAATTACATCGTACCCTCAAACCGGGATCCCCGTGACTACGCGGTCGTTTCCAACCGTGTGAGGTGTTCATGTCTCTTACGGTATCATTTTGTAGTTGTTTTACATTTTCACCCTTCGATGACATCTTTTTATGCTTAAGTCGTACAGTCAAATCGGGAGGTCCGTGATTACGCGGTCAGTATCGACGGGTCACATTGGTCCCGTGCGAGGTGTTCGAGACTCTTACCTGACAATTTTCTGGTTGCTTTACGTTTTCACCCTTCGATGGCCTGTTTTTATGCCTAAGTCTATTTTTTTGTAAATTTATGTCATACACTCAAATCGGAAGCCCCGTGACTACGCGATCGGTTCCTACGTGTCACATCGGTTCCGTGTGAGGCGTTCGTGACTCTTATAGGACCGTTTTGTGGCTATTTTACATTTTCACCCTTCGATTGCATGTATTTATGCTTAAGTCTAATTTTGTTCAAAATTATGTCGTTCACTCAAACCGGGAGCCCCGTGACTACGCGATCGATTCCTACGGGTCACATTGGTCCCGTGGGAGGTGTTCGTGACTCTTACCGGAACGTTTTGTGTTTGTTTTGTGTTTTAACCCTTCGATGGCCTATTTTTATGCTTAAGTCTAATTTTGAACAAATTTACATCGTACACTCAAATCGGGAGCCCCGTGACTACGCGGTCATTTCCTACGAGTCACATTAGGCCCGTGCGAGGTGTTCGTGACTCTTACAGGACCGTGTTGTGGTTGTTTTATGTTTTCACCCTTCGATGGCAGGTTTTTATGCTTAAGTCTATTTTTTTTGCAAAATTACATCGTACACTCAAACCGGGAGCATCGTGAGCACGTGGTCGGTTCCTACGGGTCACATTGGACCCGTGCGAGGTTTTTGTGACTCTTACAGGACTGTTTTGTTTTTGTTTTACATTTTCACCCTTCGATGATATGTGTTTATGCTTAATTCAATTTTTTTGCAAAGTTATCTTGTAGGGTCAAACTAGGAGCCTCGTGACTACGCGATTAGTTCCTACGGGTCACATTGGTTCCGTGCAAGGTGTTCATGGCTCTTATAGGACCGTTTTGCGTTTGTTTGTCATTTTCACCCTTCGATGAAATCTTTTTATGCTTAAGTCTAATTTTTTGCTAAATTACGTCATACACTCAAATCGGGATCCCCGTGACTACGCGGTCGGTTCCTACGGGTCACATTAGTCCCGTGAAAGGTGTTCTTGACCCTTACACGACAGTGTTATGGTTGTTTTACATTTTCACCCTTCGAGGGCATGTTTTTATGCTTAAGTCTATTTTTTATAAAATTACGTCGTACACTCAGACCGGGAGCCTCGTGACTACGCGGTCAGTTCTTACGGGTCACGTTGGTTCCGTGCGAGATGTTCGTGACTCTTACATGGCCGTTTTCTGTTTGTTTTACATTTTCCACCTTCGATGGCATGTTTTTATGCTTAAGTCTAATTTTGTGCAAATTTACGTCGTATACCCAAATCGGGAGCCCCGTGACTACGCGGTCGGTTCCTACGGGTCACATTGGTCCCGTGCGAGGTTTTCATGATTCTTACAGGACCGTGTTGTGGTTTTTTATGTTTTCACCCTTCGACGGCATATTTTTATGCTTAAGCCTAATTTTTTCCAAATTTAAGTCATATACTCAAATCGGAATCCCCGTGACTACGCGGTCGGATCCTATGTGTCACATCGGTCCCGTGCGAGGCGTTCGTCACTCTTACATGACCGTTTTGTGTTTGTTTTACATTTTCACACTTCGATGACATGTGCTTATGCTTAATTGTAATTTTTTGCAAATTTATGTCGTAGAGTCAAACTGGGAACCCTGTTACTATGCAGTGAGTTCCTACGGGTCACATTGGTCCCGTGTAAGGTGTTTTTGACTCTTACAGGACCTTTTTGTGTTTATTTTACATTTTCACTCTTCGATGAAATGTTGTTATGCTTAAGTCTAATTTTTAGCAAATTTATGTCGTAGAGTCAAACCGGGAGCCCCATGACTATGCGGTCAGTTCCTACGGGTCACATTAGTCTCGTGCAAGGTGTTCGTCACTCTTACAGGATCGTGTTGTGGTTGTTTTATATTTTCACCATTCGATGGCATTTTTTATGCTTAAGTCTAATTTCGTGCAAATTTACATTGTACACTCAAACCAGGATCCCCGTGACTACGCGATCAGTTCCCATGGGTCACATTGGTCCCGTGCGAGGTGTTCGTGACTCTTACAGGACCGTGTTGTGGTTATTTTACATTTTCACCCTTCGTTGGCATATTTTTATGCTTATGTCTATTTTTTGTAAAATTACGTCGTACACTCAAATCGGGAGCCTCGTGACTACGCGGTCGATTCCTAAAAGTCACATTGGTCCTGTGTGAGGTCTTCGTGATTCTAAAGGACTGTTTTGTGTTTGTTTTATGTTTTCACCCTTTGATGGCCTGTTTTTAAGCATAAGTCTAATTTTGTGCAAATTTACGTCGTCTACCCAAACTAGGAGCCCCGTGATTATGTTGTCGGTTCCTACGGGTCACATTGGTCCCGTGCGAGGTTTTCTTGACTCTTACAGGACCGTGTTGTGGTTGTTTTAAGTTTTCACCTTTCGATGGCAAGTTTTGATGCTTAAGTCTAATTTTTTGCAAAATTACATCGTACATTCAAATCGGGAGCCTCGTGAGTACGCGGTCGGTTCCTACAGGTCACATTGGCCCCGTGCGAGGTGTTTGTGAATCTTACAGGACCTTTTTGTTTTTGTTTTACATTTTCACCCTCCAATGACATGTGTTTATGCTTAATTCTAATTTTTTGCAAAGTTATGTCGTAGAGTCAAATTGGGAGCCCCATGACTACGCGGTCAGATCCTACGGGTAACATTGGTCCCGTGCAAGGTGTTCGTGACTCTTACAGTACCATTTTGTGTTTGTTTTATGTTTTCACCCTTCGATGGCATGTTTTTATGCTTAAGTCTAATTTTTGGCAAAATTTCATCGTACACTCAAATCGGGAGCCCCGTGACTACGCTGTCAGTTCCTATGGGTCACATTTGTCCCGTGCAAGGTGTTCGTGACTTTACATGACCATGTTGTGGTTGTTTTTTGTTTTCACCCTTCGATGGCTAGTTTTTATACCTAATTCTAATTTTGTGCAGATTTAAGTCCTACACTCAAACCGGGAGCCCCGTGACAACGCGGTCGGTTCCTACGGGTCTCATTGGTCCCGTGCGAGGTGTTCGTGACTCTTACAGGACCATGTTGTGGTTGTTTTACGTTTTCACACTTCGATGGCATGTTTTTATGCTTAAGTCTAGTTTTTTTTAAAACTACGTCATACACTCAAATCGGGAGCCCCATGACTACGCGGTCGATTCTTATGGGTCACATTGGTCCCGTGCGAGGTGTTCATGAGTCTTACATGACCGTTTTTTGGTTGTTTTACTTTTTCACCCTTCGATGGCTTGCTTTTATTCTTAAGTCTATTTTTTTACAAAATTACGTCATACACTCAAATTTGGAGCCTCGTGACTATGAGGTCGGTTCCTACGGGTCACATTGGTCCCGTGCGAGGTGTTCGTGACTCTTACAAGATTGTTTTGTGTTCATTTTACGTTTTCACCCTTCGATGGCCTGTTTTTATGCTTAAGTCTAATTTTGTTCAAATTTTCGTAATACACTCCAACCGGGAGGCCCATGACTACGCTGTCGATTCCTCTATGTCACATTGGTCCCGTGCGAGGAGTTCGTGACTCTTACCGTACCGTTTTGTGCCAATTTTATGTTTTCCCACTTCGATGGCGTATTTTTATGCTTAAGCCTAATTTTGTACAAATTACGTCGTACCCTCAAACCGAGAGCCCCGTTAGTACACGGTCAGTTCCAACCGTGTGAGGTGTTCGTGTCTCTTACAGTGTTGTTTTGTGGTTGTTTTACGTTTTCACCCTTCGATGGCATGTTTTTATGCTTAAGTATGATTTTTTGCAAATTTATGTAATACAGTCAAACCGGGAGGTCTGTGATTACGCGGTCAGTTCCTATGGGTCACATTTGTCCCGTGCGAGGTGTTCGGGACTCTTACTAGACCGTTTTCTGGTTGGTTTACGTTTTCACCCTTCGACGGCATGTTTTTATGATTAAGTCTATTTTTTTGAAAATTTATGTTATACAGTCAAATCGGAAGCCCCGTGACTACGCGGTTGGTTCCTACGTTTCATAACGGTCCTGTGCGAGGCATTCGTGACTCTTACAGGACCGTTTTGTGGTTGTTTTAAGTTTTCACCCTTCGATGACATGTTTTTATTCTTAAGTCTATCTTTTTTAAAAATTATGTCGTACACTCAAACCGGGAGCCTCATGACTACGTAGTCTGTTCCTACGGGTCACATTGGTCCCGTGCAAGGTGTTCGTGACTCTTACAGGACCGTTTTGTGTTTATTTTATATTTTCACCCTTCGATAACATGTTTTTTTGCTTAAGTCTTATTTTTTGCAAATTGACGTCGTATAGTCAAATCGGGAGCCCCGTGACTATGCGATCAGTTCTTACGGGTTACATTAGTCCTGTGCGAGGTATTCGTGACTGTTACAGGAACGTGTTGCGGTTGTTTTACGTTTTCATCCTTCAATGGCAAGTTTTAGTCCTTAAGTCTAATTTTTTACAAAATTACATCGTACACTCAAATCGGGAGCCTCGTGAGTACGCGGTTAGTTTCTTCGGGTCACATTGGTCCCGTGCGAGGCGTTCGTGACTCTTACAGGACCGTTTTGTGCTTTTTTTAAGTTTTCACCATTCGATGGCATGTTTTTATTCTTATTCCTAATTTTTTTGTAAAATTAGGTCGTACACTCAAACCGGGAGCCTCGTGACTACGCAGTCGGTTCCTAACATTGGTCCTGTGCAAGATTTTCGTGACTCTTACAGGACCGTTTTGTGTTTATTTTACATTTTCACCCTTCGAAAACATGTTTTTTTTCTTAAGTTTTATTTTTTGCAAATTGACGTCGTAGAGTCAAACCGGGAGCCCCGTGACTATGCGGTCAGTTCCTACGGGTTACATTAGTCCCGTGCGAGGTATTCGTGACTCTTACAGGAACGTGTTGTAATTGTTTTACATTTTCACCCTTCAATTCTAAGTTTTAGTGCTTAAGTCTAATTTTTTACAAAATTACATCGTACACTTAAATCGGGAGCCTCGTGAGTACGCGGTCAGTTTCTTCGGGTCACATTGGTCCCGTGCGAAGTGTTTGTGACTCTTACAAAACCATTTTGTATTTTTTTTACATTTTCACCCTTCGATGACATGTGTTTATGTTTAATTCTATTTTTTTGCAAATTTATGCCGTAGAGTCACACTAAGAGCCCTGTGACAACGCGGTCAGTTCCTACGGGGCACATTGGTCCCTTACAAGGTGTTCGTGACTCTTACAGGACCATTTTTTGTTTTTTTCATGTATTCTCCCTTCGATGACATGTTTTTATGCTTAAGTCTTATTTTTCACAAATTTACGTCGTAGAGTTAAACCTGGAGCCCCGTGACTATGTGGTCAATTCTTACGGGTCACATTGGTCCCATGCAAGGTGTTCGTGACTCTTACAGGACCGTGTTGTGTTTGTTTTATATTTTCACCCTTCGATGGCATGTTTTTATGCTTAAGTCTAATTTATTGCAAATTTTCGTCGTATACCCAAATCGGGCACCCCGTGACTACACGATCGGTTCCTACGGGTCACATTGGTTCCGTGCGAGGTTTTCGTGACTCATACAGGACCATGTTGTGGATGTTTTACGTTTTCACCCATTTGATGGCATTTTTTATGCTTAAGTCTAATTTTTTGCAACATTACGTCGTACACTCAAATCGGGAGTCTCGTGAGTACGCGGTCAGTTCCTACGGGTCACATTGGTCCCGTGCGAGGCGTTCGTGACTCTTACAGGACTGTTTTGTTCTTTTTTTAAGTTTTCACCGTTCGATGGCTTGTTTTTATTCGTAAGCCTAATTTTTTTGTAAAATTATGTCGTACACTCAAACCGGGAGCCTCGTGACTACGCAGTCGGTTCCTACGGGTGACATTGGTCCCGTGCAAGATTTTCGTGACTCTTAGAGGACCGTTTTGTGTTTATTTTACATTTTCACCCTTCGATAACATGTTTTTTTGCTTAAGTCTTATTTTTCGCAAATTGACGTCGTAGAGTCAAACGGGGAGCCCCGTGACTATGCGGTCAGTTTATACGGGTTACATTAGTCCCGTGCGAGGTATTCGTGACTCTTACAGGAACGTGTTATGGTTGTTTTACGTTTTCACCCTTCAATGGCAAGTTTTAGTGCTTAAGTCTAATTGTTTACAAAATTACATCGTACACTCAAATCGGGAGCCTCGTGAGTACGCGGTCAGTTTCTTCGGGTCACATTGGTCCCGTGCGAGGTGTTTGTGACTCTTACAGGACCGTTTTGTGTTTGTTTTACATTTTCACCCTTTGATGACATGTGTTTATGTTTAATTCTATTTTTTTGCAAATTTATGCCGTAGAGTCAAACTAGGAGCCCTGTAACAACACGGTCAGTTCCTACGGGCACATTGGTCCCTTACAAGGTGTTCGTGACTCTTACAGGACCATTTTGTGTTTTTTTCATGTATTCGCCCTTCGATGACATATTTTTATGTTTAAGTCTAATTTTTCGCAAATTTACGTCGTAGAGTCAAACCTGGAGCCCCGTGACTATGTGGTCAGTTCTTACGGGTCACATTGGTCCCATGCAAGGTGTTCGTGACTCTTACAGGACCGTGTTGTGCTTTTTTTCCGTTTTCGCCCTTCGATGGCATGTTTTTATGCTTAATTTTAATTTTGTGCAAATTTACGTCGTACACTCAAACCGGGAGCCCCTTGACTATGCGGTCGGTTTCTACAGGTCACATTGGTCCCGTGCGAGGTGTTCGTGACTCTTATAGGACCGTGTTGTGTTTATTTTAAGTTTTCACCCTTAGATGGCATGTTTTTATTCTTAAGTCTAATTTTTTGTAAAATTATGTCGTACACTCAAATCGGGAGCCTCGTGACTACGCAGTCGGTTCCTACGGGTCACATTGGTCCCGTGCAAGGTGTTCGTGACTCTTACAGGACCATTTTGTGTTAGTTTTATGTTTTCACCCTTCGATAACATGATTTTATGCTTAAGTCTTATTTTTTGCAAATTTACATCGTAAAGTCAAACCGGGAGCCCCGTGGCTATGCAGTCAGTTCCTACGGGTCACATTGGTCCCGTGTAAGGTGTTCGTGACTCTTACAGGACCATGTTGTGGTTGTTTTACGTTTTCACCCTTCGATGGCATGTTTTTATGCTTAAGTCTAATTTTGTGCAAATTTACGTCGCACACTCAAGCCGAGAGCCACGTGACTACGCGGTCGGTTCCTACGGGTCACATTGGTCCCGTGCGAGGTGTTCGTGATTCTTACAGGACCATGTTGAGGTTGTTTTACCTTTTCACTCTTCGATGGCTTATTTTTATGCTTAAGTCTATTTTTTTACAAAATTACGTCGTTCACTCAAACCGGGAGCCTCGTGGCTATGGGGTCGGTTCCTATAGGTCACATTGGTCCTGTGCGAGGTGTTCATGACTCTTACAGGACCATTTTGTGTTTGTTTTACATTTTCACCTTTCGATGGCATGTTTTTATGCTTAAGTCTAATTTTGTGTAAATTTAGGTCGTATACCCAAATCGGATGCCCCGTGACTACAGGATTAGTTCCTACGGGTCACATTGGTCCCGTGCGAGGTTTTCGTGACTCATACAGGACCATGTTGTGGATGTTTTACGTTTTCACCCTTCGATGGCAAGTTTTTATTCATAAGTGTAGTTTTTTGTAAAATTACGTCGTACACTCAAACCGGGAGTCTCGTGAGTACGCGGTCGGTTCCTATGGGTGACTTTGGTCCCGTGCGAGGTGTTTGTGACTCTTACGGGACCGTTTTGAATTTGTTTTACATTTTCACCCTTCGATGACATGTGTTTATGATTAATTCTAATTTTTTGCAAAGTTATGTCGTACAGTCAAACTGGGAGCCCCATGATTACGCGATTAGTTCCTATGGGTCACATTGGTCCCGTGCAAGGTGTTCGTGACTCTTACATGATTCTTTTGTGTTTGTTTTACGTTTTCACCCTTTGATGACATGTTTTTATGCTTAAGTCTATTTTTTTGTAAAATTACGTCGTACACTCAAATCGGGAGCCTGTTGACTACGCGATCAGTTCCTACGGGTCACATTGGTCCCGTGCAAGATGTTCGTGACTCGTTAAGGACCGTGTTGTGGTTGTTTTATGTTTTCACCCTTCGATGGCATATTTTTATTCTTAAGTCTAATTTTATGAAAATTTACGTCGTACACAAAAATTGTGAGCCCGTGATTACGTGGACGGTTCCTACGGGTCACATTGGTCTCGTGTGAGGTGTTCGTGACTCTTATAGGACCGTGTTGTGGTTGTTTTATGTTTTTAACCCTTCGATGGCATGTTTTTTTTCTTATGTCTTTTTTTTTTGCAAAATTACGGCATACACTCAAACCGGGAGCCCCGTGACTACGTTGTCGGTTCCTATGGGTCACATTGGTCCCGTGCAAGGTGTTTATGAGTCTAACATGACCGTTTTGTGTTTGTTTTACGTTTTCACCCCTCGATTTCTTGTTTTTATGCTTAAGTCTAATTTTTTGCAAATTTACATCGTATACTCAAACTGGGAGCCCCGTGACTACGCGGTTGGTTCCTATGGCTTACATTGGTCTCGTGCGAGGTGTTCTTTACACTTACAGTACTGTTTTGGGGCAGTTTTTCATTTTCACACTTCGATGGCATATTTTTATGCTTAAGTCTAATTTTGTGCAAATTTATGCCGTACACTCAAATCAGGATCCCCGTGACTATGTTATCGGTTCCTACTGGTCATATTGGTCCCGTGTGAGGTGTTCGTGACTCTTACAGGACCGTGTTGTGGTTATTTTAGGTTTTCACCCTTCGATGGCATATTTTTATGCTTAAGTATAATTTTTTGCAAAATTACGTCCTACACTCAAATCGGGAGCCTAATGACTACGCGGTCGGTTCCTACGGGTCACATTGGTCTCGTGCGAGGTCTTCATGACTCTTACAGGACCGTTTTATGTTTGTTTTACATTTTCACCCTTTGATGGCATGTTTTTATGCTTAAGTCTAATTTTGTTCAAATTTACGTCGTATACCCAAATCGGGAGTCCCGTGACTACGCGATCGGTTCCTACGAGTCACATTGGTCCCGTGCGACAGGACCTTGTTGTGGTTGTTTTTAGTTTTCACCCTTCTATGGAAAGCTTTTATGCTTAAGTCTAATTTTTTACAAAATTACGTCGTACACTCAAATCATGGGCCTCATGAGTACGCAGTCGGTTCCTACGGGTCACATTTGTCTCGTGCGAGGTGTTCTTTACTCTTACAGTACCGTTTTATGTTTGTTTTACGTTTTCACCCTTCGATGACATGTTTTTACGCTTAAGTCTAATTTTTTGCAAAATTACGTCGTACACTCAAATCGGGAGCCTCGTGAGTACGCGGTCAGCTTTTACGGGTCACATTGGTCTCGTGCGAGGTGTTTGTGACTCTTACAGGACCGTTATGTGTTTGTTTTACATTTTCACCCTTCGATGACATGTGTTTTTACTTAATTCTATTTTTTTGAAAATTTATCTCGTAGAGTCAAACTGGGAGCCCCGTGATTACGTGATTGGTTCCTATAGGTCACATTGGTCCCGTGCAAGGTGTTCGTGACTCTTATAGGATTGTTTTGTGTTTGATTTACATTTTCACCCTCGATGATATGCTTTTATGCTTAAGTCTAATTTTTTACAAAATTACGTCGTACACTCAAATCGAGATCCCCTTGACTACGCGGTCAGTTCCTACGGGTCCCATTGGTCCCGTGCAAGGTGTTCATGACTCTTAAAGGACCGTGTTGTGGTTGTTTTACGTTTTCACCCTTCGATGGCATGTTTTTATGCTTAAGTCTAATTTTGTGCAAATTTACGTCGTACACTCAAACTAGGAGCCCCGTGACTACGCGTCCGGTTCCTACGGGTCACATTAGTCCCGTGCGAGGTATTCGTGACTTTTACTGGACAGTGTTGTGGTTGTTTTATGTTTTCACCCTTCGATGACAAGTTTAAATGCTTAAGTCTAATTTTTTGCAAAATTACATCGTATACTCAAACCGAGAGCCTCGTGAGTACCTGATCGGTTTTTACGGGTCACATTGGTCCCGTGCGAGGTGTTTGTGACTCTTACAGGACCATTTTATATTTGTTTTAGATTTTCACCCTTCGATGACATGTGTTTTTGCTTAATTCTATTTTTTGGAAAATTTATGTCGTAGATTCAAACTGGGAGCCCCGTGATTACGAGATTAGTTCCTATGGGTCACATTGGTCCCGTTCAAGGTGTTCATGACTCTTACAGGATTGTTTTGTGTTTGTTTTATGTTTCACCCTTCGATCACAAGTTTTTATGCTTAAGTCTAATTTTTTGGAAATTTACGTCGTGGAGTCAAACCGGGAGCCCCATGACTATGAGGTGTTTCCTATGGGTCACATCGGTCCCGTGCAAGGTGTTCGTGACTCTTACAGGATCGTGTTGTGGTTGTTTTACGTTTTCACCCTTCGATGGCATATTTTTATGCTTAAGTCTAATTTTGTGCAAATTTACGTCGTACACTCAAATCGGGAGCCTCATGACTACGATGTCGGTTTCTACAGGTCACATTGGTCCCATGCGAGGTGTTAGTGACTCTTACAGGACCGTGTTGTGGTTGTTTTAAGTTTTTTCCCTTCGATGGCATATTTTTATGCTTAAGTCTAATTTTTTTGCAAAATTACGTCGTACACTCAAAACGGGAGCCTCGTGACTACGTGGTCGGTTCGTACGGGTCACATTGGTCCCGTGCAAGGTATTCGTGACTCTTACAGGACCGTTTTAATGTTGTTTTACGTTTTCACCCTTCGATGACATGTGTTTATGCTTAATTCTAATTTTTTGCAAAGTTATGTCATAGAGTCAAACTGGGATCCCCGTGATTACGTGATTAGTTCCAATGGGTCACATTGGTCCCGTGCAAGGTGTTCGTGACTCTTACAGGATTGTTTTGTGTTTGATTTACGTTTTCACCCTCGATGATATGTTTTTATGCTTAAGTCTAATTTTTTACAAAATTACATCGTACACTCAAATCGGGAGCCCCTTGACTACGCGGTCAGTTCCTATGGGTCACATTGGTCCCGTGCAAGGTGTTCATGACTATTAAAGGACCGTGTCGTGGTTATTTTACGTTTTCACCCTTCGATGGCATGTTTTTATGCTTAAGTCTAATTTTGTGCAAATTTCAGTCATACACTCAAACTGGGAGCCCCGTGACAACGCGGCCGGTTCTTACGGGTCACATTGGTCCCGTGCGAGCTATTCGTGACTCTTACAGGACCGTGCTGTGGTTGTTTTATGTTTTCAC
The DNA here is from genome assembly GCA_949130495.1 of Sambucus nigra. NCBI lineage: Eukaryota > Viridiplantae > Streptophyta > Magnoliopsida > Dipsacales > Adoxaceae > Sambucus > Sambucus nigra. The sequence goes on along the minus strand of OX422208.1, from coordinate 356,219,232 downwards.
CCTTCGATGGCATGTTTTAATGCTTAAGTCTATTTTTTTGCAAAATTACATCGTATACTCAAACTGGGAGCCTCGTGAGTACCCGGTCGGTTTTTACGGGTCACATTGGTCCCGTGCGAGGTGTTTGTGACTCTTACAGGACCGTTTTATGTTTGTTTTACATTTTCACCCTTCGATGACATGTGTTTTTGCTTAATTCTATTTTTTGGAAAATTTATGTCGCGGACTCAAACTGGGAGCCCCGTGATTACATTATTAGTTCCTATGGGTCACATTGGTCCCGTGCAAGGTGCTCGTGACTCTTAGAGGATTTTTTTGTGTTTGTTTTAAGTTTTCACCCTTTTATGACATGTTTTTATGCTTAAATCTAATTTTGTGCAAATTTAGGTCGTACACTCAAATCAGGAGCCTCATGACTACGCGGTCGGTTTCTACAGGTCACATTGGTCCCGTGCGAGGTGTTCGTGACTCTTACAGGACCGTGTTGTGGTTGTTTTAAGTTTTTGCCCTTCGATGGCATGTTTTTATGCTTAAGTCTAATTTTTTGCAAAATTATGTCGTACACTTAAAACGGGAGCCTCGTGACTACGCAGTCGGTTCCTACGGGTCACATTGGTCACGTGCAAGGTATTCGTGACTCTTACAGGACCGTTTTATGGTTATTTTACTTTTTCACCCTTCGATGACATGTGTTTATGCTTAATTCAAATTTTTTGCAAAGTTATGTCATAGAGTCAAATTGGGATCCCCGTGATTCGTGATTAGTTCCAATGGGTCACATTGGTCCCGTGAAAAGTGTTCGTTACTCTTACAGGATTGTTTTGTGTTCGTTTTACATTTTCTCCCTTCGATGACATGTTTTTATGCTTAAGTCTAATTTTTTGCAAAATTAAGTTATACACTCAAATTGGGAGCCCCTTGACTACGCGGTCAGTTCCTACGGGTCACATTGGTCCTGTGCAAGGTGTTCGTGACTCTTGCAGCACCGTGTTGTGGTTGTTTTACGTTTTCACCCTTCGATGACATGTTTTTATGCTTAATTCTAATTTTGTGCAAATTTACGTCGTACACTCAAACTGGGAGCCCCGTGACTACGCGGCCAGTTCTTACGGGTCACATTGGTCCCGTGCGAGGTGTTCGTGACTCTTAAAGGACCGTGTTGTGTTTATTTTATGTTTTAAACCTTCGATTGCTTTTTTTTTTGCTCAAGTCTTTTTTTACAAACTTACAACGTACACTCAAACCGGGTGCCCTATTACAACGCTGTCAGTTCCTATTGGTCACATTGGTCCCGTGCGAGGTGTTTATGAGGCTTACACGACCATTTTGTGTTTGTTTTACATTTTCATCCTTCGATGGCTTGTTTTATGCTTAAGTCTAATTTTTTGCAAATTTACGTCGTACACTCAAACTGAGATTCCCGTGACTACGCGGTTGGTTCCTATGGCTTACATTGGTCTCGTGCGAGGTGTTCTTTACTCTTACAGTACTGTTTTGTGGCTGTTTTTCATTTTCACACTTTGATGGCATGTTTTTAAGCTTAAGTCTAATTTTGTGCAAATTTACATCATACACTCCAACCGGGAGGCCCTTGACAACGTTGTCGGTTCCTACAGGAAACATCCATGCCAGGTGTTCGTGACTCTTATAGGATCGTTTTGTGTCTGTATTACGTTTTCACGCTTCGATGGCATGTTTTCATGCTTAAGTCCAATTTTGTGCAAATTTACGTCGTATACCCAAATCGGGATCCCTTGACTACGCGGTCGGTTCTTACGGGTCACATTGGTCTCGTGCGAGGTTTTAGTGACTCTTACAGGACCGTGTTGTGGTTCTTTTATGTTTTCACCCTTCGATGGTATGTTTTTATGCTTAAGTCTAATTTTGTGCAAATTTACATCATGCACTCCAACCAGGAGGCCCATGACTACGCTGTCGGTTCCTACGGGTCACATTAGTCCCGTGCAAGGTGTTCGTCACTCTTATAGGACCGTGTTGTGGATGTTTTGCATTTTCACCCTTCGATGGCATGTTTTTATGCTTAAGTCTAATTTTATGCAAATTTACGTCGTACACTCAAATTGGGATCCCCATGAGTACGCGGTCGCTTCCTACGGGTCATATTGGTCCCGTGCGAGGTGTTCGTGACTCTTACAGGACAGTGTTGTGGTTATTTTATGTTTTCACCCTTTGATGGCATATTTTTATGCTTAAGTCTAATTTTTTGCAAAATTACGTCGTACACTCAAACCGGGAGCTAGTGACTACGCAGGCGGTTTCTACGGGTCACATTGGTCCCGTGCGAGGTCTTCGTGACTCTTACTAGACAGTTTTGTGTTTGTTTTACGTTTTTACCCTTCGATGGCATGTTTTTATGCTTAAGTCTAATTTTTTGCAAATTTACGGCGTACACCCAAACTGGGAGCCGCGTGACTACGCTGTCAGTTCCTACGGGTCACATTGGTCCCGTGCGAGGTTTTCGTGACTCTTCCAGGACCGTGGTATTGTTGTTTTACATTTTCATCCTTCGATCGCAAGTTTTTATGCTTAAGTCTATTTTTTTGCAAAATTACGTCGTACGCTCAAATCGGGAGCCTCGTGAGTACGCAGTCGGTTCCTACGGGTCACATTGGTCTCGTGCGAGGTGGTTATGTCTCTTACAGGACCATTTTGTTTTACATTTTCACCCTTCGATGACAAGTGTTTATGCTTAATTCTAATTTTTTGCAAAGTTATGTCTTAGAGTCAAACAGGGATCCCCATGACTACGCGGTCAGTTCCTACAGGTCACATTGGTCCCGTGATAGGTGTTCGTGACTCTTACATGACCGTTTTGTGTTTGTTTTACGTTTTCACCCTTCGATGACTTGTTTTATGCTTAAGTCTAATTTTTTTCAAAATTACGTCGTACACTCAAAAAGTGAGCCCCGTGACTACGCTGTCAAATTCTACAGGTCACATTGGTCTCGTTCAAGATGTTCGTTACTCTTACAGGGCCGTGTTGTGGTTGTTTTATATTTTCACCCTTCGATGGAATGTTTTTATGCTTATGTCTAATTTTGTGCAAATTTACGTCATACACTCAAACCGGGAGCCCCATGACTACGCGGTCGGTTCCTATGGGTCACATTGGTCCCGTGTGAGGTGTTCGTGACTCCTATAGGACCATGTTGTGGTGGTTTTACATTTTCACCCTTAGATAGCATGTTTTTATTCTTAAGTCTAATTTTTTGTAAAATTACGTCGTACACTCAAATCGGAAGCCCCGTGACTATGCGGTCAGTTCTTGCGGGTCACATTGTTCACGTGCGAGGTGTTCATGAGTCTTACATGACCGTTTTGGGTTTGTTTTACGTTTTCGCCCTTCGATGGCTTGTTTTTATGCTTAAGTCTAATATTTTTATAAATTTACGTCGTACACTCAAACTGGGAGCACCGTGACTACGCGGTCGGTTCCTACGGCTTATAGTGGTCTTGTGCGAGGTGTTCTTTACTCTCACAGTACCGTTTTGTGGCTGTTTTACATTTTCACACTTCGATGGCATGTTTTTATGCTTAAGTCTAATTTTTTACAAATTTACATCATACACTCCAACCGGGAGGCCCATGACAATGCTGTCGGTTCCTACGGGTCACATCCATGCGAAGTGGTCGTGACTCTTACAGGACCGTTTTGTGTTTGTTTTATGTTTTCACCCTTTGATATCATGTTTTTATGATTAAGTCCAATTTTGTGCAAATTTACGTCGTATACAAAAATCGGGAACCACGTGACTATGCGGTCGGTCCCTACGGGTCATATTGGTCCCGTGCAAGGTTTTTCGTGACTCTTACAGGACCGTGTTGTGGTTTTTTTATGTTTTCACCCTTGGATACCATATTTTTATGCTTAAGTCTAATTTTTCGAAAATTTACATCATACACTTCAACCGGGAGGCCCATGACTACCCTGTCGGTTCCTATGGGTCACATTGGTCCCGTGTAGGGTGTTCGTCACTCTTACAGGATCGTGTTGTGGTTGTTTTTCATTTTCACCCTTCGATGGCAAGTTTTTATGCTTAAGTCTAATTTTGTGCAAATTTATGTCATGCACTCAAACCGGGATCCCCGTGACTATGCGGTCTGTTCCTACGGGTCATATTGGTCCCGTGCGAGGTGTTCGTGACTCTTACAGGACCGTGTTGTGGTTATTTTATGTTTTCACCCTTCGATGGCATATTTTTATGCTTAAGTCTAATTTTCTGCAAAATTACGTCGTACACTCAAACTGGGAGCCTAGTGACTACGCAGTCGATTTCTACGGGTCACTTTGGTCCCGTGCGAGGTATTCATGACTCTTACAGGACCGTTTGTGTTTGTTTTACATTTTCTCCCTTCGATGGCATGTTTTTATGCTTAAGACTATTTTTTTTTTAAATTACATCGTACACTCAAATCGGGAGCCTCGTGAGTACGCAGTCGGATCCTACGTGTCACATTGATCCCGTGCGAGGTGTTTGTGACTCTTACAGGACCGTTTTGTTTTTGTTTTACATTTTCACCCTTTGATGACATGTGTTTATGCTTAATTCTAATTTTTTGCAAAGTTATTTCATAGAGTCCAATTGGGAGCCCCGTGACTACGCGGTCAGGTCCTACAGGTCACATTGGTCCCGTTCAAGGTGTTCGTGACTCTTACAGGACAGTGTTGTGGTTATTTTACGTTTTCACCCTACGATGACATGTTTATATGCTTAAGTCTAATTTTTTGAAAAATTACGTCGTACACTCAAACCGGGAGCCCCGTGACTACGCTGTCAGTTTCTACGGGTCACATTGGTCCCGTACAAGGTGTTTGTGACTCTTACAGGGCCATGTTGTGGTTTTTTTACATTTTCACCCTTCGATGGCATGTTTTTATGCTTAAGTCTAATTTTGTGCAAATTTACGTCGTACACTCAAACCGGGAGCCCCATGACTACGTGGTCGGTTCCTACGGGTCACATTGGTCCCGTGCGAGGTGTTCGTGACTCTTACAGGACCATGTTGTGGTTGTTTTATGTTTTCACCCTTCGATGGCATATTTTTATGCTTAAGTCTATTTTTTTGCAAAATTACGTCGTACACTCAAATCGGGAGCCTCGTGACTATGCGGTCAGTTTCTACGGGTCACATTGGTCCCGTGCGAGGTCTTCATGACTCTTACATGTTTATATGCTTAAGAGTCACGAACACCTCGCACGGGAGCCCTGTAACTGACCGCATAGTCACGAGGCTTACGGGTCTATTTTTTTGTATCCTTAAGTCTATTTTTTTGTAAAATTACGTCGTACACTCGAACCGGGAGCCCTGTGAGTACGTGGTCAGTTCTTATGGGTCACATTGGTCACGTGCGAGGTGTTCATGAGTCTTACATGACGGTTTTGGGTTTGCCTTTGATGGCTTGTTTTAATGCTTAAGTCTATTTTTTTATCAATTTACGTCGTACACTCAAACTGGGAGCCCCGTGACTACGCGATCGGTTCCTACGGCTTATAGTGGTCTAGTGCGAGGTGTTCTTTACTCTTACAATACCGTTTTGTGACTGTTTTCCATTTTTACTCTTCGATGGCATGTTTTTATGCTTAAGTTTAATTTTGTGGAAATTTACATAGTACACTCCAACCGGGACTTATGTGTCACATTGGTCCCATGCGAGGTGTTCGTGACTCTTACCGGAACGTTTTGCGACTATTTTATGTTTTCACCATTCGATGGCGTACATTTATGCTTAATCCTAATTTTGTACAAATTTTCTTCGTGCCCTCAAATCGGGAGCCCCGTGACTACGCGGTCGGTTCCAACCGTGTGAGGTGTTCATGTCTCTTACAGTATTGTTTTGTGGTTGTTTTACATTTTCACCCTTCGATGGCATGTTTTTACGCTTAAGTCTGATTTTCTGCAAATTTACGTCCTACAGTCAAACCGGGAGGTCTGTGATTACCCGTTCAGTTCCTATGGGTGACATTGGTCCCGTGCGAGGTGTTCGTGACTCTTACCCAACCATTTTCTGGTTGTTTTACGTTTTCACCCTTCAACGTCATATTTTCATGATTAAGTTTATTTTTTTGCAAATTTTTGCCATACACTCAAATCGAAAGCCCCGGGACTATGCGATCGGTTCCTACGTGTCACATCGGTCCCATGCGAGGCGTTCGTGACTCTTACAGGACCGTTTTGTGGCTATTTTACCATTTCACCCCTTCAATGACATGTTTTTATGCTTATGTCTAATTTTGTTCAAAATTACGTCGTACACTTAAATCGGAGGCCCCGTGACACCGCGGTCGGTTCCTACGGTCACCTTAGTCCCGTGGGAGGTGTTCGTGACTCTTACAGAACCGTTTTGTATTTGTTTTACGTTTTAACCCTTCGATGGCATTATTTTATGCTTAAGTCAAATTTTGTGCATATTTACGTCGTACACTCAAATCGGGAGCCCCCTGACTATGCGGTCGGTTCCTATGGGTCACATTAGTCTCGTGTGAGATGTTCGTGAATCTTACAGGACCGTGTTGTGGTTGTTTTACATTTTCACCCTTCAATGGCAAGTTTTTATGCTTAAGTCTAATTTTTTGCAAAATTACATCGTACACTCAAACCGGGAGCCTCGTGAGTTCACGATTAGTTCCTACGGGGGACATTGGTCTCGTGCGAGGTGTTTGTGACTCTTACAGGATTGTTTTGTGTTTATTTTACATTTTCACCCTTCGATGACATGTGTTTATGCTTAATTCTATTTTTTTGCAAATTTATGTCGTAGAGTCAAACTGGGAGCCCCGTGACTACACGATCAGTTCCTATGGGTCACATTCGTCCCGTGCAAGGTGTTCGTGACTCTTAGAGGACCGATTTATGTTTGTTTTATATTTTCACCCTTTGATGACATGTTTTGATGTTTAAGTCTATTTTTTTACAAATTTACGTCATCGAGTCAAACCGGGAGCCCCGTGACTACGCGATCAGTTCCTACGAGTAACATTGGCCCCATGCAAGGTGTTCGTGACTCTTACAGGACCGTGTTGTGGTTGTTTTACGTTTTCACCCTTCGATGCTATGTTTTTATGCTTAAGTCTAATTTTGTGCAAATTTACGTCGTACACTCAAACCGGGATCCCCCGTGACTACGCGAACGGTTCCTACAGGTCACATTGGTCCCGTGCGAGGTGCTCGTGACTCTTATAGAACTGTGTTGTGGTTGTTTTATGTTTTCGCCCCTCGATGGCATGTTTTTATGCTTAAGTCTAATTTTTTGCAAAATTACATCGTACACTCAAATCGGGAACCCCGTGACTACGCAATCGGTTCCTATGGGTCACATTGGTCCCGTGCAGGGTGTTCATGACTCTTATAGGACCATTTTGTGTTTGTTTTATGTTTTCACGCTTCGATAAAATGTTTTTATGCTTAAGTCTTATTTTCTACAAATTTACGTCGAAGAGTCAAATCGGGAGTCCCGTGACTATGCTGTCAGTTCCTACGGGTCACATTGGACTCGTGCATGGTGTTCGTGACTCTTACAGGACCATATTGTGGTTGTTTTACATTTTCACCCTTCGATGGCATGTTTTTATGCTTAAGTATAATTTGATGCAAATTTACGTCGTACACTCAAACCGGGATCCTCGTGACTATGCGGTCGATTCCTATGTGTCACGTTGGTCCCGTGCGAGGTGTTCGTGACTCTTACAGGACCGTGTTGTTGTTGTTTAACTTTTTCACCTCTCGATGGCATATTTTTATGCTTAAGTCTATTTTTTTGCAAAATTACGTCGTACACTCAAATCAGGAGCCGCGTGACTATGCGGTCGGTTTCTATGGGTCACATTGGTCCCGTGCGAGGTCTTCATGACTCTTACATGACCGTTTTGTGTTTGTTTTACGTTTTCACCCTTCGATAGCATGTTTTTATGCTTAAGTCTAATTTTGTGCAAATTTACGTCGTATACCCAAACTGGGAGCCCCGTGACTACGCGGTCGGTTCTTACGGGTCACATTGGTCCCGTGCGAGGTTTTCATGACTCTTACAGGACCGTTTTGTGTTTGTTTTAAATTTTCGCCCTTAGATGGCATGTTTTTATGCCTAAGTCTAATTTTGTGCAAATTTACGTCGTATACCCAAACTGGGAGCCCCGTGACTACGCGATCGGTTCCTACGAGTCACATTGGTCGCGTTCGAGGTTTTCGTGACTCATATAGGACCGTGTTGTGGTTGTTTTACTTTTTCACCCTTCGATGGAAAGTTTTTACCCATAAGTCTAATTTTTTTTTAAAATTACATTGTACACTCAAACCGGGAGCCTCGTGAGTACGCAGTCGTCTCCTACGTGTCACATTGATCCAGTGCGAGGTGTTTGTGACTCTTACAGGACCGTTTTGTTTTTGTTTTACATTTTCACCCTTCGATGACATGTGTTTATGCTTAATTCTAATTTTTTGCAAAGTTATGTCATAGAGTCCAACTGGGAGCTCCGTGACTACACGGTCAGGTCTTACGGGTCACATTGGTCCCGTTCAAGGTGTTCGTGACTCTTACAGGATTGTTTTGTGTTTATTTTATGTTTTCACCATTCGATGACAAGTTTATATGCTTAAGTCTAATTTTTTGAAAAAAAACGTCGTACACTCAAACCGGGAGCCCCGTGACTACGCTGTCAGTTTCTACGGGTCACATTGATCTCCTACAAGGTGTTTGTGACTGTTACTGGGCCGTGTTGTGGTTGTTTTACATTTTCGCCCTTCGATGGCAAGTTTTTATGCTTAAGTCTAATTTTGTGCAAATTTACATCGTACACTCAAACCGGGAGCCCCATGACTACGTGGTCGGTTCCTACAGGTCACATTGGTCCCGTGCGAGGTGTTCGTGACTCTTATAGGACCATGTTGTGGTTGTTTTATGTTTTCACCCTTCGATGGCATATTTTTATGCTTAAGTCTATTTTTTTGCAAAATTACGTCGTACACTCAAATCGGGAGCCTCGTGACTATGCGGTCAGTTTCTACGGGTCACATTGGTCCCGTGCGAGGTCTTCATGACTCTTACATGACCGTTTTTTGTTTGTTTTACATTTTCACCCTTCTATGGCATGTTTTTATGCCTAAGTCTAATTTTGTGCAAATTTACGTCGTATACCCAAATTGGGAGCCCCGTGACGACGCGGTCGGTTCCTACGGGTCACATTGGTCCCGTGCGAGGTTTTCATGACTCTTACAGGACCGTTTTGTGTTTGTTTTACATTTTCGCCCTTCGATGGCATGTTTTTATGCCTAAGTCTAATTTTGTTCAAATTTACGTCGTATACCCAAACTGGGAGCCCCGTGACTTCGCGATCGGTTGCTACGGGTCACATTGGTCCCGTTCGAGGTTTTCGTGACTCTTATAGGACCGTGTTGTGGTTGTTTTACGTTTTCACCCTTCGATGGCAAGTTTTTATGCTTAAGTCTATTTTTTTTAAAAATTACATCGTACACGCAAACCAAGAGCCTCGTGAGTACGCAGTCGGTTCCTACGTGTCACATTGATCCCGTGCGAGGTGTTTGTGACTCTTACAGGACAGTTTTGTTTTTGTTTTTACATTTTCACCCTTCGATGACATGTGTTTATGCTTAATTCTAATTTTTTGCAAAGTTATGCAATAGAGTCCAACTGGGAGCTCCGTGACTACGCGGTCAGGTCTTACGGGTCACATTGGTTCCGTTCAAGGTGTTCGTGACTCTTACAGGATTATTTTGTGTATATTTTACGTTTTCACCCTTCGATGACATGTTTATATGCTTAAGTGTAATTTTTTGAAAAATTACGTCGTACACTCAAACCGGGAGCCCCGTGACTACGCTGTCAGTTTCTACGAGTCACATTGGTCCCGAACAAGGGGTTTGTGACTCTTACAGGTCCGTGTTGTGGTTGTTTTACATTTTCGCCCTTCGATGGAATGTCTTTACGCTTAAGTCTAATTTTGTGCAAATTTACGTCGTACACTCAAACCGGGAGCCCCATGACTACGTGGTCGGTTCCTACAGGTCACATTGGTCCCGTGCGAGGTGTTCGTGACTCTTACAGGACCATGTTGTGGTTGTTTTATGTTTTCACCCTTCGATGGCATGTTTTTATGCTTTAGTCTATTTTTTTGTAAAATTACGTCGTACACTCGAACCGGGAGCCCCGTAACTACGGGGTCAGTTCTTACGGGTCACATTGGTCACGTGCGAGCTGCTCATGAGTCTTACATGACCATTTTGGGTTTGTCTTTGATGGCTTGTTTTAATGCTTAAGTCTATTTTTTTATCAATTTACGTCGTACACTCAAACTGGGAGCCCCGTGACTACGCGATCGGTTCCTACGGCTTATAGTGGTCTCGTGCGAGGTGTTCTTTACTCTTACAATTCCATTTTCTGACGGTTTTACATTTTCACTCGTCGATGGCATGTTTTTATGCTTAAGTCTAATTTTGTGGAAATTTACATAGTACACTCCAACTGGGACTTATGTGTCACATTGGTCCCATGCGAGGTGTTCGTGACTCTTACCGGACCGTTTTGTGACTATTTTACGTTTTCACCATTCGATGGCCTATATTTATGCTTAATCCTAATTTTGTACAAATTTTTGCCGTGCCCTCAAATCGGGAGCCCCGTGACTACGCGGTCGGTTCCAACCATGTGAAGTGTTCGTGCCTCTTACATTATTGTTTTGTGGTTGTTTTACATTTTCACTCTTTGATGGCGTGTTTTTATGCTTAAGTCTGATTTACTACAAATTTACGTCCTACAGTCAAATCGGGAGGTCTATGATTACGCGTTCAGTTCCTATGGGTCACATTGGTCCCGTGCGAGGTGTTCGTGACTCTTACCCGACCATTTTCTGGTTGTTTTACGTTTTCACCCTTCAACGGCATGTTTTCATGATTAAGTTTATTTTTTTGCAAATTTATGTCATACACTCAAATCGAAAGCCCCGGGACTATGCGGTCGGTTCCTACGTGTCACATCGGTCCCGTGCGAGGCGTTCATGACTCTTATAGGACCGTTTTGTGGCTATTTTACCATTTCACCCTTCAATGACATGTTTTTATGCTTAAGTCTAATTTTGTTCAAAATCACGTTGTACACTTAAATCGGGGGCCCCGTGACTCCGCGGTCGGTTCCTACGGGTCACATTAGTCCCGTGGGAGGTGTCCGTGACTCTTACAGAACCGTTTTGTGTTTGTTTTATATTTTAACCCTTCGATGGCAATATTTTTTGCTTAAGTCAAATTTTGTGCAAATTTACGTCGTACACTCAAATCGGGAGCCCCGTGATTACGCAATCGGTTCCTACGGGTCACATTATTCCCGTGCGAGGTGTTCATGAATCTTACAGGACCGTGTTGTGGTTGTTTTACTTTTTCACCTTTTGATGGCAAGTTTTTATGCTTAAGTCTAATTTTTTGCAAAATTACATCGTATACTCAAACCGAGAGCCTCGTGAGTTCACGATCAGTTCCTACGGGTCACATTGGTCTCGTGCGAGGTGTTTGTGACTTACAGGACTGTTTTGTGTTTGTTTTACATTTTCACCCTTCGATGACATGTGTTTATGCTTAATTCTATTTTTTTGCAAATTTATGTCATAAAGTCAAACTGGGAGCCTCGTGACTACATGGTCAGTTCCTATGGGTCACATTCATCCCGTGCAAGGTGTTCGTGACTCTTACAGGACCGTTTTATGTTTATTTTATGTTTTCACCCTTTGATGACATGTTTTGATGCTTAAGTCTATTTTTTTGTAAATTTACGTCATAGAGCCAAATCGGGAGCCCCGTGACTACGCGTTCAGTTCCTACGAGTAACATTGGCCCCATACAAGGTGTTCGTGACTCTCACAGGACCGTGTTGTGGTTGTTTTACGTTTTCACCCTTCGATGGCATGTTTTATGCTTAAGTCTAATTTTGTGCAAAATTTACGTCGTACACTCAAACTGGGATCCCCCGTGACTGCGCGGACGGTTCCTACAGGTCAGATTGGTCCCGTTCGAGGTGCTCGTGACTCTTACAGGACCGTGTTGTGGTTGTTTTACATATTCTCCCCTCAATGGCATGTTTTTATCCTTAAGTCTATTTTTTTGCAAAATTACGTCGTACACTCAAACCGGGAGCCTCGTTACTACGTAATCGGTTCCTATGGGTTACATTGGTCCCGTGGAAGGTGTTCGTGACTCTTATAGGACCTTTTTGTGTTTGTTTTATATTTTCACGCTTCGATGATATGTTTTTATCCTTAAGTCTTATTTTTTGCAAATTTACGTCGTAGAGTCAAATCTGGAGTCCCATGACTATGCGGTCAGTTCCTACGGGTCACATTGGTCCCATGCATGGTGTTCGTGACTCTTACAGGACCATATTGTGGTTGTTTTACATTTTCACCATTCGAAGGGATGTTTTTATGCTTAAGTATAATTTTGTGCAAATTTACGTCGTACACTCTAACCGTGATCCCCGTGACTATGCGGTCGGTTCCTACGGGTCACATTGGTCCCGTGTGAGGTGTTCGTGACTCTTACAGGACCGTGTTGTGGTTGTTTAACTTTTTCACCCTTCGATGGCATGTTTTTATGCTTAAGTCTAATTTTTTGCAAAATTACGTCGTGCACTCAAATCAGGAGCCTCGTGATTATGCGGTCGATTTCTACGGGTCACATTGGTCCCGTGCGAGGTCTTCATGACTCTTACATGACCGTGTAGTGGCTATTTTAGGTTTTAACCCTTCGATGGCATGTTTTTATGCTTAAGTCTTATTTTTTGCAAAATTACGCCGTACACTCAAACCGGGAGTTCCGTGACTACGCGGTCGGTTCCTACGGGTCACATTGGTCCCGTGCGAGGTCTTCATGACTCTTACATGGCCGTTTTGTGTTTGTTTTACGTTTTCACCCTTCGATGGCTTATTTTTATGTTAAGTCTAATTTTTTACAAATTTACTTCATACACTCAAACTAGGAGCCATGTGACTACGCGGTTGGTTCCTACGGCTTACATTGGTCTCGTTCGTTGTGTTCTTTACTCTTACAGTACTGTTTTCTGGCTATTTTTCATTTTCACACTTCGATGGCATGTTTTTATGCTTAAGTCTAATTTTGTGCAAATTTACATCATACACTCCAACCGGGAGGCCCATCACTACGCTGTCGGTTCCTACGCGTCATATTGGTCCCATACGAGGTGTTCGTGACTCTTACCGGACCGTTTTGTGGCTATTTTATGTTTTCACCATTCGATAGCGTATTTTTATTCTTAAGCCTAATTTTTTTAAAAATGACGTCGTACTAACAAATCGGAAGTCCCGTGACTACGTGGTCGGTTCCAACCGTGTCAGGTGTTCGTATCTCTTACAATATTGTTTTGTGGTTGTTCTATGTTTTCACCCTTCATTGGCATGTTTTTATGCTTAAGTATGATTTTCAGCAAATTTACGTCATACAGTCAAACAGGGAGGTCCGTGATTACGCGGTCATTTCCTACGGGTGATATTGTCTCGTGCGAGGTGTTCGTGACTCTTACCAGATCGTTTTCTGGTTGTTTTACGTTTTTACCCTTCGATGACATGTTTTTATGATTAAGTCTATTTTTTTTCAAATTTATACCATACACTCAAATCGGAAGCCCCGTGACTATGCGATCGGTTCCTACGTGTCACATCGGTCCCGTGCGAGGCGTTCGTGACTCTGACAGGACTTTTTTGTGGCTATTTTACATTTATACCCTTCGATGGCATATTTTTATGCTTAAGTCTAATTTTGTTCAAAATTATGTCGTACACTCAAACCGGGAGCCCCGTGACTACGCGATCGGTTCCTACGGGTCACTTTGGCACCGTGGGAGGTGTTCGTGACTCTTACAGGACCGTTTGTGTTTTTTTTCATGTTTTCACCCTTTGATGACATGTTTTTATGCTTAAGTCTAATTTTTTTGCAAATTTACGTCGTAGAGTCAAACCTGGAGCCCCGTGACTATGTGGTCAGTTCTTACGGGTCACATTGGTACCGTGCAAGTTGTTCGTGACTCTTACGGACCGTGTTGTGGTTGTTTTACATTTTCACCCTTCGATGGCATGGTTTTATGCTTAAGTATAATTTTGTGCAAATTTACGTCGTACACTCAAATCGGGATCCCCGTGACTACGCGGTCGGTTCGTACGGGTCACATTAGTCCCGTGCGAGGTGTTCGTGACTCTTACAGGACCGTGTTGTGGTTGTTTTACGTTTTCACCCTTCGATGACATGAGTTTATGCTTAATTCTAATTTTTTAGAAATTTATGTCGTATAGTCAAACTGGGAGCCTCATGACTACGCAGTCAGTTCCTACGGGTCACATTGGTCCCTCGCAAGGTGTTCGTGACTCTTACAGGACCGTTATGTGTTTGTTTTACATCTTTACCCTTCGATGACATGTTTTTATGCTTAAGTCTATTTTTTTGCAAATTTACGTCGTAGAGTCAAATCGGGAGCCCCGTGACTAGGCGGATAGTTCCTACGGGTCACATTGGTCCCGTGCAAGGTGTTCGTGAGTCTTACAAGACCGTGTTATTGTTTTTTTATGTTTTCACCCTTCGATAGCATGTTTTTATGCTTAAGTCTAATTTTATGCAAATTTACATCGTACACTCAAACCTGGAGCTTAGTGACTACGTGGTCGGTTCCTATGGGTCCCATTGGTCCCGTGCGAGGTGTTCGTGACTCTTACAAGACCGTGTTGTGGTTTTTTTACATTTTCACCCTTCGATGGCATATTTTTATGCTTAAGTCTACTTTTTTACCAGATTACGTCGTACACTCAAACAGGGAGCCTCGTGACTACACGATCAGTTCCTACGGGTCACATTGGTCCCGTGTGTGGTGTTCGTGACTCTTACAGGACCGTTTTGTGTTTTTTTACATTTTCACCCTTCGATGGCATGTTTTTATGCTTAAGTCTATTTCTTTACAAATTTACATCGTACACTCAAATCGGGAGCCCCGTGACTATACGATCGGTTCCTAGGGGTCACATTGGTCTTGTGCGAGGCGTTCTTTACTCTTACAGTACCGTTTTGTGGTTGTTTTACAGTTTCACAGTTCGGTGGATTTTTTATGCTTTAGTCTAATTTTGTGCAAATTTACGTCGTACACTCCAATCGGGAGGCCCATGACTACGCGGTCGGTTCCTACGAGTCACATTGGTCCCGTGCGAGGTGTTCGTGACTCTTACCGGATCGTTTTGTGGTTGTTTTATGTTTTCACCCTTCGATGGCATATATTTATGCTTAAGCCTAATTTTGTACAAATTTACGTCATACCCTCAAACTGGGAGTCCTGTGAGTACGCGGTCGGTTCCAACAGGTCACATTGGTCCCGTGCGAGGTGTTTTTGTCTCTTACAGTATCGTTTTGTAGTTGTTTTACGTTTTCACCCTTCGACGGCATGTTGTTATTCTTAAGTCTATTTTTTTTTAAATTTAAGTCATACACTCAATCCGGAAGCCCCGTGACTACACGATCGGTTACTACGAGTCACATTGATCCCGTGCGAGGCATTTGTGACTCTTACGGGACCGTTTTTTGTTTATTTAATGTTTTCACCCTTCAATGGCATGTTTTTATGCTTATGTCTAATTTTGTGTAAATTTACGTCGTACAATCAAATCGCGAGCCCCGTGACTACGCGGTCGGTTCCTACGAGTCACATTAGCCCCGTGTGAGGTGCTTGTGACTCTTACCGGACCGTTTTGTGGTTATTTTAAATTTTCACCCTTCGATGGCATATTTTTATTCTTAAGTTCAATTTTGAGTAAATTTACGTTGTACCCTCAAACTGGGAGCCTCTTGATTAAACGGTCGGTTCCAACTGGTTATATTGGTCTCGTGTGTGCTGTTCGTGACTCTTACAGGACCATTTTGTGTTTGTTTTACGTTTTCACCCTTCAATGACATGTTTTTATGGTTATGTCTAATTTTTTACAAATTTACATCGTGGAGTCCAACTAGGTGCCCCGTGACTACGCGGTCAGTTCCTAAGGGTCACATTGGTCCCGTTCAAGGTGTTCGTGACTCATACAGGACCATTTGCTGTTTGTTTTACGTTTTCACCCTTCGATGACATGTTTTTATGCTTAAGTCTAATTTTTTTCAAATTTACATCGCAGATTCAAACCGGGCACCCCGTGACTACGCTATCAGTTCCTAAGGGTAACATTGGTCCCGTGCAAGGTGTTCGTGACTCTTGCAGGACCGTGTTGTGGTTGTTTTATGTTTTCACCCTTCGATGGCATGTTTTTATGCTTAAGTCTAATTTTGTGCAAATTTACGTCTTATACCCATACCGAGAGTCCCGTGACGATGCGGTCGGTTCCTACGGGTCACATTAGCCCCGTGGGAGGTTTTCGTGACTCTTATAGGACCGTGTTGTGGCTATTTTACGTTTTCACCCTTCAATGGCATGTTTTTATGCTTAAGTCTAATTTTTTGCGAATGTACGTCGTACACTCAAACCGAGAGTCCTGTGACTATACGGTCGGTTCCTACGGGTCACATTGGTCTCGTGCGAGGTGTTCTTTATTCTTACACTACCGTGTTGTGGTTGTTTTACATTTTCACCCTTCGATGGCATATTTTTATGCTTAAGCCTAATTTTGTACAAATTTACATCATACCCTCAAACCGGGAGTCCCGTGACAACGCGGTCGGTTCCAACAGGTCACATTGGTCCAGTGCGATGTGTTCGTGTATCTTACATTATCGTTTTGTGGTTGTTTTACATTTTTACCCTTCGATGGTAAGTTTTTATGCTTAAGTCTAATTTTGTGCAAATTTACGTCGTTCACTAGAACCGGGAGCCCTGTGTCTATGCGGTCGGTTCCTACGAGTCACATCGTTTTCACCCTTCGATGGCGCGTTGTTATGCTTAAGTCAATTTTTTTTTCAAATTTAAGTCGTACACTCAATCTAGGAGCTCCGTGACTACGCGATCCGTTCCTACGAGTCACACTGATCCCGTGCGAGGCGTTTGTGACTCTTACGGGACCATTTTGTGTTTGTTTAATGTTTTCATCATTCAATGGCATATTTTTATGCTTAAGTCTAATTTTGTTTAAATTTACGCCGTACACTCAAATCGGGAGCCCCGTGACTACGCGGTTGGTTCCTACGAGTCACATTGGTCCCGTGTGAGGTGCTTTTGACTCTTATCGGACCGTTTAGTGGCATTTTAAATTTTCACCCTTCGATGGATAATCTTTATGCTTAAGTCTAATTTTCAGTAAATTTACGTCGTACCCTCAAACCGGGATCCCCGTGACTACGCGATCGGTTCCAACAGGTCACATTGGTCTTGTGCGAGGTGTTCGTGACTCTTACAGGATTGTTTTGTATTTGTTTTATATTTTCACCCTTGGATGACATGTTTTTATGCTTAAGTCTAATTTTTTGCAAATTTACGTCGTAGAGTCAAACTAGGAGCGTCGCGCCTACGCGGTCAGTTCGTACGGGTCACATTGGTCCCGTGCAAGGTGTTCGTGACTCTTACAGGAATGTTTGTGTTTGTTTTACATTTTCACCCTTCGATGACATGTTTTTATGCTTAAGTCTATTTTTTTGCAAATTTACGTTGTAGAGTCAAACCGGGAGCCCCATGACTACGCGGTCAGTTTCTACGGGTAACATTAGTCCGTACAAGGTGTTCGTGACTCTTACAGGACCGTGTTGTGGTTGTTTTATGGTTTTCCCCTTAGATGCCATGTTTTTATGCTTAAGTCTAATTTTGTACGAATTTATATCGTACACTCAAATCGGGAGCCCCGTGAATAGGCTGTCAGTTCCTACGGGTCACATTGGTCCCGTGCAAGGTGTTCGTGACTCTTACAGGACTTTGTTGTGGCTATTTTACATTTTCACCCTTCGATGGCATATTTTTATGCTTAAGTCTATTTTTTTGCAAAATTACATCATACACTCAAACCCGGAGCCCCGTGACTACGCGGTCAGTTCCTACGGGTCACATTGGTCCCATGCGAGGTGTTCGTGAGTCTTACATGACCGTTTCATGTCTATTTTACATTTTCACCCTTCGATGGCATGTTTTTATTCTTAAGTCTAATTTCTTGCAGATTTACGTCGTACACTCAAACCGGGAGCCCTGTGACTACGCGGTCGGTTCCAACGGCTTACATTGGTCTCGTGCGAGGTGTTCTTTACTCTTACACTACCGTTTTGTGGTTGTTTTACATTTTCACACTTCGATGGCATATGTTTATGCTTAAGTCTAATTTTGTGAAAATTTACATCGTACACTCCAACCGGGAGGCCCATGACTACGCGGTCGGTTCCTACAGGTCACATTGGTCCCGTGCGAGGCGTTTGTGACTCTTACCGGACCGTTTTGTGGATATTTTACGTTTTCACCCTTCGATGGCGTATTTTTATGCTTAAGCCTAATTTGGTACAAATTTATGTTGTACCCTCAAATCGGGAGCCCCGTGACTACGCGGTCAGTTCCAACGGGTCACTTTGGTCCCGTGTGAGGTGTTCGTGTCTCTTACAGTATCTTTTTCTAGTTGTTTTATGTTTTCACCCTTCGATGGCATGTTTTTATGCTTAAGTATGATTTTGTGCAATTTTTCTTCGTACAGTCAAACTAGAAGGCCCGTGATTACGCGGTCAGTTCCTACGGGTCACATTGGTCCTGTGCCAGGTGTTCGTGACTCTTACCAGATCATTTTCTGGTTGTTTTATGTTTTTACCCTTCGACGGCATGTTTTTATGCTTAAGTCTAATTTTTTTATAAATTTATGGCATACACTCAAATCGGAAGCCCCGTGACTATGCGGTCAGTTCCTACGTGTCACATCTGTCCCGTGCGAGGCATTCAATGTCTTACAGGACCGTTTTGTGGCTATTTTACATTTTCACCCTTCGATGGCATGTTTTTATGCTTAAGTCTAATTTTGTGCAAATTTACATCGTACACTCCAACCAGGAGGCCCATGACTACGCAGTCGGCTCCTACGGGTCACATTGGTCCCGTGCGAGGCGTTCGTGACTCTTAACGGACCGTTTTGTGTTTGTTTTACGTTTTAACCCTTTGATGGCATGTTTTTATGATTATGTCTAATTTTGAGCAAATTTACGTCGTACACTCAAACTGGAACGCGGTCGGTTCCAAAGGGTCACATTGGTCTCATTCGAGGTGTTTTTTACTCTTATAGTACCGTTTTGTTGATGTTTACATTTTCACACTTCTATAGCATGTTCTATTGCTTAATTCTCATTTTGTATAAATTTATGTCGTACACTCCAACCGGGAGTCCCGTGACTACGCAGTTGCTTCCTACGAGTCATATTGGTCCCGTGCGAGATGTTCGTGACTCTTACCAGACCGATTTGTGGTTATTTTACGTTCTCACCCTTCGATGGAATATTTTTATGCTTAGGTCTAATTTTGTGCAAATTTACATTGTACCCTCAAATCGGGAGCCCTGTGACAACGCGATCGGTTCCAACATGTCATAATGATCCCGTGCGAGGTGTTCATGTCTCTTACAGTATCGTTTTGTGGTTGTTTTACGTTTTCACCCTTCAATGGCATGTTTTTATGCCTAAGTATGATTTGTTTCAAATTTACATCGTACACTCAAATTGGGAGCCCCGTGATTACGTGGTCGGCTCCTACGAATCACATTGGTCCCGTGCGAGGTGTTTGTGACTCTTAACAGACCGTTTTGTGGTTGTTTTACGTTTTCACCCTTTGATGGCTTGTTTTTATGCTTAAGTCTAACTTTTTGCAAATTTACATCGTACACTCAAATCGGGAGCCCCGTGACTACGTGGTCGGCTCCTACTTGTCACATCGGTCCCGTGCGAAGCATTCGTGACTCTTACAGGACCGTTTTGTGTTTGTTTTACGTTTTCACCCTTCGATGGCATGTTTTTATGCTTAAGTCTAATTTTGTGCAAATTTACATCGTACACTCAAATTGGGAGCCCCGTGACTACGCGATCAGTTCCTACGGGTCTCATTGATCCCATGAAAGGTGCTCGGACTCTTACCGGACCGTTTTATGGATGTTTTACATTTTCACCCTTCGATGACATATTTTTTATGCTTAAGTCTAATTTTGAGAAAATTTACTTCGTACCCCCAAATCGGGAGCCCCGTGACTACACGGTCGGTTCCAACGGGTCACATTGGTCCCGTGCGAGGTGTTTGTGACTCTTATAGGACCGTTTTGTGTTTGTTTTACATTTTCACCCTTCGATGGCATGTTTTTATGTTTAAATCTATTTTTTTGCAAATTTACATCGTACACTCAAACCAGGAACCCCGTGATTATGCGGTCGGTTCCAACGGGGGTGTAAGGTGTTCGTGACTCTTAAAGGACCGTGCTATATATAACTGTTAAGGACTTATTAGAGACACACGCAACACACAACATGCATACACTGTTAAACGAAGATTTTACTTTGGTAAAGATGCAATACGTAAAAAATCTTCTATCATCAGTATAAGGTGGGTGGTCATATCCCATTCAAGACCGCATAACTTTTAATTGATGTTTTAAAATTTATATTGCGCACCACATTAAAACAACTGGGATAGTATAAGGTGGTCCAAAATTAGAGAAGGTCATGTTCCCACTGTCCAAAAGTTATTTGAACGACTGGGATAGTATCAGATGAGACTCAATCCGTAGAAATGCATCTTCGGCATTGCAAAGGGAAAACTCTTTGGATTCATGGTCAGTGAGAAGGGGATAGAAGCAGATCCCGCCAAGCTGAAAACCATACTTAAGATGCGACCTCCCCGAATAGAGAAAAAAGTCTGTGGTTTCCTCGGGAAATTGTAATACATCAGCCAATTCATCACCCAGTTAACCTCTATCTGCGAACCTATCTTCAAACTCCTCCGGAAGGATTCAACTAAAGTTTGGAATGAGGCATGCCAAGAAGCCTTTGACCGAATCAACTAATATCTGACCCAACCCCCGGTACTTATGCCACCACAGCCTGGTCTCCCCTTGCTCCTATACGTAACCATAACCGACATTGCAGCTGGAGCTTTGTTAGCCCAATACCTTGAAGATTCCCGCGAAGAAAGAGCCATCTATTATGAGAGTCACAAATTGGTTGGGTACGGGGTTAACTACACTGCTTTGGAAAAGGCGTGTATCACACTTGCCTGGGTCACCCAAAAGTTATGGCACTACATGCTCGCCTTCCCCATCATGCTTATATCCTAAATGGAACCCATTAAATAACTGATTGAGATACCTGCCTTGTCCAGCCGAATGGACCGATGGTTGATACTCCTAGCCGAGTTCGATATCGTGTACGTCACGCATAAAGCCATGAAAAGAAGAGCCATCTCTGAATACCTCGCTAATTACCCCGTAGAAGAAGCTGATGTCTGGATATTCGAATTACCAGATGAAAACATCTTTTTCACTACTCAAGATAACCTTCGATGGATAATGTTCTTTAACGGTGCTGCCAACAAGAAGGGATATGGAATTGGGATACTTCTGATCACCCCGGATGACTCCCACACTCCCATCGCCATCAAGTTGGATTTCCCTTGCACCAATAATATGAATGAATATGAGGCATGCACGGTCGGCCTCAAAGTTGCTCTCAAGAAAGGTATTCAATGCCTATATGTCTACGGGGATTTCTCCCTCGTCATCAGTCAAGTGCTCAGAAAGTGGAAAGTCGAGGACGAGAAACTCTAACCCTTGCATCCCCACTTAGAAGAACTAGACTCCTAATTCCAAGATATTACCTTCCATTACCTACCTCGAGCAAAGAATAACCTAGAAAATGCTCTCACTACCTTGGCCTCCATGGTCGATATGCCCGAAGGAATAACTATGACCCCCTTCCTAGTTCAAAAGTAAGATAAACCAACCCACGGCTACCATATTGAGATCGTCACTACAGAAGATCCCGAGCTAGCCAATTGTTGGTACTATAATATCTGGCGACTCCTCAAGCATGGTAGGTATCCTGAGGGTTACAATAAGAAAGATTAAGCAACCCTTCAAAGACTCGTCGCCCAGTACATCATCTGTCATAAAGCACTACTCAAAAGGAACTTCGATGGAACTCATGTGCACTATATCACAGGGGCTGACATTGAAAAGATAATGTACGAGATCCATAGTGGGGAATGCGAACCCCACTTGAACGGTAACATGCTTACCAAGAAGATCATCCGATAATGGTACTACTGGAACAACATGACCCAGGATTGCACCGCTTATGTCCGGAGATCCCTCAAATACCAATATTTTCCAACCTTCAACATTTGCCTCCATGTGAATTATACAACATGACCTCTCCCTGGTCGTTCTCCGTCTGGGGTATCGACATTATAGGGAAGGTTACACCGAAGGATTCCAATGGGCATGATTTCATCCTAATTGCCATTGATTACTTCACGAAATGGGTCGAAATTGAGTCATACGTAGTGCTGAACACCAAGAAAGTGGCCAAATTCATCAAGAAAAACATCATTTACCGGTATGGGGTCTCGCACGAACTAGTATCAGATTACGGGTTGCATTTCAAGGCAGAAGTCACAGAGGTGGTCAACGAGTATGGGATTCAGATACACAAATCTTCTCCCTACCGACCTTAGACAAATGGTGCAGTTGAAGCCGCTAATAAGAACCTCAAAGCCATCATCAGCAAGATGATTGAAAGCTATGAGTATTGGGTCGACTGAATCTCGTACGCCCTCTGGGGCTGCCGACCCTCAATTTAAAACCTCTACTAGGGCAACCCCTTACTCTCTAGTTTATGGCATGGAAGCAGTCCTACCCGTGGAGTTGGAAATACCCTCGATTTGCGTCATGCTTGAAAGAAAGGTCAGTGAAGAAGACTGGTGCCAAAGTCGTCTTGACGAGATGAGCCTCCTAGACGAAAGGATATTAAAATCACTATACCTCATACAAGGGTACCATCGCCAAATAGCGCATTCATTCAATAAGAAAGTCAAGTAACGTGGTATCTGAGAATGGGATATTTCCCTCAAAGAGATCATAGAACCCATATCGGACCCCAGAGGGAAATTCAAGACCAATTGGAGAGCCCCCTACATTGTCAAGAAGATCTTGCCCAACGGTCCTGCCATGCTTACCGACTTAGATGGGGAAGAGATGGCTCGTTCAGTCAACCTGGACCGTCCCAAGAAGTTTTATCCCTAGTCCAAAATCTCAGTGCGCTACGACTCTTCTCAGAACTACGTGGGCCTGATCCTCTGCAAATAACCATTTTCAAACAAAGTATAAATTTTTTAAAACCCCAGACGTACGTAGGAAGCTCATACACCTTACATGAGCACAACCCTTTCATTTTCACAAAATACTATTCTTTTATTACATCTGAGAACGACAGTTCATTCTGTGTCCATCCCGCTCGGATCCTCATAACGGGTGGGCACGCGTGAGGGAGGATCCTAGGTCCCGCACATCCCTCTTAGGAGCGCTTCGGCCGGCGTCATTTGGGTGAGGTGTAAAAATGTAGAGATATTAGAGTCCCCAGTTTATTTTACTCAAAACAGATAAAAGAAAAGGGGAATCCATCCCAAAGGACAACATCCAAAGATATATTGATGCATACGAAACCAAAATGATTCGAAAAAGGTCCGGAGGCTAAGTTACGAAATGGGAAGGTGTTAGGCACCTATTCCGCCCTTTCAGTCTCTCATGGTTTTTGCTATTTTCCTTTTATTTTCCCCGTGATGTGTGTGCATGTGAATATATAGCAGAGATAGGAATCATCGACTTGTACCATGGAAGAGGTAAAGGGAGTCATTCGTAGGAAGGTATAAAAATATGAGAAAATTGGATTGACGCGATTACCCTTACGTTGACCGTTATTATGGAACAATAACGCATGTGGAATAATACGCCACTAAGAACAATTATATATATATATATATATATATATATATATATATATATATATATATATATATATATATATATATATATATAATATAAGAGAATGGAGTTTAGAGAAAATATAAAATGAGAGAAAAAATAAAAATAGGACTCGAGTCTCCGGTTTTACCCCGAGACGCCTACGTAGCTTATAGAGGCATCAAAGTCCACGTAATTCGCATGAAAAATGAGGGGTGGGGTTTATCCCACAAATCCAACCAGTGGATTCTCTTATTTGTGTGTGTGTGGGTGTAGAAAAAGTGCTTTATTTCTAAGAAAAGTGTAAGAAAAGTATGAGAATTCCCATTTGGAATTTATGAGCAAACCCTCCTTTTCTTGTTTTTTGGGTTTTTATTTAAATAAAAATAAGAGATGTGAAATAATATTAAATAAAAAGTATATTAGGATGTGTGAGATGAGATAATAAAGGTGCTAAGTAATAAAACAAGTTATTGCGAATGTATGAGAATTTAAAGAGAGAGTTGAGAAAATTGGACCTTCTTGAAGATCTTGAGCTTGATCTTGAATGTTGGAGAGCAGCCCTTAGACTTAGATGATGATGGAGGGTAGTGAATTCACCAAGATTGATGAAAAGGATGATTAAAAGTGAAGGTTGGAAAGGGATTTGGGTGTGGAAATCACGTTGAATTCGAGAGAGGTTTTCTGGATATGCTGAGAGTGATATCTATCAGATATGGGCTCGTCTTGCAAGTGAGATTAGACCTCCTTTTTATAGGCCCAGGTCATTGCCGATCGACATAGCCCTGGTCCTGGCAATCAGCAGTTGCGTTTAAGCACACTACCGATAGGCAGGGTCTGGGACCTGCCGTTTGGCAATGTCTTTCAGGCTTTTCGGAAAATCGACCGCAAAACGCAAATTGTTGATCAAAATCATACACGGGGTGGACCGTTGGAAAGGTAATTTAGAGATCTTCGAAAGTCCTTTGGATTTCTCCCGGGTTAAGGAGTTGACTTTGGGTCAAATATGGCTCAGAAGCATTCGTCAGTCCATTGGACGGGGAATCGTCGAACGCAAATGAATCGTTCGTCCGCATGGTAAGTTCGAATCGCGCACGAGCCAGACTGTTGGAAAGGTTAGGAGATGTACTTTGACATTCCAAAGAGTTTGATCTGGTTTGGGGAGTTACTTCAGTCAACCGAGCCTAGGAAGCATTCGATGACCTCTCGGAGTAAAATGGATCATTCGTCCGTACCGTAAGTCAGAATCGCACATGAAGCGAACCATTGGCTCTTGCACAATTTAATAAAAGAATTAATCATCTAAACTGCCTTATTATGCTTTGAGATTATGTTGTTAGACCCTCATCCTTATCATTCATGATTAATTATTTATAACTGTCATGCTTCTTATTCATCTGGTGATTACATAAAACCGAGCCCTGACCCGTTCATTTTCCTTTTTGTGCATGAAATTGTATCCGCTCAGGTGCTCTGCCGCAAGGGCGCTCGTTATGATATTCCTACTCCTATGCTTTTGAGGAGCTGTAATATTTTGCATATATTACAGGATGTGTTGTTAGACGCTTTCTTCTTTCATATTCTAGATATGATCGGGTCTTTCACTCGGGCGTGTGGTCCAAAATTTTGTAACTGTTTAATGGATGTATTATGTAAACTATTAAATTATTGTAACCCATTGTATGTACCTGTTGACCGATAGTATAATTGGTCCTTTATTGTATATTTGTTGTTGATGTAATATAAGTTCTTTTGGAATTCCACGTTCTCTTCAGATTGGGTTGTTTAAGTTACTTTCTTAACTTGTAATAAAACTGAAACTAATATTTTTGGCAACCCATTTTTTGAATTATTGGGTGGTTTTCCCATATACTTATTTTATTGTTGTGATGCTGAGAGTCATTTCCATCCATGATTCCGTTATGTTGGAGTATCGGGCTGGCCACCCCTTATTTAGAATTGTGGGTTGTCACAAATGGTATCAGAGCATCAGGTTCTAGAGTCTTTATGATCTATGCGAACTTGTCACGTTCTACCGTAGCGTTCTTTGATATAGAGCATAATGTTGGGACTGCTTCGTTACTTATATTTGTGATCTTCTGCAATAAATATTATTTTGAATAGTATTCTAACTCTATTATTCCTTCATCTCTTATAACGCCTAAGAGAGGTCGTCCAGCGAGACGCAATAGAGTTGTAGAGGAAGATTTTGGTCCTCCCCCACCGCCACAAGGAACTATTAATTCTACTGATGTAGCAAATATCATGGCCCAAGCGATTAATGAGGCTATAACCGCAGTGTCTTAGTAAATTCCACAAGCTCAACAACGAGCGCAGGATGTACAAGCTCCTACGGGACCTTCTCCATGGGAGAGAGTTAGAGAGTCCTTTTTAAAGGGCCATCCCTGGAATTTGAGGGAGGTTTCGATGCCATAAGAGCAAATAAATGGAAGAAGGACATGCAACGCCATCTACGAATGGTGGAATGTAGTGAGGAGAAGAAACAAGTCCTTGCTACCTTTAAACTTGTTGGGGCCGCGTTACACTGGTGGGAGTCGATGACTACACCAGAACAGAGAGATACCATGACGATCACTGATTTCTGGGTCTTGTTTGACCAAAAGTATTTTCCTCTCACAGTTCAAAGGGAGATGAGAAGGAGACTTCAGGATGTGGTATAGGGAGAGCGGTCCATTGTATAATATGAAGAGGAGTTCACCCGATTGGCAAGTCTTGTACCACATGAGGTGACTCCAGAAGATAGGAAGGTTTCAAAGTTTATGGGAGGTTTGAACTAGAGAATCCGACAACATTTACTGGGTAATCCAGCCTTGCAAACTTTTAGGGAGGTAATGATTGCAGCATTGCTCCATTGCCAAGAACATCGGTTGTACATGCAGAGTGGCAAGAAAGCTATCGTAGTGGGGCAAGAGGGAAAGGCTGGAGGTAGTGGGAATGGAGGAGTAGCTTTTTCCTCATCCCAATCTTTGGGTAATAAGCAACGAAAAAGGGATCCCCAGCCAGGGGACTTGTCAAAAAGGCAACGTTCTGGTAGGTTTAATTCGGGTGGAAATAATCGGCAGGGTTAGAGTGCTCCACAACAACAAACAGGTCTGGGTGGTCAAGGGGGTAGGGGCCATTCGGGCCAAGGTTTTACCCAGTTTAGAAATAACCGGGGCCAAAATGCGGAGAACATGGCAGGACAGTGTTTCCAATTCCGAGAGGTGGGTCATTACAAGAAGGAGTGTCCTCAGTTGGTTGGGGGTCAGCTTCCTAGAGTCCCTCAGCAGCCATATGTTCAGTTTCTGCCACAGGCACCAAATCTGATTGTTCCTCCGCAGTAGGGTCAGCTACAGTATGGGAGAGTTTATCATATCCAAGATGCTATGCATCCTCCTTCTCCGCTAACGCCGCCAGCAATTGAGGGTAAGTTCCTTATTCAGGGACATATGGGTCGCATTTTGTTTGATACGGGTGCGACACATTCATTCATTTCTAAAAGTTTTGCTCAATCTACAGAGTTCATAAAATCTGCTGAAAGTACTTTCACTAGCGTTGAGTCCTCTATGGGTAATGGTTCCCTCATTTTCCTTATTTGTAAATAAATAGGAATTACTCATGGTAATTTATGCTTTGAGGCTGATTTTCTCGTCCTAGACATGGTAGGGTATGATGTGATATTGGGTATAGATTGGCTAGTGAAGTACCATGCTATAGTTAATTATTACGGGAAGAGTATAGTCTTTGTCGTTCCGGGACAAGAAATGTTCTTGGTGGTTATGCCTCATTTAGAAGGAGGTACTAGTACTTATTTGTATTGTATCGCAGAGGAGACTTCTCGGGATGTAGTTGTTCCCTTGGATTCTATTCCGGTTGTTAGAGATTTTGAGGATGTTTTCCGAGAAATACCGGGTTTGCCTCCGAGTCGGGAGATTGAATTTGTGATCGATTTAGCGTCGGGAACGAGACCGATTGCGAGAGCTCCATTTCGCATGGATCCCGTTGAAATGAGGAGTTAAGAGATCAAATTCAACAGTTGTTGGAGCAAGGGTTTATTAGGCGTAGCACGTCACCGTGGGGTTCTCCGATGTTGTTTGTAAAGAAAAGGGACGATTCTCTCCGGTTATGTGTTGACTATAGAGAGTTGAATAAGGTCACCATCCGTAACAAATACCCTTTCCCTCGTATCGATGACATGTTTGATCAACTTAGGTGAGTGTCGTACTTCTCTAAAATCAATTTGAGAACGGGGTATCACCAGTTGAGGATACGGGAACAGGATGTATCCAAGACCGCCTTTCTGACGAGATATGGATGCTATGAATTTTTGGTTATCCCCTTTGGACTAACCAATGCCCCCGCCGTATTTATGGATCTCATGAATAGAATATTTTGGGACTTCCTGGACCAATTTGTTATTGTATTCATCGATGAAATCCTAGTCTATTCTCGAACGGAATCTGATCATGCTATTCATTTGAGGTTGGTCGTACAAAGGTTGAGGGATTACCAACTGTATGCTAAGTTCGAGAAGTGCGGATTTTGGTTGCAGGAGGTATAGTTTTTGCGACATATTGTGAAATCCCAGGGTATATCGGTGGATCCGAGCAAGGTAGTTGCGGTGAGGGAGTGGGGTCAGCCTACGACACCTACCGAAATTCGTAGTTTTCTGGGTTTGGCAGGTTATTACCGTCGGTTTATCAAGGGTTTCTCTAAGATATCTTACCCTTTGATAAATTTGACCCGAAAAGGGCTGAGATTTGTTTGGGATAATTCTTGTCAGGCTACTTTTGACGAGCTCAAAGATAGGTTGACTTCGACTCCAGTCCTTGCATTGCCAAAGCCGGGTTGGAATATCTAGTCTTCATCGATGCATCTCTACAAGGATTAGGAGGTGTACTTCAACTGGAGCGATGGGCTATTGCTTATGCTTCCCACAAGCGAAAGACCCATGAAAGAAATTATCCGGTTCATGACTTAGAACTGGCCGCAGTTGTCTTTACCTTGAAGATTTGGAGGCATTATCTCCTAGGGGAGAAATTTAGTCTTTTCACGGACCATAAGTCGCTGAAATATTTATTTTCATAGAAAGATTGAAATATGCGACATCGTCGATGGTTGGAGTTTGTGAAAGACTATTAATTTTACATTCACTAACATCCGGGTAAGGCGAATGTGGTAGCGGATGCTTTGAGTAGAAATCCCGAGGCAGAGTTAGCAGATGTATGGAAAATTAAATGGAAAGAGCTCACTCACGAGGATGCGGTTGCTAGGGCGTTCATGTCAGTGATGATCGTTACACCTACAATCATGGCAAGGGTTGTAGAAGCCCAAGGAAGGGACAAGGGTTGTCAGTACCATATACGCCGATTGTTATCCGAAGGAGCGGAATCCTACTCGATCAGTTCAGAGGGTGGATTACGCATCCATGGTAGATTCATTGTCCCGGAGGAGGGGGATTTGAGACGGGCGGTGATGGCAGAATCTCACGGGTCTAAATTTACGGTACATCCTGGTGGGGACAAGATGTATCAAGACATGCTCCGTCAGTATTGGTGGCCAGGTATGAAGCGAGATATTTCTGAGTTCATATCTCAATGCACTACTTGTCAATTGGTCAAGATAGACCATCAGCGACCGACAGGTTTATTGCAACCGTTGGAGATTTCTGTTTGGAAGTGGGAGAGTATATCGATGGACTTTATTATAGGCTTTCTAAGGTCACAGAATGGTTGTGATTCTAATTGGGTGATTGTCGACCACTTGACTAAGTCGCACACTTCCTACCTGTGCGTACCGACTATGACACTACTCGCTATGCCCGATTATTCATCACGAAGATTGTCAGACTCCATGGGGTTCCTTTAAATATCATTTGCGACCGAGATAAGATTTTTCTTTCCCACTTTTGGTGAAGTTTCCAAGAGGCTATGGGGACCGAATTGAAGTTAAGAACTTCTTATCATCCTCAAACAGATGGCCAGACTGAAAGAGTAAACCAAATGTTGGAGGATATGCTCCGTATGTGTATGCTTGATTTCAAGGGTGGTTGGGAACAATATCTCCCTTTGGTCGAGTCTGCTTATAACAACTCGTACCAATTTACTATTGGAATGGCGCCCTATGAATCACTTTATGGTCGGCCTTGTAGATCACCCACGTATTGGTTGGAAGTGGGTGATAATAAATTCCTTGGAACTGAAATGATCCAAGATACTTATTCTAAGATCGAACTCATTCGGAATCGCATTCGGATAGCTCAAAACTGCCAAAAGAGTTATGCCGATGCAAAGATAAGGCACATGGAGTTGGAGATTGGGGACCAAGTCTTGGTGCGAGTGTCACAAATGAAAGGTATAAAGCGTTTCAGAAAGAAAGGGAAGCTTGCACCGCGTTTTGTTGGACCTTTTCCCATTATAGCTAAGGTGGGTCCAGTGGCGTATCAACTTGCCTTACCAGAACCCTTACAACAAATTCATGATGTGTTCCATGTCTCCTCCTTGAAGAAGTATAAAAGGTGCAAAGGTGCCCTTTGTCATATCCCTTTTGAGGATATTGACTTGCAACCCGACATTTCATATGAAGAACAACTGGTTGCTATTTTAGAGCATGGGCAACGTAGGTTGAGATCTCTAGTCGTGACCTTGGTGCGAGTCCAATGGATTCATCACAATGCTAAGCAATCAACATGGGAACGCGAGGATGATATGCGGGAAAAGTATCCGCATCTCATTATTCAAGGTATGCCTGAATTTTGGGGGCAAAATTCCCTCATAAGGGGGGGGGTATGTAACAACCCTCACTTTTGAGAACCTATTTTATATTTATTTACTATGTGAAGTAATTATACATAAAACGTTGGAATGTAGAGTAAATATTAATTGAATAAGTTAAATTTAATATTTACTAAAATGTTGCATATTTACTATATACGTAAGTAAATATCACCATGTTGCAGTTGATTGTGTCATAAGATTTAAAATGACATTATGGTTTAAAATGAAATCGAAAATGGAATGAGTTATAAAATTTCCAAATGATAATTTGGAGGGCGTAGTTAGTCCCGAAATGTGTGAGATAGTCGAAATAAGTGTTATACTGCATTTTTAGGTTTCAGGCACTTTTGACTGATTTGAGCATAACGCGTAGTTGCGAGTCATTTTAATGTAGTATTTATCATTTAAGTTGGAGATTTTAGACTAATGCCACGATATAGTCTTGCTAAGCCCTTTTATTTCTCTTAAGTGCAATTGTTATCCTAGAGAGAAAGAGAGAAGAAAAGAACTTGGGAGAATAAGAGGAGAAAGGAAGAAATTGAAGATTTAATCTTTGATCGTGCATTCATCTTCCTCAAATCTGAATTTACTAGCTTAAGGCAAATTTTCTACTTACAAATAAGTGATCTAAGATGAATGATTAGTATTGATAGTTTTGTATTGATTATGGTTTATCAATGTTAGGGTTTTATTGGATTTATGGGTTGTGAATATTTGGAAGTGATTTGGATATTTATTGGTGTAGATCAATGTTGTTGGATGCATTTATAATCAGTTGGTGGCAATAAATGATCTTGGTTTGGGTAGATTGGTGTTGGGTGAATTTAGGAGTCCAAGACTCCATAGCCAAACTTGGCAAATTCGCAGGGCCGAATCGATTCGGCTATGTCCGAATCGATTCGCCCACGGGGCAGTTTCTAGATCTGCAAACCCGAATTGATTTGAGTTAAGACCGAATCGATTCAGCTGAAATAGAATGTTGGGTTCATATTCCAAATCGATTCACTTTTTGGGTGAATCGATTCTCTTTGTGGGCGAATCGATTCGGCCCTGGGGCGAATCGATTCGGCCCTAGGGCGAATCAATTGGGAGCCTACTATTTTGAGTTGATTTTTCCAACTCAATTCTTATATTTTTTCTTTAGGCTTAAGACCTAGGAACCTTCTTGAATGAATGAAACTTAGATTCCTAGAGTTTTAGTTGAGTCAAGTCACTACCCTACATTAGGATTGGGTTAAATGGGGATTATTCCGGATGCGTACAAATTGAGGTTAATGTTTTTCTTTTCTTTAGTAATACGCTAAATGTCTAGGAGTTATAGTCCCATACTTGGAGACTCTAGGGGCTCTAATGAAGTATACAAAACCTTGGGATTGGTAGAGTTATTGTGATCACTTGGAGAAGAATTCGGGACTTAAAATATGAGGAATCTTAATGAGAATATTCAATGATGATGGGTTCAAATAAAATGAACCAAACATATGGATAATGTAAATCTAAATGAAATTTAAATGGTAAATGCTAATTTACTTAAACACACCTCTCTAAATGCTATCATAAAGGAAGCTCGCGCATGAGGTGATGTCCCCTGACTAGTGAATGCAGGGATACTATAGCCCTCTGCCATATGCGGGTTTATTATATGTTTTATTCTGCGCTAGTGAGGTAATTTCGGGTGTGATTATGACTCACTCGCAGGCATATGGCCACTTCCCGACGTGCGTTAGGTACCCAGGTTGCCTTGTTTGATAGGCCCTGAAAGATGATAGTCATTTAGGGGCACGCCTAGTGGGGAAACTCGGAGGGGCGGTCTTAGAATCGTTATATGCATAAGAATATGACTATTCTAATTTAAGTGGGACTTGAAATATGTGAAATGCCATAAGTGCATATGATGGTAATTATATTCCTGTTAAGGAATGAAAAATGAAATGAAATGGTAAATAATGATGGAGGCTTTTAAATTTATGATGTCTAATTATATTCTCTTGCATAATTTAATAAAAGACTTAATCATTTAAACTGCCTTATTATGCTTTGAGATTATGTTGTTAGACCCTTATCCTTATCATTCATGATTAATTATTCATAACTGTCATGCTTCTTATTCATCTGGTGATTACATAAAACCGGGCCCTGACCCGTTCATTTTCCTTTTTATGCATGAAATTGTATCCACTCAGGTGCTCCATCACAAGGGCGCCCGTTATGATATTCCTACTCATATGTTTTTGAGGAGCTGTAAGATTTTGCGGATATTACAGGATGTGTTGTTAGACGCTTTCTTATTTTGTATTCACTACACCAAAAATAGGAAACTGGCATGGTTTAAAATCGTGCCAAATGCAATCTGGCACGGTTTTAAACCCTTCCAAAATCAGGCGTGCCAGATTTTTTGGCGCGGTTTAAAACCGTGCCAGATTTTCCAAACTGGCACGCTTTTGGCATGTTTTTAAACTGTGCCATTTTTTTAATCTGACACGCTTTTGGCACGCTTTTAAACCGTGCCAGATGTTAAATCTGGCACGCTTTTGGCACGGTTATAAAGCGTGCTAGATTGTTTTATAAGCGTTCTCATTTTTTGCGTTGGCACGGTTTAAAACTGTGGCAGATTTTTCAGTTGATTAAAAAAAATAATAATAGGAACCAAATCTGAAAAATCTGCAAATTCCAAATTTGGTAGGAAAAATATTTATTATTTGCAAAAACAAAATCAAGAAAATTCACAAATTATGAATATCGCAGGTTGTTGATAAACTAATGTGCATACAAACTTCAAAAAATTACAAGAGATAATACCAATATAAAGCAACACATGACCATAAAAGTCGACAATAACTTCAAAAAATTACAAGAGTTAACAGTTCCCATATCAAAAAAAAAATTGGGCAGAGTTCCCTCTATTTTATGAGCATTCCAAAACCAGCTAACATAAAATCTGCCCATATAAAGACCGCATGGCCATAAAAGTCAACAATAAAACTACTATAGCCAGCACGACCATAAAAATAAACCATAAAACTACTGAAGCCTCCTCGGCCATAACACAAAAAATAGAATCCTGAATATTAACGACACTAAATACGCAATCCCCCTGTTGTAAAGTATTGACTTCTTCGTGCGTTCCAAGTGGATAAAAGCTAACGATTGAATCTCATCCTACAAAAAAAATAAGACACAAAAAAGATACAACATTAGTAACCAAGTCATTTTTAAAAAAATTATATTCAAGCAAAAAAATTGCATATACAAGAAGAAAAATTGCAAATTATCGTCATAAGTGTTATTTTTGCAAATTATCGTCATAATTTCAAACGGGGAGACCCGGGACTACGCGGTCAGTTCCTACAAGTTACATTGGTCCCGTGCGAGGTGTTCGTGCCTCCCACGGTGTCGTTTGGAACTAGTTTGGGTTTTCACCCTCTAACGGCCTGTTTTCAAGTCTAAGTAAGATTTTTGCAAATTATCGTCATACTCTCAAACCGGGAGACCCGGGACGACGCGGTCAGTTCCTATAAGTTACATTGGTCCCGTGCGATGTGTTCGTGCCTCCTACGGCTGGTTTGGGTTTTCACCCTTTAACGGCCTGTTTTAGAGTCTAAGTGTGATTTTTGCAAATTATCGCCATACTCTCTAACCGGGAAACCCGAGACTACGCGGTCATTTCCTACAAGTTACAATGGTCCCGTACGAGGTGTTTGTACCTCCTATGGGGTCGTTTGAGGGTTGGTTTGGGTTTTCACCCTTTAAAGGCCTGTTTTCAAGTCTAAGTGTTATTTTTGTAAATTATCATCATAATCTCAAACCGGGAAACCCGGAACTACGCGGTCAGTTCCTACAAGTTATATTGGTCCCGTGCGAGGTATTCGTGCCTCCTACGGGGTCGTTTGGGGTCTGGTTTGGGTTTTCACCTTTTAACGGGCTGTTTTCAAGTCTAAGTGTGATTTTTGCAAATTATTGTCATACTCTCAAACCAAGAGACCCGGGACTACGCGGTCAGTACATACAAGTTACATTGGTCCTGTACGATGTGTTTATTCCTCCTACATGGTCGTTTGGGGGTTGGTTTGGGTTTTCACCCTTTAACGGCCTGTTTTCATGTCCAAGTGTGATTTTTAAAAATTATTGTCATACTCTCAAACGAGGAGACCAGGGACGACGCGGTCAGTACATACAAGTTACATTGGTAACGTGCGAGGTGTTCGTGCCTCCTACGAGGTCGTTTGGGGGCTGGTTTGTGTTTTCACCCTTTAAAGGCCTGTTTTCAAGTCTAAGTGTGATTTTTGCAAATTATCGCCATACTCTCTAACCAGGAAACCCGGGACTACGCGGTCATTTCCTACAAGTTACAATGGTCCCGTGCGAGGTGTTTGTACCTCCTATGGGGTCGTTTGAGGGCTGGTTTGGGTTTTCACACTTTAACGGCATGTTTTCAAGTCTAAGTGTTATTTTTGTAAATTATCATCATAATCTCAAACCGGGAGACCCGGAACTACGCGGTCAGTTCATACAAGTTATATTGGTCCTGTGCGAGGTGTTCGTGCCTCCTACGGGGTCATTTGGTGGTTGGTTTGGGTTTTCACCCTTTAACGGCCAATTTTCAAGTCTAAGTGTGATTTTTGCAAATTATCGTCATACTCTCAAATCGAGAGACGCGGGACTACGCGGTCAGTTCCTACAAGTTACATTGGTCCCGTGCGAGGTATTCGTGCCTCCTACGGGGTCGTTTGGGGGATGGTTTGGGTTTTCACCCTTTAACGGCCTGTTTTCAAGTCTAAGTGTGATTTTTGTAAATTATCGTCATACTCTCAAACGGGGAGACCTGGGACGACGCGGTCAGTTCCTACAAATTACATTGGTCCCGTGCTTGGTGTTCGTGCGTCCTACGGGGCCGTTTGGGAGCTGGTTTGGATTTTCACCCTTTAACGGCCTGTTTTCAAGTCTAAGTGTGCATTTTGCAAATTATCATCATACTCTCTAACCGGGAGACCCGGGAGACGCTGAATATTTGTACAAGTTATAATGGTCCCGTGCGAGGTGTTCGTGCCTCCTACGGGGTCGTTTGAGAGCTGGTTCGGATTTTCACCCTTTAACGGCCTGTTTTCAAGTCTAAGTGTTATTTTTGCAAATTATCATCATAATCTCAAACCGGGAGACCCGGAACTACACGGTCAGTTCCTACAAGTTACATTGGTCCCGTACGAGGTGTTCGTGCCTTCTACGGGGTCGTTTGGGGGCTGATTTGGGTTTTCACCCTTTAACGACCTATTTTCAAGTCTAAGTGATTTTTGCAAATTATCGTCATACTCTCAAACCGAGAGACCCGAGACTACGTGGTCAGTTCCTACAAGTTACATTGGTCCCGTGCGAGGTGTTCGTGCCACCTACGGGTGGTTTGAGGGCTGGTTAGGATTTTCACCCTTAAACGGCCTGCTTTCAGGTCTATTGTTATTTTTGCAAATTATCGTCATACTCTCAAATTAGGAGACCCGGGACTACGCAGTCAGTTCCTACAAGTGACATTGATCCCGTGCGAGGTGTTCGTGCCTCCTACGAGGTCGTTTGAGGGCTGGTTTGGGTTCTCACCCTTAAACGGCCTATTTTCAAGTCTAAGTGTTATTTTTGCAAATTATCATCATACTCTCAAATTGGGAGACCCGAGACAACGCGGTCAGTTCCTACAAGTTACATTTTTCCCGTGCGAGGTATTCGTGCCTCCTACGAGGTAGTTTGGGTCTTCACCTTTTAACGGGCTGTTTTCAAGTCTAAGTGTGATTTTTGCAAATTATCGTCATACTCTCAAACCGAGAGACCCGGGACTACGCGATCAATACATACAAGTTACATTGGTCCCATGCGAGGTGTTTGTGCCTCCTACGGGATCGTTTGGGGGTTGGTTTGGCTTTTCACCCTTTAACGGCCTATTTTCAAGTCCAAGTGTGATTTTTGAAAATTATCATCATACTCTCAAACGGGGAGACCCGGGATGACGCGGTCAGTTCCTACAAGTTATATTGGTCCCGTGCGAGGTGTTCGTGCCTCCTACGAGGTCGTTTGGGGGCTGGTTTGTGTTTTCACCCTTTAACGGCCTGTTTTCAAGTCTAAGTGTGATTTTTGGAAATTATCATCATACTCTCTAACCGGGAGACCCGGGACTACGCGGTCAGTTCCTACAAGTTATAATGGTCCCGTGCGAGGTGTTCGTGCCTCCTAAGGGTCGTTTGGGGCTGGTTTGGGTTTTCACCCTTTAACGGCCTGTTTTCAAGTCTAAGTGTGATTTTTTCAAATTATCCTCATACTCTAACCGGGAGACCCGGGACTACGTGGTCATTTCCTACAAGTTACAATGGTCCCGTGCGAGGTGTTCGTGCCTCCTACGGGGTCGTTTGAGGGCTGGTTTGGATT
This sequence comes from Sambucus nigra, assembly GCA_949130495.1. NCBI lineage: Eukaryota > Viridiplantae > Streptophyta > Magnoliopsida > Dipsacales > Adoxaceae > Sambucus > Sambucus nigra. Next base: position 356,182,106 of record OX422208.1, on the reverse strand, counting down.
TTCATCCTTTAACGGCCTGTTTTCAAGTCTAAGTGTGATTTTTGCAAATTATCGTCATACTCTCTAATCGGGAGACCCGGTACTACGCGGTCATTTCCTACAAGTTACAATGGTCCCGTGCGAGGTGTTCGTGCCTCCTACGGGGTCGTTTGAGGGCTGGTTTGGGTTTTCACCCTTTAAGGGCCTGTTTTCAAGTCTAAGTGTTATTTTTGCAAATTATCGTCATAATCTCAAACCGGGAGACCCGGGACTATGCGGTCAGTTCCTACAAGTTGCATTGGTCCTGTGTGAGGTGTTCGTGCCTCCTACGGGGTCGTTTGGTGGTTGGTTTGGGTTTTCACCCTTTAACGGCCTGTTTTCAAGTCTAAGTGTGATTTTTGCAAATTATCGTCATACACTCAAATCGAGAGACGCGGGACTACGCGATCAGTTCCTACAAGTTACATTGGTCCCGTGCGAGGTACTCGTGCCTCCTACGGGGTCGTTTGGGGGCTGGTTTGGGTTTTCACCCTTTAACGGCCTGTTTTCAAGTCTAAGTGTGATTTTTGCAAATTATCGTCATACTCTCAAATGGGGAGACCCGGGACGACGCGGTCAGTTCCTACAAGTTACATTGGTCCCGTGCGAGGTGTTCGTGCTTCCTATGGGGCCGTTTGGGAGCTGGTTCGGATTTTCACCCTTTAACGGCCTATTTTCAAGTCTAAGTGTTCTTTTTGCAAATTATCGTCATACTCTCTAACCGGGAGACCCGGGACTAAAGGGTCTATTTGTACAAGTTAAAATAGTCCCGTGCGAGGTGTTCGTGCCTCCTACGGGATCGTTTGAGAGCTGGTTTGGATTTTCACCCTTTAATGGCCTTTTTTCAAGTCTAAGTGTTATTTCTGCAAATTATCGTCATAATATCAAACCGGGAGACCCAGGACTACACGGTTAGTTCCTACAAGTTACATTGGTCCCGTTCGAGGTGTTCGTGCCTCCTACGGGGTCGTTTGGGGGCTGATTTTGGTTTTCACCCTTTAACGACCTATTTTCAAGTCTAAGTGATTTTTGAAAATTATCATCATACTCTCAAACCGAGAGACCCGGGACTACGTGGTCAGTTCCTACAAGTTACATTGGTCCCGTGCGAGGTGTTCGTGCCACCTACGGGGTCGTTTGAGGGCTAGTTTGGATTTTCACCCTTAAACGGCCTGTTTTCAAGTCTAAGTGTTATTTTTGCAAATTACCGTCATACTCTCAAATTGGGAGACCCAGGACTACGCGGTCAGTTCCTACAAGTTACATTGGTCCCATGCGAGGTATTCGTGCCTCCTACGAGGTCGTTTGAGGGCTGGTTTGGGTTTTCAACCTTTAACGGCCTGTTTTCAAGTCTAAGTGTTATTTTTGCAAACTATCGTCATAATCTCAAACCGGGAGACCCGGGACGACGCGGTCCATTCCTACAAGTTACATTGGTCCCGTGCGAGGTTTTTGTGCCTCTTATGGGATCGTTTGGGGGTTGGTTTGGGTTTTCACCCTTTAACGGCCTGTTTTCAAGTCTAAGTGTGATTTTTACAAAATTAACGCCATAATCTCAAACCGAGAGACCCGGGACGACGCGATCAGTTCCTACAAGTTACATTGGTATCGTGCGAGGAGTTCCTGCCTCCTGCAGGGTCGTTTGGGGCTGGTTTGGATTTTTACCCTGTAATGGCCTGTTTTCAAGTCTAAGTTTGATTTTTACAAATTATCATCATACTCTCTAACCGGGAGACCCGGGACTACACGGTCATTTCCTACAAGTTACAATGGTCCCGTGCGAGGTGTTCGTGCCTCCCACGGGATCGTTTGAGGGCCGGTTTGGGTTTTCACCCTTTAACAACCTGTTTTCAAGTCTAAGTGTTATTTTCACAAATTAACGTCATACTCTCAAACCGGGAGATCCGGAACTACGCAGTCAGTTCCTACAAGTTACATTGGACTCGTGCGAGGTATTCGTTCCTCCGACGGGGTCGTTTGGGGGATGGTTTGGGTTTTCACCCATTAACGGCGTGTTTTCAAGTCTAAGTGTGATTTTTACAAATTATTTTTTCTTACTCTCAAACCGGGAGACCCGGGACTACAAGGTCAGTTCCTACAAGTTACATTGGTCCCGTGCGAGGTGTTCGTGCCTCCTACGGGGTTGTTTGGGGGATGGTTTGGGTTTTCACCCTTTAACGGCCTGTTTTCAAGTCTAAGTGTGATTTTAACAAATTATCGTCATACTCTAACCGGGAGACCCGGGACTACGCGGTTATTTGCCACAAGTGACAGTGGTCCCGTGTGAGGTTTCCGTGCCTCCTACGGGGTCGTTTGAGGGCTGGTTTGGGTTTTCACCCTTTAACGGCCTATTTTCAAGTCTAAGTGTGATTTTTGCAAGTTATCGTCATACTCTCTAACCGGGAGACCCGGGACTACGCGGTCATTTCCTACAAGTTACAATGGTCCCGTGCGAGGTGTTCGTGCCTCCTACGGGGTCGTTTGAGGGCTGGTTTGGATTTTCATCCTTTAACGGCCTGTTTTCAAGTGTAATTGTGATTTTTACAAATTATCGTCATACTCTCAAACCGGGAGACCCGGGACTACGCGGTCAGTTCCTACAAGTTACATTGGTATCGTGCGAGGTGTTCGTGCCTCCTACAGGTTCGTTTGGGTCTGGTTTGGGTTTTCACCCTTTAACGGCCTATTTTCAAGTCTAAGTGTGATTTTTTCAAATTATCGTCATACTCTCTAACCGGGAGACCCGGGACTACGTGGTCATTTCCTACATGTTACAATGGTCCCGTGCGAGGTGTTCGTGCCTCCTACGGGGTCGTTTGAGGGATGGTTTGGATTTTCATCCTTTAACGGCCTATTTTCAAGTCTAAGTGTGATTTTTGCAAATTATCGTCATACTCTCTAATCGGGAGACCCGGGACTACGCGGTCATTTCCTACAAGTTATAATGGTCCCGTGCGAGGTGTTCGTGCCTCCTACGGGGTCGTTTGAGGGCTGGTTTGGGTTTTCACCCTTTAAGGGCCTGTTTTCAAGTCTAAGTGTTATTTTTGCAAATTATCGTCATAATCTCAAACCGGGAGACCCGGGACTACGCGGTCAGTTCCTACAAGTTACATTGGTCCTGTACGAGGTGTTCGTGCCTCCTACGGCGTCGTTTGGTGGTTGGTTTGGGTTTTCACCCTTTAACGGCCTGTTTTCAAGTCTAAGTGTGATTTTTGCAAATTATCGTCATACTCTCAAATCTAGAGACGCGGGACTACGCGATCAGTTCCTACAAGTTACATTGGTCCCGTGCGAGGTACTCGTGCCTCCTACGGGGTCGTTTTGGGGCTGGTTTGGGTTTTCACCCTTTAACGGCCTGTTTTCAAGTCTAAGTGTGATTTTTGCAAATTATCGTCATACTCTCAAACCGAGACTAAGAACTCTAAAAGTTCTGGAGCGTACACTGGAAAGAGACTAAGAACTCTAAAACTTTAATACAATACATTCTTAAATTACTACCATAAGACTTGTGTGCTTATTTTCTTTTTCTATATTCTTATCCGTATAAGATAAAATTCCATTTCCCCCTATTCAATTCCTCATTAATAGAAAAATACCTCATTATCTACTTCTAAACTTTTATTTCTTCTTTTTACCCTTGTTTTTATCACAATTAGTTGGAGTTCTTTTACCCATTTTGGATTCCTCATTGTTGAAGAAAGTTCATCATCCCAAAGAGTTTAATGAAAGATGGCACTTAATTTTGAAAACATTATCTTCCTTGAAATAACTAAAAACTGTATGACCCCCAAAAGTCGACAAACTACCAATTGTCATATTATTTCTTAAAAATTGATTCACTTGAAAAAGAAAATAAAAAACATAAAAAATAACTTAGGATATTAAATGAAACTAAGAGATTTTGAAGCTGCTGTCACCTCTGGGCCTTGTTTGTGGCTTGAAGTTCACATCGTTAGGCTAGCTGTTGGGCACGTGCTCCATGCACCACTTTCGACTGAGGGCATTCTCAGTGGGAGTTGTCGAGAGGCTTGGGCATTAACCTAGTGGCTAGCTATAGACATAGAACAAGAAGAGCAATTTTCAGAAGGGGAGGAACACGAGATCCAAACTAGGCCAAATAGCTTCAATCAAAATATAATTCTAGAACTCAAACAGGACATTGCACCAAGGTAATCTATCTTTAGCATTTTATCAAACATGTAACATACATTTTCAATAGATTGTAACATACGAAAATATCTAGTATGTAAAAGAAATTTATTAGGGAGACATAAAGGAAACACGAACCAAAATCCATCGGAGCTGAAACCACGGGCTCTCACTCATCTTCTCCCTTGTCGTATTATGACCACCTTGAATTATACACAATACTATCCTAAGACAAAAATAAATCGCAAAATTAGGCATGAGAATATATAATACAGTGAATAAGAATCAATGTTTAATTTCAGATATACTTCACTAGAGTATGAATTCAACAAATATATCAACTAAATAATTTCTAAATCTAACACACAATTGAAAAGCCTAAGTAACAATGAAATTTGTTACAAGTGAAGATATGTTTCATCGAAGTACTCGACAAATACATTAATTCATCTATTTAGAAAGATAATATGGAACTGATCGTTGCCTAAGACAAAAGTAAAATTGATGCCATGACGAACTACTCCTTGCCTAAGATAGTTAAGGCTATAAGGTTATGCTTTGGATTAGCGTTTTTTTATAGAATTTTTTTGAGAAGATATATGTCCTTATCAGTAAGCCCCTGACCATGATGCTCAAGAAGAAGAACTTTTAATAGTCAACTGAATCTATAAAAAATTTCAACAAGCGTAAAACAGCTATGACTACTACTCATGTTCTAGAAATACTGATTTTATTCAACACTTCATGCTAGTAATTAAGGGATTAGTGTTGATCTTATGCAAGGCTCTTAGCATTACTAAGCAAGGCATTACCTCCAACAAAGGCATTACCTCCATGAAATATACCAACAACAATGTGATAAACAACTCCATGGCAACCACTTATTATTCTCTACAAAAAATGATACTATCAATAAAAAAAATAGTAGGTAAACTAAATTTCAACCAATATTCATGAAATCAAACAAGAAAAATTATTGAACCATGTCTGGATGTAGAGTTGGATCTGAAGTTGGATCGTGAGACTCAAGCAGATTGACCAAATCTTCAATCTCAAATTTCTTATTATATGGAATGCATAAATTACCTATGTTGATGACCAAACTAAATTGTCGAAGCTTTTGGAGATGACCAACCCAAATATTCAACCAAACCTTCGGAGGTTGGTCTGACCTAACTCCGATGGCAGTTCGTGGATGAAGCAGAGGGAGTATAACAATGAATAACTTACTTATGCTACCTGCCCTGAGTGGTATGTTTAAAAAATTAATTTACATCCTAAATGTATTAAATCAATATATAAGATTATCACGAGTAATTGCAATTCACACATGCATCACGGCAGTTTACAAGTACTAAAATTAATTTTAAAAGGACAAAATGGGCATGAAATCGGAAGGGAAAATGATCAATTGATGCACCAAGGTCTTAAGTATACTAGGTCTAAGCCCCGTACGATGCGTGTGCGATGTGCATAAAATAGTATATATACATACATATATACAAGTGAAACATAGTTAAATCTCACTTAACATGATGATGATTATATATTGATTTATATTTTAAACGAAGGTTGAAAAATTGCGAGAAAGTTGTTATGTATCCAGTAAAATATTTCTTATTTAGATAATTTGATAATGATTTATTGATTTAGGAAAGTACAACAATTCAAACAAATAAAAATTGACAAAGTAAAAACAGCCAAAGTACCCTTCTTAAATTGCAAAACTAATACAACTCGAATTCCCAGTAAAGCTCATGCTCATGTTTTATAATGTACAACCTGAATGATTATAAGTTGGAAAAAAAACCTTTATTAAGTCAATCAACTTCATCTTAGTTTCATAAAAAAATGCCAACACGCTTCACTAACCCTTCAAAATCCTGAATCAAGAAACAGCAAGTTGAAAGAAAAACATGACACTGAGAAGCTAAATTCGAGTCAAAACAGCACAAGGCATTACAAACAAACAATCACATTCTGCAACATAAACTCTATAATTTCATGAAACTAAATTAAACAATGAATAAATCAATCCAAGTGGTTTTGAACCTTAATTCCCATGTTGTTGGCAGTATCGATGATTGATTTGGCGATGGACTCCAATGACATGTACTGGCAATAAGGATCCGACTGCTTAACCTTAGCGATATCATAAATGTGCTTTGTGGTTAGGGTTGAGGAGACCACGTGGCCGGGGCGGCTACTACCGGACTTAATGCCGGCGGCCTTTTTAAGGTACCAAGTGACTGAAGGGGACTTCACGGTGAACTCGAAGGTGTTGTCTTTGAAGGCGGTGATGGTGACGGCCATTGGGGTTATTCGTGGACGAAGTAGATGATGGGGTCGCCTAGTAGTAGATGAAGTAGATGAAGCAGAGGATGAGTGGCAGCGTTGATGGAGGCGGCGGGTAGTGTGGATAATGGAGGCGGCGGGTAGCAGCAGGTCTCCTGGTAGCGTGGAGAGAGAGAGAAAGAGAGACTTAGAGAGAAGAGAGGAGATCAGATTGATGTCCCGCCTTGAAATTTTTGGTCCCCGATTGAAATTTTAGGATATTATTTTTTTAATGAACTGTACCCATATTTGGCACGGTTTTACACCGTGCCAGAATTTGGCACTCATTTAAACCATGCCAGTTTATGCTAAAACCGTGCCAAATTCTGGCACGGCTTAAAACCGTGCCAGAATCTCCTTGCCACAGCGTGCCAGATTAGCATTTTTGGTGTAGTGATTCTAGATATAATCAGGTCTTTCACTCGAGCGTGTGGCCCAAACTTTTGTAACGGTTTAATGGATGTATTATGTAAACTATTAAATTGTTGTAACCCATTGTATGAACCTGTTGACCGACAGTATATTCGGTCCTTTATTGTATATGTGTTGTTGATGTAATATAAGTTCTTTTTGAATTCCACGTTCTCTTCAGATTAGGTTGTTTAAGGTATTTTCTTAACTTGTAATAAAACTGAAACTAATATTTTTGGCAACCCATTTTCTGAATTATTGGGTGATTTTCCGGTATACTTATTTTATTGTTGTGATGCTGAGAATGATTTCCATCCATGATTCGGTTATGTTGGAGTATCGGGCTGACCACCCCTTATTTCGGATTGCAGGTTGTCACATCAAGTCCTACCTTTATATATCATACACGTGCATATCATTCATTGGTAGTAAGTAAATAAGAAAATGAAGGTTTAATGTAAATGGTTCACAAATAATTTCAAAGTTTTTGAGAAAAATACTATGTTTACGAAATGTTGAATAATGATGTATTTTAAGAAATTTGGTGCTAAAAATTTTATTCCGGTCGGAGTGTTACAGATGCATTAACTAAAGATACCGAATGAAACTATACCACAATGTTATAACATGTATTCCTTTAGAAAACTCAAACCATTGTATTACAACTCTTAAATTAACTCCACCTCTAAGTGGCAATACTTACTCATGTATCGCTGATACCTACAAAAAATGATACATCCACTAGTACATCACGTTTTACCTATTTCAAGCCTAATTCTAGATATTTACAATTTTTGGTAACGTTCTGAAACTGGGCATCCCATGACTACGCGACCAGTTGCTACATGTGACGATGGTTCCGTGGAGGTGTTTGAGAGGCAAAAAGAAAATAAAAATATTTCTAAAGCCAAAATTTGTATTGATTCTCCAAAATTGATGCCTTCAATATATATATATATATATATATATTTGTTGATTAGGGTCAAATCGGGGACCGGGAGTTCCCGGTGGCCTCCATATCGATTTTCGATAGTAAAATAGTTCGTTCATCCGAACCATTATGTCGATTCACATACGGGGCGAACCATTGGAAAGAGGATTCAGAGTCGTTTAAAGATTCATTGAGCTTTGCTCTTGCGATGATCAACCAATCCGATGTTATACAAAAATTGTTTATGCTTGAAAGATAAATTGTAGGGGATATATGTAGGTAAAATAAAAGAGGACAACCATATTCAGAACAAACACTGGTTCACGGAAGAAGGCACATCTTCAAACTTCTTCAATCTAACCCTGCAGTAAGTTTTTTCTTGTATAAATTTTTTTAAGTTAGAACATGATCTAAGAGACACAAGTAGTGACGGTACTAGCTTTGATAATCTGAATTCTTCCGCTGCTTAAGGCAAAATTAGTTAATGGCTATGTTTTAAAAAGATTTTAAAAGAAAGATATTTTTTGTCTTTATGTCATTCAAATGAGTTTATATAGTTTGTTCGAACGAGGTGCTGATGTCATTTGAACTACATTTAAATGAGTATTTTATTCTAATAGAGTAAATGTCATTTAAAGCTCGTCATCATCCAGGCTTATGAAGAACTCAAAATTTCGACTCTGCCCACGGTAGCTGAGCACATGCAACAGCTATGGATGTCACATGGTTCTCTTAGATGCTTCTATCATTAATATTTAAATAAGATGTTATTTCAGTTTCTTTACTTCGGAATGTTATAAATATCAAGCAGTTAGTGACTACTCGTAAGACATTTTAACAAAGAAAATGGCGAGTGCCTCTCAAGGTCACTCGTAAGTTTTTTAAAAAATTCACCAAACAACCATTTATAAATAGATACATATTAATTTTTGTCATTATGGCCGAAAATACTTATTTTTTATTATTGATACTACTTCATTCACATTATTGTTACGTCATGTTTCAGTTCCTTCTATCTTCACATTTATTCCGCTGATTCTACTAATATTCAAAAGTTACTTTTAGAAATTCTATAGAATTAGAATTTTCCTATTCTCATACTTGTAAATATAAGTTCCCTGTATATGGTGCACACTAGTAAAATAGATTTTAGTGTAGTGCAATTGTAACATCTCGTACTCTTGTTGAAAGTATTTATTATCGTGACTCATTTTTCCTAAGAAAATATACAGAATGATGGTGCCCTAAAAGCTATGAAAGTTTGAACGTCGTTTGAAAACATAAAAGAAACGACTTTCAATCTCGTTTGAACAAGATGTAAATATGGTTGGAACGAGATAAAAAATAAAATAATTTTTCTTTTTCGAAAATAAAAAGACATGTTCATTTTTCAACAAATGGAGGCCCTTCCATATATCCACCTTTGAATGGGGTATTGGCTTTTCATAAGATCGCCAACTTTGTCTTCCAGCCTCCAAATAAAGCTATTCCAGGGCTTCTCCACCACTGCCACATTATCTCCCAAAAGATTACAGTGAAAAAGAATTGTTTTTTGAAATTATTTTACTTTATGTACAACATTTTTTTCTTTTGAAAATTATACTTTTTAATGATTTTTTTTTTAAATTTGCATTGCCCTCAACTCCACCCCACCCTTGCCTCACCCCAACACTCCCCTTGCTCCTTCCTCTCAATGGGGTCTCTCTTATCGCAATCCTTTGAGTAGTTCGATAGGCCTAGAGTATGCTAGGTAGCTCATTAATCCAGTTACCTTCTCTCATTCTTTTGCATTTATATGCTTTTGTGCGTACTTTGTCTTACTTTTGTGTATATGTGTAGAAAAATGTTTTAATAATGACGTCATCATGTCCACGCCATGGGAAAAGCAAGAATGAATCAGTCGAAGGAGTATGAATAAGAAATGGCAAGAATCCTTGTCAGATTAGCTTTAAAGGAAATATATTTTTCTTCCTTTGGCAAAGACAGAGAGAGCTTCTATTGTCCCACTTTGGCAGGAGTTTTTTCACCCATTTGGTTGGGGATTGGTCATGGATCAAGGTCGTGCCTCTCGTAGTCATGACTTATGGCCATGACCACGACCATTTAATTTCCCTTTGGACTGGATTTATTGAGATCCCTGAAGTCCACACACATGCGTCATTTATTGTTCTTTTTCTTCACCATCACTACGTTGGCCAACCAGTCTAGGTACTTGACATCTTCAATAAAATTTTCCATCTGTCTCTTTTCCACCTCTTCTTGGAAGGATATGTTCTTCCCAGGACTGAATACATGCTTAAGTAAACTTAATAAACATATTTTGGCCTATAATATGAGCCTAACGAAGTGAAAGTTAAGGTTTTAGATGTATAAAATATTTGATTTATCACCACAATGGGTCACGGACCATAGCTATGACCATAGCGTGACCATCATTGCACCAAATTCATGCCAAAATTCACTCAAAGTCTCCATTTTGCTCAAAATAGGCAAAATATGTAGCCGCCCCTGAAGAAACGACTTCAAAGACAAATTAATGCATACGAAACCAAATAGATCGAGGGTCCAGGGACTAAGTTATGGAATGGGAAGGTGTTAGGCACTCACAAAACTTGATAAGATGACTAATAGCTTCTAAAGGCATAATCAAGCCAGACATCAAAGAGAAACAAAGATCGAGAAAAAATCACTTGTAACAACCGAGGCTTTTGAGCGGCTATTTTATATTATTTTGCCCGATGGGCTAATTCTATAAAATAAGGGAAGTTGGAGTAAATATTGTTTCCCGTGATATTAAGGGATAATATTTAATATGTTTTGTCTATTTACCGTATGAGAAGGTAAATAGCATTATATTGTGATATATTGCGTCGTTGTATGTAAAACGACGGTTATGACCTATTCTTTAAGTTGGGTAAAATTAATTAAATAAAATGAATTTAGAACATAAAATTTGTTCACATTTTCCCAAATGCCAAAATAGGGGGTGTGATTGTTTTTAGAATAGCCGAGATAGTCAAAATAAGTGTCAAGTTGTATTTTTGAGTTTCGGGCACTTTTGGGGTGTTATGACTCAATTATGTGGATACGAGTCATTTTAATGGTGTATTAGCAATTAAAAGAGGGCATTTATATTTTAAGACCAGTTTAAGTCCCCCGCCCCATTTTCTTTCTTCATTTGTGTTAGAAGCCATAGGAGAGAGAGAGAGAGAGAGAAGAGAGAGTTGGGAGAAAATGGGAGAAAAGAGAGAAATGGAAGATTGGAGCCGGAATCCATTACTTCGGGAAGAGAATCCGAGACTACAAACTCGAGGCAAGTTTCTTACTTGCTAGATGTTGATTTAATGTGATAAATTGCATGTATAGTTAGGTTTTGGAGATTTAACCCATAAATGGGTATTTGTTGATTTGTATGATTAAACCCTTAAATCTTAGTTTTGATTTCATTTGAGGATAAATTATTAGCTATTAATGGTGTAGAAATGATTTGGGAGAATTAGATGTTGTTGATGTTGGATAAAATCAAATATTTGAGGTTTTCAGATTTTAGGGTTCATACAACCCGTAGCCCAAACTGGGCAAGATTTCGGGACCGAATCTATTCGACCCTAGGGGCGAATCGATTTGAATAAGGGATAGGCTACAGGTCTGGAAGACCGAATTGATTCGGGTTAAAACCGAATCGATTCGGCAATTGCAGAAAGTCAGTTTTTGCTCACCGAATCAATTTGGCGATTTAGCAAATCGATTCGGTTCCCCTATTTTTGTGAGATTTTCTTAGTTTGATTTTTAGCCCTTTTTATTTTAGGTCCAAGGTTTAGGGGCCTTCCTTTGGAAAGTATGGGGAGTCCAAGAGGGTGGTTTTTGGGTAGACTAATGTCCTAAGATTAATGGGATGATTGGGCTTACCCCGAGGGCTAAAGTGTATAGGTTGGTGTTCGAATGGAATAGGAGATTAACCGAAAAATAAATTGAAGATAAAATATGAATGTTGAGACATTTGGGAGACACTCCTTGAGGGAGATTCATTTTAAATGGTTTATGATATTATATTGAGGTCTTGGGGACAAGTTGAGGTTAATGGCACTTCGGGTCTTAAGTCTTTAATAAAATACGACTTTAAGAATAAGAAATGAATATTATTAAAATGTGGTACTAATAAATATGTACAAATGATTTGGAGAATGTAAAATGGATGCTTTCAAATTAAAAGGAATATGATTTTCATAAATGTTAAAAGGTATGGATACACACCCTCTCTAAATCGCTATCTTAAGGGAAGTTCTCGCGTTGTGGTAAAGCCCTCTGACTAATAAATGCAGGGTAGATATAGTCCCTAGGCCATATGAGAATTTTTTGTATATTTTTCTACGATGGGTGGGTAATTTCAGGTGTGGTTATGACTACCCCGCAGGCATATGGCCACTTCACGACGGTTCGGTAGGATCCCAGGTTGTCTAAATAATAGGCCCTGGAAGATGATAGCCATTTAGAGGCACACACAGTGGGGAAACCCGGACGGGCGGTCTTAGAATCGTTATATATATATATATGATTATAACTATTCTAAATGAAGTTGGACTTGATGTACGAAGTTCCATAAAGAGAACAATGAAATGCCACAAAGAGCATTTAATGATGATGATATTCCTGATAAGGAAGGTATTTTTACAAACTGCCATAAAGAGCACAATGAAACGCCACAAAGAGCATAAAAACTATGATTATAATTCCTGATTAGGAATGGAACCATGAAATGAACTAGTGTACCGAATGAAATTGTTTGGTAAACATTTGATAAAATGTTGTACCATTTATGTATGTTGACCTCTCATTTATATATATTAATTATGTGCTTAGGGTATAATGGATCCCGACGATCGACCTTGCCTAGTAGTAATGTATCGGGGGGATTCCTTGTTTGGATTTCGCTTTGCGAGACACCCCACGCACGAATAAGGGCATACTGGTGTGACTAGGGAGAAGTTTATCCCTTAGTACTATGTTAAAAGGAAATTAAATTAGATGACTACATATGGCAGTATTGTACTTAGGGTATAATGGATCCCGATGATCGACCTTGCCTAGTAGTAGTGTATCGGGGGGTTCCTTGTTTGGATTTTTCTTTGCGAGACACCCCATGCACGAATAAGGGCATAGTGTTGTGACTGGGGAGAAGTTAGCCTTTAGTACTCGGATTAATTAGGATATGGTCTAATGTATCTCGACGATCAGCCTTGCCTAGTAGTAGTGTATCAGGGGGGTTTCTTATTTGGATTTCGCTTTGCGAGACACCCCACGAACGAATAAGGGCATAGTGTTGAAACTGGAGAGAAGTTAGCCTTATGTTCTTTGTTTAACTAGAGCATCATCATTGATATTGCGCTAGGTTTCTTTTAGATTGAGAGGTGAGAAATGTTATTGTTAGCTGCGAGAGAACTACGCACTTAACTGTCATGCATTTTATTCACATGGGAATCATATCAAACTGGGCCCTGACCCGTCTATATTTCTTGTTTTCTACATATACTCTTTGCCATTACAGGTGCTCTACCGCATGGAAACCTGTATTTACATTTCCATTCTGGTTGTCATGGAGCTACAGCATATTGTGGATGCTGTAGGTTATTGTTTAGACGCTTCTTCCCATTATACTCTAGTTATGTTCAGTTATTTATTCGGGTGTGTTTGCCCAAGTGTTCCACTCATTTATTATATTGTAATATTTAATGTGTAATACTCGGTGTAACTAATTGTATTGGTATGTTCACCGACAGCTTATTCTGTGATTATTTATGATATTGTCATTCTTTATTTATCGATTTTTGATATCCACCGTTTTTGCAAATGGGATTGTCGAAGTATTTTTCTTTTACTTTCAAAATTTTAAATTTGACGGTCCGTTTTCTAAAATGATTGGTGGTTATCTCGTACTATTATTTTAATCGACGGTCATGCTGAGAATGGACCATCTATGATTCCTGTGATTATTAGAGTATTGGGCTGGCCACCTATTATTTTAGTAGGCGGGTTGTCAAATCACTCTCACATCCCGAGAATACTCATCCATCCCTCTCTCTCTCTCTCTCCTATTTTTCTTCTTAGCCATAAATGTGAAATGAACTTCTGACCCTCATATGGGTCTTGTTATGTCTAAAAATCCCCTGAAACCCAATCATAACACCCGAATACCTATTTTGGTCACCATAGTCACCCGAAGAACTTTCGGAGGTCGGTTACTTGACATTCCAGAAAATTAGACTTAATAATCATGTCGTCTTCATAAACTTCGACCTCTTTGTGTATTAAAGAACTGAGTTGTTATTTATTTTCTTGTCTATTTTTATTAGTAGGATTTTGGGACGGGTCAAATGACTTTTTAATTTAAAATTATGGTTTAAAAGATCATTGGGTGAGCAGGTGTCAATGTTGGTCAAATGAAAAATCAATGCCAACTGTAAAATTTACCTCTTCAAATGCTGCTGGTGGAAGCCAGCCCACAATAGGCCTCACCAAAGGCAGTGAAGGCAAAATCGACGTTCTATAAAGTCAATACGAATGGGTTAGTCCGTTAGGATGACTACAAGGAAGCATTTATTGATCGATATTTCCTAAAGCTTATCATGATGGAAAAATGAAGAGTTTCAAGACTTATTGCAAAGAAAAATGACCCTTGGAGATTATGAGGTCAAGTTTGGTAGTATCCTTCTCTTTGAGCCTTTGTGGAAACGGGGCCATAATGGAACAAATGGTGTCCATCAAAACTATAGGCTCATCTCCCTCTTTGGGGATGCCATCGTCTATATTAATGGGAATGCACAGTTGCATGAATGGCAATGATTTAGAGGGTCATAAGCAACACTATTACGGGTCCCTAAAGGGATATCAACTTAACCATGATAATCATAATGACCATGTGGATCTCCACCTAGCCGATATTAGGGCAGATTTCTGGTGCCCAAGAGATGGAAGGCTAGGAGATATTGTTGATGGTTGAAACTGCGGCAATGGAAGGCTTCTCATACTTTCTGGGAATGCATTGTTCGAAAACTTTCTTCGTCTCGATTTTTGTATTGGTAACACCTTATTTAATATCCACACCCGCTTCTCCTCACGCAACAAAGAACCATCTATGATCAACCTCTAATTCATATATGGATGAAGATGAAAGAAACCATGATGGATGAAATTTAATTGAGACTTAGATAAGCATTCATGTACACCTATGAGTTCATCCTCTAAGCTTAGAAAAACCACTAAGGGAAAGGACATAGAGCGTGCACTCCTTAGGAGCATGATGGGTAGTTTACTCTACTTAAGCGCTAGCTATCTAGATATTTCCTATATTGTAGGAAAGTAAGAAAAACCTGATTATTTGTGGGAATATCCGTTAGTGGGGAAATGCTAGTTTTTTTTTAATTCGGATGACCATTCTAAGAAGGTGTGATGTTGCCTTTTGGGAAAGAAAAATACTGTGGTGAAGGAAATAATATTTAACATATATACATGCTACCTTTAAGTAGGATAAAATAAATAAATTTACAGATGGGACCTCATGTGTAAACACTTGGTCTACTTAGACCTTTTGAACTTTCTCTTTCTGCGTAAGCGCTTGCTGACACTAACATATTTCCTTGTTTTCATGTTAGCGCCACAGATGTTCCGTTAGCTGTGGAACATCCAGAGGATGTCTAATTCTTTCTCTAAAACTCGGACTCTATTTTAAATAAGCATTTAAGGCCACAAGCTTCTCACAAAATATATTTCTTTGAGTTTGAACTATTTGCAAATATTTCGAAACGAATTTAAAACGTCAATTTTTTCTCTAAGAATTTCAACACATTCTCAATTTATATCTTTTCATGATGATATCTTATCTTCTCAGTGATTCCTTGTATTTCATGATTAATCACTACACCCTGACGTCATACCTTGAAAAGTGGACAAACAGGACGGCTGGAAACGTGCACGTGCTCCCAACACGTGCATGATGATCATGCTTGGGTGCCAAAACCCAGTTGTTGACCCATGTCCAAATTAGATTTTGGAAGGAAAATCTTGCAAGCTAATATTCTTGGCACACACTGAGGTTATTTCATTAGTATCAAATCAGGACACACAATTAGCAGGGTGTATTTCAAAAACTTGTTGTCATTTGACCTTTTATTTCTTTCCTTGAAGCCGTCCACCCAATTCTCCAAGAATTATTTTTACAAATCATTGTATTTCAATTACTTTAAAGGTGAAACTTACTTTGCAAGAGAGATCGAAAAATATTAACAAAATACTTTTTTAAAAATCCATGATTTTAAATCTTATTAAGGGTATTGGATTTGACTATATTGATCCTCCCACTAAATCATAGATCTATAAAATAAACAGAGATCAAGATGATCACATTACGATTACAAGATCAAATCATGTTCAGTCATATTTGTATGTTTTGTAACGGAATATCCAAATGGAGAGATTTGTAAGAATAATTTTTGGGTGATCTCTATCAAGACACATACGACAATTTGTGTACACTATCTTCCTACCATTAACTAATCTGATTGATTGTGTTTCATCACCACAAATATTATATGCATTATAGCCATGTGTTATACATCCAGATGGCCACCATCGTAGATGTGACATCTCTATAGATGTACAAAACATATCCATCGAATGGGGAGGCTCGTATTTCGATGTTTCCAGGAATGTTATACTTGGCACGATAGAGTTTTTAGGATCTTCCAACTCTGACGGTGCCAACCGTCAATCTGGTGGTAGAAACTTTGCAGTAACGAACTCTAAGTGACCATAACTGAACTTGGGACCTCAATCGAAGAGGATGCATCACCAGCAGTCAGAGGACAACTCCTTGTTCCATCTAAAGAGGTTCAGTATGTCCTACGAAGAAAAGAGAATGATGGTCTCCATTGTCTTTGCCTTGGAAAGGCAGTGAAAGGCAGACTTAAGGAATTTATATCTTTTAGAAACACTTTCCTGATGTTAAAGAAATAAAGAAAAAAGCATGTTTATATAAAAATCTAATGAGTCTGGGAAGAAGTTCAAGGCCAAGATAAAGGAAAATTTGAAGTGTGGCGATGTTACAAAGTGGTGGGCATATAAGTACAATGCACACTAGCCTAGAAATATCGATGATTGTCAAATCAATAGTATTAAATATAAAATAACTAGGACTCATTGTGAAAACCCACTAATCTTCAACTTAAAACAATCTTAAAATTATAGATATGTTAGATACACAGGGAAATATGCATGTTATGTTACAAGGGGCGCGCGCACGCGCAGACACACACACACACACACATTTTTTAGAATCTTAATATATATATATATATATATATATATATATTAAGATTCTAAAAAATGCGAGGCATGATCGAGGCATGGAGGCCAAGCCTTAAGCCTTAGAAGCCTAGGCGAGCTTAGGCGTAAAAATGCGTGAAAAGGCGTTTAGGCCTTTTTAATATATTTTAATATTTTTTAAACATAACAAGGCTATTAAAATGCTAAAATTGTATATATCATAAAAATATATCAGAATGTTTCCAAATTAAAATTCTAATTGATTATGTTGGACGAGATAATTGTCTGGTTAGTAAAAAAAACTCTTTAAAAGGCGATATCGTTTCACTAATGCATTATTGTTTTTAGAAAAAAGTTCATCTCAAAGGTTTTACCAAGAATAAGGCGTAAAAAACTTAAGGCGGGGCATTTCTCCCAAGCCTCAAGCCTAGGCAGGTTTTTTAGAACACTGATATATATATATATATATATATAATATGTTATTATTACACTAAGAAAGGTTCAAGTCCAAAAGACCCCTCTGCACACCTCTGCCTATTAATACCATTTTATTATGTAGATTTTCTTTCATTCTTTCTTCTCGTATTTCGTTCATGTAAGGGATTATAGTGTATTTATGTGTGTATATATATATATCTATATATATTCATACATGCATAAAATATAGAGGATGGATGCTTCTGCGTTGAAAAATTAGGATCCCTTGGAGTTTTGATTTGGAGGCTGAGAGGCAAGTCTTATTGGAAAATCTAAGCCACAACATTCAAACCATTCTTCATTACTATGTGAATATTTGACTTTGATATTTTTTTGGTCTTCATTATATTTTTTTTACTGTTGTAAATGTAATCATTTTGGTTAAAACTCATAACTTTCGTACATCAAAATGACTTATTTGATCATTTTATAGAATTTGTAGGCTCGCCTCTCCTTGCATTCATAATGTCTTACTTGTTGATTGGCTAAAATATAACTCGATTAGCATAAGTCAACCTTGTGATAAGGGATACAATGTTATTTTCTATTCAAAGCATTGCTTAGTAAAAAAGCATCTAAATGATTAATTTGGATGCTAACCATTGAATTATCTGTTAGAAATAACTCGCTTAGTTCCTAATTTCATGAAGAATGACCCATTGAATGTTCCTTCACATGTGGAGATGTTTTGGGGACCTTTAATACAAGGCCCATATTTGGTATAAACCTAATTTCGTGGGATTAAATATTTTAGGAGGTCATTACAGTTCCATGATTCACAATTCACAATTAGAGAGACTTCCTAAGGGATAGAAAGAATGGACTTATTAAGGAGAAGAAGAGGACTTTGGCTTTTCCAAAAAAAACCTATCTCTCAGCCACCAAACCAAAAATCCCAGGAGATCACATTTTTGAGGTTGTTAAATTGAAGATCGGTGTGTTTTCACATTGAGTCTTAGTTATGCTTAAATGTTTGATGTTATTAATTTGGGAATCATCAATATTTTGAGGCTAGTGTGCATTATGTATGTTTGTCCTTTATGAGTTATTTATTTATCACTTAAGGCCAAAATTTATGAATATATATTTAAAAATTCTAAAAATACCAAAAAATATTTTAAATCTACAAGATTATAAAAAAAATTGAAAATAAATATTTAAAATAATTACTAAAAATACATTTAAAAGTATAAAAATTCTTAAATAATTATAATTTCGATAATTCCCTTAATATTTTTGTCTAGATTATTAAGGGAACCATGATTAAAATTTTATATGTATTTTGACCTTCCATCACGCAGAAACAAACACATAATTGGGCCTATTGTGGTTGAATATGCATATCTTCAAGGTTTTCGATTACTCTCTTGGATTGACAGTCGATTTGAGGGTGGAAGGCGGTACTTAGATGAATTTTGGTTCCTATAGATTCTTGTAGTGCTTTCCAAAATCTTCTTATGAATCCGTGTTCTCGATTTGATTGAATGGAGAGGAATACTTCATGGAGTGCTCCTATAGATTCTTTGAGATCATTGTTCCTAATAGTCGGATCACCGCCCATCATTTTTGTCCACTTGAGGAACTACTAACCCAAGGTCTTGTAAATTGGTTCTTTAAATACTGTGTTGATTTCCTAGAAGGTCTTGGATAGTTATGTATTTCCCTCATTCTTGGATCCTCTATTCGACTTTTTCCACCTTTCTTGGGGGTGTTCAATTTGTCATTTCCTTTGGTCAGCTTTGTGCGACCATTCTCGCCTTAGCTGAGGGAGACAACATATTCCAACTTGGAATATTTCTCAATGCGTGACATAATGTCATCGATGGTGTCTACCTCCTACTTGGTAAAGGACTAATTCAAAATGGAGTTGTGGGAAAGGCCTATTTTGAATGATGCTAGGCAACCTTCTTCAAGCAGTCTTCGATCTCATTAAAGGTTTCCCAATAACGTCTATAATAATCTCGTAAAGTCTCCTGGGGTTTCTTCCTTATGGTGAGGAAATAATCCGTCCTCTTTAGGTGTGAATTGCTTGTTACCAAGAGAGATGCGAAAGCCTCTACAAGTGACTTAAAGCTCTTGATTGATCTTTGAGGCAGCCTTTTGAACTATTTTAGAGTGACGTCTCCTTTACTGGATGGGAATATGAGACATATGAGGGCGTCACTATGATTTCACAAAATCATTTCTTGCTATACTAGCGCACGTGATCTATAAGATCGGTCTTTTAGTCGTATATTTTTAACCTTGGGGATGAAAACTTCTTTAGGGGCTCCTTATCCTCAATTACCTTTGAAAAGGGAGACTTTATCTGAGTGATGAGTGCCCTCCTTGCCAGATCCTTAGTGGATCTATCCTCGCGATGAGTTGGGTGTTCGTCCATTATTTTCTGATTCGACTTCGTATATAATGCTTACGGCATCCTTAAACTTGGTTTCACCTTGTCAAACGACTTTCATGCTCAAATAATCCTGTTCGCGATGCCAATTCCTTCCTCGGCTGCAAGTTTTTCTCCCCTGAGGGCTAGACGTCCAACCACGATGCTTGCAGGTATCTCCACAGAGCTCTCACTCTATTTTCACCAAATGTCACTTGAAACATGACTTTTCCTCCACCTAGAGGTGTGTTTCCTCCCCTTGTTGATGTATTTGTTTCTCGTGGGCATCAACTAGTTACGAGATAAGTGTTGATTTGGGCTTCTAGTTTCTTTGCTAAGAGGGTTGCTCTGATGGATGAAATCGTTGATTATTAATGACTTGATTTTTGTCCCAGTGGATCTTAGATCTGACCCTACACAATGACAGCCAAACTCGAAGACTACCTTCATTAGGTTCACTATGAGGGTGAGGCATTGCTTAACTTGCTGATTTCAATTTTCTTTTTAAAATATAAAGTATCAATTCCCACAGATGGCGCCAATTTTGAGTGCAAAATAATCACAGTGAATGATTCTAAATAGAAAATATATAATTAATGAGTAAAATATTATCACAAGACGAGGGATTTATAATGTTCGGCAACTACCCACGTCCACGGAGTGTTTCTGAGTTTTTATTAATTCTTTAAGAGTTTCAAAATAAAGAATTACATGCCTCTTTGCCCCAGGGTATGGGTTTTATTTATAATAATAAGAGTGGTTGGGTTGTGTTAAAACTTTCCCAGCTTTTGGTTGGTTCATTTTTTTATCCATGTTTATCTCCTTCGAGATTATGGATAACAAGAATGAGCCTCTCATAGTTATCCCACATGATATTAATTTTGAATTGAGCAGTAACTTTTATTTTTTCGAGTTGGGCATGTCTGTGATGCAGAAGAGTTGGGCCAATATGGTTTACACCCCATAGTAAATTAAATAAATATCTTTATAAACTAAAATATTCTCCAAAACATTGGCATGATAAATTTGATAGATTGGTTATCTTATTAAATATGTTTAAACTTAATAAAGGTCACAAATGTATATGTTATATATTTAAAAGTAAAACTTTCAGGATTAGATGTCTTTACGTCGATTAGTTGCTTATACTTGAATCTAATATTCACGTCATATATAATGTTAAATATGTTTATGTTCCAACTTTGATATAAAACATTTGGGTGAATCAAGTGTAATTATTGAAATTTAAACAAGGACTGAAAGGGGACTTTTTTTGTAAAATCTCATTATATTGACATATGTTTAAAGACATATAATTACTTATACCTGAACTTGCGACTACTCCACTTTATCATACTATAACTTTGTATAAGAAAAAAGGTGATGATGTTCGACAACTAAGTATGTGGGTATAATTATAATCTTTTTTATACTACTGACTAAACTAGACTTGACAAAACTTATGATGTGGAAGTACTATGTATAAGGGGATCATGGGGTATTTTAAAGGACGATAAAGATCATATGAAACTATTAAAAGTCATACGTTTTCCTCGAAGTCTTTAGCTCTACTAATTAGAATAACCTATTTTATGGCTTTAAGACCACTCGCGGATTCATTTGTAGTATCACTAGAGGCATAGTTTCATGAAAGTCTAAGAAATAAACTATTTTATCTTAGTGAACAATGGATTTAGATATTATAATATTAGCTTTAACTAGTGAGAAGGAATACTATCAGAGAAACTCTTGTCATACATACTTAATGGGAGAGACCAATACAAACCTCTCTTAACTACAATGATAGTAAAATATCTATTTCAAGATTGGATAATCGTTGTTATGATGATACGAGTTAATAAATGCGTCACAAACATAAAACCCTTAGAGAGTTTCTCTATATTGGGTTGTAAGATTGGATCACATATGCTTTGAGGAGAATTTGGTCTATCATTTAATGAAAGGACTAGCAAAAGAAAATATGTTGAACACCTTGGAATGGATGAGAATAAAGCTCATTAATAGTTAAGTCATTTTTAATAGTAACCATACGTATGGACTAAAGATCCCAAGAAATATCTTCAAGGATAATAATAAACGATGGCACAGAAAATGGCATTACTAGGTCACAGATGTGAGAAGCTCAAACAAATATACAATAATGGCAACAATCACACAGTAAGTCAACAAAAGAGATAAGGTGAAGAGGATGGACACCTGAATATGAGTGGTTCGGCCTGAGCCTACATCCAGTGTGTGTGTAAGTGAACTTCACTAATAAACGAGGCACTAATTGCTCAGTTACAACACAAGCATTCTCTCTCTCTCTCTCTCTCTCTCTCTTGTATATAATTAAGAAGAGTTTTAGCTAGGGTTTTAATAGTTTGATCCCTTATCATGGAGAAGATGAAGAGTATATATAGGATTTTAGGGGGGTGGTATACCCCCAAGCAGGTGTTGAATGTTCCTAGCCACTGAAGCTATGCCATCTGTCACTGTCACATGCAGAGGATGATAAAATATTCCCTCACGTGGGGGAATGATTCATTTATAATAGTTTTATCCACATTGGACCTATATCCCACGCGCACTGTTCCACACGTCTCCTAAACCACGCACTCTGCTAGCTTTCACTATCAGTTGCACGGTCCAGGCTGAGGCTGAGGCTGAGGAACCATGTGATGAACTATGAGGCCGAGGAACCATTTGATGAGATATGATGTAAAGGATGAGGCCGAGGCCTAGGCCTAGGCACTGTGTGATGAGCTATGAAGTCGAGGCCAAGGCACCAAGAGATGATCTATGAGGATGAGGACAAGGATGAGCAATCATGTGATGAGCTATGAGGCCGAGGACAAGGCCAAGGCACCATTTGATGAGCTATGAGGTTGAGGATGAGGCTAAGGCACCATGTGATGAGCTATGAGGCCGAGGACGAGGTTGAGGCACTAAGTGATGATCTATGAGATCAAGGAAGAGGCTGATAAACCATGTGATGAGCTATGAGGATGAGGTCGAGGCACCAAATGATGAGCTATGAGGCCGAGGACGAGGCCGAGGCACCATGTGATGATCTATACGGACAAGGACAAGTCCAAGGCACCAAGTGATGAGCTATGGGGCTAAGGATGAGGCCAAGGCACCATTTTATGAGTTATGAGGTCGAGGATAGTCCCAAGGCACCAAGTGATGAGCCATGAGGCCGAGGATGAGGATAAGACAACATGTGATGAGCTATGAGGTCGAGGCCGAGGCACCATGTGATGAGCTATGAGGCAAATAATGAGGTTGAGGCCCCATTTGATGAGATATGAGGCCAAGGAAAAGTCTGAGGCACCATATGATGAGCTATGTGGCCGAGGCACCATTTGATGAGCGATTAGGCCGAGGATGAGATGATGAGTCGATCCTCTAATAGGAATGTTATTGAGGATGAGTTTTATCTAAGTAGGAGCCTCGAATCCACTGTCATGGATGCGACTAAGGATACCTGAGGTCACTAATGTAGTCACTATATGATGAGTCTTTGGAGTTATGAGTTAACATATAGGCCAAGGTCGACCCATCCTGCACCGACCCCAAGGCTAAGGCATAACTTTACCTATTAGATGGTCTGGCACTAGTCGGCCATAGTCGAGGGGTCTAACTCTAGGACGAGCACATATTTGGTATATCAATCACCCCTAGTATTTAGTCATTTAGGTTGAGAAGTTGATGAGACATCCTTTCATGTGGATGCTGAATGATGACCCTGAGTTATCATTTGCCAATCATTTTATTAAGTTACGTATTGCCTACTGACGTAGATGAGGTCGATGGGGCATGAGTCCACTGATATAACTACCATGTTGAGCTATCTTCAGGCGGCCTTCATCTTCTATGTGGCGGATGAGGTTGAAGGGACTTGAGTCATAAGAACTCTAATGTTGAAATCCTTAATTGCACTATTATAGGAGGATGAGGCCCCATGAGGATGGGTTCACAGTCGAGGACGGGTGCACGATCGAATTATTACTTTCACAAACTTATAGTATGATGTTGGTCGGACTTGGTGGCCAAGTCCTAGGTGACATGAGGTCACTGGTGTTGTATGATGATTGTTAATGTCAACCATGGTCGAGTTCTATCTGATGAACCATCTCTATAAGATTATCATTTGTGACCAATACCCCTCTTCTTGTAATTCATTTTGTTGTGTTGAGTGTTCTTGCTTTTGTCTTATGATTGTAGTATCTTCTCATCTTAAGACGAGATGAGTGTAACCATAAACTGACATGCCAAGTTAATGATGTTTCAAGTATAACATCACTAAGTTAATGATGTTTGTCTCAGTTCACCAAGTTAATGATGTTAACTCTCATGTCACCAAGTTAATGATGTTTCAGATATGAGGCCACCAAGTTAATGATGCGAACTCTCATGTCACTAAGTTAATGATGTTTCATATATGAGGCCACCAAGTTATTGATGGTAACTCTCATGTCACCAAGATAATGATGTTTCAGATATGAGTCCACCAAGTTAATGATGTTAACTCTCATGTCACCAAGTTAATGATGTTTCGGATATGAAGCCACCAAGTTAATGATGTTTCATATATGAGGCCACCAAGTTAATGATGTTAACTCTCATGTCACCAAGTTAATGATGTTTTAGATATGAAGCCACAAAGTAATTGATGTTAACTCTCATGTCACCAAGTTAATGATGTTTTAGATAAGAGTCCATCAAGTTAATGATGTTAACTCTCAAGCCACCAAGTTAACGATGTTTCAGATATAAGTCCACCAAGTTAATGATGCTAACTCACATGTCACCAAGTTAATGATGTTTGATATATGAGGCTACCAAGTTAATTATGTTTGTCTCTACTCTTCTCGTCCTTGGCCAAGATGAGTATACAAAAATGAATTTTCAAATTTAAGTTCACCGAATTTTGGTGTTAGACCACGTCCCCTCTCATCATTTTGAGAGTGTATGGATGAGGGTCGTCTCATCCATATACTGTCTTTTCGCCAAGATGAGCATAAAATGATTTTTGAATTTTAATTCACCAAATATGGTGTTTGACCACGTCCCCTCTCGTCGTTTTGAGAGTGTATGGATGAGGGTCGTCTCGTCCATATATTGTCTTTTCGTCGAGAGAGTTTCCCACCAAATTTATGATGTTTTTTTAGTCTTGGAAAACTTGAAACATGCAGTTCGAAAATTCGTATGAAAAGAATATGATACAACACATACTATTTTTCATTAACTTCTTTTCTTATAATAGAAATAATTGATACATTTAAAGAAAGTCTAAGAGATTAAACTCTTACCACTTAGAGACAATTGTCGGCTTCTACAAAACTTTGTTCTAAACTTTGTGAATGAAGATCTCTCGATCGGCTTCTACCAAACTATTAAGGCAACCGACCCTTTGGTACAACACCATTTGTTGGTAGGTCAGGGTTGACTTAATCATCATCAGATTCCTCATCTTCTTTATTGGCCTCTTATCTTGTCCTCTCATCACTTGGGCCACCATTCCTCTTTAGGTTGTCCTCCTTGAAACCACTTCGGTCAACTTACTTATGAAGCTTCCCTTGTTTGAGCATATTTTTTATCTCATCTTTCAATGAAAATCATTTATCGGTGGTATGATCGTGATCTTGGTGAAATTCGCACCATTTGCTTTTGTCCCTCGTATGGGGAGGGGCTTTGAGCTTCTTGGGCCATATCAAAGCTCTGTCTTCTATAAGCTCATTTAAGATGTCATCAGGACTTACTGTGAGTGGAGTGTAGTCAGCAAATTTATCATCATCTGATCTCTTCTTCTCATTCTTATTCTTTTTTTGGAACTTGACCCCATTACTAGTCTCTTGTCATCCTCATACTTTGCTACCATAGATTACTTGACGTTCATGACCTTGTTAACCATCGCCAATAGCTCGGCCATAGACTTCGGAGGGTCCTCGATAAACTTCCAAAATAATTTCCCTTTCTGGAGACCTCCTATTACTGCTATCATAGCGATACTCCCTTCGTAATCCTTAACTTCTAGCTTCTCCATATTAAATCTTGAAATGTATTCTCTGAGACTCTCATTCTTCCCCTACTTAATGTACAGTAGGTGAGTAGTCTTTTTTTGGGATCTTACCCTAAAGCAAAAGTTATGGATTAATCTTTTAGCAAGTGGCTTGAAGCTTTCAATGGAGTTCTTTGGGAGCGAAGTGTACCAAACATAGGCAGACCCAGTCAGAGTGCTTGAAAAGATCGATATCTCATCTCATCTGAGATACAGTAGATATCTGTTGTCGATTGGTAAATCTCTATATGGTGAAAAGGGTTGTGCTCCCATCATACTTTGGACTGACCATCGGTGGCTTAAATTTTGCAGGGGTTGAAAAGTTGACAATCTTAGACATAAATTGTGAGCCCTCATAATACCCCCTCTAAAGAGGGTCTCAGCTCTTGAGGATGTCTCCTATCTTATTTTCCATCCTTTGAATTGAGTCATTCCATGGCCTGTCTACTGCTACAATAACGTCGTCTTGGCATATTTTATTCCCTGCTTCCTTAACTGGTCTGACCGAGGGATCTCTTACTATTGACCTGCATCGGTTATTCACTTCGCTCTGGTCCTCATCTTAGCCATAGGAGGGTCGACCATCTAGCCCCACCCTCTTGGAGACAGCATTGCTCCTTGACCTGGATAGCCTTTCTCTCAGATTAGCAGTTAGGCCAAGCCTTTCAAAGGCTGACCCTATGGTTAATCGATCAAAAGCTAACCCCATTGGTCAGGACACACTCTCCTACTATGACCCCATCTTACATAGATAGGGCGCACCATATCTCTAGATATTTTGTAAGGCTCCCAGCATTCTGCCTGAGCTTCTTCAACCTCATACTCATCATATCAATCCTCCGTATAGGGTCGACCTTGCCTCACCAGGCATAGACGCCTAGGGTCATCAATGTCTCTCCATCGTTGAAGAGGAGGCAGAACCTTACGAGGAGTGTGGGGTGGTCCTCTGGCCTCCTGATGATGCTCCACATCTTCCAGAGTAATCATCTCCGATAGGACTCCCACCGGCCTGGCCATCACATTTTGGTTGAGAGTTACAAATGGCTCCTGCATTGCCTGTTAACTTGTCACCAAGGATCTCAATTCTACTGCCACTTCATCCATTTCTCACTGAGGGGGAGCAGGATTGGAGGTAGGACCACCAGCTAACTCTTTCAATGGTGAAATAACTCCCCAAAAGGGGAGGACTGCTTCACCACCAGAGACTGTGGTGAGTACAAGCTAAGAAAAGGAAGAGATGATGCTTCTTGTTCCCATAAATGGTGCCAGACTTATGGTACCAAAAATGGCACTACCAGGTCACAGATGTGAGAAGCTCAAACACATATACAACAATGACAGCAATCACATAGTAAGTCAATAAAGAAGGAGATGAGGTGAAGAGGATGAACACCTGAATATGAGTGGTTCAGCCTGAGCCTACGTCCACTTTGTGTTTGTGAGTGAATTCCACTAATAAATGAGGCATTAATGGCCCGATTACTGATTCGGCATGAATATCGTATTTTTCACCCCTTATACTTATGCATTTTAGCCTCCTCGGGTACCTTAATTCCTATATTTATGCTCGTTAACCAGACAACCTCTATATTATATGTTGATATGCTATATGAGGTATAATTGAGCTTTTGTAGGTATTTCGGTGCTTACTGTGAAGGTTGGTCGCTTTCCTAAAATGTTCCATTGATTATTGCAGCTTCGGGGGCATTTTAGTAATTTCAGCATTCTGATTTTGATCCTGAATTCTTCACGGAAGTTGAAGCCCTTTGATTTCTCTTCGCGTTGCTGCCGACGGTACATGATTCCGATGTATAATGATGGAGTTATGGCATTTTTAGGATGGTTTTATCTTCAAAATCACACTCAATGTCACATTTAAGGGCATTTTAGTCATTTCATAATTTGTTTTTTGGCCTAATGTCTTCTTGGATTTGTATCCCTCTGAGTTATCTTCGTTTATCCTCCGACTGTGCCTAATTCCGAGTTATAACGAAGAAATTGCGGTATTTTTCGTAAAGGTAGACAAAGCTACGAATTCAGAACTGTTAGGTGCGAATCGATTCAGATGAAAGTCCGCAAATTTCATTTTTTACGTTGGTTTTTGGTTGGGTATATATATGTAAACATTCTATTAAGTTGGGAGATAATTTTTCTAGACTTCATACATCTTCATTTTTCTTTAGTTTTTAGGGTTTGTAAAGGGGGAGCTTCCCTCTCCTCACTTTGTGTTGGATTTTCACCCATTAATCTAAGCTTTTTACTTTTCATTATCTTCTACCTCCATTTTGTGCCTTATTTCTTTTGTGTATTTAATTTCTTGTTTACATAATTGTTGTAGTGTCTTTATTACTTGTTTTATTTATTAATTACCTATTTATTTACTTTAACCATGCCTAGTGAGTAGTTTATTGGGTTTGGATCGCGTGTCCTCCATTGATGGACGTCAATCTCCGAAAATCAAGTTTTGGGAAAAATTGCATTTAATTGAAACCTCGGATATTAAAGTTGGATTATTATGCATTTAACTTTCTTTGTCACGCAACGTTAGTGTTTATAGCGATAATCCAAATTTAATCCGCGTGTGACCATTTTTTATTAAATGTTTAATCTCGCAACTTTGGATTAAATTCCTTATTGTGTCATGTTTATGCTTAATTGAAAATCCTCGATTAAATGTTTTTGAACCGAAATTCTAATTATTAGTTGTTTAGCCCATGGTGGGGACACGATTCCGACTCTCGTTTTAATTAGTTGTAATTTTGTGTTAACTTCTTTCCTTTTTCCTTTTTCACCATAACACTCTGTCACCTTTTACATTTTTCTTTTTGAAGTTCTAAAGTAATTAAAATCTAAAATTCAATCACTCCTTGTGGATTCTCGATGCCCAACTTACCGATGTGCTTGCTTGTCAGGTGCGGTTGTAGTTTAGATTTTTTGCATTGAGTCGCCGAATCGATAACAATGATTTGCGTATTAAACGATGCACATTTTGTGCTTGATCGAAATGACGCCGTTTTCGGGGAGTCTTTTGTTTTAGATTGTAATTATTTTATTATTTCGTTGTATTTTTTTTTTACCTTTTTTACAGGATAACATATTTCAGTGCTAAGAAATTTTGATTCGAGGATGCTCACTTTCTTGCTTGGATTCTCCATCTACAAACAACGAGGTTATCATGTCCTACTATTATAGTTATGACGGTCATTGTAATGATTCTTACTTTGGGGATTTTTTTCATGTTTTCCATTTTCAAGATTTTCTTGAGAATGAAAGACTTGAAAACATTTATCGAAATGAAAATGTTTATTGGGAGCCTGAGTTGGATTCATTATTCGAATCCAATGATGATGTTTATTCCGATAATTTCGAAGAGGAGTTTCAACCAAATTAGGAGTCCGAGGCTCTTGAGCCGAGGAAGCCTACTGTGGAAGAAACTGTTCTTCTTTACTCAAAAGGTTTGGAAAGCGTTATTGGTACTGTATTGAGACTTGAAGCACTTTGCGATGAGAGGGATTCTTTGGCGCTAAACAACATGGAGGTGGAAACTCGTGTTTTACCTCAATTTTTCAAAGAATTTCTCATCGAATATGAATATTTCTCCACCGAAATTAAATCTCCTTCTGACGATATGTTGACTGAGATTGAAATTATTTCATTACTATATACATTTTCCGTTATTGAAACATTAGAATTACCGGTTGATTCCTATGAGTCGGTAGAAACTTTTAAAACTTCTACACCTTTTGCTAATGAGGACTCTTTGCCGGACTTATTTTCGATGCATGTTGTCCCCACATGTGCACCATCTCTCATTCCAATTGAAAAACCTATGGGAGATGAGTCAATTTTTCTTGGACCTCAAATGTGTCTCTTCCCCTTATTATCCAAATCCCCCATCACCCCACTAAATTTTTTTAATAGTAATGGTTCATTTCTTACGCCTTACACATGCCTTCTGTTGCTCAAATGGAATTTCTATTTTTTGGGAGGTATGCATGCTATGGAGGTTTGAACCTTTGGTGATGATGGTGTAGAATCCTTTCCTCATTTTTCGGTGACTCTCCAGTGGTGGTGCTAGTGGTAGAAGGTGGTTAATCCCCTTTGGCGTGCCCCAAAAGTCTCTCCTCCTTCTTAAGCAACCTATTCTCCTTCCAAGAAACTCTTCACTTTCTCTCACACTAATACCTCTCAAATGTTTTGTGATAAAATGAAATGAACCTAAGTTTCTCTAATCCATCACCTTTATAATAAGACAAATCCCAAAATTACTATTCACCTTCCAAATAAAATGATTAAAATGCCCATTTGGGGTGTCCTTTCATCTTCAAAGTGACTCGGCACCCAAACCCAACACCCAAATAGACTTTTCTGACTATTTCAACCCCTTTTGGATTCAACAGCACACTCGAAACGACCATATGGTTGATATAAAATAATATTTCCTTTTTATTTATTTAAATTAGTCCCGACACGTCCCATACCGCGTCCCGACTTAAGTTTCATAATTATCTTATTAGTAACTCATGGCAATATAAATAACATCATATTCATTTATTACTTAAATATCACTAAGTAATATTCAGAATCATATATTTCAATATCCACAAGTAATATAAAATTCGGATTAATCCGAATTAATTAATTTAAAATTAATTCCAATTAATCCCATTAACTTTTAATTTAACTCATTTTAAAAGTCATTAAAATTACGGGGTATTACATATGACTCATGATAGTACTTCTATGGTTGAGAGGAAAATGTTTTAAAGGTTTGTACCTACTTTTGAGATGATTATGAAGGAAATAAAGATTATTTTGATGAGTATATACGAGGTTTATGGAAGTTGTCAATGACTTATATAATCTTGGAGGTAAAATTATGGAGAATGGGGTTCTGAAGATGATTTTGAGATCATTGACTTATAGGTTTAACATGAAGGTGAAAGTTCGTAATGATATTTTTGGTATGAATACTTGAAAGTTGGAGGAGCTAGTTGGTTCATTGCAAACATGTGAGAATTAATATGATCAAGTGCGAAATACTCAAAAGGCTTATCATTCAAAGACGAGAGTAATTAAAAGGTAGTTGTGGATAAGAAGCAAAAGAAACCAAGTGTTTATGTTAACGCTCACATGCATCATTTTTTTAAGATATTTATCGAAGTCCACAAAAATAATAGAAAGATTTTAAAAAAAATTAAAACAACTTCGAGCTAAGGGAATCAAGATCCTCTAAACATGACCATAAAGGTCAATTTGAGAAAATATGATAAGTTTTTTGGTAGTGTTTGTGTTGGTCATCACATAAACATAGGCAACACGCAGTTCAGGAAGAATGAGAGGGCTAAGGAATTTAAGAAAAAGAAGTACTAAGTGGTGAATATTAGTGACTCAGAGAGTTAGAAATCCATTGACTTAATGATCTTGAAGAGTGGTTGTGTTAAACAAATAGTTATTCTCATGTTCAAAATTCAGTGGCGAGCCCTTTGGAATGTGTTGAAAGTCCTTTTAATGATGTGTCCAAATTTGAACCATGTGATGATTCTTTATCTCTTTCGTTTCTAACATTGATTCTCATACATCTTATTATAATCATCTTGTGGAAGTGAAAGTGGTGATGAAACAGAAACAAAGCATTTGATAATCCATACCAAGAATATTTGAATTTGAAAAGATTGAACATTCTGCTCACATAAAAGATTGAAGATTTATCAACTTGAAAAAGAAAACTCTTTGAATTTTTTTGAAAAACATCAACATGACAATCATGAATTAGTGAATGGATTGAATACTCATATCACTTCAATCACAAAAGAAAACAAAATTCTTAAAAGGGAGAAATATGGCATTGAGATACAAAATGAAGTTCCCAAAGTGGATTTGAGAAAAAATGTGAATTGAGTTAAAAGTTGCAATTTTTTTAAAAATAAATTGAATTGTGGATCATATACAAGTAAAAACGATAGAAATTCAGTATTGGATTTTTGAAATCAAGTGACGAATTGACAGAGAAAGTGCAATCCTCTTGTGAGAAAAAAAATTATGCTGAGATTGTGACCAAGGAACAACCTCAAAAAGAAAAATAGGAGGAGCATATTTTGCTTAAAATAATTTTCAAAGACTATGAAAATGTTTGTCAAAAATTGTAAATACAAGAAGATGAAAATTCTTCTAAGCCGTTTGGATGCTCTTTTGTGGAAAAGATAAACAGAGTGATCATTTTAATTCAATAAAAGGAATATTGACTGTAAATAAGGATGTTCGTCGATGGATCAAGACCAAATTTCAATAAAGAAATTTCCTTTTGTACTTATTAAAAGTTTTCGGGACATGCCATTTGAGATTTTAGAAGGTTAATTTCAAGAACTCCAAGATGTTTTTGTAAAAACAATGTTGAGAAAGGGAGTAATCCCATTAGAGAGTTGAAGATTGAATTGGGAAACCTCTCGTGGAAGGTTGACTATGTTGTCATTTAAAATGAATGGAGGGAAGATATGATGGTAATAAATATGTCACATATTTTAGATTATATATGGGTTCCTCATGCTGTGAGAAGAGCGATGATGGACGTGCCTAAGGAAGTTACTAGAACTATAATTGAGAAAGTTGATGTTACTAGAGTTAGTAAACACATTATTTTTATGACCCGCAAAGATCAAGGAGACATAATAGATTTTGAGCAATTCTACATGTACCGCCATTTCAAACTGCATTGAAACTGCATTACCTATGTGGCATGCCGTGATTAGTTAATGTTGCTGGTGCTGACCCATATCCATAAGGAATTAACCAATCGCATCACACATGTTTAATGCGGTTTCAATTTGGTACACTTGGAATTTCTCATAGATTTTTATACCTAGGTAGGTAGGTCTCATAAATTTTGAATGGATTCATTTGTTGGTCCTATATTAGTTTATCTCTCTCGTTTGGTACATTAGATTGGGTGCAATATTTAATTACTACATCATGAATTTTTTCATACTTTTAATGATTTTTATTTTCCATACCATTTTAATTTCACGCATTTTATGTGATTAATATTGTTTATTGTGTTTATACATAGTTAAGGACATGTTTTACACTTCATAGAGTTATTTAGTATTAGTTTTATTCCGGAACAAACTCTTCGTGTCATAGTATCCTTTTATTAAGTCTAATGTGTTACAATTTCATATCATGAAAAAAAAGACAAAGCACGAAGATAGAGACTATCGTAATTGACTTTTCAGACGAAAGATAATTTGAGGTTTGGTTAGGTTTTCAAGTATTGTATTTATGTTACTCTATGTTTAAACAAAGGAATTGATATGACACAAATTATTTTTAAAAAAGAGTGGTAAATGTTTATAAAATGTTTTTATTTTCTAGGAAACTAGTAAAAATAAGGATTTCCTTCAATATAAATTCTATTGATCAAATGATGATTTTATCTAGGATATTATTTTTTAAACAGCAAACCTCTTAAGATAAACTACTTCAAACGAGGGATCCTCAAAAATTGAAGTTTCAGATGAGGACCCTAATCATCATCCAGAGGATTTCGTAAGATAAAAACTTAAATCCAGATGACCTCGATCGAAAGTGACCTGGTTTAAACAAGGGATGTATTATTGGGAAACAAATTGAATCAAGTTGTGTTACTGGTAAATTATAAGTAACTTCATAAATGTGTATGTTAAAGTAGGAATCCTAGTTTTACAAAACTATTATCTTTGTTTTGAGAGAGTCGTTTGATAGCCTATCAATTTCCTCACTTTTAAGTTGGACCTTAGGTTTACAATCTCATTTGAATGTTCTACATCATCAAAAGATTTGGATGAGAAATTGTGAGGGCATTTAGCGTGTTCTATATGTGTGGGAAGAACATTATCAATCAAGATCGGTGGATACTAAGGCATTAGAGGAAGTTAAGTTAATTCCTAGACTTAAGCGTTTATTGATAATACGGGTACAAGAAAAGGATAAAAATGCTAGAGAGAGATATCGTGGCAGTTATCATTGTCATATATGTAAGTGGTGTCTAAGATCTTCTAAGGAATATGAACAAAATTAGTGGATTTGTGTGGGTTGGGGCAATAGTTATTTTTCCTATGCGGGTTTTCACTCTAAATCCTTATGTGTTATATGTGATAGATTTTTTTAGTTACGTCCACTGATAATCACTTGCATGGAAATTTGACTTATTTAATTTTATTTAGCAAAATTAAAAAGAATTTTATTTATTTTGATACTGTAACTAACTAATTGAACAAATACCCTTTAGGTACGTACGTAAGAATTTTTTGTATAAGAAAATTTGTTTCTTATTTATCTCTTTCATTTGGGATTGAAATTCGTAAATGTCAATTTATAAATTTTTTTAATCATAAGATAATTTAATAAGTTTGATTTATTGTGATCATGTGATACATGTTTGGAAATATATTTAAAACACCATGAAAATCAATTTATTTGACTATTTTGTAGATTTTTGGCCTATATAATTAGTACACCTCACTATAACACTTATTTTGGTGGAAGATTCAAACTTACATTTGGAATGTATTTACTTTTACTATCATATATATTTCTTTTTAAATCTTCGTCGTCCAATTTTATGAATGAGAGTTGTATATTGATGAGTTGAATATGTGTTATTTTGTATGGAACTATATGGGCTACCATTAAAGTTGTTTAGAGGTACATAAGCAACCCCTTAATTACCTAAAAGTGAAGTGAGAAACAATAAAGAGGTGGGGGTTTTACAACCAACCCCTCAAGCCACCTGACATTTGAGGTGCTAGCGATTACCCAAAAATTATTCAAGTAATAATGGAGAATTAGGAAGGGTGCACGAGCAATCCCCAAACCACTCAGCACAAATGGTACACGAGCAACCCCTAAGTTCCTAAAGAGTTATGCGAGCAATACCCAAGAAAGTAGGTTCCACGAGAAACCACCAAGACATAAGGAAAACAAGTGGATATCGTCAAAATAATGGATGTATGGCCAACCCCTTTGTATACTATAAGTTATGCGAGCAATGCTAGCAAGGAGGATGCACGAACAACCTCAAGTCAGAAATCCCTCAAATGGGAGAAATCACACGAGCAGTCACTTGGCTGCCTAAGGAGGTGAATCACGAGAAGTCACTTGGCTTCTTAAGGAAGTGAATCATAAGCAATCACTCATATGGAATAGAATTAAGCGGGCGATCACTTACCTCACTAACACTAGTTTTTTTATCTTTAATAGGTATATTTAGCAAAAAGTCTTAGCTGCGCAAGTAGGGATCGAGCAGATGGCTTGTTAGAACCTCTTGAGAGTTTTAGTTTGGAGGCTGGGAGGTAAGTGTTATTTAGAAAGCTAAACCTCAATCACTGCGATATCTTGGGAAAGAGAGAATATTAAGGCAAGCGACCCAAGAGGTCACTAGCGCTCACTCACACTACATACTTTTTTACATTACAAAACAATGATCCGTCACTTGCTTACTCGCAAGTCATTTATACAATTTAAGTGGGGAGTGACCCTCAAGGTTACTCGCAAGTTCTTAAACTCACTCAGTATGCAATTTTCTATAATCATATAAAATAGAAACTTTTTGGCAGCGAGGACGACAAGATCACATTTTTGTTCACTACCATGCCAGGTGTCACGACAATGGACATGTGACAATCCGCTCCAAATAATAACGGGAAGCCAACCCTATACTATAATAAATCAGGTATCTCAGATGACACAGTCTCAACATCAACTGACAATGCTAAATAATATAACGCTAACTACCCGAAATTATTCAAAGAGGGTGCCAAAAAAAATTTAACTTTAATTTGACACCAAGAGAAATCCATCATACAACAAACAATCAATAATTATACATCTAACTATGATGAATGATACAACAAACTCTACAATATGTAAAGAATGAATAAAAGAGTACAATAAATTGGACAAAGTAATTTACCCGAATATGTTGTCGGGTCACAGAAAATACAATAATATGAGAAAGAATATGTAAAAGTTTTAATATACAACACCAGAGTATAAACCTGATATACAAACTGAATCCTATTCTAGATATACAATAGATAGGAATCAACTAAAGCAAAGTGCCGCAACAGTTCGCTACTGCCACATCTCCACGAATACACTGGATGGGAGAACATCAACTACGTCCTTGCGGAGGAACACCTAAAGTAATACAATATATATACACATGGAGGGAGAAAATATAAACGGGTCAGAGCCCGAGTTGAAAACATTTTATAGCAAGCGCATTAAAATGCATAATACTTATAAATGCATTATGACATGATTAAATGGAATCGTCCTCTCCATAATAATCCAACTCACCTCTCAACTAGAGCGCACACTAACCGTATGCATGTGGCCTCCAAATGAATGCCCAAATATAAATTTGGCAATAAAATCTAACTAGATCCCAAAATGAAGATTCGATTAAGATTGTCTAACTTATCTCGCAATCTACACTTATCTAAGTTCCATCTGCAACATTACTTTATGTTCTTAATGTAATCATTCTCTTTATTTTTGTTCATTTATTGAACATATAAATTTTACATGACCATCCTCATAACAACAACATCACAATACATCAACATTCTCTTACTAGAATTTCATGTATTCTAGTTATGCCCTCATTTGGCATGTAATCATATATATATATATATATATATATATATATATATATATATATATATATATATATATATATATATATATGAGTTATTAGCATCAAGCGAAAAGGACTAAACTTCTCCCAATTCTCAATACTGTACTGCATTTCATGCGTGGGACGTCTCGCCGAAGCGAAATCCAAACAAGGACCCCCTCGTTACACTACTTCTGACAGTATTGATCTTCGAGGTTCATTATGCCCTCAATGCATGATGCATGTAACCTAAGTTCTTATTACTCAAATTTTAATTAATTAATATTCCCAATCCTCAACTGTACATGGCGTTTCGTGCGTGGGACGTCTCGTCGAAGCGAAATCCAAACAAGGAACCTCCCCGTTACACTACTCCTGGCATTGTCGATCGTCGGGATATGTGATATTTATATAAATATGAGCATTAAGGACTAACTTCTCCCAAATTTCCAACTTTACATTGCGGTTCGTGCATGGGACGTCTCGCCTAAGTGAAATCCAAACAAGGAACCCCCCCCCCCCCCCCCCCCGATACACTAATCCTGGAAATGTTGGTCATTGAGGTCCATTATGACCTCGATACCTAAGTACAAGCACAATCAACAATATTGTAACCATACAACCGAGTTATAACTCGAGGACGCAGGCTCACATGCTATCATCTTCCAGCAGCCCATACACGTAGCAAATTGGGGCCACCTGGTGGGGTTCAACGACACCCACCTTGTGATAAACTCACGCACACAACGTCCCGGGATGCGGTCATAGCTCCTAACCAGCAAGTGATAACGTCACATACCCCCGACTTCTCACCCCCAAAAGAATGCATATATATATATCGCATAATAATCACAATAGACTACTATGACCTGGGGAATATCCACACCCTGCTCTTTGAGCCAGGATGCTCACCCTCAACGCACGCAACTTCCCAATGATAGCAAGGAGGGGGTATGCTTCACTATATATATATATATATATATATATATATATACACCATCACATAAGTTATACATACATCATCACATCATATAAAGATATACCATCATATAAGGTATACCTGTCACATTGTTTTCATATTTATTATACGCTCTTAGGCGCAATAGAATTAATGTCATTGTTTAGTATATTTCCCTCTTGATATACTAATCGTCAATTCTCACAAATCTTCCCCACTTAGTATACACTATACTATTTCTCGCTTGAAGCTCACATGTCGCATCTATTTATGAATTGTCTCTCAATTCTATTTATGTCAAGGATATTCTCTATATCCTAATGCACTTTAATTAGCATTTCTCATAGTGTGAAACTTCTCCCAAATCAATCATCATTAAGGATATTTCTATATCCATATGCACATCAATTAGCATTTCTAATTCTCCATCCATAATAGGGTTCAATTTATTTTATGAACCTTTAAAGGTATCCCATTTGGGTTTTGATCCTAAGATACAACATCATTAAGCGTTCTAACTTGATTATACATTTTCATAAATATCTCCAAATGGAAATCTCAACGGTAGTGGGCTTCCCCACTTAGATGATACCAAAATCTCAAATTAGTTTTCCTCAAATTAAGTCTATATGAGTCCAATAATCTCTTATAAGGGAAACTCCCTAAAAGTCTCCAAAATGTACTGCATACGATCCCTATAGAGGTTCCCAATCGATAACCTCGAACAAAACGGAATGAAATTCTCCCTTGAAAAACATCCTTCGAAAAGCCCTATTTTCGAATCGATTCGGGCCAATTCCAAATCGATTCGGCCTCCAAGGCAAATCAATTCGGGTCATCAGACCTGGGACTCAGTCTCTGGACGAATCGATTCGGCTGGGGTCCGAATCGATTCGGTCACTCAGACCTGGGCACCTGCATATTTCCGAATCAATTCAGCTAGGGGGCCGAATCGATTCGGCCTACCTGGAGGCTCGAAAATGGCTACTTTTTAGTAAGCCAAAAATCCCAAAATACATATTTATCATTTTCTCTCCATTTTTCTTCAACCCAATAACATATATATCATTAATACTCACCCAAGAACACATATAAACTAACTTCTATCCTCAAATCAAAGATCTACATATCAAATCTAAGATTATACCCAAAAGTTAGGTTTCGACAAACTAAACCTAAAACCTATAAATTTGATCCACAAATCATGAAATAAATGTACACAATAGTTATTTAGCAAGTTTAATCACTTGCCTCGGGTTCGTAGGGTCTGATCCGTCCTCGCGATCGCATAAATGCCGGAAATCTCCACTCTCTCTCTGTTTTCTCCTTCTTTCTCTTCTTCTTTCTTATTCTCTCTTTGTTTCTTTCTATTTCTCTTTCTCTCTAAGGATAAATAAATCTCCCGTAGGCTTTTAAGCCCTAACTCCCAAGATACACACCTTTAAATGATAATACACACTTTAAATGACTCGGTAACTTTAATTCGAGTCAAGCGTACTTAAAATATTTCGGAACCTAAATAGAACCCAAGTACAGTCATTTTGACTTTCTCGACCCTTCCGGAAACAACTACACCCTGGGAATCGCCATTCGAAACACTTTCTAACGACTTCAATTTTTTACCTCAATTGTCAATTTAATTATTCTCCAAATAACATAATATTTATTTCTCCCAAAATAAATAAATCATCGTCTCCTAGACCTCGGGTTGTTACAGGACATATTGTGGATAAGCATTAACAAATAAAGATAAGGGCAAAAGATTCTTAGGAATATTCTTTTGGCACGCAGATGCCATATCAACCCTACATAATAGGAATAACAGTCATGAACTAGTATATACCTTTATCTGTAGTGTATATGAAAGTCGT
The DNA here is from genome assembly GCA_949130495.1 of Sambucus nigra. Taxonomy (NCBI): domain Eukaryota; kingdom Viridiplantae; phylum Streptophyta; class Magnoliopsida; order Dipsacales; family Adoxaceae; genus Sambucus; species Sambucus nigra. Next base: position 356,142,541 of record OX422208.1, on the reverse strand, counting down.
CTTATTAAGCACTAGCATGCAACCCGCACGATGTGTGGATGTATATCATTGGAACTCAAAATTCAAATATTAGAAAGTGACTTATATAAACAATGTATTGTTGTTTTTATGTGCAAGATTATAACTATATAAAATTCAAATTATTGTAACATAAATTGTAAAAAAACATGCATTGTGGATGAAAAAAGTAAGAATTAGGGTGCTAATTTCGAAAAATCAATAACATGTGTCATAATCTCTATTTAGTTCTTTTGAAATAAAATAAACATGCACTTTTAACAAATAAAAATTATGCACGATGTTGAAATAAATTACACTATTTGTATCATTTTATCACTTTGCACACACATTTGTCAACACCACTAAAAATATAAAATTTAATAAAACAAATATTTTTAATACATTAAAACACCAAATCAAATAAAAGAAATATGGGTAACTTCCAAAGGGTAACAAATCCTTTGTTGAAGTTGATTCCTGATCATTTTGGGATGGAATAACAAATGTAGGATCATAGATTTTTGTACAGAAATTTTAGACGGAGATCATTGGATGCTACGGATGTTTGACGAAGAGTGACGTAGGCCCTGGAGATGCTGAGGGTCTCGGCATTTGACCCAAAAGGTTAGAGTGAGAGGACGTATGGCCTCCTATATTCTAATCTTCTTTAAACAAAAAAAGAGATTAACAAACTTTTCTAAATAAATTGAAGCAGGATAACGATTTAGCAAACTCATGAAATTACCAACAAAAAAAAATAATAAGAAAAGGAATAAGTGTATAAGGAAAACATTTTAAAAGAATTTTTTAATGATGAAAAAATGGTAAAAAGGTATTTTTCATGGTTATACGTGGTTTACATAAATAAGATGAAAAATATGATTCTTACATTTATTTATTTTTTTCAAATTCAATAACTTGTTGAGTTTTTTTAACAACCACAACACCGCACTTTCTTTCTAAAAATTATTAGAAAAACACAATTGGAATGAAATTTGTAGGCTTAAACAAAGATGAAATATTTGTCCTTACGAAATTTCCTTGCAATATCCTCTGAAACAACAGTTAGCATGAAGATAGGTTGACCCTTTTTGACAGTGTCACTCACCATTGTTGTCAGAACAATTCACTATAACAACTATGAAAAGAGCCGCAAACATTCGAGCTTGTTACCTTCACCAGAATTTGGTGAATATTTGGGATAAGGATGGGCTTGATGGTTGAACAATTTCCAACAAAATTTATCGAATTCCTATTTAGGAATAAATATATGATTTCTCTCCAAATTAAGCCATAAAAAAAGCTCAAGTAATTTATTGTACCCAGGCACCTTGGTCACAACGCTTGGAACATGCACCATACAAAACCTATAAAAAAACAAAGTACAACTCTATTAATTATACATAACTATATATCGCTAAAAATTTGAAAAATAAATTCAAAAATATTAAGTAAATAAAATTAAGAAGAATAAAAAAGAAAAAAATGTGATGGCATCAAAATATCAAGTTATTCACAGTTGCAAAATACTAGAATTCCACCACACTAATCCACAACTCATTCATATATGAATTTAAGAATATTTCATAATGAAAAAAAAAACTAAAATTACTTTCGAAACTGCGATGAAAAGTATTGGTAAAATATTTTCCACATATTTAAAATTAATATTTTGATGGCATTAAATGTGAAGAAGTGCATACTCGATAATTGTGAAACTTTAATAAAAGTAGTGAACAACATTTAACAACAAGTGAAAACATATTCCACTATTTTACTTTTCATCGAGTTGATTTAAAATTTTAACATGAACCAAAAGGATCCTAAATGATAATCACATAAAATATTATTAACGCTTGTAATTTAAAAACTCACAATATCATATGATGCTGAACAATCCTAATTTCTTAAATGAAAATGTATCTCAATGTAAATCAAGTTTAAGGTTCAACACACTTCAACCAAATTATGATCACCTAAATGTATTACATCACTTTGTTGAACTCCTAAAAATTTAAGAAAATATAACTAATTGAGATTGAAACAATGAAAATTATGCAATTAGAAACACTTCTATTTGGCTTCCAAATGAATGTACGTAGTTAGGCTAGCAAGATTATCACTCAATCAGGTCTAAAGATCATAACGTACATTATTCAGGTATATAAACCTTCAAAAGTGAAAAAAAATATGCTAGCAAAATTTGTCCTAATGTGTTTGTAGAAAGATATATGTTGGAGATTAATATTATGTAACTGATTAAGCATAGCTTTGTGTTAGGTTCTCTGTATATCACCTTAGAATATTTGAAATTTGAACAAAAAATAGAAATAAAAAAATAGAATATAAAGGTTCAATGCACCAATCGCAGTCACCTTTAGTCATTTGAAAACTATTAAAAAGATCAGATTATGATAAATATGGCAAAAATGAAAAATAAATAGATAAATGTTCTGATTGAGCCTTCATAAGCTATTAAAAACTATTAGTCAAAAAAATATCCAAAACCATTTGGAAAATACCTTTAAAATGAAATTATTCTGTACAAATAGGAAATGATATATGAAAACCCCTTTAAAACCCAATTTTCCTCAACTTCAAAACTCCAGTCTATAGAAATTTCTGAACTAAAGAACTATGAAACACTTTAGCCTATTTCTTGCGTGTACCAATTGAAGAGTTTTGAGAAATTAGCTGAAGAATGAATGCTTTCTCAGCAGGAGGGGAAAAAAGCAAAAAATCCTATTTTTCTGTAACATAACTTAACTGAAGTTTCTTCAAAACGCTCATCCGAGCCAAAGTAAAGAAAAAGAATGAATAATAAACCAAAATTTCAACTGAAAATAATGAAATAGATAAGCGATAAGTTAAAAGAAAGTGCAACCTACCTTAAAACCTTCATTTAAAAATCATTTATTAAAATACCCTAAATCCAAAAGGCTTTATGTATAAATCCCCTGACATCGATTGTGTGTGAAAATGTAAGTGCGAAATAAAAGCCATGCTTACTTACATATTATGGTTTACACAAAACAGGTACTTTAGATTCTAGGTGAAAATAAATGCACCATTCACCCAAAATTAAAAAGTTCATGTTGGCATTTTTTCAAGCATATGTCATTCAACTAAAAAATGTCAAATTTTATAGATCTTGAATGATAAATCCTATGGTTAATTTATGGAAATACTATATATTTTCAAAAAAAAAATCGATAAACACCCAAAACTAAATAGTTACAAAGCAAGAGATAAAGAGTACATGATACTCTATTTCATAATGATAAGTGTTTGAATTTCAACAATCTGTCTTTAAAGCCACAAAAAATAATTGATTTTGTATCAAGAATATGGGAGATAAAAATTTGAAAAAGACAAAAATGAAACATAAACTTCAATAGATCTGTGAAGTGAGATGATATTATAAGTAGAAAGATCATCCCTATAACACAATCAAAAGATTAAATTCAATTCATAGTGCCATCTAAGAAATAAAATTGAAATCGAACTCATAAGAACAACAATAAGATCTACAAGATCCAATTTACACCATACAGAAAAACTAGGTGGGAAAATAAATGAATAGGGGAGAGATATACACAATGAGAGGGGATTACTTAAAGAGGAGTTATAAGTGCAGTGTGGTATGAGATGGGGAAGAAATACGAACTTGGTTCTTATAAGTGGTTATTAGTGTTTGACAATTAAGGTCTCGCAAGCTGTTTCCTTTCCTTGGAAAGACGAAAGGATTTTAGTGAAAGATTAGTTCTATGAGTACAAAATAATTTTCCCAAAAAGAAATTAATATGGTGCCCTAACGGTCCATAATACAAGGCAATACATAATAGGCTGGTGAGAGAGTAAGTGGAATCCACATCAGATTTCGGGGAGATTTTGGGGGAGATTTTTGAACTTATATCATTATTCTTAGTGAAAGAGTAGTCCTATGAGTCCCAAATAACTCCCCCAAAACTCCCACCCAAAATCAATTAATATAGTACCTGGGGGTCCCATAACACAAGGCAATACTTAATAGGCAGATGAGAGAGTAAGTGGAATCCAAATCAGATTTGGGGGAGATTTTATGGGAGATTTTTGTACTCATTTCATTATGCTTAGTTAAAGAGTAGTGCTATGAGTCCCAAATAACTCCCCTAAAACTTCCCCAAAAGGCAATTAATATGTTTCCCTGGCGGGACCCCATAACACAAGGCAATACTTAATAGGGAGGTGAGAGAGTAAGTGGAATCCACATCCGATTTTGGGGAGATTTAGGGGGAGATTTTTGTGCACATATAATTATTATTAGTGAAAGAGTAGTGCTATGAGTACCAAATAACTCCCCAAAAACTACCCCAAAAAGAATTTAATATGGTGCCCTGATGGGACCCCATAACACAAGGCAATACTTAATAGGCAGGTGAGAGAGTAAGTAGAATCCACATCAGACTTGGGGGAGATTTGGGGGGAGATTTTTGTACTAATATCATTATTCTTAGCGAAAGATTATTGCTAGAAGTCCTAAATAACTCCCCCAAAACCCACTCAAAAATCAATAAATATGGTGCCCTGGCGGGACCCCATAACACAAGGCAATACTTAATAGGCAGGCGAGCGAGTAAGGGGAATCCACCTTAGATTTGGGGGATATTTTTATACTCATATCATTTTTCTTAGTGAAAGAGTAGTTCTATGAGTCCCAAATAACTCCTTTAAAACTCCCCCAAAAAGCAATTAATATGGTGCCCTGGCGGGACCCCATAATACAAGACAATACTTAATAGGCACGTGAGAGAGTAAGTGGAATCCACATCAGTTTGGGGGAGATTTTTGTTCTCATATCATTATTCTAAGTGAAAGAGTAGTACTATGAGTCCCAAATAACTCCCCAAAAAAGCAATTAATATGGTGCCCTGGCGGGACCCCAAAACACAAGGCAATACTTAATAGGCAGGTGAGAGAGTAAGTGGAATCCACATCAGATTTGGGGGAGATTTTTGTACTCATATCATTATTCTAAGTGAAATAGTAGTGCTATGAGTCCCAAAGAACTCCCCCAAAACTCCCCAAAAAATCCATTAATATGGTGCCCTGGCGGGACCCCATAACACAAGGCAATACTTAATAGGCAGGTGAGAGAGTAAGTGGAATCCACATCAGATTTGGGGGAGATTTTGGGGAAGTTTTTGTACTCATATAATTATTCTTAGTGAAATATTAGTGCTATGAGTCACAAATAACTCCCCCAAAACTCCCCCAAGAAGTAATTAATATGGTACCCTGGCGGGACCCCATAACACAAGGCAATACTTAATAGGCAGGTGAGAGAGTAAGTGGAATCCACATCAGATTTGGGGGAGATTTTTGTACTCATATCATTATTCTTAGTGATAGTAGTTCTATGATTCCCAAATTACTCCCCTAAAATGCCCCCAAAAAGTTATTAATATGGTGCCCTGGCGGGACCCCATAACACTAGGCAATACTTAATAGGAAGGTGAGAGAGTAAGTGGAATCCACATCAGATTCGGGGGAGATTTTGGTCGAGGTTTTTGAACTCATATCATTATTCTTAGTGAAAGAGTAGTTCTATGAGTCCCAAATAAGTCCCCTAAAAACTCCTCCAAAAAGAAATTAATATGGTGCCCTGACGGAACCCCATAACACAAGGCAATACTTAATAGGCAAGTGGGAGAGTAAGTGGAATCCACATCAGATTTGGTGGCGATTTTTTGGGACATTTTTGTACTCAGATCATTATTTTTAGTGAAAAAGTAGTGTTATGACTCCAAAATAACTCCCCCTAAAAGCAATTACTATGGTGCCCTATCGGCAACCTATGACACAAGGCAATACTTAATTGGCAGGTGAGAGAGTAAGTGGAATCCACATCAGATTTTTTGTGCAATTTTTGTACTCATATCATTATTATTCGTGAAAGAGTATTGCTATGAGTCCCAAGTAACTCCCACAAAACTCCCACAAAATCCAATTAATATGGTGCCCTGGCGGGACCCTATAACACGAGACAATACTTAATAGGCAGGTGAGAGAGTAAGTGGAATCCAAATCAGATTTGGGGGAGATTTTATGGGAGATTTTTGTACTCATTTCATTATTCTTAGTTAAAGAGTAGTGCTATGAGTCCCAAATAACTCCCCTAAAACTTCCCCAAAAGGCAATTAATATGTTTCCCTGGCGGGACCCCATAACACAAGGCAATACTTAATAGGGAGGTGAGAGAGTAAGTGGAATCCACATCCGATTTTGGGGAGATTTAGGGGGAGATTTTTGTGCACATATAATTATTATTAGTGAAAGAGTAGTGCTATGAGTACCAAATAACTCCCCAAAAACTACCCCAAAAAGAATTTAATATGGTGCCCTGATGGGACCCCATAACACAAGGCAATACTTAATAGGCAGGTGAGAGAGTAAGTAGAATCCACATCAGACTTGGGGGAGATTTGGGGGGAGATTTTTGTACTAATATCATTATTCTTAGCGAAAGATTATTGCTAGAAGTCCTAAATAACTCCCCCAAAACCCATCCAAAAATCAATTAATATGGTGCCCTGGCGGGACCCCATAACACAAGGCAATACTTAATAGGCAGGCGAGCGAGTAAGGGGAATCCACCTTAGATTTGGGGGATATTTTTATACTCATATCATTTTTCTTAGTGAAAGAGTAGTTATATGAGTCCCAAATAACTCCTTTAAAACTCCCCCAAAAAGCAATTAATATGGTGCCCTGGCGGGACCCCATAATACAAGGCAATACTTAATAGGCACGTGAGAGAGTAAGTGGAATCCACATCAGTTTGGGGGAGATTTTTGTTCTCATATAATTATTCTAAGTGAAAGAGTAGTATTATGAGTCCCAATTAACTCCCCAAAAAAGCAATTAATATGGTGCCCTGGCGGGACCCCAAAACACAAGGCAATACTTAATAGGCAGGTGAGAGAGTAAGTGGAATCCACATCAGATTTGGGGGAGATTTTTGTACTCATATCATTATTCTAAGTGAAATAGTAGTGCTATGAGTCCCAAAGAACTCCCCCAAAACTCCCCAAAAAAGCCATTAATATGGTGCCCTGGCGGGACCCCATAACACAAGGCAATACTTAATAGGCAGGTGAGAGAGTAAGTGGAATCCACATCAGATTTGGGGGAGATTTTGGGGGAGTTTTTGTATTCATATAATTATTCTTATTTAAAGAGTAGTGCTATGAGTCACAAATAACTCCCCCAAGAAGTAATTAATATGGTGCCCTGGCGGGACCCCATAACACAAGGCAATACTTAATAGGCAGGTGAGAGAGTAAGTGGAATCCACATCAGATTTGGGGGAGATTTTTGTACTCATATCATTATTCTTAGTGATAGTAGTTCTATGATTCCCAAATTACTCCCCTAAAATGCCCCCCAAAAGTTATTAATATGGTGCCCTGGCGGGACCCCATAACACTAGGCAATACTTAATAGGAAGGTGAGAGAGTAAGTGGAATCCACATCAGATTCGGGGGAGATTTTGGTCGAGGTTTTTGAACTCATATCATTATTCTTAGTGAAAGAGTAGTTCTATGAGTCCCAAATAAGTCCCCTAAAAACTCCTCCAAAAAGCAATTAATATGGTGCCCTGACGGAACCCCATAACACAAGGCAATACTTAATAGGCAAGTGGGAGAGTAAGTGGAATCCACATCAGATTTGGGGGCGATTTTTTGGGACATTTTTGTACTCAGATCATTATTTTTAGTGAAAAAGTAGTGTTATGACTCCAAAATAACTCCCCCTAAAGGCAATTACTATGGTGCCCTATCGGCAACCTATGACACAAGGCAATACTTAATTGGCAGGTGAGAGAGTAAGTGGAATCCACATCAGATTTTTTGTGCAATTTTTGTACTCATATCATTATTATTCGTGAAAGAGTATTGCTATGAGTCCCAAGTAACTCCCACAAAACTCCCGCAAAATCCAATTAATATGGTGCCCTGGCGGGACCCTATAACACAAGACAATACTTAATAGGCAGGTGAGAGAGTAAGTGGAATCCAAATCAGATTTGGGGGAGATTTTATGGGAGATTTTTGTACTCATTTCATTATTCTTAGTTAAAGAGTAGTGCTATGAGTCCCAAATAACTCCCCTAAAACTTCCCCAAAAGGCAATTAATATGTTTCCCTGGCGGGACCCCATAACACAAGGCAATACTTAATAGGGAGGTGAGAGAGTAAGTGGAATCCACATCCGATTTAGGGGAGATTTAGGGGGAGATTTTTGTGCACATATAATTATTATTAGTGAAAGAGTAGTGCTATGAGTACCAAATAACTCCCCAAAAACTACCCCAAAAAGAATTTAATATGGTGCCCTGATGGGACCCCATAACACAAGGCAATACTTAATAGGCAGGTGAGAGAGTAAGTAGAATCCACATCAGACTTGGGGGAGATTTGGGGGGAGATTTTTGTACTAATATCATTATTCTTAGCGAAAGATTATTGCTAGAAGTCCTAAATAACTCCCCCAAAACCCATCCAAAAATCAATTAATATGGTGCCCTGGCGGGACCCCATAACACAAGGCAATACTTAATAGGCAGGCGAGCGAGTAAGGGGAATCCACCTTAGATTTGGGGGATATTTTTATACTCATATCATTTTTCTTAGTGAAATAGTAGTTATATGAGTCCCAAATAACTCCTTTAAAACTCCCCCAAAAAGCAATTAATATGGTGCCCTGGCGGGACCCCATAATACAAGGCAATACTTAATAGGCACGTGAGAGAGTAAGTGGAATCCACATCAGTTTGGGGGAGATTTTTGTTCTCATATAATTATTCTAAGTGAAAGAGTAGTATTATGAGTCCCAATTAACTCCCCAAAAAAGCAATTAATATGGTGCCCTGGCGGGACCCCAAAACACAAGGCAATACTTAATAGGCAGGTGAGAGAGTAAGTGGAATCCACATCAGATTTGGGGGAGATTTTTGTACTCATATCATTATTCTAAGTGAAATAGTAGTGCTATGAGTCCCAAAGAACTCCCCCAAAACTCCCCAAAAAAGCCATTAATATGGTGCCCTGGCGGGACCCCATAACACAAGGCAATACTTAATAGGCAGGTGAGAGAGTAAGTGGAATCCACATCAGATTTGGGGGAGATTTTGGGGGAGTTTTTGTACTCATATAATTATTCTTATTTAAAGAGTAGTGCTATGAGTCACAAATAACTCCCCCAAAACTCCCCCAAGAAGTAATTAATATGGTGCCCTGGCGGGACCCCATAACACAAGGCAATACTTAATAGGCAGGTGAGAGAGTAAGTGGAATCCACATCAGATTTGGGGGAGATTTTTGTACTCATATCATTATTCTTAGTGATAGTAGTTCTATGATTCCCAAATTACTCCCCTAAAATGCCCCCAAAAAGTTATTAATATGGTGCCCTGGCGGGACCCCATAACACTAGGCAATACTTAATAGGAAGGTGAGAGAGTAAGTGGAATCCACATCAGATTCGGGGGAGATTTTGGTCGAGGTTTTTGAACTCATATCATTATTCTTAGTGAAAGAGTAGTTCTATGAGTCCCAAATAAGTCCCCTAAAAACTCCTCCAAAAATCAATTAATATGGTGCCCTGACGGAACCCCATAACACAAGGCAATACTTAATAGGCAAGTGGGAGAGTAAGTGGAATCCACATCAGATTTGGGGACGATTTTGGGGGAGATTTTTGTACTCAGATCATTATTCTTAGTGAAAAAGTAGTGTTATGACTCCAAAATAACTCCCCCAAAACTCCCCCTAAAAGCAATTACTATGGTGCCCTATCGGCACCCTATGACACAAGGCAATACTTAATTGGCAGGTGAGAGAGTAAGTGGAATCCACATCAGATTTTTTGGGCAATTTTTGTACTCATATCATTATTATTAGTGAAAGAGTATTGCTATGAGTCCCAAGTAACTCCCACAAAACTCCCGCAAAATCCAATTAATATGGTGCCCTGGCGGGACCCTATAACACAAGGCAATACTTAATAGGCAGGTGAGAGAGTAAGTGAAATCCACATCCTATTTGGGGTAGATTTTGGGAAGTTTTTTGTACTCATAACATTATTCTTACTGAAAGAGTATTTATATGAGTCCCAAATAACTCCCCTAAAAACTCTTCAAAAAATCAATTAATATGGTGCCCTGGCGGGAACCCATAACACAAAGCAATACTTAATAGGCAAGTGAGAGAGTAAGTGGAATCCACATCAGATTTGGGGGAGATTTTGGGCGAGATTTTTGTACTCGGATCATTATTCTTACTGAAAGAGTAGTTCTATGAGTCCCAAATAACTCCCCCAAAACTCCCCATAAAAGCAATTAATATGGTGCCCTGGCGGGACCCCATGACACAAGACAATACTTAATAGGCAGGTGTGAGAGTAAGTGGAATCCACATCAGAATTGGGGGAGATTTTTGGGATGATTTTTGTACATATATAATTATTCTTAGTGGAATAGTTGTGCAATGATTCCCAAAGAACTCCGCCAAAACTCCACCAAAAAGCAATTAATATGGTACCCTGGCGGGACCCCATAACACAAGGCACTACTTAATAGGCAGGCGAGAGAGTAAGTGGAATCCACATCTTATTTCGGGGAGATTTTTGTACTCATATCATTATATTTAGTGAAAGAGTAGTGATATGAGTCCTAAATAACTCCCCCAAAACTCCCACAAAAAGCAATTAATATGGTGCCCTGGCGGGACCCCATAACACAAGGCAATACTTAATAGGCAGGTGACAGAGTACGTGGAATCCACATCAGATGCGGGGGACATTTTGGGGGAGATTTTTGTACTCATATAAATATTCTTAGTGAAAGAGTAGTGCTATGATTCCCAAATAACTCCCCCAAAAAGTAATTAATATGGTGCCCTGGCGGGACCCCATAAAACAAGGCAATACTTAATAGGCACGTGAGAGAGTAAATGGAATCCACATCAGTTTGGTGGAGATTTTAGGGGAGTTTTTGTACTCATATAATTATTCTTAGTGAAGTAGTAGTGCTATGAGTTCCAAATAACTCCCCCAGAACTCCCCCCAAAAGCAATTAATATTGTTCCCTTCGGGATCCCATAACACAAGGCAATACTTAATAGGCAGGCGAGAGAGTAAGGGGAATCCATATGAGATTTTGGGGAAATTTTTTGTACTCTTATCATTATTCTTAGTGAAATATTAATTCCATGAGTCCCAAATAACTCCCACAAAACTCCCCCAAAAATCAATTAATATGGTGCCCTGACGGGACCGCATAACACATAGCAATACTTAATAGGCAGGTGAGAGAGTAAGAGGCATCCACATAAGACTTGGGGGAGATTTCGGGGGAGATTTTTGTACTCATATCATTATTCTTAGTGAAAGAGTAGTGCTCTGAGTCCCAAATAACTCCCCTAAAACTCCCCCAAAAATCAAATATTATGGTGCCTTGGCGGGACCCCATAAAACAAGGCAATACTCAATAGGCAGGTGAGAGAGTAAGTGGAATCCACATCAGATTTGGGGGAGATTTTGAGTGAGATTTTTGGACTCATATCATTACTCTTGATGAAAGAGTAGTTCTATGAGTTCCGAATAACTCCCCTAAAAATCACCCAAAAGAAATCAATATAGTGCCCTGGCGGGACCCCATAACAGAAGGCAATACATAATAGGCAGGTGAGAGAGTAAGTGGAATCCACATCAGATTTGGGGGAGATTTTTGTCCTCATATAATTATTCTTAGTGAAAGAGTAGTGCTATGAGTCCTATATAACTCCCCCGAAACACCCCAAACGCAATAAATATGGAGTCCTGGCGGAACCCCGTAACACAAGGCAATACTTAATAGGCAGGTGAGAGAGTAAGTGGAATCCACATCAGATTTGGAGGATATTTTGGGGGAGATTTTTGTACTCATATCATTATTTTTAGTTAAACAGTAGTTCTATGAGTCCCAAATAACTCCCCTAAAAACTCCCCCCAAAAGCAATTAATATGGTGCCCTAGCGAGACCCCATGACAAAAGGCAATAATTAATAGGCAGGTGAGAAAGTAAGTGGAATCCACGTCAGATTTGGGAGAGATTTTTGTACTCATATAATTATTCTTCGTGAGTGCGGTTCTATGATTCCCAAATTACTCCCCCAAAACTCCCTCAAAAAGCAATTAATATGGTGCCCTGGTGGGACCCCATAACACAAGGCAATACTTAATAGGCAAGTGACAGAGTACGTGGAATCCACATCAGATTTGGGGGAGATTTTGGGGGAGATTTTTATACTCATATAAATATTCTTAGTGAAAGAGTATTGCTATGAGTCCCAAATAACTCCCCCAAAACTTTCCCAAAAATTAATTAATATGGTGACCTAGCGGGACCCCATAACACAAAGCAATACTTAATAGGCAAGTGAAAAAAATTGGAATCGACATCTGATTTGGGGGATATTTTGGAGGAGTTTTTGTACTCATATCATTATTCTTAGTGAAATAGTAGTGCGATGAGTCCCAAATAACTCCCCCCAAAAGCAATTAATATTGTGGCCTGGCGGGATCCCATAACACAAGGCAATACTTAATAGGCGGGCGAGAGAGTAAGGGGAATCCATATCAGATTTTGGGGAGATTTTGGGGAAATTTTTGTACTCATATCATTATTCTTAGTGAAAGAGTAATTCTATGAGTCCCAAATAAGTACCCCAAAACTCCCCCAAAAAGCAATTAATATGGTGCCCTGACGGGACTCCATAACACATGGCAATACATAATAGGCAGGTGAGAGAGTAAGAGGCATTCACATAAGACTTGGGGGAGATTTTGGGGGAGATTTTTGTACTCATATCATTATTCTTAGTGAAAGAGTAGTGCTCTGAGTCCCAAATAACTCCCCTAAAACTCCCCCAAAAATCAATTAATATGGTGCCCTGGCGGGACCCCATAAAACAAGGCAATACTTAATAGGCAGGTGAGAGAGTAAGTGGAATCCACATCAGATTTGGGGGAGATTTTGAGGGAGATTTTTGGACTCATATCATTATTCTTAATGAAAGAGTAGTTTTATGAGTTCCTAATAACTCCCCTAAACTCCCCCAAAATCAATCAATATGGTGCCCTGGCGGGACCCCATAACACAAGGCAATACTTAATAGGCATATGAGAGAGTAAGTGGAATCCACATCAGATTTGAGGAAGATTTTGGGGGAGATTTTTGTCATCATGTAATTATTCTTAGTGAAAAAGTAGTGCTATGAGTCCCAAATAACTCTCACAAAACTCCCCCCAAAGCAATTAATATGGAGCCCTGGCGGGACCCCGTAACACAATGCAATACTTAATAGGCAGGTGAGAGAGCAAGTGGAATGCACATCAGATTTGGGGGAGATTTTAGGGGAGATTTTTGTACTCATAACATTATTATTAGTGAAAGAGTAGTTCTATGAGTCCCAAATAACTCCCCTAAAAACTCCCCCAAAAAGTAATTAAAATGGTGCCTTAGTGGGACCCCATGACACAAGGCAATATTTAATAGGCAGGTGAGAGAGTAAGTGGAATCCACATCAGATTTTGGGGATATTTTTGTACTCGTATCATTATTCTTAGTGAGTGTGGTTCTATGATTCCCAAATTACACCCCCAAAACACCCCCAAAAAGCAATTAATATGGTGCCTTGGCGGGACCCCATAACACTAGGCAATACTTAATAGGAAGATGAAAGAGTAAGTGGAATCCACATCAGATTTGGGGGAGATTTTGGAGGAGATTTTTGTACTCATATCATTTTTCTTAGTGAAAGAGTAGTTCTATTAGTCCCAAATAACTCCCCTAAAAACTCCCCCCAAAATCAATTAATATGGTGCCCTGGTGGGACCCCATAACACAAGGCAATACTTAACAGGCAAGTGAAAGACTAAGTGGAATACGCATCAGATTTGGGGGAGATTTTGGTGGAGATTTTTGTAATCATATAATTATTTTTAGTGAAATAGTAGTGCAATTAGGCCCAAATAACTCCCCCAAAACTTCCCTTAAAAGCAATTATTATGGTGCCCTCGCGGGACCCCATAACACAAGGTAATACTTAATAGGCCGGTGACAGAGTACGTGGAATCCACATCTGATTTGGGGCAGATTTTGGGGGAGATTTTTATACTCATATAATTATTCTTAGTGAAAGAGTAGTGCTATGAGTACCAAATAACTCCCCCAAAACTCCCCCAAAAAGTAATTAATATGGTGCCCTGGCGCGGGACCCTATAACACAAAGCAATACTTAATAGGCAGGTGAGAAAAAGTGGAATCCACATCAGATTTGGGGGAGATTTTGGGGTAGTTTTTGTACACATATCATTAGTCTTAGTGAAATAGTATTGCTATGAGTCCCAAATAACTCCCCCAAAACCAATTTATATTGTGCCCTGGCGGGATCCCATAACACAGGCAATACTTAATAGGCAGGCGAGAGAGTAAGGGGAATCCATATCAGATTTTGGGGAGATTTTGAGGAAATTTTTTGTACTCATATCATTATTCTTAGTGAAACAGTAATTCTATTAGTCCCAAATAACTTCCCCAAAACTCCCCCCAAAAGCAATTAATATGGTGCCCTGACCGAACCCCATAACACATGGAAATACTTAATAGGCAGGTGGGAGAGTAAGAGGCATCCACATAAGACTTGGGGGAGATTTTGGGGGAGATTTTTGTACTCATACCATTATTATTAGTGAAAGAGTAGTCCTCTGAGTCCCAAATAACTCCCCTAAAACTCCCTCAAAAATCAATTAATATGGTGCCCTGGCGGGACCCCATAAAATAAGGCAATACTTAATAGGCAGGTGAGAGAGTAGGTGGAATCCACATCAGATTTGGGGGAGATTTTGAGGGAGGTTTTTGCACTCATATCATTATTCTTAATGAAAGAGTAGTTCTATGAGTTCCGAATAACACCCCTAAAACTCCCCCAAAAGCAATCAATATGGTGCCCTGGCGGGACCCCATAACACAAGGCAATACTTAATAGGCAGGTGAGAGAGTAAGTGGAATCCACATCAGATTTGGGGGAGATTTTGGGGGATATTTTTGTAATCATATAATTATTCTTAGTTAAATAGTAGTGATATGAGTCCCAAATAACTCCCTTAAAACTCCCCCAAAATAAATTAATATGGAGCCCTGGCGGGACCCTGTAACACAAGGCAATACTTAATAGGCAGGTGAGAGAGTAAGTGGAATCCACATCACATTTGGGTGAGATTTTGGTGGCAATTTTTGTACTCATATCATTATTCTTAGTGAAATTTTAGTTCTATGAGTCCCAAATAACTCCCCTAAAAACTCCCCCAAAAAGCAATTAATATGGTGCCCTAGCGGACCCCATGACACAAGGCAATAATTAATAGGCAGGTGAGAGAGTAAGTGGAATCCACATCAGATTTTGGGGAGATTTTTGTACTCATATCATTATTCTTAGTGAGTGTGGTTCTATGATTCCCAAATTACTCCCCCAATACTCCCCCAAAAAGCAATTAATATGGTGCCCTGGCGGGACCCCATAACACTAGGCAATACTTAGTAGGAAGGTCAAAGAGTAAGTGGAATCCACATCAGATTTGGGTGAGATTTTGGGGGAGATTTTTTTACTCATATCATTATTCTTAGTGAAAGAGTAGTCTATGAGTCCCAAATAACTCCCCTAAAAACTCCCCCAAAAATCAATTAATATGGTGCCCTGGTGGGACCCCATAACACAAGGCAATACTTAACAGGCAAGTGAAAGACTAAGTGGAATACACATCAGATTTGGGGGAGATTTTGGGGGCAATTTTTGTACTCATATCATTATTTTTAGTGAAAGAGTAGTGCAATGAGGCCCAAATAACTCCCCCAAAACTCCACCTAAAATCAATTAATATGGAGCCCTAGCGGGACCCCATAACACAAGGCAATACTTAATAGGAAGATGAGAGAGTAAGTGGAATCCACATCAGATTTGGGAGAGATTTTTGGGGTGATTTTGGTACTCATATCATTATTATTAGTGAAAGAGTAGTGATATGAGTCCCAAATAACTCCCCTAAATAGCAATTAATATGGTGCCCTGGCGGGACCCCATAACACAAGGTAATACTTAATAGGCAGGCGAGAGAGTAAATGGAATCCACATCAATTTTGGGGGAGATTTTTGTACTCGGATCATTATTCTTAGTGAACGAGTAGTGATAAGAGTTCCAAATAACTCTCCCAAAACTCCCCCCTAAAAGCAATCAATATGCTGCCCTGGCGGGACCCCATAACACAAGGCAATACTTAATAGGCAAGTGAGAGAGTAAATGGAATCCAAATCAGATTTGGGGGATATTTTGACTGAGATTTTTGTACTCATATCATTATTATTAGTTAAAGAGTAGTTCTATGAGTCCCGAATAACTTCTCCAAAACTCCCCCCAAAATCAATCAATATGGTGCCCTGGCAGGACCCCATAACACAAGGAAATACTTAATAGGCAGGTGAGAGAGTAAGTGGAATCCACATCAGATTTGGGGGAGATTTTTTTACTCATATTATTATTATAAGTGAAAGAGTAAATCTATGAGTCCCAAATAACTCCCCCAAAACTCCCCAAAAAAGAAATTAATATGGTTCCCTGGCGGGACCCCATAACACAAGGCAATACTTAATAGGCATGCGAGAGAGTAAGGGGAATCCATATAAGATTTGGAGGAGATTTTGGGTAAAATTTTTGTACTCATATCATTATTCTTAGTGAAAGAGTAATTCTATGAGTCCCAAAAAACTCCCCCAAAAATCAATTAATATGGTGCCCTGACGGGACCATATAACACATGGCAATACCTAATATTCAGGTAAGAGAGTCAGAGGCATCCACATAAGACTTGGGGGAGATTTTGGGGGATATTTTTGTACTCATATCGTTATTCTAGTGAAAGAGTAGTGCTCTGAGTCCCAAATAACTCCCCTAAAACTCCCCCAAAAATCAATTAATATGGTGCCCTGGCGGGACCCCATAACACAAGGTAATACTTAATTATCAGGTTAGAGAGTAAGTGGAATCCACATCAGATTTGGGGGGGATTTTGGGGGATCTTTTGTACTCATATCATTATTCTTAATGAAAGAGTAGTTCTATGAGTTCCGAATAACTCTCCCAAAACTCCCCTCAAAAGCAATCAATACGGTGCCTTGGCAGGATCCCATAACACAAGGCAATACTTAATAGGCAGGTGAGAGAGTAAGTGGAATCCACATCAGATTTGGGGGAGATTTTGCGGGGGATTTTTTTCCTCATACAATTATTCTTAGTGAAAGAGTAGTGAAATGAGTCCCAAATACCTCCCCCAAAAGTCCCCCAAAAGCACTTAATATGGAGCCCTGGCGGGACCCCATAACACAAGGCAATACTTAATAGGCAGGTGATTGAGTAGGTGGAATCCACATCAGATTTGGGGGAGATTTTGGGGGAGATTTTTGTACTCATATCATTATTCTTAGTTAAAGAGTAGTTCTATGAGTCCCAAATAAATCCCCTAAAAACTCCCACAAAAAGAAATTAATATGGTGCCCTGGTGGGACCCCATAACACAAGGTAATAATTAGTAGGCCGGTGAGAGAGTAAGTGGAATCCACATCAGATTTGGGGGAGATTTTTGTGCTCATATCGTTATTCTTAGTTAGAGTGGTTCTATGATTCCCAAATTACCCCCCCCCCCAAAAGCAATTAATATGGTGCCCTGGCGGGACCCCATAACACTAGGCAATACTTAATAGGAAGGTGAGAGAGTAAGCGGAATCCACTTCATATTTGGGGGAGATTTTAGTGCTCGTATCATTATTCTTTGTGAAAGAGTAGTTCTATGAGTCCCAAATAACTTCCCAAAAAACTCCCCCAAAAATCAATTAATATGGTGCCCTGGCGGGACCCCATAACAAAGGCAATACTTAATAAGCAAGTGAAAGACTAAGTGGAATACACATCAGATTTGGGGGAGTTTTTAGGGGAGATTTTTGTACTCATATCATTATCCTTAGTGAAAGAGTAGTGCAATGAGTCTCAAATAACTCCCCCTAAAAGAAATTAATATGGTGCCCTAGGGGGTCCCCATAACACAAGGCAATACTTAATAGGTAGATGAGAGAGTAAGTGGAATCCACATCAGATTTGAAGGATATTTTTGGGGTGATTTTTGTACTCGTATCATTATTATTAGTGAAAGTGTAGTGATATGAGTCCCAAATAACTCCCCCCAAAAGCAATTAATATGGTGTCCTGGCGGGACCCCATAACATAAGGTAATACTTAATAGGCAGGCGAGAGAGTAAGTGGAATCCACATTAGATTTGGGGGAGATTTTGGGGGAGATTTTTGTACTCATATCATTATTCTTAGTGAACTAGTAGTGCTATCACTACACCAAAACACGCCATTAGTAACACAATTTTACCGTTACTAAAAATATTAGTAACACAATTTTTCCGTTAGAAAAATGGCGTGGGACACGAAGCTAGTAACGGTAAAATTCTGTTACTAATAGTAATGGTAAAATTCAGAATTAGTAACGGAAAATTCTTTTACTAATAGTAACGGTAAAATTCAAAATTAGTAACGGAAAATATGTTACTAATAGTAACGGTAAAATTCAAAATTAGTTACGGAAAATTCGGTTGCTAATAGTAATGATAAAATTCCGAATTAGTAACGGTAAAATTCTGTTGCTAATAGTAACGGTAAAATGCAGAATTAGTAGTAACGGTAAAATTCAGAATTAGTAACGGTAAAATTCTATTAGTAATATTAATACATATTTTAAAAAAAAATCAATATCCTGATTATTCTTACCACACGATTTAAATCCTAAGAACATATACAAAAACAAGGGCATTATATTCAATATTTACATTTATATAAGCCTCCACTCTTTATTTACAAAAGAAACTTAAACCAAACAAATGAAACATCGTAATACAATCGTCTCGAAAGGTACATTATTATAATAAAAGCATTAAATATAACATTCAAATACAATCATCCCCAAATGAGATATTTTTATAATACAACAAATCAAATGAAATATAAAAAAGAAGTCCGTTGTTGTTGACTATCAACTTTCGTTCTATTATCATCGCCATCAACACCGCAACCCGCAACACTCTATACTTGATGAAGATCCAAAAATGACATTCTGTCAAACAAAACAAAATTATCATATTAGTTATAATATCAACATTTGTCATACAAAACTAATTTAGTACAAAAAATTATCCACTGGCAAAATTAATTGCACAAGTATGTGAACTTATAATATCACATTTCACATAGGAAATTTCACATATAAACAAGTATGTGAACTTGTAATATCACACTTTCACATCAGCACACAACACATATGGTTTCTAACACAAATTCTTTTTTTTTTGGTACAACTAACACTGTTCACACAAACACAGAAATACACACTCACGCTACACACAAACACTGAACACGCACTTCACACTATTCACACAAACACAGTGTGATAAAAAAAAATGAATTAAAATTGCTATGTACTATATATCCAAGCATTTAATGTGCATTCATGAATTCTGGCTATTTTTCATAAATTCACATAATGTGAGATGTAAGAAATGCAAAAGAAAGAGCTCAAGTACAAAAAAGTAAGAACTTGGTAAAATTCATTCCGGACTTACCTCATCCAATATCATACGATCCCATTTGACGGAGTGCAAATTAGATCCCATAATACTATTGTCTTATGAACATCCTGCACACATGCCAATTTTCGTTATTTAATGATAAATTCCACTTCCACAAATGCACATAAATGACACTACATTTGGTAATAAAGACAATATCAATTTATAGTGGCAGCACACTACGAGCCCTATTAAGCTTTACTATAACTAAACTTTAATTAAACAAAAGTACATCAAAATGTATGTAGTCCAAGCAATACAGGCAGTTGGGAAGCTTACTAAATTCTGCTCTAGAGGCAGCGTCTGAAGAAGTAATCCGAGAATGTCACCATTTAGGTCGGATCATTTGCAAAACGCGATACAACCCTAACCGCGTATGTACGGACTCGTGCAATTACTAATGCTAAACCAAGAATTAATGGACTAATGCTTGGAAGAGTTCCTCATGCATCTTGTACAGTTTGAGATAACATCTTTAGATCATTAGAACATTTAATTAATTGGAAGTAAATGTCGAGTAAGAAGAAAATAAAACCTTGTCTCACTCAATATGTACTTCATTATAAGACAAAAGATTATAGGAGTATGACTGTCTCTACATCACCAGGAGATATCATAAATGTCATATCAAATTGAGATAAACACAACTGCTTGTGGTGGATGTATTGTTATCACAGTTTGGCAATATCATAAATGTCATATCAAATTGAGCTAAACACAACTTACACGGTATGACTTACATATCTGTTTATTGTGAATTTAAACTCAAATTTTTTATTTTTTTGGGTCAATACAACATTTTATTATAAAGTTCATATTAACCTTAATTTGGGCAGGCTCTCATGTTGTTCTTGCTCTAAGAATCATGTCCAAATTCTAGGTGGATGAGAATCGGGGGATAATGATATGATTTCCCATGACTTGTCATGATATCTCATAATCAATCCGTTGATACCTATAAGAAACATACTTAAGTTTACATCTTGGATTTGTTCTATTACAAAGTAGGTAAAAGATTGAGTAGTATTATGGGCATTATGGGGCTTATTGTAACTGAGGGCCATTATGGGCTTATTGTAACTGATCCTAATAGAGTTACATTAAGCAAGTATAGCATCCCCTGTCTAAATATTAGATGCATTTGCCTAAGTCTCATTTTCAGTATGTTAAAAAAAACTGCTTTGGTAGCAGATATGCTTTGTCGCGACAGAGCAAAACATAGGTCAAAATGCTACTACATAAATATAGGCTAGGCCTATGGCCAAAGCATGAGTTACTTTTTTTCTTAGCAATGCACAACTGGAGTAAGCACATGGTACAATCCGCTCATAGAAGGACCCTTTTCATTAAAAAGAATTTATTAAGTTTATAAATAAATCATTATGTAGGCTAGTCATACAGTCTCCTCCACTATACAAATATGTATGGTTCTGTATATATATATATATATATATATATATATATACAGAGTAGATAGGTGGAGATGATGATACCATACCTTCGAGATAGGTGGCTGTAGTACTTCCGGTAGGTGGTTGCCGGTGGAGGTAATCAGAGGTGACGGGGGGGGGGGGGGGGGGGGAGGTAATGCTGGATCCATCAGTTCTCTTGAAAAATCAAATCTCCCATGCTACTAAGAGAAATATTTTTCACCAAAAATGAGGAATACATGAAACAGCTTTCACATTAGAGCCTGATATTCCTCTCATATATTATAGCTGCAACATCACCACCATAAAAATGAAAAAAAAAGTATTTTCTATTGAAAAAAATGTAATGTCAAGCACACGTATTAGAGTCACTGATATGATGTAAATTCACAAAGAAAGTAGAGAGATAGAAAGTTCTGTATTAAACTTGTTGCCTCAATCAACTTTAGTTCAGCTTCTATGGTTGCTTTCTTGTTGTTTTCCCATGCTCCAACGGCAGATATGCTCTTATGAGATCTGTTTAACAATTTCAGGTTGTTGATTGAGTACATATAGCCACCACAAAACAAAAAATAAACTGTGATGTATAGGGGTAAAAAGCATCAAATTTGTTGTTCTCCCCAATTTCATCATTTAGCAAAATATTGCAGCCCCTTTCGGACCAATTTTTAAGGCCTTCCTCATATATTGGGTTCCATATCATGTTCCCACTTCTAGTTTCAAAATATCCAGGGCTCCTAATCTATTAAGCTACAGATGACATATACAAAGAAAAGAATATAAAAAACAAAGGAAAATAAAGCTGAGCCGATTACAACCAAAACCAACTGAATCAGAACACTATCTTTTGAACTTTTAGTAAGTGATTACAGTCGTTAATGCACTTTGAATAAATGGTAAAATGGGTTAAGATAATGAACTTACATTAAGATCACTAGAACTGGAACTGGAGATAACTACTGATTCAATCAGAAGGTCTACTCCAGGAGGTGGTCCTTCCAAATAAAATACAACCTGGTCAGACATAGTTGACAATGAAAATGTCCCTTCCAGCTTCTTCCACTGCTCTTTTGAAACAGAGGTACTGTATGTAGAGACTTTCATTAACACATTGACTTCCTAAATTATAAATTTGGGGTCTGATCCCCAGCGATTAAAAACAATAGAGAGCGGTCCATGACAATTTTGTCTTAAGGTTTCAGTCCTTCACCCTGCGAATATAACTATCATTGTGCACACAATTACTTTTCACAATCTAACTATGTGAGATAAACCTATTACAAAAAATAACAATTATAGAATGACAAATTGGATAATATATTTATGACGTAGTTTCAGTATGCAAAGTGATCGTGGTATACACAGAGTGAGGGAGGATCACATCATAAAGTTGAAACTATTGTGAACTGCACCCTACACTTTCTTTTGTAATTTGGGGAACCAAAACCTAAAGGCCCATTTTTAGATAGATCAGGGCAGTCAAATGAGAAAGCTAAATACATTACCTAGCAATGAACATATAGCTAGTTGGTGGATCTCGGAATTTTATTCTAAGAGTAGCTTGCACTGTGGTAGAACCTTGAAGAGGCCCTGATACCCCAACACGAGCAGAAATAGTGTAAGTGCAATCTCGAGAAACTCTGGTTGTGATGTCTTGCTCCAATCCTTGCCAATATTCGCTGTGATTCGTTATAACTGCAAAACGACTGCCTGTCTTTGCTGAGATACCTTCATTGAACCAAGACTCGGATGAAATGACAGATCGATTGCAGTTGTTGGGGTGCCAAAAATTTAGCTCCTCAGAGAAGTCATGGTTAAGTATGATATTAGTATCCGAACTGCTCCATGAGTTGTTCAGGTCCTCATTCAATATCTGTCAGGAAAGAATAGAAGTGCAAGCACAAAAGTAATATGATTTCAATCTGAAATATAAACAATCCTTCAACTAAATATTCATATCCACTAAGACTAGTGTTATGACAGTGGTATGACGCTTACCTTGTACATGTTCAGGAACCACTTGAGGTGTGATTTTAGAGTGATTGGGGGTGGAATAAAATGGGACTATAGGGATCCGTTCGTGGCGACGGGAAAGAGGGTTAACAAAGTGGATGTCGTGGTCGCACGTGACACATAAAGCCATGGCGTACGCCTTGCACGTGACGCTAGCGGGTGCCATCTCGTAGACCTTGCACATCCGGATGCGCTCGTGCATCGATATGCCACTATGGACGCTTTCGTCGCAAAACCTTGAAATTTATGAGGGGTAACCTAGCCCTCCATATATCTGCACCTACTACGTAATAATCTGGGAGCTGCGCCATGATAATGTCTATATAAGGGAGCCAAATCATCTGCAAATTGTTAACAAATGTATAATAATTAGCAATATATCAATGTTTAATAAAATGTACATCATTAATATAAAGAAAAAATATTTATGCACCTAAGATGACCGCATTAGATTGGGCTAGTTCCAAAAATAAGTGAGAACATGCGTGGGGGTTTCCTGCTTAGATAACGGGGTGAACCATGTGAAAATAAAATAAGTATCAATGAAAAAATGAAAAACAAGTGACAAATGAATAAACAATGGTATTATAGTTTACCGGCATCCCAAAGTCCCCGATGGTAGTGGCTCGACGCCTTCAGCAGGTGAAGGCTTAACATGCTCAAGTATTTGTCGCTCCAGTGCCAAATGGGATAGACGCTCGTATGCCCATAACTGTGAATGAAAACAAACTTTAATTATATATAATTATCTTACAAATATGATGCCATTTAAAACTCAAAATTTGTAATGTAAATGTCTTGTACCTGATACTTCCTTTTATGCAACCACTGACACCTGCACTGCTGCTGAGAATCGCGAAAACCTTCATCATTATTATTTGTTATCTAAAGAAATGATAATAAAAATTCCGTATCAGTAAGATATATGGGTATGTGTTTGTTTGTGTGTTGCACGGGTAGAATAGAAAGGCCAATTATCTAATAATATAATAACACAAAAGTGAAAAAGTAGTGTTTATATCAATTGGTACTGAACACACTTGATCTCAAACAAAAAGGAGGGAAACCGCAAAGAATAAGATGAACCTCAGATTGTATTGATGATTATTATGACTCACTTCTTCTTATGCATTTCTACAAAAATGAAGTTTGTGCATCAACAAGCTATGAGATGGAAAATAAGCCATTGCAATTATTAGCTTAAAAATCTCACAATACTTGCTAGTTCCTCCCCGAGCAATCCCGAAATTACAACTAATGGCTTTTATTTATAGTAAGTCTAATAGGATAATCAAGTAAAAGAAAGGAGGGATTCAGATCAAATAGGCAGGTGACAGAGTATGTGGAATCCACATCATATTTGGTGGAGATTTCGGGGGAGATTTTTGTGCACATATAATTATTCTTAGTGAAAGAGTAGCTATGAGTCCCAAATAACTCCCCCAAAACTCCACCCAAAATTAATTAATATGGTGCCCTTGCGGGACCCCATTACACAAGGCAATACTTAATAGGCAGGTGAGAGAGTAAGTGGAATCCACATCATATTTGGGGGAGAATTTAAGGGAAAATTTTTGTACTCATATCATTATTCTTAGTGAAATAGTAGTGCTATGAGTCTCAAAAAACTCCCTCAAAACTCCCCCCAAAAGAAATTAATATGGTGCCCTGGCGGGACCCCATAACACAAGGCAATACTTAATAGGCAAGCGAGAGAGCAAGTGGAATCCACATCAGATTTGGGGGAGATTTGGGGGAAATTTTTTGTACTCATATCATTATTCTTAGTGAAAGAGTAGTTCTATGAGTCCCAAATAACTCCCCCAAAACTACCCCAAAAAGCAATTAATATGATGCCCTGGTGGGACCCCATAACACATGGCAATACTTAATAGGCAGGTAAGAGAGTAAGAAGAATCCACATCAGATTTGGGGGAGTTTTAGGGGAGATTTTTGTACTCATATCATTATTATTAGTGAAAGAGTAGTGCTCTATGTTCCAAATAACTCCCCTAAAACACCCCCAAAAAGAAATTAATATGGTGCCCTAGCGGGACCCCATAATACAAGGCAATACTTAATAGGCAGGTGAGAGAGTAAGTGGAATCCACATTTGATTTCAGGGAGATTTTTGTACTCATATCATTAATCTTAGTGAAAGAGTTGTTCTATGAGTCCCGAATAACTCCCCTAAATCTCCCCCAAAAAGCAATCAATATGGTGCCCGGGCGGGACCCCATAACAGAAGGCAATACTTAATAGGCAGGTGAGAGAGTAAGTGCAATCCACATCAGATTTGGGGGAGATTTTTGTCCTCATATCAGTATTCTCAGTGAAAGAGTAGTGCTGTGAGTCCCAAATAACTCCCCCCAAAAGTAATTAATATGGATTCCTGGCGGGACCCCATAGCACAAGGCAGTACTTAATAGGCAGATGAGAGAGTAAGTGGAATCCACATCGAATTTTGGGGAGATTTAGGGGGAGGTTTTTGTACTCATATCATTATTCTTAGTTAAATAGTAGTTCAATGAGTCCCAAATAACTCTCCTAAAAACTCCCCCAAAAAGCAATTAATACGGTGCCATTGCGGGAACCTGTAACACAAGGCAATACTTAATAGGCAGGTGAGAGAGTAAGTGGAATCCACATCGGATTTGGGGGAGATTTTTGTACTTATATCATTATTCTTATTGAAAGAGTAGTTCTATGAGTCCCAAATAACTCTCCCAAAACTCCCACAAAAATCAATTAATATGGTGCCCTGGTGGGACCCCATAACCCAAGGCAATACTTAATAGGTAGGTGAGAGAGTAAGTGGAATCCACATAAGATTTGGGGGAGAATTCGGGGGAGTTTTTGTACTCGTATCATTATTCTTAGTGAAAGAGTAGTTCTACGTATCCCAAATAACTCCCCAAAAAAACAATTAACATGGTGCCCTGGCGGGACCCATAACACAAGGCAATACTTAATAGGCAAGTGAGAGACCAAGTGGAATCCACATCAGATTTGGGAGAGATTTTGGGCGAGATATTTTTACTCATATCATTATTCTTATTGAAAGAGTAGTGCTATGAGTCCCAAATAACTCCCCCAAAACTCGCCCTAAATGCTATTAATATGGTGCCCTAGCGGGACCCTATAACACAAGGCCATACCTAATAGGCAAGTGAGAGAGTAAGTGGAATCCATATCAGATTTCGGGGAGATTTTGGGGGAGATTTTTGTACTCATATCATTATTATTAGTGAAATAGTAGTGCTATGAGTACCAAATAACTCCCATAACTCCCCCAAAACGCAATTCATATGGTGCCCTGGCGGGACCCCATAACACAAGGCAATACTTAATTGATAGGTGAGAGAGTAAGTGGAATCCACATCAGATTTGGGGGAGATTTTTGTACTCATATAATTATTCTTAGTGAAAGAGTAGTGATATGAGTTCCAAATAAATCTCCCAAAACTCCCACAAAAAGCAATTAATATGGTGCCCTGGAGGGACCCCATAACACAAGGCAATACTTAATAGGCAGGTGATAGAGTACGTGGAATCCACATCAGATTTGGGAGAGATTTTGGCGTAGATTTTTGTGCTCATATAATTATTCTTAGTGAAAGAGTAGCTATGAGTCCCAAATAACTCCCCCCAAAAGTAATTAATATGGTGCCCTAGCGGAACCCCATAACACAAGAATATACTTAATAGGCGGGTGAGAGAGTAAGTGGAATCCACATCAGATTTGGGGGAAAATTTTTGTACTCATATCATTATTCTTAGTGAAATAGTAGTGCTATGAGTCTCAAATAACTCCCCAAAAACTCCCCCCAAAAGCAATTAATATGGTGCCCTCGCGGGACCCCAAAACTCAAGGTAATACTTAATAGGCAGGTGAGAGAGTAAGTGGAATCCACATAAGATTTGGGGGAGATTTTGAGGGAGTTTTTGTACTCATATCATTATTCGTAGTGAAATAGTAGTGCTACGAGTCCCAAATAACTCCCCCCAAAAGCAATTATTATGGTGCCCTAGCGGGACCCATAACATAAGGCAATACTTAATAGGCAAGTGAGAGACTGAGTGGAATCCACATCAGATTTGGGGAAGATTTTGGGGGAGATTTTTGTACTCATATCATTATTCTTAGTGAAAGAGTAGTGCTATGAGTCCCAAATAACTCCCCCAAAACTACCCCTAAATGCAATTACTATGGTTCCCTAGCGGGACCCTATAACACAAGGCTATACTTAATAGGCAGGTGAGAGAGTAAGTGGAATCCACATCATATTTGGGGGAGATTTTGGGGAAGATTTTTGAAATCATATCATTATTCTTAGTGAAATATTAGTGATATGAGTCCCAAATAACTCCCCCCAAAATCCCCCCATAATCAATTAATATGGTGCGATGGCGGGACCCCATAACCCAAGGCAATACTTAATAGGCCGGTGAGAGAGTAAGTGGAATCCACATCCGATTTCGGGGAGATTTTGGGGAAGATTTTTGTACTCATATCATTATTATTAGTGAAAGAGTAGTGCTATGAGTACAAAATAACTCCCCAAAATGCAATTAATATGGTGCCCTGGCGAGACCCCATAACACAAGACAATACTTAATTGATAGGTGAGAGAGTAAGTGGAATCCACATCAGATTTGGGGGAGATTTTGGGGGATATTTTTGTACTCATATAATTATTCTTAGTGAAAGAGTAGTAATATGAGTCCCAAATAAATCCCCCAAAACTCCCACAAAAATATTTTAATATGGTGCCCTGGCGGAACCTCATAACACAAGGCAATACTTAATAGGTAGGTGACTGAGTACGTGGAATCCACATTAGATTTGGTGGAGATTTTGGGGGAGAATTTTGTCCTCATATAATTATTCTTAGTGAATGAGTAGGTATGAGTACCAAATAACTCCCCCAAAACTCCCCCCAAAAGTAATTAATATGGTGCCATGGCGGGACCCCATAACACAAGGCAATACTTAATAGTCAGGTGAGAGAGTTAGTGGAATCCACATCACATTTGGGGGAAAATTTTTGTACTCATATCATTATTCTTAGTGAAATAGTAGTGCTATGAGTCATAAATAACTCCCCCAAAACTCCCCCCAAAAGAAATTAATATGGTGCCCTGGCGGGACCCCATAACACAAGGCAATACTTAATAGTTAGGCGAGATAGCAAGTGGAATCTACATCAGATTTGGGGGAGATTTGGGGGAAATTTTTTGTACTCATATCATTATTCTTAGTCAAATAGTAGTTCTATATGTACCAAATAACTCCCCCAAAAATACCCCAAAAAATCAATTAATATGGTGCCCGGGCGGGACCCCAAAACGTAAGGCAATACTAAATAGGCACGTAAGAGAGTTAGTGGAATCCACATCAGATTTGGGGTAGATTTTGGGGGAGATTTTTGTACTCATATCATTATTATTAGTGAAATAGTAATGATATGATTCCCAAATAACTCCCCCAAAACTCCCCCTAAATTCAATTAATATGGTTCCCTAGCGGGACCCTATAACACAAGGCTATCCTTAATAGGCAGGTGAAAGAGTAAGTGGAATCCACATCATATATGGGGGAGATTTTGGGGAAGATTTTTGAACTCATATCATTATTCTTAGTGAAATATTAGTGATATGAGTCCTAAATAACTCCCCCAAAAATCTCCCCAAAATCAATTAATACGGTGCGATGGCGGGACCCCATAACACAAGGCAATACTTAATAGGCCGGTGAGAGAGGAAGTGGAATCCACATCCGATTTCGGGGAAATTTTAGGGGAGATTTTTGTACTCATATCATTATTATTAGTGAAAGATTAGTGCTATGAGTACCAAATAACTCCCCAAAATGCAATTAATATGGTGCCCTGGCAGGACCCCATAACACAAGACAATACTTAATTGATAGGTGAGAGAGTAAGTGGAATCCACATCAGATTTGGGGGAGATTTTGGGGGATATTTTTGTACTCATATAATTATTCTTAGTGAAAGAGTAGTGATATGAGTCCCAAATAAATCCCCCAAAACTCCCACAAAAAGAATTTAATATGGTGCCTTGGCGGAACCTCATAACACAAGGCAATACTTAATAGGCAGGTGACTGAGTACGTGGAATCCACATTAGATTTAGTGGAGATTTTGGGGGAGAATTTTGTCATCATATAATTATTCTTAGTGAATGAGTAGGTATGGGTCCCAAATAACTCCCCCAAAACTCCCCCGAAAAGTAATTAATATGGCGCCCTGGCGGGACCCCATAACACAAGGCAATACTTAATAGTCAGGTGAGAGAGTAAGTGGAATCCACATCACATTTGGGGGAGAATTTGGGGGAAAAATTTTGTACTCATATAATTATTCTTAGTGAAATAGTAGTACTATGAGTCTCAAATAACTCCCCCCAAAATAAATTAATATGGTGCCCTGGCGGGACCCCATAACATAAGGCAATACTTAATAGGTAGGCGAGAGAGCAAGTGGAATCTACATCAGATTTGGGGGAGATTTGGGGGAAATTTTTTGTACTCATATCATTATTCTTAGTGAAAGAGTAGTTCTATGAGTCCCAAATAATTCCCCAAATCTCCCCCAAAAATCAATCAATATGGTGCCCGGGCGGGACCCCACAACAGAAGGCAATACTTAATAGGCAGGTGAGAGAGTAAGCCGAATCCACATCAGATTTTGGGGAGATTTTTGTCCTCATATCACTATTCTCAGTGAAAGAGTAGTGCTGTGAGTCCCAAATAACTCCCCACAAAAGTAATTAATATGGAGCCTTGGCGGGACCCTATAACACAAGGCAGTACTTAATAAGTAGGTGACAGAGTAAGTGGAATCCACATTTGATTTTGGGGATATTTTTGTACTCATATCATTATTCTTAGTTAAATAGTAGATCTATGAGTCCCAAATAACTACCCTAAAAACTCCCCCAAAAAGCAATTAATACGGTGCCCTTGCGGGACCCGGTAACACAAGGCAATACTTAATAGGCAGGTGAGAGAGTAAGTGGAATCCACATCACATTTGGGGGAGAATTTGAGGGAAAAATTTTGTACTCATATCATTATTCTTAGTGAAATAGTTGGCAATGGAGCAATGCAGCGTTAACCACGTCAGAATAAGTGGCTAACGAGAGGTTCCCTAACAAGTGCTGACGAATCCTCCATGTCAACCCGTCCGTGAATTTCTGTATCTTCTTCTCCTTCATCGGTATCTCATCCGGAACAATGTTCAGAAGATCAGTAAATTCGGCCTTATACTCGGCCACAGTCTTACCCTCTTGCTTGAGGCTCAACAACTTTCTTCTCATTTTCGTGTGAACAGCCGACGGAAAGTACTTGAGGTCAAACCGCACCCAGAACTCCTGAATAGTGAGAGTATCCCTCTCCTCTACGGTGGTAATAGACTCCCACCACTGCAGTGCTGACCCTATTAGCTTAAAAGTAGCTAGTATCTGTTTCTGGAAATCTGTGCACTCATACATCCTCAAGTGCCGCTGTATATCCTTCCTCCACTGACTCGAAACTACCACATCGGAGCTACCTGCGAACTCCGGAGGGTGTGCTTTCTGAAAAGCATCACGTACACGTTCCCAAGCATACGGGAATTCATGAGCCTGAACTGGCGCGGCTACTGGCGCCTGAGCTGGTGCCTGCTGAACTAGTGCTAGTGCGGCATTTACCGCCTGGGCCACAATGGCTGCAACCTCGGCGGCATTCATCGTGCCCTGAACTGGTGTGGGCTGTGGTTCTGGCGTTGCATTCCTGGGAACCCGTTGTGCACGTCGTGGAGGCATCTGAAATAGGAATGAAGGTTATAAGTTTGCAGTTATAAACTTAATATAGCTGAAGAACGTAGCATATACAAAAGAATACAACAGTCCTAGAATATAGGGCTCTACATCAAAGAAAGCTCAGCGGAAAACATAATAAGTCGTTCAGATCCTAAAGGACACTAGAACCTGATGCTCTGATACCACATGTGACACCCCGACTAATTAAATACCGGGTAGCTACTCCTTTATTAAATTAATACAAAATGCCAAGTTGGTTCAGTTAATAGCATCACTGTCGAAAACATTTTAATAATTACTAACCACCTAGTATTTAAAAAGAAAGTTGCCAAATTTTAAGTTAAGTCTGGATAACATGCAATAAAAGAATAATGGAAGAGTCAACATAATCCATTCACCATACGAAGTAATGAAATAACCAACAATAATAATAATAAATCCGGAGGAAAACTCCTCACAACAATCCCAACAAATGAAAATAATACTACAAGTCTGAATCCTGAATAATTACATGCCAAAAGTCTGAATAACTGAAATAAATGAAATGTCTCTAAAAGAGTGGGCGACATGCCCTACAACTGATAACTGCTGAATATAGAGTCAAAGTAGATGAACCGTCTACAAGCAAAGTCCTGTAACTTCCACAAACAGCTACAGCTCGTCACCTGAATGAGAATCCTAAGCATAGTGTCCTTGTGGCTGGGCACCTAAAATGGTTTTTACAAAAATAGATTTGAAAGAAAATGGGTCAGAGCCCGAAAGTGGAAAACATTTTGAAAACAGCAAGTGTTTTAATAACATTAAAACATTAAATGCAAAGTACATGTTAGGACGTGAACTCACATGAAGTTCTCAATTCTCGACTACATGTGCACTCCTAACGTACCGTACCCATCTACATGACATACACATCTAACCAAACCGTAATGATTTCTACCCCTTACTACTCGATCCCCATATTACATTCTAGCGTTATCAACTAAGTAGAGAGCTTCACTTAAACTCAGATTCTCAATTAGTAACATAATTCACTATCAGTTAACCCGTTATGTTCTCTCACTGCATTACCATGATTATTTTCACAATAACAACATGAAAGTTCCCATTAATTAAGTGTATATTATTCACGTCATAAATATACAATACAAGCACCCCGAGACTAGCTGCGGTGCACACATACTCTGCTATCCATCCCGGTACATCA
This sequence comes from Sambucus nigra, assembly GCA_949130495.1. Taxonomy (NCBI): domain Eukaryota; kingdom Viridiplantae; phylum Streptophyta; class Magnoliopsida; order Dipsacales; family Adoxaceae; genus Sambucus; species Sambucus nigra. The sequence goes on along the minus strand of OX422208.1, from coordinate 356,110,310 downwards.
CGTACATAAGGATCACATATTCCGAATCTCTCAGGATTAGTCCACAGATAACAACATCATAAATAATGGAGGTGAACACAGTCACATCACATGGGTCACGCACATACCGGCGCTCCCACGATCAGCAGACTTATTAACATCCCACTAAGTCCTTCTCTGACCTATGTTCATCGAGGTAACCAGTCTAAATCCGGGCAACACAAGGATTAGAGGGCCCTAAGCGAACGCGAACCTCCCGTGATAGCAAGTATGGTAGGTATGTCATACACATAAAATCAATACATATATACTAAGTATGCACACGTCTTTGTAATCACCATAATATATATTGGTATATATCTCTTCTCGTACTTGACATATAATACTACACCATTTATATGTTCCCGGTTAATATAATTAATTAGGCCGTCAATAGCTCACATCGTAATAGACACTCACGTCCTACTTCATATTTTCCCTTAGGTTCAAACTACACTTCTAGGTTTGACTCCTCATAATATCCCAAACATCCCAAATATATCAATTACTCATCAAGGAAAGGCTATCTCTACCTATACACAAGGTTACGGGGCACTCGGGATCAAAACAGGCTAAAAAGCCTAAACTGTCAACTCATTCGAAGTCTCGTTCGAACGAGGTTGTTCGAATGAGACTTCGTTCGAACGAACTGAGTCTTCTAACGAGATCTCGTTCGAACGAAGTGGGATTTCTAACGAGATCTCGTTCGAATGATCTCATCGAACGAACTTCACCCTCGTTAGAATTCAATGGTCAACTCGTTAGAAGCTCGTTCGAACGAGGTCGTTCGAACGACCTGGGCAGGTCTTCTAACGAGCGACCAGATTCGAGCCCAGATTTCTTATTTTCATTTTTCCAACTTCTCTACTCCCCAAATCTCATCCAAACCTCAATCTAACAATTGTTTAAGGTTCCTAATCATCCCTAAACATCCTTAGGTCACATATTAACATGTTTGGGGGTATTAATTCATCCTAACATCATTCAAATATCAAATCTCTACATATTTTTCCCCAATTTTAAAACTATGAACGCTAGAATTTATGAATCATCAAAGAACTGAATTAAATCCGTCTTTGGTATCCTACTAATTGTAATATCATCAGAATAATCATTACACACCCATCTACATGCGATTTCCTCATCAAAATGTACTTTCTATTTCCAATTTACATGGGTTTTTCATGAACTCCCAAGAACAATATGATTTTAATAAATTCCTACACATGGAAGAAGCATTCTATTAAATAAATGAAATTAAACCACTTGCCTTAATGGTAACTCTGGATTTGATGACGAATTTGATGGATGGTTCTCTCTCTCTCTGCAGAATCCTTCTATCTCTCCTTCTACAAGCTTTCTTCTCCAAGTAACAATGGTGGCTAGGGTTTTGTGGTTTAGGAACTCTTTCTATAACCTCCGTAGCCTATTTGGGTATTAGTGGGCTTAGTGGGTTAATGCCTAATCAGATATTAATTCCCAATTTTCGTAGCTTTTAATTCCTCAAAATTCAAAATTACCAAACTACCCTTATACGTTGCCGGTATGGCCTAAAAATGCCCCGGGACCTAAACAAAACCCCCGGCTAGTGTTTTCTGACTATTTAGACCCTTCCGGACGCGTTGGCGCACTCAAAATGACCATACGGTTTATAGAAATAAAATTCACTTTTTAATTATCATAATTATATACCATGACGCGACTGTCACACGCGTCCGGAAGAAATTTCCAAATTGCCGTATTTCAATCTCACGACAAATTTCATAATTCAATATTCATATATAATCATATATGCACATAAAATCAAATACCAACTCGCATCTCGCTAGTATTTTAATCCGGATTAATTTCCAATTAATACGCATTTAATTTAATTAATCCCGTAAAATAAATATCACAAAAATACGGGGTGTTACATACTTCCCCCCTAATAACTGAATTTCGTCCCGAAATTCGGAACTAGAAAGTACCTGGTAAGAACAACTCTGGATAACGTTCGCGCATCTCATCCTCGCGCTCCCATGTGGACTCCTCGACATTATGATGTCGCCACTGAACACGCACTAACGGGACTATCTTTGACCGCAGTTTCCGCTCACTTTGGTCCAAAATCGCAATCGGCCCCTCCTCATAGGAGCTATCAGGCTGGAGATCGATGTCCTCCAAAGCAATGTGAGAATGAGCCAAATCGTCTCTATGATATTTCCTTAGCGAGGAAATATGAAACACATCGTGAATCCGATGTAAATGTTCCGGTAATCCAAACCTATACGCAACCGGTCCAATCCGCTCAATAATAGGAAATGGTCCCACATATCTCGGTGCCAACTTCCCTTTCTTCCCGAAACGCATAATCCCCTTCATAGGAGATACTCTGAGCAAAACCTGGTCCCCCACTTGAAACTCTCTGAAGAACCTCTTCGCATCAGCATAGCTCTTCTGCCTGTCCTGAGCTACCCGAATGCGACTCTGAATCAATTCTATCCTTGCCGAAGTATCCTGAATCACTTTCGGCCCTAGTAGTTTGTTGTCCCCCACCTCCAACCAACATGCTGGGGAACGACAAGGTCTACCGTACAACACCTCAAATGGAGCCATGCCAATGGTGAACTGGTAGGAGTTATTGTAAGCAAACTCCACCAGTGGAAGTTACTGCTCCCATCCACCCCCAAAATTAATGATACTCATACGTAGCATGTCCTCCAACATCTGGTTTGTACGCTCCGTTTGCCCGTCGGTCTGCGGGTGGTACGCCGTGCTCAATCGCAATTCCGTGCCCACGGCCTCCTGAAAACTCTCCCAAAACCGTGAAACAAATATCTTGTCTCGGTCAGACACGATATTTAAGGGCACACCGTGAAGTCTCACTATCTCTGAAATAAAGAGCTGGGCATACTGTCCCGCAGTGTAGTCTGTCCTTACGGGTAGAAAATGAGCGACTTTGGTCAACCTGTCCACAATCACCCAAATGGAGTCGTGACCTCTCTGTGACGTAGGCAATCCCATGATAAAGTCCATGGATATTCTCTCCCACATCCACATCGGGACCTCCAACGGCTGTAGCAGTCCTGCTGGTCTCTGATGATCCACTTTTACTAGCTGACAAGTTGTGCATTTAGAAACAAACTCGGCAATATCTCTCTTCATCCCGCTCCACCAATACTGTCGTCTCATGTCTTGGTACATTTTGTCCCCACCGGGATGTACCGCGAACCGTGAGCCGTGCGACTCAGCCATCACCTCGTGCCATAATTCCTCCCCTTCTGGAACTACTAATCTCCCATTGAAGAGTAATCCCCCGTCTGAGCTAATGGTATAGGACTCGGCTCCCTCTGCTAGTAATCGAACTATCTGATCCTAACAGAACGAGTCATTTGCCTGTGCCCTTACTACCTTCGTGACAATCTGCGGTGTAACGGTCATCACAGATATGAACGATCGGGCCACTGCATCCTGGTGTCCCAATTCCTTCCACTTGGCTTTCCACACTTCTACCACTTCATCTGCTGGCCTACGGCTCAACGCGTCTGCCACCACGTTAGCCTTCCCCGGGTGATACTGCATATCAAACTGATAGTCCTTCACAAACTCAAGCCACCTTCGCTGTCGCATATTCAACTCCTTCTGCATGAATAGGTACTACAGGGACTTGTGGTCTGTGAATAATCGAAACTTCTCCCCCAAAAGATAATGTCTCCATATTCGAAGGGCAAATATAACTACCGCCAACTCCAAGTCATGAGTGGGGTAATTCTTCTCGTGAGGCTTTAGCTTACGGGAAGCATAAGCTATGGCCTGACTCTCCTGCTGCAATACACCTCCAAGTCCTTGCAAGGACGCATCGGTGTAAACTAAATACTCAACTCCCGGTCTCGACAATGCTAACACAGGTGCTGAGGTCAACTTATCCTTCAATTCATCAAATGCCAACTGACAGGCATCACTCCAGATGAATGGCACACCCTTACGAGTCAGATGTGTCAAAGGACCTGCTATCTTCCAAGAAACCCCGAATAAACCTCCTGTAGTATCCTGTTAAACCAAAGAAACTACGAATCTCTATTGGTGTCGTGGGCTGTCCCCACTCCCTCACTGCGGATACCTTCCCCGGATCAACAGATATTCCCCGGTCGGAAATAATATGTCCCAAAAATTGGACCTCCTTCAGCCAAAACCCGTATTTCTCATATTTTGCATACAACTCGTTCTGACGTAGTGTCTGCAAAACTTTCCTCCAATGCTTGGCATGCTCCTCCTCTGTCTGGGAGTAAACCAGAATATCATCGATGAAGACAATGACAAACTGATCTAGGAAATCCCTGAACACTCTGTTCATCAAGTCCATAAACACAGCTGGAGCGTTGGTCAAACCAAAAGGCATAACCCGAAACTCGTAACAACCATATCTCGACAAGAACGCAGTCTTCGAGACATCCTCCTTCCTGATACGCAACTGATGGTATCCCGATCTCAAATCGATCTTCGAGAAGAAAGAAGCTCCTCTCAACTGGTCGAATAAGTCATCGATTCGAGGTAACGGATACTTATTCCGTATCGTGACCTTATTAAACTCTCGGTAGTCCACACACAATCTTAGTGAACCATCTCTCTTCTTCACGAACAACACAGGGGCACCCCACGGTGAAGTACTCCTCTGAATAAACCCCTGACCCAATAACTGTTCAATCTGATCCCGCAACTCCCTCATCTCAGCTGGAGCCATACGGTACGGTGCGCGTGCTATAGGTCTCGTACCTGGTAATAAGTCTATGACAAAGTCTATCTCTCGACTGGGGGGTAGGACTGGTATCTCCTGAAACACATCTGAGTACTCCCTAACAACTGGGATCGAATCTAAAGGAATCACAACCTCCTTAGAGGTATCCTTCTCCAGGTAATACAAACGAGCGGTCGAGCCTCCCTCTGGGCGAGGCATCGCCACTACAAATATCTCTTGCCCCGGAATGACAAAAACAATGCTCCCATCGAAGCAATCAATCATGGCTCTATAATCAGCGAGCCAATCCATACCGATAATCACATCGTGAACATGCATATCTAATACAAACATATCTGCAGGTAATACCAGACTACCAATCTCTACCCCCACTCCCCGGCATATAAAGAAAATAAGTGACCCACTCCCCAATGGTGAGTCTACACACATCACTGTGCTCTCTGCTGTAGCTAATAACCCTAAGGCTTTCGCAAAATGTGTAGCTATAAAATAATGCGTCGCCCCCGTATCAAACAAAACCTGACCTATAGTACCATGGATAGGAAACATACCCTCAATCGCGGGTGGTGCTTGCGGAGCGGCTGCCTGGTGGACGTTATAGACACGTCCATACTGTAACTGTCCCTGCTGCACAGGAACTGCTAGAATGGATGGAAGAGCTGGCATCTGGGCTGGAGCTGGGAGGGCTGGTGGAAAAAGTGGCCTCTGTGGCTCATGTCGAGCACCCTGCTGCTGCTGTGGGGCCCTGCCCCTATCAGGACAGTCCTGACATTTATGGCCAGTCTTGCCACAAACGAAACACTTCCCCGGGAAGTTCCCCCCTCTCGGTCCCTGTTGCCCCCGGCCCTATTGGCCGTTACCGTTCCTCCACTGGCCCTGCTGAAACTGCTGTTGACCATTCTGACCCTGCTAGTGCTGATGGCCGTTCGGACCCTGATGGCCCTACCGGAAACCTCCCTGAACGTGCCTGAAATTTCCTGACCTGAACCTCTTGTGATCCCCCTGCTGGGTACCCTGATCACCCTGCCTCTTCCCCTGAGCAGATTGTGCCCTACTGGCACCATTTCCTCCAGTATTGCCCTGATGGCTAGACTCTCCCGATCGCTTGCTCTCAGCCATGAGAAAGCGATGATCCTGGCAATAGAGCAATGCAGCGTTAACCACGTCAGAATAAGTGGCTAACGAGAGGTTCCCTAACAAGTGCTGACGAATCCTCTATGTCAACCCGTCCGTGAATTTCTGTATCTTCTTCTCCTTCGTCGGTATCTCATCCGAAACAATGTTCAGAAGATCAGTAAATTCGGCCTTATACTCGGCCACAGTCTTACCCTCTTGCTTGAGGCTCATCAACTTTCTTCTCATTTCCGTGTGAACAGTCGACGGAAAGTACTTGTGGTCAAACCGCACCCAGAACTCCTGAATAGTGAGAGTATCCCTCTCCTCTACGGTGGTAATAGACTCCCACCACTACAGTGCTGACCCCACTAGCTTAAAAGTAGCTAGTATCTGCTTTTGGACATCTGTGCACTCATACATCCTCAAGTTCCGCTGTATATCCTTCCTCCACAGACTCGAAACTACCACATCGGAGCTACCTGCGAACTCCGGAGGGTGTGCTTTCTGAAAAGCATCACGTACACGTTCCCAAGCATACGGGAATTCATGAGCCTGAACTGGCGCGACTACTGGCGCCTGAGCTGGTGCCTGCTGAACTACTTCTAGTGCGGCATTTACCGCCTGGGCCACAATGGCTGCAACCTCGGTGGCATTCATCGTGCCCTGAACTGGTGTGGGCTGTGGTTCTGGCGTTGCATTCCTGGGAACCCGTTGTGCACGTCGTGGAGGCATCTGAAATAGGAATGAAGTTTATAAGTTCGCAGTTATAAACTTAATATAGCTGAAGAACGTAGCATATACAAAAGAATACAACAGTCCTAGAATATAGGGCTCTACATCAAAGAAAGCTCAGCGGAAAACATAATAAGCCATTCAGATCCTAAAGGACACTAGAACCTGATGCTCTGATACCAATTGTGACACCCCGACTAATTAAATACCGGGTAGCTACTCCTTTATTAAATTAATACAAAATGCCAAGTTGGTTCAGTTAATAGCATCACTGTCGAAAACATTTTAATAATTACTAACCACCTAGTATTTAAAAAGAAAGTTGCCAAATTTTAAGTTAAGTCTGGATAACATGCAATAAAAGAATAATGGAAGAGTCAACATAATCCATTCACCATACGAAGTAATGAAATAACCAACAATAATAATAAGAAATCCGGAGGAAAACTCCTCACAACAATCCCAACAAATGAAAATAATACTACAAGTCTGAATCCTGAATAATTACATGCCAAAAGTCTGAATAACTGAAATAAATGAAATGTCTCTAAAAGAGCGGGCGACATGCCCTACAACTGATAACTGCTGAATATAGAGTCAAAGTAGATGAACCGTCTACAAGCAAAGTCCTGTAACTTCCACAAACAGCTACAGCTCGTCACCTGAATGAGAATCCTAAGCATGGTGTCCTTGTGGCTGGGCACCTAAAATGGTTTTTACAAAAATAGATTTGAAAGAAAATGGGTCAGAGCCCGAAAGTGGAAAACATTTTGAAAACAGCAAGTGTTTTAATAACATTAAAACATTAAATGCAAAGTACATGTCAGGACGTGCACTCACATGAAATTCTCACCTCTCGACTACATGTGCACTCCTAATGTACCGTACCCATCTACATGACATACACATCTAACCAAACCGTAATGAGTTCTACCCCTTACTACTCGATCCCCATATTACATTCTAGCGTTATCAACTAAGTAGAGAGCTTCACTTAAACTCAGATTCTCAATTAGTAACATAATTCACTATCAGTTAACCCGTTATGTTCTCTCACTACATTACCATGATTATGTTCACAATAACAACATGAAAGTTCCCATTAATTAAGTGTATATTATTCACGTCATAAATATACAATACAAGCACCCAAAGACTAGCTGCGGTGCACACATACTCTGCTATCCATCCCGGTACATCACGTACATAAGGATCACATATTCCGAATCTCTCAGGATTAGTCCACAGATAACAACATCATAAATAATGGAGGTGAACACAGTCACATCACATGGGTCACGCACATACCTGCGCTCCCACGATCAGCAGACTTATTAACATCCCAATAAGTCCTTCTCTGACCTATGTTCATCGAGGTAACCAGTCTAAATCCGGGCAACACAAGGATTAGAGGGCCCTAAGCGAACGCGAACCTCCCGTGATAGCAAGTATGGTAGGTATGTCATACACATAAAATCAATACATATATACTAAGTATGCACACGTCTTAGTAATCACCATAATATATATTGGTACATATCTCTTCTCGTACTTGACATATAATACTACACCATTTATATGTTCCCGGTTAATATAATTAATTAGGCCATCAATAGCTCACATCGTAATAGACACTCACGTCCTACTTCATATTTTCCCTTAGGTTCAAACTACACTTCTAGGTTTGACTCCTCATAATATCCCAAACATCCCAAATATATCAATTACTCATTAAGGAAAGGCTATCTCTACCTATACACAAGGTTACGGGGCACTCGGGATCAAAACAGGCTAAAAAGCCTAAACTGTCAACTCGTTCGAAGTCTCGTTCGAACGAGGCTGTTCGAACGAGACTTCGTTCGAACGAACTGAGTCTTCTAATGAGATCTCGTTCGAATGAAGTGAGCTTTCTAACGAGATCTCATTCGAACGATCTCATCGAACGAACTTCACCCTCGTTAGAATTCAATGGTCAACTCGTTAGAAGCTCGTTTGAACGAGGTCGTTCGAACGACTTGGGCAGGTCTTCTAACGAGCGACCAGATTCGAGCACAGATTTCTTATTTTCGTTTTTCCAACTTCTCTACTCCCCAAATCTCATCCAAACCTCAATCTAACAATTCTTTAAAGTTCCTAATCATCCCTAAACATCCTTAGGTCACATATTAACATGTTTGGGGGTATTAATTCATCCTAACATCATTCAAATATCAAATCTCTACATATTTTTCCCCAATTTTAAAACTATGAACCCTAGAATTTATGAATCATCAAAGAACTGAATTAAATCCGTTTTTGGTCTCTTACTAATTGTAATATCATCAGAATAATCATTACACACCCATCTACATGCGATTTCCTCATCAAAATGTACTTTCTATTTCCAATTTACATGGGTTTTTCATGAACTCCCAAGAACAATATGATTTTAATAAATTCCTACACATGGAAGAAACATTCTCTTAAATAAACGAAATTAAACCACTTGCCTTAATGGTAACTCTGGATTTGAGGACGAATTTGATGGATGGTTCTCTCTCTCTCTGCAGAATCCTTCTTTCTCTCCTTTTACAAGCTTTCTTCTCCAAGTAACAATGGTGGCTAGGGTTTTGTGGTTTTGTGGTTTGGGAATATTTTTGCACTCATATAATTATTATTAGTGAAATATTAGTTCTATGAGTCCCAAATAACTCCCCCAAAACTCCACCAAAAATCAATTAATATGGTGCTATGGCGGGACCCCATAACACAAGGCAATACTTAATAGGCAGGCGAGAGATGAAGTGGAATCCACATCCGATTTTGAGGACATTTTGGCAGAGATTTTTGTACTCATATCATTATTATTAGTGAAACAATATTTCTATGAGTAAAAAATAACTCCCCAAAACACCCCCAAAACGCAATTAATATGGTGTCCTGGCGGGACCCCATAACACAAGGCAATACTTAATTGATAGGTGAGAGAGTAAGTGGAATCCACATCAGATTTGGGGGAGATTTTTGTACTCATATAATTATTCTTAGTGAAAGAGTAGTGATAGGAGTTCCAAATAAATACCCCAAAACTCCCTCAAAAAGAAATTAATATGGTGCCCTGGCGGGACCCCATAACACAAGGCAATACTTAATAGGCAGGTGATAGAGTACGTGGAATCCACATCAGATTTGGTGGAGATTTTGGGGGAGATTTTTGTTCTCATACAATTATTCTTAGTGAATGAGTAGATATGAGTCCCAAATAACTCTCCTAAAACTCCCCCCAAAAGTAATTAATATGGTGCCCTGGCGGGACCCCATAACACAAGGCAATACTTAATAGGCAGGTGAAAGAGTACGTGGAATCCCCATCTGATTTGGTGGAGATTTTAGGGGAGATTTTTGTGCTCATACAATTATTCTTGGTGAATGAGTAGCTATGAGTCCCTAATAACTCTCCCAAAACTCCCCCCAAAAGTAATTAATATGGTGCCCTAGCGGGACCCCATAACACAAGGCAATACTTAATAAGCAGGTGAGAGAGTAAGTGGAATCCACATCAGGTTTGGGGGAGAATTTGGGGGAAATTTTTTGTACTCATATCATTATTCTTAGTGAAATAGTAGTGCTATGAGTCTCAAATAACTCCCCAAAAACTCACGCCAAAACCAATTAATATGGTGCCCTGGCGGGACCATATAACACAAGGCAATACTTAATAGGCAGGCGAGAGAGCAAGTGGAATCCACATCAGATTTGGGGGAGATTTGGGGGAAATTTTTTGTACTCATATCATTATTCTTAGTGGAAGACTAGTTCTATGAGTCCCAAATAACTCCACCAAAACTACCCTAAAAAGAAATTAATATGGGGCCCTGGCGGGACCCCATAACACATGGCAATACTTAATAGGCAGGTGAGAGAGTAAGAGGAATCCACATCAGATTAAATGGAGATTTTGGGGGAGATTTTTGTACTCATATCATTATTCTTAGTGAAAGAGTAGTGCTCTTTGTTCCAAATAACTCCCCTAAAACTCACCCAAAAAGCAATTAATATGGTGCCCTAGAGGGACCCCATAACACAAAGCAATACTTAATTAGCATGTGCGAGAGTAAGTGGAATCCACAATTGATTTCGTGGAGATTTTTATACTCATATCATTATTCTTAGTGAAAGAGTAGTGCTCTCTGTTCCAAATAACTCCCCTAAAACTCACCCAAAAAGCAATTAATATGGTGCCCTAGAGGGACCCCATAACACAAGGCAATACTTAATAGGCATGTGCGAGAGTAAGTGGAATCCACATTTGATTTCGGGGAGATTTTTGTACTCATATCATTATTCTTAATGAAAGAGTTGTTCTATGAGTCCCGAATAACTCCCCCAAATCTCCCCCAAAAATCAATCAATATGGTTCCCGGGCGAGACCCCATAACAGAATGCAACACTTAATAGGCAGGTGAGAGAGCAAGTGGAATCCACATCAGATTTGGGGGAGATTTTTTTCCTCATATGACTATTATTAGTGAAAGAGTAGTGTTGTGAGTCCCAAATAACTCCCCCCAAAAGTAATTAATATGGAGCCCTGGCGGGATCCTATAACACAAGGCAGTACTTAATAGGCAGGTGAGAGAGTAATTGGAATCCACATCAGATTTTGGGGAGATTCTGGGGGAGATTTTTGTACTCATATCATTATTCTTAATTAAATAGTAGTTCTATGACTCACAAATAACTCCCCTAAAAACTCCCCCAAAAAGTAATTAATACGGTGCCCTTGCGGGACCCGGTAACACAAGGCAATACTTAATAGGTAGGTGAGAGAGTAAGAGGAATCCACATCAGATTTGGGGGAGATTTTTGTACTTATATCATTATTCTTATTGAAAGAGTAGTTCTATGAGTCCCAAATAACTCTCCCAAAACTCCCCCAAAAAACAATTAATATTGTGCCCTGGCGGGACCCCATAACCTAAGGCAATACTTAATAGGCCGGTGAGAGAGTAAGTGGAATCCACATCAGATTTGGGGGTGATTTTGGGGGAGTTTTTGTACACATATCATTATTCTTAGTGAAAGAGTAGTTATATGTGTCCCAAATAACTCCCCCAAAACTACCCCAAAAAGCAATTAATATGGTGCCCTGGTGGGACCCCATAACACATGGCAATACTTAATAGGCAGGTGAGAGAGTAAGAGGAATCCACATCAGATTTGGGGGAGATTTTGGGGGAGATTTTTTTACTCATATCATTACTCTTAGTGAAAGTGTAGTGCTCTGTGTTCCAAATAACTCCCCTAAAAGTCCCCCCAAAAGCAATTAATATGGTGCCCTAGTGGGACCCCATAACACAAGGCAATACTTAATAGGCATGTGAGAGAGTAAGTGGAATCCACATTTTATTTTGTAGAGATTTTTGTCCTCATATCATTATTCTTAATGAAATAGTTTTTCTATGAGTCCCTAATAACTCCCCCAAATCTCCCCCCAAAAGAAATCAATATGATGCCCGGGCGGGACCCCATAACATAAGGCAATACTTAATAGGCAGGTGAGAGAGTGAGTGGAATCCACATCAGATTTGGGGGAGATTTTTGTCCTCATATCACTATTCTCAGTGAAAGAGTAGTGTTGTGAGTCCCAAATAACTCCCCCCAAAAGTAATTAATATGGAGTCCGGGCGGTATCCTATAACACAAAGCAGTACTTAATAGGCAGGTGAGAGAGTAATTTGAATCCACATCAGATTTTGGGGAGATTTTGGGGGAGATTTATGTATTCATATCATTATTATTAGTTAAATAATAGTTTTATGACTCCCAAATAACTCCCCTAAAAACTCCCCCAAAATGCAATTAATACGCTGCCCTTGCGGGACCCCGTAACATAAGGCAATAGTTAATAGGTAGGTGGGATAGTAAGTGGAATCCACATCAGATTTGGGGGAGATTGTAGTACTTATATTATTATTCTTATTGAAAGAGTAGTTCTCTGAGTCCCAAACAACTCTCCCAAAACTCCCCCAAAAAGCAATTAATATGGTGCCCTGGAGGGACTCCATAACCCAAGGCAATACTTAATAGGCAGGTGAGAGAGTAAGTGGAATCCACATCAGATTTAGGGGAGATTTTGGGGGAGTTTTTGTACTCGTATAATTATTCTTAGTGAAAGAGTAGTGCTACGAGTCCCAAATAACTCCCCCAAAAAGCAATTAACATGGTGCCCTAATGGGACCCATAACACAAGGCAATACTTAATAGGCAAGTGAAAGACTAAGTGGAATCCACATGAGATTTGGGAGAGATTTTGGGGGAGATTTTTGTACTCATATCATTATTATTAGTGAAAAAGTAGTGCGATGAGTCCAAAAAAACTCCCCCAAAACTCCCCCTAAAAGCAATTAATATGGTGCCCTAGCGGGACCCTATAACACAAGGCCATACTTAATAAACAGGTGAGAGAGTAAGTGGAATCCACATCAGATTTGGGGGAGATTTTGGTGAAGATTTTTGTACTCATATAATTATTCTTATTGAAATAGTAGTGCTATGAGTCCCAAATAACTCCCCCAAAACCCCCCAAAAATTAATTAATATGGTGCGATGGCGGGACCCCATAACACAAGGCAATAATTAATAGGCAAGTGAGAGAGTAAGTGGAATCCACATCAGATTTGGTGGAGATTTTGGGGGAGTTTGTACTCATATCATTATTGTTAGTGAAAAATTAGTCCTACGAGTCCCAAATAACTCCTCCCAAAAGCAATTAATATGGTTCCCTAAAGGGACCCATAACCCAAGGCAATACTTAATAGGCAAGTGAGAGACTACATGGAATCCACATCAGATTTGGGGGAGATTTTGGGGGAGATTTTTGTACTCATATCATTATTCTTAGTGAAAGAGTAGTGCAATGAGTCCCGAATAACTCCTCTAAATATCCTCCAAAAATCAATCAATATGGTGTATTTGCAGGACCCCATAACAGAAGGCAATATTTAATAGGTAGGTGAGAGAGTAAGTGGAATCCACATCAGATTTGGGGGAGATATTGGGAGAAATTTTTGTACTCATATAATTATTCTTAGTGAAACAGTATTGCTATGAGTATCAATAACTCCCCTAAAACTCCCCTTAAAAGAAATTAATATGGTGCCCTGGCGGGACCCCATAACACAAGGCAATACTTAATATGCAGGCGAGACAACAAGTGGAATCCACATCAGATTTGGGAGAGATTTTGGGGAAAACTTTTGTACTCATATCATTATTCTTTGTTAAATATTAGTTCTATGAGTCCCAAATAACTCCCCAAAATCTACCTGAAATAGCAATTAATATGGTGCCCTAGCGGGACCCCATAACACATGGCAATACTTAATAGCCGGGTGAGAGAGTAAAAGGAATCCACATCAGATTTGGGGGAGATTTTAGGGGAGATTTTTGTACTGATATCATTATTCTTAGTGAAAGAGTAGTGATGTGAGTCCCAAATAACTCCCCCAAAACTCGCCCCAAAAGTAATTAATATGGAGCCCTGGCGGGACCCCATAACACAAGGCAGTACTTAATAGGTAGGTGATAGAGTAAGTGGTATCCACATCAGATTTTGGGAAGATTTTGGGGGAGATTTTTGTACTCATATCATTATTCTTAGTTAAATAGTATTTCTATGAGTCCCAAATAACACCCCTAAAAACTCCCCCAAAAAGGAATTAATATGGTGCCCTTGCGGGACCCCGTAACACAAGGCAATACTTAATAGGCAGGTGAGGGAGTAAGTGGAATCCACATCAGATTTGGGGGAGATTTTTGTACTTATATCATTATTCCCATTGAAAGAGTAGTGATATGAGTCCCAAATAACTCTCCCAAAACTCCCCCCAAAAGCAATTAATATGGTGCCCTGGCGGGACCCCATAACCCAAGGCAATACTTAATAGGCAGGTGAAAGAGTAAAGAGAATCCACATCAGATTTGGGGGAGATTTTGGGGGAGTTTTTGTACTCATATCATTATTCTTAGTGAAAGAGTAGTGCTACGAGTCCAAAATAACTCCCCTAAAACTTCCCTAAAAAGCAATTAATATGGTACCCTGGCGGGACCCAAAACACAAGGCAATACTTAATAGGCAATTGAGAGACTAAGTGGAATCCACATCAGATTTGGGGGAGATTTTGGGGAATATTTTTGTACTCATATAATTATTCTTAGTGAAAGGCTAGTGCTATGTGTCCCAAATAACTCCCCAAAAACTCTCCCTAAAAGCTATTAATATGGTGCCCTAGCAGGACCCCATTTCACAAGGCAATACTTAATAGGCAGGTGAGAGAGTAAGTGGAATCCACATCAGATTTGGGGAGATTTTGGGGAAATTTTTGTACTCATATCATTATTCTTAGTGAAATAGTAGTTCTATAAGTCCCAAATAACTCCCCCAAAACTCCCCCAAAAATCAATTAATATGGTGCTACGGTGGGACCCCATAACATATGGAATTACTTAATAGGCATGCGAGAGAGTAAGTGGAATCCACATCCGATTTCGGGGATATTTTTGTACTCATATCATTATTATTAGTGAAAGATTACTTCTATTAGTACCAAATAACTCCCCAAAACACCCCCAAAACGTACTTAATATGGTGCCCTGGCGGGACCCCATAACACAAGGCAGTACTTAATTGATAGGTAAAAGAGTAAGTGGAATCCACATAAGATTTGGTGGAGATTTTGGGGGAGATTTTTTTACTCATATAATTATTCTTTGTTAAAGAGTAGTTATATGAGTCCCAAATAAATCCCCCAAAACTCCCACAAAAAGCAATTAATATGGTGCCCTGGCGGGACCCCACAACACAAGGCAATACCTAATAGGCAGCTGAGAGAGTAACGGGAATGCACATCAGATTTGGGAGAAAATTTTTGTACTCATATCATTATTCTTAGTTAAATATTATTGCAATGAGTCTCAATTAACTACACTAAAACTCCCCCCAAAAGCAATTAATATGGTGCCCTGGAGGGACCCCATAACACAAGACAATACTTAATAGGCAGGCGAGAGAGCAAGTGGAATCAACATCAGATTTGGGGGAGATTCGATGGAAATTTTTTGTACTCATATCATGATTCTTATTGAAAGAGTAGTTCAATGAGTCCCAAATGACTCCCCCAAAACTACCCGAAAAATCAATTAATATGGTACCCTGGCGGGACCCCATAACACAGTGCAATACTTAATAGGCAGGTGAGAGAGTAAAAGAAATCCACATCAGATTTGGGGGAGATTTTAGGGGAGATTTTTGTACTCATATAATTATTCTTAGTGAAAGAGTAGTGCTCTGAGTTCCCAATAACTCCCCTAAAACTCCCCCCAAAAGCAATTAATATGGTGCCCTAGCGGGACCCCATAACACAAAGCAATACTTAATTGGCAGGTGAGAGAGAAAGTGGAATACACATTTGATTTGGTGGAGATTTTTGTACTAATATCATTATTCTATATGAAAGAGTTGTTCTATGAGTCCCGAATAACTTCCCCAAATCTCCCCCAAAAAGCAATCAATATGGTGCCCTGGCAGGACCCCATAACACAAGGCAATACTTAATAGGCAAGTGAGAGAGTAAGTGGAATCCACATAAGATTTGGGTGAGATTTTTGTACTCATATCATTAATCTTAGTGAGAGTAGTTGTATGAGTCCCAAATAACTCCCCTAAAAACTCCCCCAAAAATCAATTAATATGGTGCCCTGGCGGGACCCCATAACACAAGGCAATACTTAATAGGCTGGTGAGAGAGTAAGGGGAATCCAAATCATATTTGGAGGAGATTTTTGTCACCATATCACTATTCTTAGTGAAAGAGTAGTTCTATGATTCCCAAATAACTCCCCCAAAGCTCCCCCCAAAAGTAATTATTATGGATCCCTGGCGGGACCCCATAACACAAGGCAATACTTAATAGGCAAGTGAGAGAGTAAGTGGACTCCACATCAGATTTTCGGGATATTTTGGGGGAGATTTTTGTACTCATATCATTATTCTTAGTGAAATTGTAGTTCTATGAGTCCCAAATAACTCCACCAAAACTCCCCCCCCAAAGAAAATTAGTATGCTTCCCTAACGGGACCCCGTAACACAAGGCAATACTTAATAGGCAAGTGAGAGAGTACGTGGAATCCACATCAGATTTTGGGGAGGATTTTTTTCTCATAAAATTATTCTTAGTGAAAGAGTGGTTCTATGAGTCCCAAATAAGTCTCTTAAAAACTCCCCCAAAAATCAATTAATATGGTGCCCTCGCGGGACCCCATAACACAAGGCTATACTTAATAGGCATATGAGAGAGTAAGTGGAATCAAAATCAGATTTGGGGGAGATTTTGGGGGAGATTTTTTTACACATATCATTATTATTAATGAAAGAGTAGTTCTATGAGTCCCAAATAACTCCCCCAAAACTCCCCCTAAAAGCAATTAATATTGTGCCCTAGCGGGACCCCATAGCACAAGGCAATACTTAATAGGCAGGTGAGAGAGTAAGTGGAATCCACATCAGATTTGTGGGAGATTTTGGGGGAGATTTTTGTACTCATATCATTATTCTTAGTGAAAGAGTAGTTCTATGAGTCCCAAATAACTCCCTCAAAACTCCCCCAAAAACCAATTAATATGGTGCCCTGGCGGGACCCCATAACACAAGGCAATACTTAATAGGCAGGTGAGAGAGTACGTGGTATCCACATCAGATTTGGGGGAGATTTTGGGTAAGGTCTTTGTACTTATATAATTATTCTTAGTGAAATAGTTGTGCTATGAGTTCCAAATAACTCCCCCAAAAGCAATTAATATGGTGCCCTGGCGGGACCCCATAACACAAGGCAATACTTAATAGGAAGGCGAGAGAGTAAGTGGAATCCACATTCGATTTCGTGGAGATTTTTTTTTGAGATTTTTGTACTCATATCATTATTACTAGTGAAATATTAGTGCTATGAGTACCAAATAACTCCGCAAAACTCCCCCCCAAAAGGAATTAATATGGTGCACTGTCGGGACCCCATAATACAAGGAATTACTTAATTGATAGGTGAGAGAGTAAGTGGAATCCACATCAGATTTGGAGAGATTTTTGTACTCATATAATTATTCTTAGTTAAATAGTAGTGATATGATTACCAAATAACACCCCCAAAACTCCCACAAAAAGCAATTAATATGGTGCCTTGACGGGACCCCATAACACAAGGCAATACTTAATAGGCAGGTGATAGAGTACGTGGAATCCACATCAGATTTGGGGGAGATTTTGGGGGAGATTTTTGTACTCATATAATTATTCTTAGTGAAATTGTAGTGCTATGATTCCCAAACAATGCCCCCAAAACTCCCCCAGAAAGTAATTAATATGGTGCCTTGGCGAGACCCCAAAACACAAGGCAATACTTAATAGGCATGTGAGAATAAGTGGAATCCACATCAGATTTAGTGGAGATTTTGAGGGAGTTTTTGTACTCATATCATTATTTTTAGTGAAATAGTAGTGATACGAGTCCCAAATAACTCCCCCAAAATGCAATTAATCTGGTGCCCTGGCGGGACCCCATAACACAAGGCAATACTTAATAGGCAGGCGAGAGAGTAAGGGGAATCCATATCAGAATTGGGGGTGATTTTGGGGAAAGTTTTCATACTCATATCATTATTCTTAGAGAAATATTTGTTCTACGAGTCCCAAATAACTCCCCAAAACTCCCCCAAAAAGAAATTAATATGTTGCCCTGACGGGACCCCATAACACATGACAATACCTAATAGGCAGGTGAGAGAGTAAGAGAAATCCACATAAGATTTGGGGGAGTTTATGGGGGAGATTTTTGTAATCATATCATTATTCTTAGTGAAATAGTAGTGCTCTGAGTCCCAAATAACTCCACTAAAACTCCCCTAAAAAGCAATTAACACGGTGCCCTGGCGGGACCCCATAACACAAAGAAGTACTTAATAGGTAGGTGAGAGAGAAAGTGGAATCCACATTTGATTTGGGGGAGATTTTTGTAGTAATATCATTATTCTAAATTAACTAGTTGTTCTATGAGTCCCTAATAGTTCCCCCAAAAAGCAATCAATATGGTGCCCTGGCAGGACCTTATAACACAAGGCAATACTTAATAGGCAGGTGAGAGAGTAAGTGGAATCCACATCAGATTTGGGGGAGATTTTTGTACTCATATCATTAATCTTAGTGAGAGTAGTTATATGAGTCCCAAATAACTCCCCTAAAAACTCCCCCAAAAATCAATTAATATGGTGCCCTGGTGGGACCCCATAACACAAGGCAATACTTAATAGCAGGTGAGAGAGTAAGTGGAATCCAAATCATATTTGGAGGAGATTTTTGTTTTCATATCACTATTCTTAGGTAAAAAGTCGTGCTATGATTCCCAAATAACTCCCCCAAAACTCACCTAAAAAGTGATTAATATGGATCCCTAGCGGGACCCCATAACACAAGGCAGTACTTAATAGGCAAGTGAGAGAGTAAGTGGACTCCACATCAGATTTTCGGGAGCTTTTAACGGAGATTTTTGTATTCATATCATTATTCTTAGTGAAATAGTAGTTCTATGAGTCCCAAATAACTCCCCAAAAAACTCCCCCCAAAAGCAATTAATATGGTGCCCTGGCGGGACCCCACAACACAAGGCAATACTTAATAGGCAGGTGAGAGAGTAAGGGGAATCCACATCAGATTTGGGGGAGATTTTGGGGGGAAAATTTGGTACTCATATCATTATTATTAGTGAAATAGTATTGCTATGAGTCTCAATTATCTACCCTAAAATTCCCCCCCAAAGCAATTAATATGGTGCCCTGGCGGGACCCCATAACACAAGGCAATACTTAATAGGCAGGCGAGAGAGCAAGTGGAATCCACATCAGATTTGGGGGAGATTTGGGGGAAATTTTTTGTACTCATATCATTATTCTTAGTGGAAGACTAGTTCTATGAGTCCCAAATAACTCCCCCAAAACTACCCCAAAAAGCAATTAATATGGGGCCCTGGCGGGACCCCATAACACATGGCAATACTTAATAGGCAGGTGAGAGAGTAAGAGGAATCCACATCAGATTAAATGGAGATTTCGGGGGAGATTTTTGTACTCATATCATTATTCTTATTGAAAGAGTAGTTCTCTTTGTTCCAAATAACTCCCCTAAAACTCACCCAAAAAGCAATTAATATGGTGCCTTAGAGGGACCCCATAACACAAAGCAATACTTAATTGGCAGGTGAGAGAGAAAGTGGAATACACATTTGATTTGGGGGAGATTTTTGTACTAATATCATTATTCTAAATGAAAGAGTTGTTCTATGAGTCCCGAATAACTCCCCCAAATCTCCCCCAAAAGCAATCAATATGGTGCCCTGGCAGGACCCCATAACACAAGGCAATACTTAATAGGAAGGTGAGAGAGTAAGTGAAATCCACATCAGATTTAGGGGAGATTTTTGTACTTATATCATTAATCTTAGTTAGAGTAGTTATATGAGTCCCAAATAACTCCCCCAAATAACTCCCCCAAAACTCCCCCCAAAGGAAATTAATATGCTTCCCTAACGGGACCCCGTAACACAAGGCAATACTTAATAGGCAAGTGAGAGAGTAAGTGGAATCCACATCAGATTTTGGGGAGAATTTCGGGGAGAATTTTTTACTCATAACATTATTCTTAGTGAAAGAGTGGTTCTATGAGTCCCAAATAAGTCCCCTAAAAACACCCCCAAAAATTAATTAATATGGTGCCCTCGCAGGACCCCATAACACAAGGCTATACTTAATAGGCATATGAGAGAGTAAATGGAATCCACATCAGATTTGGGGGAGATTTTGGGGGAGATTTGTTTAATCATATCATTATTCTTAGTGAAAGAGTAGTTCTATGAGTCCCAAATAACTCCCCTAAAACTCCCCCTAAAAGCAATTAATATTGTGCCCTAGCGGGACCCCATAGCACAAGGCAATACTTAATAGGTAGGTGAGAGAGTAAGTGGAAGGCACATCAGATTTGTGGGAGATTTTGGGGGAGATTTTTGTACTCATATCATTATTCTTAGTGAAAGAGTAGCGCTATGAGTCCCAAATAACTCCCCAAAAACTCCCCCAAAAACCAATTAATATGGTGGCCTGGGGGGCCCCATAAAACAAGGCAATACTTAATAGGCAGGTGAGAGAGTACGTGGTATCCACATCAGATTTGGGGGAGATTTTGGGGAAGATATTTTTACTTATATAATTATTCTTTGTGAAATAGTTGTGCTATGAGTCCCAAATAGCAATTAATATGGTGCCCTGGCGGGACCCCATAAGACAAGGCAATACTTAATAGGAAGGCGAGAGAGTAAGTGGAATCCACATCCGATTTCGGGGAGATTTTTTTTTGACATTTTTGTACTCATATCATTATTATTAATGAAAGAGTAGTGCCATGAGTACCAAATAACTCCGCAAAACTCCTCCAAAAAGGAATTAATATGGTGCCCTGTCGGGACCCCATAACACAAGGAATTACTTAATTGACAGGTGAGAGAGTAAGTGGAATCCACATCAGATTTGTGGGAGATTTTTGTACTCATATAATTATTCTTAGTTAAATAGTAGTGATATGATTACCAAATAACACCCCCAAAACTCCAATAAAAAGAAATTAATATGGTGCCCTGACGGGACCCCATAACACAAGGCAATACTTAATAGGCAGGTGACAGAGTACGTGGAATCCACATCAGATTTGGGGAGATTTTGGTGGAGATTTTTGTACTCATATAATTCTTCTTTGAGAAATAGTAGTGATATGAGTCCCAAACAACGCCCCCAAAACTCCCCCATAAAGTAATTAATATGGTGCCTTGGCGGGACCCCAAAACACAAGGCAATACTTAATAGGCATGTGAGAATAAGTGGAATCCACATTAGATTTGGGGGAGATTTTGAGGGAGTTTTTGTACTCAAATCATTATTCTTAGAGAAATAGTAGTGTTACGAGTCCTAAATAACTCCCCCAAAACGTAATTAAACTGGTGCCCTGGCGGGACCCCATAACACAAGGTAATACTTAATAGGCAGGCGAGAGAGTAAGGGGAATCCATATCAGAATTGGGGGAGATTTTGGGGAAAATTTTTGTACTCATATCATTATTCTTAGTGAAAGAGTAGTTCTATGAGTCCCAAATAACTCCCTCCCCCAAAAAGCAATTAATATGGTGCCCTGACGGGACCCCATAACACATGGCAATACTTAATAGGCAGGTGAGAGTGTAAGAGGAGTCCACATAAGATTTGGGTGAGATTTTGGGGGAGATTTTTTCAATCATATCATTATTATTAGTGAAAGAGTAGTGCTCTGAGTCCCAAATAAGTCCCCTAAAAATCCCCCAAAAATAAATTAATACGGTGCCCTGACGGGACCCCATAACACAAGGCAATACTTAATTGGTAGGTGAGAGAGTATGTGGAATCCACATCAGATTTGGGTGAGATTTTGGGGGAGATTTTTGTCCTCATATCATTATTCGTAATGAAGGAGTATTTCAATGAGTTTCGAATAACTCCCCCAAAACTCCCCCCAAAAGTAATTAATATGGAGCCCTGGCGGGACCCCGTAACACAAGGCAATACTTAATAGGCTAGTGAGAGAGTAAGTGGAATGCACATCAGATTTGAGGGAGATTTTGGGGGAGATTTTTGTACTCATATCATTATTCTTAGTGAAAGAGTAGTTCTATGAGTCCCAAATAACACCCCCAAAACTCCCACAAAAAGCAATAAATATGGTGCCCTAACGGGACCCCATAATATAAGTCAATACTTAATAGGTAGGTGACAGAGTACGTGGAATCCACATCAGATTTGGGGGAGATTTTGGGGTACTCATAACATTATTCTTAGTGAAATAGTGGTTCTATGAGTCCCAAATAACTCCCGTAAAAACTCCCCCCAAAATCAATTAATATGGTGCCCTCGCAGGACCCCATAACACAAGGCTATACTTAATAGGCATATGAGAGAGTAAGTGGAATCCACATCAAATTTGGGGGAGATTTTGGGGAAGATTTTTGTACTCATATCATTATTCATAGTTAAAGAGTAGTTCTATGAGTCCCAAATAAATCCCCTAAAAACTCCCCCAAAAAGCAATTAATATGGTGCCCGTGCGGGACCCCATGACACAAGGCAATACTTAATAGGCAAGTGAGAGAGTAAGTGGAATCCACATCAGATTTGGGGGCGATTTTGGGGGATATTTGTTTCCTCATAGAATTATTCTTAGTGAAAGAGTAGTGCTATGAGTCCCAAATAACACCCCCAAAACCTATACAAAAATCAATTAATATGGTTCCCTAACGGGACCCTATAACACAAGGTAATACTTAATAGGCAGGTGACAGAGTACGTGGAATACACATCTGATTTGGGGGAGATTTTTGTACTCATATAATTATTCTTAGTGAAACAGTTGTGCTATGAGTCCCAAATAACGCCCCCAAAACTCCCCCCAGAAGTAATTAATATGGTGCCTTGGCGGACCCCATAACACAAGGCAATACTCAATAGGCATGTGAGAATAAGTGGAATCCAAATCAGATTTGGGGGTGATTTTTCGGGAAATTTTTGTGCTCATATCATTATTCTTATTGAAAGATTATTTCTATGATTCCCAAATAACATCCCCAAAAAGAAATTAATATGGTGCCCTGACGGGACCCCATAACACATGGCAATACTTAATAAGCGGGTGAGAGAGTAAGAGGAATCCACATAAGATTTAGGGGAGATTTTTGTACTCATTTCATTATTCTTAGTGAAGGAGTAGTGCTTTGAGTCCCAAATAACTCCCCTAAAACTCCCCCCAAAAGCAATTAATATGGGCCCTGGCGGGACCCCTTAACACAAGGCAATAGTTAATAGGCAGGTGAGAGAGTAAGCGGAATCCACATCAGATTTGGGAGAGATTTTGTGGGAGATTTTTGTACTCATATCATTATTCTTAATGAAAGAGTAGTTATATGAGTTCCTAATAACTCCCCTAAAACTCCCCCCAAAAGCAATCAATATGGTGCCCTGGCGGAACCACATAACACAAGGTAATACTTAATAGGCAGGTGAGAGAGTAAGTGGAATCCACTTCAGCTTTGGGGGAGATTTTGGGGGAGATTTTTGTCCTCATATAAATATTCTTAGTGAAATATTAGTGATATGAGTCCGAAATAACTCCCCCAAAACTCCCCCCCAGAAGTAATTAATATGGGGCCCTGGCGGGACCCCGTAACACAAGGCAATACTTAATTGGCAAGTGAGAGAGTTAGTGGAATCCACATCAGATTTGAGGGAGATTTTGGGGGAGATTTTTTTACTCATATCATTATCCTTAGTGAAAGAGTAGTTCTATGTGTCCCAAATAACTCCCCTAAAAAGAAATTAGTATTGTGCTCGTGCGGACCCCATGACACAAGGCAATAATTAATAAGCAGGTGAGAGAGTCAGTGGAATCCACATCAGATTTGGGGGAGATTTTTGTACTCATATCATTATTCTTAGTGAGGGTGGTTCTATGATTCCCAAATTACTCCCCCAAAACTCCCCCCAAAAGCAATTAATATGGTGCCCTGGCAGAACCCCGTAACACTAGGCAATACTTAGTAGGAAGGTAAGAGAGTAAGTGGAATCCACATCAGATTTGGGGGAGATTTTTGTACTCATATCATTATCCTTAGTGAAAGAGTAGTTCTATGAGTCCCAATTAACTCTCCCAAAACTCCCCCAAAAAGCAATTAATAAGGTGCCCTAACGGGACCCCATAACCTAAGGATATCCTTAATAGGCAGGTGAGAAAGTAAGTGGAATCCACATCAGATTTGGGGGAGATTTTGGGTGGGTTTTTGTACTCGTATCATTATTCTTAGTGAAAGAGTAGTGCTACGAGTCCCAAATAACTCCCCCAAAAATCAATTTATATGGTGCTATGGCGGGACCCCATAACACAAGGCAATACTTAATAGGCAGGTGAGAGAGTATGTGTAATCCACATCCGATTTCGGGGAGATTTTGGGGGAGATTTTTGTACTCATATTATTATTATTAGTGAAAGAGTATTTCTATGAGTACCAAATAACTCCCCAAAACACCCCCAAAACGTAATTAATATGGTGCCCTGGCGGTACCCCATAACACAAGGCAATACTTAATTGATAGGTGAGAGAGTAAGTGGAATCCACATCAGATTTGGTGGAGATTTTGGGGGAGATTTTTTTATCGATATAATTATTCTTAGTTAAAGAGTAGTTATATGATTCCCAAATAAATCCCCCAAAAATACCAGAAAAAGCAATTAATATGGTGCCCAGGCAGGACCACATAACACAAGGCAATACTTAATAGGTATGTGACAGAGTACGTGGAATCCACATCCGATTTGGTGGAGATTTTGGGGGAGATTTGTGTACTCATATAATTATTCTTAGTGAAATAATAGATATGAGTCCCAAATAACTCCCCCAAAAGTAATTACTATGGTGCCCTGTCGGGACTCCACAACACAAGGAAATACCTAATAGGCAGGTGAGAGAGTAAGTGGAATCCACATCAGATTTGGGGGAGATTTTGGGGAAAAATTTTGTTCTCATATCATTATTCTTAGTGAAATAGTATTGCTATGAGTCTCAATTAACTTCCCTTCAACTCCCCCCAAAAGCAATTAATATGGTGCCCTGGCGGTACCCCATAACACAAGGCAATACTGAATAGGCAAGCGTGTCACGACCCTGACCCAAAAATAGTAGGGAACTGGTGTCTTGACCTTCCACCAAGGCATCCAATATTCTGGCCTTAAAATTTTTGTTTTAAAATATATGTAGCGGAAGTATAATCACATGGTTATGAATCGTAAAATACTGAAAGTGAAGGAATTACATCATCAGAGCTTTCTAAAGGGAACTTCATTTGTATTAAAATATCAACGAGTTACAATTTGACACAAAGAGCTAAACATGCTCTATCTAATTAAACAAAGTTCTACTTAAGGTAACAAAAAGAGCTTTAAAAGCTAAATATTCAACATAGTCCTTTTCGTTCCATCCACGAACTTAATTATTTCCTGAAAAATGGTTATTTATACAACGTCAGCTAAAAGGCGAATGAGATTCAATCTCCAAATATTCCAAGGTTTTCAGAAAATAGATACCTATTCAATTTAGAACATAAGGTATATACATAGAGATAGGAATTTCAAGTAATATATATAAAGTAAATGACAATATATATATTCAGAATAGACAGTTCAGAACAGAACAGATAAAACAATTGAGCATGTGTCAATTATTCAGTTTTAGTGGCCATGTACACTCTAATACCCAGACATATAGTGTTATCAAATGTTTCCACCCGATAACATCACAGACAGATAATCATGATTTCTGGAACAACGCCTTATTTAGGGCACACCAGCGATAAACCAGCTGGGAAGGTACCACCCAAATATTTCCACCCGGTAGTCAAGGCCAATATAGTAAGAGAGTTTCCATAGGCCGAATTAATAATTTCAGAATTCAAATCAGATGTTTATATGGAGAGATATAACCAGATAACAAACGACGGAATCATCGGTATCAGATGCATTTTGAGAATAAAAGCATTTCACAAAAAAATACAAAGTTTGCATAATATAATATAATCAAAATGCCCAAGAAATTGCATAGAGTACTCACCTAAAATAGAGGTCGAAATTATAGATAACGAGTCTTCGATCGCACGTTAATCTAACAAATACGATAAAGGTTTAAGTATTTGTTCTAAACAAGGCCCAGTCTATATATTGCATTTTAATAGTAACTTGTTTCAAAGGATTACTAAAAAAACCATTTTCTTAACTTTTAAAACTTATTGATCGTAATTAAAGGATTCAATTCATAGTTCTTCCTAATCAGTCGGTTCCCAGTAGAGATGGAGGGTCACAGGGGCACCACTTAAATACCATCTCATCTAGACAGAACATTTCCGGATTCATTCCCCGTAGAGATGGAGGGTCACAGGGGCACCACTTAAATACCATCTCATCTAGACAGAACTTCACCGGGCCTGACTTTGGAATTACTTAAATCGGATTCCGTAATAACGAGCAATTTCTTTAAAAGAATCATTTTTGAAAGCGTATAATTTCAAACAAGTTTATAAAATCGACTTGGATTTGTTCTAAATTTTAAGTTTTGATTAGTGAATTCTTTATCATATTTTACCAGCATAACTACTAAGTAAAGCTATAAAACAATAAATTAAGACTATAAAGTTGCATTATAACATTAAGATTACCTTAAGATGAATATCCCTAAGAACTTCTTCTTAGACTTTCTCACACTTTCTCTCACTATTTCTTTCTATAATTCTCAAGGAATTGGTGTGAGTTTTAAATGATCCCCCAAAGGCCCTATTTATAGTTTTCCAAATATCCCACGGTGTTGATACGTGTCTTGGTGATAAGGTTTCACTTTGGTGAGTCGTGCAACGGATCAGCCTTGCAGTCTTGGTTTACCAAATGGCGACACGTGTTTTTTTCTTTTTCTAGAGGATTTACATGAGTTTTATCCTTTCCTATTGAGGTGACACGTGTGCAGTGGATATGTTCAAAAACCGAGCACGAGGTGTCGAGGATAGGTATTAAGGGTATAAGGGTCATTTCGAACCTGAAGGGCATTTTGGTAATTTCACACCATATATTTTCAATATTTCTTAGAGGTCCTTGAAAATATTTTATTTACAAAATGGCCCATTTTTGATTTTTATTTTAGTCCTTAAAGTTTCATAAAATTATATTTTCTACCCCAAAACTTATTATTTGCCTTAAGATATGTCATAAGACTTCGATTTGATCCAATTTACGGTTGATTCTTCGTAATTAAAAATGGGGTTTGTTATATTGATAGCCATTAATACCACATATCTAATAATACAACATTTATAAGATAATAAGTAACACAAGAGTGTCAAAACAAACTATATATAAAAGTGGGGTCATTACATCCTACTCTCCTTACAAAAAGTTTGGTCCCCAAACTTTACTTGCATTAATTTTCAAAAAGATATGGATATCGCTCCTTTATCTCATCTTCCCGCTCCCACGTTGCTTCTTCAACAGAATGATTCCGCCATAATACTTTAACTAGTGGAATAACCTTGGTTCGTAATATTTGTTCTTTATGATCCAAAATTTCCACTGGATGCTCAATGTACGACAAATCTTCTCTAACTTGGAGAGGCTCATGACTTAAGATATGTTTTGGATCTGGGACATATTTCTTTATCATTGATACATGAAACACATTATGTAGACTAGAGAGTTCCGGTGGTAAGGCTATTTTATACGCAACAGCTCCTATCCTTTCAAGGATTTCAAAAGGTCCTATGTATCTTGGGCTCAATTTCCCTTTCTTACCAAATCGTATTACTCCCTTTGTAGGCGATACTCGCAAGAACACATAATCTCCTCTTTGGAATTCTAATTGTCGGTGTCGATTGTCAACATAACTCGTTTGACGGCTTTGAGCGGTTCGAAGTCGGTCTTGTATTAATTTCACCTTCTCTGTTGTGATCTGAATTAATACTGGTCCCAACAATTTTCTTTCCCCAACTTCTACCCAACATGTAGGGGAACGACACCTTCTACCATAGAGTTCCTCATACGGAGCCATTTGAATACTTGCTTGATAGCTATTATAATATGCGAATTCCACTAACGGTAAATGATCATCCCAATTCCCTTTTAAATCAAGTGCACATGCCCTAAGCATATCCTCCAAGGTTTGAATAGTTCTCTCTGATTGTCCATCCGTTTGAGGATGAAAAGCAGTGCTAAAATTCAATTTTGTTCCCATGGCTTCTTGTAGGCTTTTCCAGAAGCGAAACACAAATCTAGGATCACGGTCAGAAACAATTGAAATTGGGGTTCCATGAAGCCTAATAATTTCCCGCACATACAACTTAGCTAACTCCTCTAAAGAATGGGTAATCTTAATGGCAAGAAAATGAGCAGATTTAGTTAACCTATCAATAATTACCCAAATAGAGTCATTACCATTTGAACTCCTCGGTAAACCTGTCACAAAATCCATAGTAATATGTTCCCATTTCCACTCAGGGATAGGTAGGGGTTGTAGTAATCCTGATGGTTTTTGATGTTCTGCCTTTACTTGTTGACAAACCAAACACTGAGATATAAATTCTTCTATCTCCCTCTTCATGTTATTCCACCAAAATACTTCTCGAAGATCCCTATACATTTTTGTACATCCGGGATGAAATGTGAATCTTGAGTAATGACTTTCCTCCAAAATTTTGCCTCTTTAGTTGGGCATCACATGGAACACACACTCTATTTCCAAACCTCAATATATCATCTCGCATCGCAAATTCAGTTCTCTTACCCTCGATGACTTCTTCTCTAATCTTCTTCAGTTGTGGGTCACTTACTTGCGCAATTTTGATCCTCTCCATCAACATGGGTTGTACTTGTAAGTTTTCAATTATTCCTCCTTTGCTATAGATATGTACATCTATTTCCATGCTTCTCAAATCCCTTAACAGTACTTCCTGGCTTGTAATAAGACATGCTAAATTTGGTGTAGACTTCCTACTTAAAGCATCGGCTACTACATTAGCTTTCCCCGGGTGATAGTGAATATTTACATCATAATCCTTCATCAATTCTAATCACCTCCTTTGTCTCATATTCAACTCTTTCTGAGTAAATATATACTTCAAACTCTTATGATCGGTATAAATCTCACAAGTCTCACCATACAAATAGTGCCTCCAAATCTTAAGAGCAAAAATTACAGCTGCTAATTCTAGGTCATGGGTTGGATAATTCTGCTCATGGGTTTTCAACTGTCTTGAGGCGTAAGCTACTACATTTCCATTTTGCATTAGCACACATCCCAAACCAATTTTTGAATCATCACTATAAATCACAAATCCCCCTGTCCCAGACGGAATAGTCAAAATTGGGGCAGTTACTAATCGATTCTTAAGTTCTTGAAAACTTTTCTCGGCTTCCTCAGACCATTCATATTGTACCTTCTTTTGTGTTAACCTAGATAGAGGTTTGGCAATGCTAGAAAATCCTTCAACAAATCTTCGGTAATAACCTGCTAGTCCAAGAAAACTACGAATCTCACTCATATTAGTTGGTCTGGGCCAATCTAGTATAGCCTCAATCTTTTGAGGGTCAACTGACACTCCCTCTTTGGATATGACATGTCCTAGAAAAGAAACACTAGGCATCCAAAACTCACACTTCTTTAATTTTGCATATAATTTCTCTTTATTAAGGTTTTGTAATACCGTCTCTAAATGCTTTTCGTGTTCTTCAATACTTTTGGAATAAATAAGGATGTCATCAATGAAAACAAGCACACACTGATCCAAATATTTCCTAAACACCCTATTCATCATATCCATAAAAGCGGCTGGTGCATTAGTTAGTCCAAATGGCATTACAAGAAATTCATAGTGACCATATCTAGTACGAAAAGCTGATTTTGAAATATAATCATCCTTAATCTTCAATTGATGATAGCCTGACCTAAGGTCAATCTTAGAGAATACTTGTGCACCTTCTAATTGATCAAACAAGTCATCTATACGAGGTAAGGGGTATTTATTCTTAATGGTTACCTTATTCAGTTCACGATGATCTATACATAATCTCATTGTCCCATCCTTCTTTTTCACAAATAACACTGGAGCACCCCAAGGCGATATACTTGGTCTGATAAAACCCTCGTCTAAAAGGTCTTCTAATTGAAATTTTAACTCTCTTAATTCTAAAGGTGCCATACGATATGGTGGTTTTGAGATTGGTATAGTTCCAAGAACAAGGTCAATCGTAAATTCTATTTCTCTATTAGGAGGTAGGACTGGTAAATCATGTGGAAAAACATCCGTAAATTTCTTAGCGATAGGAATATCTTCTAAGCTAGGCCCTATTTTCTGCAAACTGGTAACAGTTGCAAGAAATCCTTGACATCCCTTCTTAAGAAAACTATAGGCTTGCATTGCAGAAATAATACACATCGGAGATATGATGCCAGTTCCTTCAAAACTAAACTTTGGTTGGTGAGGAATTTGGAAAGTAACACTCTTCTCAAAACAGTCTACCTTAGCATGATGTGATGCTAACCAATCCATCCCCAAAATGACTTCAAAATCTTTAATGTCTAAAACTATCAAATCAACATATAGTTTATGACTATCAATATCTATGGGGCAAGCCTTGTATACTAATTTACCCATCAATAACTCACCCGAAGGAGTAGAAACATGTAGGTTATGGTTCAACGGTTCAGGAAATTTATGAAAGCGATTTAGTACATGTATAGATATGAACGAATGGGTAGAGCCAGGATCTATCAAAGCTTTAAAAGGATGTGCACATATAGAAAGTGTACCTGACACCACCGCATTAGAAGCTTGGGTATCAGAAAGTCCGAAAACTCTACCCCGTCTGTCTTGATCCTTCTTTGCACTTGAATGTTTTATCGGAATCCTTGCTGGGTTTAGGCAGTCTTTTATCTGATGTCCTTTCTGTCCACATCTAAAACAAGCTCCTGAATCCTTATAACAAGGTCGTCCTCCATGATTCTTTCCACATTGTTGACATGTCTGGTTATTATACTGTTTATTATTACTAGATCCCCCAACATTGGATGTGTTCCAAAAAAAATTTCTATTATTAGGGTTCTTTACTTTTTGTTCCCCAAACTTCCTCTTGTCATCTCTAATTCGATTGTACTCCTCACCATCCCTCTCAGCTATTGTAGCCCTAGTCACGACATCCATATATGATGTTAATTTCAGGATGGAAATTCGACTCCGAATATTCAACCTTAACCCACGCTCAAACTTCTTTGCTCTTAAAATATCAGTTGCTACAACATGACGTGCAAAACGGGATAACTCAGTAAACTTTGCCTCATATTGACTAACCGTCATATTCCCTTGCACCAGACTCATGAAGTCAGCTGCCATTTCGTCTTTCACTGTTTCCGGAAAATATTTCTCATAAAAGATTACTAAGAAATCATTCCAACCTATGTAAGTATTCCTTTCCCCGTGTATTCTCTTAGTCATTCTCCACCAATGTTCAGCCTCCCCTTCTAACATAAATGTTGCAAATGACACCCTTTCTTCGTCGGTACACTTAAGAACATCGATTATCTTTTCCATCTGCATCACCCAACTTTCTGCTTCGGTGGGATTAGGAGTACCTTTAAAAGATGGAGGATTCAACTTCTTGAACTGTTCAATAGTACATCTACTTATTTCAAGATTCTTTGGTACTCCATTGTTCACCTGCTGCTCCACAATCTTTTCCAGACTTTCAATTTCTTTGTATGCACCTTCCAGTCCTTCTATACTCGAATCACTAGTTCCCATTGATGATCTTCTCTTGGTCATTTTCTACTGTCATGGCCAAATGTAAGATCTACTATACTATATCAATATTGAAAACTAAAAGACCAATTATAAATAATATAACATATAGGGATGGTTATCACATAAATTATTTTTTTAATACTATCTCCTAAGGATGGAAACATAAAATCCATAACATTAGAAATCTATGCTCAGTAGTCTTACGGGTTCATAATCTATGCTCTGATACCACCTCTGTCACGACCCCGACCCAAAAATAGTAGGGTACTGGTGTCTTGACCTTCCACCAAGGCATCCAATATTCTGGCCTTAAAATTTTTGTTTTAAAATATATGTAGCGGAAGTATAATCACATGGTTATGAATCGTAAAATACTGAAAGTGAAGGAATTACATCATCAGATCTTTCTAAAGGGAACTTCATTTGTATTAAAATATCAACGAGTTACAATTTGACACAAAGAGCTAAACATGCTCTATCTAATTAAACAAACTTCTACTTAAAGTAACAAAAAGAGCTTTAAAAGCTAAATCTTCAACATAGTCCTTTTTCGTTCCATCCACGAACTTAATTATTTCCTGAAAAATGGTTATTTATACAACATCAGCTAAAAGGCGAATGAGATTCAATCTCCAAATATTCCAAGGTTTTCAGAAAATAGATACCTATTCAATTTAGAACAGAAGGTATATACATAGAGATAGGAATTTCAAGTAATATATATAAAGTAAATGACAATATATATATTCAGAATAAACAGTTCAGAACAGAACAGATAAAATAATTGAGCATGTGTCAATTATTCAGTTTTAGTGGCCATGTACACTCTAATACCCAGACATATAGTGTTATCAAATGTTTCCACCCGATAACATCACAGACAGATAATCATGATTTCTGGAACAACGCCTTATTTAGGGCACACCAGCGATAAACCAGCTGGGAAGGTACCACCCAAATATTTTCACCCGGTAGTCAAGGCCAATATAGTAAGAGAGTTTCCATATGCCGAATCAATAATTTTAGAATTCAAATCAGATGTTTATATGGAAAGATATAAACAGATAACAAACGACGGAATCATCGGTATCAGATGCATTTTGAGAATAAAAGCATTTCACAAAAAAATACAAAGTTTGCATAGTATAATATAATCAAAATGCCCAAGAAATTGCATAGAGTACTCACCTAAAATAGAGGTCGAAATTATAGATAACGAGCCTTCGATCGCACGTTAATCTAACAAATATGATAAAGGTTTAAGTATTTTTTCTAAACAAGGCCCAATCTATATATTGTATTTTAATAGTAACTTGTTTCAAAGGATTACTAAAAAAACCATTTTCTTAACTTTTAAAACTTATTGATCGTAATTAAAGGATTCAATTCATAGTTCTTCCTAATCAGTCGGTTCCTAGTAGAGATGGAGGGTCACAGGGGCACCACTTAAATACCATCTCATCTAGACAGAACATTTCCAGATTCATTACCAGTAGAGATGGAGGGTCATAGGGGCACCACTTAAATACCATCTCATCTAGACAAAACTTCACCGGGCCTGACTTTGGAATTACTTAAATCGGATTCCATAATAACGAGCAATTTCTTTAAAAGAATCATTTTTGAAAGCGTATAATTTCAAACAAGTTTATAAAATCGACTTGGATTTGTTCTAAATTTTAAGTTTTGATTAGTGAATTCTTTATCATATTTTACCAGCATAACTACTAAGTAAAGCTATAAAACAATAAATTAAGACTATAAAGTTGCATTATAACATTAAGATTACCTTAAGATGAATATCCCTAAGAACTTCTTTTTAGACTTTCTCATACTTTCTCTCACTATTTCCTTATATAATTCTCAAGGAATTGGTGTGAGTTTCAAATGATCCCCCAAAGGCCCTATTTATAGTTTTCCAAATATCCCACGGTGTTGATACGTGTCTTGGTGATAAGGTTTCACTTTGGTGAGTCGTCGTTCACGTGTCGTGCAACGGATCAGCCTTGCAGTCTTGGTTTACCAAATGGCGACACGTGTTTTTTTCTTTTTCTAGAGGATTTACATGAGTTTTATCCTTTCCTATTGAGGTGACACGTGTGCAGTGGATATGTTCAAAAACCGAGCACGAGGTGTCGAGATAGGTATTAAGGGTATAAGGGTCATTTCGAACCTGAAGGGCATTTTGGTAATTTCACACCATATATTTTCAATATTTCTTAGAGGTCCTTGAAAATATTTTATTTACAAAATGGCCCATTTTTTATTTTTATTTTAGTCCTTAAAGTTTCATAAAATTATATTTTCTACCTCAAAACTTATTATTTGCCTTAAGATATGTCATAAGACTTCGATTTGATCCAATTTACGGTTGATTCTTCGTAATTAAAAATGGGATTTGTTATATTGATAGCCATTAATACCACATATCTAATAATACAACATTTATAAGATAATAAGTAACACAAGAGTGTCAAAACAAACTATATATAAAAGTGGGGTCATTACATCCTACCCTCCTTACAAAAAGTTTGGTCCCCAAACTTTACTTACATTAATTTTCAAAAAGATATGGATATCGCTCCTTTATCTCATCTTCCCGCTCCCACGTTGCTTCTTCAATAGAATGATTCCGCCATAATACTTTAACTAGTGGAATAACCTTGGTTCATAATATTTAATCTTTATGATCCAAAATTTCCACTGGATGCTCAATGTACGACAAATCTTCTCTAACTTGAAGAGGCTCATGACTTAAGATATGTTTTGGATCTGGGACATATTTCTTTATCATTGATACATGAAACACATTATGTACACTAGAGAGTTCTGGTGGTAAGGCTATTTTATACGCAACAACTCCTATCCTTTCAAGGATTTCAAAAGGTCCTATGTATCTTGGGCTAAATTTCCCTTTCTTCCCAAATCGTATTACTCCCTTTGTAGGCGATACTCGCAAGAACACACAATCTCCTCTTTGGAATTCTAACTGTAGGTGTCGATTGTCAACATAACTCTTTTGACGGCTTTGAGCGGTTCGAAGTCGGTCTTGTATTAATTTCACCTTCTCTGTTGTGATCTGAATTAATTCTGGTCCCAACAATTTTCTTTCCCCAACTTCTACCCAACATGTAGCGACAATTGAAATTGGGGTTCCATGAAGCCTAATAATTTCCCGCACATACAACTTAGCTAACTCCTCTAAAGAATGGGTAATCTTAATGGCAAGAAAATGAGCAGATTTAGTTAACCTATCAATAAATACCCAAATAGAGTCATTACCATTTGAACTCCTCGGTAAACCTGTCACAAAATCCATAGCAATATGTTCCCATTTCCACTCAGGGATAGGTAGGGGTTGCAGTAATCCTGATGGTTTTTGATGTTCTTCCTTTACTTGTTGACAAACCAAACACTGAGATATAAATTCTGCTATCTCCCTCTTCATGTTATTCCACCAAAATACTTCTCGAAGATCCCTATACATTTTTGTACATCCGGGATGAAATGTGAATCTTGAGTAATGACTTTCCTCCAAATTTTGCCCCTTTAGTTGCGCAACACATGGCACAGACACTCTATTTCCAAACCTCAATATATCATCTCGCATCGCAAATTCAGTTCTCTTACCCTCGATGACTTCTTCTCTAATCCTCTGCAGTTGTGGGTCACTTACTTGCGCAATTTTGATCCTCTCCATCAACATGGGTTGTACTTGTAAGTTTGCAATTATTCCTCCTTTTCTATAGATACGTACATCTATTTCCATACTTCTCAAATCCCTTAACAGTACTTCCTGGCTTGTAATAACACATGCTAAATTTGGTGTACGTGGAATCCACATCCGATTTGGTGGAGATTTTGGGGGAGATTTGTGTACTCATATAATTATTCTTAGTGAAAGAATAGATATGAGTCCCAAATAACTCCCCCAAAAGTAATTACTATGGTGCCCTGTCGGGACCCCACAACACAAGGCAATACTTAATAGGTAGGTGAGAGAGTAAGTGGAATCCACATCAGATTTGGGGGAGATTTTAAGGAAAATTTTTGTACTCATATCATTATTCTTAGTGAAATAGTATTTCTATGAGTCTCAATTAACTCCCCTTCAACTTCCCCCAAAAGCAATTAATATGTTGCCCTGGCGGGACCCCATAACACAAGGCAATACTTAATAGGCAAGCGAGAGAGAAACTGGAATCCACATCAGATTTGGGGGAAATTTGATGGAAAATTTTTGTACTCATATCATTATTCTTAGTGAAAGAGTAGTTCTATGAGTACCAAATAACTCCCCCAAAACTACCCGAAAAATCAATTAATATGGTGCCCTGGCGGGACCCCATTACACAGTGCAATACTTAATAGGCAGGTGAGAGAGTAAAAGGAATCCACATCCGACTTGGGGGAGATTTTTGGGTAGATTTTTGTACTCATATCATTATTCTTAGTGAAAGAGTAGTGCTCTGAGTTCCAAATAACTCCCCTTAGATTCCCCCAAAAAGCAATTAATATGGTGCCCTAGCGGGACCCCATAACACAAGGCAATATTTAATAGGCAGGTAAGAGAGAAAGTGGAATCCACATCAGATTTGGGGGAGATTTTTGTACTCATATCATTAATCTTAGTGAGAGTAGTTATATGAGTCCCAAATAACTCCCCCCAAAACTACCCCAAAAATCAATTAATTTGGTGCCCTGGCGGGACCCCATAACACAAGGCAATACTTAATAGGAAGGTGAGAGAGTAAGTGGAATCCAAATCAGATTTGGAGGAGATTTTTGTCCTCATATCACTATTCTTAATGCAAGAGTAGTTCTATGAGTCACAAATAACTTCCCCAAAACTCCCCCAAAAGTAATTAATATGGATCCCTGGCGGGACCCCATAACACAAGGCAGTACTTAATAGGCAAGTGAGAGAGTAAGTGGACTCCACATCAGATTTTGGGGGAGATTTTGTACTCATAACATTATTCTTAGTGAAAGAGTGGTTCTATGAGTCCCAAATAACTTCCCTAAAAACTCCCCCCAAAATCAATTAATATGATGCCCTCGCGAGAATCCACATCAGATTTGGGAGAGATTTTGGGGGCGATTTTTGTCCTCATGTAATTATTCTTAGTGAAAGTGTATTGCTATGAGTCCCAAATAACACCCCCAAAACTCCCACAAAAAGCAATTAATATGGTGCCCTGACGGGACCCCATAACACATGGCAATACTTAATAGGCGGGTGAGAGAGTAAGTGCAATCCATAATCAAATTTGGGGGACATTTTGGGGGAGATTTTTGTACTCATACCATTATTCTTAGTGAAATAGTAGTGCTGTGAGTCCCAAATAACTCCCCCGGAACTCCCGCTAAAAGCAATGAATATTGTGCC
This sequence comes from Sambucus nigra, assembly GCA_949130495.1. NCBI lineage: Eukaryota > Viridiplantae > Streptophyta > Magnoliopsida > Dipsacales > Adoxaceae > Sambucus > Sambucus nigra. The sequence goes on along the minus strand of OX422208.1, from coordinate 356,072,844 downwards.
CTAGCGGGACCCAATAACACATGGCAATACTTAATAGGCAGGTGAGAGAGTAAGTGGAGTCCACATCAGATTTGTGGGAGATTTTGGGGGATATTTTTGTACTCATATCATTATTATTAGTGAAAGATTATTGCTATGAGTCCTAAGTAACTCCCACAAAACTCCCCCCAAAACCAATTAATTTGGTGCCCTAGCGGGACCCCATAACACAAGGCAATACTTAATAGGCAGGTGAGAGAGTACATGGTATCCACATCAGATTTGGGGGAGATTTTGGGGAAGATCTTTGTACTTATATAATTATTCTTAGTGAAATATTTGTGCTATGAGTCCCAAATAACTTCCCCAAAAGCAATTAATATGGTGCGCTGGCGGGAGATTTCTGGGAGATTTTTTTTGAGATTTTTGTACTCATATCATTATTATTAGTGAAATAGTAGTGCCATGAGTACCAAATAACTCCGCAAAACTCCCCCAAAAAGGAATTAATATGGTGCCCTGGCGGGACCCCACAACACAAGGAATTACTTAATTGACAAGTGAGAGAGTAAGAGGAATCCACATAAGATTTGGGAGAGATTTTGGGGGATATTTTTGTACTTATATCATTATTCTTAGATACAGAGTAGTTCTCTGAGTCCCAAATAACTCCCCTAAAACTCCCCCCAAAAGAAATTATTACCGTGCCCTGGCGGGACCCCATAACACAAGGCAATACTTAATAGGCAGGTGAGAGAGTAAGTGGAATCCACATCAGATTAGGGGGAGATTTTATGGGATATTTTTGTCCTCTTATAATTAATCTTAGTGAAAGAGTAGTTCTATGAGTCCCAAATAACTCCTAAAAAACTCCCCCCCAAAGAAATTAATATGGAGCCCTAGCGGGACCCCGTAACACAAGGCAATACTTAATAAGCTGGTGAGAGAGTAAATGGAAAGCACATCAGATTTGAGGGGGATTTTAGAGGAGATTTTTGTACTCATATCATTATTATTAGTGAAAGAGTAGTTCTATTAGTCCCAAATAACTCCCCTAAAAACTCCCCCAAAAAGCAATAAATATGGTGCCCGTGCGGGACCCCATGCCACAAGGCAATACTTAATAGGCAGGTGTGAAAGTAAGTGGAATCCACATCAGATTCAGGGAGATTTTGGGAGAGATTTTTGTCCTCATGTAATTATTCTTAGTGAAAGAGTAGTTCTATGAGTCCCAAATAACACCCCCAAAACTCCCATAAAAATCAATTAAGATGGTCCCCTGACGGGACCCCATAACATATGGCAATACTTAATAGGCGGGTGAGAGAGTAAGTGGAATCCATAATCAATTTTGGGGGACATTTTGGGGGTGATTTTTGTACTCATATCATTATTCTCAGTGAAAGAGTAGTGCTATGAGTCCCAAATAACTCCCCCAAAACTCTCCTAAAAAGCAATTAATATGGTTCCCTGGCGGGACCCCAAAACACAAGGCAATACTTAATAGGTGAGTGAGAGAGTAAGAGGAATCCACATAAGATTTTAGGGAGATTTGGGGGGAGATTTTTGTAATCATATCATTATTCTTGGTGAAGGAGTAGTGCTCTGATTCCCAAATAACTCCCCTAAAACTCACCAAAAAGCAATTAATATGGTGCCCTGGCGGGACCCCATAACACAAGGCAATACTTAATAGCCAGGTGAGAGAGTAAGTGGAATCCACATCAGATTTGAGGGAGATTTTGGGGGAGATTTTTGTACTCATATCATTATTATTAATGAAAGAGTAGTTCTATGAGTTTCGAATAACTCCCCTAAAACTCCCCCCAAAAGCAATCAATATGGTGCCCTGGCGGGACCCCAAAACACAAGGCAATACTTAATAGGCTGGTGAGAGAGTAAGTGGAATCCACTTCAGATTTGGGGGCGATTTTGGGGGAGATATTTATCCTCATATAATTATTCTTAGTGAAAGAGTAGTGCTATGATTCCCAAATAACTCCCCCAAAACTCCCCCCAATAGTAATTAATATGGAGCCCTGGCGGGAACCCGTAACACAAGGCAATACTTAATAGGCAGGTGAGTGATTAAGTGGAATCCACATCAGATTTGAAGGAGATTTTGGGGAAGATTTTTGTACTCATATCATTATTCTTAGTGAAGTAGTAGTTCTATGAGTCCCAAATAACACCCTTTAAAACTCCACCAAAATGCAATTAATATGGTGCCCGTGTGGGACCCCATGACACAAGGCAATAATTAATAGGCAGGTGAGAGAGTCAGTGGAATCCATATCAGATTTGGGGGAGATTTTGGTACTCATATCATTATTCTTAGTGAGAGTGGTTCTATGATTCCCAAATTACTCCCCCAAAACCCCCCCAAAAGAAATTAATATGGTGCCCTGGCAAGACCCCATAACACTAGGCAATACTTATTAGGAAGGTGAGAGAGTAAGTGGAATCCACATAAGATTTGGGGGAGATTTTTGTACTCATATCATTATTCTTAGTGAAAGAGTGGTTCTATGAGTCCCAAATAACGCCCCTAAAAACTACCCCAAAAATCAATTAATATGGTGCCCTGGAGGGACCCCATAACACAAGGCAATACTTAATAGGCAGGTGACAGAATACGTGGAATCCACATCAGATTTGGGGGAAATTTTGGGGGAGACTTTTATCCTCATATCACTATTCTTTGTGAAAGAGTAGTGCTATGAGTCCCAAATAACTGCCCCAAAATTCCCCCCAAAAGTAATTAATATGGAGCCCTGGCGGGACCCCATAACACAAGGCAGTACTTAATAGGCAGGTGAGAGAGTAAGTGGAATCCACAATAGATTTGGGGGAGATTTTTGGGGAGATTTTTGTACTCATATCATTACTCTTAGTGAAAGAGTAGTTCTATGAGTCCCAAATAACTCCCCTAAAAATTCCCCCAAAAAGTAATTAATACGGTGCCCTTGCGGGACCCCATACCACAAGGCAATACTTAATAGGCAGGTGAGAGAGTAAGTGGAATCCACATCAGATTTGGTGGAGATTTAGGGGGAGATTTTTGTACTCATATCATTATTCTTAGTGAAATATTAGTTCTATGAGTCGCAAATAACTCCCCCAAAACTCCTCCCAAAAGAAATTAATATGGTGCCCTAACGGGACCCAGTAACACAAGGCAATACTTAATAGGCAAGTGAGAGAGTAAGTGGAATCCACATAATATTGGGGGAGATTTTGGGGGAGATTTTTGTACTCATATCATTATTTTTAGTTAAAGAGTAGTGATATGAGTCCCAAATAACTCCCACAAAGCTCCCCTCCAAAACCAATTAATATGGTGCCCTGAAGGGACCCCATAACACAAGGCAATACTTAATAGGCAGGTGACAGAATACGTGGAATCCACATCAGATTTGGGGGAAATTTTGGGGGAGATTTTAGTCCTCATATCACTATTCTTTGTGAAAGAGTAGTGCTATGAGTCCCAAATAACTGCCCCAAAACTCCCCTCAAAAGTATTTAATTTGGAGCCCTGGCGGGACCCCATAACACAACGCAGTACTTAATAGGCAGGTTAGAGAGTAAGTGGAATCCACAACAGATTTGGGGGAGATTTTGGGGAAGATTTTTGTACTCATATCATTACTCTTAGTGAAAGAGTAGTTCTATGAGTCCCAAATAACTCCCCTAAAAACTCCCCCAAAAAGTAATTAATATAGCGCCCTTGCGGGACCCCATACCACAAGGCAATACTTAATAGGCAGGTGAGAGAGTAAGTGGAATCCACATCAGATTTGGTGGAGATTTAGGGGGAGATTTGTGTATTCATATCATTATTCTTAGTGAAATATTAGTTCTATGAGTCGCAAATAACTCCCCCAAAACTCCCCCCAAAAGAAATTAATATGGTGCCCTAACGGGTCCCCGTAACACAAGGCAATACTTAATTGGCAAGTGAGAGAGTAAGTGGAATCCACATCAGATTTGGGGGAGATTTTGGGGGATATTTTTGTACTCATATAATTATTATTAGTTAAAGAGTAGTTATATGAGTCCCAAATAACTCCCACAAAACTCCCCCCCAAAACCAATTAATATAATGCCCTGGAGGGACCCTATAACACAAGGCAATACTTAATAGGCAGGTGAGAGCCTAAGTGGAATCCATATCCAATTTTGGTACTCATATCATTATTCTTAGTGAAAGAGTAATTCTATGAGTCCCTAACAACTCCCCCAAAACTCCCCCCCAAAAGCAATCAATATTGTGCCCTGGCAGGACCATATAACACAAGGCAATACATAATAGGCACGTGAGAGAGTAAGTGACATCCACATCAGATTTGGGGGAGATTTTTGTACTTACATCATTATTCTTATTGAAAGAGTAGTGATATGAGTCCCAAATAACTCCCCCAAAACTCCCCCATAAACCAATTAATATGGTGCCCTGGCGGAACCCCATAACACAAGGCAATACTTAATAGGCAGGTGAGAGAGTAAGTGGAATCCACATCAGATTTAGGGGAGATTTTGGGGAAGATTTTTGTACTCATATCATTATTCTTAGTGAAATAGTAGTGATATGAATCCCAAATAACTCCCCCAAAACTCCCCAAAAAAGCAATTAATATGGTTCCCTGGCGAGACCCCATAACACAAGGCAATACTTAATAGGCACGCGAGAGAGTAAGTGGAATCCACATCCGGTTTTGGGGAGATTTTGGGGGGGGATTTTTGTACTCATATAATTATTATTAGTGAAAGAGTAGTGATATGAGTACCAAATAACTCCCCAAAACTCCCCCAAAAAGCAATTAACATGGTGCCCGGGCGGGACCCCATAACACAAGGTAATACTTAATTGACTGGTGAGAGAGTAAGTGGAATCCACATCAGATTTGGTGGAGATTTTGTACTAATATAATTATTCTTAGTGAAAGATTAGTGATATGAGTCCCAAATAACTCCCCCAAAACTCACCCAAAAAGCAATTAATATTGTGCCCTGGCGGGACCCCATAACACAAGGCAATACTTAATAGGCAAGTGAAAGAGTAAGTGGAATCCAGATCAGATTTGGGGGACATTTTGGGGGAAATTTTTGTACTCATATCATTATTCTTAATGAAATATTAGTGCTATGAGTCCAAACTAACTCCCTCAAAACTCCCCCCAAAAGAAATTAATATGGTGCCCTAGTGGGACCCCATAACATAAGGCAATACTAAATAGGCAGGTGAGAGAGTAAGTGGAATCCAAATCAGATTTGGGGGAGAATTTGGGTAGTTTTTGTACTCATATTATTATTCTTAGTTAAAGAGTAGTGCTATGAGTCCCAAATAACTTCCACAAAACTCCCCCAAAATGCAATTAATATGGTGCCTTGGCGGGACCCCATAACACAAGGCTATACTTAATAGGCAGGTGAGAGAGTAAGTGGAATCCACATCAGATTTGGGGGAGATTTTTGTACTCATATAATTAATCTTAGTGAGAGTAGTTATATGATTCCCAAATAAATCCCCCAAAACTCCCCAAAAAGCAATTAATATGGTGCCCTGGCGGGACCCCATATCACTAGGCAATACTTAATAGGAAGGTGAGAGAGTAAGTGGAATGAACATCAGATTTGGGGGGGATTTTGTGGGAGATTTTTGTACTCATATAATTATTCTTATTGAAAGAGTATTTCTCTGAGTGCCAAATAACTCCCATAAAAACTCACACAAAAATCAATTAATATGGTGCCCTCGCGGGACTCCATAACACAAGGCAATACTTAATAGGTAGGTGAGAGAGTAAGTGGAATCCACATCAGATTTGGGGGAGATTTTTGTCTTGATATCATTATTCTTAGTGAAATAGTAGTGATATAAGTCCCAAATAACTCCCTCAAAAATCTCCCAAAAAGATATTAATATGGTGCCTTAGCGTGACACCATAACACAAGGTAATACTTAATATGGAGGTGAGAGAGTAAGTGTAAACCACAACAGATTTCGTGAGATTTTGGGGACCATTTTTATACTCATGTCATTATTATTAGTGAAAGAGTAGTGCTATGAGTCCCAAATAACTCCCACAAAACTCCACCCAAAACCAATTAATATGGTGCTCTGGCTGGACCCCATAACACAAGGAAATACTTAATAGGCAGGTGAGAGCGTAAGTGGAATCCACATCAGATTTTTAGGAAGATTTTGGTACTCATATCATTATTCTTAGTGAAAGAGTAGTTCTATGAGTCCCGAATAACTCCCCAAAAACTCCCCACCAAAAGCAATCAATATTGTGCCCTGGCAGGACCCCATAACACAAGTCAATACTTAATAGGCAGGTGAGAGAGTAAGTGGAATCCACATCAGATTTGGGGGAGATTTTTGTACTTATATCATTATTCTTATTGAAAGAGTAGTGCTATGAGTTCCAAATATCTCTCCAAAAAATCCCCCAAAAATCAATTAATATGGTGCCCTGGCGGGACCCCATAACAAGAGGTAATACTTAATAGGCAGGTGAGAGAGTAAGTGGAATCCACATCAGATTTGGGGGAGATTTTGGGGGAGTATTTTTACTCATATCATTATTATTAGTGAAAGAGTAGTGCTATGAGTACCAAATAACCCTCCCAAAAGTCCCACAAAAAGCAATTAATATGGTGCCCTAACGGGACCCCATAACACAAGGCAATACTTAATAGACAGGTGAGAGAGTAAGTGGAATCCACATCAGATTTGGGGGAGATTTTTATACTCATATCATTATCCTTAGTGAGATTAGTTCTATGATTCCTAAATTAATCCCCCAAAACTCCCCCAAAAGCAATTAGTATGGTGCCCTTGCGGGACCCCATAACACAATGCAATACTTAGTAGGTAGGTGAGAGAGTAAGTGGAATCCACATCAGATTTAGGGGAGATTTTGGGGAATATTTTGGTACTCATATCATTTTTCTTAGTGACATAGTCATGCTATTAGTCCCAAATAACTACCCCAAAACTCCCCAAAAAAGAAATTAATATGGTGCCCTGGCGGGACCCCATAACACCAGGCAATACTTAATAGGCAGGCGAGAGAGTAAGTGGAATCCACATTCGGTTTCGGGGAGATTTCAGGGGAGATTTTCGTACTCAAATCATTATTATTTGTGAAAGTGTAGTTCTATGAGTACCAAATAACTCCCCAAAACTCCACCAAAAATCAATTAATATGGTGCCCGGGCGGGACCCCATAACACAAGGCAATACTTAATTGACAGGTGGGAGAGTAAGTGGAATACACATCAGATTTGGGGGAGATTTTGCGGAAGATTTTTGTACTCATATCAATATTATTAGTGAAAGAGAATTGATATGAGTTCCAAATAACTCCACCAAAACTCCCCCCAAAAGAAATTAATATAGTGCCCTGGCGGGACGCCATAACACAAGGTAATACTTAATAGGTAGGTGACAGAGTACGTGGAATCCACATCAGATTGGGGGGAGATTTTAGTGGAGGTTTTTGTACTCATATAATTATTCTTAGTGAAAGAGTAGTGCTATGAGTCCCAAATAACTCCCCCAAAAAGTAATTAATATGGTGCCCTGGCGGGACCCCATAACAAAAAGCAATACTTTATAGGCAGGTGAGAGAGTAACACTACACCAAAAACAGGAAACTGGCACGGTTTAAAACCGTGCCAGAATCAGGCGTGCCAGATTTTCTGGCGCGGTTTAAAATCGTTCCAGATTTTCCAAACTGGCACGCTTTTGGCACGCTTTTAAACTGTGCCAGTTTTTTAATCAAGCACGCTTTTAAACCGTGCCAGATGTTAAATCTGGCACGCTTTTGGCACACGCCAAAACCGTGCCAAATTATCTATTTTCTGGCACGCTTTAAAACCGTACCAGATTTTTTAGTTGATTAAAAAAAATAATAATAGGAACCAAATCTGGAAAATCTGTAAATTCCAAATTCGGTAGGAAAAATATTTATTATTTGCAAAAACAAAATTAAGAAAATTCACAAATTATGAACATCGCAGGTTGTTGATAAACTAATGTGCATACAAACTTAAAAAAATTACAAGAGATAATACCAATATAAAGAAACACATGACCATAAAAGTCGACAATAACTTCAAAAAATTACAAGAGTTAATAGTTCCCATATCAAAAAAAAATTGGGCAGAGTTTGCTCTATTTTTTGAGCATTCCAAAACCTGCTACCATAAAATCTGCCCATATAAAGCCCGCATGACGATAAAAGTCAACAATAAAACTACTATAGCCAGCACACCATAAAAATAAACCATAAAACTACTGAAGCCTGCTCGGCAATAACACAAAAAATAGAATCCTGAATATTAACGACACTAAGTACACAATCCCACTGTTGTAAACCATTGACTTCTTCGTGCGTTCCAAGTGGATAAAAGCTAACGATTGAATGTCATCCTACAAAAAAAATAAGACACAAAAAGATAGAATATTAGTAATCAAGTCAATTTTAAAAAAATCATATTCAAGCAAAAAAATTGCATATACAAGTAGAAACATTGCATATACGACTACGCGGTCAATTCCTACAAGTTACATTGGTCCCGTGCGAGGTGTTCGTGCCTCCTACGGGGTCGTTTGGGGGCTGGTTTGGGTTTTCACCCTTTAACGGCCTGTTTTCAAGTCTAAGTGTGATTTTTTCAAACTATCATCATACTCTATAACCGGGAGACCCGGGACTACGCGGTCAGTTGCTATAAGTTACATTGGTCCCGTGCGAGGTGTTCGTGCCTCCTACGGGGTTGTTTGGGGGCTGGTTTGGGTTTTCACCCTTTAACAGCCGTTTTCAAGTCTAAGTTTTATTTTTACAAATTATCGTCATACTCTCAAATCGGGAGACCCGGGACTACGCGGTCAGTTCCTACAAGTTACATTGGTCACGTGCGAGGTATTCGTGCCTCCTACGGGTTTGTTTGGGGGCTAGTTTGAGTTTTCACCCTTTAACGGGCTGTTTTCAAGAAAGTGCGATTTTCGCAAATTTTCGTCATACTCTCAAACCAGGAGACCCGGGACTACGCAGTCAGTTACTACAAGTTACATTGGTCCCGTGCGAGGTGTTCGTGCCTCCTACGGGGTCGTTTGGGGGCTGGTTTGGGTTTTCACCCATTAACGACCTATTTTCAAGTCTAAGTGTGTTTTTTGCAAATTATCGTCATACTCTCAAACCGAGAGACCCGGGACTACGAGGTCATTTCCTACAAGCTACATTGGTCCCGTGCGAGGTGTTCGTGCCTCCTACGGGGTCGTTTGGGGGTTGGTTTGGGTTTTCACACTTTAACGGCCTGTTTTCAAGTCTAAGTGTGATTTTTGCAAATTATCGTCATACTCTCAAATGGGGAGACCCAGGACGACGCGGTTAGTTCCTACAAGTTACATTGGTCACGTGCGAGGTGTTCGTGCCTCCTACGGGGTCGTTTGCGTGCTGGTTTGGGTTTTCACCCTTTAACGGCTTATTTTCAGGTCTAAATGTGATTTTTGCAAATTATCGTCATACTCTCAAACGACGAGAACCGGGACTACGCAATCAGTTCCTACAAGTTACATTAGTCCCGTGCGAGGTGTTCGTGCCTCCTACGGGATCATTTGGGTGGTTTTTTGGGTTTTCAACCTTTAACGGCTTATTTTCAAGTCTAAGTGTGATTTTCGCAAATTATCGTCATACTCTCAAACCGGGAGACCCGGGAGTACGCAGTCAGTTCCTACAAGTTACATTGGTCCCGTGCGAGGTTTCCATGCCTCCTACGGGGTCGTTTGGGTGCTGGTTTGGGTTTTCACCCATTAACGGCCTGTTTTCAAGTCTAAGTGTGATTTTTGCAAATTATCGTCATACTCTCTAACCGGGAGACCCGGGACTACGCGGTCAGTTCCTACAAGTTACAATGGTCCCGAGCGAAGTGTTCGTGCCTCCTACGGGGTCGTTTGAGGGCTGGTATGGGTTTTCACCCTTTAACGACCTGTTTTCAAGTGTCAGTGTGATTTTGGCAAATTATAGTCATACTCTCAAACCGAGAGACCCGGGACTACGCGGTCAGTTCCTACAAGTTACATTGGTCCCGTGCGAGGTGTTCGTGCCTCCTACGGAGTCGTTTGGGGGCTGGTTTGGGTTTTCACCCTTTAACGGCCTGTTTTCAAGTGTAAGTGTGATTTTTACAATTTATCGTCAAACTCTCAAACCGGGAGACCCGGGAGTACGCGGTCAGTTCCTACAAGTTACAATGCTCCTATGCAAAGTGTTCGTGCCTACCACGGGGTCGTTTGGGGGATGGTTTGGGTTTTCACCCTTTAACGGCCTATTTTCAAGTCTAAGTGTGATTTTTGCAAATTATCATCATACTCTCAAACCGGGAGACCCGGGACTATGCGGTCAATTTCTACAAGTTACATTGGTCCCGTGCGAGGTGTTCGTGCCTCCTTCGGGGTCGTTTGGGGGCTGGTTTGGGTTTTCACCCTTTAACTGCTTTTTTTAAGTCTAAGCGTGATTTTTGCAAATTATCGACATATTCTCAAAACGGAAGACCCGAGACTACGCGATCAGTTCCTACAAGTTATATTGATCCCGTACGAGGTGTTCGTGCCTCCTACGGGGTCGTTTGGGGGCTGGTTTGGGTTTTCACCCTCTAACTGCTTGTTTTTTAGTTTAAGTGTTGATTTTTATTCTCAAACCGGAAGACCTATGACTATGCGATCAGTTTCTACAAGTTACATTGATCCCATGCGAGATGCTTTTGAGCCTAATCTAGATATTTTCAAGTTTGCATTACAATTATTAGCATTTTCATTTGTCTAAAAAAGGAAATGATTTTTTTTATTAAACATGTATGTTCTCTAATCTTTCTAGCTCTTTTAATCGGATAACTATAACCACAAAATTAATCAACCGAACATAAAAATTAAGAAATTTACAAACCTGTAGAATCGGTGTGTCGATTTCAATAAAGCCTACAGACTCTAACGGCACGTCAACAACTTCAAATTCTTCCTCTTTGTAGCTCAGGTCGCAACATACATACATCCCCCTATAAGTAAGGCGAAACAAATTATTCATATTGATAAGGCTACTTGTAACACAAATCATTCCATATGAAATTCTTAAACTCACGAGTAATAACCTAGCTTAAACTCTGGAAATTCTTAAATCATTTTGATCATAGCTACATGTAATATACACAATCAATAACGATCAATGGCTACACAATCAATGGCTATGATAAAAATGAATATGTATATTAAACGAAAAAAATTGATTTTGATGTTGCTATCACCTCTAGGCCTATTTGTGGCTTGAGTTTAACATCGTTAGGCTCGCTGCTTGGCATGTGATCCATGTGCCACGAATCAATGCGGCCTGCCTTGATAGATTTTGGATTCCCGGGGTGAGAAGATATTAGTTCGAGTGGAATAATGTCCCTCTCTCTGTGAGGGCTGCCTTGCTCGGTGCTGGTCTTCGCTATATCCAATTGAGGTAGCGCAAGGTGAGTAACATCTATAGAAAAGGAAAAAATTTATCAGGGAAACTTGGTTAGCTATAGACATGTGATAAAAGAGAACACTAGTTTACGTTCCCGTTCTTATCAACCACGTGGAAAAAATAAGATAGGTGATTAAAGATGCCGGGATGACTAAATGCTGCTTCAAAACTATCAGGAAATAGATTCACATTATGTATTCATATAATTATGCATTTAGTCATCCCGATAAATCCAAAAAGGAATTATGTATTCATACCTAGTACTCATTTTTAACAATATGTATTGATATAATTACTATCATGATTTAAAAAATGTAGACATATGTTGATACCTCCATTGAGGAATTTATGTTCTTTATCATTTTTGTTGTTGTCTCGATATCAAAGGCTGGCATCCTCACCTTTCCCATCACATAAGTGTTGTGAATTGAGTTTTGAAGATTTTGCCCCCCCCCCCCCCGAGGCTGTTGTGTATTGCTACAATATATACTGAGAAGATGAAGGTTCCTGTAATAATAAACCTTAATTATGATTCCTCCTTCACAAAAAATTATAACTGAGTGCAGTAAGATGTCCTCAATATGTGATAAACTCATTCTCAATATTGTAGATGTCATTATATGCTTAAATTTGATAAGAATGAATATAATTAAACATGAACAACCCATAAAGGATCCACATAACCACATTTGTTTTCTTTAATGTTCTTCCTTTCAAATTGTATATCAAGAAAACAACAGTCCACGTGAGAGCATGTGCTCACAATCTGCTAGTCTTATTTTCAATAATGCACAGATCATGATACTCATAAATTGAACAAAATTGACATCTCATCCAATTAGAATAAAGAAACAAATCTAGTTCACACACACACATGTCTCTTTCCCCAATTCCCAACACACACACCAAGGTAGAGCTCCTTGAATTTCATATAACGCAAGGGGTCATACAAAGAGAGAAAACTAAACATGAAGAAGCTCTTATTTTCATAACTATTACAATTCACAATACAAATACTGTTTTTATATGAAAAAACAAATTTCTAAATTAACTAAAATGGGCACAGATCACAACAAGACCAATTTTATCTACACCAAAATTACCATAATTTTCAATGATGACCACAACACCTAAGCTAAAACAAATACTGATTTTTTTAGTAATAAGAGAAAAGCAAAAATTAACTAAGAATAAAAATAAATAATTCATTCCCATTTAAGAGAGAGAGAGACTGACAATGGGGGTATTGGTAACATGCACCTTTGGCAAGAAACAAACTCAGATCGGACCTTTGGCAATGGCCTCACCTATCCACCTTCGAATCTCCACCCTCCATCGACTTGCTAGGATTCGACCCTTCTCTCCGATCTCTCAATAGCCAATCCGAGTTATATACGAAGGTTCCAGTCATAGGCCGATACCGCGACTTTGAAACATGAAAAAGGTAATAACAAAACCCTTTCATACATGGTTAAAAGGCACAACCGAAGTTGTGCCCAGATGGCCCAGTAAACTTGGGTCCAACACCCAATATCCTAGAACTGCTACTACACCCATATGGCACGACTTGAGGAGTACATTATCAACCGACTGAAATTTCAATTATTATCCAGAATATTCCGTTACTATCCGGAAACTCCGTGTGTCCTCATTCTAAATAACAAATCATTGTCTTTGACAACTGGCTTTTGCAAAAAATGTGTGACATAAATTACACTGTGATACTCAAAACTTGTAAGAATGATTTCACCAAATGGGATACACTATAATATTATAGGCCAAGGATCTTTTACTTGCTCGTTAAACCTAATAACTACAACTAAAAATTAAAATTAATAAAAAGGAATATTAAAATAACAAAAATATAGAGAATTCCCAAAATACAAATCACATCAATGTGACTTAGAACTTTTCTTTTGAATCATTCTTTTATAGAAAAAGGTTTTAAGCTAGTTAGTTAACTTACATCTATAATGGAGGTATAATTGTAACAACAGGGATCTTCTGCTAACACCATGCTAAAAATAACTAGGTAACCATTTGCTCTCCGTGAGGGAGCAAGAACAAATTGGTGACGAGGTAGGAGCATTGTTCAGTTATAAAATTATTATCAAGTGTCCCCCACAATGATTAATTGCAAATAATATTGTTATAAAATAGTTACGTACCCCATGGATTCTCTTGTCGGTAACAGGACATTTAGGTCCGCTAGCCCTCTTCTTGGGGCCCTGATACACTAGCTTTCCACCTAATAATATTCCATTCCAAATCATCAAATGTATGCTAAGGAAAAGTTAACTGATGACTACGTATATAAATAAATTAAAAAAAATTCCTTCCTCCGTCGGAATGAACGAACCCGATTTCGGTGGCGTAGCGGTGGCATAGCTGTGATGGTTTGATTTGGTGGCGTAGCTATGGCATTTAATTCAATCAATGATTCAGCCTGGGCCACGTGGTGACCGTGACCCTTCCTCCGTCGTAATGAACCCGATTTCGGTGACCCACTGTGCCTGCGCCACGGTGATGATGGAGGATCCGTGGTTTTATGGATGGAGGCATGGAGGATGATGGATCAGGGCGTGGAGGATGACATATCGGGGAGAGAGAGAGAGACGCTTAGGTTAGATTGAGGTTGAGGAGAGAGAGAGTTAGGTGAGAATGAGTTTCGTCCCGCCTAAAAATTGGGGGGTTTATTTTTTTAATAAAGCGTACCCATATTTACCACGGTTTAAAACTGTGCTATATTTTGGCACTGTTTTAAACGGTGTCAGTTTATGCTAAAACCGTGCCAAATTCAGGCACGGTTTAAAACCGTGCCAGAATCTCCTTGCCACAGCATGCCAGATTAGCATTTTTGGTGTAGTGTAAGTGGAATCCACATCAGATTTGAGGGATATTTTGGGGGAGTTTTTGTACTCATATCATTATTCGTAGTTAAAGAGTAGTGCTATGAGACCAAATAATTCCCCAAAACTCCCCCCAAATGCAATTAATATGGTGCCCTGACGGTACCCCATAACACAAGGCAATACTTAATAGGGAGGTGAGGGAGTAAGTGGAATCCATATCAGATTTGGGAGATATTTTGGGGAAAATTTTTGTACTCATATCATTATTCTCAGTGAAAGAGTAGTGCTATGAGTTCCAAATAACTCCCCCAAAACACCCAAAAAAAGCAGTTAATATGGTGCCCTGGCGGGACCCCATAACACATGGCAACACTTAATAGGCAAGTGAGAGAGTAAGTGGAATCCACATAATATTTGGGGGAGTTTTGGGGGAGATTTTTGTACTCATATCATTATTCCTAGTGAAAGAGTAGTGCTATGAGTCCCAAATAACTCTCCTAAAACTCCCCCAAAAACTAACTAATATGGTGCCCTGGCGGGACCCCATAACACAAGGCAATACTTAATAGGCAGGTGAGAGAGTAAGTGGAATCCACATCATATTTGGTGAAGATTTTGGGGGATATTTTTGTACTCATATCATTATTCTTAGTGAAAGAGTAGTTCAATGAGTCCCAAATAACTCCCCTAAAACTCCCTCAAAAATCAATTAATATGGTGCCCTGGCGGGACATCATAACACAAGGCATTACTTAATAGACAGGTGAGAGTGTAAGTGGAATCCACATCAGATTTGGGGTAGGATTTTTGTACTCATAACATTATTCTTAATTAAAGAGTAGTTCTATGAGTCCCGAATAACTCCCCAAAAACTCCCCCAAAAAGCAATCAATATGGTGCTCTGGCGGGACCGCAAGACACAAGGCAATACTTAATAGGCAGGTGAGAGAGTAAGTGGAATCCACATCAGATTTAGGGGAGATTTTGCGGGAGATTTTTGTAATCATATCATTATTCTTAAGGAAAGAGTAGTGCTATGAGTCCCAAATAAATCCCCCAAAACTCCACAAAAAAGCAATTAATATGGTGCCCCGGCGGGACCCCATAACGCAAGGCAATACTTAATAGGCAAGTGAGAGAGTAAGCGGAATCCACATCAGATTTTGGGGGAGATATTTGTAGTCATATCATTATTCTTAGTTAAAGAGTAGTGCTTTGAGTCCCAAATAACTCCCCCAAAACTCCCTAAAATGCAATTAATATGGTACCCTGGCGGGACCCCATAACACAAGGCAATACTTAATAGGCAGGGGAGAGAGTAAGTGGAATCCACATCAGATTTGAGGGAGATTTTGGGGGATATTTTTTTACTCATATAATTATTATTAGTGAAAGCGTAGTTCTATGAGTCTTGAATAACTCCCCCAAAACTCCCCCAAATGCAATCAATATGTTGCCCTGGCGGGACCCCATAACACATGGCAATACTTAATAAGCAGGTGAGAGAGTAAGTGGAATCCACATAAGATTTGGGGGATATTTTGGGGGATATTTTTGCACTCGTATCATTATTATTAGTGAAAGCGTAGTTCTATGAGTCTCGAATAACTCCCCCAAAACTCCCCCCAAAAGCAATCAATATGGTGCCCTGGTAGGACCCCATAACACAAGGCAATGCTTAATAGGCAGGTGAGAGAGAAGTGGAATCCACATCAGATTTGGGGTAGATTTTTGTACTCATATCATTAATCTTAGTTAGAGTAGTTCTATGATTCCCAATTAACTCCCCCAAAACTCCTCAAAAAGCAATTAATATGGTGCCCTGGCGGGACCCCATAACACTACGCAATACCTGATAGGATGGTGAAAGAGTAAGTGGAATCCACATTAGATTTGGGGGGGGGGGGGGGTTGTGGGAGATTTTTGTACTCGTATCATTATTCTTAGTGAAAGAGTAGTTCTATGGGTCCCAAATAACTCCCCTAAAAACTCACACAAAAAGCATTTAATATGGTGCCCTCGCGGGACCCCATAACACAAGGCAATACTTAATAGGTAGGTGAGAGAGTAAGTGGAATGCACATCATATTTGGGGGAGATTTTCGAGGAGATTTTTGTACTCATGTCATTATTCTTAGCGAAATAGTAGTGATATGAGTCCCAAATAAATCCCCCAAAACTCCCCCAAAAATCAATTAATATGGTGCCCTAGCGGTACCCCATAACACAAGGAAATACTTAATATGTAGATGGGAGAGTAAGTGGAAACCACAACAGATTTGGGGAGATTTTGGGGGAGATTTTTGTACTTATATCATTATTATTATTGAAAGAGTATTTCTATGAGTTCCAAATAACTCCCCTAAAAACTCGCCCAAAAATCAATTAATATGGTGCCCTGGCGGGACCCCAAAACACAAGGCAATACTTAATAGGCAGGTGAGAGAGTAAGTGGAATCCACATCAGATTTGGGGGAGATTTTGGGGAAGATTTTTGTACACATATCATTATTCTTAGTGAAATAGTAGTGCTATGAGTCCCAAATAACTCCCCCAAAACTCCCCAAAAAAGCAATTAATATGGTACCGTGGCGGGACCCCATAACACAAGGCAATACTTAATAGGTAGGCGAGAGAGTAAGTGGAATCCACATTCAATTTCGGGGAGATTTTGGGGGAGATTTTTGTACTCAAATCATTATTATTAGTGAAAGTGTAGTGCTATGAGTTCCAAATAACTCCCCAAAACTCCACCCAAAAGCAATTAATATGGTGTCCGGGCGGGACCCCATAACACAAGGCAATACTTAATGGGCAAGTGAGAGAGTAACTGGAATCCAAATCAGATTTGGGGGAGATTTTTGTACTCATATCATTATTATTAGTTAAAGAGTAGTGCTTTGAGTCCCAAATAACTCCCCCAAAACTCCCCCAAAATGCAATTAATATGGTGCCCTGGCGGGACCCCATAACAGAAGGCCGTACTTAATAGGCAGGTGATAGAGTAAGTGGAATCCACATCAGATTTGGGGGAGATTTTAGGGGATATTTTTGTACTCATATAATTATTATTAGTGAAAGCGTAGTTCTATGAGTTTCGAATAACTCCCCCAAAAATCCCCCCAAAATCAATCAATATGGTGCCTTGGAGGGACCTTATATCACAAGGCAATACTGAATAGGTAGGTGAGAGAGTAAGTGGAATCCACATCAGATTTGGGGGAGATTTTTGGGGATATTTTTGTACTTGTATCATTAATATTAGTGAAAGGGTAGTTCTATGAGTCCCGAAAAACTCCCCCCCAAAAGTAATCAATATGGTGCCCTGGTAGGACCCCATAGCACAAGGCAATACTTAATAGGCAGGTGAGAGAGTAAGTGGAATCCACATCAGATTTGGGGGTGATTTTTGTACTCACATCATTAATCTAGTGAGAGTAGTTATATTATTCCCAAATAACTCCCCCAAAACTCCCCAAAAAGCAATTAATATGGTGCCCTGGCAGGACCCCATAACACTACGCAATACTTAATAGGAAGGTGAGAGAGAAAGTGGATTCCACATCGGATTTGGGGGGGATTTTGTGGGAGATTTTTGTACTCATATCATTATTCTTATTAAAAGAGTAGTTCTATGAGTCCCGAATAACTTCCCTAAAAACTCACACAAAAATCATTTAATATGGTGCCCACGCGGGACCCCATAACACAAGGCAATACTTAATAGGTAGGTGAGAGAGTAAGTGGAATCCACATCAGATTTGGGGGAGATTTTCGGGGAGATTCTTGTACTCATATCATTATTCTTAGTGAAATAGTAGTGATATGAGTCCCAAATAACTCCCCCAAAACTCCCCCCAAAAGCAATTAATATGGTGCCCTAGCGGGACCCCATAACACAAGGCAATACTTAATTTACAGGGGAGAGAGTAAGTGGAAACCACAACAGATTTGGGGAGAATTTGTTGGAGTTTTTTGTACTCATATCATTATTATTATTGAAAGAGTAGTTCTATGAGTTCCAAATAACTCCCCTAAAAACTCCCCCCAAAATCAATTAATATGGTGCCCTGGCGGGAACCCATAACACAAGGCAATACTTAATAGGCAGGTAAGAGAGTAAGTGGAATCCACATCAGATTTGGGGGAGATTTTGGGGAAGATTTTTTTACTCATATCATTATTCTTAGTGAAATAGTCGTGCTATGAGTCCCAAATAACTCCCCCAAAATTCTTCAAAAAAACAATTAATATGGTGCCTTGGCGGGACCCCATAACACAAGGCAATACTTAATCGGCAGGCGAGCGAGTAAGTGGAATCCACATTCGGTTTCGGGGAGATATTGGGGGAGATTTTTGTACTCAAATCATTATTATTAATGAAAGTGTAGTGGTATGAGTAACAAATAACTCCCAAAAACTCCACCAAAAAGAAATTAATATGGTTCCCGGGCGGGCCCCATAACACGAGGCAATACTTAATTTACATGTGGGAGAGCAAGTGAAATCCACATCCGATTTGGTGGAGATTTTGGGGGAGATTTATAATTATTCTTAGTGAAATATTACGGATATGAGTCCCAAATAACTCCCCCAAAACACCCCCCAAAATCATTTAATATAGTGCCCTGGCGGGATCCCATAAAATAAGGCAATACTTAATAGGAAGGTGAAAGAGTACGTGCAATCCACATCAGATTTGGGGGAGATTTTAGGGGAGGTTTTTGTACTCATATAATTATTCTTAGTGAAAGATTAGTGCTATGAGTCCCAAATAAATCCCCCAAAACTCCCCCAAAAAGTAATTAATATTGTGCCCTCGCGGGACCCCATAACAAAAAGCAATACTTAATAGGCAGGTGAGAGAGTAAGTGGAATCCAAATCAGATTTGGGGGATATTTTGAGGTAGTTGTTGTACTCATATCATTATTCGTAGTGAAAGAGTAGTGCTATGAGTCCCAAAGAACTCCCCAAAACTCCCTCCAAATCCAATTAATATGGTGCCCTGGCGGGACCCCATAACACAAGGCAATACTTAATAAGCAGGTGAGGGAGTAAGTGGAATCCACATCAGATTTGGGATAGATTTTAGGGAATTTTTTTTTACTCATATCATTATTCTTAGTGAAAGAGTAGTTATATTATTCCCAAATAACTCCCCCAAAACTCCCCCAAACTGCAATGAATTTGGTGCCCTCGCGGGACCCCATAACACAAGGCAATACGTAATAGGCAGGTGAGAGAATAAGTGGAATCCACATCAGATTTGGGGGAGATTTTGGGGAGTATTGTTGTACTCATATCCTTATTCTTAGTGAAATAGTAGTGATACGAGTCACAAATAACTCCCCTAAAACTCCACCAAAAATATAATAATAAGGTGCCCTGAAGGGACCCCATAACATAAGGCAATACTTAATAGGCAGATGAGAGAGTAAGTGAAATCCACATCAGATTTGGGGGATATTTTGAGGGAGTTTTTGTACTCATATCATTATTCGTAGTGAAAGAGTAGTGCTATGAGTCCCAAATAACTCCCCAAAACTCCCCCCAAATTCAATTAATATGGTGCCCTGGCGGGACCCCATAACACAAGGCAATACTTAATAGAAGAGTGAGAGAGTAAGTGGAATCCACATCAGATTTTGGGGATGATTTTTATACTCGTATCATTATTCTTAATGAAAGAGTAGTTCTATGAGTCCCGAATAACATCCCCAAAACTCCCCCAAAAATCAATCAATATGGTGCCCTGGCGGGACTGCATAACGAAAGGCAATACTTAATCGGCAGGTGAGAGAGTAAGTGGAATCCACATCAGTTTTTGGGGAAATTTTGGGGAAGATTTTTATACTAATATCATTATTTTTAGTGAAAGAGTAGTGCTATGAGTCCCAAATTACTCCCCCAGAACCCCACCAAAAAGCAATCAATATGGTGCCCTGGCGGGATCGCATAACACAAGCCAATACTTAATAGGAAGGTGAGAGAGTAAGTTGAATCCACATCCGATTTGGGGAAGATTTTTGTACTCATATCATTATTCTTAGTGAAAGAGTAGTGCTATGAGTCCAAAATAAATCCCCCAAAACTCCCCCCAAAAGTAATTAATATGGTGCTTTGGCGGGACCCCATAGCACAAGGCAATACTTAATAGGCAGGTGAGAGAGTAAGTTGAATGCACATCAGATTTGGGTGAGATTTTGGGGGAATTTTTGTTCTCATATCAATACTCTTAGTGAAAGAGTAGTTATATGAGTCCCAAATAACTCCCCATAAAACTCCCAAAAAAATCAATTAATATGGTGCCCTGGCGGGACCCTATCACACAAGGCTGTACTTAATAGGTAGGTGAGAGAGTAAGTGGAATCCACATTAGATTTGGGAAAGATTTGGGTGAGATTTTTTTACTCATAACATTATTCTTAGTTAAAGATTATTTCTATGAGTTTCGAATAACTCCCCTAAAAACTCCCCCAAAAATCATTTAACATGGTGCCCTGGCGGGACCCCATAACACAAGGCAATACTTAATAGGCACGTGAGAGAGTAAGTGGAATCCACATCCGATTTGGGGGAGATTTTTGGGGAGATTTTTTTTTCTCATATCATTATTCTTATTGAAAGAGTAGTGCTATGAGTCCCAAATAAATCCCCCAAAACTCCACCAAAAAGCAATTAATATGGTGCCCTGGCGGGACCCCATAACACAAGGCAATACTTAATAGGCAAGTGAGAGAGTAAGTGGAATCCACATCAGATTAGGGGAGATTTTGGGGGATATTTTTGTACTCATATCATTATTCTTAGTTAAATAGTAATTATTGGAGTCCCAAATAACTCCGCTAAAACTCCCACAAAATACAATTAATACGGTGCCCTGTCGGGACCCCAAACACAAGGCAATACTTAATAGGCTGGTGAGAGAGTAAGTGGAATCCACATTAGATTTGGGGGTTATTTTTGTACACATATAATTATTATTAGTGCAAATGTAGTTCTATGAGTCTCGAATAACTCCCCCAAAACTCCCCCCCAAAAGCAATCAATATGGTGCCCTGGCAGGACCCCATAACACAAGGCTATACTTAATTGGCAGGTGAGAGAGTAAGTGGAAGCCACATCAGATTTGGGGGTGATTTTTGTACTCATATCATTAATCTTAGTGAGAGTAGTTCTTTCATTCCCAAATAACTCCCCCAAAACTCCCCAAAAAGCAATTAATATGGTGCCCTGGCAGGACCCCATAACACTACGCAATACTTAATAGGAAGGTGAGAGAGAAAGTGGATTCCACATCAGATTTGGGGGGGATTTTGTGGGAGATTTTTGTACTCATATCATTATTCTTACCGAAAGAGTAGTTCTATGAGTCCCAAATAAATTCCCTAAAAACTCACACAAAAATTATTTAATACGGTTCCCTCGCGGGACCCCATAACACAAGGCAATACTTAATAGGTTGGTGAGAGAGTAAGTGGAATCCATATCAGAGTTGGGGGAGATTTTCAGGAATATTTTTGTACTCATATCATTATTCTTAGTGAAATAGTAGTGATATGAGTCCCAAATAACTCCCACAAAACACCCCCAAAAAGAAATTAATTTGGTGCCCTATCGGGACCCCATAACACAAGGCAATACTTAATATACATGTGTGAGAGTAAGTGGAAACCAAAACAGTTTGGGGAGAATTTAAGGGTGATTTTTGTACTCATATCATTATTCTTAGTGAAAGAGTAGTGCAATGTGTCCCAAATAAATCCCCCAAAACTCCACCTAAAAGCAATTAATATGGTGCCCTAGTGGGACACCATAACACAAGGCAATACTTAATAGGCATGTGAGAGAGTAAGTTGAATCCCCAGTAGATTTAGGGGAGATTTTTGTACTCATATCATTATTCTTAGTGAAAGAGTAGTTATATGGGCTCGAAATAACTCCCCCAGGTGAGAAAGTAAGTTGAATGCACATCAGATTTGGGTGAGATTTTGAGGGAGTTTTTGAACTCATATCATTATTCTTAGTGAAATATTAGTGCTACGTGTCCCAAATAACTCCCCCAAAACTCCACCTAAAAGCAATTAATATGGTGCCCTGACGGGACCCCATAACACATGGCAATACTTAATAGGCAGGCAAAAGAGTAATTGGAATCCAGATCAGATTTTTGAGGAGATTTTTGTACTCGTAATATCATTATTCTTAGTGAATGAGGTAGTTCTACGAGCCCCAAATATCTCCCTAAAACTCCACCCTAAAGAAATTAATGTGGTGCCCGGGCAGGACCACATAACATAAGGCAATACTTAATAGGCAAGCGAGAGAGAAAGTGGAATCCACATCAGATTTGGGGAAGATTTATGGTTTTATTTTTGTACTCACAACATTATTCTTAGTGAAATAGTAGTTCTATGTGTTCCAAAAACCCCCTGAAAACACACCCAAAAATCATTTAATATGGTGCCCTGGCGGGACCCCATAACACAAGGCAATACTTAATAGGTAGGTAAGAGAGTAAGCGGAATCCACATCAGATTTGGGGGAGATTTTGGGGGAATTTTTTCTACTCATATCATTATTCTTAGTGAAAGAGTAGTGATATGAGTCCCAAATAAATACCCCAAAACTCCACTAAGAAGCAATTAATATGGTGCCCTGGCGGGACCCCAAAACACAAGGCAATACTTAATAGGCAAGTGAGAGAGTAAGTGGAATCCACATCAGATTTGGGGGAGATTCTGGGGGAGATTTTTGTACTCATATCATTATTCTTAGTTAAATAGTAGTGCTATGAGTCCCAAATAAATCACACAAAACTCCCCCCAAAAGTAATTAATATGGTCATTTGGCGGGACCCCATAGCACAAGGCAATACTTAATAGGCAGGTGAGAGAGTAAGTTGAATGCACATCAGATTTGGGTGAGATTTTGGGGGAGTTTTTGTACTCATATCAATATTCTTAGTGAAAGAGTAGTTCTAAGAGTCCCAAATAACTCCCCATAAAACTCCCACAAAAATCAATTAATATGGTGCCCTGGCGGGATCCCATAACACAAGGCAGTACTTAATAGGTAAGTGAGAGAGTAAGTTGAATCCACATCAGATTTGGGAAAGATTTGGGTGAGATTTTTTTACTCATAACATTATTCTTAGTGAAAGATTATTTTTATGAGTTTCGAATAACTCCCCTAAAAACTCCCCCAAAAATCATTTAACATGGTGCCCTGGCGGGACCCCATAACACAAGGCAATACTTAATAGGTACGTGAGAGAGTAAGTGGAATCCACATCCGATTTGGGGGAGGTTTTGGGGGAGATTTTTTTTCTCATATCATTATTCTTAGTGAAAGAGTAGTGCTACGAGTTCCAAATAAATTCCCCAAAACTCCACCAAAAAGCAATTAATATGGCGCCCTGGCGGGACCCCATAACACAAGGAAATACTTAATAGGTAAGTGAGAGAGTAAGTGGAATCCACATCAGATTTGGGGGAGATTTTGGGGGAGATTTTTTTACTCATATCATTATTCTTAGTTAAAGAGTAATTATTTGAGTCCCAAATAACTCCGCCAAAACTCCCCCAAAATACAATTAATACGGTGCCCTGTCGGGACCCCATAACACAAGGCAATACTTAATAGGCTGGTGAGAGAGTAAGTGGAATCCACATTAGATTTGGGGGATATTTTTGTACACATATAATTATTATTAATGAAAGTGTAGTTCTATGATTCTCGAATAACTCCCCCAAAACTCCCCCCAAAAGCAATCAATATGGTGCCCTGGCAGGACCCCATAACACAAGGCAATACTTAGTAGGCAGGTGAGAGAGTAAGTGGAATACACATCAGATTTGGGGGTGATTTTTGTACTCACATCATTAATATAGTGAGAGTAGTTCAATGATTCCCAAATAACTCGCCCAAAACTCCCCAAAAAGCAATTAATATGGTGCCCTGGCGGGACCCCATAACACTACCCAATACTTAATAGGAAGGTGAGAGATTAAGTGGATTCCACATCAGATTTGGGGGGGATTTTGTGGGAGATTTTTTGTACTCATATCTTTATTCTTACCTAAAGAGTAGTTCAATGAGTTCCAAATAAATTCCCTAAAAACTCAAACAAAAATCATTTAATACGGTGCCCTCGCGGGACCCCATAACACAAGGCAATACTTAATAGGTTGGTGAGAGAGTAAGTGGAATCCAGATCAGATTTGGGGGAGATTTTCAGGAAGATTTTTGTAATCATATCATTATTCTTAGTGAAATAGTAGTGATATGAGTCCCAAATAACTCCCCCAAAACTCCCCCAAAAAGATATTAATTTGGTGCATTAGCGGGACCCCATAACACAAGGCAATACTTAATATACAGGTGAGAGAGTAAGTGGAAACCACAACAGTTTGGGGAGAATTTAAGGGTGATTTTTGTACTCATATCATTATTCTTAGTGAAATAGTAGTGCAATGTGTCCCAAATAAATCCCCCAAAACTCCACCTAAAAGCAATTAATATGGTGCCCTAGTGGGACCCCATAACACAAGGCAATACTTAATAGGCATGTGAGAGAGTAAGTTGAATCCATAGTAGATTTAGGGGAGATTTTGGTACTCATATCATTATTATTAAAGAAAGAGTAGTTATATGAGCCCGAAATAACTCCCCCAAAAAGTAATTAATATGGTGCTTTGGCGGGACCCCATAACACAAGGCAATACTTAATAGGCAGGTGAGAGAGTAAGTTGAATGCACCTCAGATTTGGGAGAGATTTTGGGGGAGTTTTTGTACTCATATCATTATTCTTAGTGAAAGAGTAGTTAAATGAGTCACAAATAACTCCCATAAAAACTCCCCCAACTATCAATTAATATGGTGCCCTCGCGGGACCCCATAACACAAGGCAATACTTAATAGGCATGTGAGAGAGTAAGATGAATCCACAGTAGATTTAGGGGAGATTTTGGTACTCATATCATTATTATTAAAGAAAGAGTAGTTATATGAGCCCGAAATAACTCCCCCAAAAAGTAATTAATATGGTGCTTTGGCGGGACCCCATAACACAAGGCAATACTTAATAGGCAGGTGAGAGAGTAAGTTGAATGCACCTCAGATTTGGGAGAGATTTTGGGGGAGTTTTTGTACTCATATCATTATTCTTAGTGAAAGAGTAGTTAAATGAGTCATAAATAACTCCCATAAAAACTTCCCCAACTATCAATTAATATGGTGCCCTCGCGGGACCCCATAACACAAGGAAATACTTAATAGTTAGGTGAGAGAGTAAGTGGAATCCACATCAGATTTGGGGAAGATTTGGGGTGAGATTTTTTTACTCATAACATTATTCTTTGTGAAATAGTAGTTCTATGAGTTCCAAATAACTCCCCTAAAAACTCCCCCAAAATTCAATTAATATGGTGCCCTGGCGGGACCCCATAACACAAGGCAATACTTAATAGGCAGGTGAGAGAGAAAGTGGAATCCACATCAGATTTGGGGGAGATTTTTGTACTCATATAATTATTCATAGTGAAAAAGTAGTGCTATGAGTCCCAAATAACTCCCCCAAAACTCCCCCAAAAAGTAATTAATAAGGTGCTTTGGCGGGACCCCATAACATAAGGCAATACTTAATAGGTAGGTGAGAAAGTAAGTTGAATGCACATTAGATTTGGGTGAGATTTTGATGGAGTTTTTGTAATCATATCATTATTCTTACTGAAAGATTAGTGCTATGTGTCCCAAATAACTCCCCCAAAACTCCACCAAAAAGCAATTAATATGGTGCCCTAGCAGGACCCCATAACACAAGGCAATACTTAATAGGCAGGTGAAAGAGTAATTGGAATGCACATCAGATTTTTGAGGAGATTTTTGTACTCATAATATCATTATTCTTAGTGAATGAGGTAGTTCTACGAGCCCCAAATATCTCCCGAAAACCCCCCCTAAAGAAATTAATGTGGTGCCTGGGCAGGACCACATAACATAAGGCAATACTTAATAGGACAGGGAGAGAGAAAGTTGAATCCACATCAGATTTGGGGAAGATTTATGGTTTTATTTTTGTACTCACAACATTATTCTTAGTGAAATAGTAGTTCTATGTGTTCCTAAACCCCCCCTAAAAACACCCCCAAAAATCATTTAATATGGTGCCCTGGCGGGACCCCATAACACAAGGCAATACTTAATAGGTAGGGAAAAGAGTAAGCGGAATCCACATCAGATTTGGGGGAGATTTGGGGGGAATTTATTTTTACTCATATCATTATTTTTAGTGAAATAATAGTGATATGAGTCCCAAATAAATCCCCCAAACTCCACCAAGAAGCAATTAATATGGTGCCCTGGCGAGACCCTAAAACACAAGGCAATACTTAATAGGCAAGTGAGAGAGTAAGTGGAATCTACATCAGATTTGGGGGAGAATCTGGGGGAGATTTTTGTACTCATATCATTATTCTTAGATAAAGAGTAGTGTTTTGAGTCCCAAATAACACCCACAAAACTCCTCCAAAATGCAATTAATATGGTGCCCTGGTGGGACCCCATAACACAAGGCAATACTTAATAGGCAGGTGAGAGAGTAAGTGGAATCCACATCAGATTTTGGGGATATTTTTTTACTCATAACATTATTATTAGTGAAAGCGTAGTTCTATGAGTCTCGAATAACTCCCCCAAAACTCCCCCCAAAAGCAATCAATATGGTGCCCTGGCGGGACCCCAAAACACAAGGCAATACTTAATAGGCTGGTGAGAGAGTACGTGGAATCCACATCAGATTTTGGGGAGATTTTGTGGGATATTTTTGTACTCATAACATTATTATTAGTCAAAGCGTAGTTCTATGAGTCTCGAATAACTCCCCCAAAACTCCCCTCAAAAGCAATCAATATGGTGCCCTGGCACGACCCCATAACACAAGGCAATACTTAATAGGCAGGTGAGAGAGTAAGTGGAATCCACATCTGATTTTGGAGAGATTTTTTGTACTCATATAATTAATCTTAGTGAGCATAGTTATATGATTCCTAAATAACTCCCCCAGAACTCCCCAAAAAGCAATTAATATGGTCCGCTGGTGGGATCCCATAACACTACGAAATACTTAATCAGAAGGTGAGAGAGTAAGTGGATTCCACATTTGATTTGGGCGGGATTTTGTGGGACATTTTTGTACTCATGTCATTATTCTTATTAAAACAGTAGTTCAATGAGTCCCAAATAACTTCCATAAAAACTCACACAAAAATCATTTAATATGGTGCCCTCTCGGGACCCCATAACACAACGCAATACTTAATAGGTAGGTGATAGAGTAAGTGGAATCCACATCAGATTTGGGGGAGATTTTCGGTGAGATTTTTGAACTCATATCATTATTCTTCGTGAAATAGTAGTGATATGAGTCCCAAATAACTCCCCCTGAACTCCCCCAAAAAGCAATTAATATGGTGCCCTAGCGGGACCCCATAACAAAAGGCAATACTTAATATACAAGTCAGAGAGTAAGTGGAAACCACAACAGATTTGGGGAGAATTCGTGGGAGATTTTTGTACCCATATCATTATTATTAGTGAAAGAGTAGTTCTATGAGTTCCAAATAACTCCCATAAAAACTCCCCCAAAAATTAATTAATATGGTCCCCTGGCAGGATCCCATAACACAAGGAAATACTTACTAGGCAGGTGAGAGAGTAAGGGGAATACACATCAGATTTGGGGGAGATTTTGGGGAAGATTTTTATACTCATATCATTATTCTTAGTGAAATATTCATGTTATGAGTCCCAAATTACTCCCCCAAAAATCCCCAAAAAACCAATTAATATGGTGCCCTGGCGGGACCCCATATCACAAGGCAATACTTAATCGGCAGGCGAAAGAGTAAGTGGAATCCATATTCGGTTTGGGGGAGATTTTTGTACTGAAATCATTATTATTAGTGAAATTGTAGTGCTATGAGTACCAAATAACTCCCAAAAACTCCACCAAAAAGCAATTAATATGGTGCCCGGGCGGGCCCCATATAACAAGGCAATACTTAATTGACAGGTGGGAGAGTAAGTTGAATCCACATCAGATTTAGTGGAGATTTTGGGGGATATTTTTGTACTCAGATAATTATTCTTAGTGAAAGAGTATTGATATGAGTCCCAAATAACACCCAAAAAACACCCCCCAAAAGAAATTAATATAGTGCCCTGGCGGGACCCCATAACATAGGGCAATACTTAATAGGCAGGTGACAGAGTACGTAGAATCCACATCAGATTTGGGGGAGATTTTTGTACTCATATAATTATTCTTAGTGAAAGAGTAGTGCTATGAGTCCCAAATAACTCCGGCAAAACTCCCCCCAAAAGTAATTAATATGGTGCCCTGGCGGGACCCCATAACAAAAAGCAATACTTAATAGGCAGGTGAGAGATAAGTGGAATCCACATCAGATTTGGGGGATATTTTGGGGTAGTTTTTGTACTCGTATCATTATTCTTAGTGAAAGATTAGTGCTATGAGTCCCTAATAACTCCCCAAAACTCCCCCCAAATGCAATTAATTTGGTGCCCTGGCGGGACCCCATAACACAAGGCAATACTTAATAGGCAGGTGAGGGAGTAAGTGGAATCCACATCAGATTTAGGAGATATTTTGGGGAAATTTTTTGTACTCATATCATTATTCTTACTGAAAAATTAGTTTATGAGTCCCAAATAACTCTCCCAAAACTCCGCCAAAAAGCAATTAAGGTGGTGCCCTGGCAGGATCCCATAACATATGGCAATACTTAATAGGCAGGTGATAGTGTAAGTGGAATCCACATAATTTTTGGGGTAGATTTTGGGGCATATTTTTGTACTCATATCATTATTCTTAGTGAAAGAGTATTGCTATTAGTCCCAAATAACTCCCCTAAAACTCCCCCAAAAATAAATTAATAAGGTGCCCTGGCGGGACCCCATAACATAAGGAAATACTTAATAGGCATGTGAGAGAGTAAGTGGAATCCACATCATATTTTGGGGAGATTTTTGCGAAATTTTTTTTACTCGTATCATTATTCTTAATGAAATAGTAGTTCTATGAGTCCCGAATAACTCCCCCAAAACTCCCCCAAAAAGCAATCAATATGGTGCCCTAGCGGGACCGCATAACACAAGGTAATACTTAATAGGCAGGTGAGAGAGTAAGTGGAATCCTCATCAGATTTGGGGGAGATATTTGCACTCATATCATTAATCTTAGTGTGATTAGTTCTATGATTCCCAAATTACTCCCCCAAAACTCCCCGAAAAAGTAATTAATATGGAGCTTTGGCGGGACCCCATAACACAAGGCAATACTTAAGAGGTAGGTGAGAAAGTAAGTTGAATGCACATCAGATTTGGGTGAGATTTTGGGGGAGTTTTTGTACTCATATCATTATTCTTAGTGAAATATTAGTGCTATGTGTCCAAAACAACTCCCCCAAAACTCCCCCAAAAAGCAATTAATATGGTGCCCTGGCAGGACCCCATAACACAAGGCAATACTTAATAGGCAGGCAAGAGAGTAATTGGAATCAACATCAGATTTTTGGGGAGATTTTTTTACTCATAATATCATTATTCTTAGTGAACTAGTAAGTGCTATGAGTCCCAAATAACTCCCGAAAAATCCCCACCTAAACCAATTAATATGGTGCCCGGGTAGGACCACATAACACAAGGCAATACTTAATAGGCAAGGGAGAGATAAAGTGGAATCCACATCAGATTTGGGGAAGATTTGGGTGAGATTTTTGTACTCATAACATTATTCTTAGAGAAAGAGTAGTTCTATGAGTTCCAAATAACTCCCCTAAAAACTCCACCAAAAATAATTTAATATGGTGCCCTGGCGGGACCCCATAACACAAGGCAATACTTAATAGGCACGTGAAAGAGTAAGTGGAATCCACATCAGATTTGGGGGAGATTTTGGGGGATATTTTTGTACTCATATCATTATTCTTAGTGAAAGAGTAGTGCTATGAGTCCCAAATAAATCCACCAAAACTCCACCAAAATGCAATTAATATGGTGCCCTGGCGGGACCCCATAACACAAGGCAATTCTTAATGGGCAAGTGAGAGAGTAAGTGGAATCCACATCAGATTTGGGGGAGATTTTTTACTCATATCATTATTATTAGTTAAAAAGTAGTGCTTTGAGTCCGAAATAACTCCCCCAAAACTCCCCCAAAATGCAATTAATATGGTGCCCTGGCGGGACCCCATAACACAAGGCAATACTTAATTGGCAGGTGATAGAGTAAGTGGAATCCACATCAGATTTGGGAGAGATTTTAGGGGATATTTTTGTACTCATATAATTTTTATTAGTGAAAGTGTAGTTCTATAAGATTATGGGGGATATTTTTTTACTCATATCATTAATATTAGTGAGAGGGTAGTTCTACGAGTCTAAAAAAACTCCCCCAAAACTCCCCCCCGAAAAGTAATCAATATGGTGCCCTGGTAGGACCCCATAACACAAGGCAATACTTAATAGGCAGGTGACAGAGTAAGTGGAATGCACATCAGATTTGGGGGTGATTTTTGTACAGATATCATTAATGTTAGTGAGAGTAGTTCTATGATTCGCAAATAACTCCCCCAAAACTCCCCAAAAAGCAATTAATATGGTGCCCTGGCGGGACCCCATAACACTACGCAATACTTAATAGGAAGGTGAGAGAGAAAGTGGATTCCACATCAGATTAGGGGGGGATTTTGTGGGAGATTTTTGTACTCATATCATTATTCTTATTGAAAGAGTAGTTCTATGAGTCCCGAATAACTTCCCTAAAAACTCACACAAAAATTATTTAATATGGTGCCCACGCGGGACCCCATAACACAAGGCAATACTTAATAGGTAGGTGAGAGAGTAAGTGGAATCCACATCAGATTTGGGGGAGATTTTCGGGAAGATTTTTGTACTCATATCATTATTCTTAGTGAAATAGTAGTGATATGAGTCCCAAATAACTCCCCCAAAAAGCAATTAATATGGTGCCCTAGCAGGACCCCATAACACAAGGCAATACTTAATATACAAGTGAGAGAGTAAAGGGAAACCACCACAGATTTGGGGTGAATTTGCGGGCGATTTTTGTACACATATCATTATTATTAGTCAAAGTGTAGTTCTATGAGTTCCAAATAACTCCCCTAAAAACTCTCGCAAAAATCAATTAATATGGTGCCCTGGCGGGAACCCATAACACAAGGCAATACTTAATAGGCAGGTAAGAGAGTAAGTGGAATCCACATCAGATTTGGGAGAGATTTTGGGGAAGATTTTTTTACTCATATCATTATTCTTAATGAAATTGTCGTGCTATGTGTCCCAAATAACAACCCCAAAACTCCCCATAAAAGCAATTAATATGGTGCCCTGGCGGGACCCCATAACACAAGGCAATACTTAATCGGCAGGCGAGAGAGTAAGTGGAATCCACATTCGGTTTCGGGGAGATATTGGGGGAGATTTTTGTACTCAAATCATTATTATTAGTGAAAGTGTAGTGCTATGAGTAACAAATAACTCCCCAAAACACCACCAAAAAGAAATTAATATGGTGCCCGGGCGGGCCCCATAACACGAGGCAATACTTAATTGGCAGGTGGGAGAGTAAGTGGATTCCACATCAGATTTGGTGAAGATTTTGGGGGAGATTTTTGTACTCATATAATTATTCTTAGTGAAATAGTATTGTTATGAGTCCCAAATAACTCCCCTAAAACTCCCCCAAAAAGCAATTAATATAGTGCCCTGGCGGGACCCCATAACATAAGGCAATACTTAATAGGCAGGTGAGAGAGTACGTGGAATCCACATCAGATTTGGGGGAGATTTTAGGAGAGGTTTTTGTACTCATACAAATATTCTTAGTGAAAGAGTAGTGCTATGAGTCCCAAATAAATCCTCCAAAACTCCCCCAAAAAGTAATTAATATGGTTCCTGGGAGGGACCCCATAACAAAAAGCAATACTCAATAGGCAGGTGAGAGAGTTAGTGGAATCCACATCAGATTTGTGGGATATTTTGAGGGAGTTTTTGTACTCATATCATTATTCGTAGTTAAAGAGTAGTGCTATGAGTCCCAAATAACTCCCTAAAATTCCCCCCAAATGCAATTAATATGGTGCCCTGGCGGGACCCCATAACACAAGGTAATACTTAATAGGCAGGTGATGGAGTAAGTGGAATCCACATCAGATTTGGGAGAGATTTTGGGGAAAATTTTTGTACTCATATCATTATTCTTAGTGAAAGAGTAGTTCTATGATTCCGAAATAACTCCCCGAAAACTTCCCCAAAAAGCAATTAATTTGGTGCCCTGGCGGGACCCCATAACACAAGGCAATACTTAATAGGCAGGTGAGAGTGTAAGTGGAATCCAAATTAGATTTGGGGGAGATTTTGGGGCATATGTTTGTACTCATATCCTTATTCTTAGTGAAAGAGTAGTGCTATGAGTCCCAAATAACTTCCCAAAAACTCCCCCAAAAATAGAATAATAAGGTGCCCTGACGGGATCCCACAACATAAGGCAATACATAATAGGCAGGTGAGAGAGTAAGTGGAATCCACTTCAGATTTTGGGGAAGATTTTTGTACTCGTATCATTATTCTGAATGAAAGAGTAGTTCTATGAGTCCCGAATAACTACCCCAAAACTCCCCCAAAAAGCAATCAATACGGTTCCCTGGCGGGACCGCATAACACAAGGCAATACTTAATAGGCAGGTGAGAGAGTAAGTCGAATCCACATCAGTTTTGGGGAAATTTTGTGGGAGATTTTTATACTAATATCATTATTCTTCGTGAGAGAGTAGTGCTATGAGTCCCAAATAACTCCCCCAGAACCCCACCATAAAGCAATCAATATGGTGCCCTGGCGGGACCGCATAACAGAAGGCAATACTTAATAGGCAGGTGAGAGAGTAAGTTGAATCCACATCCGATTTTGGGAAGATTTTTGTACTCATATCATTATTATTAGTGAAAAATTAGTGCTATGAGTCCCAAATAAATCCCCCAAAAATCCCCCCCAAGGTAATTAATATGGTGCCTTGGCGGGACCCCATAACACAAGGCAATACTTAATAAGTAGGTGAGAGAGTAAGTTGAATGCACATCAAATTTGGGTGAGATTTTAGTTGAGTTTTTGTACTCATATCAATATTCTTAGTGAAAGAGTAGTTCTATGAGTCCCAAATAACTCCCCATAAAACTCCCCCAAAAATCAATTAATATGGTGCCCTGGCAGAACCCCATAACACAAGGCAATACTTAATAGTCAGGGGAGAGAGTAAGTGGAATCCACATCAGATTTGGGAAAGATTTGGGGTGAGATTTTTTTATTCATAAAATTATTCTTAGTGAAAGATTATTTCTATGAGTTCCGAATAACTCCCCTAAAAAATCCCCCAAAAATCATTTAATATGGTGCCATGGCGGGACCCCATAACACAAGGCAATACTTAATAGGCAGGTGAGAGAGTAAGTGGAACCCACATCAGATTTGTGGGATATTTTGAGGGAGTTTTTGTACTCATATCATTATTCGTAGTTAAAGAGTAGTGCTATGAGTCCCAAATAACTCCCTAAAATTCCCCCCAAATGCAATTAATATGGTGCCCTGGCGGGACCCCATAACACAAGGTAATACTTAATAGGCAGGTGATGGAGTAAGTGGAATCCACATCAGATTTGGGAGAGATTTTGGGGAAAATTTTTGTACTCATATCATTATTCTTAGTGAAAGAGTACTTCTATGATTCCGAAATAACTCCCCCAAAACTTCCCCAAAAAGCAATTAATTTGGTGCCCTGGCGGGACCCCATAACACAAGGCAATACTTAATAGGCAGGTGAGAGTGTAAGTGGAATCCAAATTAGATTTGGGGGAGATTTTGGGGCATATGTTTGTACTCATATCCTTATTCTTAGTGAAAGAGTAGTGCTATGAGTCCCAAATAACTTCCCAAAAACTCCCCCAAAAATAGAATAATAAGGTGCCCAGACGGGATCCCACAACATAAGGCAATACTTAATAGGCAGGTGAGAGAGTAAGTGGAATCCACTTCAGATTTTGGGGAAGATTTTTGTACTCGTATCATTAGTCTGAATGAAAGAGTAGTTCTATGAGTCCCGAATAACTACCCCAAAACTCCCCCAAAAAGCAATCAATATGGTTCCCTGGCGGGACCGCATAACACAAGGCAATACTTAATAGGCAGGTGAGAGAGTAAGTCGAATCCACATCAGTTTTGGGGAAATTTTGTGGGAGATTTTTATACTAATATCATTATTCTTCGTGAGAGAGTAGTGCTATGAGTCCCAAATAACTCCCCCAGAACCCCACCATAAAGCAATCAATATGGTGCCCTGGCGGGACCGCATAACAGAAGGCAATACTTAATAGGCAGGTGAGAGAGTAAGTTGAATCCACATCCGATTTTGGGAAGATTTTTGTACTCATATCATTATTATTAGTGAAAAATTAGTGCTATGAGTCCCAAATAAATCCCCCAAAAATCCCCCCCAAGGTAATTAATATGGTGCTTTGGCGGGACCCCATAACACAAGGCAATACTTAATAAGTAGGTGAGAGAGTAAGTTGAATGCACATCAAATTTGGGTGAGATTTTAGTTGAGTTTTTGTACTCATATCAATATTCTTAGTGAAAGAGTAGTTCTATGAGTCCCAAATAACTCCCCATAAAACTCCCCCAAAAATCAATTAATATGGTGCCCTGGCGGAACCCCATAACACAAGGCAATACTTAATAGTCAGGTGAGAGAGTAAGTGGAATCCACATCAGATTTGGGAAAGATTTGGGGTGAGATTTTTTTATTCATAAAATTATTCTTAGTGAAAGATTATTTCTATGAGTGCCGAATAACTCCCCTAAAAAATCCCCCAAAAATCATTTAATATGGTGCCATGGCGGGACCCCATAACACAAGGCAATACTTAATAGGCGGGAGAGAGAGTAAGTGGAACCCACATCAGATTTGGTGGAGATTTTTGTACTCATATCATTATTCTTAGTGAAAGAGTAGTGCTATCAGTCCCAAATAAATCCCCCAAAACTCCACCAAAAAGAAATTAATATGGTGCCCTGGCGGGACCCCATAACACAAGGCAATACTTAATAGGCAAGTGAGAGAGTAAGTGGAACCCACATCAGATTTGGGGCAGATTTTTGTCCTCATATCATTATTCTTAGTTAAAGATTAGTTCTTTGAGTCCCAAATAACTCCCCCAAAATGCAATTAATACGGTGCCCTGACGGGACCCCATAACACAAGGATATACTAAATAGGCTGGAGAGAGAGTAAGTGGAATCCACATTAGATTTGGGGGATATTTTTGTACTCATATAATTATTATTAGTGAAAGTGTAGTTCTATGAGTCTCGAATAACTCCCCCAAAACTCCCCCCCAAAATCAATCAATATGGTGCCCTGGCAGGACCCCATAACACAAGGCAATACTTATTAGGCAGGTAGGAGAGTTAGTGGAAGCCACATCAGATTTGGGGGTGATTTTTGAACTCATATCATTAATCTTAGTGAGAGTAGTTCTTTCATTCACAAATAACTCCCCCAAAACTCCCCAAAAATCAATTACTATGGTGCCCTGGCGGGACCCCATAACACTACGCAATACTTAATAGGAAGGTGAGAAAGTAAGTGGATTCCACATCAGATTTGGGGGGGGGGGGATTTTATGGGAGATTTTTGTACTCATATAATTATTCCTATTGAAAGATTAGTTCTACGAGTCCCAAATAAATTCCCTAAAAACTCACACAAAAATCATTTAATATGGTGCCCTCGTGGGATCCCATAACACAAGGCAATACTTAATAGGTTGGTAAGAGAGTAAGTGGAATCCAGATCAGATTTGGGGGAGATTTTCAGGAAGATTTTTGTACTCATATCATTATTTTTAGTGAAATAGTAGTGATATGAGTCCCAAATAACTCCCCCAAAACTCCCCCAAAAAGCAATTAATTTGGTGCCCTAGCGGGACCCCATAACCCAAGGCAATACTTAATATACAGGTGAGAGATTAAGTGGAAACCAAAACAGTTTGGGGAGAATTTAAGGGAGATTTTTGTACTCATATCATTATTCTTAGTGTAAGAGTAGTGCTATGTGTCCCAAATAAATCCCCCAAAACTCCACCTAAAAGCAATTAATATGGTGCCCTAGTGGGACCCCATAACACAAGGCAATACTTAATAGACAGCTGAGAGAGTAAGTTGAATCCACATCAGATTTGGGTGAAATTTTTGTACTCATATCATTATTCTTAGTGATAGATTAGTTCTATGAGCCCCAAATAACTCCCCCAAAACTCCCCCAAAAAGTAATTAATATGGTGCTTTGGCGGGACACCATAACACAAGGCAATACTTAATAGGCAGGTGAGATAGAAAGTTGAATGCACATAATATTTGGGAGAGATTTTGGGGGTATTTTTGTACTCATATCATTATTCTTAGTGAAAGAGCAGTTAAATGAGTCCCAAATAACTCCCATAAAAACTCCCCCAAAAATCAATTAATATGGTGCCCTGGCGGGACCCCATAACACAAGGTAATACTTAATAGTCAGGTGAGAGAGTAAGTGGAATCCACATCAGATTTTGGGAAGATTTGGGGTGAGATTTTTTTACTCATAATATTATTCTTAGTGAAAGAGTAGTTCTATGAGTTCCAAATAACTCCCCTAAAAACTCACCCAAAATTCAATTAATATGGTGCCCTGGCGGGACCCCATAACACAAGGCAATATTTAATAGGCAGGTGAGAGAGTAAGTGGAATCCACATCAGATTTAGGGGAGATTTTGGGGGAGATTTTTGTACTCGTATCATTATTCTTAGTGAAAGACTAGTGCTATGTGTCCCAAATAAATCCCCCAAAACTCCACCTAAAATCAATTAATATGGTGCCCTAGTGGGACCCCATAACACAAGGCAATACTTAATAGGCGGGTGAGAGAGTAAATGGAATCCACATCAGATTTGGTGGAGATTTTATGGGCGATTTTTGTAGTCATGTCATTATTATTAGTGAAAGAGTAGTGGTATTAGTCCCAAATAACTCACACAAAACTCCCCCAAGAACAAATTAATATGGTGCCCAGGAGGGACCCCATAATACAAGGCAATACTTAATAGGCAGGTGAGAGAGTAAGTGGAATCCACATCAGATTTGGGGGAGATTTTGGTACTCATATCAATATTCTTAGTGTAAGATTATTTCTATGTGTTCCGAATAACTCCCCTAAAAAATCCCCTAAAAACTCCCCCAAAAATCATTTAATATGGTGCCCTGGCGGGACCCCATAACACAAGGCATTACTTAATAGGCAGGTGAGAGAGTAAGTGGAACCCACATCAGATTTGGGGGAGATTTTGGGGGAGATTTTTGTACTCATATCATTATTCTTAGTGAAAGAGTAGTGCTATCAGTCCCAAATAAATCCCCCAAAACTCCACCAAAAAGCAATTAATATGGTGCCCTGGCGGGACCCCATAACACAAGGCAATACTTAATAGGCAAGTGAGAGAGTAAGTGGAATCCACATCAGATTTGGGGGAGATTTTTGTCCTCATATCATTATTCTTAGTTAAATAGTAGTTCTTTGAGTCCCAAATAACTCCCCCAAAACTCCCCCAAAATGTAATTAATACGGTGCCCTGGCGGGACCCCATAACACAAGGATATACTAAATAGGCTGGTGAGAGAGTAACTGTAATCCACATTAGATTTGGGGGATATATTTGTACTCATATAATTATTATTAGTGAAAGTCTAGTTTTATGAGTCTCGAATAACTCCCCCAAAACTCCCCCCCAAAATCAATCAATATGGTGCCCTGGCAGGACCCCATAACACAAGGCAATACTTATTAGGCAGGTGAGAGAGTTAGTGTAAGCCACATCAGATTTGGGGGTGATTTTTGTACTCATATCATTAATCTTCGTGAGAGTAGTTCTTTAATTCACAAATAACTCCCCCAAAACTCCCCAAAAATCAATTACTATGGTGCCCTGGCGGGACCCCATAACACTACGCAATACTTAATAGGAAGGTGAGAAAGTAAGTGGATTCAACATCAGATTTGGGGGGGGGGGGGGGATTTTATGGGAGATTTTTGTACTCATATAATTATTCTTATTGAAAGAGTATTTCTATGGGTCCCAAATAAATTCCCTAAAAACTCACACGAAAATCATTTAATATGGTGCCCTCGCGGGACCCCATAACACAAGGCAATACTTAATAGGTTGGTAAGAGAGTAATTGGAATCCATATCAGATTTGGGGGAGATTTTCAGGAAGATTTTTGTACTCATATCATTATTCTTAGTGAAATAGTAGTGATATGAGTCCCAAAGAACTCCCCCAAAACTCCCCCAAAAAGCAATTAATTTGGTGCCCTAGCGGGACCCCATAACCCAAGGCAATACTTAATGTACAGGTGAGAGATTAAGTGGAAACCACAACAGTTTGGGGAGAATTTAAGGGAGATTTTTGTTCTCATATCATTATTCTTAGTGTAAGAGTAGTGCTATGTGTCCCAAATAAATCCCCCAAAACTCCACCTAAAAGCAATTAATATGGTGCCCTAGTGGGACCCCATAACACAAGGCAATACTTAATAGACAGCTGAGAGAGTAAGTTGAATCCACATCAGATTTGGGGGAGATTTTTGTACTCATATCATTATTCTTAGTGAAATATTAGTTCTATGAGCCCCAAATAACTCCCCCAAAAAGTAATTAATATGGTGCTTTGGCGGGACACCATAACACAAGGCAATACTTAATAGGCAGGTGAGAGAGTAAGTTGAATGCACATAATATTTGGGAGAGATTTTGGGGGTGTTTTTGTACTCATATCATTATTCTTAGTGAAAGAGTAGTTAAATGAGTCCCAAATAACTCCCATAACAACTCCCACAAAAATCAATTAATATGGTGCCCTTGCGGGACCCCATAACACAAGGCAATACTTAATAGTCAGGTGAGAGAGTAAGTGGAATCCACATCAGATTTGGGGAAGATTTGGGGTGAGATTTTTTTACTCATAACATTATTCTTAGTGAAAGAGTAGTTCTATGAGTTCCAAATAACTCCCCTAAAAACTCACCCAAAATTCAATTAATATGGTGCCCTGGCGGGACCCCATAACACAAGGCAATATTTAATAGGCAGGTGAGAGAGTAAGTGGAATCCACATCAGATTTGGGGGAGATTTTGGGGGAGATTTTTGTACTCATATCATTATTCTTAGTGAAAGACCAGTGCTATGTGTCCCAAATAAATCCCCCAAAACTCCACCTAAAATCAATTAATATGGTGCCCTAGTGGGACCCCATAACACAAGGCAATACTTTATAGGCAGGTGAGAGAGTAAATGGAATCCACATCAGATTTGGTGGAGATTTTATGGGAGATTTTTGTAGTCATGTCATTATTATTAGTGAAAGAGTAGTGGTATTAGTCCCAAATAACTCCCACAAAACTCCCCCAAGAACAAATTAATATGGTGCCCAGGAGGGACCCCATAATACAAGGCAATACTTAATAGGCAGGTGAAAGAGTAAGTGGAATCCACATCCGATTTGGGGGAGATATTGGGGGATATTTTTGTACTCATATCATTATTATTAGTGAAAGAGTTGTTCTATGAGTCTTGAATAACTCCCCCAAAACTCCCCCCAAAATCAATCAATATGGAGCCCTGGCATGACCCCATAACACAAGGCAATACTTAATAGGCAGGTGAGAGAGTAAGTGGAATCCAAATGAGATTTGGGGGAGATTTTTGTACCCATATCATTATTATTAGTGAAAGAGGGGTGCTATAAGTCCCAAATAACTCCCCCAAAACTCCCCCAAATTGCAATTAATATGGTGCCCTGGCAGGACCCCATAACACAAGGCAATACTTAATAGGCAGGTGAGAGAGTAAGTGGAATCCACATCAGTTTGGGGAGAATTTGTGGGAGATTTTTATACTCATATCATGATTGTTAGTGAAAGAGTAGTTCTATGAGTTCCAAATAACTCCCCTAAAAACTCCCCCAAAAATCAATTAATATGGTGCCCTGGCGGGATCCCATAACACATGGCAACACTTAATAGGTAGGTGAGAGAGTAAGTGGAATCCACATCAAATTTGGGTGATATTTTGGGTAGATTTGTTTTACTCATATCATTATTCTTAGTGAAATAGTCGTGCTATGAGTCCCAAATAACTCCCCCAAAACTCCCCAAAAAAGCAATTAATATGGTGCCCTGGCGGGACCCCATAACACAACGCAATACTTATTCGGCACGCGAGAGAGTAAGTGGAATCCACATTCAGTTTCGGGGAGATTTTGGGGGAGATTTTTGTACTCAAATCATTATTATTAGTGAAAGTCTAGTGCTATGAGTACCAAATAACTCCACAAAAATCCACCAAAAATCAATTAATATGGTGCCCAGGAGGGACCCCATAACACAAGGCAATACTTAATAGGCAGGTGAGAGAGTAAGTGGAATCCACATCAGATTTGGGGGACAATTTGGGGGATATTTTTTTACTCATATCGTTATTATTAGTGAAAGCGTAGTTCTAAGAGTCTCGAATAACTCCCCTAAAACTCCCCCCAAAAGCAATCAATATGGTGCCCTGGCATGACCCCATAACACAAGGCAATACTTAATAGGCAGGTGAGAGATTAAGTGGAATCCAAATCAGATTTGGGGGAGATTTTTGTACCCATATAATTATTATTAGTGAAAGAGGGTTGCTATGAGTCCCAAATAACTCCCCCAAAACTCCCCCAAAAAGCAATTAATAAGGTGCCCTGGCGGGACCCCATAACACAAGGCAATACTTAATAGGCAGGTGAGAGAGTAAGTGGAATCCTCATCAGATTTGGGGGAGATATTTGCACTCATATCATTAATCTTAGTGTGATTAGTTCTATGATTCCCAAATTACTCCCCCAAAACTCCCCAAAAAGCAATTAATATGGTGCCCTGGCGGGACCCCATAACACAAGGCAATACTAAATAGGAAGGTGAGAGAGTAAGTGGATTCCACATCATATTTGGGGGGGATTTTGTTGGAGATTTTTGTACTCATATCATTATTCTTATTGAAAGTGTATTTCTATGAGTGCCAAATAACTTCCCTAAAAACTCACACAAAAATCATTTAATATGGTGCCCTCGCGGGACCCCATAACACAAGGCAATACTTAATAGGTAGGTGAGAGAGTAAGTGGAATCCACATCAGATTTGGGGGAGATTTTTGGGAAGATTTTTGTACTCATATCATTATTCTTAGTGAAATTGTATTGATATGAGTCCCAAATAACTCCCCCAAAACTCCCCCCAAAAGCTATTAGTTTGGTTCCCTAGCGGGACCCCATAACACAAGGCAATACTTAATGTCCAGGTGAGAGAGTAAGTGTAAACCACAACAGATTGGTGAGAATTTGTGGGCGATTTTTGTACTCATATCACGATTATTAGTGAAAGAGTAGTTATATGAGTTCCAAATAACTCCCCTAAAAACTCCCCCAAAAATCAATTAATATGGTGCCCTGGCGGGACCCCATACACATGGCAACACTTAATAGGTTAGTGAGAGAGTAAGTCGAATCCACATCAAATTTGGGGGAGATTTTGGGGAAGATTTTTTTACTCA
Organism: Sambucus nigra; assembly: GCA_949130495.1. Lineage (NCBI taxonomy): Eukaryota > Viridiplantae > Streptophyta > Magnoliopsida > Dipsacales > Adoxaceae > Sambucus > Sambucus nigra. Next base: position 356,030,718 of record OX422208.1, on the reverse strand, counting down.
TATCATTATTCTTAGTGAAATAGTCGTGCTATGATTCCCAAATAACTCCCCCAAAAATCCCCAAAAAAGCAATTAATATGGTGCACTGGCGGGACCCCATAACACAAGGCAATACTTAATAGGCAGGCGAGAGAGTAAGTGGAATCCACATTCGGTTTCGGAGAGATTTTGGGGGAGATTTTTGTACTCAAATAATTATTATTAGTGAAAGTGTAGTGCTATGAGTACCAAATAACTCCCCAAAACTCCACCAAAAAGAAATTAATATGGTGCCCCGGCGGGCCCCATAACACAAGGCAATACTTAATTGATAGGTGGGAGAGTAAGTGGAAACCACATCAGATTTGGGGGAGATTTTTGTACTCATATAATTATTCTTAGTGAAAGAGTATTGATATGAGTCCCAAATAACTCCCCCAAAACTCCCCCCAAAAGCAATTCATATAGAGCCGTGGCGGGACCCCATAACTAAGGCAATATTTAATAGGCAGGTGAGAGAGTACGTGGAATCCACATCAGACTTGGGGGATATTTTAGGGGAGGTTTTTGAACTCATATAATTATTATTAGTGAAAGAGTAGTGCTATGAGTCCCAAATAAATCCCCCTAAACTCCCCCAAAAAGTAATTAATATGGTGCCCTCGCGGAACCCCATAACAAAACGCAACACTTAATAGGTAGGTGGGAGAGTGAGTGGAATCCACATCAGATTAGGGGGATATTTTGGAGGAGTTTGTGTACTCATTTCATTATTCGTAGTGAAAGAGTAGTGCTCTGAGTCCCAAATAACTCCCCAAAACTCCGCCCAAATGCAATTAATATAGTGCCCTGGCGGGATCCCATAACACAAGGCAATACTTAATAGGCAAGTGAGGGAGTAAGTGGAATCCACATCAGATTTGGGAGAGATTTTGGGGAAATTTTTTGTATTCATATCATTATTCTTAGTTAGATAGTAGTTCTATGAGTCCCAAATAACTCCCCCAAAACTCCCCCAAAAAGCAATTAATATGGTGCCCTGGCGGGACCCCATAACACATGGCAATACTTAATAGGCAGGTGAGAGAGTAAGTGGAATCGACATCAGATTTGGGGGAGATTTTGTTGCAGATTTTTGTACTCATATCAATATTCTTAGTGAAAGAGTAGTGTAAGAGTCCCAAATAACTCCCCTAAAACTCCCCCAATGAGAAATTAATATGGTGCCCTGGCGGGACCCCGAAACACAAGGCAATACTTAATAGGCATGCGACAAAGTAAGTGAAATCCACATACAATTTTGGGGAAGATTTTTGTACTCGTCTCATTATTCTTAATGAAAGATTAGTTCTATGAGTCCCGAATAACTCCCCCAAAAAGAAATTAATATGGTGCCCTGGCCGGACCGCATAACACAAGGCAATACTTAATAGGCAAGTGAGAGAGTAAGTTGAATCCACGTCAGATTTGGGGGAGATTTTTGAACTCATATCATTATTCTTAGTGAAAGATTAGTTCAATGAGTCCCAAATAACTCCCCCAAAACTCCCCCAAAAAGTAATTAATATGGTGCTTTGGCGGGACCCCATAACACAAGGCAATACTTAATTGGCATGTGAGAGAGTAAGTTGAATGCACATCAGAATTGGGTGAGATTTTGGGGGAGTTTTTGTACTCATATCATTATTCTTAGTGAAAGAGTAGTTTTATGAGTCCCAAATAACTCCCCTAAAAACTCCCCCAAAAATCAATTAATATGGGGCCCTGGCGGGACCCCATAACACAAGGCAATACTTAATAGTCAGGTAAGAGAGTAAGTGGAATCCACATCAGATTTGGGGAAGATTTGGGGTGAGATTTTTTTACTCATAATATTATTCTTAGTGAAAGAGTAGTTCTATGAGTTCCAAATAACTCCCCTAAAAACTCCCCCAAAATTCAATTAATTTGGTGCCCTGGCGGGACCCCATAACACAAGGCAATACTTAATTGGCAGGTGAGAGAGTAAGTGGAATCCACATCAGATTCGGGGGAGCTTTTGGGGGTGATTTTTGTACTCATATCGTTATTCTTAGTGAAATAGTAGTGCTATGTGTCCCAAATTAATCCGCCAAAACTCCACCTAGAATCAATTAATATGGTGCCCTAGTGGGACCCCATAACACAAAGCAATACTTAATAGGCAGGTAAGAGGGTAAATGGAATCCACATCAGATTTGGTGGAGATTTTATGGGAAAATTTTTGTAGTCATATCATTATTATTAGTACAATAGTAGTGGTATGAGTCCCAAATAACTCCCAAAAAACTCCCCCTAAAACAAATTAATATGGTGCCCAGGAGGGACCCCATAACACAAGGCAATACTTAATAGGCAGGTGAGAGAGTTAGTGGAATCCATATCAGATTTGGGAGAGATTTTGGGGGATATTTTTGTACTCATATCATTATTAGTAGTGAAAGCGTAGTTCTATGAGTCTAGAATAACTCCCCCAAAACTGCCCCCAAAAGCAATCAATATGGTGCCCTGGCATGACCCCATAACACAAGGCAATACTAAATAGCCAGGTGAGAGAGTAAGTGGAATCCAAATCAGATTTGGGGGAGATTTTTGTACCCATATCATTATTATTAGTGAAAGAGGGGTTCTATGAGTCCCAAATAACTCCCCCAAAACTCCCCCAAAAAGCAATTAATATGGTGCCCGGGCGGGACCCCATAACACAAGGCAATACTTATTAGGCAGGTGAGAGAGTAAGTGGAATCCACATCAGATTTGGGGGAGATTTTTGCACCCATATCATTATTATTAGTGAGAGTAGTTCTATGATTCCCTATTTACTCCCCCTCAACTCCCCAAAAAGCAATTAATATGGTGCTCTGGCAGGACCCCATAACACTAGGCAATACTTAATAAGAAGGGGAGAGACTAAGTGGAATCCATGTCAGATTTGGGGGGGATTTTTGTGGGAGATTTTTGTACTCATATCATTATTCTTAGTGAAAGAGTAGTTCTATGAGTCCGCAATAACTCCCCTAAAAACTAACCCAAAAATCAATTAGTATGGTGCCCTGGCGGGACCCCATAACACAAGGCAATACTTAATAGACAAGTGAGAGAGTAAGTGGAATCCACATCATATTTGGGGGAGATTTTGGGGTGATTTTTGTACTCATATCATTATTCTTAGTGAAATAGTAGTGATATGAGTCCCAAATAACTCCCCCAAAATTCCTCCAAAAAGAAATTAATATCGTGCCCTAGCAGGACCCCATAACACAAGACAATACTTAATAGCCAGGTGAGAGAGTAAGTGGAATCCACATCAGATTTGGGAGAGATTTTAGTGGAGATTTTTGTACTCATATCATTATTATTTGTGATAGAGTAGTGCTATGAGTCCCAAGTAAATCCAACAAAACTCCCCCAAAAACCAATTAATATGGTGCCCTGGCGGGACCCCATAACACAAGGCAATACTTTATAGACAAGTGAGAGAGTAAGTGCAATCCACATCAGATTTGGGGGAGAATTTGGGGAAGATTTTTGTACTCATATCATTATTCTTAGTGAAATTGTAGTGCTATGAGTCCTAAATAACTCCCCCAAAACTCCCCCAAAAAGCAATTAATATGGTGCCCTGGCGGGACCCCATAACACAAGGCAATACTTAATATGTAGGCGAGAGAGTAAGTCGAATCCACATCCGATTTGGGGGAGATTTTTGTACTCATATCATTATTCTTAGTGAAATAGTAGTTTTATGATTCCTATATAACTCCACCAAAACTCCCCTCAAAATCAATTAATATGGTGCCCTTGCTAGACCCCATCACACAAGGCAATACCTATTAGGCAAGTGAGAGAGTATGTGGAATACACATGAGATTTGGGGGAGATTTTTTTACTCATATCATAATTATTAGTTAAAGAGTAGTGCTTTGAGTCCCAAATAACTCCCCTAAAACTCCCGTAAAATGCAATTAATATGGGACCCCGGAGGGACCCCATAACACAAGGCAATACTTAATTGGCAGGTGAGAGAGTAAGTGGAATCCACATCAGATTTGGGGGAGATTTTGGGGGGTATTTTTGTACTCGTATCATTATTATTAGTGAAAGAGTAGTTCTATGAGTCTCGAATAAATCCCCTAAAACTCCCCCCAAAAGCAATCAATATGGTGCCCTGGCAGGATCCCATAACACAAGGTAATACTTAATAGGCCGGTGAGAGAGTAAGTGGAATCCAAATCAGATTTGGGTGAGATTTTTGTATTCATATCATTATTCTTAGTGAAAGTGTAGTTCTATGAGTCTCAAATAACTCCCCCAAAAAGCAATTAATATGGTGTCCTAGCAGGACCCCATAACACAAGGCAATACTTAATAGGCAGGTGAGAGAGTAAGTGGAATCCACCTCAGATTTGGGGGAGAATTTCTTACTCATATCATTCTACTTAGTGAGAGTAGTTATATGATTCCCAAATTACTCCCCCAAAACTCCTCAAAAAGCAATTAATATGGTGACCTGACGGGACCCCATAATACTAGGCAATACTTAATAGGAAGGTGAGAGAGTAAGTGGAATCCACATCAGATTTGGGGGGGGGGGATTTATGGGAGATTTTTGTACTCATATCCTTATTCTCAGTGAAAGGGTACTTCTATGAGTCCCAAATAACTCCCCTAAAAACTCACCCAAAAATCAATTAATATGGTGGCCTTGCGGGACCCCATAACACAAGGCAATACTTAATAGACAGGTGAGAGAGTAAGTGGAATCCACATCAGATTAGGGGGAGATTTTTGTACTCATATCATTATTCTTAGTTAAATAGTAGTTATACGATTCCCAAATATATCCTCCAAAACTCCTCCAAAAAGAAATTAATATGATGCCCCAGCGGGCCCCATAATACCAGGCAACACTTAATAGGCACGTGAGAGAGTAGGTGGAATCCACATCAGATTTGGAAGAGATTTTGGGGGATATTTTTGTACTCAGATCATTATTAATTGTGAAAGAGAAGTTCTATGACTCGCAAATAAATCCCACAAAACTCCCCCCAAAACCAATTAATATGGTGCCTTGGCGGCAATACTTTATAGGCAAGTGAGAGAGTAAGTGCAATCCACATCAGATTTGGGGGAGATTTTGGGGAATATTTTTGTATTCATATCATTAATCTTAGTGAAATTGTATTTCTTTGAGTCCTAAATAACTCCCCCAAAACTCCCCCCAAAATCAATTAATATGGTGCCCTGGTGGGACCCCATAACACAAGGCAATACTTAATATGTAGGCGAGAGAGTAAGTGGAATCCACATCCGATTTGGGGGAGATTTTTGTACTCATTTCATTATTCTTAGTGAAATAGTAGTTTTATTAGTCCCATATAACTCCCTCGAAACTCCCCCCCAAAAGCAATTAATATGGTGCGTGCCCTTGCTGGACCCCATAACACAAGGAAATACTTAATAGGCAAGTGAGAGAGTAAGTGGAATCCACATCAGATTTGGGGGAGATTTTTGTGGAGATTTTTTTACTCATATCATTATTATTAGTGAAAAAGTAGTTCTATAAGTCCCAAGTAACTCCCCCATAACTCCCTCAAAATGCAATTAATATGGTGCCCTGGTGGGACCCCATAACACAAGGCAATTCTTAATAGGCAGGTGAGAGAGTAAGTGGAATCCACATCAGATTTGTGGGAGATTTTGGAAGAGATTTTTGTACTCATATCATTATTCTTAGTGAAATAGTAGTTTAATGAGCCCCATATAACTCCCCCAAAACTCACCCCAAAAGAAATTAATATGGTTCCCTTGTTGGACCCCATAACACAAGTCAATACTTAATTGGCAAGTGAGAGAGTAAGTGGAATCCACATCAGATTTGGGGGAGATTTTGGAGAAGATTTTTCTACTAATATAATTATTCGTAGTGAAAGAGTTGTTTTATGAGTACCAAATAACTCCCCCATAACTCCCACAAAATGCAATTAATATGGTGCCCTGGCGGGACCTCATAACACAAGGAGATACTTAATAGGCAGGTGAGAGAGTAGGTGGTATCCACATCAGATTTGGGCGAGATTTTGTGGCAGATTTTCGTACTCATATCTTAATTATTAGTGAAAGAGTAGTTCTATGAGTCCCAAATAACTCCCCCAAAAATTCCCCCAAAAGAAATTATTATGTTGCCCTAGCGGGACCCCAAAACCCAAGGCAATACTTAATAGGCAGGTGAGAGAGTAAGTGGAATCCACTTCAGATTTTTGGGAGATTTTGGGGGAGATTTTTGTACTAATATCATTATTATTACATAAATAGTAGTGCTATGAGTCCAAAATAACTCCCCCAATACTCCCCTAAAAAGAAATTAATATGGTGCCCTGGCGGGACCCCATAACACAAGGCAATACATAATAGGCAGGTGAGAGAGTGAGTGGAATCCACATCAGATTTGGGGGAGATTTTGGGGGAGATTTCAGTAATCAATCATTAATCTTAGCTAAATAGTAGTGCTATGTTTCCCAAATAACTCCCCCAAAACTCCCCCAAAAAGCAATTAATATGGTGCCCTAGCGAGACCCATAACACAAGGTAATACTTTATAGGCAAGTGAGAGAGTAAGTGCAATCCACATCAGATTTGGGGGAGATTTCTCTGGAGATTTTTGTACTCATATCATTATTCTTGGTGAAAGAGTAATGCTATGAGTCCCAAATAACCCCCCAAAAACTCCCCCAAAAAGCAATTAATACGGTGCCCTACGGGACCCCATAACATAAGGCAATACTTAATAGGCAGGTGAGAGAGTAAGTGGAATCCACATCAGATTTTGGGGGAGATTTTTTTACTCATATAATTATTCTTAGTGAAAGAGTAGTGCTATGAGTCCCAAATTACTCCCCCAAAACTCTCCCAAAAAGCAATTAATATGGTGCCCTAGCGGGAGCCCAAAACACATGGCAATACTTAATAGGCAGGTGAGAGAGTAAGTGGAATCCACATCAGATTTTGGGGAGATTTTGGTGGAGATTTTTGCACTCATATAATTATTCGTTGTAAAAGATTATTGCTATGAGTCCCAAATAACTCCCCCAAAACTCCCCCAAAAAGCAATTAATATTGTGCCCTAGCGAGACCCCATAACATAAGTCAATACTTTATAGGCAGGGGACAGAGTAAGTGGAATCAACATCAGATTTGGTTGAGATTTTTGTACTGATATCATTATTCTTGGTGAAAGTGTACTGATATGAGTCCCAAATAACTCCCCCCAAAAGCAATTAATATGGTGCCCTGCGGAACCCCATAACATAAGGCAATAATTAATAGGCAGGTGAGAGAGTTAGTGGAATCCACATCAGATTTGGGGGAGATTTTGGGGGAGATTATTTTACTCATATCATCATTCTTAGTGAAAGATTAGTTCTATGAGTCCCAAATAACTCCGCCAAAACTCTCCCAAAAAGCAAATAATATGGTGCCCTGGCGGGACCCCGAAACACAAGGTAATACTTAATAGGCAGGTGAGAGAGTAAGTGAAATACACATTAGATTTGGGGGAGATTTTGGGGGAGATTTTTGAACTCATATAATTATTATTAGTGAAATATTAGTGCTATGAGTCCCAAATAACTCCCTCAAAACTCCCCCCAAAAGAAATTAATATGGTGCCCTAGCGGGGCCCATAACACAAGGCAATACTTAATAGGCAGGTGAGAGAGTAAGTCGAATCCAACTCAGATTTTGGGGGAGATTTTTGTACTCATATCATTATTCTTAGTGAAATAGAAGTTTTATGAGTCTCAAATAACTCCTCCAAAACTCCCCCCAAAAGCAATTAATATGGTGCCCTGGTGGGACCCCATAACACAAGGTAATACTTAATTGGCAGGTGAGAGAGTATGTGGAATCCACATCAGATTTGGGGGATATTTTTGTACTCGTATCATTATTCTTATTGAAACAATAGTCCTATGAGTACCAAATAATTCCCCCCAAACTCCCCCCCCAAAAGCAATTAATATGGTTCCTTGGCGGGACCCCATAAGATATGGAAATACTTAATATGCAGGTGAGAGAGTAAGTGGAATCCACATCAGATTTGGGGGAGATTTTTGGGGAGATTTTTGCACTCATATCATTATTCTTAGTGAAAGAGTAGTGATATCAGTCCCAAATACCTCGCCCAAACCTCCCCCAAAATGCAATTAATATGGTTCCCAGGTGGGACCCCATTACATAAGGCAATACTTAATAGGCAGGTGAGAGAGTAAGTGGTAATCCACATAATATTTGGGGGATATTTTGGTACTCATATCATTATTCTTAGTGAAAGAGTAGTTCCATGAGTCCCAATTAATACCCCCCCAAAGCAATTAATATGGTGCCCTGGTGGGTTCCCAAAACACACGACAATACTTAATAGGCAGGTAAGACAGTAAGTGAAATCCACATCAGAATTGGGGGGAGATTTTGGGAGAGATTTTTGTACTCATAAAATTATTATTAGTGAAAGAGTAGTTCTACTATTCCCAAATAACTCCCCCAAAACTCCCCCAAAAAGCAATTAATATGGTACCTTGGCGGGACCCCGTAACACAAGGCAATACTTAAAAGGTAGGTGAGAGTGTAAGTGGAATCTACATCAGATTTGGGGGAGATTTTGGATGAGATTTTTGTACTCATATCATTATTCTTAGTGAAAGAGTTGTGCTATGAGTCCCAAACAACTACCCCAAAACTCCCCACAAAAGCAATTTATATGGTGCCCTAGCGAAACCTCATAACACAAGGCAATACTTAATAGGCAGGCGACAGAGTAAGTGGAATCCACATCAGATTTCGGTGATATGTTTTATACTCATATAATTATTATTAGTGAAAGAGTAGTGCTATGAGTCCCAAATAACTCCCCCAAAACTCCCCCAAAAAGAAATCAATATGGTGCCCTGGCGGGACCCCAGAACACAAGGCAATACTTAATAGGCATGTGAGAGAGTAAGTGGAATCCACATTAGATTTGGGGGAGATTTTGGGGGAAATTTTTATACTCATATCATTATTCTTAGCGAAATAGTAGTACTACGAGTCCTAAATAACTCTCCCAAAACACCCCCAAAAGCAATTAATTTGGTGCCCTAGTGGGTCCCCATAACACAAGGCAATACTTAATATGTAGGTGAGAGAGTAAGTGGAACAACATCATATTTGGGGGAGATTTTGGGGAAGATTTTTTTACTCAAAAATCAATTAATATGGTGCCCTGGTGGGACCCCATAACATAAGGCAATACTTAATAGGCAGGTGAGAGAGTAAATGGAATCCACATCAGATTTGGGGGAGATTTTGGGGAAGATTTTAGTACTCATATCGTTATTATTAGTGAAATGGTAGTGCTATGGGTCCCAAATAACTCCACCAAAACACCCTCAAAAGCAATTAATATGGTGCCCTGGCGGGACCCCATAACACAAGGCAATACTTAACAGGCAGGTGAGAGAGTAAGTGGTATCCACATCAGATTTGGGCGTGATTTTGGGAGATATTTTTGTACTCATATCATTATTCTTAGTGAAAGAGTATTGCTATGAGTCCGAAATAACTCCCCCAAAACTCCACCATAAAGCAATCAATATGGTGCCCTGGTGGGTCCTCATAACACAAGGCAATATATAATCGGCAGGTGAGAGAGAGTAAGTGGAATCCACATCAGATTTGGGGGATATTTTGGGGGAGATTTTTGTAGTCATGTCATTATTCCTAGTGAAAGATTATTTGTATGATTCCCAAATAACTCCCCCAAAACTCCCCCAAAAAGCAATTAATATGGTTCCCTAGCGGGACCCCATAACATATGGCAATACTTAATAGGCAGGTGACAGAGTAGTGGAATCCACATCAGATATAGGGGAGACTTTTGGACTCATATCATTATTCTTAGTGAAATAGTAGTGCTACGAGTGCCAAATAACTCCCATAAAAATCCCTCCAAAAGCAATTAATATGGTGCCCTAGCGAGACCCCATAACACAAGGCAAAACTTAATAAGCAGGCGACAGAGTAAGTGAAATCCCCATCAAATTTGGGTGAGATTTTTGTACTCATATCATTATTCTTTGTGAAAAAGTAGTGCTATTAGTCCCAAATAACTCCTCCAAAACACCCTGAAAAGCAATTAATATGTTGCCTTGGCGGGACCCAATAACAAAACGCATTAGTTAATAGGCCGGTGAGAGAGTAAGTGGTATCCACATCAGATTTTGGGGAGATTTTGGGGGAGATTTTTGTACTCATATAATTATTATTAGTGAAAGATTAGTTCTATGAGTCCCAAATAACTCCCCCAAAGCGCCCCCAAAAATCAATCAATATGGTGCCCTGGCGGGACCCCATAACACAAGGCAATACATAATATGCAGGTGAGAGAGTAAGTGGTATCCACATCAGATTTGGGGGAGATTTTGGGGGGGATTTTTGTACTCATATAATTATTCTTAGTGAAAGAATAGTTCTATGAGTCTCAAATAACTCCCCTAAAACTCCCCCAAAAAGCAATCAATATGGTGCCCTGGCGGGACCCCATAACACAAGGCAATACTTAATAGGCAGGTGAGAGAGTAAGTGGAATCCACATCAGATTTAGTGGAGATTTTGTTGGAGATTTTTGTACCCATATCATTATTCGAAGTGAAAGAGAAGTGCTATGAGTCCCAAATAACTCCCCCAAAACTCCACCAAAAATCAATCAATATGGTGCCCTAGCGGGACCCCATAACACAAGGCAATACTTAATAGGCAGGTGAGATAGTAAGTGGAATCCACATCAGATTTGGGGGAGATTTTATGGGAGATTTTTGTACTCTTATCATTATTCTTAGTGAAAGAGTAGTGCTATGAGTCCCAAATAACTCCCCCAAAACTCCACCCAAAAGCAATTAATATGGTTCCCTGGTGGGACGCCATAACACATCGGAATACTTAATAGGCAGGTGAGAGAGTAAGTGGAATCCACATCAGATTTTGGGGAGATTTTGTGGGATATTATTTGTACCCATATCATTATTCTTAGTGAAAGAGTATTGCTATGATTCCCAAATAACTCCCCCAAAACTCCCCCAAAAAGCAATAAATATGGTGCCCTAGCGAGACCCCATAACCCAAGGCAATACTTAATAAGCAGGCGACAGAGTAAGTGGAATCCACATCAGATTTGGGTGAGATTTTTGTACTCATATCATTATTCATGGTGAAAGCGTACTGCAATGAGTCCCAAATAACTCCCCCAAAACTCCCCCTAAAAGTAATTAATATGGTGCTCTGGAGGGACCCCACAACCTAAGGCAATACTTAATAGGCAGGTGAGAGAGTAAGTGGAATCCACATAAGATTTGGGGGAGATTTTAGGGGAGATTTTATTACTCATATGATTATTCTTAGTGAAATAGTAGTGCTATGAGTCCCAAATAACTCCCCAATACTTTCCAAAAAAGAAATTAATATGGTGCCCTGGCGGGACCCCAAAACACAAGGCAATACTTAATATGCAGGCGACAAAGTTAGTGGAATCCACATAAGATTTGGGTGAGATTATTGTAATCGTATCATTACTCTTAGTGAAATATTAGTTCTATGAGTCTCAAATAACTCCCCCAAAAATCCCCCAAATCAATCAATATGGTGCCCTGGCGGGTCCCCATAACACAAGGCAATACTTAGTAGGCAGGTGAGAGAGTAAGTGGTATGCACATTAGATTTGGGTGAGATTTTTGTACTCATATCATTATTATTAGTGAAAGAGTAGTGCTATGAGTCCCAAATAACTCCCCCAAAGCGCCCCCAAAAAGAAATCAATATGGTGCCCTGGTGGGACCCCATAACACAAGGCAATACTTAATAGGCAGGTGAGAGAGTAAGTGGAATCCACATCAGATTTGGGGGATATTTTTGTACTCATATCATTATTCTTAGTGAAAGAGTAGTTCTATGAGTTCCATATAACTCCCCCAAAACTCTCCCAAAAAGCAATTAATATGGTGCCCTGACGGGACCCCAAAACACTAGGCAATTCTTAATAGGCAGGCGACAAAGTAAGTGGAATCCACATAAGATTTGGCTGAGATTTTTGTACTCATATCCTTATTCTTAGTGAAAGAGTAGTGATATGAGTCCCAAATAACTCTCCCAAAACTCCACACAAAAGCAATTAATATGGTTCCCTGGTGGGACGCCATAACACATCGGAAAACTTAATAGGCACGTGAGAGAGTAACTGGAATCCACATCAGATTTGGGGGAGATTTTGGGGTAGATTTTTGTACTCATATCATTATTATTAGTGAAAGAGTAGTGCTATGAATCCCAAATAACTCCCCCAAAATTCTCCCCAAAAGCAATTAATATGGTGCTCTGGCGGGACCCCAAAACACAAGGCAACACTTAATAGGCATGGGACAAAGTAAGTGGAATCCACATAAGCTTTATGTGATATTTTTGTACTCATATCATTATTATTAGTGAAATATTAGTCCTATGAGTCTCAAATAACTCACCCAAAACTCCCCCCAAAAGAAATCAAATGGTGTCCTGGCGGGTCCCCATAACACAAGGCAATACTTAATAGGCACGTGAGAGAGTAAGTGGTATCCACATCAGATTTGGGGGATATTTTGGTGGAGATTTTTGTACTCATATCAATATTATTAGTGAAAGAGTATTTCTATGAGTCCCAAATAACTCCCCCAAAACTCCCCCAAAAAGAAATTCTTATGGTTCCCTGGCGGGACCGCATAACACATGGCAGTACTTAATAGGCGGGTGAGAGAGTAAGTGGAATCCACATCAGATTTGGGGGAGATTTTTGGACTCATATCATTATTCTTAGTGAAATATTAGTTCCATGAGTCCCAAATAACTCCCACAAAACTCCCCCCAAAAGCAATTAATATGGTGCCCTAGCGAGATCCCATAACACAAGGCAATACTTAATAGGCAGGCGACAGAGTAAGTGAAATCCCCATCAAATTTGGGTGAGATTTTTGTACTCATATCATTATTCTAAGTGGAAAAGTAGTGCTATTAGTCCCAAATAACTCCTACAAAACACCCCCAAAAGCAATTAATATGTTGCCCTGGCGGGACCCCATAACAAAAGGCAATACTTAATAGGCCGGTGAGAGAGTAAGTGGTATCCACATAAGATTTTGGGGAGATTTTGGGGGTGATTTTTGTACTCATATAATTATTGTTAGTGAACTATTAGTTCTATGAGTCCCAAATAACTCCCTCAAAGCGCCCCCCAAAATCAATGAATATGGTGCCCTGGCGTGACCCCATAACACAAGGCAATACATAATAGGCAGGTGAGAGAGTAAGTGGAATCCACATCATATTTGGGGGAGATTTTGTGGGAGATTTTTGTAGTCATATCATTATTCTTAGTGAAAGAGTGGTTCTATGAGTCCCAAATAACTCCCCCAAAACTCCACCGAAAAGAAATTAATATGGTTCCCTGGTGGGACGCCATAACATATGGCAATACATAATAGGCAGGTGATAGAGTAAGTGGATTCCACATCAGATTTTGGGGGAGATTTTTGTACCCATATCATTATTCTTAGTGAAAGAGTATTTCTATGAGTCACAAATAACTCCCCCAAAACTCCCCCAAAAAGAAACTAATATCGTGCCCTAGCGAGACCCCATAACACAAGACAATACTTAATAGGCAGGCGACAGAGTATGTGGAATCCACATCAGATTTTGGTGAGATTTTTGTACTCATATGATTATTCATGGTGAAAGAGTACTGCAATTAGTCCAAAATAACTCACCTAAAACTCCCCCCAAAAGTAATTAACATGGTGCCCTGGCGGGACCCCATAACATATTGCAATACTTAATAGTCAGGTGAGAGAGTAAGTGGTATCCACATCAGATTTGGGGGAGATTTTGGAGGAGATTTTTGTACTCATATCATTATAATTAGTGAAAGACTAGTGCTATGAGTCTCAAATAACTCCCCTAAAACTCCCCCAAAAAGCAATCAATATGGCGCCCTGGCGGGACCCGATAACACAAGGCAATACTTAATAGGCAGGTGAGAGAGTAAGTGGAATCCACATCAGATTTGGGGGAGATTTTGTAGGAGATTTTTTTACTCATATAATTATTCTTAGTGAATGAGTAGTGCTATGAGTACTAAAAAACTCCCCAAAAACTCCACCAAAAATCAATCAATATGGTGCCCTGGCGGGACCCCATAACACAAGGAAATACTTAATAGGCAGGCGACAGAGTAAGTGGAATCCACATCAGATTTGGGGGAGATTTTTGGGGAGATTTTAGTACTCATATCATTATTCTTACTGAATTTGTAGTGCTATGAGTCCCAAATAACTCCCCCCAAAAGCAATAAATATGGTGCCCTAACGAGACCCCATAACACAAGGCAATACTTAATAGGCAGGCGACAGAGTATGTGGAATCCACATCAGATTTGTGTGAGATTTTTGTACTCATATCATTATTCATGGTGAAAGAGTACTGCAATGAGCCCTAAATAACTTCTCCAAAACTCCCCCCAATAGGAATTAATATGGTGCCCTGGCGGGACCCCATAACCTAAGGCAATACTTAATAGGCAGGTGAGAGAGTAAGTGGAATCCACATCAGATTTGGGGGAGATTTGGGGGGAGATTTTAGTACTCCTATCATTATTCTTAGTGAAATAGTAGTGATATGAGTCCCAAATAACTCCCCCAAAACTTTCCCAAAAAGAAATTAATATGGTGCCCTAGCGTGACCCCAAAACACAAGGCAATACCTAATATGCAGGCGACAAAGTAAGTGGAATCCACATAGGATTTGGGTGAGATTTTTGTACTCATGTCATTACTCTTAGTGAAATATTAGTGCTATGAGTCTCAAATAACTCCCCCAAAACTCCCCCAAAGAGCAATCAATATGGTGCCCTGGCGGGTCCCCATAACACAAGGCAATACTTAATAGGCAGGTGAGAGAGTAAGTGGTATGCACATCAGATATGGGGGAGATTTTTGTACTCATATAATTATTCTTAGTGAAAGAGTAGTGCTATGAGTCCCAAATAAATCCCCCAAAGCGATCCCAAAAAGCAATCAATATGGTGCCCTGGTGGGACCCCTTAACAAAAGGCAATACTTAATAGGCAGGTGAGAGAGTAAGTGGAATCCGAATAAGATTTGGGAGAGTTTTTGTGGGAGATTTTTGTACTCATATCATTATTCCTAGTGAAAGAGTAGTGCTACGAGTTCCAAATAACACCCACAAAAATCCAACCAAAAGCAATCAATATGGTGCCCTGGCGGGACCCCATAACACACGGCAATACTTAATAGGCAGGTGAGAGATAAATGGAATCCACATCAGATTTGGGGGAGATTTTATTGGAGATTTTGGTACTCATATCGTTATTCTTAGTGAAAGAGTAGTTCTATGAGTCCCAAATAACTCCCCCAAAACTCCACCCAAAAGCAATTAATATGGTTCCCTGGTGGGACACCATAAAACATGGCAATACTTAATAGGCACGTGAGAGAGTAAGTGGAATCCAGATCAGATTTGGTGGAGATTTTGGGGGATATTTTTGTACCCATATCATTATTCTTAGTGAAAGAGTATTTCTATGATTCCCAAATAACTCCCCCAAAAAGAAATTACTATGGTGCCCTTGCGACACCCCATGACACAAGGCAGTACTTAATAGGAAGGCGACAGAGTAAGTGGAATCCACATCAGATTTGGGTGAGATTTTTGTACTCATATCATTATTATTGGTGATAGAGTACTGCAATGAGTCCCAAATAACTCCCCCAAAAATCCCCACAAAAGTAATTAATATGGTGTCGTGTGGGACCCCATAACATAAGGCAAATACTTAATTGGAAGGTGAGAGAGTAAGTGGAATCCACATCAGATTTGGGAGAGATTTTGGAGGAGATTTTTGTACTCATATCCTTACTATTAGTGAAAGAGTAGTTCTATGAGTTCCAAATAACTCTCCCAAAACTCTCCCCAAAAGCAATTAATATGGTGCCCTAACGGGACCCCAAAACACTAGGCAATACTTAATAGGCAGGCAACAAAGTAAGTGGAATCCACATAAGATTTGGGTGAGATTTTTGTACTCATATCCTTATTCTTAATGAAAGAGTAGTGCTATGAGTCCCAAATAACTCCCCCAAAATTCCACCCAAAAGCAATTAATATGGTTCCCGGGTGGGACGCCATAAAACATTACAATACTTAATAGGCACGTGAGAGAGTAAGTGGAATCCACATCAGATTTGGGGGAGATTTTCGTACTCATATCATTATTCTTAGTGAAATAGTAGTGATATGAGTCCCAAATAACTCCCCCAAAACTCTCCCAAAAAGCAATTAATATGGTGCCCTGATTGGACCCCAAAACACAAGGCAATACGTAATAGGCAGGCGACAAAGTAAGTGGAATCCACAAAAGATTTAGGTGATATTTTTGTACTCATATCATTATTATTAGTGAAATATTAGTGCTATGAGTCTCCAATAACTCCCCCAAAACTCCCCCCAAAAGCAATCAATACGGTGCCCTGACGGGTCCCCATAACACAAGGCAATACTTAATAGGCACGTGAGAGAGTAAGTGGTATCCACATCAGATTTGGGGGAGATTTTGGGGTAGATTTTTGTACTCATATCATTATTATTAGTTAAAGAGTAGTGCTATCAGTCCCAAATAATTCCCCCAAAACTCCCTCAAAAAGCAATTAATATGGTTCCCTGGCGGGACCACATAACACATGGCAATACTTAATAGGCGGGTGAGAGAGTAAGTGGAATCCACATCAGATTGGGGGGAGATTTTAGGGGAGATTTTTGGACTCATATCATTATTCTAATTGATATAGTAGTGCTATGAGTCCCAAATACCTCCCATAAATCTCACCCCAAAAGCAATTAATATGGTGCCTTAGCGAGACCCCATAACACAAGGCAATACTTAGTAGGCAAGCGACAGAGTAAGTTGAATCCACATCAAATTTGGGTGAGATTTTTGTACTATTATCATTATTCTTAGAGAAAAATTAGTTCTATTAGTCCCAAATAACTCCCCCAAGACACCCCCAAAATCAATTAATATGTTGCCCTGGCGGGACCCCATAACACAAGGCATTACATAATTGGCAGGTGAGAGAGTAAGTGGTATCCACATCAGATTTGGGGGACATTTTGGGGGAGATTTTTGTACTCATATCATTATTCTTAGTGAAAGATTAGTTCTATGAGTCCCAAATAACTCCTCCAAAACTCTCCCAAAAAGCAATCAATATGGTGCCCTGGCAGGACCCCATAACACACGGCAATACCTAATAGGCAGGTGAGAGAGTTAGTGGAATCCACATCAGATTTGGGGGAGATTTTGTTGGAGATTTTTGTACTCATATCATAATTCTTAGTGAAAGAGTAGTTCTATGAGTCCCAAATAACTCCCCCAAAACTCCACCCAAAAGCAATTACTATGGTTCCCTGGTGGGACGCCATAACACATGGCAATACTTAATAGGCAGGTGAGAGAGTAAGTCCACATCAGATTTGGGGGAGATTTTGGGGGAGATTTTTGTACCCATATCATTTTACTTAGTGAAAGAGTATTTCTATGAGTCCCAAATAACACCCCCCAAAAGAAATTAATATGGTGCCCTAGCAAGACCCCATAACACAAGGCAATACTTAATAGGCAGGCGACCGAGTAAGTGGAATCCACATCAGATTTTGGTGAGATTTTTGTACTCATATCATTATTCTTGGTGAAAGATTACTGCAATGAGTCCCAAATAACTCCCCCAAAACTCCCCAAAAAGTAATTAATATGGTGCCCTGGTGGGACCCCATAACATAAGGCAATACTTAATAGGCAGGTGTGAGAGTAAGTGGTATCCACATCAGATTTGGGGGAGATTTTGGGGGAGATTTTTGTACTCATATCATTATTCTTAGAGAAAGACAAGTGCTATGAGTCTCAAATAACTGCCCTAAAACACCCCCAAAAAGCAATCAACATAGTGCCCTGGCGGGTCCCCATAACACAAGGTAATACTTAATAGGCAGGTGACAGAGTAAGTGGAATCCACATCAGATTTGTAGGAGATTTTGTTAGATATTTTTGAACTCATATCATTATTCTTAGTGAAAGAGTAGTGATAGGAGTACCAAATAACTCCCCCAAAAATCCACCCAAAAGCAATCAATATGGTGCCCTGGCGGGACCCATAACACAAGCCAATACTTAAGAGGCAGGTGAGAGAGTTAGTGGAATCCATATCAGATTTGGGGGAGATTTTGTGGGAAATTTTTGTACTCATATCATTATTATTAGTGAAAGACTAGTGCTATGAGTCCCAAATAACTACCCCTAAACTCCACCCAAAAGCAATTACTATGGTTCCCTGGTGGGACGCCATAACACATGGCAATACTTAATAGGCAGGTGAGAGAGTAAGTCTACATCAGATTTGGGGGAGATTTTTGTACCCATATCATTATTCTTAGTGAAAGAGTATTTCTATGAGTCCCAAATAACTCCCCCAAAAAGAAATTAATATGGTCCCCTAGCGAGACCCCATAACACAAGGCAATACTTAATAGGCAGGCGACAGAGTAAGTGGAATCCACATCAGATTTTGGTGAGATTTTTGTACTCATATCATTATTCTTGGTGAAATATTACTTCAATGAGTCCCAAATAACTCCCCCAAAACTCCCCCAAAAGTAATTAATATGGTGCCATGGCGGGACCCCATAACATAAGGCAATACTTTATAGGCATGTGAGAGAGTAAGTGGTATCCACATCAGATTTGGGGGAGATTTTAGGGGAGATTTTTTTACTAATATCATTATTCATAGAGAAAGACTAATTCTATGAGTCTCAAATAAATCCCCTAAAACTCCCCCCAAAAGCAATCAATATAGTGCCCTGACGGGTCCCCATAACACAAGGTAATACTTAATAGGCAGGTGAGAGAGTAAGTGGAATCCACATCAGATTTGGGGGAGATTTTGTTGGAGATTTTAGTACTCATATCATTATTCTTAGTGAAAGCGTAGTGATATGAGTCCCAAATAACTCCCCCAAAACTCCACCAAAAAGCAATCAATATGGTGCCCTGGCAGGACCTCATAACACAAGGCAATACTTAAGAGGTAGGTGAGAGAGTTAGTGGAATCCACATCAGATTTGGTGGAGATTTTTGTACTCATATCATTATTCTTAGTGAAACATTAGTTCTATGAGTCCCAAATAACTCCCCCAAAACTCTCCCAAAAAGCAATCAATATGCTGCCCTAGCAGGACCCCATAACACAAGGCAATACTTAATAGGCAGGTGAGAGAATTAGTGGAATCCACATCAGATTTGGAGGAGATTTTATGGGAGATTTTTGTACTCATATCATTATTCTTCGTGAAAGAGTAGTGCTATGAGTCCCAAATAACTCCCCCAAAACTCCACCCAAAAGCAATTACTATGGTTCCCTGGTGGGACGCCATAACACATGGCAATACTTAATAGGGAGGTGAGAGAGTAAGTCCACATCAGATTTGGGGAAGATTTTTTGTACCCATATCATTATTCTTAGTGAAAGAGTATTTCTATGAGTCCCAAATAACTGCCCCAAAAAGAAATTAATATGGTGCCCTAGCGAGACCCCATAACACAAGGCAATACTTAATAGGCTGGCGATAGAGTAAGTGGAATCCAAATCAGATTTTGGTGAGATTTTTGTACTCATATCATTATTCTTGGTGAAAGATTACTGCAATGAGTCCCAAATAACTCCCCCAAAAGTAACTATTACGGTGCCCTGGCGGTACCCCTTAACATAAGGCAATACTTAATAGGCAGGTGAGAGAGTAAGTGGTATCCACATCAGATTTGGGGGAGCTTTGGGGGGAGATTTTTGTACTCATATCATTATTCTTAGAGAAAGACTAGTTCTATGAGTCTCAAATAAGTACCCTAAAACTACCCCAAAAAGCAATCAATATAGTGCCCTGGCGGGTCCCCATAACACAAGGTAATACTTAATATGCAGGTGAAGAGTAAGTGGAATCCACATCAGATTTGGGGGAGATTTTGTTGGAGATTTTTGTACTCGTATCATTATTCTTAGTGAAACATTAGTGATATGAGTCCCAAATAACTCCCCCAAAACTCCACCAAAAAGAAATCAATATGGTGCCCTGGCGGGACCCCATAACACAAGGCAATACTTCAGATGCAGGTGAGAGAATTAGTGGAATCCACATCAGATTTGGGGGAGATTTTGTGGGAGATTTTTGTACTCATATAATTATTTTTAGTGAAAGACTAGTTCTATGAGTCCCAAATAACACCCCCAAAAGTCCACCCAAAAGCAATTAATATTGTTCCCTGGTGGGACGCCATAACACATGGCAATACTTAATAGGCAGGTGAGAGAGTAAGTGGAATTAACATCAGATTTGGGGTTTAATTTGGAGGATATTTTTGTACCCATATCATTATTATTAGTGAAATAGTATAGCTATGAGTCCCAAATAACTCCCCCAAAACTCCCCTCAAAAGAAATTAATGTGGTGCTCTAGCGAGGCCCCATAACACAAGGCAATACTTAATAGGCAGGCGACAGAGTAAGTGGAATCCACATCAGATTTGGGTGAGATTTTTGTACTCATATCATTTTTCTTGGTGAAATAGTACTTCAATGAGTCCCAAATAACTCCCCCCCAAAACTCCCGCCAAAAGTAATTAATGTGGTTCCCTGACGGGACCCCATAACATAAGGCAATACTTAATAGGCAGGTGAGAGAGTAAGTGGAATCCATATCAGATTTGGGGGAGATTTTGGTACTCATATCATTATTCTTAGTGAAAGAGTGGTGCTATGAGTCCCGAATAACTCCACCAAAACTTTCCCAAAAAGCAATTAATATGGTGCCCTGGCGGGACCCCAAAACACAAGGCAATACTTAATAGGCATGCGACAAAGTAAGTGGAATCCACATAAGATTTGGGTGAGATTTTTGTACTCATATAATTATTCTAAGAAAAATATTAGTTCTATGAGTCTCAAATAACTCCCCCAAAACTCTCCCAAAAATCAATCAATATGGTGCCCTGGCGGGTCCCCATAACATAAGGCAATACTTAATAGGCAGGTTAGAGAGTAAGTGGTATCCACATCAGATTTGGGGGAGATTTTGGGGGATATTTTTGTACTCATATCATTATTCTTAGTGAAAGAGTAGTTATATTAGTCCAAAATAACTCCCCCAAAACTCCATCCAAAAGCAGTCAATATGGTGCCCTGGCGGGACCCCATAACACACGGCAATACTTAATAGGTAGGTGAGAGAGTAAGTGGAATCCACATATGATTTGGGGGAGATTTTGTTGTAGATTTTTGTACTCATATCATTATTCTTAATGAAAGAGTAGTGATATGAGTCCCAAATAACTCCCCCAAAACTCCACCTAAAAGAAATTAATATGGTTCACTGGTGGGATGCCATAAAACATGGTAATACTTAATAAGCAGGTGAGAGAGTAAGTGGAATCCACATCAGATTTGGGGGCGATTTTGGGGGATAGTTTTGAACCCATATCATTATTCTTAGTGAAAGAGTATTTCTATGAGTCCCAAATAACTCCCCCAAAACTCCCCCCAAAATAAATTAATATGGTGCCCTAGCGAAACGCCATAACACAAGGCAATACTTAATAGGCAGGTGACAGGGTAAGTGGAATCCACATCAGATTTGGGTGAGATTTTTGTACTCATATCATTATTCTTGGTGAAAGAGTGTTGCAATGAGTCCCAAATAACTCCCCCAAAACTCCCCCCAAAAGTAATTAATATGGTGACCTGGCGGGACCCCATAACATAAGGCAATACTTAATAGGCAGGTGAGAGAGTAAGTGGAATCCACATCAGATTTGGTGGAGATTTGTGTATTCATATCATTATTCTTAGTGAAAGAGTAGTGATATGTCTCCCAAATAACTCTCCCAAAACTCTCCCAAAATGTAATTAATATGGTGCCATGGCGGGACCCCAAAACACAAGGCAATACTTAATATGCAGGTGACAAAGTAAGTGGAATCCACATAAGATTTGGGTGAGATTTCTGTACTCATATCATTATTCTTACTGACATATTAGTGATATGAGTCTCAAATAACTCCCCCAAAATCAATCAATATGGTGCCCTGGCGGGTCCCCATAACACAAGGCAATACTTAATAGGGAGGTGAGAGAGTAAGCGGAATCCACATCATATTTGGGGGAGATTTTGTGGGAGATTTTTGTACTCATATCATTATTCTTAGTTAAATAGTAGTCCTATGAGTCATAAATAACTCCCCCAAAACTCCACGCAAAAGCAATTAATATGGTTCCCTGGTGGGACACCATAACTGAGAGAGTAGCTACAGCGGAAATATTGCAACTTCTCAAATAAAAACCAATTTTAATTAATCCCAAATTTTAGTTAAACCCTAAGACATGCATCTAGATGATTTATCAAATAAAATATAGCATGCAGGATAAAAACAAACAATTTCAGGAAAAATCCCCCTCAGGGGCAAAACCTTTTATTTTCACTATAATTTGTAAGAAAACGGCTTACAAAGGAAGAACTGCAGCACTCCTCAATGACACGCAGCCATGAAACTTCGTAGAGACTCCCTCAGCAAAGACACGCAGCCCTCGGTTGAAAAGATCTCTCCACAAAGGTTTGAACAAACACAAGGTTGTGTTCTTGGGTTACCAAAAAGATTCACAAAGGTTTGGCAATTGTGTGAATCAAAACATGAGTCTTGGGACTCAAAAATATGAAGACTAGATGTATTTGGACTCTCAAAAACGTCTTCTGAAGTCTTGCAAAACAAATCTCCCGAAGTTGGTATTTATAGGAAATATTATGAAGAGTTTCGCTTTTTTAAAACTCAAAAAATCTTATCAGCGTACAGGTACACCGAACCCATTCTGGGGTACACCGAACCGGTTTGGTTGTACCATTCTGGTATGGGGTTAAAAAACAACATTCTTCAAGGAATTTTCTTCAACTTCAAAAGGTCATAACTTCTTCATCGTAGCTCCGATTGAGGTGCCGTTTCTTCCAGTATCTTCGTTACGGCGAGCTCTTCAACTTTCCAGTTGACCAGACCTCCGAACTATGGATGTGAAATTACGAAAATGCCCTTGAACTTCCCTATCAAGCCTTATTTCACTGTTTTGACTTCCCTTGCGTACCACTTGCATTAAGTCCCTAAAATCTTGGAACGTGAAGTCGTTGAGGCAGATGTGGGACACATTAATGGAGATGTTGAATGCTTGATTCCCAAAATTCGGATAGAGGCCGTCATGTGAGATCGTGAGGTGACGTGCCAAATGTAGCGGCGTACGACATACACAAATGTAACACTTTGGACATGAGAAAAATGTCCTTACAATAACACATAGCAATACTTAATAGGCAGGTGAGAGAGTAAGTGGAATCCACAACATATTTGGGGGATATTTTTATACCCATATCATTATTCTTAGTGAAAGAGTATAGGTATGAGTCCCAAACAAATCCCCCAAAACTCCCCCCAAAAGAAATTAATATGGTGCCCTAGCGAGACCCCAAAACACAAGGCAATACTTAATAAGCAGGCGACAGAGTAAGTGGAATCCACATCAGATTTGGGTGAGATTTTTGTACACATTTAATTATTCTTAGTGGAAGAGTACTGCAATGATTCCCAAATAACTCCCACAAAACTCCACCCAAAATTAATTAATATGGTGCCCTGGAGGGACCCCATAACATAAGGCAATACTTAATAGGCAGGTGAGAGAGTTAGTGGAATCCACATCAGATTTGGGGGAGATTTTAGTACTCATATCATTATTCTTATTGAAATAGTAGTGCTAAACTTTCCCAAAAAGCAATTAATATGGTGCCCTGGCGGGACCCCAAAACACAAGGCAATACTTAATAGGCAGGTGAGAGAGTAAGTGGTATGCACATCAGATTTGGGGGAGATTTTGGGGGAGATTTTTGTACTCATATCATTATTCTTAGTGAAAGAGTAGTGCTATGTGTCCCAAATAACTCCACCAAAGCGCCCCAAAAAAGCAATCAATATTGTGCCCTGGTGGGACCCCATAACACAAGGCAATACTTAATAGGCAGGTGAGAGAGTAAGTGGAAACCGCATAAGATTTGGGGGCAGTTTTTGTGGGAGATTTTTGTACTCATATAATTATTCTTAGTGAAAGAGTAGTGCTACGAGTCCCAAATAACTCCCCCAAAACTCCACCCAAAAGCAATCAATATGGTGCCCTGGCGGGACCCCATAACACACGGCAATACTTAATAGGCAGGTGAGAGATAAGTGGAATCCACATCAGATTTGGGGGAGATTTTGTTGGAGATTTTTTTACTCATATCATTATTCTTAGTGAAAGAGTAGTTCTATGAGTCCTAAATAACTTCCCCAAAAATCGACCCAAAAGCAATTAGTATGGTTCCCTGGTAGGACGCCATAACACATGGCAATACTTAATAGGCAGGTGAGAGAGTAAGTAGAATCCACATCAGATTTGGGGGATATTTTGGGGGATATTTTTGTAACCATATCATGATTCTTATTTAAAGAGTATTTCTATGAGTTCCAAATAACTCCCCCAAAACTCCCCCAAAAAGAAATTAATATGGTGCCCTGGCGAAACCCCATAACACAAGGCAATACTTATTAGGCAGGTGAGAGAGTAAGTGGAATCCACATCAAATTTCGGTGAGATTTTTGTACTCATATCATTATTCGTGGTGAATGAGTACTGCAATGAGTCCCAAATAACTCCCCCAAAACTCCCCACAAAAGTAATTAATATGGTGCCGTGTCGGGACCCCATAACATAAGGCAATACTTCATAGGCCGGTGAGAGAGTAAGTGGAATCCACATCAGATTTGGTGGAGATTTTGGGGGAGATTTTTTTACTCATATCATTATTCTTCGTGAAAGAGTAGTTCTATGTGTTCCAAATAACTCCCCCAAAACTCTCCCAAAAAGCAATTAATATGGTGCCCTGACGGGACCCCAAAACACTAGGCAATACTTAATAGGCAGCCGACAAAGTAAGTGGAATCCACATAAGATTTGGGTGAGATTTTTTTACTCATATCCTTATTCTTAGTGAAAGAGTAGTGCTATGAGTCCCAAATAACTCCCCCAAAATTCCACTCAAAATCAATTAATATGGTTCCCTGGTGGGACGCTATAAAACATTTCAATACTTAATAGGCACGTGAGAGAGTAAGTGGAATACACATCAGATTTGGGGGAGATTTTGGGGGAGATTTTTGTACTCATATCATTATTCTTATTTAAAGAGTAGTTCTATGAGTCCCAAATAACTCCCCCAAAACTCTCTCAAAAAGCAACTAATATGGTGCCCTGGCTGGACCCCAAAACATAAGGCAATACATAATAGGTAGGCGACAAAGTAAGTGGAATCCAAAAAAGATTTAGGTGAGATTTTTGTAATTATATCATTATTATTAGTGAAACATTAGTTCTATGAGTCTCAAATAACCCTCCCAAAACTCCCCCCAAAAGCAATCAAAACGGTGCCCTGGCGGGTCCCCATAACACAAGGCAATACTTAATAGGCACGTGAGAGAGTAAGTGGTATCCACATCTGATTTGGGGGAGATTTTAGGGCAGATTTTTGTACTCATATCATTATTATTAGTGAAAGAGTAGTTCTATGAGTCCCAAATAACTCCCCCAAAACCCCCCCAAAAATCAATTAATATGGTTCCCTGGCGGGACCCCATAACACACGGCAATACTTAATAGGCGGGTGAGAGAGTAAGTGGAATCCACATCAGATTGGGGGGAGATTTTGGGGAAGATTTTTGTACTCATATCACTATTCTAAGTGAAATAATAGTTCTATGAGTCCCAAATAACTCCCACAAAGCTCCCCCCAAAAGCAGTTAATATGGTGCCCTAGCGAGACCCCATAACACAAGGCAATACTTAATAGGCACGCGACAGAGTAAGTGGAATCCACATCAAATTTGTGTGAGATTTTTGTACTCTTATCATTATTCTTAAAGAAAAATTAGTTATATTAGTCCCAAATAACTCCCCCAAAACACCCCCAAAAGCAATTAATATGTTGCCCTGGCGGGACCCCATAACACAAGGCAATACTTAATAGGCAGGTGAGAGAGTAAGTGGCATCCACATCAGATTTTGGGGAGATTTTGGGGGAGATTTTTGTACTCATGTAATTTTTCTTAGTGAAAGAATAGTTCTATGAGTCCCTAATAACTCCCCCAAAACTCTCCCAAAAAGCAATCAATATGGTGCCCTCGCAGGTCCCCATAACACAAGGCAATACTTAATAGGCAGGTGAGAGAGTTAGTGGAATCCACATCAGATTTGGTGGAGATTTTGTTGGAGATTTTTGTACTCATATCATTATTCTTAGTGAAAGAGTAGTGCTATGAGTCCCAAATAACTCCCCCAAAACTCCACCCAAAAGCAATAACTATGGTTCCCTGGTGGGACGCCATAACACATGGCAATACTTAATAGGCAGGTGAGTGAGTAAGTCCACATCAGATTTGGGGGAGATTTTGGTGTAGATTTTTGTACCCATATCATTATTCTTAGTGAAAGAGTATTTCTATGAGTCCTAAATAACTCCCCCCAAAAGAAATTAATATGGTGCCCTAGTGAGACCCCATAACACAAGGGAATACTTAATAGGTAGGCGACAGAGTAAGTGGAATCCACATCAGATTTTGGTGAGATTTTTGTACTCATATCATTATTCTTGGTTAAAGAGTACTGCAATGAGTCCCAAATAACTCCCCCAAAACTCCCCCAAAAGTAATTAATATGGTGCCCTGGCGGGACCCCATAACATAAGGCAATACTTAATAGGCAGGTGAGAGAGTAAGTGGTATCCACATCAGATTTGGGGGAGATTTTTGTACTCATATCATTATTCTTAGTGAAAGAGAAGTTCTATGAGTCCCAAATAACTCTCCCAAAACTCTCCAAAAATGCAATTAATATGGTGCCCTGGCGGGACCCAAGACACAAGCCAATACTTAATAGGCAGGTGAGAGAGTAAGTGGAATCCACATCAGATTTGGGGGAGATTTTGTGGGAGATTTTTAAACTCATATCATTATTCTTAGTGAAAGAGTAGTTCTATGACTCCCAAATAACTCTCCCAAAACTCCACCCAAAATAAATCAACATGGTGCCCTGGCGGGACCCCACAACACACGGCAATACTTAATAGGCAGGTGAGAGAGTAAGTGGAATCCACATCAGATTTGGGGGAGATTTTGTTCGAGATTTTTGTACTCATATCATTATTCTTAGTGAAATAGGAGTGCTATGAGTCCCAAATAACTCCCCCTAAACTCCACCCAAAAGCAATTAATATGGTTCCCTGGTGGGACGCCATAAAACATGGCAATACTTAATAGGCGGGTGAGAGAGTAAGTGGAATCCACATCATATTTGGGGGTGATTTGGGGGGATATTTTTGTACCCATATCATTATTCTTATTGAAATAGTATTTCTTTGAGTCCCAAATAACTCCCCCAAAACTCCCCCCAAAAGCAATTAATATGGTTCCTTGGCAGGACCCCATAACACATGGCAATACTTAATAGGCAGTTGAGAGAGTAAGTGGAATCCACTACTGATTTGGGGGAGATTTTGGGGGATATTTTTGTTCCCATATATTTATTCTTAGTGAAAGAGTATTGCTATGAGTCCCAAATAATTCCCCCAAAACTCCCCTAAAAAGAAATAATAGGGTGCCCTAGCGAAACCCCATAACACAAGACAATACTTAATCGGCAGGCGATAGAGTAAGTGGAATCCACATCAGATTTGGGTGAGATTTTTGTACTGATATATATATTCTTGGTGAAACAGTACTGCAATGAGTCCCAAAACTCACCCCAAAAGTAATTAATATGGTGCCCTGGCGGGACCCCATAAGATAAGGCAATACTAAATAGGCAGGTGAGATAGTAAGTAAAATCCACATCAGATTTGGGGGAGATTTTGGGGGAGATTTTTGTACTCATATCATTATTCTTAGTGAAAGAGTAGTTCTATGAGTCCCAAATAACTCTCCCAAAACTCTCCCAAAAATAAAATAATATGGTGCCCTAGCGGGACCCCAAAACACAAGGCAATACTTAATAAGCAAGCGACAAAGTAAGGGGAAACCACATAAGATTTGGGTGAGAGTTTTGTACTCATATCATTATTCTTAGTGAAATATTAGTGATATGAGGCTCAAATAACTCCCCCCAAACTCCCCTAAAACTCCCCCCAAAAGCAATCAATATGGTGTCCTGGGGGGTCCCTATAACACAAGGCAATACTTAATAAGCAGGTGAGAGAGTAAGTGGTATCCACATCAGATTTGGGGGAGCTTTTGGGGGAGATTTTTGTACGCATATCAATATTCTTAGTGAAATAGTAGTGCTATGAGTCCCAAATAAATCCCCCAAAAATCACCCCAAAAGCATTTATATGGTTCCCTGGCGGGACCCCATAACACGTGGCAATACTTAATAGGCAGGTGAGAGAGTAAGTGGAATCCACATCAGATTTGGGGGAGATTTTGGTGGATATTTTTGGATTCGTATCATTATTCTTAGTGAAATCGATGTGCTATGAGTAAAAAATAACTCCCTCAAAAGCAATTAATATGGTGCCCTAACGAGACCCCATAACACAAGGCAATACTTAATAGGCAGGCGACAGAGTAAGTGGAATCCACATCAAATTTGGGTGAGATTTTTGTACTCATATCATTATTCTTAGTGAAACATTAGTTCTATGAGTATAAAATACCTTCCCCAAAACTCCCCCAAAAATCAATCAATATGGTGCCCTGGCGGGTCCTCAGAACATAAGGCAATACTTAATAGGCATGTGAGAGAGTAAGTGGAATGCACATCAATTTTGGGGGAAATTTTTGTACTCATATCATTATTCTTAGTGAAAGAGTAGTGCTATAAGTCCCAAATAACTCTCCCAAAACGCTCCAAGATTCCATTTAATATGGTGCCCTGGCGGGACCCAAGACACAAGGCAATACTTAATAGGCAGGTGAGAGAGTAAGTGGAATCCACATCAGATTTGGGGGAGATTTTGTGGGAGATTTTTAAACTCATATCATTATTCTTAGTGAAAGAGTAGTGCTATGAGTCCCAAATAACTCCCTCAAAACTCCACCCAAAAGAAATCAACATGGTGCCCTGGCGGGACCCCATAACACACGACAATACTTAATAGGCAAGTGAGAGAGTAAGTGGAATCCTCATCAGATTTGGGGGAGATTTTGGTCGAGATTTTTGTACTAATATCATTATTATTAGTTAAAAAGGAGTGCTATGAGTCCCAAATAACTCCCCCAAAACTCCACGCAAAATAAATTAATATGGTTCCCTGGTGGGATGCCATTAAACATGGCAATACTTAATATGCAGGTGAGAGAGTAAGTGGAATCCACATCAGATTTGGGGGTGATTTTGGGGGATATTTTTGTACCCATATCATTATTATTAGTGAAAGAGTTTGCTATGAGTCCCAAATAACTCCCCCAATACTACCCCCAAAAGCAATTAATATGGTTCCTTGGCGGGACCCCATAACACATGGCAATACTTAATAGGCAGTTGAGAGAGTAAGTGGAATCCACTTCTGATTTGGGGGAGATTTTGGGGGAAATTTTTGTACCCATATCATTATTCTCAGTGAAAGAGTATTTCTATAAGTCCCAAATAAATCTCCCAAAACTCCCCTAAAGAGAAATTAATAGGGTGCCCTAGCGAAACCCCATAACACAAGACAATACTTAATCGGGAGGCGATAGAGTAAGTGGAATCCACATCAGATTTGGGTGAGATTTTTGTACTCATATCATTATTCTTGGTGAAAGAGTACTGCAATGAGTCCCAAAACTCACCCCAAAAGTAATTAATATGGTGCCCTGGAGGGACCCCATAACATAAGGCAATACTTAATAGGCAGGTGAGATAGTAAGTAAAATCCACATCAGATTTGGGGGAGATTTTGGGGGAGATTTTTGTACTCATATCATTATTCTTAGTGAAAGAGTAGTGCTATGAGTCCCAAAACTCTCCCAAAAAGAATTTAATATGGTGCCCTGGCGGGACCCCAAAGCTCAAGGCAATACTTAATAAGCATGCGACAAAGTAAGTGGAATCCACATAAGATTTGGGTGAGATTTTTGTACTCATATCATTATTCTTAGTGAAATATTAGTGATATGAGGATCAAAAAGCTCCCCCCAAACTCCCCCCAAAAGCAATCAATATGGTGCCCCGGGGGTCCCCGTAACACAAGGCAATACTTAATACGCAGGTGAGAGATTAAGTGGTATCCACATCAGATTTGGGTGCGATTTTGGGGGATATTTTTGTACTCATATCATTATTATTTGTGAAAGAGTAGTTCTCTTAGTACCAAATAACTCCCCCAACAATCCCCCAAAAGGCAATCAATATGGTGCCCTCGCGGGACCCCATAACACAACACAATACTTAATAGGCAAGTGAGAGAGTAAGTGGAATCCACATCAGATTTTGGGGAGATTTTGTCGGAGATTTTTGTACTCATAAAATAATTAATTTAGTGAAATAGTAGTGCTATGAGGCCCAAATAACTCCCCCCAAAAGCAATTAATATGGTTCCTTGGCGGGACCCCATAACACAAGGCAATACTTAATAGGCAGGTGACTGAGTAAGTGGAATCCACATCAGATTTGGGGGAGATTTTCTGGGAGTTTTTTGTACTCATATCATTATTCTTAGTGAAAGAGTAGTGCTATGAGTCCCAAATAACTCCTCCAAAACTCCCCCAAAAATAAATTAATATGGTGCCCTAGCGAGACCCCATAACAGAAGGCAATACTTAATAGGCACGCGACAGAGTAGGTGGAATCCACATCAGATTTTGGTGAAATTTTTGTACTCATATCATTATTCTTGGTTAAATAGTACTGTAATGAGTCCCAAATAACTCCCCCCAAAACTCTCCCAAAAAGTAATTAATATGGTGCCCTGGAGGGACCCCATAACATAAGGCAATACTTAATAGGCAGGAGAGAGAGTAAGTGGTATCCACATCAGATTTGGGGGAGATTTTGGTGTAAATTTTTGTACTCATATCATTATTCTTTGTGAAAGACTAGTGCTATGAGTCTCAAATAACTCCCCTAAAACTCCCCAAAAAATCAATCAATATGGTGCCCTGGCGGGTCCCCATAACACATGGCAATACTTAATAGGCAGGTGAGAGAGTAAGTGGAATCCTCATCAGATTTGGAGGAGATTTTGTGGGAGATGTTTGTACTCATGTCATTATTCTTAGTTAAAGAGTATTTATATGAGTCCCAAATAACTCTCCCAAAACTCCACCCAAAAGAAATCAATATGGTGCCCTGGCAGGACCCCATAACACAAGGCAATACTTAATAGGCAGGTGACAAAGTAAATGGAATCCTCATCAGATTTGGGGGAGATTTTGGGGTAGATTTTAGTACTCACATCATTATTATTAGTGACATAGTAGTTCTATGAGTCCCAAATAACTCCCCCAAAAATCCACCCCAAAGCAATTAATATGGTTCCCTGGTGGGACGCCATAACACATGGCAATACTTAATAGGCAGGTGAGAGAGTAAGTGGAATCCACATCAGATTTGGGGGAGATTTTGGTGTAGATTTTTGTACTCATATCATAATTCTTAGTTAAATACTAGTGCTATGAGTCTCAAATAACTCCCCTAAAACTCCCCAAAAAAGCAATCAATATGGTGCCCTGGCGGGTCCCCATAACACAGGGCAATACTTAATAGGCAAGTGAGAGAGTAAGTGGAATCCTCATCAGATTTGGAGGAGATTTTGTGAGAGATTTTTGTACTCATGTCATTATTCTTAGTGAAAGAGTAGTGCTATGAGTCCCAAATAACTCCTCCAAAACTCCACCCAAAAGCAATTAATATGGTGCCCTGGGGGACCCCATAACACAAGGCAATACTTAATAGGCAGGTGACAGAGTAAATGGAATCCTCATCAGATTTGGGGGAGATTTTGGGGTAGATTTTAGTACTCACATCATTATTATTAGTGAAAGAGTAGTGCTATGATTCCCAAATAAGTCCCCCAAAATTCCACCGTAAAGAAATTAATTTGGTTCCGTGGTGGGACGCCATAACACATAGCAATACTTAATAGGCAGGTGAGAGAGTAAGTGGAATCCACATCAGATTTGGGGGAGATTTTAGGGGATATTTTTGTACCCATATCATTATTCTTAGTGAAAGAGTATTGCTACGAGTCCCAAATAACTCCCTCAAAACTCCACCAAAAAGAAATTAATATGGTGCCTTAGCGAGACCCCATAACACAAGGCAATACTTAATAGGCAGGCGATAGAGTAAGTGGAATTCACATCAGATTTGGGTGACATTTTTGTACTCATATCATTATTCTTAGAGAAATATTAGTGCTATAAGTCTCAAATTGGTCCCCCAAAACTCCCCCCAAAATCAATCGATATGGTGCACTGGCGGGTCCCATTACACAATGCAATTCTTAATAGGGAGGTGAGAGAGTAAGTGGAATCCACATCAGAATTGGGGGAGATTTTTTGGGAGATTTTTGTACTCATATCATTATTCTTAGTGAAAGAGTACTGTTACGAGTCCCAAATAACTCCCCCAACACTCCACCCAAAAGCAATTAATATGGTTCCCTGGTGGGACGCCATAACACTTGGCAATACTTAATAGGCAGGTGAGAGAGTAAGTGGAATCCACATCAGATTTGGGGAGATTTTGGGGCAGTTTTTTGTAACCATATCATTATTATTAGTGAAAGAGTATTTCTATGAGTCCCAAATAACTCCCCCAAAACTCCCCCCCCCAAAAGCAAATAATATGGTGCCCCGGCGGGACCCCATAACATAAGACAACACTTAATAGTCAGGTGAGAGAGTCAGTGGAATCCACATCAGATTTGGGGGACATTCTGGGGGATATTTTTGTACTCATATCATTATTATTAGTCAAAGAGTAGTGCTATGAGTCCCAAATAACTCCCCCAAAACTTTCCCATAAAGCAATTAATATGGTGCCCTGGTGGGACCCCAAAACACAAGGCAATACTTAATAGGCATGTGGCAAAGTAAGTGAAATCCACATACGATTTGGGTGAGATTTTTGTACTCATATAATTATTCTTACTGAAATATTATTGCTATGAGTATCAAATAACTCCCCCAAAACTCCCCCAAAAAGCAATCAATATGGTGC
This sequence comes from Sambucus nigra, assembly GCA_949130495.1. Taxonomy (NCBI): domain Eukaryota; kingdom Viridiplantae; phylum Streptophyta; class Magnoliopsida; order Dipsacales; family Adoxaceae; genus Sambucus; species Sambucus nigra. The sequence goes on along the minus strand of OX422208.1, from coordinate 355,997,278 downwards.
CTTAGCGGCTCCCCCACAACACAAGGCAATACTTAATAGGCAGGTGAGAGAGTAAGTGGTATCCACATCAGATTTGGGGGAGATTTTGGGGGAGATTTTTCTACTCATATCATTAATATTAGTGAAAGAGTATTGCTATGAGTCCCAAATAACTTCCCCATAGCTCCCCCCAAAAGCAATCAATATGGTGCCATGGTGGGACCCCTTAACACAAGGCAATATTTAATAGGCAGGTGAGAGAGTAAGTGGAATCCAACTCAGATTTGGGGGAGATTTTGTGGGAGATTTTTGTACTCATATCATTATTCTTAATGAAAGAGTAGTGCTATGAGTACCAAATAACTCCCCCAAAACTTCACCCAAAAGCAATCAATAGGGTGCCCTGGCAGGACCCCATAAAACACGACAATACTTGATAGGCAGGTGAGAGAGTAAGTGAAATCCACATCAGATTTGGGGGAGATTTTGTTGGAGATTTTTGTACTCATTTCATTATTATTATTGAAATAGTAGTGCTAAGAGTCCCAAATAACTCACCCAAAACTCCACCCAAAAGCAATTAATATGGTTCCCTGGTGGGACGCCTTAAAACATGGCAATACGTAATAAGCAGGTGAGAGAGTGAGTGAAATCCACATCAGATTTGGGGGAGATTTTGGGGGATATTTTTGTACCCATATCTTTATTCTTAGTGAAAGAGTATTGCTATGAGGTTCAAATAACTCTCCCAAAACTCCCCTAAAAAGAAATTAATATGGTGCCCTACCGAGACCCCATAACACAAGGCAATACTTAATAGGCAGGTGAGAGAGTAAGTGGAATCCACATCAGATTTGGGTGATATTTTTGTACTCATATCATGATTCTTGGTGGAAGAGTAGTTCTATGAGTCCCAAATAACTCCCCCAAAAATCCCCCAAAAATCAATTAATATGGTGCCCTGGCAGGACCCCATAACACAAGGCAAGACTTAATAGGCAGGTGAGAGAGTAAGTGGAATCCACATCAAATTTGGGGGACATTTTGGGAGATATTTTTGTACTCATATCATTATTCTTGGTTAAAGATTACTGTAATGATTCCGAAATAACTCCCCCAAAACTCCCTCCAAAAGTAATTAATATGGTGCCCTGGCGGGACCCCATAACATAAGGAAATACTTAATATGGAGATGAGAGAGTGAGTGGTATCCACATCAGATTTGGGGGAGATTTTGGGGGAGATTTTTGTACTCATATAATTATTCTTAGTGAGAGAGTAGTGCTATGAGGCCCAAATAACTCCGCCAAAACTCCCCCAAAAGCAATTAATATGGTTCCTTGGCGGGACCCCATAACACATGACAATACTTAATAGGCAGGTGAGAGAGTAAGTGGAATCCACTTATGATTTGGGGGAGATTTTGGGGGAGATTTTTTACTCATATCATTATTATTAGTGAAAGAGTAGTGCTATCAGTCGTAAATAAATCTCCCAAAACTCCCCCAAAAATCAATTAATATGGTGCCCTAGCGGGACCCATAACGTAAGGCAATACTAAATAGGCAGGTGAGAGAGTAAGTGAAATCCTCATCAGATTTAGGGTAGATTTTGGGGGAGATTTTTGTACTCATATCATTATTATTAGTGAAATAGTAGTGCTATGAGTCCCAAATAACTCTCCAAAAACTCTCCTAAAAAGCAATTAATATGGTGCCCTGGCAGGACCCCAAAACACAAAGGCAATACTTAATAGGCAGGTCAGAGAGTACGTGAAATCCACATCAGATTTGGGGAGATTTTTGGGGAGATATTTGTACTCATATCATTATTCTAAGTGAAAGAGTAGTGCTATAAGTCCCAAATAACTACCCCAAAACTCCCCCCAAAAGAAATTAATATGGCGCCCTAGCGAGGCCCCATAACACAAGGCAATACTTAATTGGCAGGCGACAAGTAAGTGGAATCCACATCAGATTTGGGTGAGATTTTTGTACTCATATCATGATTCTTGGTGAAAGAGTAGTGCTATGAGTCCCAAATAACTCACCCAAAACTCCCCCAAAAATCAATTAATATGGTGCCCTGGCGGGACCCCATAACACAAGGCAAAACATAATAGGCAGGTGAGAGAGTAAGTGGAATCCACATAAAATTTGGGGGACATTTTGGTGGAGATTTTTGTACTCATATCATTATTCTTAGTTAAAGAGTACTTCAATTAGTCCCAAATAACTCCCCCAAAACTCCCCCCCAAAAGTAATTAATATGGTGCCCTGGCGGGACCCCATAACATAAGGCCATACTTAATGGGCAGGTGAGAGAGTAAGTGGTATCCACATCAGATTTGGGGGAGATTTTGGGGGACATTTTTGTTCTCATATCATTATTCTTAGTTAAAGAGTAGTTCTATGAGTTACAAATAACTCCCCCAAAACTCCCCCAAAAAGAAATTAATATGGTGCCATAGGGAGACCCCATAACACAAGGCAATACTTAATAGGCAGGCAACAGAGTAAGTGGAATCCACATCAGATTTGGGAGAGATTTTTGTACTCATATCATTATTATTGGTGAAATATTACTGCAATGAGTCCCAAATAACTCCCCCAAAACTCCCCCCAAATGTAATTAATATGGTGCCCTGGCGGGATCCCATATCATAAGGCAATACTTAATAGGCAGGTGAGAGAGTAAGTGGAATCCACATCAGATTTGGGGGAGATTTTGGGGGAGATTTTTGTACTCAAATCATTATTCTTAGTTAAATAATAGTTCAATGAGTCCCAAATAACTCCCCCAAAACTCTCCCAAAAAGCAATTAATATGGTGCCCTGGCGGGACCCCAAAACACAAGGCAATACTTGATAGGCAGGCGACAAAGTAAGTGGAATCCACATAAGATTTATGTGAGTTTTTGTACTCATATCATTATTCTTAGTGAAATATTAGTTCTATGAGTCTCAAATAACTCCCCCAAAACTCTCCAAAAAATCAATCAATATGGTGCCCTGGCAGGTCCCCATAAAGCAAAGGAAATACTTAATATGCAGGTGAGAGAGTAAGTGGTTTCCACATCAGATTTGGGGGAGATTTTTGTACTCATATCATTATTCTTAGTGAAATAGTAGTGCTATGAGTCCCAAATAACTCCCCCAAAGCTCACCCAAAAAGCAATCAATATGGTGCCCTGGCGGGACCCCATAACACAAGGCAATACTTAATAGGCAGGTGAGAGAGTAAGTGGAATCCACATTAGATTTGGGGGAGATTTTGTGGGAGATTTTTGTACTCATATCATTATTCTTAGTTAAAGAGTAGTGAAATGAGTCCCAAATAACTCCCCCAAAACTCCACCCAAAAGCAATTAGTATGGTTCCCTGGTAGGACGCCATAACACATGGCAATACTTAATAGGCAGGTGAGAGAGTAAGTAGAATCCACATCAGATTTGGGGGATATTTTGGGGGATATTTTTGTAACCATATCATGATTATTATTTAAAGAGTATTTCTATGAGTCCCAAATAACTCCCCCAAAACTCCCCCAAAAAGAAATTAATATGGTGCCCTAGCGAGACCCCATAACACAAGGCAATACTTAATAGGCAGATGAGAGAGTAAGTGGAATCCACATCAGATTTGGGGGACATTTTACTGGATATTTTTGTAGTCATATCTTTATTCTTATTGAAATATTAGTTCGATGAGTCCAAAATAACTCCACCAAAAATCAATTAATATGGTTCCCTGGCGGGACCCTATAACACATGGCAATACTTAATAGGCAGGTGAGAGAGTAAGTGGAATCCACCTCATATTTGGGTGAGATCCTTGTACTTCTTTCATTTGTATTAGTGAAACAGTAGTGTTATGAGTCCCAAATAACGTCACGAAAATACCCCCCAAAACAATTAATATGGTGCCCTGACGGGACCCCATAACACAGGGCAATACTTAATAGGCACGTGAGAGATTAAGTGGAATCCACATCAGATTTGGGGGAGATTTTGGGGGATATTTTTGTACTCATATCATTATTCTTAGTTAAAGATTAGTTCTATGAGTCCCAAATAACTCCCCCAAAACTCCCCCAAAAGGCAATCAATATGGTGCCCTCGCGGGACCCCATAACACAAGACAATACTTAATAGGCAGGTGATAGAGTAAGTGGAATCCACATCAGATTTGGGGGAGATTTTGTGGAAGATTTTTGTACTCATATCATTATTCTTAGTGAAATAGTAGTGCTATGAGGAAAAATAACTCCCCCAAAACTCCCCCCAAAAGCAATTAATATTGTTCCTTGGCGGGACCCCATAACACATGGCAATACTTAATAGGCAGGTGAGAGAGTAAGTGGAATCCACTTCTGATTTGATGGATATTTTGGGCGAGATTTTTGTACTCTTATCACTATTCTTAGTGAAATAGTAGTGCTATAGGTCCCAAATAACTACCCCAAAACTCCTCCCAAAAGAAATTAATATGGTGCCCTAGCGAGGCCCCATAACACAAGGCAATACTTAATAGGCAGGCGACAAGTAATTGGAATCCACATCAGATTTGGGTGAGATTTTTGTACTCATATCATGATTATTGGTGAAAGAGTAGTGCTATGAGTCCCAAATAACTCCCCCAAAATTCTCCCAAAAATCAATTAATATGGTGCCCTGGCGGGACCCCATAACACAATGCAATACTTAATAGGCAGGTGAGAGAGTAAGTGGAATCCACATCAAATTTGGGGGACATTTTGGGAGATATTTTTGTACTCATATCATTATTCTTGGTTAAAGAGTACTTCAATGAGTCCCAAATAACTCCCCCAAAACTCCCACCAAAAGTAATTAATATGGTGCCCTAGCGGGACCCCATAACATAAGGCAATACTTAATAGGCAAGTGAGAGAGTAAGTGGTATCCACATTAGATTTGGGGAATATTTTAGGGGATATTTTTGTTCTCATATCATTATTCTTATTTAAAGAGTAGTGCTATGAGTAACAAATAACTCCCCCAAAACTCCCCCAAAAGGAAATTAATATGGTGCCATAGCGAGACCCCATAACACAAGGCAATACTTAATAGGCAGGCGACAGAGTAAGTGGAATCCACATCAGATTTGGGTGCGATTTTTGTACTCATATCATTATTCTTGGTGAAATATTACTGCAATGAGTCCCAAATAACTCCCCCAAAACTCCCCCCAAATGTAATTAATATGGTGCCCTGGCGGGATCCTATATCATAAGGCAATACTTAATAGGCAGGTGAGAGAGTAAGTGGAATCCACATCAGATTTGGGGGAGATTTTGGGGGAGACTTTTGTACTCAAATCATTATTCTTAGTGAAATAGTTGTTCAATGAGTCCCAAATAACTCCCCCAAAACTCTCCCAAAAAGCAATTAATATGGTGCCCTGGCGGGACCCCAAAACACAAGGCAATACTTGATAGGCAGGCGACAAAGTAAGTGGAATCCACATAAGATTTATGTGAGTTTTTGTACTCATATCATTATTCTTAGTGAAATATTAGTTCTATGAGTCTCAAATAACTAACCAAAAACTCCCCAAAAAAGCAATCAATATGGCGCCCTGGCAGGTCCCCATAACACAAGGCAATACTTTATAGGCAGGTGAGAGAGTAAGTGGTATCCACATCAGATTTGGGGGAGATTTTGGTACTCATATCATTATTCTTAGTGAAATAGTAATGCTATGAGTCCCAAATAACTCCCCCAAAGCGCCCCCCAAAAGCAATCAATATGGTGCCCTGGTGGGACCCCATAACACAAGGCAATACTTAATAGGCAGGTGAGAGAGTCAGTGGAATCCACATCAGATTTGGGGGAGATTTTGTGGGATATTTTTGTACCCATATCATTATTCTTAGTGAAATAGTAGTTCTATGAGTCCCAAATAACTCCCCCAAAACTCCACCCAAAAGCAATTAGTATGGTTCCCTGATGGGACGCCATAACACATGGCAATACTTAATAGGCAGGTGAGAGAGTAAGTAGAATCCACGTCAGACTTGGGGGACATTTTGGGGGATATTTTTTTAACCATATCATGATTCCTATTTAAAGAGTATTTCTATGAGTCCCAAATAACTCCCCCAAAAAGAAATTAATATGGTGCCCTAGCGAGACCCCATAACACAAGGCAATACTTAGTAGGCAGATGAGAGAGTAAGTGGAATCCACATCAGATTTGGGGGACATTTTACTGGATATTTTTGTAGTCATATCTTTATTCTTATTGAAATATTAGTTCTATGAGTCCAAAATAACTCCACTAAAAATCAATTAATATGGTTCCCTAGCGGGACCCTATAACACATGGCAATACTTAATAAGCAGGTGAGAGAGTAAGTGGAATCCACATCAGATTTGGGTGAGATCCTTGTACTTATATCATTTGTATTAGTGAAACAGTAGTGCTATGAGTCCCAAATAACTTCACGAAAACACCCCCCAAAACAATTAATGTGGTGCCCTGACGGGACCCCTTAACAAAGGGCAATACTTAATAGGCACGTGATAGATTAAGTGGAATCCACATCAGATTTGGGGTAGATTTTGGGGGATATTTTTGTACTCAAATCATTATTCTTAGTTAAAGACTAGTGCTATGAGTCCCAAATAACTCCCCCAAAAGGCAATCAATATGGTGCCCTCGCGGGACCCCATAACACAAGACAATACTTAATAGGCAGGTGATAGAGTAAGTTGAATCCACATCAGATTTGGGGGAGATTTTGTGGAAGATTTTTGTACTCATATCATTATTCTTAGTGAAATAGTAGTGCTATGAGGCCCAAATAACTCCCCCAAAAAGCAATTAATATTGTTCCTTGGCGGGACCCCATAACACATGGCAATACTTAATAGGCAGGTGAGAGAGTAAGTGGAATCCACTTCTGATTTGATTGAGATTTTGGGTGAGATTTTTGTACTCATATCATTATTCTTAGTGAAATAGTAGTGCTATAAGTCCCAAATAACTACCCCAAAACTCCCCCCAAAATAAATTAATATGGTGCCCTAGCGAGTCCCCATAACACAAGGCAATACTTAATAGGCAGGCGACAAGTAAGTGGAATCCACATCAGATTTGGGTGAGATTTTTGTACTCATATCATGATTCTTGGTGAAAGAGTAGTGCTATGAGTCCCAAATAACTCCCCCAAAACTCCCCCAAAAATCAATTAATATGGTGCCCTGGTGGGACCCCATAACACAAGGCAATACTTAATAGGCAGGTGAGAGAGTAAGTGGAATCCAAATCAAATTTGGGGGACATTTTGGGGGAGATTTTTGTACTCATATCATTATTATTGGTTAAATAATACTTCAATGAGTCCCAAATAATTCCCCCAAAACTCCCCCAAAAAGAAATTAATATGGTGCCATAGCGGGACCCCATAACACAAGGCAATACTTAATAGGCAGGCGACAGAGTAAGTGGAATCCACATCAGATTTGGGTGATATTTTTGTACTCATATCATTATTCTTGGTGAAATATTACTGCAATGAGTCCCAAATAACTCCCCCCAAAACTCCCCCCAAATGTAATTATTATGGTGCCCTGGCGGGATCCCATATCATAAGGCAATACTTAATAGGCAGGTGAGAGAGTAAGTGGAATCCACATCAGATTTGGGGGAGTTTTTGGGGGAGATTTTTGTACTCAAATCATTATTCTTAGTGAAATAATAGTTCAATGAGTCCCAAATAACTTCCCCAAAACTCTCCCAAAAAGCAATTAATATGGTGCCCTGGCGGGACCCCAAAACACAAGGCAATACTTGATAGGCATGCGACAAAGTAAGTGGAATCCACATAAGATTTATGTGAGTTTTTGTACTCCTATCATTATTCTTAGTGAAATATTAGTTCTATGAGTCTCAAATAACTCCCCCGAAACTCCCTAAAAAAGCAATCAATATGGTGTCCTGGCAGGTCCCCATAACACAAGGCAATACTTAATAGGCAGGTGAGAGAGTAAGTGGTATCCACATCAGATTTGGGGGAGATTTTGGGGGAGATTTTTGTACTCATATCATTATTCTTAGTGAAATAGTAGTGCTTTGAGTCCCAAATAACTCCCCCAAAGCGCCCCCAATAAACAATCAATATGGTGCCCTGGCGGCACCCCATAACAAAAGGCAATACTTAATAGGCAGGTGAGAGAGTAAGTGGAATTCACATCAGATTTGGGGCAGATTTTGTGGGAGATTTTTGTACTCATATCATTATTCTTAGTGAAAGAGTAGTTCTATGAGTCCCAAATAACTCCCCCAAAACTCCACCCAAAAGCAATTAGTATGGTTCCCTGGTGGGACGCCATAACACATGCCAATACTTAATAGGCAGGTGAGAGAGTAAGTAGAATCCACATCAGATTTTTGGGGATATTTTGGGGGATATTTTTGTACCCATATCATGATTATTAGTGAAAGAGTATTTCTACGAGTCCCAAATAACTCCCCCAAAACTCCCCCCAAAAGAAATTAATATGGTGCCCTAGCGAGACCCCATAACATAAGGGAATACTTAATAGGCAGATGAGAGAGTAAGGGGAATCCACATCATATTTGGGGGAGATTTAGCTTGATATTTTTGTAGTAATATCATTATTCTTATTGAAAGATTAGTTCAATGAGTCCAAAATAAGTCCACCAAAAATCAATTAATATGGTTCCCTGGCGGGACACTATAACACATGGCAATGCTTAATAAGCAGGTGAGAGAGTAAGTGGAATCCACATCAGATTTGGGTGAGATCCTTGTACTCCTGTCATTTGTATTAGTGAAACAGTAGTGCTATGAGTCCCAAATAACTCCACGAAAACACCCCCAAAAGCAATTAATATGGTTCCCTGACGGGACCCCATAACACAAGGCAATACTTAATAGGCACGTGAGAGATTAAGTGGTATCCACATCAGATTTGGGGGATATTTTTGTTCTCATATCATTATTCTTAGTTTAAGAGTAGTTCTATGACTCCCAAATAACTCCCCCAAAACTCACCCAAAAGGCAATCAATATGGTGCCCTTGCGGGACACCATAACACATGACAATACTTAATAGGCAGGTGATAGAGTAAGTGGAATCCACATCAGATTTGGGGGAGATTTTGTTGAATATTTTTGTACTAATATCATTATTCTTAATGAAATAGTAGTTCTATGAGGCCCAAATAACTCCCCCCAAAAGAAATTAATATTGTTCCTTGGCGGGACCCCATAACACATGGCAATACTTAATAGGCAGGTGAGAAAGTAAGTGCAATCCACTTCAGATTTGATGGAGATTTTGGGCGAGATTTTTGTACTCATATCATTATTCTTAGTGGAATAGTAGTGATATAAGTCACAAATAACTCCCCCAAAACTCCCCCCAAAAGAAATTAATATGGTGCCCTAGCGAGACCCCATAACACAAGGCAATACTTAATAGGCATGCGACAAGTAAGTTGAATCCACATCAGATTTGGGTGAGATTTTGGTACTCATATCATGATTCTTGGTGAAAGAGTAGCGCTATGAGTCCCAAATAACTCCCCCAAAACTCCCCCAAAAATCAATTAATATGGTGCCCTGGCGGGACCCCATAACACAAGGCAATACTTAATAGGCAGGTGAGAGAGTAAGTGGAATACACATCAAATTTGGGGGGCATTTTGGGGGAGATTTTTGTACTCATATCATTATTCTTGGTTAAATAGTACTTCAATGAGTCCCAAATAACTCCACCAAAACTCCCACCAAAAGTAATTAATATGGTGACCTGGCGGGACCCCATAACATAAGGCAATACTTAATAGGCAGGTGAGAGAGTAAGTGGTATCCACATCAGATTTGGGGGAGATTTTGGTTGATATTTTTGTGATCATATCGTTATTCTTAGTGAAAGAGTAGTTCTATGAGTAACAAATAACTCCCCCAAAACACCCCCAAAAAGAAATTAATATGGTGCCCTAGCGAGACCCCATAACACAAGGCAATACTTAATAGGCAGACGACATAGTAAGTGGAATACACATCAGATTTGGGTGAGATTTTTGTAGTCATATCATCATTCTTGGTGAAAGAGTAGTGCTATAAGTTCCAAATAACTCCCCCAAAACATTTTATATAGTGCCCTGGCGGGACCCCATAACACAAGGAAATACATAATAGGCAGGTGAAAGAGTAAGTGGAATCCACATCAAATTTGGGGGACATTTTGGGAGATATTTTTGTACTCATATCATTATTATTGGTTAAAGAGTACTTTAATGAGTCCCAAATAACTCCCCCAAAACGCCATCCGAAATTAATTAATATGGTGCCCTGGCGGGACCCCATAACAGAAGTAAATACTTAATATGCAGGTGAGAGAGTAAGTGGTATCCACATCAGATTTGGGGGAGATTTTGGGAGAGATCTTTGTACTCATATCATTATTCATTGTGAAATAGTAGTGCTATGATCCCCAAATAACTCCTCCAAAACTCTCCCCAAAAGCAATTAATACGGTTCCTTGGCGGGACCCCATAACACATGGCAATACTTAATTGGCAGGTGAGAGAGTAAGTGGAATCCACTTATGATTTGGGGAACATTTTGGGCGAGATTTTTGTACTCATATCATAATTATTAGTGAAAGAGTAGTGCTATGAGTCCCAAATAAGTCCCCCAAAACTCCCCCAAAAATCAATTAATATGGTGCCCTCGCGGGACCCGCAACATAAGGCAATACTAAATTGGCAGGTGAAAGAGTAAGTGGAATCCACATCAGATTTGGGGTAGATTTTGGGGTAGATTTTTGTACTCATATCCTTATTATTAGTGAAATAGTAGTGCTATGATTCCCAAATAACTCCCCAAAAAATCTCCCAAAAAGAAATTAATATGGTGCCCTGGCAGGACCCTAAAACACAAGGCAATACTTAATAGGCAAGTGAGAGAGTACGTGAAATCCACATCCGATTTGGGGAGATATTGGGGGAGATATTTGTAATCATATCATTATTCTTAGTGAAAGAGTAGTGTTATGAGTCCCAAATAACTCCCCCAAAACTCCACCCAAAAGAAATTAATATGGTTCCCTGGTGGGACGCCATAACACATGGCAATACTTAATAGGCAGGTGAGAGAGTAAGTGGAATCCACAATAGATTTGGCGGAGATTTTGGGGGATATTTTTGTACCCATATCATTATTCTTACTGAAATAGTATTGCTATGAGTACCAAATAAATACCCCAAAACTCCCCCAAAAATAAATTAATATAGTGCCCTAGCGAGACCCCATAACAAAAGGCAATACTTAATAGGCAGGTGAGAGAGTAAGTGGAATCCACATCAAAATTGGGGGAAATTTTGGGGGATATTATTGTACTCTTATCATTATTCTTGATTAAAGAGTATTGGAATGTTTCCCAAATAACTCCCCCAAAACTCCCTCCAAAATTAATTAATATGGTGCCCTGGCGGGACCCCATAACATAAGGCAATACTTAACAGGCAGGTGAGAGAGTCAGTGGTATCCACATCAGATTTGGGGGAGATTTTGGGGGAGATTTTTGTACTAATATAATTATTCTTAGTGAAAGAGTAGTTCTATGAGGCCCAAATAACTCCCCCAAAACTCCCCCCAATAGAAATTAATATGGTTCCTTGGCGGGACCCCATAACACATGGCAATACTTAATAGGCAGGTGAGAGAGTAAGTACAATCCACATCAGATTTGGAGGAGATTTTGGGGGAGTTTTTTGTACTCATATCATTATTCTTAGTGAAAGAGTAGTTCTATGAGTCTCAATTAACTCCCCCAAAACTCCACCCAAAATCAATTAATATGGTTCCCTGGTGGGACGCCATAACACATGGCAATACTTAATAGGCAGGTGAAAGAGTAAGTGGAATCCACATCAGATTTGGGGGAGATTTAGGGGGATATTTTTGTACCCATATTATTATTCTTATTGAAATAGTATTGCTATGAGCCCCAAATAACTCCCCCAAAACTCCCCCCAAAAGCAATTTATATGGTGCCCCGGCGGGACCCCTTAACATAAGACAATACTTAATAGGTAGGTGAGAGAGTCAGTGGAATCCACATCAGATTTGGGGGACATTTTGGGGGATATTTTTGTAATCATATCATTCTTATTAGTGAAATATTAGTGCTATGAGTACCAAATAACTCCCCCAAAACTTTTCGAAAAAGCAATTAATATGGTGCCCTGGCGGGACCCCAAAACACAAGGCAATACTTAATAGGCATGCGACAAAGTAAGTGAAATCCACATACGATTTGCGTGAGATTTTTGTACTCATATAATTATTCTTACTGAAATACTAGTGCTATGAGTCTCAAATAACTCCCCCAAAACTCCCCCATAAACCAATCAATATGGTGCCCTGGCGGCTCCCCATAACACAAGACAATACTTAATAGGCAGGTGAGAGAGTAAGTAGTATCCACATCAGATTTGGGGGAGATTTTGGGGGATATTTTTGTACTCATATCATTAATATTAGTGAAAGATTAGTGCTATGAGTCCCAAATAACTTCCCCAAAGCTCCCCCAAAAAGTAATCAATATGGTGCCATGGCGGGACCCCATAACACAAGGCAATACTTAATAGGCAGGTGAGAGAGTAAGTGGAATCCTCATCAGATTTTGGGGAGATTTTGTGGGAGATTTTTGTACTCATATCATTATTCTTAGTGAAAGAGTAGTGCTTTGAGTCCCAAATAACTCCCCCAAAACTTCACCCAAAAGAAATCAATATGGTGCCCTGGCAGGACCCCAAAACACACGGCAATACTTGATAGGTAGGTGAGAGAGTAAGTGGAATCCACATCAGATTTGGGGGAGATTTTGTTGAAGATTTTTGTACTCATTTCATTATTCTTAGTGAAATAATAGTGCTATGAGTCCCAAATAACTCGCCCAAAACTCCACCCAAAAGCAATAAATATTGTTCCCTGGTGGGACGCCTTAAAACATGGCAATACGTAATTAGTAGGTGAGAGAGTGAGTGGAATCCACATCAGATTTGGGGGAGATTTTGGGGGATATTTTTGTACCCATATCATTATTCTTAGTGAAAGAGTATTTCTATGAGTCCCAAATAACTCTCCCGAAACTCCCCTAAAAATAAATTAATAGGGTGCCCTAGCGAAACCCCATAACAAAAGGCAATACTTAATAGGCAGGCGACAGAGTAAGTGGAATCCACATCAGAATTGGGTGAGATTTTTGTACTCAAATCATGATTCTTGGTGAAAGAGTAGTGCTATGAGTCCCAAATAATTCCCCAAAAAATCCCCAAAAAATCAATTAATATGGTTCCCTAGCGGGACCCCATAACACAAGGCAATACTTAATAGGCACGTGAGAGAGTAAGTGGAATCCACATCTAATTTGGGGGACATTTTGGGAGATATTTTTGTACTCATATCATTATTCTTGGTTAAAGAGTACTGTAATGAGTCCCAAATAACTCCCCCAAAAATCCCTCCAAAAGTAATTAATATGGTGCCCTGGCGGGACCCCATAACATATGGAAATACTTAATATGCAGGTGATAGAGTAAGTGGTATCCACATCAGATTTGGGGGAGATTTTGGGGGAGATTTTTGTACTCATATCATTATTCTTAGTGAAAGAGTAGTTCTATGATTCCCAAATAACTCCACCAAAACTCCCCCCAAAAGCAATTAATACGGTTCCTTGGCGGGACCCCATAACACATGACAATACTTAATAGGCAGGTGAGAGAGTAAGTGGAATCCACTTATGATTTGGGGGATATTTTGGGGGAGATTTTTGTACTCATATCATTATTATTAGTGAAAGAGTATTGCTATGAGTCCCAAATAACTCCCCCAAAACTCCACCCAAAAGCAAGTAAAATGGTTCCCTGGTGGGACGCCTTAAAACATGCCAATACGTAATAAGTCGCTGAGAGAGTGAGTGGAATCCACATCAGATTTGGGGGAGATTTTGGGGGATATTTTTGTACCCATGTCATTATTCTTAGTGAAAGAGTATTGCTATGAGTCCCAAATAACTCTCCCAAAACTCCCCTAAAAAGAAATTAATAGGGTGCCCTAGCGAAACCCCATAACACAAGGCAATACTTCATAGGCAAGCGAAAGAGTAAGTGTAATCCACATCAGATTTGGGTGAGATTTTTGTAATTAATATGGGACCCCAAAACACAAAGGCAATACTTAATAGGCAGGTGAGAGAGTAAGTGGAATCCACATCAGATTTGGGGGAGATTTTGGGGGAGATTTTTGTACTCATATCATTATTCTTAGTGAAATAGTAGTTCTATGAGTCCCAAATAACTCCCCCAAAACTCTCCCAAAAACGAATTAATATGGTGCCCTGGCGGGACCCCAAAATACAAGGCAATACTTTATAGGCAGGCGATAAAGTAACTGGAATCCACATAAGATTTGTGTGAGATTTTTGTACTCATATCATTATTCTTAGTGAAATAATTGTTCTATGAGTCTCAAATAACTCCCCCAAAACTCCCCAAAAAATCAATCAATATGGCACCCTGGCGGGTCCCCATAACACAAGGTAATACTTAATAGGTAGGTGAGAGAGTAAGTGGTATCCACATCAGATTTGGGTGAGATTTTGGGGGAGATTTTTGTACTCATATCATTATTCTTAGTGAAATAGTAGTGCTAAGAGTCCCAAATAACTCCCCAAAGATCCCCTAAAAAGCAATCAACATGGTGCCCTGGCGGGACCCGATAACACAAGGCAATACTTAATAGGCAGGTGAGAGAGTAAGTGAAATCCACATCAGATTTGGGGGAGATTTTGTGGGAGATTTTTGTACTCAAATCATTATTCTTAGTGAAAGAGTAGTGCTATGAGTCCCAAATAACTCCCCCAAAACTCTACCCAAAAGAAATTAATATGGTTCCCTGGTGGGACGCCATAACACATGGCAATACTTAATAGGCAGGTTAGAGAGTAAGTAGAATCCAGATCAGATTTGGGGGATATTTTGGGGGATATTATTGTACCCGTATCATTATTCTTAGTGAAAGAGTATTTCTATGTGTCCCAAAAACTACCCCAAAACTCCCCCAAAAAGAATTTAATATGGTGCCCTAGCGAGACCCCATAACACAAGGCAATACTTAATAGGCAGATGAGAGAGTAAGTGGAATCCACATCAGATTTGGGGGAGATTTTGCTGGATATTTTTGTAGTCATATCATTATTCTTATTGAAAGATTAGTTCTATGAGTCCAAAATAACTCCACCAAAAATCAATTAATATGGTTCCCTGGCGGGACCCCATAACACATGGCAATACTTAAGAAGCAGGTGAGAGAGTAAGTGGAATCCACATCAGATTTGGGTGAGATCCTTGTACTCCTATCATTTGTATTAGTGAAACAATAGTGCTATGAATACCAAATAACTCCACGAAAACACCCCCAAAAGCAATTAATATGGTGCCCTGACGGGACCCCATAACACAAGGCAATACCTAATAGGCAGGTTAGAGATTAAGTGGTAGCCACATCAGATTTGGGGGAGATTTTGGAGGATATTTTTGTACTCATATCATTATTCTTAGTTAAAGAGTAGTGCTATGAGTCCCAAATAACTCCCCCAAAACTCCCCCAAAAGGCAATCAATATGGTGCCCTCGCGGGACCCCATAACACAAGACAATACTTAATAGGCAGGTGAGAGAGTAAGTGGAATCCACATCAGATTTGGGGGAGATTTTGTGGGAGATTTTTGTACTCATATCATTATTCTTAGTGAAATAGTAGTGCTATGAGGCCCAAATAACTCCCTCCCCCCCCCCCCCCCAAAAGCAATTAATATGGTTCCTTGGCGGCACCCCATAACATATGGCAATACTTAATAGGCAGGTGAGAGAGTAAGTGGAATCCACTTTTGATTTGATGGAGATTTAGGGGGAGATCTTTTTACTTATATCATTATTCTTAGTGAAATAGTAGTGCTAAAGTCCCAAATAACTCCCCCAAAACTCCCCCCAAAAGAAATTAATATGGTGCCGTAGCGAGACCCCATAACACAAAGCTATACTTAATAGGCAGTCGACAGAGTAAGTGGAATCCACATCAGATTTGGGTGAGTTTTTGTAATCATATCATGATTCTTGGTGACAGAGTAGTGCTATGATTGCCAAATAACTCCCCCGAAAATCCCCCATAAATAAATTAATATGGTGTCCTGGCGGGACCCCATAACAGAAGGCAATACTTAATAGGCAGGTGAGAGAGTAAGTGGAATCCACATCAAATTTGGGGGACATTTTGGGGAATATTTTTGTACTCATATCATTATTCTTGGTTAAAGTGTACTCAAATGAGTCCCAAATTACTCCCACAAAACTCCTCCCAAAAGTAATTAATATGGTGCCCTGGCGGGACCCCATAACATAAGGCAATACTTAATAGGCAGGTGAGAGAGTAAGTGGTATCCACATCAGATTTGGGGGAGATTTTGGGGGATATTTTTGTGCTCATATCATTATTCTTAGTGAAATATTAGTGCTATGAGTACCAAATAACTCCCCCAAAGCTCCCCCAAAAAGAAATTAATATGGTACCCTGGCGAGACCCCATAACACAAGGCAATACTTAATAGGCAGACGACAGAGTAAGTGGAATACACATCAGATTTGGTTGAGATTTTTGTACTCATATCATGATTCTTGGTGAAAGAGTAGTGCTATGAGTCCCAAATAACTCTCCCAAAAATCCCCCAAAAGTCAATTAATATGTTGGGCTGGTGGGACCGCATAGCACAAGACAATACTTAATAGGCAGGTGAGAGAGTAAGTGGAATCCACATCAAATTTGGGGGACATTTTGGGGGATATTTTTGTACTCATATAATTATTCTTGGTTAAAGAGTACTGTAATGAGTCCCAAATAACTCCTCCAAAACTCCCTCCAAAAGTAATTAATATGGTGCCCCGGCGAGACCCCATAATATAAGGAAATACTTAATATGCAGGTGAGATAGTAAGTGGTATCCACATCAGATTTGGGGGAGATTTTTGTACTCATATCATTATTCTTAGTGAAAGAGTAGTGCTATGAGGCCCAAATAACTCCGCCAAAACTCCCCCCAAAAGCAATTAATACGGTTCCTTGGCGGGACCCCATAACACATCACAATACTTAATAGCGAGGTGAGAGAGTAAGTGGAATCCACTTATGATTTGAGGGAGATTCTGGGGGAGATTTTTGTACTGATATCATTATTATTGGTGAGAGAGTAGTGCTATGAGTCCCAAATAACTCCCCCCAAACTCCCCGCAAAATCAATTAATATGGTGCCCTAGCGGGACCCATAACATAAGGCAATACTAAATAGGCAGGTGAGAGAGTAAGTGAAATCCACATCAGATTTGGGGTAGCTTTTGGGGGAGATTTTTGTACTCATATCATTATTATTAGTGAAATATTAGTGATGATACTGAAAAGCAGCACCTCCAGGTGATGTGTTTGCAAGCTCGATACAAGTGTAACAATGGCAGCACAGCTGTATGAATAAGACAAGAATGAGGTGAGGATAAGAGGAATGAAACTGAATATAAGTGGTTCAGCCAATCTGGCCTACGTCCACTGTGGGTGAGTGTGAGTAATATCACTGAAGGCAGGCACTAATGGCCATGGATACAACCTCTCAAGCTCTTTCTCTCCATCTACTCTATATATTTAGACAGAATTTCTGCTAGGGTTTTAATATCTGGATCCTTTTGCAAGGTAGGGGGTGATCCCTTTATATAGTGCCTAGGGGGTGTAATGTACCCCCTATGCATGTAATGTGCATGTGTGTAGTTTCCTCACCAATGAGGGTATGCCAGCTGTCAAGACCACATGTAAGTAATGATGATGAAATATTCCCTCCACAGGTGGAGAATAATCTTGTTGTAACTGATTTATGCCCAGGTGTCCTTATCCAAATGTCAACGGATACTTCGGCAGTCATGCGGGTGAATGGCCTCGACATAGGAACTGCCGAGCTATAAAGGTTGGTCGCCCGCTGAATCCGTGAGGTGTGATGAGATGTCTCGGCTTAATGTCAGCCGAGGTATGTACCTGTGTCAGCCTGGGCCGAATCATTGGCGTGCTGATGGTAAACGATGCCTCTGGTAACCTCGGCCTCCTCCGAGGTAGGGTTCATGTTGACCGGGGCTTCTATTCCTTGGTACCTGGAGTTAACATTGACATCTGTGATATGAGAAGTGTCCCCGGGGAAGTGTATGTTGTAGCGTCGGCCTCGGCCGAGGTACCCCTGGCCGAGGGATGATCTCGTGGGCCCCTCAAGCACTGGTGGGTCGGCCGTCATCTCGGCTCTCATCTCGGCCGAGGTATGCACCCCCAGGCCGAGGCCATACTTGGGTATATCAATCACCCCCCAGCCCTTAGCCATTTGCGAGAGTGGATGGCTAGGGGGTTCTTGCCTCCGAGGTCTATTCACCCCAAAGTCAATACCTGCTTGACACTTGTCCGTTGCCAAGGTGTGTGCACTTAGTTGACACATGTAGTCAGTTGTCCCTTGGGCTTCCCAAGGCAATGATGAGCCTTGGGAATCGTTCCCAAGTATTTAAAGGTTAAAACTATTTTCCTTCTTCTTCTTCCTCATTTCTCTCCTGTTCAAGCGACTGTTTCCCTGTTTTCTGGAACTTCTCTCTCTTTCCGAAGTTAGCCCTTACTCCAGCAATCGTTCTGCCGAGGGATACCTCCCTTCCTGCGCGATACTCTCCACCTTTATTCATCAATCTGACCTTCAGGTATCCTCCATCTCCATTTTCTTCGTTTTCGATATCTTTTATTTTGAATTTTCCGGCTAGATCTTGAGTTTTCCGGTGAGATCTTGAGTTTTCCGGTGAGATCTTGGGGTTTCCGTTTAGATCTTGAGTTTTCCGGTGGGCCAGGCTTCCTGCATAGGTTCTTTAGTTTGATCTAAAATTTCCTTAACTTTTCAAGCCATCTTTGTTTGTAGTTTTTAGGATATTCCCCAAGTTTAAGGTCTGACAAAGCCTTGTCTCGTCCCCAGATGCTCAGACCCCTGTACCAACTTATTGGAGACTTTCCCTCTCTACAAGAAAAGACCTTAGAAAAAATTAGACAAATAGAGAGAGCTCAGGAAGAAGCTCGTAGGTCACAAGGGTCCCCTGTCAGACCTCTCTTTCCTCCACCTCTCAAGGTGGTATACCCTCGTCCACCTGAAACTTTTTATCAGACAGACGTCTCTGCCAACAACTTGCCGATGTCTGAGTCTGAGTCTTCCACCTCTGACCCGATGTCAGTGGACTCTTTCCAAGAAGCCATGGACTTCGCTACTCAGGCTGATCTGAACCCTGATCATGCCGAGGTCTCCAGTCGTGCCTCATCCCAAAATGGCACAAGTACCTCTAGTTCTTCTTCAGAGGTTGAACTTGAAGAGCCAAGTGTGGCTGTGCCTAGCATCCTAAATGCTATTCCCCTGTCGGCCGTAACCGAGGCCGAGTTTGCTCAGAGGTTCCCCGGTAACCCGTCCACGTCTGCTCCAGCCGACGTTGAGTCTGACGATGATGAGGATGCCGAAAGTGAAGTTGACACCTCTGAGGCAGACGAGTACGAGAGCACCATCACCGAGGTGGACTTATTGCACATTAGGTACTTATACTCCATTAGCCCCTCTATTCACTTGAGGAGACCTCTGAGGGAAAAGAGGGCCTACCACGGCAGGGATGGTGAAATCTGCCTGTACGAGCAGATGTTCAAGTTAGGTTTTCGTCTTCCCATCCACCCCGTCATTAGGACCATTCTATCATTCATCAATTTGGCCCCCTCGCAGCACTCTCCCAATGCCTGGAGGGTTATTATAGGGGCCATCATTTTGTGGAGGGCGGTTCACCACTCTGACCTCCCAGTGCAGGTCTTTGCTGGTTGTTACGTCCCTACCTCGGCCAAGAACCATCCAAGCTACTACCACTTTGTGGCTCGGAGGCCTGAGAAAAAGATGCTCCTGGTAACTCAGACCTCCAACCATAATTGGAAACCCAGGTACTTTTTTGTCTCAGGGCCTTGGGAATTTGGTTCTTCCATTCCTTCGTCCATCTTCGAGCCGAGAATACCCCGGAAATGGGGAAAAGTTACCATGGCTGCTAGGGCCGACCCTGGACTAAGTGTGCAACATGGAAAAAGGGTGAAGGCCCTGCAGGACCAAGGGTCCCATGGGATGTTTGTCAAATTTGAGCATCTACTGACCCCCCAGTATCTCTCGGGGACGAGCCTTGGCAGAAGTCCCTTAGCTGACTTTGGTAAGGATTTTTATTTTAACCGTGTAGCCTCTTATCATACGTACTTTATTTCTGACTCGTATCTTTTTACTTTTGCAGAGAAACCACCAGACGTTTCGGACGAGTTGTGGGAGATGGCGGCTCCAAGCTTGTCCAGACTTGTCAAGAAGACTGGCATGAATGCTCCCCCACCGGCTCCCTCTACACCTAAGTCTAAGAAGAGGGCGCCTGAGGTCCCTCCTCCTGAGGATCAGAGGCCGACCTCCAGAACCAAGAGGGCCTCAGATACTGCGGTCCCCCTCACGGCCGACACGTTATCAGCACGTTTGGACCAGTTGAAACTGTCTGATAGCGTGGTCGGCCATAGCCGACAGGCCATGGATGCTCTGAACAATATGATGACCGAGGCCGACAAGCGTTTCTTCAGGGCCATGGACACTCCCCTGATGGTTGAATTTGGTCTTCACCGAGTAGTCCAGGTATAACTTGTTCTCGTCCAAAGTACAACGTCTGATGTTGCTCTCATCTAACTTCTTCATTTACTGTGCAGGGTGCGGCTGCCATGTATCAGCTATCTAACTGGGCTCTGAGGAAATTGCCTCTCATCCAAAAGGGGCAGGAGGCTGAAAAAGTTGAGGGCACCCTGAAGGCCGAGGTTGCTCGTCTGAGGACCGAGTTGCAGGAGGCTGAGACCAAGGCTCAGACCTCTGAAAATAAGGTCCAATCCTTAGAGAAGGACATCTCTGCACTTGTTCAGAGTCATAACAAGGCCCTGAAGGACAAGGACGAGGCTTTGCAGGAGAAGGTTGATGCCGCGGTGAAGGCTTCTCTTGCAGACGCCTCGGAGACAATAATTGCTGATTATAAGGTCTCCGAGGAGTTTGTAGGTTTTGGCCCGGAGTACCTTAAAAGGGGTATCAAGGCCACATCCAAGTGGGCCGAGGTAAGGGAGGCCGAGGTTGGCACTATTAAGGCCTCAGATTTTGTTGGCCTCAGCCTTGCCGATGCCCAGTTTGCCCAGGCCTTGCAGGAAATAGAGGATGAAGCTGCTGGCCCTGGTCAAACTGTTACTCTGGAAGGGACTGACCTCGGAGATACTGACCCTGCCAACGAGGTAGCTCAGGTGACCAATACCGAGCAGGCCGACCCAGACGAGACATCAAACATTCCTCCTTCAGATGTTTGACTTGTATTTTGCATTTTTTGTTTTGACTTGTAATCTCGTATGTAATTTCTCAAACACGTAAATATTATGCAATTTCTCTCTTTTGTTGAATGCAAATGTCTCCATCCTTATTTGTGAATGTATATGAATGCTATGCACTCTCTGAAGTCATTACTGAATGTGATGCCATAACCAACACTTAAGAGTCTGAGGTCCTCACCTAAGAGGTTGCCCCCATAATAAATTTCACCAAATGAATGATGTTAAGGGTCTGAGGTCCTCTAGCCCAGGTATCCGAGCTCAAACCTCATCACCACCAAGTGATGTTATGAGGGTCTGAGGTCATCACCTAGGCCGAGGTAAGCCTCGTAATGTCACCAAATTAATGATGTTTAAGGTCTGAGGCCCTATAGCCGAGGTGTCCAAGCTCAGACCTCGTCACCACCAAGTGGTGTTATGAGGGTCTGAGGTCATCGCCTAGGCCGAGGTAAGCCTCGTAATGTCGCCAACTTAATGATGTTTAAGGTTTGAGGTCCTCACCTAAGAGGTTATCCTCATAACAAATTTCACCAAATGAATGATGTTAAGGGTCTGAGGTCCTCTAGCCGAGGTATCCGAGCTCATACCTCGTCACCACCAAGTGATGTTATGAGGGTCTGAGGTCATCACCTAGGCCGAGGTAAGCCTCGTAATGTCACCAAATTAATGATGTTTAAGGTCTGAGGCCCTATAGCCGAGGTGTCCGAGCTCAGACCTCGTCACCACCAAGTGGTGTTATGAGGGTCTGAGGTCATCGCCTAGGTCGAGGTAAGCCTCGTAATGTCACCAGATTAATGATGTTTAAAGGTCTGAGGTTCTCACCTAAGATGTTTCCCCCATAATTAATTTCACCAAATTAATGATGTTTAAGGTCTGAGGTCCTCACCTAAGAGGTTGCCCCCATAATTAATTTCACCAAATTAATGATGTTTAAAGGTCTGAGGTCCTCACCTTAGAGGTTTCCCCCATAATTAATTTCACCAAATTAATGATGTTTAAGGTCTGAGGTCCTCACCTAAGAGGTTGCCCCCATAATTAATTTCACCAAATTAATGATATTTAAGGTCTGAGGTCCTCACCTAAGAGGTTGCCCCCATAATTAATTTCACCAAATGAATGATGTTAAGATGAAACAAGAATTTGCCATGGAAACTGTTCTTTATTCACAACCTCTTCTCAATAAGATGGTACTTTTACAATTGACAAAATGGATGCAACATTATATGAAATATCTCTTTAGGTGGTCGGCATTCCACGGGTTGGTGAAGGGTTCTCCCTCTAGGTTCTCTAGCCTATACGTGCCAGGCACAACCTCTTCCGTTACTCTGTAGGGGCCATGCCAGTTCGGGTGTAGCTTGTTTGCTTTCTGTAGGGTTTTCTTAAGCACTAGGTCTCCTACCGCAATGGGTCTTGTCTTTACCCTTTGATTGTAGAACTTTGCTGCCCTCTGCTGGTAGGATGCTTTCCTGACCTCCGCGTCTTCCCTTCTTTCTTCAATGAGGTCCAAGTCTAATCTCCTCTTTTCCCCATTGCTGTCCGGATCATAGGTCTGAATCCGATGAGTTGGTAGGCCTATCTCAGTTGGTATGACGACTTCTGAACCGTGTGCCAGCATGAATGGGGTTTCTCCTGTGGGTGTCCTTGCTGTTGTCCTGTAAGCCCATAGCACAGCGTAAACCTCTTCTATCCATCTCGCTTTCGCGTTTTCTAACCTCTTCTTGATTCCATCCAAGATTGTCCTATTTGTGACTTCAGTCTGGCCATTAGCCTGGGGTCGACCAGGAGATGAGAAGAACTGCTTAATCCCCACACTTTGGCAATACTTCTCTAAGGAGGCGTTCTTGAACTGGGTCCCATTATCTGAGATGAGCGTGTTTGGGAGGCCATACCTACATATGATGTTCTTCCAAATGAACTGAAAGGTCTTCTTCTCCGTAATTGTTATCATGGATTCGGCTTCTACCCATTTTGAAAAGTAGTCAATGGCAACTATCAAGAATCTATAGTTGTTGACTACTCTTGGCAAAGGTCCTACCAAGTCGATTCCCCATACCGCGAACGGCCATGGAGAAGATATTGATGTCATAGGCTGATGGGGTTGGTGAGGGATTGTGGCAAACCTCTGACATTTGTCGCACCTCTTCACATAATCAGCAGAGTCCCTAGACAAGGTTGGCCACCAATATCCCTGAGTGATGATTCTCTTGGCTAAGGGTCTTCCTCCTATATGGCTAGAGCAAGAGCCTTCATGAATCTCCTGTAAGATCCGAGGTACCTCCAAGGGGTGAACACATCTGAGGAGGGGCAAGGGGAAGCCTTTTTTGTACAAGACGTCTCCTATCAATGAGAACTTGGCAGCCCTGTACCTTAACTTTTTCCTCTCTAGTTTGGACTCAGGTAACTCCCCCTCCCTTAGGTATCTGACAATCGGGTCAATCCACGAGTCTCCCGGGTTTATATTGCGGCAAGGGTTGCACACCTCGTCCTCCTCGATGCTTGCCTTTCCTAGAACTTCAATCGGGATAGTTCTTCTCAAATCTGTCTTCATTGCTGAGGCCAGTCTTGCCAATGCATCAGCGTGGTTATTGCTCAGTCTAGGCACTCTCTTCAGTTTGGCCTCTTCAAAAAACTCTAGCAATCCTCTTACCTTTTTTAAGTATCTGGCCATCCTCTCATCCTTAGCCTCGTATGCCCCCAACACTTGGTTAACAACCAACCTTGAGTCACTATGGAGTAGAAGCCGCTTTACCCGCAGAGTTGTTGCCAATAGGAGGCCCGCTATCATGGCTTCATACTCAGATTCGTTGTTTGAAGCCTGGAAGTTAAATCTTAAGGCATACTCGATGTTGGCGCCATCTGGAGCTAAGAGTACTAGCCCCGCGCCGCTTCCACCGTCACAGGAGGATCCATCCACGAAGAGGCTCCATACGTCTTCATCTGAAGAGAAAACCCCTTCTTTCATCACTCCTTTTTCGAAGAGGTATCGGTCCTCTTCGTTTTCTTCTATTCTCCTCCGAGCATTGCCTGGGACTACCTCTTCTCGGCCCCCGAAGACGTTTGGGTCCATCTCTTCCGAATCTCGGGGGATGCCTCTGCCCTTCTCTTTGCCGCCTTCCAAGCTCTTCTCTGACTCAGTCTCTTCCCAAGTGAATTCTGCGACAAAATCAGCAAGGGCCTGCCCCTTAATGGCTGTCCTGGGTTGGTACGTAAGATCATACTCTCCTAGTTCAATGGCCCAGGACATCAATCTTCCAGACTTCTCGGTCTTGTGTAGGACCTGTCTTAGTGGGGAGTCCGTGAGGACTGTTATAGAGTGAGCTTGAAAGTAGGGTTTCATTTTCCTTGAAGCATGGATAAGAGCATAAGCCAACTTCTCCATCTGGGGATAGTTCTGTTCAGACCCTTGTAGGGCCTTACTGTTAAAGTACACTGGTTTCTGAACTCCACCCTCTTCTCGTATGATGGCCGCGCTAATGGCCGACTCAGAGACTGCTAGATATACAAACAACCTTTCTCCCGCAATGGGCCGGGACAGCAGCAGGGGAGACCCCAAGTAGGACTTGAGCTGATCAAAAGCTTTTTCACACTCTTCATCCCACTGGAAGGCCTTCCTTAGGACCTTGAAGAATGGAAGACAGTTATCGGTTGCTCTGGAAACAAACCTGTTCAGGGCTGCCACTCTTCCCGTGAGTCTTTGGACATCCTTGATACTCCTAGGAGTCTTCATGTCGAGCAAGGCCTTGATCTTCTCTGGATTTGCCTCAATCCCCCTTTGATTAACGATGAACCCCAGGAACTTCCCAGCTCCTACCCCGAAGACACATTTGGCCGGGTTGAGCTTCATTCTGTACGAGTCCATGACATCGAAGGTCTTCTCAAGGTCTGCCACGTGAGTACATGCCTGCAGGCTCTTCGTTAGCATATCGTCCACGAACACCTCCATGGTCTTACCTATCTGATCCTCAAACATCCTATTGACGAGACGCTGATATGTTGCCCTCGCATTTTTCAGACCAAAGGGCATTACCTTGTAACAGTATGTCCCCTTATCAGTGATGAAGGCTGTCTTCTCAGAGTCTTCGGCGTCCATGAAGATTTGATTAAAACTCGAATAAGAATCCATGAAGCTCATGAGCTCGTGCCCTGCTGTTGCGTCCACCATCTGATCTATCCTAGGTAGGGGATAGCTGTCCTTCAGGCAAGACCTATTCAGGTCTGTGAAATCTACACACATCCGCCACTTTCCATTGGCCTTAGGCACGATCACTGCATTTGAGAGCCACTCTGGATAGGTGACCTATCGTATGAACTCGGCCTCTTCCAATTTCTTCACCTCTTCCCGAATGACCTCATACTTTTCTCTAGAGTAAATTCTCCTCCTCTGCTTGATTGGTCTGGCATCCCTGTCCACGTTGAGTTTGTGGGTCATGACCTCGGGGTCTATACCAGGCATGTCGGTGTGGCTCCAGGCAAAGACACTCCGTCTCTTCCTGAGAAGGCTTATCAGCTCTTCCTTAATCTTTGTTTCTAGGGCCTTGCCGACCTGGATGGTTTTTTCCGGATCGTCCTCATTGAGGACGATGGATTCTACCTCTTCCGCGGCCTCTCCCTTCTTCAGCTTTGTTTCATCTCTCGGATCAAGAGTGTCTATGCTGTAGGTGGCGGTTTCTCTCTTATGGGCCTCCCTCTCTTCAGCTGAGTTAAAGTAACACTCCCGTGCCGTGGTCTGATCCCCCTGCACTTCCCCTACCCCGTAAGGGGTCGGGAATTTTAGCATTTGATGGACCGTTGACGGCACGGATTCAAACTCCTTGAGGGCTACTCTTCCAATGATGAGGTTGTAGGCCGAGTAGACATTCTCGTCCATCACAAAAAAGTTTATCTTCTTAGTCAGCCTCTTAGGCCACCTATCCCCCATACGCACATCCATCTCATACATGCCTAACGGGTTCACTTTCTCACCACTAAAGCCTATCAAGGGATGGTGGTATGGCACTAATCTTGATCTGCTAAGACCCAAGCTCTTGAAGCAAGGCCAAAACATTACATCTGCTGAGCTTCCCCCATCTATGAGGATTCTCCCTACGTCGCACCCATGCACTCTTGTCGTTATGACCAAGGGGTCATCATGGGGGGCTAGGATGCCCTTGAAGTCGAGCAGGGAGAAACCCACCACCAGGGTGTCCATGTCCACCTTTGTTCTCTTCTGCACAGCGTCAGAAGACGTCAGGTTCACAACCTCTGGCTTGACCACCGATTTGGCCTCCGATACATGAGCCTTTCTATCGGCTACCTCAGATCCACCCCCTGCGAATCCCCCACATATGGTGTTAACACCAAAGGAGATCATTCCTACCCTCTTCACCGGGGTGTTGCCATCCCTAGGTGGGAGATCCGGGTCATCTCCATCATCACCATCTGAATCTTCATGTCTTTCGGCCGGGACATCACCACGGCCATTGTCGTCTCTTCTCTTCCTAGGGTCTTCTCTGCCGCCCTTTGGGGCCTTGCCATCCACATACTTTCTTAGCTTCTCGAATTTCAGCATCTTCTCAATCTCGTCCTTCACGGCAAAGCATCTGTCTGTGACATGGCCGTGGTCCTGATGAAACTCACACTAGAGGTTTTTATTCCTCTTATGTGGCGGAGCCTTCAACTTCTCTGGCCATCTCAGAGCCCGGTCACTCTTGATCTCATTAAGAATTTGTTCACAGCTCACAGTCAGAGGAGTGTAACGGGCGAACTTGTCATCTGCTGACCGCTTCTTCCCTTCCTTCTTGCCCTGGGACCTCCCAGCACCACCGCGGTTCTCCTCCTCGTATTTGGCGGCCATCGCCTCCTCAGCATTCATTACTTTTCCTGCAGTGGACAACAGCTCCGTCATAGACTTGGGGGGGTCTTCCGCCAGCTTCCATAGTAGCTTTCCCTTCTGAAGACCTCCTATAAGGGCGGTCATGGTTATGCTCTCTTCATAGTCCTCCACCTCTAACTTGTCCTTATTGAATCTTGCTATGTAGTCTCTCAGGCTTTCACCCTTAGCCTGTTTGACATATAGGAGGTGAGTAGTCTTCTTCTGAGGTTTTACCCCAAAGCAGAAGTTATGTATGAACTTCTCGGCCAAGCTTTTGAAGTTTTCGATCGAGTTCTTTGGAAGAGAGGTGAACCAGCTATGAGCGGCACCTGTCAAGGTGCCCGAGAAGGCCCTGCACTTCATTTCATCAGGTATCGAGTAAATGTCTGCCGCCGACTGATACATCTCGATGTGGTGCACAGGGTTAGTGCTGCCATCGTACTTTGGAGTCACTACAGGAGGCTTGAATTTAGCTGGGGTTGGGAAGCCCACTATCTTAGCCACAAATGGTGAGCCCTCCGTGTAGCCCCTCTGTAAGGGGTCCCTACTTTTTATGAGGTCCCCTATCTTCTCCTCGAGACGTTGGATCGAGTCATTCCATGGTCTTCTCTCGTCAACTTGGCCGAGGTTGTCCCCTGCCACCTCTCTGCGGTGGACAGAGGGTTCCCCAGCCACGACCCTCTGACTGTTGACCTCTTCCTGCTCCCTGATCCTTCTCTCTACGGGACGGCCTTGGTCTGGCCGAGCCTGCCTATCCCCTCTTTGGGAGCCTGCCGCACTCCTTGACCTTGATAGCCTTTGTCTCAGGTTATTAATCGGACCCAATCGCTCGAAGGCCGAGCCTCTGCTCAGTCTGTCAAAAGCGGAACCTCTTGGTTGGGCCTCTTCTCTTCTTCGGCCGACACATCCTTGGCTTTGCCTAAGAGGCCGTACAGTGTTATCTGACATCTCGTATGGCTCCCAACAGTCTTCCGGGACCTCTTCAGCCTCCAAATCATCATATCTATCCCCAGGGCAAGGGTTTCCTTGCCTCCCCAGATGCAAGCGCCTAGGGTCAGCAACGTCCCTCCTCCGCTGGGGTGCAGGTTGGTCCTTCATCGGTGCCTGGGGTGGTCCCCTGGCGTCCGGTTGGGGCTGAGCTGCCGCGGGGGTGATCATGTCCGGTGATACTCCAGGTGGCCTCATCATCATGGTTTGGCTGAGCTGGGCAAACTGATCCCTCATGGCCTGTTGGGTGGCAGCCAGAGATTTCAAAGCAGCTGCCACCTCCGCCATTTCGGACTGAGGAGGAGCCTGACTGGAACTAGCCCCTCCACCCACAGGCGGTGGTAGAGGTGGTGGTAAGTCTGGTGCCATGTATTACCACTATAGAGCTTTGAGTAGTAGGTGAGCTTAATACCTGAAAGGATCTCTTTCAATGGTGAAACAGCTCCACGCAAGGGGTGGTTTCAGGTTCACCACCAGAGCCTCCGGTCAGGTTAAGCAGGAAAAGAGGAAGAGATATCTTCTCGTTTCCACAGACGGCGCCAAAATGATGATGCTGAAAACCAGCACCTCCAGGTGATGTGTTTGCAAGCTCGATACAAGTGTAACAATGGCAGCACAGCTGTATGAATAAGACAAGAATGAGGTGAGGATAAGAGGAATGACAACTGAATATAAGTGGTTCAGCCAATCTGGCCTACGTCCACTGTGGGTGAGTGTGAGTAATATCACTGAAGGCAGGCACTAATGGCCATGGATACAACCTCTCAAGCTCTTTCTCTCCATCTACTCTATATATTTAGACAGAATTTCTGCTAGGGTTTTAATATCTGGATCCTTTTGCAAGGTAGGGGTGATCCCTTTATATAGTGCCTAGGGGGTGTAATGTACCCCCTATGCATGTAATGTGCATGTGTGTAGTTTCCTCACCAATGAGGGTATTCCAGCTGTCAGGACCACATGTAAGTAATGATGATGAAATATTCCCTCCACAGGTGGAGAATAATCTTGTTGTAACTAATTTATGCCCAGGTGTCCTTATCCAAATGTCAACGGATACTTCGGCAGTCATGCGGGTGAATGGCCTCGGCATAGGAACTGCCGAGCTATAAAGGTTGGTCGCCCGCTCAATCCGTGAGGTGTGATGAGATGTCTCGGCTTAATGTCAGCCGAGGTATGTACCTGTGTCGGCCTGGGCCGAATCATTGGCGTGCTGATGGTAAACGATGCCTCTGGTAACCTCGGCCTCCTCCGAGGTAGGGTTCATGTTGACCGGGGCTTCTATTCCTTGGTACCTGGAGTTGACATTGACATCTGTGATATGAGAAGTGTCCCCGGGGAAGTGTATGTTGTAGCGTCGGCCTCGGCCGAGGTACCCCTGGCCGAGGGATGATCTCGTGGGCCCCCCAGGCACTGGTGGGTCGGCCGTCGTCTCGGCTCTCATCTCGGTCGAGGTATGCACCCCCAGGCCGAGGCCATACTTGGGTATATCAATTAGTGCTATGAGTCCCAAATAACTCCCCAAAAACTCTCCTAAAAATCAATTAATATGGTGCCCTGACAGGACCCCAAAACACAAGGCAATACTTAATAGGCAGGTGAGAGAGTACCTGAAATCCACATCAGATTTGGGGAGATTTTGGGGGAGATATTTGTACTCATATCATTATTCTTAGTGAAATAGTAGTGCTATGAGTCCCAAATAACTCCCCCAATACTCCACCCAAAAGAAATTCATATGGTTCCCTGGTGGGTCGCCTTAAAACATGGCAATACGTAATAAGCAGGTGAGAGAGTGAGTGGAATCCACATCAGATTTGGGGGAGATTTTGGGGGATATTTTTGTACTCATATCATTATTCTTAGTTAAAGAGTATTGCTATGAGTCTCAAATAACTCTCCCAAAACTCCACTAAAAATAAATTAATAGGGTGCCCTAGCGAAACCCCATAACACAAGGCAATACTTAATAGGCAGGCGACAGAGTAAGTGGAATCCACATTATACTTGGTGAAATATTACTGCAATGAGTCCCAAATAACTCCCCAAAACTCCCCCCAAATGTAATTAATTTGGTGCCCTGGCGGGATCCCATATCATAAGGCAATACTTAATAGGTAGGTGAGAGAGTAAGTGGAATCCACATAAGATTTGGGGGAGATTTCGGGGGAGATTTTTGTACTCGTATCATTATTCTTAGTGAAATAGTAGTTCTATGAGTCCCTAATAACTCCCCTAAAACTCCCCCAAAAATCAATTAATATGGTGCCCTGACGGGACCCCATAACACAAGGCAATACTTAATAGGCAGGTGAGAGATTAAGTGGTATCCACATCAGATTTGGTGGAGATTTCTGGGGATATTTTTGTACTCATATAATTATTCTTAGTTAAAGAGTATTGTTATGGGTCCAAAATTACTCCCCCAAAACTCCCCCAAACGGCAATCAATATGGTGCCCTCGCGGGACCCCATAACACAAGACAATACTTAATAGGCAGGTGAGAGATCAAGTGGAATCCACATCATATTTGGGCGAGATTTTGTGGGAGATTTTTGTACTCATATCATTATTCTTAGTGAAATAGTAGTTCTATTAGGACCAAACAACACCCCCAAAACTCACCCCAAAAGAAATTAATATGGTTCCTTGGCGGGACCCCATAACACATGGCAATACTTAATAGGCATGTGAGAGAGTAAGTGGAATCCACTTCTGATTTGATGGAGATTTTGGGGGGGATTTTTGTACTCATATCATTATTATTAGTGAAATAGTAGTGATATAAGTCCCAAATAACTCCCCCAAAACTCCCCCCAAAAGAAATTAATATGGTGCCCTAGCGAGACCCCATAAGACAAGGCAATACTTAATAGGCAGGCGACAGAGTAAGTGGAATCCACATCAGATTTGGGTGAGATATTTGTACCCATATCATGATTCTTGGTGAAACAGTAGTTCTATGAGTCCCAAATAACTCCCCCAAAACTCCCCCAAAAATCAATTAATATGGTGCCCCGGCGGGACCCCATAACACAAGGCAATACTTAATAGGCAGGTGAGAGAGTAAGTGGAATCCACATCAAATTTGGGGGACATTTTGGTGGAGATTTTTGTACTCATATCATTAATATTGGTTAAAGAGTACTGCAATGAGTCCCAAATAACTCCCCCAAAACTCCCCCAAAAGTAATTAATATGGTGCCCTGGCGGGACCCCATAACATAAGGCAATACTTAATAGGCAGGTGAGAGAGTAAGTGGTATCCACATCAGATTTGGGGGTGATTTTGGGGGATATTTTTGTGCTCATATCATTATTCTTAGTGAAAGAGTAGTGCTAGGAGTACCAAATAACTCCCCCAAACCCCCCCCCCCCCAAAAAAAAAAAATTAATATGGTGCCCTAGCGAGACCCCATAACACAAGGCAATACTTAATAGGCAGACAACAGAGTAAGTGGAATACATATCAGATTTGGGTGAGTTTTTTGTACTCATATCATGATTCTTGGTGAAAGAGTAGTGCTATGAGTTCCAAATAACTCCACGAAAATACCCCCAAAAGCAATTAATATGATGCCCTGACGGGACCCCATAACACAAGGCAATACTTAATAGGCAGGTGAGAGATTAAGTGGTATCCACATCAGATTTGGGGGAGATTTTGGGGGATATTTTTTTACTCATATCATTATTCTTCGTGAAAGAGTAGTGCTATGAGTCCCAAATAACTCTCCCGAAACTCCACCAAAAGGAAATCAATATGTGCCCTCGCGGGACCCCATAACAAAAGACAATACTTAATTGGCAGGTGAGAGAGTAAGTGGAATCCACATCAGATTTGGGGGAGATTTTTTGGGAGATTTTGGCACTCATATCATTATTCTTAGTGAAAGAGTAGTTCTATGAGTCCCAAATAACTCCCTCAAAACTCCACCCAAAAGCAATTAATATGGTTCCCTGGTGGGACGCCATAACACATGACAATACTTAATAGGCAGGTGAGATAGTAAGTGGAATCCACATCAGATTTGGGGGCGATTTTAGGGGAGATTTGTGTACTCATATCATTATTCTTAGTGAAATAGTAGTGCTATGAGGCCCTAATAACTCCCCCAAAACTCGCCCCAAAAGCAATTAATATGGTTCTTTGGCGGGACCCCATAACACATGCCAATACTTAATAGGCAGGTGAGAGAGTAAGTGGAATCCACTTCTGATTTGGGGGAGATTATTGGGGAGATTTTTGTACTCATATCATTATTCTTAGTGAAATGGTAGTGCTATGAGTCCCAAATAACTCCCCCAAAACTCCCCCCAAAAGAAATTAATATGGTGCCCTAGCGAGACCCCATAACACAAGGCAATACTTAATAGGCAGGCGACAAAGTAAGTGGAATCCACATCAGATTTGGGTGATATTTTTATACTCAAATCATGATTCTTGGTTAAAGAGTAGTGCTATGAGTCCCAAATAACTCCCCCAAAACTTCCCCAAAAATCAATTAATATGGTGCCCTGGCGGGACCCCATAACACAATGCAATACTTAATAGGCATGTGAGAGAGTAAGTGGAATCCACATCAATTTTGAGGGAGATTTTTGTACACATATCATTATTCTTGGTTAAAGAGTACTGAAATGAGTCCCAAATAACTCCCCCAACCCCCCCCCCCCCCCCCACCAAAAGTCATTAATATGGTGCCCTGGCGGGACCCCATAACATAAGGCAATATTTAATAGGCAGGTGAGAGAGTAAGTGGTATCCACATATGATTTGGGGAGATTTTGGGGGATATTTTTGTAATCATATCATTATTCTTAGTGAAAGAGTAATTCTATGAGTCCCAAATAACTCCCCAAAAACTCCCCCCAAAAAGAAATTAATATGGTGCCCTAGCGAGACCGCATAACACAAGGCAATACTTAATAGGTTGACGACAGAGTAAGTGGAATACGCATCAGATTTGGGTGAGATTTTTGTACTCATATCTTGATTCTTGGTGAAAGAGTAGTGCTATGAGTCCCAAATAACTCCGGCAAAAATCCCCCAAAATCAATTAATATGGTGCCTTGGCGGGACCCCATAACACAAGGCAAGACTTAATAGGCAGGTGAGAGAGTAAGTGGAATCCACATCAAATTTGGGGGATATTTTTGTACTCATATCATTATTCTTGGTTACTGTAATGAGTCCCAAATAACTCCTCCAAAACTCCCTCCAAAAGTAATTAATTTGGTGCCCTGGCGGGACCCCATAACATAAGGCAATACTTAATAAGGAGGTGAGGGAGTAAGTGGTATCCACATCAGATTTGGGGGAGATTTTTGTACTCATATCATTATTGTTGGTGAAAGAGTAGTGCTATGAGTCCCAAATAACTCCCCCAAACTCCCCCACAAATCAATTAATATGGTGCCCTAGCGGGACCCCTTAACATAAGGCAATACTAAATATACAGGTGAGAGAGTGTGTGGAATCCACATCAGATTTGGGGAAATTTTGGGGGAGATTTTTGTAATCATATCATTATTATTAGTAAAAGAGTAGTGCTATGATTCCAAAATAACTCCCCAAAAACTCTCCCAAAAATCAATTAATATGGTGCCCTGGCGGGACCCCAAAACACAAGGCAATACTTAATAGGCAGGTGAGAGAGTAAGTGAAATCCACATCAGATTTGGGGAGATTTTTGGGGAGATTTTTTTACTCATATCATTATTGTTAGTGAAAGAGTAGTGCTATGAGGCCCAAATAGCTCCCCCAAAACTCCCCCCAAAAGAAATTAATATGGTTCCTTGGCGGGACCCCATAACACATGGTAATACTTAATAGGCAGGTGAGAGAGTAAGTGGAATCCACTTCTGATTTGGGGTAGATTTTGGGGGAGATTTTTGTACTCATATCATTATTATTAGTGAAAGAGTAGTGCTATGATCCTCAAATAAATCCCCCAAAAGTCCCCCAAAAATCAATTAATATGGTGCCCTAGCGGGACCCTATAACATAAGGCAATACTAAATAGGCAGGTGAGAGAGTAAGTGGAATCCACATCAGATTTGGTGCAGATTTTTGGGGAGATTTCTGTACTCATGTCATTATTATTAGTGAAATAGTAGCGCTATGATTCCCAAATAACTCCCCAAAAACTCTCCTAAAAATCAATTAATATGGTGACCTAGCGGGACCCCAAAACACAAGGCAATACTTAATAGGCAGGTGAGAGAGTACGTGAAATCCACATCAGATTTGGGGAGATTTTTGTACTCATATAATTATTCTTAGTGAAAGAGTAGTGCTATGAGTCCCAAATAACTCCCCCAAAACTCCACCCAAAAGCAATTAATATAGTTCCCTAGTGGGACGCCATAACTCATGGCAATACTTAATAGGCAGGTGAGAGAGTAAGTGGAATCCACATCAGATTTGGGGGAGATTTTTGTTCCCATATCATTATTCTTAGTGAAAGAGTATTTCTATCAGTCCCAAATAACTCCCACAGAACTCCCCCAAAAAGAAATTAATATGGTACCCTAGCGAGACCCCATAACACAAGGTAATACTTACTAGGCAGGTGAGATAGTAAGTGGAATCCACATCAAAATTGGGGCACATTTTGGGGGATATTTTTGTTCTCATATAATTATTCTTGGTTAAAGAGTACTGTAATGAGTCCCAAATAACTCCCCCACAACTCCTTCCAAAAGTAATTAATATGGTGCCCGGGCGGGACCCCATAACATAAGGCAATACTAAATAAGCAGGTGAGAGAGTTAGTGGTATCCACATCAAATTTGGGGGAGATTTTGGGGGAGATTTTTGTACTCATATCATTATTCTTGGTGAAAGAGTAGTGCTATGGGGCCCATATAACTCCCCCAACAGTCCCCCTAAAAGCCGTTAATATGGTTCCTTGGTGGGACCCCATAACACATGGCAATACTTAATAGGCAGGTGAGAGAGTAAGTGGAATCCACTTTTGATTTGGGGGAGATTTTGGGGGAGATTTTAGTACTCATATCATTATTATTAGTGAAAGAGTAGTGCTATGAGTCCCAAATAACTCCGCCAATACTCCCCCAAAAATCAATTAATATGGTGCCCTAGCGAGACCCCATAACACAAGGCAATACTTAATACGCAGGTGAGAGAGTAAGTGGAATCCACATCACATTTGGGGGAGATTTTATGGGAGATTTTTGTACTCATTTCATTATTCTTAGTGAAAGAGTACTGCTATGAGTCCCAAATAAGTCCCCCTAAACTCCACCTAAAAGCAATTAATATGGTTCCCTGTGGGGACGCCATAACACAATGGCAATACTTAATAGGCAGGTGAGAGAGTAAGTGGAATCCACATCAGATTTCGGGGAGATTTTGGGGGATATTTTTGTACCCATATCATTATTCTTAGTTAAAGTGTATTGCTACGAGTCCCAAATAACTCCCCCAAAACTCCCCCAAAACTACCCCAAAAAGAAATAATTATGGTGCCCTAGCGAGACCCCATAACACAAGGCAATACTTAATAGGCAGGTGAGAGAGTAAGTGGAATCCATATTAGATTTGGGGAAGATTTTGCTGGATATTTCAGTAGTCATATCGTTATTCTTATTGAAAGATTAGTGCTATGAGTCCAAAATAACTCCACCAAAAATTAAATAATATGGTTCCCTGGCGGGACCCCATGACACATGCAATACTTAATAAGCAGGTGAGAGAGTAAGTGGAATCCACATCAGATTTGGGTGAGATCTCTGTACTCCTATCATTTGTATTAGTGAAACATTAGTGCTATGAGTCCCAAATAACTCCACGAAAATACCACCAAAAGCAATTAATATGGTGCCCTGACGGGACCCTATAACATAAGGCAATACTTAATAGGCAGGTGAAAGATTAAGTGGTATCCACATCAGATTTGGGGGAGATTTTGGGGGATATTTTTGTACTCATATCATTATTGTTAGTGAAAGAGTAGTGCTATGAGTCCCAGATAACTCCCCTAAAACTCCCCCAAAAGGCAATCAATATGGTACCCTGGCGGGACCCCGTAACACAAGATAATACTTAATAGGCAGGTGAGAGAGTAAGTGGAATCCACATCAAATTTGGGGGAGATTTTGTGGGAGATTTTTGTACTCATATCATTATTATTAGTGAAAGAGTAGTGATATGAGGCCCAAATAACTCCCCCCAAAAGCAATTAATATGGTTCCTTGGCGAGACCCCATAACACATGGAAATACTAAATAGGCAACTGAGAGAGTAAGTGGAATCCACTTCTGATTTGGGGGAGATTTTTGTACCCATATCATAATTCGTGGTGAAAGAGTAGTGTTATGAGTCCCAAATAACTCCCCAAAACTCCCCCAAAAATCAATTAATATGGTGCCCTGGCAGGACCCCATAACACAAGGCAATACTTAATTGGCAGGTAAGAGAGTAAGTGGAATCCATATCAAATTTGGGAGACATTTTTGTACTCATATAATTATTCTTGGTTAAAGAGTACTGCAATGAGTCCCAAATAACTCCCCCATAACTCCCCCCAACAGCATTTAATATGGTGCCCTGGAGGGACCCCATACCATAAGGCAATACTTAATAGGCAGGTGAGAGAGTAAGTGGTATCCACATCAGATTTGGGGGAGATTTTGGGGGATATTTTTGTACTCATATCATTATTCTTAGTGAAATATTAGTGCCATGAGTCCCAAATAACTCCCCCAAAACTCCCCCCAAAAGAAATTAACATGGTCCCCTAGCGAGACCCCATAACACAAGGCAATACTTAATAGGCAGACGACAGAGTAAGTGGAATACACATCAGATTTGGGTGAGAATTTTGTACTTAAGTCATGATTCTTGGTGAAAGATTAGTGCTATGAGTACCAAATAACTCCCCCAAAAATGCCCCAAAAATCATTTAATATGGTGCCCTGGCGGGACCCCATAACACAAGCCAATACTTAATAGGCAGGTGAGAGAGTAAGTGGAATCCACATCAAATTTGGGGGACATTTTTGGGGAAATTTTTGTACTCATATCATTATTCTTGGTTAAAGATTACTGTAATCATTTTCAAATAACTCCCCCAAAACTCCCACCAAAAGTAATTAATATAGTGCCCTGGCGGGACCCCATAACATAAGGCAATACTTAATAGGCAGGTGAGAGAGTAAGTTGTATCCACATCAGATTTGGGGGAGACTTTGGGGAAGATTTTTGTACTCGTATTATTATTCTTAGTGAAAGAGTAGTGCTATGAGGTCCAAATAACTACCCCAAAAATAAGCCCAAAAGCAATTAATATGGTTCCTTGGCGGGACCCCATAACACATGGCAATACTTAATAGGCAGGTGAGAGAGTAAGTGGAATCCACTTCTGATTTGGGGGAGATTTTGGGGGAGATTTTTGTACTCATATCATTATGATTAGTGAAAGAGTAGTGCTATGAGTACCAAATAACTCCCCCAAAACTCCCCCAAAAATCAATTAATATGGTGCCCTAGCGGGACCCCATAACATAAGGTAATACTAACTAGGCAGGTGAGAGAGTAAGTGGAATCCACATCAGATTTGGGGTAGATTTTGGGGGAGATTTTTGTACTCATATCATTATTATTAGTAAAAAAGTATTTCTATGATTCCCAAATAACGCCCCAAAAACTCTCCCAAAAAGCAATTAATATGGTACCCTGGTGGGACCCCAAAACAAAAGACAACACCTTATAGGCAAGTGAGAGAGTACGTGAAACCCACATCAGATTTGGGGAGATTTTGGGGGATATATTTGTACTCATATCATTATTCTTAGTGAAATAGTAGTGCTATGAGTTCCAAATAACTCCCCCAAAACTCCACCCAAAAGCAATTAATATGGTTCCCTGGTGGGACGCCATAAGACATGGCAATACTTAATAGGCAGGTGAGAGAGTAAGTGGAATCCACATCAGATTTGGGGGAGATTTTGGGGGAGATTTTTGTACCCATATCATTATTCTTAGTGAAAGAGTATTGCTATGAGTCCCAAATAACTCCCCCAAAACTCCCCCAAAAAGAAATTAATATGGTGCCCTAGCGAGACCCCATAACACAAGGCAATACTTAATAGGCAGGTGAGAGAGTAAGTGGAATCCACATCAAATTTGGGGGACATTTTGGGGGATATTTTTGTACTCATATCATTATTCTTGGTTAAAGACTACTGTAATGAGTCCCAAATAACTCTCCCAAAACTCCCTCCAATAGTAATTAATATGGTGCCCTGGCGGGACCCCATAACATAAGGCAATACATAATAGGCAGGTGAGAGAGTAAGTGGAATCCACATCATATTTTTGGGAGATTTTGGGGGAGATTTTTGTACTCATATAATTACTCTTAGTGAAAGAGTAGTGCTATGAGGCCCAAATAACTCCCCCAAGACTCCCCCCAAAAGAAATTAATATGGTCCTTGGCGGGACCCCATAACACATCGCAATACTTAATAGGCAGGTGAGAGAGTAAGTGGAATCCACTTCTGATTTGGGGGAGATTTTGGAGTAGATTTTGGTACTCATATCATTATTATTAGTGAAAGAGTAGTGCTATGAGTCCCAAATAACTCCCCCAAAACTCCACCCAAAAGCAATTAATATGGTTCCCTAGTGGGACGCCATAACACATGACAATACTTAATAGGCAGGTTAGAGAGTAAGTTGAATCCACATCAGATTTTGGGGAGATTTTGGGGGATATTTTTGTACCCATATAATTATTCTTAGTGAAAGAGTATTGCTATTAGTCCCAAATAACTCCCCCAAAACTCCCCCAAAAAGAAATTATTATGGTGCCCTAGCGAGACCCCATAACACAAGGCAATACTTAATAGGCAGGTGAGAGAGTAAGTGGAATCCACATCAGATTTGGTGGAGATTTTATGGGATATTTTTGTAGTCATATCATTATTCTTATTGAAATATTAGTGCTATGAGTCCAAAACAACTCCACTAAAAATCAATTAATATGGTTTCCTGGCGGGACCCCATAACACCTGGCAATACTTAATAAACAGGTGAGAGAGTAAGTGGAATCCAAATCAGATTTGGGTGAGGTCTTTTTACTCCTATCATTTGTATTAGTGAAACAGTAGTTCTATGAGTACCAAATAACTCCACGAAAACACCCCCAAAAGCAATTAATATGGTGCCCTGACGGGACCCCATAACACAAAGCAATACTTAATAGGCACGTGAGAGATTAAGTGGTATCCACTTCAGATTTGGGGGAGATTTTGGGGGAGATTTTTGTACTCATATCATTATTCTTAGTGAAATAGTAGTGATATGAGTCCCAAATAACTCCCCAAAAACTCCCCCAGAAGGCAATCAATATGGTGCCCTCGCGGGACCCCATAACACAAGACAATACTTAATAGGCAGGTGAGAGAGTTAGTGGAATCCACATCAGATTTAGGGGAGATTTTGTGGTAGATTTTTGAACTCATATCATTATTATCAGTTAAAGATTAGTGCTAGGAGGCCCAAATAACTCCCCCAAAACTCCCCCAAAATCAATTAATATGGTTCCTTGGCGGAACCCCATAACACATGGCAATACTTAATAGGCAGGTGAGAGAGTAAGTGGAATCCACTTCTGATTTGAGGGAGATTTTGGGGTAGATTTTTGTACTCATATCATTATTTTTAGTGAAAGAGTAGTGCTATGAGTCCCAAATAACTCTCCCAAAAATCCCCCAAAAATCAATTAATATGGTAACCTAGTGAGACCCCACAACACATGACAATACTTAATAGGCAGGTGAGAGAATAACTGGAATCCACATAAGATTTTGGGGAGATTTTGTGGGAGATTTTTGTACCCATATCATTATTCTTAGTTGAAGAGTAGTGTTGTTAGTCCCAAATAACTCCCCCAAAAATAAATTAATATGGTGCCCTAGCGAGACCCCATAACACAAGGCAATACTTAATAGGCAGGTGAGAGAGTTAGTGGAATCCACTTCAAATTTGGGGGACATTTTGGGGGATATTTTTGTAATCATATAATTATTCTTGGTTAAAGAGTACTGTAATGAGTCCAAAATAACTCCCCCAAAATTCCCTCCAATAGTAATTAAAATGGTGCCCTGGCGGGACCCCATAACATAAGGCAATACTTAATAGGCAGGTGAGAGAGTAAGTGGTATCCATATCATATTTTGGGGAGATTTTGGGGGATATTTATGTACTCATATCATTATTATTAGTAAAAGAGTAGTGCTATGAGGCCCAAATAACTCCCCCAAGACTCCCCCCAAAATAAATTAATACGGTTCCTTGGCGGGACCCCATAACACATGGCAATACTTAATAGGTTGGTGAGAGAGTAAGTGAATCCACTTCTGATTTGGGGGAGATTTTGGGGGAGATTTTGGTACTCATGTCATTATTATTAGTGAAAGAGTAGTGCTATGAGTCCCAAACAACTCCCCCAAAACTCCCCCAAAAATCAATTAATATGGTGCCCTAGCGAGACCCCATAACACAAGGCAACACTTAGTAGGCAGGTGAGAGAGTAAGTGGAATCCACATCAGATTTGGGGGAGATTTTTTGGGAGATTTTTGCACTCATATCATTATATTTAGTGAAATATTAGAGCTATGAGTCCCAAATAACTCCTCCAAAACTCCACCCAAAAGTAATTAATATGGTTCCCTGGTGGGACGCCATAACACATGAGAATACTTAATAGGCAGGTGAGAGAGTAAGTTGAATCCACATCAGATTTGGGGGAGATTTTGGGGGATATTTTTGTACCCATATAATTATTCTTAGTGAAAGAGTATTGATATTAGTCCCAAATAACTCCCCCAAAACTCCCCCAAAAAGAAATTTATATGGTTCCCTAGCGAGACCCCATAACACAAGGCAATACTTAATAGGCAGGTGAGAGAGTAAGTGGAATCCACGTCAGATTTGGTGGAGATTTTACGGGATATTTTTTTAGTCATATCATTATTCTTTTTGAAAGATTAGTGCTATGAGTCCAAAATAACTCTACTAAAAATCAATTAATATGGTTTCCTGGCGGGACCCCATAACACATGGCAATACTTAATAAACAGGTGAGAGAGTAAGTGGAATCAACATCAGATTTGGGTGAGATCTTTGTACTCCTATCATTTGTATTAGTGAAACAGTAGTTCTACGAGTCCCAAATAACTCCAAGAAAACACCCCCAAAAGCAATTAATATGGAGCCCGGACGGGACTCCATAACCCAAGGCAATACTTAATAGGCATGTGAGAGATTAAGTGGTATCCACATCAGATTTGGGGGAGATTTTGGGGGAGATTTTTGTACTCATATAATTATTCTTAGTGAAAGTGTAGTTCTATGAGTCCCAAATAACTCCCCAAAAACTCCCCCAAAAGGCAATCAATATGGTGCCCTCGCGGGACCCCATAACACAAGACAATACTTAAAAGGCAGGTGAGAGAGTTAGTGGAATCCACATAAGATTTGGGGGAGATTTTGTGGGAGATTTTTGAATTCCTATTATTATTTGTGAAAGAGTAGTGCTAGGAGGCCCAAATAACTCCCCCAAAATTCCCCCCAAAAGCAATTAATATTGTTCCTTGGCGGGACCCCATAACACATGGCAATACTTAATAGGCAGGTGAGAGAGTAAGTGGAATCCACTTCTGATTTGAGGGAGATTTTGGGGTAGATTTTTGTACTCATATCATTATTATTAGTGAAAGAGTAGTGCTATGAGTCCCAAATAACTCCCCCAAAACTCCCCCAAAAATCAATTAATATGGTGCCCTAGTGAGACCCCATAACACAAGGCAATACTTAATAGGCAGGTGAGAGAGTAAGTGGATTCCACATCAGATTTGGGGGAGATTTTGTTGGAGATTTTTGTACTCATATAATTATTATTAATGAAAGAGTAGTGCTATGACTAACAAATAACTCCCCAAAAACTCCACCCAAAAGCAATTAATATGGTTCCCTGGTGGGACGCCACAACACATGGCAATACTTAATAGGCACGCGACAGAGAACGTAGAATCCACATCAGATTCTTGTACTCATATCATTATTCTAGGTGAAATAGTAGTGCTATGAGTCCCAAATAACTCCCCCAAAACACCCCCAAAAATCAATTAATATGGTGCCCTGGCAGGACCCCATAACACCAGGCAATACTTAATAGGCAGATGAGAGAGTAAGTGGAATCCACTTCTGATTTGAAGGAGATTTTGGGGTAGATTTTTGTACTCATATCATTATTATTAGTGAAAGAGTAGTGCTATGAGTCCCAAAAAACTCCCCCAAAAATCCCCCAGAAATAAATTAATATGGTGCCCTGGCGGGACCCCATAACACAAGGCAATACTTAATAGGCAGGTGAGAGAGTAAGTGTAATCCACATCAAATTTTGGGGAAATTTTGGGGGATATTTTTGTACTCATATCATTATTATTTGTTAAAGAGTACTGTAATGATTCCCAAATAACTTCCCCAAAATTCCCTCCAAAAGTAATTAATATGGTGCCCTGGCGGGACCCCATAACATAAGGCAATACTTAATAGGCAGGTGAGAGAGTAAGTTGTATCCACATCAGATTTGGGAGAGATTTTTGTACTCATATCATTATTCTTAGTGAAAGAGTAGTTCTATGAGGCCCAAATAACTCCCCCAAAACTCCCCCCAAAAGCAATTAATATGGTTCCTTGGCGGGACCACATAACACATGGCAATACTTAATAGGCAGGAGAGAGAGTAAGTGGAATCCACTTCTGATTTGAGGGAGATTATGGTGGGGATTTTTGTAATAATATCATTATTATTAGTGATAGAGTAGTGCTATGAGTCCCAAATAACTCCCCCAAAAATCAATTAATATGGTGCCCTAGCGGGACCCCATAACATAAGGCAATACTAAATACGCAGGTGAGAGAGTAAGTGGAATCCACATTAGATTTGGGGTAGATTTTGGGTGATATTTTTGTACTCGTATAATTATTATTAGTGAAATAGTAGTGATATAATTCCCAAATAACTCCCTAAAAACTCTCCCAAAAAGAAATTAATATGGTGCCCTGGCGGGACCCCAAAACGCATGGCAATACTTAATAGGCAGGTGGGAGAGTACGTGAAATCCACATAAGATTTGGGGAGATTTTGGGGGAGATATTTGTACTCATATCATTATTCTTAGTGAAAGAGTAGTTCGATGAGGCCCAAATAACTCCCACAACAATCCCCCAAAAAGCTATTAATATGGTGCCCTAGCGGGACCCCATAACACAAGGCAATACTTAATAGGCAGGTGAGAGAGTAAGTGGAATCTACTTCTGATTTGGGGGAGATTTTTGTAATCATATTATTATTCTTAGTGCAAGATTAGGTCTATGAGTCCACAATCACTCACCCAAAACTC
Organism: Sambucus nigra; assembly: GCA_949130495.1. NCBI lineage: Eukaryota > Viridiplantae > Streptophyta > Magnoliopsida > Dipsacales > Adoxaceae > Sambucus > Sambucus nigra. The sequence continues at coordinate 355,953,494 of OX422208.1, read as the reverse complement.
CCCTAAAAATAAATTGATATGGTGCCCTGGCGGGACCCCATAACACAAGGACATACTTAATAGGCAGGTGAGAGAGTAAGTGGAATCCACATCAAATTTGGGGGGACATTTTGGGGGAGATTTTTGAACTGATATCATTATTCTTAGTAAAAGAGTAGTGCTATGAGTCCCAAATAACTCCCCCAAAACTCCACCCAAAATCAATTAATATAGTTCCCTGGTGGGACGCCATAACACATGACAATACTTAATAGGCAGGTGAGAGAGTAAGTGGAATCCACATTAGACTTGGGGGAGATTTTGCGGAATGTTTTTGTACCCATATCATTTTTCTTAGTGAAAGAGTATTGCTATGAGTCCCAAATAAATCCCCCAAAACTCCCCCAAAAAGAAAATAATATGGTGCCCTAGCGAGACCCCATAACACAAGGCAATACTTAATGGGCAGGTGAGAGAGTAAGTGGAATCCACATCAGATTTGGGGGAGATTTTGCTGGATATTTTTGTAGTCATATCATTATTCTTATTGAAATATTTGTGCTATGAGTCCAAAATAACTCCACCAAAAATTAATTAATATGGTTCCCTGGCGAGACCCCATAACACATGGCAATACTTATTAAGCAGGTGAGAGAGTAAGTGGAATCCACATCAGATTTGGGTGAGATCTTTGTACTCCTGTCATATGTATTAGTGAAACAGTATTGATATGAGTCCCAAATAACTCCACGAAAACACCCCCAAAATCAATTAATATGGTGCCATGACGGGACCCCACAGCACAAGGCAATACTTAATAGGCAGGTGAGAGATTAAGTGGTATCCACATCAGATTTTGGGGAGATTTTGGGGGATATTTTTGTACTCATATCATTATTATTAGTGAAATAGTAGTTCTATGAGTCCCAAATAACTCCCCCAAAAGGCAATCAATATGGTGCCCTCGCGGGACCCCATAACACAAGACAATACTTAAAAGGCAGGTGAGAGAGTAAGTGGAATCCACATCAGATTTGGGGGAGATTTTATGGGAGATTTTTGTACTCATATCATTATTCTTAGTGAAAGAGTAGTGCTATGCGGCCCAAATAACTCCCCCCAAACTCCCCCCAAAATCAATTAATATGGTTCCTCGGCGGGACTCCACAACACATGGCAATACTTAATAGGCAGGTGAGAGAGTAAGTGGAATCCACTTCTGATTTGGGGGAGATTTGGGGGGAGATTTTTATACTCATATCATTATTATTAGTGAAGTAGTAGTTCTATGAGTCCCAAATAACTCCCCCAAAACTCCCCCAAAAGAAATTAATATGGTGTCCTAGCGAGACCCCATAACACAAGGCAATACTTAATAGGCAGGTGACAGAGTAAGTGGAATCCACATCAGATTTGGGTGAGATTTTTGTACTCATATCATGATTCTTTCTGAAATATTAGTGCAATGAGTCCCAAATAACTCCCCCAAAACTCCCCCAAAAATCAATTAATATGGTGCCCTGGCAGGACCCCATAACACAAGGCAATAATTAATAGGCAGGTGAGAGAGTAAGTGGAATCCACATCAAATTTGGGGGACATTTTGGGGGAGATTTTTGTACTCATATCATGATTATTGGTGTAACAGTAGTGTTATAAGTCCCCAATAACTCCCCCAAAACACCCCCAAAAGCAATTAATATGTTGCCCTGGCGGGACCCCATAACACAAGGTAATACTTAATAGGCAGGTGAGAGAGTAAGTGGTATCCACATCAGATTTGGGGGAGATTTGGGTGAGATTTTTGTACTCATATCATGATTCTTGATTAAAGATTAGTTCTATGAGTCCCAAATAACTCCCCCAAAACTCTCCCAAAAAGAAATTAATATGGTGCCCTGGCGGGACCCCATAACACAAGGCAATACTTAATAGGCAAGTGGGAGAGTAAGTGGAATCCACATCAAATTTGGGGGAAATTTTGGCAGAGATTTTGGTACTCATATGATTATTCTTTGTTAAAGAGTACTATAATGTGTCTCAAATAACTCTCCCAAAACTCCCTCCAAAAGTAATTAATATGGTGCCCAGGCGGGACCCCATAACATAAGGCAATACTTAATAGGCAGGGAGAGAGTAAGTGGTATCCACATTAGATTTGGGGGAGATTTTGGTGGAGATTTTTGTACTAATATCATTATTCTTAGTGAAGGAGTAGTTCTATGAGGCCCAAATAACTCCCCCAAAACTCCCCCCAAAATCAATTAATATGGTTCTTTGGCGGGACCCCATAACACATGGCAATACTTAATAGGCAGGTGAGAGAGTAAGTGGAATCCACTTCAGATTTGGGGGAGATTTTGGGGGAGATTTTTGTAATCATATCATTATTATTAGTGAAAGAGTAGTGCTATGAGTCCCAAATAACTCCCCCAAAACTCCCCCAAAAATCAATTAATATGGTGCCCTAGCGGGACCCCACAACATAAGGCAATACTAAATTGGCAGGTGAGAGAGTAAGTGGAATCCACATCAGATTTGGGGTAGATTTTGGGGGAGATTTTTGTACTAATATCATTATTATTACTTAAATAGTAGTGCTATGATTCCCAAATAACTCCCAAAAACTCTTCCAAAAAGCAATTAATATGGTGCCCTGGCGGGACCCCAAAACACAAGGCAATATTTAATAGGCAGGTGAGAGAGTACGTGAAATCCACATCAGATTTGGGGAGATTTTGGGGAAGATATTTGTACTCATATCATTATTCTTAGTGAAAGAGTAGTACTATGATTCCCAAATAACTCCCCTAAAAATCCCCCAAAAAGCAATTAATATGGTGCCCTGGCGGGACCCCATAACACAAGGCAATACTTAATAGGCAGGTGAGAGAGTAAGTGGAATCCACTTCTGATTTGGGGGAGATTTTTGTAATCATATCATTATTCTTAATGAAAGAGTAGTTCTATGAGCCCACAATAACTCACTATAAACTCCCCTAGAAATCAATTGATACGGTGCCCTGGCGGGACCCCATAACACAAGGCAATACTTAATTGGCAGGTGAGAGAGTAAGTGGAATCCACATCAAATTTGGGGGACATTTTGGGGGAGATGTTTTTACTCATATCATTATTCTTAGTGAAAGAGTAGTTCTATGAGTCCCAAATAACTCCCCCAAAACTCCCCCCAAAAGCAATTAATATGGTTCCTTGGAGGGACCCCATAACACATGGCAATACTTAATAGGCAGGTGAGAGAGTAAGTGGAATCCACATCAGATTTGGGGGAGATTTTAGGGGAGATTTTTGTACTCATGTCATTATTATTGGTGAAAGAGTAGTGCTGTGAGTCCCAAATAACTCCCCCAAAAAGAAATTAATATGGTGGCCTAGCGAGACCCCATAACACAAGGCAATACTTATTAGGCAGGCGACAGAGTAAGTGGAATCCACATCAGATTTGGGTGTGCTTTTTGTACTCATATCATGATTATTGGTGAAAGAGTAGTGATATAAGTCCCAAATAAGTCCCCCAAAACACCCCCAAAAGCAATTAATGTGGTGCTCGGGCGGGACCCCATAACACAAGGCAATACTTAATAGGCAGGTGAGAGAGTAAGTGGAATCCACATCAAATTTGGGGGATATTTTGGGGGATATTTGAGTTCTCATGTGATTATTCTTTGTTAAAGAGTACTGCAATGAGTCCCAAATAACTCCCCCAAAACTCCCCCAAAAATTAATTAATATGGTGCCCTGGCGGGACCCCATAACATAAGGCAAAATTTAATAGGTAGGTGAGAGAGTAATTGGTATCCACATCGAATTTGGGGGAGATTTTGTGGGATATTTTTTTGTACTCATATCATTATTCTTAGTTAAAGAGTATTTCTATGAGTCCCAAATAAATTCCCCAAAACTCCCCCAAAAAGAAATTTATATGGAGCCCAAGCGAGACCCCATAACACAAAGCAATACTTAATAGGCAGACGACAGAGTAAGTGGAATCCACATCAGATTTGGGTGAGATTTTTGTACTCATATCATGATTCTTGGTGAAAGAGTAGTGCTATGAGTCCCAAATAACTCCCCCAATACTCCCTCCAAAATTAATTAATATGGTGCCCTGGCGGGACCCCATAACATAAGGCAATACTTAATAGGCAGGTGAGAGAGTAAGTGGTATCCACATCAGATTTGGGGGAGATTTTGGGGGAGATTTTTTTACTCATATCATTATTCTAAGTGAAAGAGTAGTGCTATGAGGCCCAAATAAATCCGCCATAACTCCCCCCGTATGCAATTAATATGGTTCCGTGGCGGGACACCAAAACACATGGCAATACTTAATAGGCAGGTGAGAAAGTAAGTAGAATCCACATAAGATTTGGGTGAGATTTTCGTACTCATATAATTATTCTTAGTGAAAGATTAGTGCTATGAGTCTCAAATAACTCCCCCAAAACTCCCCCAAAAAGCAATCAATATGGTGCCCTGGCGGGTCCCGATAACACAAGGCAATACTTAATAGGCAGGTGAGAGAGTAAGTGGAATCCACATCAGATTTGGGGTAGATTTTTGGGGAGATTTCTGTAGTCATATCATTATTATTAGTGAAATATTGGTGCTATAAGTCCCAAATAACTCCCCCAAAATTTCATAAAAATCAATTAATATGCTTCCCTCGTGGGACCCCATAACACATGACAATATTTAATAAGCAGGTGAGAGAGTAAATGGAATCCACATCAGATTTGGGTGAGATCTTTGTACTCATATCATTTGTCTTAGTGAAACAGTAGTGCTATGAGTCCCAAATAACTCCACGAAAAGACCCCCAAGAGCAATTAATATGGTGCCCTGGCGGGACCCCATAACACAAGGCAATACTTAATAGGCAGGTGAGAGATTAAGTGGTATCCCCTTCAGATTTAGGGGAGATTTTGGGAGATATTTTTTTACTCATATCATTATTGTTAGTGAAAGAGTATTTCTATGAGTCCCAAATAACTCCCCCAAAACTCCCCCAAAAAGCAATCAATAGGGTGCCCTCGCGGGACCCCATAACAAAAGGCAACACTTAATAGGTAGGTTAGAGAGTAAGTGGAATCCACATCAGATTTGGGGGAGATTTTATGGGAGATGTTTGTACTAATATCATTATTCTTAGTGAAAGAGTAGTGCTATGAGGCCCAAATAACTCCCCCAAAACTCCCCCCAGAAGCTATTAATATGGTTCCTTGACGGGACCCCATAACACATAGCAATACTTAATAGGCAGGTGAGAGAGTAAGTGGAATCCACTTCTGATTTGGGGGAGATTTTTGTAATCGTATCATTATTCTTAGTGAAATAGTAGTGCTATGAGTCCCAAATAAATCCCCCAAAACTCCCCCCCAAAGAAATTAATATGGTGCCCTAGCGAGACCCCATAACACAGGGCAATACTTAATAGGCAGGCGACAGAGTATGTGGAATCCACATCAGATTTGGGTGAGATTTTTTTACTCATATCATGATTCTTGGTGAAAGAGTAGTGCTATGAGTCCCAAATAACTCCACCAAAACTCCCCCAAAAACCAATTAATATGGTGCCCTGGCAGGACCCCATAACACAATGGAATACTTAATAGGCAGGTGATAGTGTAAGTGGAATCCACTTCTGATTTGGGGTAGATTTTGTACTCGTATCATTATTCTTAGTGAAAGAGTAGTTCTATGAGTCCACAAAAACTCACCCTAAACTCGCCTAAAAATCAATTGATATGGTTCCCTGGCGGGACCCATAACACAAGGCAATACTTAATAGGCAGGTGAGAGAGTAATTGGAATTCACATCAAATTTGGGGGACATTTTGGGGGAGATTTTTGTACTCATATCATTATTATTAGTGAAAGAGTAGTTCTATGAGTCCTAAATAACTCCCCCATAACTCCCCCCAAAAGCAATTAATATGGTTCCTTGGCGGGACCCCATAACACATGGCAATACTTAATTGGCATGTGAGAGAGTAAGTAGAATCCACATCAGATTTGGGGGAGATTTTAGGGGAGATTTTTGAACTCATATCATTATTTTAAGTGAAATAGTAGTGCTATGAGTCCCAAATAACACCCCCAAAACACGCCCAAAAAGAAATTAATATGGTGCCCTAGCGAGACCCCATAACACAAGGTAATACTTAATAGGCAGGCGACAGAGTAAGTGGAATCCACATCATATTTGGGTGAGATTTTTGTACTCATATCATGATTCTTGGTGAAATATTAGTTCTATAAGATCCAAATAACTCCCCCAAAACACCCCCAAAAGAAATTAATATGTTGCCCTGGCGGGACCCCATAACACAAGGCAATACTTAATAGGCAGATGAGAGAGTAAGTTGTATCCACATCAGATTTGGGGGAGATTTTGGGTGAGATTTTTGTACTCATATCATTATTCTTAGTGAAATATTAGTGCTATGAGTCCCAAATAACTCCCCCAAAGCACCCCCAAAAATCAATCAATATCGTGCCCTGGCGGGACCCCATAACAAAGGCAATACTTAATAGGCAGGTGAGAGAGTAAGTGAAATCCACATCAGATTTGGGGAGATTTTGTGGGAGATTTTTGTACTCATATCATTATTCTTAGTGAAAGAGTAGTTCTATGAGTCAAAAATAACTCCCCCAAACTCCACCCAAAATAAATTAATATGGTTCCCTGGTGGGACGCCATCACACATGGCAATACTTAATAGGCAGGTGAGAGAGTACGTGGAATCCACTTCTGATTTGGGGGAGATTTTGGGGGAGATTTTTGTACTCATATCATTATTCTTAGAAAAAGAGTAGTGCTCTCAGTCCCAAATAACTCCCCCAAAACTTCTCCCAAAAGAAATTAATATGATGCCCTATCGAGACCCCATAACACAAGGCAACACTTAATAGGCAGGCGACAGAGTAAGTGGAATCCACATCATATTTGTGTGAGATTTTTGTACTCATATCATTATTCTTTGTGAAATATTAGTGCTATGAGTCCCAAATAACTCCCCCCAAACCCCCCCATAAAGCAATCAATATGGTGCCCTGGCGGGTGGCCATAACACAAGGCAATACTTAATAGGCAGGTGAAAGAGTAAGTGGAATCCACATCAAATTTGGGGGAGATTTTTTTACTCATATCGTTATTCTTGGTTAAAGAGTACTACAATGATTCCCAAATAACTCCCCCAAAACTCCCCCCAAAAGTAATTAATATGGTGCCTTGGGGGGACCCCATAACATAAGGCAATACTAAATAGACAGGTGAGAGAGTAAGTGGTATCCACATCAGAATTGGGGGAGATTTTGGGGGATATTTTTGTACTCATATCATTATTTTTAGTGAAAGAGTAGTGTTATGAGTCCCAAATAACTCCCCCAAAACTCTCCCTAAAAATAAATTAATATGGTGCCCTAGCGAGACCCCATAACACAAGGCAATACTTAATAGGCAGACGACAGAGTAAGTGGAATCGACATGAGATTTGGGTGATATTTTTGTACTCATATCATGATTATTGGTGAAAGAGTAGTGCTATGAGTCCCAAATAACTCCCCCAAAACTCCCCCAAAAATCAATTAATATGGTGCCCTGGCGAGACCCCATAACACAAGACAATACTTAATAGGCAGGTTAGAGACTAAGTGGAATCCACATCAAATTTGGGGGACATTTTGGGGGAGATTTTTGTCCCCATATCATTATTCTTGGTTAAAGAGTACTGAAATGAGTCCCAAATAACTCCCCCAACAAGTAATTTATATGGTGCCCTGGCGAGACCCCATAACATAAGGCAATACTTAATCGGCAGGTGAGAGAGTAAGTGGTATCCACATCAGATTTAGGGGAGATTTTTGTACTCATATCATTATTATTAGTGAAAGAGTATTTCTATTAGGCCCAAATAACTCCCCCAAAACTCCCCCCAAAAGCAATTAATATGGAGCCCTGGCGAGACCCCATATCACAAGGTAATACTTAATAGCCAGGCGACAGAGTAAGTGGAATCCACATCAGATTTGGGTGAGATTTTTGTACTCATATCATGATTCTTGGTGAAAGTGTAGTGCTATAAGTCCCAAATAACTCCTCCAAAACACCCCTAAAGGAAATTAATATGTTACCCTAACGGGACCCCATAACACAAGGCAATAGTGAATAGGCAGGTGAGAGAGTAAGTGTTATCCACATCAGATTTGGGGGAGATTTTGGGGGAGATATTTGTACTCATATCATTATTCTTAGTGAAATAGTAGTTCTATGAGTCCCAAATAACTCTCCCAAAGAGCCCTAAAAAAGCAATCAATATGGTGCCCTGGCAGGACCCCATAACAGAAGGCAATACTTAATAGGCAGGTGAGAGAGTAAGTAGAATCCACATCAGATTTGGAGGAGATTTTGTGGGAGATTTTTGTACTCATATCATTATTCATAGTGAAAGAGTAGTTCTATGAGTCCCAAATAACTCCCCCAAAACTCCACCCAAAAGCAATTAATATGGTTCCCAGGTGGGATGCCATAACACATGGCAATACTTAATAGGCAGGTGAGAGAGTAAGTGGAATCCACATCAGATTTGGGGGAGATTTTGGGCGAGATTTTTGTACTCATATCATTATTCTTTGTGAAATATTAGTTCTATGAGTCCCAAATAACTCCCCCAAAACCCCCCCATAAAGCAATCAATATGGTGCCCTGGCGGGTGGCCATAACACAAGGCAATACTTAATAGGCAGGTGAGAGAGTAAGTGGAATCCACATCCAATTTGGGGGAGATTTTGCAGGAGATTTTGTAGTCATATCGTTATTCTTAGTGAAAGAGTAGTTCTATGAGTCCCAAATAACTCCCCCAAAACTCCCCCAAAAATAAATTAATATGGTTCCATGGCGGGACCCCATAACACATGGCAATACTTAATAAGTAGGTGGGAGAGTAAGTGGAATCCACATCAGATTTGGGTGAGATATTTGTACTCATATCATTATTCTTAGTGAAATAATAGTGCTATGAGTCCCAAATAACTCCACGAAAACACCCCCAAAACAATTAATATGGGGCCCCGGCGGGACCCTATAACACAATGCAATACTTAATAGACAGGTGAGAGATTAAGTGGTATCCACATCAGATTTATGGGAGATTTTGGGGGAGATTTATGTACTCATATCATGATTATTAGTGAAAGAGTAGTGTTATGAGTCCCAAATAACTCCCCCAAAACTCCCCCAACAAGCAATCGATATGGTGCCCTCGCGGGACCCCATTACACAAGGCAATACTTAATAGGCAGGTGAGAGAGTAAGTGGAATCCACATCAGATTTTGGGAAGATTTTATGGGAGCTTTTTGTACTCATATCATTATTCTTAGAGAAAGAGTAGTTCTATGAGTCCCAAATAAGTCCCCCAAACCTCCCCCCAAAATCAATTAATATGGTTCCTTAGCGGGACCCCATAACACATGGCAATACTTTATAGGCAGGTGAGAGAGTAAGTTGAATCCACATCAGATTTGGGGGAGATTTTGGTGGCGATTTTTGCACTGATATAATTATTCTTAGTGAAATAGTAGTTCTTTGAGTCCCAAATAACTCCCCCAAAACTCCCCCAAAAAGAAATTAATATGGTACCCTAGCGAGACCCCATAACACAAGGCAATACTTAGTAAGCAAGCGATAGAGTAAGTGGAATCCACCTCAGATTTGGGTGAGATTTTTGTACTCATATAGTGATTCTTGTTGAAACATTATTTCTATGAGTCTCAAATAACTCCCCCAAAACTCTCCCAAAAAGCAATTAATATGGTGCCCTAGCGGGACCCCATAACATAAGGCAATACTAAATAGGCATGTGAGAGAGTAAGTGGAATCCACATCAGATTTGGGGGAGATTTTTGTACTCATATCATTATTCTTAGTGAAAGAGTAGTGCTACGAGTCCCAAATATCTCCCCAAAAACTCTCCCCAAAAGAAATTAATATGGTACCCTGCCGGGACCCCAAAACACAAGGCAATACTTAATAGGCAGGTGAGAGAGTAAGTGAAATCCACATCAGATTTGGAGTTTATTTGGGTGGTTATTTTTGTACTCATATCATTATTCTTAGTGAAATAGTAGTGCTATGAGGCCCAAATAACTCCCCCAAAAAGCAATTAATATGGTGCCCTGGCGGGACCCCATAACACAAGGCAATACGTAACAGGGAGGTGAGAGAGTAAGTGGAATCCACTTCTGATTTGGGGGAGATTTTTGTACTCATATCATAATTCTTAGTGAAATAGTAGTGCTATGAGTCAACAATAACTCCCCAAAAACTCCCCTAAAAAGAAATTAATATGGTGCCCTGGCGGGACCCCATAACACAAGGCAATACTTAATAGGCAGGTGAAAGAGTTAGTGGAATCCACATCAGATTTGGGGGAGATTTTAGGAAAATTTTTTGAATTCATATCATTATTCTTAGTGAAAGAGTAGTGCTATGATTCCCAAACAACTCTACCAAAATACCCCCGAAAAGTAATTAATATGGTGACCTGGCGGGACCCCATACCACAAGGTAATACTTAATAGGAAGGTGATAGATTAAGTGGTATCCACACCAGATTTGGGGGAGATTTTTGTACTCATATCATTATTCTTAGTGAAAGAGAAGTTCTATGAGTCTCAAATAACTCCTCCCAAACTCCCCCAAAAAGCAATTAATATGGTGCCCAGGTGGGACCCCATAACATAAGGCAATACTTAATAGGTAGGTGAGAGAGTATGTGGAATCCACATTAGATTTGGGGGATATTTTTGTACTCATATCATAATTCTTAGTGAAACAATAGTTCTATGGGTCCCAAATAATTCCCCCAAAACTGCCCGCAAAAAGAAATTAATATGGTTCCTTGGCGGGACCCCATAACACATGGCAATACTTAATAGGCAGGTGAAAGAGTAAGTGGAATCCACATCAGATTTGGGGGAGATTTTTATACTCATATCATTATTCTTATTGAAAGAGTAGTGCTATGAGTCCCAAATAACTCCACCAAAAGTCCCCCCAAAACAAATTAATATGGTCCCCAACGAGATTCTATAACATAAGGCAATACTTAATCGGCAGGCGACAGAGTAAGTGGAATCCACATCAGATTTGGGTGAGATTTTTGTACTCATACCATTATTCTTGGTGAAAGAGTAGTGCTATGAGTCCTAAATAACTCCCCCAAAACACCACCCAAAAGCAATTAATATGGTTCCCTCGTTGGATGCCATAACACATGGCAATACTTAATAGGCAGGTGAGAGAGTAAGTGGAATCCACATCAGATTTGGTGGAGATTTTGGGGGAGATTTTTGTACTCGTATCATTATTCTTAGTGAAATATTAGTGCTATGAGTCCCAAATAACTCCCCCAAAACTCCCCTAAAATGAAATTAATATGGTGCCCTAGCGAGACCCATTAACACAAGGCAATACTTAATAGGTAGGCGGCAGAGTAAGTGGAATCCACATCAGATTTGGGTGAGATTTTTATACTCATATCATTATTCTTGGTGAAAGAGTAGTGCAACGAGTCCCAAAGAACTCCCCCAAAAAGCAATTAATATGGTGCTCTGGCGGACCCTATAACATAAGGCAATACTTAATACGCAGGTGAGAGAGTAAGTGGAATCCACATCAGATTTAAGGGAGATTTTGGGGAAGATTTTTGTACTCATATAATTATTCTCAGTGAAATAGTAGTGCTATGAGTCCCAAATAACTCCCCGAAAGCTCTCCCAAAAAGCAATTAATATGGAGCCCTGGTGGGACCCTAAAAGACAAGGCAATACTTAATAGGCAGGCGACAAAGTAAGTGGAATCCACATATGATTTGGGGGAGATTTTTGTACTCATATCATTATTCTTTGTGAAAGATTAGTGCTATGAGTCCCAAATAACTCCCCCAAAACCCCCCATAAAGCAATCAATATGGTTCCCTGGCGGGTGGCCATAACACAAGGCAATACTTAATAGGCAGGTGAGAGAGTAAGTGGAATCCACATCAAATTTGGGGGAGATTTTGCGGCAGATTTTTGTAGTCATATCATTATTCTTAGTGAAAGAGTAGTGCTATGAGTCTCAAATAACTCCCCCAAAACTCCCCCAAAAATCAATTAATATGGTTCCACTGCGGGAGCCCATAACACATGGCAATACTTAATAAGCAGGTGAGAGAGTAAGTGGAATCCACATCAGATTTGGGAGAGATATTTGTACTCATATCATTATTCTTAGTGAAATAATAGTGCTATGAGTCCCAAATAACTCAACGAAAACACCCCCAAAAGTAATTAATATGGTGCCCCGACGGGACCCTATAATACAATGCAATACTTAATAGGCAGGTGAGAGATTAAGTGCTATCCACATCAGATTTAGGGGAGATTTTGGGGGAGATTTTTGTACTCATATCGTTATCATTAGTGAAAGAGTAGTGTTATGAGTCCCAAATAACTCCCCCAAAACTCCCCCAACAAGAAATCGATATGGTGCCCTCGCGGGACCCCATTACACAAGGCAATACTTAATAGGCAGGTGAGAGAGTAAGTGGAATCCATATCAGATTTTGGGAAGATTTTGTGGGAGATTTTTGTACTCATATCATTATTCTTAGTGAAAGAGTAGTGCTATGAGTCCCAAATAACTCCCCCAAACCTCCCCCCAAAATCAATTAATATGGTTCCTTAGCGGGACCCCATAACACATGGCAATACTTAATAGGCAGGTGAGAGAGTAAGTTGAATCCACATCAGATTTGGGGGAGATTTTGGTGGAGATTTTTTCACTCATATCATTATTGTTAGTGAAAGAGTAGTGCTTTGAGTCCAAAATAACTCCCCCAAAACTCCCCAAAAAAATAAATTAATATGGTGCCCTAGCGAGACCCCATAACACAAGGCAATACTTAATAGGCAAGCGATAGAATAAGTGGAATCCACCTCAGATTTGGGTGAGATTTTTGTACTCATATAGTGATTCTTGTTGAAAGAGTATTTCTATGATTCTCAAATAACTCCCCCAAAAATCCCCCAAAAAGCAATTAATAGGGTGCCCTAGCGGGACCCCATAACATAAGATAATACTAAATAGGCAGGTGAGAGAATAAGTGGAATCCACATCAGATTGGGGGGAGATTTTGGGGGAGATTTTTGTACTCATATCATTATTCTTAGTTAGAGCGTAGTGCAATGAGTCCCAAATAACTCCCCAAAAAGAAATTAATATGGTACCCTGTCGGGACCCCAAAACATACGGCAATACTTAATAGGCAGGTGAGAGAGTAAGTGAAATCCACATAAGATTTGGAGGAGATTTGGAGGGTGATTTTTGTACTCATATCATTATTCTTAGTGAAAGAGTAGTGCTATGAGGCCCAAATAACTCCCCCAAAAAGCCATTAATATGGTGCCCTGGCGGGACCCCATAACACAAGGCAATACATAACAGGGAGGTGAGAGAGTAAGTGGAATCCACTTCTGATTTGGGGGAGATTTTTGTACTCATATCACAATTCTTAGTGAAAGAGTAGTGCTATGAGTCAACAATAACTCCTCAAAAACTCCACTAAAAAGAAATTAATATGGTGCCCTGGCGGGACCCCATAACACAAGGCAATACTTAATAGGCAGGCGAGAGAGTTAGTGGAATCCACATCAGATTTGGGGGAGATTTTAGGAAATTTTTTTGAATTCATATCATTATTCTTAGTGAAAGAGTAGTGCTATGATTCCCAAACAACTCTCCCAAAATACCCCCCAAAAGTAATTAATATGGTGACCTGGCGGGACCCCATACCACAAGGCAATACTTAATAGGAAGGTGAAAGATTAAGTGGTATCCACACCAGATTTGGGGAAGATTTTTGTACTCATATCATTATTCTTAGTGAAAGAGAAGTGCTATGAGTCTCAAATAACTCCTCCAAAACTCCCCCCAAAAGCAATTAATATGGTTCCCTGGTGGGACCCCATAACACAAGGCAATACTTAATAGGTAGGTGAGAGAGTATGTGGAATCCACATCAGATTTGGGGGAGATTTTTGTACTCATATCATAATTCTTACTGAAACAATAGTGCTATGGGTCCCAAATAATTCCCCCAAAACTCCCCCCCAAAAGCAATTAATATGGTTCCTTGGCGGGACCCCATAACACATGGCAATACTTAATAGGCAGGTGAAAGAGTAAGTGGAATCCACATAAGACTTGGGAGAGATTTTGGGGGAGATTTTTATACTCATATAATTATTCTTATTGAAAGAGTAGTGCTATGAGTCCCAAATAACTCCACCAAAACTCCCCCAAAAAAAAATTAATATGGTGCCCTAGCGAGACCCCATAACATAAGGCAATACTTAATAGGCAGGCGACAGAGTAAGTGGAATCCACATCAGTTTGGGTGAGATTTTTGTACTCATATCATTATTCTTGGTGAAAGAGTAGTGCTATGAGTCCTAAATAACTCCCCCAAAACTCCACTAAAAAGCAATTAATATGGTGCACTGGCGGGACCCCAAAACATAAGGAAATACTTAATAGGCAGGTGAGAGAGTAAGTGGAATGCACATCAGATTTGGGGGAGATTTTGGGAGAGATTTTTGTACTCATATCATTTTTCTTAGTGAAAGAGTAGTGCTATGAGTCCTGAATAACTCTCCCAAAAATCAATTAATATGGTGCCCTGGCGGGACCCCAAAACACATGGCAATACTTAGTAGGCAGGTGGGAGAGTAAGTGAAATCAACATCAGATTTGGGGGAGATTTTGAGGGATATTTTTGTACTCATATCATCTTTCTTAGTGAAAGAGTAGTGCTATGAGTCCCAAATAACTCCACCAAAACTCCCCCAAAAATTAATTAATATGATGCCCTGGCGGGACCCCATAACACAAGGCAATACTTTTTAGGCAGGTGAGAGAGTAAGTGGAATCCACTTCAGATTTTCGGGAGATTTTGGGGGAGATTTTTGTACTCATATCATTATTCTTAGTGATAGAGTAGTGCTATGAGTCCACAATAACTCCCCCAAAACTCCCCTAAAAAGCAATTAATATGGTGCCCTGGCGGGACCCGATAACACAAGGCAATACTTAATAGGAAGGTACAAGAGTAAGTGGAATCCACATCTCATTTGGGGGAGATTTTGGGAAACTTTTTTGTACTCGTATCATTATTCTTAGTGAAAGAGTAGTGCTATGATTCCCAAATAACTCTCCTAAAATACCCCCCAAAATCAATTAATATGGTGATCTGGCGGGACCCCATAACACAAGGCAATACTTAATAGGCAGGTGAGATAGTATATGAAATCCACATCAGATTTGGGGGAGATTTTTGTACTCATATCATTATTCTTAGTGAAAGATTAGTGCTATGAGTCCTAAATAACTCCTCCAAAACTCCCCCCAAAAGCAATTAATATGGTGCCCTAGTGGGACCCCATAACACAAGGCAATACTTAATAGGAAGGGGAGAGAGTATGTGGAATCCACATCAGATTTGGGGGAGATTTTTGTACTCATATCATTATTCTTTGTGAAACAGTAGTGCTATGAGTCCTAAATAACTTCCCCAAAACTCCTCCAAAAAGAAATTAATATTGTGCCCTGGCGGGACCCCATAACACAAGGCAATACTTAATAGGCAGGTGAGAGAGTAAGGGTAATCCACATCAGATTTGTGGAAGATTTTGGGGGAGATGTTTGTACTCATATCATTATTTTTATTGAAAGAGTAGTGCTATGAGTACCAAATAGCTCCTCCAAAACTCCTCTAAAAACAATTAATATGGTGCCCTTGCGGGACACCATAACACAAGGCAATACTTAATAGGCAGGTGAGTGAGTGTTGGGAATCCACATCAGATTTGGGGGAGATTTTTGTAATCATTTCATTATTCTTAGTGAAAGAGTAGTTCTATGAGTCCCAAATTACTCCCCCAAAACTCCCCCCAAAAGCAATTAATATGGTGCCCTGGCGGGACCCCACAATACAAGGCAATACTTAATAGGCAGGTGAGAGAGTAAGTGGAATCCACTTAATTAATTGCTTTTTGGGTGTTGGTGAGACAAACGGCAATTGGGAGTAAAATTTTGAGGTTCTTGTTGGAGGAGTGGGGAAGTTAATTAAGTGGCCTAATACATGTCCACGTGGACAAATTTAGAAAGAGGGTCAATAAATTTTGTCTTGCATTTTAGAGTATTAGTATAGATTAGTATAAATTGTATGGTATATCAAACTTAGATGGAACTAAGCATGCTAGTCATTTTTTATTTATATTACGTTGAATAAAATAATATAGAAGGAGAAAATATTAACTCGCGTTAAATCATTTATATCACCAAAAAATACGTTGGCATGCGTGTTATGGTGTAATTCCATATAACTTAGCATTTATTACACTCATTAAATAGTATAACATATATGGGGACAAGTCTAATAAGTTTATTTAAACCAACAAAAAAATATATTATCAAAAAAAACTTTTATAGTTTTCTCATCTGTCATGTGCTTTATCACAATAATTAAAAAATGTATACAAATATAAGCACAAGTGGTTATAATACAACAAATATTGTAATATAGAATGTAATGGAGATATGAAGCCAGATTAGAGATCTTAAGTATTTAGTCCTATTTTTTAAATTTATTTGTATCCACTTTCATATATTTATTTTTTTTGTTGTTGGTCATATGGTAATTAATATGGGACATGTGTCATTATCTGCGAAAAGGAAGAGCGAAACTTATGGAGTACTAATGGACAAATTTGTATGGTTGTGGGACTTGCTACAATTTTAAAAACACATGGAATAGATGACTAACAAATCATAAGATATGGAACTAAAGAAAAAAAAACTGGCAAGATTAATCTCTTGATTAGAACTACGAAAAGAGAAGAACCAATATTAACAGAAAATGCTCCTTCCAGTGTGGTTACTTGCAACCCTCATATAAAACCGAAAGTAGTATTGCTCCTTATAACAATCTAGAAAAGTTCAAATTATAACCTACTCGGCCACTGATTTCTTGACCAAAAATTGACAATCAATCTGGGGAAGCCTCTAAATATTTTTTTGCCCGACTCTGATTCTTTTATAAAAAAAAATACAATAGAAGAGTTAGAAGAATTTAGATTTCAAATCCGACCCTTCAGTTTTTCAAGTACCATATGCAAATACATATTATATCCAATACAAGTTATCCTAAGTCCCGGTTGTTCGACTCGATGCTCGACACAAAATTTGTTGCATCAAAAGTGATTGCATATTGCTTGTACAAAAAATTATGCTCGATTTTCTCAAAAAAAAAACCATTTGGACGTAGGGGTGTTCAAAAAACCGATTGGACCGACGGACCAAACCGACGTATTTTTAACCATTTTTTATCACCGATCCGGTCTAGTTTTTTTTTGCAGACCGCTCTAGTTGGTTCTGTCCTCAGTCCGCCGCGTTAAATAACTTGTTTGGACCGACCCGGACCGGTTGTTTTTATTAATATATATTTTAATTATATTTTTATCTATAAAATAACTTAAATAAAGGAGGAAGAGGTATGATCATCATTTAAAAAAAACTAATGTCGTTTTCCCAACTAGAAGTCTTAATCCCTCTTCGACTTCATTTTTTTTAACTCCTTGGTTTTTTCTGCCATTTTTCTCTCCTCTCTCTCTCTCTCTCTCTCTCTCTCTCTCTACGCCATTTCCTCTTCACTGCTTCTGCTTGTGCCTGTGTCGCTGCCATCTCCTCTCTTATGGTTCAACTCATCGCCGCTGGATTTGTACACTGCTGTCGTTTCTCTTTTACTACGCCGTAGCGCTGCTGCACGATGATAAAAGTAGGAATTTAATTGAATTATTTCAGTTATTTCCTAAATTACAGTCCATTACAATCTCTGAGTTCAAAGAAAGAAATATTTTGAAGGATTTGATAATAGATGATATGCTTATGAGTCCCAAGATATTTTCAACAAAAATTTAGGGAAGTATCAACAAGTCTATGATCTCAAAAGTCCCCAACATAATCATTGAAAATAAATTGGACTTTGTATGCAATAAAATTGGATATCATATTAGGGCTTGTACCTATCTGAGAAGATATAGGCTATGGGAATGAGTGAATTAAATCTTAGTTTGGCTAAAAATACAGATCAAATCCTTACTATTGAAGTGTCTAGTGTTTAGTTGAAGTATAATTATTACAGTTGTTTATGCAAGATGCACCAAAATAGAGGATTGTTCTATGGCTGGACTTGGGGGTTATTTCAACACGGTTGCAAGATTTTCATATCCAGATGCAAGATTATGAGGGAAGGAGGTCAGTTTCGTGCCATTAATGATTCCGTTCAAGTTTATGTAGATGATGATCTTATTGGTATTGGATACATTGAAAGCAAGTTTACATGGTGTAACAACGGAGCATGCCAAAGGTTAGATTGTATGTTCGGTAATATGAAATCGATTGATGTCTTCCATAAAATTAATGTTGAGCATCTGATTCAAATCATTCTCCAATCTTTATGGATGAATATATACATTTGCATTGCAAAAGTGAACAAGCTGATGTTGAATAATTGGAATAAAAGAAAATTTGGAAGTATAGTGTTGGAAATTGAGGTAAACTTATCATATGATGTTTCATTTCCACGGTGAGTGGATTAACATTAGACTCTAGTGAGTATCATGGATGAGATGCCTAAGGTAGTGTTAGGTTCATTAGAGTGACGCATCGGAAGGTATAATTGGGTGTGCGAGACTGATTTGATGGGTTTATTCCTCTATGGAGTGAGAGACTAGAATAGTATGGTTATCGACAAGCTCATGCGAGTTATATAGTTACAATAGTCTGACAATTTGTGGAATAATGGGATATGCGGTCCTAATATAGAGTTGACTCTTGGCGATATACGATGATTGGTTGTATTATGATTTGTTTAGGTGATCCTTAGCCAAAAAAATGAGGGTTTCCTAGAGAGGCACCTGTATACCATAGGTACTAGAATAAGTACTGCTAGGAATGGTTTGTGCTTGATTATAAGGCGAGTGGAGACTCGGAATCGATTGTGAAGTGCATGGTTGATGAAATAGTGGACGTTAGGCCATGTGGCATGATAAATATTTGGTAACATTAGTGTTGAGGACATCGATGATTTTTCCTTAGAGGATTTTATGACTTAGAAAAAAGGTTGGTTGACCCCATAACTTTGAGGAGTGAGGGATCGAGAATTTCGGGGACAAAATTTCCCAAGGAGGGAAGTTTGTAATATCCCGTCGCATAATTTAATTAAATTATATACTGATTATAATTGAGGAGGGGTTAATTACAATTATGGGTGAAAATTTAGAGAAAAATAAAAAAATAAAAAGATATAGGGTCGCTCAAAAGACATGGGCCTGTCGTTCGAACGACAGTGAATACGTCGTGAGATACAGGGCATCTAATGACGTTCTATTCAATTACAGTAGTAGGTCACATGAAGCTGAGAAGGAATGACATAGCATAATTCATTCGAATGACATAGGGGAAGTCGTTCGAACGACGTTGGTCGAGTTTTTTTAGATCTGATTGCCCTTGTGCTTTGTCACAATTTGGAGCATTGATTTTGTGTGTTGTCGAGCCCATATCATCTCAGGAAGGTTAAAATGTCTATTTGGTGTCATAGGGAGGCTTTATTAAGGGTTTGGGTTATTTAGGGTTTATTGTGTTCGGAAATATGTAATATATATATATATATATATATATATATATATATATATATATATATATATATATATATATATATAGAGAGAGAGAGAGAGAGAGAGAGAGAGTGATAAAGAGAGAGAGATAATGAGAGGTGGTGGGTTGTCTTCCACCATCACTCACCATTCCTCCACCATAAGCCACCCATGAGATATCACTTTTATGTTGTATTTCTCCACATTTGAACCAAATATACCCATTTCCTCCATTGATATAGTAAATCTATGAATTTTAGGAAGAGTATTTGGGGGATTTTGTAGAAGAAAATGGGGGATTTCAATGGAGTTGAAGTGGGTCTTTTTTTGGAGCTTAGGAGGATGCATTTGGTAACCCCTTGAGGCCACCTTTGGAGGTGAAAGTTGTTCCTCCTACACCAACTACACCATTGAAGCCATTATAGGTGGTTAAACCTTATTGTTAGTGTAAAATATTATTTTTCATTTGTAGTCTTGTATTTAAACTATTTGATTAGGGTGTATTTACTTTAATGGTGTAAATAGTGTGTAGAAGATAATAAATATTTTTATGGAATAAAAATGTTGGAAAAATATTACTTACTGAAAAATAAAGAATAAGTAAATATTTTAAGGTTTTCAAATCGTAAAAGTTTATGTCTTCATGAAAGGGTGTATTTTCTAGAAACATTGATGAAAACATTTTATGAAATAAAATGTTTGAAGATATTGATAATTTTTGGTAAACATGGCTGCAATGATGTTCTTGCAAAAAGGATGACTTTATTAAAAATAGACATTTGTAGAGTTTGAAGAAATTAAATGTCTTTTATTTTTTTAAAATGTAATTTGTTCAAGTGTTATGAATTTGTAGAATGAAAAATATGTTTAAGCCAAGTAATTGGATTTTTGGGTTTAAAATCCATCTTCTCATGGATATAAACTTACTATGTTTTGATATTAAATGTATAAACAAGTTTTGAGAAGTTTTTGTTGGGTTTAAACATGAAATAATAAAAGTTATAATTTTAATTTTTAAAGTATGTGTAGTTAGGACAAAAGGTTATGATGAGAATGAGGTTAAAAGACTACACATTGAATAAAAATAAATGGAATTTTTCTTATAAAACTAGTCTTAAGTGTAAAAGGATTTCTTAAAGGAAGAAGTAAAGAAGTGTGTTCTCGGGAAATTATTGATAAAATTATTCATTAAGTGTTAATGGGTAAACACAGACAAGTTAGTCTGTAACTTAGTAATGTGGTAAAGGATTAACACTTAAAGAATTAAAAATGGATTAAAGGTGTAAAAGTGTTTTCAATTAAGAAAGATACTACTGTGAGTATAAAATGGGTGTTAAAGTGTTAAAACACTTAAGAAGTTGGTATGAATAACTTAATAGTGTCTTTGGTGAAATTAACACCTGAGAAATTGAGTAAAAGGTTATTTTGAAAACAAATGGGTAAAATGGTAATTTTACTTAATGTGGAACATTTTTATGAAATAAAAATGTTAGAAAAGGAGTATGCAAAGTAATCCTAAACGAATATGATTTTTGGAATAAAAAATCAAGGTTAAAGTGTAAAGGACATGAAATGGTAAATTTTCAAAGTGTAACACAAGAGGGGTAGTAAAGTCCAGGGTTTTGGCTTTGGTCGGGTAAAAAGGAAAGTGGAATAATGTGGACATTTGTAAAATGTTAAAGCACATAAAAGGAACTTGGATGACATTGTGGTAAGGAAAAAACGGTCCGTAATCCTTGGGTGAAAAACCCTAAATCACTGGCTAGAGCATATGGTGGAAATGGTCGGCGATGTGGAGCCCGTGGAAGTATGCAGTGTAGGAAGATTCTGAGAAAAGATAAAGAAAATTTGGAAGATGTCAATAAATGGGTTGTATGGTAAAATATGTTAATACAACCAAACTTGAATGAATATAATAAATGTTCCGGTAAAATTGAGAAGTTAATGCGTAAATCTATAAATTTCCATAAGATAAGGAAAAAGGGTAAAGAAAGCGAGTAATTGGGTTGTTAAGGAACCGAAATGGTTAAACCTATATTTAACACAAGAATATGTTGTAAAATATTTTTAAAGATTAAATAAGTATTTTCTAACACGGTGAATGCATGTGTTGAAATGGTGTTTTTCAATGAAAATACTAAAATAAATTTGCATAAATAAGAATGTTGATTCCGGTAAAGGAATGGGTTTGGATAAATAAAATGTAGTAGTTTCATGTGTTGAAGCGGTTGTTTTAATTAAAGTAAGAAATGCTAAGCATGAGTAAAGCAAGTTTTTACAAGGTTGAGGTAAATTAACTTGAACAAGTAAGGTTTTCGGAAGTAAAACAGTTAATGCATTGGAACTTATATTTTCAAATATCTCTCTCTCTCTCTGTCTCTCTCTCTCTCTCTCTCTCTCTCTCTCTCTCTATATATATATATATATATATATATATATATATATATATATATATATATATATATATATATATATATATATAAGGAGTAAAAGGTTTTCACTATTCAATAAGTTGATAACTTAATTAGAGGTCCTGATTCAGCCACATGTTAAGATCTAACGGTTCAAAATAAAATGGCACTTTGGTAATTGAAGTCCATAAATAAGGCACTTAATAAACTGACCCACGTGGGAGAGAGACGCGCAAATCCCCACTCATTACAAGTTTCACTCTCTCTCCTACTTTAATTTGAAAACATTTTCGTCTTCTCTACTCTAACAAGACTAAATTGATTTTCACTTTCAAACATTCACTTCTCTCTCCTCTTCATCTTTTCTACCGAGAATCAATAACATCTCTTAGATGTCGACCTTACTCTTCACAATCACAACCGAGAACAATGGTAACTATGACACCATCTCTCTACATGTGCTTCTCCGTTAATCATTCTCCTTCATTTTGTAAGAATGAATATTGTATATTTGCTTGGATTTTTTTTCAAAATGTTGTTATGTGCCTAATGTTGTTATCTTCATGATTCATGTGTTTCCTTTAAGATTCGTTATATGACATTCTTTTTTCAATTTGGATTAATTTTACGGGTTAAATCTTTTGGTGATTTTATGTGCCTAATGTTGTTATGTGTCTAATTTTTGCAGGTACTCTCTCTTCTCTCCCACCGCTCAAACCATCATCACGGTATAAACCTTTCTTTTTCTAGGGTTATTTTCATGTTTGAACTTGGGTTAAGGTTATTGATCATCATAATATAATTATTTTTGTTTCAATTTTGCAAGTACGCTGCTCTCTTATGCCCTGAGTTTTAGGGTTTTGATTTTTTTTCTTGGGTTTAATTTGTTGCTATGTTTAGGGGATCTAATTTTTATATTTTTAGGTTTATTTTGGTTAAAGATTTTTTAGGAAAAATGATCAAGATCAAGATTTAACTACTCGGGTACGCTTGCACTCTCTTTCTCTGTTTTTATGTTCGATTATTGCTTTAAGGATTTTTTGTTTTAAAATCTCTATGTGATTTTTGTGGTTAGAACCTGTTTCAAGGCTTATAGGTGTAAATATATTATGTTTATTTGGGGTTTTAACTTACTACTTTTATGTTTGTATGTTTTTAGGGCTCAAAATCTCTCGGCCCTGCTATCTATATTCTCCCTCCTTCAATTGTTTGGGTGTAAATCGTTGAGATACTGTGATTTGTTAGTTCCATGTTCAAGTTCTTTCAAGTTTTAAGTTGGAAATTTTTACTTTTTCATCTACTTTTACATTAGGAATACAATTATAATTTTGGCCTTTCTATAAATATTTATCATCAATGAGGGATTTGTGTATTACATTCCAATGAAGTGAGGATGACGGATGATTTAGGACATTTGGCCCCAAGTCCAAGGTTACATTATTCCAATTCTTGAACATTGAAATTCATCATTGAGAGAGACTAAATGAATTTTTTTGTCCTTTCTTATTGGAGGAACCAGTGCACTATAATATGAATTAGTTTAGCGAATTTTGTGGGATGATCTAATGGTGTGGGATTGTGCCATGTAGGATTATTCCCATTGTGACATGGAAAATAAGGGAAAACTCACTTGGAACCCTAAACCTACCCGACTACCTCATTCGTACCCTCACTCATTCCATATCTCCCAAACCCTCCTGCCTCCCTTGATATCCAATGCTACCGCCTCCAAGGTCGCCACCCTCAAGTATTCCCTCTCCCATTCTCTTACACACGCGCACACTCACACGCATGCATATAGCACACATACACACCATCATCGGCCTCCAGCTCACCCCTTTACCCACGCACAAAAATCACAGATCTGAAGACTTTTGGGGATTCTTTAGTTATAAACATATTTATTTTGGGAAATCACATATCTGAAGACTTTTGGGGCACAAAAATCACATATCTGAAGACTTTGGTGATTCTTTAGTTATAAAAACATACTTATTTTGGGGATTTTATCGATTTCATTTCATCTCCAAGTTACAACCCTCTCCTACACACAGAGGTGTGAAATTAGTGAGTTTTGATGTTGGATTTGTAATTTAGGGTTTTGATTTCAAATATGGGTGGGGGAAATTAGGACCAATGAATTTATTTTGATGTTGGAGTTTATTAGGGCTTGATGGGGTTTATTAGGGTACTTTTATCTTCATCTTTTTATGTTGTTTTGCAGATTGACCTTCAACTCACAATCAAATTTAGAAAGTCATGCCGAATTACTTTCATTTTCATTTTTACGGGTTCTAGGGTAAGATTTGTTAAACGATTCACTTTTAGGTAATTATATTTCCTATTAAAATTATTCACTTTAGTGTAACCTTATAGAAAATAACTCATGGTATTTCATTGTCATAAGGCAACTCAAATTTGATTATATATTTACTCACCACGTGTGTAGGTTGAGGGATATGTAGTATAATTAATGTGTGTTATTAGGTCATATAATTAATGTGTGTTATTAGGTCATAGTAATAGGTATCATATATAAAGTGTCAACTGCTATAATGTACCTATTTATTTTTTTCATATGTAAGACTAATATTCTCCGCACTCTATTTTTATTTAAGAAATAGATTTGTTCTTTCATTTGAAATTTATGATTGTGATTTGCAATAAAATAGTGATACCTTGAAAACTTGGCACGCATTTTGTTGATACGTCTGTCCATTTATATTCGAATTGTAATCAACTCATTATTCCATTACATTACATGAGGTTTGGATTTGAAGACGAAGCCAATATAAGATAACTTGGACAAATTTTGTGTATTCGAGCCTAGATATTACAATTAAAGAAGTCTTCTACCATGTTATTGTTGGCGTATTTGGGGACTAAGAGAACTATTTTCTAAACATTTTAAATTGAAAACTTATCCCGTATAGGAATATTATGTTTGAACCCAAAGGCTAATTGACTAATTTGAGTAATTTTGGATGTTGTGTCATTTGTGTGATTAATTGATTCTTTGGGCTAAATGTTTAGACATAATATGTTTAAATTTATGGTTGGCCCTTTAATTTTGGATGTTCTGTCATTTTATTTCATATGTATTGTTCTTCTTTCTGTCATTTGATTCAGGTTGATGTGGTTTTAAAGTTTAATTTTATCACCACGGGTTTTGTATCGATTTAGACTCTATTTTAGGTTCTTTAATTTGTGGTGGAACTGTAAGAATTTGTGTATTCCTTATCATTTTTTCGTGGCCCTTTCATTTTGTGTTATTTTTATTTATTTCAGGTTGATTTTAAGCATAAACTTGAACGGTTATTTATTGTTTAATCGAGACTTTTTGGTTCAATATGTATATTATATCTTGGACACTTTTAATTTTTTATGAGTGTTTATTTCAAAATTAAGGAATTGATATCTGATTACTCATATAGGGAAGATATACTTGCAAAAATGAGCATCAAACAAGATTGAGGAACTCAGTATTGGTGTTCTTGAACAATAAGAGCAGGTGCTCGACATTCGTTTTTGACAAGTTTTCATTTATCTTGGCTTTAAGAATTTCTCGAGAATGGATCTTAACTCAGGTCACGAATTAGCTTGATATGTATACATTTGATGTGAGTCTTGACTTCAATCATCAAATATTTAATAAAATATCAACAAGAGATTCAATTTGGTTGAACGATAATCTCCAAATGTACACTGTCTTTCTCTCTCAAACATATAAATTCATCTCACTGCCCATATTTGTTGAAGTTTTTCACCATTAGTATGTTGTCAACTGATGAGATATGCCTCCTATGAACAAATTTATCATGTTTATTAGTAAGATTTAAATATGACGAAACATTTTATTGATTTTGTGGAGTTTCCAGCGGTTTAATAATAAGGACTATGTATTTCATGGTATTGTCTCTAGGTTTCTGATATGCTATTCATTGTTCTTTAAAACCCTCACCTATGCTCCTTTATTAAATGCAGACCATAGTATTGGCAGAGCTATTCCAGAAGTAGCAGGCCCCTATAGGTGAAGTCGCTACTACAACAATAACACAACCAGATATCGATGATGATTTTAAATCTATAACAAATATGGAGGAAGGTTTCTTTTACATTTTCTCTTTACCCTAATACTATGGTTTTGGTAATGCGGATGTCATTGATTTAAGGACCCGCCTACTTTGTGCTCACAAGTCATCGGTTTAAGGACCCGCCTATTTTCGTGGTATTGTTTTCTTTGGCAATTTTCTTCAATTCTATTGATTTTATATGTTGTTTAAAGGTAAGCAAGAGTTTATCTTTCTCTACAAGGCTCTAGGGCGTCGATTCGCTATGCCATAATCTTGAAAATAGCATATTTGACATATAAAATATTTCATGAAGCAGATCAGTGTTTGCTTAAAATTTCAAGCCTCATTGTTTTAAAACAGAACTGTTCTTACTTAAATAAGAACAATACTTTACCTATGATATTTTCTGCCCTGATGTGTTACTTTGTTGACAACTGGAATGCTGATTATGTTGATGGATCAATTTTGCTCATATAAATGTAGTGAGATAGATTGACTCCAAGGAATGGTGAAGCTTAGAATGATTAGTTTACCTTTTGTGGAGTTATATTTACTTTTGTGGAGTTGTGTAAGTTGATTGATCTTCAAGAGTAATGACATTTTAGAGTTATCAGAAATTTTCTTAAGTGTTACGTGCTTGATGTAAATGCGTTCGTGTCCAAATTCAAACATAATCCGATTGGGTAGATTAATTGCAACGTTTATCCAATTTTTCATCTTTGAGCACCAGTTTATTTTTATTGATTATTGATATGGTTACTTAAATAAGTTTGAAGTAGAAATAAATGAGTATAGTAGATTTGTGCCAACAGTATATAATACATTTAATTCTTAACCAAATGGTGTAAACAAGGATGCTATTAGGTATTCTGTTGGGTTGATTCTTATTACAGGTTTGATCTTTATTCAGGAGATTTCAATGATTTAATTTAAACCCCAACAGTTGATAATTCATCATTGTGGGTTGTTTGTTTTTATAGATAGCCCCCAATCTCTATCAAGTTATACACTTAACAAATAATCTGTGTATCCTAAATTGATCATTTTTTATCTCTATGAATTGACTTATGGTTTGGCGATTGGTTGGTGCAGAATTGATCAATATTGAGTAGACATAAGATGCCTTGCAAGCACTTCATGAGCTGATCAACTCAAAAAGGTATCAAGCATGGAAGAAAAGACACATGAAAAGAATATGTGCAATTATATTGAGCTTTGTGTTGACATGCGAAGGGGCAGATTTTCCAAGGATGGTCTGATTCAGTACCGTATAATATGCCAACAAGTAAATGTTAAATCATCGGAAGAGGTCATAAAGAACTATAAAGACACATTTGCAACCCCATATTTACCACTGCATGTGGAGAAATTTGGTACAGACTAAGAAAGCTACGAAGCCTATGGAGAAGGCAACTAAGCCTATGCAGTTTCTGTATGTAGCGATGATGGAGGATAGGATCCTGCTAATACATACTCATTTATGACAATGTATGGAGAACCCTGTATTTGTGTATATGTTTCCTTTACAAGTCTCAGACATGTTTCATTATTAATTTTGAGGTATTCTTCAAATGTGTTTTGCTGCACAGGTTTTATATTATAATAAATTTGAAGAGAAAACACAAAAATAGAGGAGGCAATAGAAGGAAGTAGAGAGAGGGGCTCTTGATTTTCGGTTAGAATGCCTAATGGAAATAGCGGGATGATTTTCAGGTTTTATTAATCATATAGTAAAGCAGGTTTCTTTTTTTTACTTAAGGTTTATAGTGTTGGTCGTTGTGGCATTTGGTGGTCTTACGTGAGGAGTCCTTTGCGGTTTTTAATTTTTGAGTAAGGTTTTGATTTCTGATTTTTGCACTACTTTATGGATTATGGTTTATATATTCCTCTTGGGATGGAATTAGCTCATTGCAATTTGTAGGTTTTATTCTGTTTGTAGCAAATTTATGGGGTTCTGGATTTGGGTTCCGACGATCCTATCGACTCCTACTAACAACGTTGATTTGCTACCATGAATGAGTAGAATTAAGTTTTGAGCGAATATATTTTGGTGTAGAAGCTTAACCCATTTCAGGATGTGAAGCTTTGTTGTCATAGGTTATACCTCATTTACATGTAATTTTTTTGTATCATCTAAAGTTTGCTTCATTTTGTAAAGAAAAATGTTTGAATGGCCATTAGTTTTAATGGCAATTACGATCCTCTTACATGTATTGAATGTTGTTTCTAGTTTCCTTATCTCTTCGATTTGGTTAATGATTTACGCTATTGAGATTTTAAAGGCTTATTGAATATTGTATCCATGAAGATAGATCTTGGCTGATATGTTGAGGCTGGGGATCTTAACCGTTGTCAATCTCTTGCAGGTATGCTCTTCATTCTTCTCTAATTTCTGGATAATTATCTATTGAAACCAAATAAAAGAGATAATAGACATCACTTTGATGTATAAAAAAAACAATCACTTGCCATTCGAGCACTAGAGAAGCTAAAACAGAGAACACATCAATATTTTTTGAATCATTTAAAGTGTTAATTATTAAAGTGGTGAAACAGAGAACATAGAAAATGCAGACGAAGGTGTTAAACATTTTGAATCATTTAAAGTGTTAAGCATTAAAGTTGAAACAGAGGCCTGCAGGAACCATCAAAAGAGGACCATATTCGTATTCAGAATGGCAAGACAAAAGTGTTAAACATTAAATTGGTGAAACAGAGATGACAGAAAATGCAAAAGAGGACCATTTGTGTTAAACATTGTCTGCAGAAGAGGACCAGATTTAGAGGCCTGCATTAATGTTAAACATTAATGCAGAAGAGGACTGGAAGGACCATCAAAAGAGGACACTTTTGTCTGCACATAAAAGAGGACCATATTCATATTCAGAATGGCAAGGACTAACAAAACCCATCCTTTACTCCAACTAGAGGCTTGTAAGTTGAAATAAAGAACACAGAAAATGCAGGCAAAAGTGTTAAACATTAAAGTGGTGATGAGGATCACTTCAACATCAATAGTTTTTTAATCATCTTGCAGCTACATGGCTTGCAATGTTGATCAATAGTTTGGTCACTTTTTTTTAGTTGCGCTTCAATTATTTTTAGAATTACTGTTACTATTTTTTTCACTACCCCGATTTTATTTAGTTTTTATTTATGATTTTGTATTCTATTTAATTTTTGCTAATAAATTCTTCCAATATATTTGTGGTGTTGGCCAAACCTATATATAACTAAATCTATTCTGATGTCTCACTCCTAATATCACTTGGTGTTATCTCACAACATCTATCAATGACAACCATATATTCTAAATGTATATTTTAGTTCAGTGCAATTAACTAACTATTTATGTTTTTAACGTTGAATGACATTGAGATATGCGTTACTTTACTTTGGCAACTTATTTTGTTTCAGTTCAACATTTATTTAAAATTATTTATGTTTGTTAGCTGTGAATGACACTAAGACATTCCATTTTTCGTTATTTATGTCCATATGAGGGTGATATAGATATCTAATTTGTTCAATCTTCAAATACAGAGGTTAGACGGAAGAAGGTACGTTACTGTTTATGTTAAGAAGTATTTGGACTTTGGAAAAAATACAGAGGTTAGATTTAAAATATAATAGTTTTCTCTGTACAAAACGTTTTTAGTTCTACTTGCTTTTTGAATAATTTTTATATATACTTTCTTTGCAGTAAGAACTGGAAAATATTTTCGCAAGTTGAACCTCACCTGGCAACCAAATTTTGATAGTGTACCAGTCTGTGTCCTGTCATCCTTTGATTAGAGAAGTAGGTGATTATTTTTTTCGTTATCAGAGCCAATCAAGACTATAATGAATGAAATTTTTGGTATCAAATCAAAAAATTAGCCTCAAGTACAAAACATATTGCTTATATGAGATCTTACATAAATAGAAAAAGACACCAAACTTAAATGGTGATCACTTTGTTGCATTTTGATCCAATTATAATATGGTCGTAGCTTCAAATAGACACTGTCAAATGAATTGGGTTTATTAAGAAATGTAGGATTTGGTGACCAATTGGTAATATTTAATTGAGAGTTAATGGATCGGGTTTTATTGACCAGTTTAGGTTTGACACCCATTTATTTTCATGTGTCATTCTTACTATCATTCTCACAAAGAATGTTATTTTGATCTAAGAATCTAAGAGTGCTATTTCGATTTGTCTTTTTTAGGGAAATGATGGTGATCTACATAGTAAATTGGCATATATGGTGGGGTTTAGGCTTATATCCCTATGTGTTAGGAGAGGGGATAAGGGGTGAATGATAATTAGTTTGTTCAAAACAACATATATTCCTCTCACAATTTTTTTATATTCTATTGATAATTAGTTTGTTCTAATTTGCAGGTACTTACAATCGGCCGAGTGTAAATTATTTTATATCTTCGACCTACGCAAAGGTCACGAAGACAACTAATGGTAATGCAAACGAAAAGGGGTGTAACCCATGTTAGTTGTTTATTCACTAATTTTTAAGTTTGCATTCAAGTATTGATTTGTAAATTTTCTATTCTGATAGATGTTTCCATGTTGATGTATCTCCTACCCTCATGTCGTGACCCATGTGCCTCGCTATATATTTTTTTTATTATGTTCTGCTACGAGTGTGTCTTCGATCACACCCACCATGTCCATATTCAGAAGTTAGCGCAAGTTTTTTCCATCAAACTATTTTTCATCACAATGTGAGATTAGATTTTATTTTAGCGCGTTTGAGATGTGTGTTCAGTATGTTGTATGTTCGTTTATACGAAGTTGACTAATGTTAAATGATATTTCTTATTATTGATGATGATGTCTTCATTCAATTATATTTCTGATTGTATATTTTTTTTCAGACTCTCGAGCCACCAGAAGTGTTGATTACAGTAGAACTGTTGATTACAGAAAAAGTGTTGCAACTACCTTAACAACTCGGTTAACTCAATCGTGCCGATTTCAGCAAAAGTATTAAGGTAGAAGGGCCATTACGACCCCAAGAAACTCTCCGGTGTTAGCATTCTCGATGTTGTGAGGTCAAACACATATGTGGATCATAATAGATTACCTGACTCATTCTTTCATATAGGGTATTTTTTTATTTTGATCAATTTTAATCTCTACTAAACCAATAAGGTTTTATTTTTTTTAGTTGCATTTACTTTTGTTTCTACTAAACTAGTAGTTATTAACTATTTTTAATTTTTGCGGATTTTGTATATTATTGTTGGTAAACATACGTAAGTTTATGAACATGAGTGATTGACTCATTGTTTATGAAGATTTGGTATATTGTTGTTGTTGAGATATAATGTTTTGTAAACATATGTAAGTTTATGCCCATTTTTTTTAAAATTACACTTTGTGTTGTCGAGGAACAAAATTTTTGTCATTTTGCGATTACGTATTCTGAAAAATTTCGCCATTTCGCTAGTGTATATATATATATATATATACATGTATATATGCATGTAGTTGTAGTGTGTGAGTATCCTTTTTGTCGTTCATTTCTATACTGCTTTTTATATTCCCACTGGGCATAGGCTCACACCCTCACATTGTTACATAAGGTTGGGTGTGGGTTCGTATTTTGGGGGCATTATACTCGTGAGTAATTTATTTATTTTTGCGTTACTAGCTCTCTTTACATAGACTTTTGGGTGATTCCCATGGGTCCCTCACTTATTTACATATTGAAATTGGAATTGCATGCTAATCAAGTTAAACGTTAATTAAAATAAAACTGGAGTACAAACATTACAGAGGTTGTTTTATTGCACTGCACACATAACACTCGGGCCACACCTGGTCGACTCACGGGTAACCCATAAATCCGAGCCATAAGCGTTAAACGACGTTCGCGTAGAATTTCATCCTTTATTGAGGTTTTCGTTTGTCATCAATGTGGGGTGATATGTAGAGATAGAGTCTCCAACCTAATTTTCACAAAACTGGGAAAAGAAATGTTGTCACCTTGAGAGAACAACATCAAGGCCAATAATGATTCTTGCGAAACAAAGTAGTTCATGGGTCCTGGGACTAAGTTAAGGGATGGGAAGGTGTTAGGCACCCATCCCACCGTTTTGATCTCTTATGGGCATAAGTTAATCTTCTCTTGTAGAGATCCGAGATATGTGTGTTTTTGTGAATAATATAAATGGAGGATGGAATCACTTGTCTCGCATCATGGATAAAGGTGGACTGAGGTCATCCTTAGGAGTATTCCCAAGATAGTAATTAATAATATAATGTAAGTGTTTGTCGATTCACAAGTCATTATGAAGGAACGACTGTGTTTATCGAATAAGACACAAACAAGCAAGAATATAAAATGTATATATCATGAATACATGATGAGAATAAGGAAACATATATATGTGGTGAGGAATCGAGTCGAGGCATTTACCCAAGACACCTATGTATCCCGGGGGCATTAAAGTCCACGTAATTCGAAGCCAATATGAGGTGGGGTTTGACCCATAAATTCAGTTGGGAACTTTATTATATGTGTGTGAAAAATGTGTTTTAGTGTTAGAAAATGTGATGAGAAGTCCCCGTTTGGAATTTATAAGTGAACCCTCTTTTTCTTATTTTTGGGTTTTTATCCTATGAAAATAAAGTGTGTGAGAATACTAACGATAAAGAGTTTAAAATTAAGATGCGTGATGTAATGAAGTAAAGTATTAGAGTGAAAATTAAGTAACTAATGCCAAATTAAGAGAATTTAAAGACAAAAAGGAAAAAATAGACCTGCTTGTGAAGACTTGAAGTATATCTTTATTGTAGATGCACTGATATCAAGAAAAAGTGATGGTGGTTTAAGGTGGTGGGTGAATATTTACTCAAAATAGTATGAAAACGATAGAAGGAATGTAGGAAATGGGACCTAAAGGAAAGAACAACTCTGAATTCGAGGGAATTCTCTCTGAATTGTTGAGAGGGATGTTCATGGGTGCCTTTCAAAGTGAGGTCATGCACTCTATTTATAAGGACAAGTGGGTGTCAATCGAAATTGTCTTAGACCTACCTATTAGCATAGAACCATAGACACACTGCCTATAGGCAGGGTGCTAGGGTTACCAATTAGCAGACTGAGGTGCATTTTTTGAAAAATGGCCATAAAATGAGAACCGTAAGTCAGAATCGCGCATGGGGTGGAACATTGTAAAGGGTATCTTGAGCCGTTTAAGAGTCCATTTAGCCACTCTTGTTTTAAGGAGTTGATAGAAGTCAAACGAGTCCCAGAAGCATCTGTTGGTCACTAGACAGGAAATTTCTAGAGGAAAATGGATCATTTGTCTGAGCCATATGACTGATTTGTGCATGGGGCGGACCGTTGGAAAGGGTATTCATTTCCCTTCGAGATTTCATTCAGCTTTATTCGATTTAGGGAGTTTACCTTGGTCAGACGGGGACTGAACGTTCCGAGGGACCCTTCTACGTAAAATTATTTCTTCATTTGTGTCGTAAGGCTTATTCGCGCATGGGGCAGACCATTGGAAAGGGTATTTAATGGAGACCGGGATCCCTTGATGGCCTATGGATCAATTTTTGGGGTTAAATGGATCTCTAGTCCAAATCGTAAGGTCAATTCATGGAATGACAAACCATTGGAAATGGAATTCGGAGCCCCTGGAAGATTCACTTTTGTTTCTCTCAGGCGAGAAAGTTCATCGGGGACAAAATGGGGCTTGGGAGTTCTCGTTCTCCTCTAGATTAGTTTCGAAGTAAAACGAACCATTCTTTCGAATCATAAGGCCAATTAGCACATGAGGACCATTGGAAAGGGAATTTAGAGTCTTTAGAATATTTATTTGGCTTTCTCTCAGAAGAGAGAGTATTCTAGAGTTAAATGAGGCCCGAGAGTGCCCGGTGGCCTCTAGATCAGTACTCGGGGAATGACCTAAGGTTCGCGATGAATGTGTGAGTGCCAGGTACCTAAGGAGGTACATAGGATGGGGTGTCTACACTTATAATTAAAACAAGGGTGTGTTTATGAAATATTTTCAAAGGAAAAAAAATACTTTCTGACACGGTGGTTGTCTGTGTTGAAAGCGTTAATTTTAACATAAATACTAGTGTGAATGAGTATAAATAAATGGAGAAGTTTCATGAAAATAAATGATATTCCTTGAAAAAAGTTTATTTGTTTTATGCATTTAAATGGATTTGTTAAATTAAGGGAAAAATGTAAAGTTAAGTAAGGGAAAATTCTTTTATAAGATGAAGGCGAATTAATTGGGACAAATAACATTTTAGGAATAAAAATGAATTCATTATATATATATATATATATATATATATATATATATGTATATATATATATATGTATATGTAAGTATGTATGTACGTACGTATGTACATACGTACGTATGTATATATGTATGTATGTATGTATATATAGTAGTTGCATATGCACGTAGATATAACATATTAGAGTCCTCTTTCTGTTGTTCAATTCTATACATCATTTTGCATATTTCCCAGTGAGCATTCGGCTCACACCCTCGTCTTTGTTACTACAGGTTGAGTGCAGTTTTAAATATTGAGGGCATTATACAGGTAAGTACTCTCGTTTTGTTATACGTTAGCAGATCTATATGATTGGATTCCAAGGACACTTAAATAAGAGAAATGGTAATTCAACAAAACTCGACTAGCAACATTATTTAAGTTATTTCATTGCACTTCACACCTAACTCTCGGGTTGGACTGGGTTGACCATGGGTGATCGATAATTCCAGGTAGGGGTATTACAAATTTTATCAAAGATCTGGGTTCAAGGATCCTTTCGGGAGTGACATGGTGAGTTCAGTAGTGGATTTTTCAATGCCAGTGTTAGTTTGGGTTAGTCATGATAGTTTTGGTGATGGTGTTAGTTTATGTTCTCAATGGATATTTTATGGAAAAGTGTAATATCACCAAGTTAGTTGTTATTGATCACTTTCGCACTTTTGATTAGACATGTTAGTAAGTTGCAAATGTCCGTGCAAGACAATTGTGGAGACACCGCAGTTTTTAGGGTTAGGTGCTTGTGGGTCAATCCCTGATGATGTTAGAAGAAAATTAATATGTTGAAAATGGGAAATGATGTCTATTGCATTAGAATCATGAATCGTGTGGATTAGATGACTAGTGCATCATTCCGAAGAGGCATTGATTTGTGATAAGAAGACATAAGTTCCTTGATTAGGTGCCTTTGGGTAGTTAGTACCAACGATGGGATTAGGCAAACTTGATCCTTAGTGTAGTGTCAGGTTTTGAACAACTGATGATTTAGTGTACATGATGAATCGTGTTCTTCAACACTTGGGGATGTGTACTTGGTTTGAGTCGGTAAGATAATATTATTATAAGTAAGTGTCTTGGCGATTATTAATTGAAAATAATACATTTTAGGGCATGATGAGAGTTACGGGCCAATTGTGGTAAGTATGCCATGTATGCAATAATGATAGTCAGTGTGGGTGGACCTGGAATGGTTAATGTCGCTCACTAACTGGGTGCGTCCCTATTTGAGCTGTTCTTGTGATTTAATAAGGTCATGTATGAGTTGATTCTCTTCCAGCCGCACGTTTTTCTCATAGTAATTGTTTTCCTCTAGATTAGCGACCTTATGACTGATCGACATGGCAGTAAGTGGATTTGGTTGCAAAGAGTGGGATGATGACTTGAGGACACTATATAGTGTTACATCTTAAGAAAATTTATCATACTGTGTTACTTTTCCATGGTGAGTGGGTTGGTGCGATACTCAATTGAGTGCTCCAAGTGAGATGCCTAGAGTATTACTAGGGTCATCTAAGTGATACAACGAAAGGTGTTGGCTGAGTGCGCGTTGCTGATTTGATAGATGTGTAGCTCCACGAAGGGAGGGACTTACGATATGTGGTTATGTTCTTAGGATGACCCGAGGATTTTAGGAAACTTAGAATATGTAGTACTTAGATTCAATATGTTTTTTTGATGATGACTTTGAGGATGGTTTGTGTTAGGGCCCGCTCTTGGGTGAGTGGTGATCACTAGAGAGGGTTGCTCGATAGGGGCATCGGTATTCTTGGGTATTAATAAATGGTGTCTAAGGAATCGATACGATATGATCATCAGGTTAGTAGAGACTCAGGGTCGATTATGCAACGCTGTTAGTTAGCGTGATGGCAAGCGTTAGAGCATGTCGCATGTCGCATGTTAGGCTTTGGTGACAATCCCGATGTAAGGGCATGTGATGTGATCTTATCAATTAAGTACAAATTGGTTAACCCCAAAAACTTGATGAATTGGCGAATCGATAATTTTGGTGACAAAATTTCTTACGGAGGGAAGAATTAATACACATCCCCAATATTCTGTTATTTTCTAGTCTAAATTACAAATAGATGATAATCTTGGATTCGACTCACTAGCATATGGACTTTGATTCTATATTGATTAGTTTTGGACCTTTATGGTAATTATTGGAACAATATGGATGAATATTGGAAAATATGGAGAAAAGGTAGGAAACAACTGTTCGAATGACTTCTTGGTAATTTGAACAAGAATCCCAACTTGTTCGAAGTGGGGATCGAATGAGGATCGAACGAGACTCAACTATATGCCGGAACAGATTCGTTAGAATTTTGTTCGAAGGCTAGTTCGAACGAAAGGCCATTATCGTTCGAACGAGCATAGTTAAAAAATTTAAATCAGGTTTCCCTTGTGTCCTATCACGTTTTGGGCCCTTGTATTGGCCAAGTGTCGAAATTTGGTGTGCTCAGATGGGAAAAAATGGGATCGTGATGTTTGGGGTATATTTATAAGGCTTGTGTGGGGTTCATATTGGGGATATAGAGTTAGAAAAAGAGAGATATGCTGGTGGAAGGTGGGTCTTCCACCATTTTTAGCATTTCTCCCCCCATCACCACCACTAACCACCATGTAGCCACTATATTTTGGAAGAATTATACTATATTCAAATCCTATATACCTATTTACTCCATGGATGAACAATGATATGAATTTTGGAGGTGTGTTGGGCGGGGTGTTTGGAGATGAATATGGAAGTGCTTGTGCAGTTTTGAAGGGGTTTTTATAAGAGCATTCATGGAGCTAGCTTGGTGGACCTAGGCAACCTCTCCTAGGCCACCTTAAGAGGTGGGGGTTTCAATCTTCTTAGAAATTTTAACCTACCATTCTTGGAGATCCATTTCAGGTGGGAAAACTCTACTCTGAGTATTAAGACTATATTGCATATTAGTAGTTATATTGTAAGATTATAAGAGTATGATGCGTTTGAATAAAATGATGATTTTCAAGTAATTTATTGTTTAACATTTTTATGGAATAACAAAATTGCAAAATTGATAGTTTGATCAGGGTAAATTTTGAATCAATATTTCAAAGTTTCTTGAAAATAAAATTTTGGATTTTAAGGTAATGGTGCATTTCTAGAAGTTTGGTGCTAAACAATTTATGAAATATAATGTTTTGAAAATGGTATTTAACTTGCAAAAGGAAGATTTTATAAAATTGTACATTTATTGAATTTTGAAGAAAATAAAAATTTCCTTTAGTGTTGAAAGGTATATTTTGCAAGTATTATGAAATTCTAGAATAAATTATATGTTTAACCCATTTAATAGGATTTTTGGAGTTAAAATTCATCTTCTCATGTGTATAAACTTATAGTGTTTGATGATGACCATTTAATAAAGGTTATATTGGGTTTAAACATGAAATAAAGAAGAAAGAAATTTCATCCCTTAATGTGTGTTAAAAGGTGCTGAAATGTGTTAAATGTAAGGGTTTGAGACTACATGTAGTAATAAACAAAATATAAATTTTTCTTGTAAAGTGGTCTTGGACATTAATGAAAGGGAAGGTAATGAGATTAAAGGATATCCAGCTTGAGAAGACTCCAAAATGTTCAAAAGTGTTAATGTGTTAAAAACACTAAATAAGTTAGTGTGGGCAACTTAATGATTTTTGAGAAATTAACACTTCTCAAAATGGAGGAAAAGATAAGTTTGGAAATAAATGAGTAAAATGGTAATTTAACATAAAGTGGAACATTTTTATGATATAAAAATATTGTAAAATGGTGCTACACAAGATGGTCCTAAATGATTATGACTTTGGAATAAAATCAATGCTAGAGTGTCAAGGACAAGAAAATATGATTTTAAATTATAACACAAGTTGTGGAGTGGAACCCCAAGTTTTGGCTTCTACCGGATAAAAGGGAAACATGAATAATTTGGACATTTGTAAAATATTAAAATACATAATAAGAACTCCAATAACACTGGGATAATTAAGGAGGGCCCAATGTCAAGGGTGAAAGACCAAAAATACTGTCCAGAGCATATGGTAGCATAACCGACATTGTTGAGCCCGTTAAAGTAAGCGGAGACTAGAAGATTCCAAGAAAAAAATAATGAAAAATAGAACATGTCAATAAATGGGTTGTGTGGAAAATATATGAAAAAACAACCTAACTTGAATGAATTAATAAATGTTCTGGTAAAGGGTAAAATAGACAAGTAATGTGAAAATTGATTAATGTCAATAAAGTAAAGGAATGGTAAAATGAAGGGTTTAAATGGTCTGTTCAGAAACCTAAAGAGGCTTAACACATAATTAATACAAGGTCATGTTTATGAAATATTTTCAAAGAAAAAATAAGTAGTTTCTAACACGGTGGTTTCGTGTGTTGAAAGGGTGAATTTGAACGAAAATACTAAAGTGAATGAGTATAAATAAAAGGAGAAATTTGGGGAAAACAAACAATTTTCCTTAAACAAAGTGTATTTGTTTTAAAGATTTAACCATGTGTGTTAAATCAAGTTATAATGTTAAGTTAAGTAAAAGGAAATTCTTTTAGAAGATTTAGGGGAATTAATCATGACAAATAATGTTTTTGGAATAAAAATGGTTTCATGCATGGAGATATATATATATATATATATGGTAGTCGCATGTGCATATCTATATAACGTTTTAGAGTCTTTTTTCTGTCCTTCGATTCATTATTGCATTTTGTATATTTTCCAATGAGCATTCAACTCAAACCCTCATCTTACATATGACAAGTTGGGTGAGATTTTATATTTTAAGAGAGTTATAGAGGTAAGTAATCTCGTTTTGTTATATGTTAGTAGAATTGTATGCTTGGATTTCTGGGATTCTCTCACGTAGCTTAATTTTATAAGGGAATTGCATGCTAAACAAGTGAAATGGTAATTCAATAAAACTGGACTACCAACATTATTTAAATTGTTGCATTGTACTTCACACCTAATGCTTGGCTCAGATCGAGTTGACCATAGGTGACCCATAAATCTGGGTCGAGGCATTACAAAACATATTCTTTGGGAACATCACTATGGACTTTAACGTTTTCAATTTAGTGTAACAATTACTCTATGATGTTGAACCCATCAACCTTGACATGATTGATTTCATTGTCCAAGAGACATTTGAGAAAACTCATATTAAGAACCCTTTAGTGGCATGTCTATTCTTTTTGGGTCCACATTTGATATAAAAAATGTAATTGAAGAAGTCAACGCACTCTTCGACTCCGCCCTATCATGGAAGTATGTGGATAGAAATTTAATACCGAGACACTCTATCTCTCCATGTCACCTATTCCTCCCTCGATTGAGAAATCTCTCGAGATTTAATTAAATCCACTTCACAAAATGGTTGAGTATAAGTTATAGTACCTTCTTATACCTTGTTATTATCGCGTCTGAGTTGAAAAATGAATAGGAAGGTTGGTTGTTGTGTGTTCACAAGGAATACTAAGAAGCCATTAGATGGACAATAGCCGAAATTAAAAGAATAAGTCCGTCGATGTGCATTAATATGATACACTAAGAAGATAATGTTAAAAATTCCCATGAAGTACAACATAGGCTTAATCCGAATATTAAGGAGGCCATATGAGCCTAGGTTCTTAAATTGCTAAATGAGGGTATTATCTATCCCATCTCTGATAGCAAATGGTTCATCCCCGTTAAGGTTGTTCTAAAGAAATCTGGTGTTACGGTGGTGAAACAAGATGAAGATGGATTAGTACCCACTATAATTCAAATTGGTTGGTGCATGTCTATCGATTATAAGAAGTTGAATTCCATCTCAAGGAAGGATCACTCTCCTCTTCCTTTCATAGATAAAATTCTTGAGAAATTAGTTAGACATCCCTATTACTTCTTATTTTATTATTATTCCAACTATAATAAAATTCACATCATTTATGAGCATCAAGAGAAAAACACATTCACATGTCCATTTGGTACTTTTTCTTATCCACGCATGCCCTTTGGGTTATGAAATTCACCCGCTAACTTTCAGTGATGTATGATAAGAAAAATCTCTCAACCTTTGTGCACTATTATTGCCAAGGACACATCCTTTGCAATAACCGACGATTGCCTTCATACCTTTGTAAGGCTAAAGAAAAAATTAGCCTATGCATCCACTATACGACCTCCTGACTGGAGCCAGCCCTTTGAGATCATGTTTGAAGCTTTCGACTATGACATAGGTTTGGCTCTTAGTCAATATGATGATAACTGTAACAACCCGCGTAATAATTTTGGGGGTATTTTCGAAATTAAGAGGAAAAATAAATTTTGAGATAAAATTATTTTTATTGCACAAATATGTTGGTTATTATTTTTAAAGGCGAGAATTTCAAACGGTTTCGAAATCGGAATTAAAATGGAGTTTTAATTGAATTTTTAATATATATAAGAGTCCTCCAAACATAAAACTCTCTAAGAGTCCTCAAAACATAAAACTCTCTAGTAAAAAAATATTTAAAAATATTGAGCGGTCCGATCGGGCTGAAATTTTGCATGTTGTTTTCTCTCGTCTTCATCTAATTCTCTGTAAAATTTTATCCAATTCCAACGGTCCGATCGTCCGGAATAAATGTTTTAGTGTTTGTATCTGATTAGAACTCTTTTCTTAATCAAACTCTTAATCCTTTATATATCAACAAATTCGTGGCTTGGATTTTTAAATCATTTTTTCTCAAACTTTTCAACCAGAAGAGCTCTCCAAAATTACTCCCTTTTACATGCAAACCATAGTCCCAAACTTATTCAAGGTTTCAACCTTAGATTATAAGGCTTATTTGATGTTTTCTCGAGTTTGGGCTAGAACGAGATTTTATTATTTTCGTGAGAAGAACTTGATGGTGTGAATAGATTTTGAGGATAAAATTATGTGATGATTCATGTTGGTTCTTTTTGGTGGTTTAAGGTATGGGGTTTTACACAATATGCTCCTAAATCTAGCGAGTGTTTATTCCGTTGAATTCTTCTTAATTAAACTCGTATTTTGAATTGTTAAATTCATTGAAATCTGAAAAAATAATTGTTGGAATTATTTTGATTCATGTTGTTGTTGAGCACGTTGTCATGAGATTTTAATATGGTACGGACGTTGGGCACCCGCCAAAATTCCTGCTTCCAAGGGCTATGACTTGATAAAGCATATGCGGATGGGGTGAGGCCTAGTGACCCGGTTAATGTGTTGTTGAGAAATTTATTGATAAAATGCTATTGAGATTTGCATTTGATTTGAATATTCGTATTCGTATTGTGACGTTTTATTCATCGTAACATATTTGTTAAGCATCTTTCCTATCGTATTGTGTACTTCCCCATCTTTTCTTTTAGTTGCAGGTTAGCGCGGATTTTGGGGCGCTATGGAGATTGATTTTTAGCGAGGATTCTTTTGGGAAGATTTTTAATACAAGAGAGAAGACATGTATTTATTTATTTTGATGTATAGAGCATTGGAGATTCATTTTAGTATCGAGATAGATTGTTGTTTTAATTCGAGAGGCTTGTTGTTTTATTTGAAGAGATTTGAGGTTAGTAGCTTCTTTTCTATTATGGGATTTAGATGCTCTATACCTTGTTATTTGTGGATTTGAATTAGTTTTATCGATGAGTAGCGCTCTGTTCGCTCTCTACGGGCGGGCGGGGTGTTACAATAACCTTCCTCACGTCATAAACTACACCAGTAGGATTCTTAATGATGCACAGTTGAACTATTCCACCACCGAAAAAGAGTTCCCAACTTTTGTCTTTGCACCAGAGAGTTTTAGGTCTTACTTGATAGGATACGAAGTTGTCATTTTCACTAATCACTTGGCCCTAAATTACCTTTTGACTAAGAAGGAGGCTAAGGACCGAATCATTAGGTTAATCATATTGATGCAATAGTTTTACCTTGAAATTTGAGATAAAAATGGATGTCAGAATGTAGTGTCGTATCAATTATCTTGGTTAACCATTAAATCATCTAATAACTTGTTTACACTCAATTAGTCCTTCCCTAATGAGAACCTAATGCTATGGTTTATTGATATTATGAATTATCTTGTGACGGGTGAGATGCCCATGTATTGGCCTAAAAAAGAGAATTCTAAATATAAGCATTTATTTTTGGATGACCCCTATCTATTTAAGTATTGCAATGATAAAATCATTCGCAAGTGCATACAAAATCATGAGATTCAAAGCATAATCTATTTCTGCCATGACCAAGCATGTGCAGGTCATTTAGTGGAAACAAATTGCCCCGTAGATTTCTCAGTGTATATTCTATTAACCCATTATTATATGTGACTTGAATGATTATAGTAGGAGTTGTTACCGATGCAAAAGGTTAGGAAATATTATAACTCTCGGTCCAGATTTATGGGTTACCCATTATTAACCCGTTCCAGCCTTAACATTAGGTCTGAAGAGCAATGAAACAACTTATATTATCATGCAATTTCCATTTCAAATCAAGCTATGTGAGGGATGTGTGGTAAGAGTTCCCGGAATCCAAGCATACAGATCTACTAACGTAAAATAAAATAAATACTTACCAGTACAATGCTTTCAAAATACATGATCGCAACCATCCTGCCCTAAAAAATACGAGGGAATGAGCTAAATTCCCAATCGGAAATTAAAACAAATGGAATATCAAATTGAACGAAAGAAAGGAGACACGAACACATCATATTTACGTGCACATGCAACTACCATATATATATATATATATATATATATATATATATATATATATATATGTAATGCATGAAACCATTTTCATTTAATAATGTTACTTATCCTGATTAATTGGCCTTAAACTTGTAAAAGAGTTCCCATATACTTAACGTGACATTTATTTCTTAATTTAACACACTCAGTTAAATACTTTAGACAAATACACTTTGTTTAAGGTAAAACCATTTCTTTTTATCGGAACTACCCCTTTGTTCATACCAATCCACGCTAGTATTTTCATTAAAAATCACTCTTTCAACACACGCAAGCCCCGTGTTAGAAAATACTTATTTTTCCTTTGAAAACCTTTCAAAGATGCACTATTGTGTTAATTATGAGTTAAATCTCCTTAGGTTACTTAAATACCTATTAGGAAAATACACTTTACCGTTCCTTTACTCTATAAACATTAATCAATTTTCACATTTATTGTCCATTTATTTTTTTACCGAAACATTCATTATTTCCTTCAAGTTAAGTTGTCTTTTTACATATTGACCACACAACCCATTTATTGACATGTTCCATTTTTCTTAAACTTTTTCTCATAATCTTCCAATATCCGCATACTTTAACGGGCTCCACACCGCTGGCTATGCTATTATATGCTTTGGCCAGTGATTTTGGGTCTTCATGCTAGG
The DNA here is from genome assembly GCA_949130495.1 of Sambucus nigra. NCBI lineage: Eukaryota > Viridiplantae > Streptophyta > Magnoliopsida > Dipsacales > Adoxaceae > Sambucus > Sambucus nigra. The sequence continues at coordinate 355,909,531 of OX422208.1, read as the reverse complement.
GCTTTGGGACCTCCATAATTAATTTGGTGTCATTCGAGTCCACACTAATGTGTTTTAAGAATTTACAAATGTCCATATTATTTCACTTTTCCCTTTTCTCGGCTGAAGCCAAAATCCAAGGTTTCACCTCAACTTGTTTTACACATTTAAAGCATCATTTTTTGTCCCTTATACTCTAGCATTGATTTTATCCCAAATCATGTTTGTTTATTACCATTTTTTGTCCCTCACCCTTTTAAATATTTTGATTTCATAAAAATATTTCACATTACGTAAAATTACAACTTTACCCATTTTTTTCTAAACTTGTCATTTCCTCCATTTCCACAAGTGTTACTTCTCAACATATCATTAAGTTACCGACACTAAATCTGTAAGTTTTTTTAACTCGTTAACATTTATTTAACAATTTGGAGTGACAAACTTCTTAATTTGGAAATCTTTTTGTGACACCCCGCCTAATTAAACCTTGGGTGATCAAGCCATATTTTAATATAAACAGGTTTCTTAAATGGTTCATTCTTAGCATCACTGTCGAAAGCCTTTTTAAAATTACTAACCACCTAAATGTAATAAAGCGGGTGCCAAATTTTATCTTTCTTAAACAATAAATAATCCAAACCATACATTAACAAAACTAGATATGAATGCTCAGTACATAAAAATCTGAAAGCAAATAAAGTCTTGCCGTAAACCACGGCCCAAAGACAACTACAATTCCATAACTAGAATAAACTATAATAGTAAAGGTGGAACGACATGTTCCAACTAGAAATAATAAAACTGAGATCCTGCACTAGAAATGAAAAAAAGAGGAAGCGTCTAAACAATCCCTGCAACCTCCACACTGGCTGCAGCTCCCAAATCTCTGACATGGAATCAAACTGGGTGTCCTTGTGGCTGGGCACCTAAAAGGTTTTTAAAATTTTACATAGCAACAGTTAGTACTCAAAACATTTGAAAATATTTTGCAAGCAGTTATCACAATTAAGTTATTGATTACACATATTAAGGTTTCGCACACTCCCTTGAACATCCTCACCTCTCTTACGTAGCACGTAACTATCGAGGATACTTAGTCTACTTAATTAAACTTTCCATAACCGTAGTTAACTCATTTACTGTTCGTTGTCCTTATTCATGTAATAATTTCATCATGTTATAAATTATTACTAAGACATTTACATCTCGTTTCATTGACTACAATTCTCAATTTGTAGATTATGCACATAGAAACATTTTGTCCCACAACAATGTATTTAATATTAGTTACTTATAATATATCCTTTTATTACACACAAAGGACCCTTGGCTCGGAATAATTCATCGACTACAAGTGAAAGTTGGTTCGGAATGATCCATCGACCCCAACTATATACAAATATAAATATATACACATATTCTGGTTCGGGACTCTTTCATCGCGGCACCAATTCAAAGTTTGGTTCGGCCATAACATCGACCCCAAATATATAATAACTTTATGTTAGTTCGGAATGTCACATCGACCCTAACATAATTAGTTTAGGTAATATTCTCTTAACCCAAACCTATTTATATAGATATAGTAGGTGCACACTCGACCTAATAAATTATACCAGTACGTAATATATTTTACTTATATTCTCCGTACTTATTAATTACAATTTCTCTCACTATTGTATTTATTCGAGTATTCGCGTAACTCTAAGGGTCCTAGTTACCCCTCCCTTAATTCAGTAGTCAAGTTAATTTTAACCTACTGGTATTTTCTTTCCGGAAATTAAGTCTCACTCTTCCGTAATTAAATTAACCATTTCAACACACGGCTAAGTCAATCGTTCTATCGTCATTCCATTTCTCCAACATTCCTACTCAATCATTAGTGGAGGAACCTAATGGTACACCTACTGTAATTTTCAAGTCCCCTCATAGGAAAAATATCAATTCTAATGTTCCCATTAAGTAATGGCAATTAAAGAAATTTCTACACAAATTTTCTATAGTCCAGATAGGGTCGATCGATCGAACAAATATGGTCGATCAATCGACTGCTTCGATCGATCGACATTCAAGGGTCGATCGAGCAGTGACAGACCCAGTTCATCTTCTTCCTACGGGTTTCACCATTTTTACACCTCTAACTTTCATGATAAGTCATTATATTCACAACCAACATTTTCTAATCTTTCCTACATATTCTGGGATGATTATTAACGATTTAAAACATCAAAACCATTATAAATCTTAGCCAAATTCCTTGAAAATCTCACTAATGTTCAAGAACCCTAAAAATGCATTCTTTATATTTTTCATCCAATTTCCAGATTTTCTTACGAATTTCTCATCAGATTTTCTATGATATAAACATACTTGGTAATTCAAAAAGGTCCTACATGCAAATCCTAATCAATCATGGATTATTATCAACTGTTTGTTCCCAAGAATATCATAAAAATCATGTTCTTCCTCTAGCTTAATCATGGGTATTATAACTTAATTATTTTGCAAATAACCACTTGCCTTAAGATTTATAGGGTCTGATTTCGTGGTTGTTGATGATGATTGGTGATATTGGTGCCTCAATCCTTCTTCCCAACAATCTTTGTGGTGAAATCTTCCTAAGATGATCCCTCCTTCCTTCTTGCCCAAGGAATTTGCCTCTCTCTCTCTCTCTCTCTAATGGCTATGGTGTAACTCTAATTGTCTAACCCTATCCACCACTCTTATAATCAGATTTAGGGTTACAAAAATTCGTAGGTCTTCTTTCCCATAATTGTAAAGAGACCAAAATGCCCCCGAATGGTCCCGGTTTAGCCCGAAAATGACCCGGCACTCAACTAGTACCCCCGGGTACACTATTTTGACTAATTCGACCCTTTCGAAAACAACCGTGGACTCTAAATTATCATTTGAGTCTCGTAAATATTTTTCTACTCTCATCCTTAATTTTGCCGAGCTACATCCGGTACATCCATATAGTCACTAGACCGTACATATTAACATTGAAAATTTATATTCATCTTAGTAAATTTTCTATAACACATATTCATCTTTATTAACATAATATCAATTTAAATTACTCTACTCACGTAATTTAAATCAAACATATTTAATCACACTAAATTACTCTACTCACGTAATTTAATTAAAGCGTATTTAATCCCATTAAATTACTCTACTTACGTAATTTAAAATTAAGCAGAATTACGGGGTGTTACATACTTCCCCCCTTAGAAAAGGAATTTCGTCCTCGAAATTAGGAAAATACCTGCTATGAATAATTCTGGATATTGTTCTCGCATATCCTCTTCCCGTTCCCAAGTGGACTCATCCATATTGTGGTGTCCCCACTGTACTCGTACTAAGGGTACCACCTTGGATCTTAGTTTGCGCTCACTATAATCCAGGATAGCCACGGGTCTTTCTTCATACGAGATATCTGGCTACAAATAGATCTCCTCCAGTGGAATGTGCCAGAAGGCTCTCTCGCTCCTCTTATATTTCTTCAGTGATGCTACATGGAACACATCGTGTATTCGCTGAAGATGCTTAGGGAGTCCCAATATGTAAGCTACCGGTCCCACTCTCTCAATGATAGGAAACGGCCCCACATATCTCGGTGCTAACTTCCCCTTTTTGACAAACCTCATAACCCCTTTCATAGGAGATACTCGAATTAACACCTGGTCTCCCACATCTAATTCCACATGCCTTCTGCCAGCGTCAGCATAACTCTTTTGCCTATCCTGGGCTATTCTAATACGTCCTCGAATCAACTCTATTTTGGAGGAAGTCTCCTGTATTATCTCTGGCCCTAAAAGCCTGTTATCCCCCACTTCTAACCAACAAGCGGGTGAACGACAATGTCTCCCGTACAGCGCCTCAAATGGAGCCATGCCAATAGTGAATTGGTAAGAGTTGTTATATGAAAACTCCACCAAAGGAAGATATGGCTCCCAATTTCCCCCAAAATCTAGAATACACATTCTCAGCATGTCCTCTAGCATCTGGTTTACTCTTTCCGTTTGGTCGTCCGTCTGTGGGTGATATGCCGTTCTCAACCGTAAGTCGGTGCCCACGGCCTCCTGAAAACTCTGCCAAAAGTGCGACACGAATATCTTATCTCGGTCCGACACGATATTAATAGGAACTCCGTGCAGCTTAACAATCTCTGAAATAAAAAAGATGTACATATCGCATAGTATCATAATCTGTACGAACCGGTAAGAAATGTGCGACCTTAGTCAAACGATCCACTATCACCCAAATGGAATCATGCCCCTTCTGCGAGGTTGGTAACCCGGTAATAACATCCATTGAGATACTCTCCCACTTCCACACGGGAATCTCTAGTTGTTGTAGCATTCATGAAGGCCTCTGATGGTCAACTTTTATGAGTTGGCATGTAACACACTTTGAGACAAATTCTGCAATATCTCGTTTCATACCTGACCACCAATATACTCGTCGCATATCCTGGTACATTTTGTCCCCACCTGGATGTACCGAGAATTTTGACCCGTGCGACTCTGTCATAACGGCATTCCTCAAATCATCATCTTCGGGTACTATCAGTCTACCGTTGAAGCGTAGTCCACCCTCTGAACTGATGGAGTAGAACTCTGCCACCTTGGTCAGTAACTGCCGTACTTTATCCTGACAAAATGGGTCTTCTGCTTGTGCTCTCACTACCCGCATAACGTTCTCGGAAGTGATAGCTAGAACTGCCATACATGCTCTTGCCATATCATCCTCGTGTCAGAGCTCACTCCACTTTGCCTTCCAAACTTCTACTAACTCTCCGATAGGTCTTCTGCTTAATGCATCTGCCACCATGTTAGCCTTACCAGGATGATACTGTATATCAAATTGGTAGTCCTTCACGAATCCAAGCCACCTTCTCTGCCTCATGTTCTGGTCCTTCTGAGTGAACAGATATTGCAATGACTTATGATCCGTGAATAGCGTAAACTGCTCGCCCAGAAGATAGTGTCTCCAAATCCTCAAAGCAAAAATAACTGCTGCCAACTCGAGGTCATGGGTGGGGTAGTTCTTCTCATGTGGGTTAAGCTTTCGTGACGCATAAGCTATAGCCTTCTACTCCTGTTGTAACACACCCCCAAGTCCTTGTAAGGACGCATCAGTATAGACTCGGTATTCCACTCCGCTCTTAGGCAAGGTAAGAACGAGGGTTGATGTCAACTTGTCTTTCAATTCATCAAATTCTAACTGGCAACCATCACTCCATACAAAGGGAATTCCCTTCCGAGTTAGATTCGTCAACGGTCCGACAATTTTTTAGAATCCCTTGATGAAGCGACGATAATAACCAGCCAAACCCAAGAAACTGCGGATTTCTATCGGTGTCGTGGGCTGTCCCCAGTCCCTCACCGCCGATACCTTACTTGGGTCAATAGCAATGCCCTTGCTAGATACGACGTGGCCTAGGAACTGAACCTCCCGAAGCCAAAATCCACACTTCTCAAATTTGGCGTATAACTGATGGCTCTGCAATGTCTGTAGGACCAATCGTAAGTGCTCTGCGTGTTCCTCCTCCGTACGGGAGTAAATCAGAATGTCGTTTATGAATACAATCACAAACTGATCCAAAAACTCCCTGAATACCCTGTTCATGAGATCCATGAATACCGTCGGTGCATTAGTTAGCCCAAAAGGCATCACTCTGAACTCATATGACCCGTACCGCAACAGAAAAGCGGTCTTAGGTACATCATCTTCACGAATGCGCAATGGTAACCCGATCTCAAATCGATCTTTGAGAAGTATGCATCCCCTCTCAATTGATCAAACAAGTCGTCAATCCTCGGTAATGGATACTTATTACGTATCGTTACTTTGTTCAGCTCTGTGTAATCTACACACAGACGAAGTGAACCATCCCTTTTCTTCACAAACAGTACTGGCGCACCCCATGGCGATGTACTCCGTTGAATAAAACCCTGCCCTAAAAGTTGCTGAATTTTCTCTCTCAGTTCCCTCATCTCCGAAGGAGCCATGCGATATGGTGCTTTGGCAATCAGTCTCGTCCCTGGTGTTAGATCAATCATGAACTCTATCTCTCTACTAGGTTGTAACCCTGGTATCTCTTGAAAGACATCCTCAAAATCCCTCACCACAGGGATTGAGTCTAGAGAAACGACAACCCCATGTGAGGTCTCCTCCTCAATATAATATAAATGAGTTCGCGATCCTCCCTCGGGAAGTGGCATTGCCACAAGGAACATCTCCTACCGCGGGATGGAGAACACGATGGTCCTCTCATAACAATCTACCATTGCCCTATTATGTGCCAACCAATCCATGCCTAGGATGACATCATATCCCTCCATATCCAGCACTAGAAGGTCCGCCACTAGACTCAATCTCCCGACCATAATGTCCACACCCTTACAAATCGAGTGTATAAGGGATCCACTACCCATCGGTGACTCCACACACATAAGATGAGTGTCTGCTGTCGCTAATAGGTCGGCTACCCGTGCAAATCTAGTGGAAATAAACGAATGTGTCGCCCCGGTGTCAAACAAAATATTCCCCTCAAGCCCATGAATAGGAAACATACCCGCAACTGCCGGCGGTGCTGGCGGTGCTGGCTGAAATGGAATGTCACGGATGTTGAACACACATCCGTACTACATCTTCCCTGGCTGTGGGGCCTGTACTGCTGCTGGGGCTACTGGTGCCTGCTGCCCCTGTTGGGCACCCTGCCGCTGTGCCCGGTCTTGTTGTGGACAATTTCTTCTCTTGTGACCCTGCTGACCACAAGTGAAGCACTGACTCTGGAACTTTCTTTGTCCTTGGCCTTGTTGGCCCTGACGTTGGCCCTGTCTCCCTTGGCCTTGTTGACCCCCATTTTGATTACCCTGGTCCTCTCGACCCTGAGTAACTGGTTGCTGAGGTCCCTGTTGGCCCTGCCGGTCGAAGTGATACTTCCTGTGCTTAAACTTCTTGGCAGGGTTCCCCTATCGGGAATCCTACCCCAACTGTCCCGCTGCCTGTTGTTGTGTTGCGTTGTTGCCACTACCTCCATCCACCTTGCCCGGTTGGCTAGGCTCACCCCTCTTACTTCCCTTAGTATGAAAACGGTGATCCTGACAGTGTAGTAGAGCGGCATTGACGACATCTGTGTAGGTTACCAATGACGGATTACCAATTAAGTGCTGTCTGATTCTCCAGGTTAGGCCCTCCATAAATTTGGACTTCTTCCTCTCCTCATTGCTCACCTCGTTTGGCACAAAATTGGCCAAGCGGGTAAACTCCTCCTCGTAGTCAGCAACTGAGCGATCACCCTGAACCACTTCGCTGAACTTCTTTCTCATCTCAGACTCTACAGCTGGAGGGAAATACTTGCGGTCAAACCGCACCCAAAACTCAGAAATAGTCAAAGTATCTCTCTCCTCGGTGGTGGTAACTGACTCCCACCACTGTAGGGCCGCTCCTCACAGACGGAAAGTGGCTAGCATTTGTTCCTATACACCGGTGCACTCTAGCATGCGCAAGTGGCGCTGGATATTCTTCTTCCAGTTGCACGCTTCCACTATATCAGTACTGCCCTGAAACTCGGGTGGGTGCCCCTTCTGAAATGTCTCCCTGACTCGTTGCCAAGTAGATGGTCCTGCCAGAACTTGCACTGCCGGTGCCACAGGGGGAGGTACTTGGGGCTGTGGAAAGTGGGCTTCCATTGCCATCATCGCTGTCTCAACTGCCTGAGCCACTATCACTACAACCTGAGTAGTGGAGATTAGCTCGGGTGGGGGTGGTGGTATCGGTACCTGTGGCTCCTGATGAGCCTCCCTCACCTCCTCTCTGGCTTCAGCCCTCTCTGCTCTCAGTCACCTTGGCGGCATCTGAAATAAGATTCAAATTGTATAAGTACACAGTTTATACAAAATTTAAGAGCAGAAGTACGATATCGCAACAGTTGGAAATTTTTATCAACAATCCTAATAGTAGGGCTCTAATACAACAAACGTAACGCTGAATCGTAGTAAGCCGTACAGATCATATAGACACTAGAACCTGATGCTCTAATACCATCTGTGACACCCCGCCTAATTAAACCTTGGGTGATCAAGCCTTATTTTAATATAAACAGGTTTCTTAAATGGTTCATTCTTAGCATCACTGTCGAACGCCTTTTTAAAATTACTAACCACCTAAATGTAATAAAATGGGTGCCAAATTTTATCTTTCTTAAACAATAAATAATCCAAACCATACATTAACAAAACTAGATATGAATGCTCAGTACATAAAAATCTGAAAGCAAATAAAGTCTTGCCGTAAACCACGGCCCAAAGACAACTACAATTCCATAACTAGAATAAACTATAATAGTAAAGGCGGAACGACATGTTTCAACTAGAAATAATAAAACTGGGATCCTGCACTAGAAATGAAAAAAGAGGAAGCGTCTAAACAATCCCTGCAACCTCCACACTGGCTGCAGCTCCCAAATCTCTGACATGGAATCAAACTGGGAGTCCTTGTGGCTGGGCACCTAAAAGGTTTTTAAAATTTTACATAGCAACAGTTAGTACTCAAAACATTTGAAAATATTTTGCAAGCAGTTATCACAATTAAGTTATTGATTACACATATTAAGGTTTCGCACACTCCCTTGAACATCCTCACCTCTCTTACGTAGCACGTAACTATAGAGGATACTTAGTCTACTTAATTAAACTTTCCATAACCGTAGTTAACTCATTTACTGTTCGTTGTCCTTATTCATGTAATAATTTCATCATGTTATAAATTATTACTAAGACATTTACATCTCGTTTCATTGACTACTATTCTCAATTTGTAGATTATGCACATAGAAACATTTTGTCCCACAACAATGTATTTAATATTAGTTACATCTAATATATCCTTTTATTACACACAAAGGACCCTTGGCTCGGAATAATTCATCGACTCCAAGTGAAAGTTGGTTCGGAATGATCCATCGACCCCAACTATATACAAATATAAATATATACACATATTCTGGTTCGGGACTCTTTCATCGCGGCACCAGTTCAATGTTTGGTTCGGAAATAACATCGACCCCAAATATATAATAACTTTATGTTAGTTCGAAATGTCACATCGACCCTAACATAATTAGTTTAGGTAATATTATCTTAACCCAAACCTATTTATATAGATATAGTAGGTGCACACTCGACCTAATAAATCATACCAGTACGTAATATATTTTACTTATATTCTCCGTACTTATTAATTACAATTTCTCTCACAATTGTATTTATTCGAGTATTCGTGTAACTCTAAGGGTCCTAGTTACCCCTCCCTTAATTCAGTAGTTAAGTTAATTTTAACCTACTAGTATTTTCTTTCCGGAAATTAAGTCTCACTCTTCCGTAATTAAATTAACCATTTCATCTCATGGCTAAGTCAATCGTTCTATCGTCATTCCATTTCTCCAAGATTCCTACTCAATCATTAGTGTAGGAACCTAATGGTACACCTACTGGTAATTTCCAAGTCCCCTCATAGGAAATATATCAATTCTAAGGTTCCCATTAAGTAATGGCAATTAAAGAAATTTCTACACAAATTTTCTATAGTCCAGATAGGGTCGATCGATCGAACAAAGATGGTCGATCGATCGACTGCTTCGATCGATCGACATTCGAGGGTCGATCGATCGATCGAGCAGTGACAGACCCAGTTCATCTTCTTCCTATGGGTTTCACCATTTTTACACCTCTAACTTTCATGATAGGTCATTATATTCACAACCAACAAATTCTAATCATTCCTACATATTCTGGGATGATTACTAAAGATTTAAAACATCAAAACCATTATAAATCGTGGCCAAATTCCTTGAAAATCTCACTAATGTTCAAGAACCCTAAAAATGCATTCTTTATATTTTTCATCCAATTTCCAGATTTTCTTACGAATTTCTCATCAGATTTTCTATGATATAAACATACTTGGTAATTCAAAAACGTCCTACATGCAAATCCTAATCAATCATGGATTATTATCAACTGTTTGTTCCCAAGAATATCATAAAAATCATGTTCTTCCTCTATCTTAATCATGGGTATTATAACTTAATTATTTTGCAAATAACCACTTGCCTTAAGATTTGTAGGGTCTGATTTCGTGGTTGTTGATGATGATTGGTGATATTGGTGCCTCAATCCTTCTTCCCAATAATCTTTGTGGTGAAATATTCCTAAGATGATCCCTCCTTCCTTCTTGCCTAAGGAATTTGCCTCGCTCTCTCTCTCTAATGGCTATGGTGTAACTCTAATTGTCTAACCCTAGACACCACCCTTATAATCAGATTTAGGGTTACAAAAATTCGTAGGTCTTCTTTCCCATAATTGTAAAGAGACCACAATGCCCTCGAATGGTCCCGGTTTAGCCCGAAAATGACCCGGCACTCAACTAGTACCCCCGGGTACACTATTTTGACTAATTCGACCCTTTCGGAAACAACCGTGGACTCTAAATTATCATTTGAGTCTCGTAAATATTTTTCTACTCTCATCCTTAATTTTGTCGAGCTACATCCGGTACGTCCATATAGTCACTAGACCGTACATATTAACATTGAAAATTTATATTCACCTTAGTAAATTTTCTATAACACATATTCTTCTTTATTAACATAATATCTATTTAAATTACTCTACTCACGTAATTTAAATCAAACATATTTAATCACATTAAATTACTCTACTCACGTAATTTAATTAAAGCGTATTTAATCCCATTAAATTACTCTACTTACGTAATTTAAAATTAAGCAGAATTACGGGGTGTTACACTTTTTACCTCATTATTTTCTTTTCTAAAAATATTTGAACATTTAATAAGAAAATACCATTTATTTTATTAATACGTGTAGTCTTGAAACATTACACTTATCAGATTTGTAATACCTTTTTTCACACAACTTATGGGATGAAAATTTTATTTTCTTTACTTCTTCTTCAATCCCAATAAAACCCTCAGTAAACTTGTTTATATGTTCAACATTGAAAACTACAAGTTTATCTATATGTGAATATGGATTTTAGTTCCGAAAATCCTATTAAATGGGTCTAACATATGGTTTATTCTAGAAATTTCACAATATTGACAAAAACATGCTTTTTAAGCTAAAAGACATTTTTATATCTCGAAAACGTGAGTAAATGTCTATTTATACAAAAATCCCAATTTCACAAGAAAACTTTGAAATTATTTATTCATAAAGCATTCCCAACATCTTTATTCCTTAAAACTATTTAAACACCATGTTTTCTTAAAATATACCTTTTTGCTCAAAACCATTGAAACCCTTTTTCTCAAACCTATTTTCCCAAATTTATAAGAATTATCATTCTTAAATCACATATTCATCCTACCCTTAAGCAGTATATGCAAGATAGAGTATTAATAACATAGAGTCTTAAACTTAAGAGTAGAGTTTTTTTCCACCTCAAATTGAGCTCCAAAAATGGTTGGATGAAGAATAAGGTGACAGGAACCCCCACCTCCTAAAATGGAATCATGGAGATTGCCTATCTCCACATGGTTTCTCCGTGAAAGTTCCAAGTAAAATCCCCTTCAAACTCAATTAATCTCTTTTCTTCTTCTTCTTCTTCAAGTACCCCCAACAACACCTCCCAAATTCATAGCTCTACCCAATAATGGAGGAGATGGGTATATTGGGCCTAAATAGAGTAAAATACTTCTAAAACGTGGTGGCATAAGGTGGATATATGGTGGTGTAGGGTGGTGGAGCCCTCAAGAAATAAAAAAAAAAGATAAATCTTATTTAAAATACCATCAAATAGGCCAAACACTCCCTAAATACCCCAAATCCTTATTATAAAAATCTCTAAAATGCCCTAAACTTTATCCTTGAACTAATATGTTGTTGCAAGATCTTGACATGTGTCTTAATCCAATAATTTAGGTTTTGACAGCACATTCCAAGCTGCAGAATTCGATTTCAAGACACCTCATTTCAATGAGATTGTGACATAATTCAAATGAGACTAAGTTCTCGTTCAATCATCCTTTCGAATGACCTTCTAACGAGATTGTGAACATATGAAGAGGTGCTTCATTCGATCGTCTTTATATTTCCACTTCAAATGAGGAGGGATTTTCATTCGAACCACTATATTCTTGTTTGAACAAACCCGATTTTCATTTCATCCATAGAATATCCTTAAATATTCAATTTCACCCATAACCTTCAAACAATTACCATCAAGGCTCAATGAATAACCAACCAGAGAAGAATCCCGTGATTAATGATCCAAATCTCAAGGTTTTCATATAATTACCATTTAAACAGGAGAAATAATAAAATATTGGGCACATATCTAACATGTAGGATCATAATGTTCTTAAATCCCATTTTGATTAACGAGGTTTTTTATCATTGGGGCATCAATTTCTGTAAGAGAAAGTTTTATAATTTATTATTTTCTTTTTACTTGGCTTTTCCCATTACAGTCCACTCCACCTTCATGATTGTTCTTAAGTATTCCAAGAGAAAAATCATTGGTAATGTTTGCAATATCGAAATCGTTTGTCACAACTTTATGCGAGAAGAGTTATGAGGTTGTTTGGTAAATCTTTAAATATCTATGGGCTATTTTAAAAGTGTTTGAATTTAAAAGTTTTCAAAAAAATTTAAAAAATAATTTTAAAGAAATTTTGAAATTTTTTCTACCTCGTTTGAATGACTTGGCTCATTGTTCGAATAAGACTGGGCATGCCATTAAAATGAGGATCCCATGTTCGAACGAGATCTCAAATGTCACCTTTTGGTTTATCTCTGGAATGTCGTTCCAAGTTTCATTGGAAATCGTTCGAATGAGATAAGGTACATCATTTTAACGAGGTGGCAATTCATTCGAATTAGTACTCTTGTTTTTTATTTTCTAAACAAATAGTTTATAATTGTTATTATCTTAAAATGGATTAAAATTATATCTTAGCTAGAAGGAAACCAAATTAGAGATGACAAACAATGGATAAGTGACATATTTGAGAAAAGGGTTAGGACAAGAGGATTAACACTAAGATATAAGTGGTTCAGTCTTTAAAATTGACCTATGTCCATAGGGTAAATCCTTACACTTAAATCTATCTCACAGGATACTATCGTGTCTTCGGTTTAGACAATGGGGATATTTGAGTATTTTTATCGTAGATTACAGTATAGAATTCAATGGTTGACCCTTTACAAATGTGGTATTTGTTCTTTTATAGTGATCCTTGTAGAATGAATAGATGTGCTAGCCAACATCGGCAAGGTGGGGGCATCTTGAATTAATGGATTTCTTTGCGAGTTATTTATGGGTTTATACCATTAAATGGGGAACTTATCACATACTTACCATCTAACAAACATGATGGATGTTATTCTCCAGCCGCCAAAGTTGCAATCTATTAATCTATTTTGATGTCATCCACATAACCTAGGGATAAGGATGAGCTCATGATTGGCCGAGCTCTTGTATTGATGTCTCTTTGGTCGGGGCCAAGGTTTTGAGACTATTACGTGTTTTTCATAAATATGATATAAAAAAAGCCCCCAAGACTTTGGTTACAAATGCAAAAGAGTGAGTGAAGTTTTATCATGATTGGTCCTGACCAATATTTACTGGTCCGCACTTTACGAGTTATCCTTCTCGGCCAACCGAACTGAATACCTTTACGATTTTTTTTTGAAAACTGAACAAGCGATGTGTTGAAAATTCGGTTAGGTTTTAGAGTTCCCTTATCATGCATGTATGATAGTACGTATACAAGTGGATCAAAAATGGGTTTTTCATTATTTCAATTTTTTTTTTCATTTTCTTTAGAGGGAGAGAGAGAGAGAGCGAGAGACTCGACCATCCAACTTCTTCTTGGGATTCAATTGCTATCCTTTTTTAAAATAGTTTCCTTCCTATACTTCTCAGGTATTTTTTCACAACATCTCTCTTCTATTTTCTGTACGAAACTTTTGTCTTTTTTCTGGTGGTTGTCATTTCTTTTTCTGAGGTTTCTTGATCATTAGTATCCTTCCTCGTATTTTTACGATTTTTCTTGTGTAAGGGATTGTTAGGATTTTTTCCTGTTATAATGGTTGGTTCCCTGTATGGGGATTGTTAGGATTTTTCCTCCTATAATGGTAGGGGATTGTTAGGATTTTTTCCTTCTATAATGGTGGGTTACCTGTATGAGTAAAAAATTTAAGTCTTGGAAACACATTTGTGGCCTTCACCAATTATACTTTTGGGCCTTTTCTTATAGGTTTCCCCATCCTTTGTAAGTTCTCCACCCGAGAGATGACCCAAAAATTCATAATTTTGTTCCCTCATAATCTTGTTCTACCACATCATCACCCAAACCCTTAAGCTTTGAATAAAGAACTTATGAGCTTCATACCTCAGAGAGTTTAAATAGTGTAAATACAAGAGTTGGAGGAATGAACAACCCAAATACTAGTAACACCACACTTTTCGTTAAGCTAAATTCTGAGTAGAAAGTTTTATTGGAAAAAATAAATCCTTTCGCATCTTTAATAGTAGTTCCTCTCATAGCTGAGTAGATGGAATTGGATAAGGTTCCTGCCCCTTATTTTGACCCATACACTTCAGATGTCAAATCGTACATAAGTGAAGTTCGCGCTGAAGACTTGACCAGTCTTATATTTTTTTACGCTATCCCTAATAATGTTTCTATAAGGATTCATGACAAAGAGGAGATGGCCTATGATAGAATGAACAGTGATGAGGTTTATTTTCCTCTTTATGCTCTTCACGTAAGAGTTCATCTTCCCCTTCATCCTTCGATAAGGTCCATTTTAAAAGGATTTAGACTGTCTCTCACTCAGCTTTCCCCAAATTCTTATAGATCCATTATAAGGTATATGATTAATTGTAAAAAAATATGAGGGCTTTGACATTGTTAGCGGTATCTTTTGGTTTGCATATGGCTTAAATTAAAAACATAGGACCCCTCAATACTATTACTTTCCCCCCAAAAATTTTAATAATAAGATATTTTAAGTGTCCCAAATCAGTAACCATAATTGGAAAACCAAATATGTTTATGTTTCTAGTGCTCGGGAGTTCTTTATAAATGATCTAGAGAAAGGAGTTAGTATTAAAAGGGATTGGAGCCATTTCAACCTAATTACCATAAACCTCCTTTCTTTGGAAAGAAGATTAGTGAATCTCATCAGGAGAATTTGTACTTCAGATATTTTGTTTTTTAAAGACATATACACTCTAAAAAGATTTGAAATGATGACTAACTACCTGAGCTTTAGTACCATTATCCTCAATATCTACAAGCCTAACAAGCCTGTTGAGAGTTCTAAGGAAAATAAGATGGCTATGGTGAAGATTGACCAAGTAAGTGAGGAAAATGAGGAAGACGAGAAAGAGGTTGAAGGAGCTTAGATATTTTTACAAGTGTTAGGTTGTCCTTATGTTTCTTTCCTATTACTTTCTTGTGTAATTCATACTTTACATATTTGTTGATTTTACTGTTGTTCATATTTTCTCACGATCTCGACCCCAAACTCTAGATCTTTTATCATGGCTCCAATTAATTTCTCCCATGACTGGATGAAGAAGATTAGGGTTAAATAGCTACAAGAGATGATTAAGAAAGCATCCGCTAAAAAGGCTAGGAAGTAAATCTCATACCAATCAACACAATGACAACCCTTCTCGGCTATTAAATATTGAAGCTATAAAACATGTTGTTGAGGAGGACAACAAGAAATAAGTTGCTGACAATGATAAAGAAAAAGTCACTGAAGGATAACAAGGCATAAGAAAAAGATCATTGGAGGACCCTTTATTTAGGGATACAAAAATACCCAAACATACAACTCGATGATTGGTGAGGTAGGGGGTTATTCATATCCTTATGGTCCTATGGAGCCCTTTGAGATGAACCCAAAAATTACCAAGGACGAGCTCCTAGCAGATCCCAACTCCATTCTGCTACATTTAGGGTACATGGGTTATAGCCCTAATTATAGGTTCATGCGAAGCCTGGACATTGACAAGTTGTGGAACTTTGCTTCCCACAAGGCCTTCACTATAAGTGGGTTTATCTCATCTCTTCATTATACTCTGACTAGTCAAGCTCGATAGCTTTAATTTATTTAACTTCTTATTTTATAGAGTAACATTTTTGCTTTAATGTTGAGGAAGAAGGCCAAACTACTAAGAATGCTTGTGATGATCTCGAGGCTGCCAAGCAAGAGCTTGAGAATAAAATAAAATACCCTGAGGATGATTTTACCTAGGTTAAAAGCAAACTGCACCAGAACGATGAGATGATGGCGCATAAAGTGGAAGAGCTCAACAAGTATGGGGGAGATCTCAAGATTTTTAATGGTCAACTTTAGACTATAAAGGTTAAGATTTCTGAAGTCTTAGTAGTTACATCCATGGCAAGGGAAAAGGTTGTGAGGTTCCTTGGATCAACTAGGTTGGCTAAAGCCTACCTTATCTATACTCATTTTGGTGTAGTTAAAGATCTACCTTAGATCCATTGGGTTGACTGAAGTCGACCTAATCTATATGGACTGAAATCGACCTGATCAATACTCATTTTGGTGAAGTCAAAGATGTGCCTTAGATCAATTGGGTTGGGTCAAGTCGACTTCATCTATATTAATTTGGTGAGTCAAATATTTGCATTTCCAAATGTGGGGATGGTATTTGATCGGATCTGATCGATATATCATCTCCCCATATTTTTTTTGTGTAGTCAAATACGTGGATTAAATCAATTAGGTTAGTTAACACCGACTTAATATATTTTCATTTGGTGCAGTCAAAGACGTGTATTTTAAAATGTAGGGATGCTACGTGATCGAATACATCATTTCCTAAAAAAATCTGTGTAGTTGAAGAGATGGTATATGATCGAATCTTATCGATACATCCTCTCCCAGAAATGTTTTTATGAAATCAAAGATGTGCATTAGATCAATTGGGTACTGGAGAGATAATAAATGTCTTTCAAATAATGAGATTTGTGTTCATACAACTTTGATGAGTTACACTTTGGTATTTTCTAATGATAATATTTCTTGAGATGCTAGGAATTTGATGGATTTTTAAATGATTTCCCTTTCAAAATTTCAGTCCAATATGATCCAGGTTGTATCATTTCAGCTATGCGATTAGGACTATGTTAACTTGCTTCCAGCTTGTTAGGTTTCCGTGTGACTTTCTTCAGGGTGTAATCTCCCCCTTTGAGTTTGATCAGATTAACTCTTTTGTTATAGAATTTAGTCGTTCATTGTTGATATGTTGATACTCTGAGTGTAGCTACCTCTCTTACTTTATTTATTTAATCTAAATCCAATCTTCTCGCGAATTCTCTTTTGGGAGAATCAAAATTCAATACTTTGTGACTTCATCTATCAAATATGGATCCAATCTTTTAGCATGTATGTTGTTTCTCCTATCATTATTCGTAGTGTTGTTTCGTAGGCCCACAACACATTTCATCTATCAATCTTGGGAAGACTATATGCACACTTGTGGGTAGGGGCCCCATAACGCATCATACCGATGAGGACCCTCCCTCTGAGAAGAGGAGAGAGACTTCCTAGCCTCCTCCATAGTAACAATTTTGTAGGGTGATTCCTCCAAACCCATACCTTTGTCTACTGGTGAACTTGACGGCACCACTACTTGCTCCAGCACCACTTTTCGTGGCGGAGATACTTCCACCGAAATCATTGTAGAAGTGTCTACCCCACCAGATGGGGAAACTTCTGGTATTACACATCCTTGGCCCAAATTTGCCATGTCTACGTTGTTTTGTTTCCAAAAATCAAAACACATGCTCATAAGGTTACTACTTATCGTTGGAGCCGCTATTGGTGAACTAGTCTTCCCTCCCTGAGGAGATGGTACTCTAGCTGCGGTCACCACCACATCCTCCCGAGTGGTCTAGTCTCTTCGAGCGCCATTCCCAGATGGAATATCTTCAAACACTAGCTACTTAGAAACATTAAAACCTTCCTTGTCCATGGAAGTGAGGATACCTCCCCAACAGAGTAGCAAAATGTAGCAGGGTAGTGAGACTGGGGTCTATGAATATTTGGAAAGGGTGAGGCGTGACTCACTCCAACGGACGCTGTCTGCAAGGTTGTCAAGAACTTCTGGAGCAACTTCTGTTGAGACCTTCTCCTTTTGGTAAAAATGGAGCTCAAGTTGGAACCCCCTCCCTGTAAGAAGATGAACTTCCCAACAATAATAGTAACTTTTCTCAAGAGGAACTCGTGAGAGTGATGGTTGTCAGTGGGGAGTGAAGAAACAAGCACTCAACACTTAGAGAGAGAGCAGGGAGAGAATACTATAGAGGTTACTCATAGTGATCCCCTTATCCTTATCCTTGTTATGTGGCCTTCTATCATGTTTAGAGAGGTCGCTCGTGGTGAGACCCTCATCCTTGGCCTTCTTATGTGGCCTTTTATCTTGGGTAGAGGGGTTGCTCACGATGAGCCCCTCGCCCTTAGCCTTCTTCTATGACATTATATTTTAGGTATAAGGGTCACTTACTGTGAGCCCCTCTCCCTTGGCCCTCTTCGGTGGCCTTCTATGTTGGGTAGAGGAGTTCCTAGTGGTGAGACCCTCACCCTTGGCCTTCTTCTGTGGCCTTCTATCTTAGGCAGAGGTGCTCATAGTGAGGCCCTCACCCTTGGCCTTCTTCTGTGGCCTTCTATCTTGGTCATAGGGGTTTCTCGCAGTGAGACCCTCACTCTTGGCCTTCTTCTGTGGACTTCTATCTTAGGCAAAGGGGTTTCTTGCACTGATCCCCTCACCCTTGGCCTTCTTCTGTGGCCTTTTATCTTGGGCGGAGGGATTGTTTGCGGTGAGCCCCTTTGTTTTGGCCTTCTTCTTGGCCTTTCATCTTGGGTAGAGGTATTGCTCGCGGTGAGCCCCTAGCCCTTGGACTTTTTATGTGGCCTTTCATCTTGGGCAGAGGGATTACTCGCGGTGAGCCCCTCGCCCTTGACATTTTTCTATCAAACTTTTAATCTTGAGCAGGTGGGGCCCCTCTAAGTGGATCCCCATGCTCTAGGCTATTTCACTCTTTGTTCACCGGATTGAGGACTTATCAATATTAGTCCCCTCATGCAAAATTGTGTTCTATTGTCGAGAGACTTGTGCACGAGATGTCATAATCAATCTTTCACTCCTTGTTTACTGTCTTGAGGACTTTCTTAACATTAGCCCCCCTGTGCAGAATATGGGTTAATAATAATATGAGTGATCCTATGCCCTTGGAGCCCTAGGTACTAAACTGTAGTACCATTTATTTATTCTTTGTGGTTGCTCAATACTGCGAGTGCTCTTATGTCCTTGGAGCCTGAGGTAATAAACTAACGTACCTTTTATTTATACTTGGCATTTGTTCAATATTGTGAGCGATCCGATGCCCTTGGAGCCTTAGGTACTAAACTTCCGTACCTTATACTTGGCACTTGCTCAATACTATAAGCACTCCGGTGCCCTTGGATCCTAAACTTTCATCCTTATATTTATACTTGGAATTTGCTCAAGACTGTGAGCGCTCCGATGCCCTTGGAGCCTTAGGTACTAAACTGTCGTACCTTACGTTTATGCTTGGCACTTTCTCAAGACTATGAGCTCTCTGGTGCCTTTTGCGCCTGAGGTACTAAATTATGATAACTTTTAGTTACACTTGGCAGTTTCTCAATATGATGAAAGCTCCATTTCCCTTGGATCCTGAGGTACTAGACTGTCGTACCTTATATTTATACTTGGCAATTGCTCAATATGATGAGCGCTCCATTTCCCTTGGAGCCTGAGGTACTAAACTATCATACCTTGTACTTATATTTGGCAGTTGCTAGATATGATGAGTTCTCTATTTCCCTTGGATCCTGGGGTACTAAACTGTCGTACCTTATACTTATACTTGGCTGTTGCTAAATATGATGAGAGCTCCGTTGCCCTTAGAGCCTGAGGTACTAAACTTTTATACCTTATATTTATACTTGGTTATTTCTCAATACTCTGAGCTCTCTAGTGCCCTTGGAGCTTTAGGTACTAAACTCTCATACCTTATATTTATACTTGGGAATTGCTCAATACTTTGAGTGCTTCGGTGCCCTTGGAGACTTAGGTACTAAACGGTCTTACCTTATATATACTTGCACTTGATCAATACTATGAATTGATCTACTTTATGTGAGAACTTCAAGTTTGAACTTCCCCCTTTTAACTGTGGGGTACTTGCATATGAGATGAACAAGTTAAAATTTGGAAGTTTCTCCTCTAGGTGTGGGGTACTTGCCTATAGTCGATCAAATTATTATTTCTAAAGATACCCCTCTAACTCGGGGGTACTTGCATATGAGCTTAACAAGTTATCATTTCTGAAGCTTCCCCTCTAACTGCGGGGTACTTACATATAATTGAGCAATTTAAAGTCTAGAAGTTGTCCCTCTAGCTGTGTGGTACTTGCATATAACTGAGTAAGTTAAAATTTTGAAGTTTCCCTCTAACTGTGGGGTATTTTCATACATCTGAGCAAGTTAAGATTTGAAAGCTACCCCATTAACTGCGAGGTACTTGCCTATAGGCTGAGCAAATTAATATTTTGATACTTCCCTTCTAGCTGTGGGGTACTTGCATATAATCTGAGCAAGTTAAAAATTGAAAGTTTCCCCTCTAGCTATGGGGTACTTACATATAACAGAGCAAGTTAAGATTTGGAAGCTACCCCTCTAACTGCGGGGTACTTGCATTAGGCTGAGCAAGTTAATATTTTGAAACTTCCCCTCTAACTGCGGGGTACTTGCATATAGGCTGAGAAAGTTATGACTTTGTAGCGCAACCCCACGTGACTGTGGGGTACCTTCTATCGCAACCCCGTGTGACTTAGGGGTATTTTTTTAGAGCAACCCCATGTGACTGTGGAGTATTTTGTTATGCACATTCATTTCTTAATGAGTAACTAGGATATGGGGTTAGCCCTTATCCTTCCCACAAACTTTGAATAAAATTTCATATATATCATAAGTAAAGAAATAATTATTTCTTTATACTAAAAATTTCCCTTGGTCTCCAGGGTCCTTGTTCCAAACTTTTCTTACGAACCTTTTTGTCTTGGAAAAGTAACAGGTTTAGAGAGGGGGTAGACCATCTTCTCCTTATTTTATGAAAACTGGTCAAGTAAATTTTTTTTTAGAACAGAGGTTAGGACTTGTTCTCTAGGGTATAAATCTATATGGAATAATAATAAAAAAAATGTAGTGAATTTATTATTATTATTATTATTATTATTATTATTATTATTATTATTATTATTATTATTATTATTATTATTATTATTATTATGATTATTATTATTATTACTATGAGGATGACTTCCTGCTAGTCCTGTCATGTCTGTAGGGGCTTTACTCACTATACTCTTACTTTTGGGTTGGATATATCTCCAAGTATAATGAGAAAAGTTCCTTATATCATAGTCCCTCTTCTAATCTAGTAGAGGTTCTACTATACTATTAAGAAAGAGAAAGCATTAGTTTGGTGTACCTTTTGTTGAGAGATTCTATGCCCTTCTATCTATATTTCGGCCACATCTACTTTTTTTTAGTTTAAATGCTTCAGTGGGTTCCTCGTGCGAGGTATCAGTCATGGGAAGTTCTCTATCTAGGATTCCGGCCATCTAGGGTTACTCGCTTTGGATTTGTACCCCTAGGGGTTCCTAATTAGAAGCGTCATAGAATTTGGGTTCCTCGCCTATAGCAGCTATTGGTAAAAAAAAAAATTATGGAAGGGGGTTCTGTACCAAAGAGGTTCCCCGCTTAGAGTCCACCAGCCCCTTCTTCACTGGGTTCCTCGTTGGAACATAGGCCTGAGTCGCACTCGATTAGAGCCTCTATTGATGGAGAACTGAAATATGGGGCTAAAACGATAAAGTTCCTTATCACTGCCCATGAGTAGCAATGGTTCCTCGTTAGCGGTCTATATGGGTGGCAGTTCCTCGCCATCTGCTCTAACTAGAGAGGGTTCCTCGCAACCCATAAATTTGTCATGCGCTTCCAAATCACTTCATTTTAAGTCGGGTTCCTCGTGTTCTATCCTAGATCTCATGGGTTCCTCACATTCCATCTCAGGCCTCATGGGTTCCTCATCTGAAATGACACAGGATCCTTATTACGTCTCGGGTTCCTCATCGGTAGTGTCACAGGTTGCTGGTGTGGGTTTCACAACTAAGGAGGGTTCCTCATCTGTTGGTTACTATTTTTAGAGTTCCTAGACTACTACAAATAGTTTACTTGGTCTTGTATGGGCCCCTCAATGCATAGGGTATCCTCCACTGCAGTTTCATTAGCAACGACTTTTGGTTTTCCATCTGGGATTAATATGGTTGAGGGTTCCTCGCGGTCATCAGTTCTTAGGCTGGGTTCTTTGCCATTCCTTGATTTGGGTAACTCGGCTAGAGATGGTTCCTCACCACTTGTAATTGCATCATTACCTCAAATAGCCAAGGGTCCCTCGCCAGTTATCATTTCTGCTGGATATTCTTCCGCCATGAATATTTTTATAATGATGGATGCTACCCAGAGTCCCTCACGGATTGGGTCTTTATTAGAGGTTTCCTCGAACACTACCTCGTAGCTGCCCCTCGTGGGTTGGGTCTAATTATGGAATTGGCTCCTTCTATGAGCGAGGCTTCCTTGTGAGCCGGTCTTATCACCATGGGTTCCTAGCCAAATGTGTTATTTTCTAAGGGTTCTTTGCTGCTGTAATTTATACCCGTGGGTTCCTCCCGGATGCCATTTCCCGTAGTGGATTCTAACCTCTTTATGGCCGCGGGTTCCTCATAAAGTTCCACTTCTCTTCCAATGGGTTCCGAGCATGACAACTTATCATCCGACAGTGTCTCAACATCCTACCTCATCGAGGGTTCCTCACTTGGTGGTACTGCATTTGGTGAAACAAGTAATTTGGAACTTGCTTCAAGTGGGGGTACCTCGATCTCATGCTTCTTCGATGGTTCCTCACATGGTGGTATTGGGTTTAATAGTACCTCGCGCTTGGGTTTACCATCCGGGCTGCTACAACTCAGGGTTCTTTATTGGCGACGAGGGTCACCCAAGGTTCGTCTCCCATGGGTTTCTCACGAGTTGGAGTTCTAGAGGGACTGCTGCTGCGACTTCTTTGTTGGCGATGAGGAACACCTAGGGTTCCTCTCCCATGGGTTCCTCAAGAGTCTATGTTTATTTAGTTAAGGCCTTGGAACCTATGGATTCCTCACCAAAAAATATTCTTCATGAGGGGCCCTCGCGCACCATTGTTGGTGGGGAAGTACACTTTGTAAGTATGGTTATTTGAAATTATGGATGTCTCTCCCTTTGAGAAGAGGAGATTTTCTCGTTTTAGTCCCTCTGCGACCGTGGGTCCCTTACTATAACCAATGGCCGTTGGTACTTCTCCAACCACCTCATCTTCTAATCAAGATTGGTAAGACTGTATGCGCACTTGTGGGTAGGGGACCCGAAACTCATCATACCGATGAGGACCCTCCCTCTGAGAAGAGGAGAGAAACTTCCTAGCCTCCTCCATAGTAACAATTTTGTAGGGTGATTCATCCAAACCCATACACTTGGCTGCTGGTGAACTTGACGACACCACTACTTTCTCCGGCACCACTTTCAGTGGCGGAGCTACTTCCGCCGGAATCATTGTAGAAATGGCTGCCCCACCAGAGAGGGAAACTGCTGGTATTACACAACCTTGACCCAAATTTTCCATGTCTATGTCGTTTTGTTTCGAAAACTCAAAACACATGCTCATAAGGTTGATACCTGCCGCTGGATCCGCTGCCAGTGTACTTGTCTGCCCTTCCTGAGGAGCAGGTACTCAAGCTGCGGCCACCACCACATCCTCCTGAGTGGTCTATTCTCTTTGAGCTCCATTCCCAAATGGAATATCGTCAAATACTAGATGCTTAGAAACATTAAAACCTTCTTTCTCCATGGAAGTGAGGACACCTCCCCAGCAGAGTCGCCGAGTGTAGGAGGGTAGTGAGACTGGAGTCTATGAATATTTGGAAAAGGTGAGGCGTGACCCACTCCAATGGACGTTGTCTTCAAGGTTATCAAGAACTTGTGATGAGACCTTCTCATTTTGGTAAAAATGGATCTCAAGATGGAACCCCCTCCCAGCAAGAAGATGAACTTCACAATAATAATAGTAACTTTTCTCAAGAGGAACTCTTGAGAGTGATGGTTCTTAGTGGGGAGTGAAGAAACAAGCGCTTAACACTTAAAAAGAGAGCAGGGAGAGAATACTAGAGAGGTTCTGGTGTGATTTTGGCAGAGTAACTTTACAATTGAGTTTTTTTTATATATCTCTATGACCTTGCCAAGGGGTCCTATTTATACTTGGGCAGTAGGGATGGGTTGACACTTTTTGCTCTAAAACTTAGAGGGTTTGTGAGGGACAAAGTCTGTTGTGTACTATTTGTCCCTACCTGCAGGCATCTCTGCCTGTCCCCTCTGGCAGATGCCACCTGGCGCCAACCCAAGTCAAAAAGAAAATATGTCTTCTAATGAAGACAAAATATCTTATTTGGTAAATATCTTTTAAAACGTTAACTTGTGGTTCAATCTTTGAAAATATTTAGAGAGGAGGCCTTAAGGACCCCTCTATTCTAAAATCATTCTTTTTATTGAGAGGGACAATGAGGACCCCCTCTTCTGAAAAAGTCATATTTTGTAAAGAGTTTATTCCTTTTGAGTAACAAACTCTTTAGCTGCTCACTTCACTTGTGACCAAGCTTGAGGTGTGTGTAGTCTTGAGTGACTTCTGGGTATTCCTAATAGTATTATTTCAATCCTATAGTGCTAAGTGGTTAAGCTTTCTCAACGTACCTTGTCCCTCAATCGCCAAACCAAAACTTCTAAAAGATCCCAACTGGCCTACTTAAGCCCTTCTTACTCAACTAGGCAACCTGTATAACAAAATAAGTGTTTGTACTTATGTTCTTTTTTCATGATGAGGGGTTGCTTATAGTAGGCTCCCCATCATCCTAACTTGGTTTTCAGGGAGCTGAGGGGGGAGGACCTTGCAGGTCCCTCCTCCCATGTAAGTTTATGCTGTTGAGGAACCCTGGTGGTGGGGTTCTTTCTCAAACATCATTTTTGCTGCTAAGGAAGCCTTGGGGGTTCCTTCTCAAGTATTATTTTTGTAAGGACCCTTGGGGGAGTCCTTATCAACCTGGGATTCTACCGCTATCTAACTGAAGTTCCTTCTCAACGTGAATTTCTTCGAAGACCTTGGGGGAAGTCCCTATTAATAGAGGTTCCTTCTCAACCTGAGTTTATGCAGGGACCCTTGCAGGGGGCCCTCTCAATGAAGGTTTCTACTGCAACCCTAGTCGGCTTCCTTCTCAACCTAATTTTCTGCAGAGACCTTAGGGGAACTCCCTCTAAATGCGGTTCCTTCTCAACTTGAGTTTCTGCATGGACCCTTATGGTGGTCCCTCTCAACATAGGCTTCTGCTGCCACCTTGGTGGGGTTCCTTCTCAAAGTGAGTTTCGGCGGAGACCTTGTGGGAAGTCCCTCTCAACAACGGTTCCTTGTCAACTTGAGTTTCCATAGGCACCCTTCTGGTGGTCCCTCTCAACATAGCCTTCTGCTGCCACCTTGGTGGGGTTCCTTCTCATCGTAAGCTTCTACAAAGACCTTGGGGGAAGTCCCTCTCAACAACAGTTCCTTCTCAACTTGATTTTCTGAAGGGATCCTTGCGGTGGTCCATCTCAACATAGGCTTTTGCTGCCACCTTGGTGGGGTTCCATCTCATCGTGAGTTTCTGTGGAGACCTTGGGGGAAGTCCCTGTCAACAGAAGTTCCTTCTCAACTTGAGCTTCTTCAGGGACCCTTGCAGTGGTCCCTCTCAACTTAGGCTTCTACTGCCACCTTGGTGGGGTTTCTTCTCATCGTGAGTTTATATGAAGACATTGGGGGAAGTCCCTATCAATAGAGGTTCCTTCTCAATTTGAGTTTCTGCAGGGACCTTTGCAGTGGTCCTCTCAACATAGGCTTCTGCTACCACCTTGGTGGGGTTCCTTCTCAGCTTGAGTTTCTGCGGAGACCTTGGTGGAAGTCCCTCTCAACAGAGGTTCCTTCTCAACTTAAGTTTCTGTAGGGACCCGGGATCCTTGCAGGGGTCCCTCTGAACATAGGCTTCCGCCACCTAGGTGAGGTTCCTTCTCGACTTGAGTTTCTACAGGGACCCTTGGTAGTTCCTCTCAATATGGAATTCTGCGGTCGAGGGTCCCTGTGGGTCCCTTCTCCAATATGGTATTTTACGGTCGAGGGACCCTAGGGGTCCCTTATATAATATGACTTTTCTATTGTGGAGGGACCCTGGGAGGTTTCTTCTCCAATATGAGATTTTTGTGGTCGAGGGACCCTGGGGATTCCATGTCCAAATATTTTCTTGCGGTTGAGGGGGAGGACTTTGGCTGCTCATCGCCCCAATATTTTCTGGAAGTTGAGGGACCAGAACTTGACTGCTCCTTTCCCCTACATTTTTTGGAAGCTTGGGGGGGCGGGGGGGGGGGGGGGGGGGGGGCATGAGCGACCTTCACCACAAAATACAAGTAGCATTACTTAACAATAAAAATAAATATGCACCTTTTTGATTAAATTAAAATTATTGAGAATGATAACTTCATGGATCTTTTAGTCTTTAAAACATTATGAGATTTTTGTTATAATCAGTATATATTTTTATTTTATATATAATATACATGTTGTTAAATTCAGTTCTGATCACAATAAAAACCATCCATTTACTTTATTGTTTATCTCCTACATTTTTTATAATTAAGGAAATTATTGAACAACTACATGAACCATATATACATACATTTATATATTTTTATTTTTATTTTTATTTTGTATGTATCTGTACTAACTTTATATTGCAGGAAGAGGGGATGCACAATGACGGAGCGACGGAGTTGATGCGCAATGAAGGGATTAATGAGAAGCGGTGGTGGGGTTGATGAGCAATGACGGGATGATGCAACGGAGGTGGAGGTGGCAGAATGAGGATTTGTTGTGGAGTAAAATGAGGGTTTCTTTTCTAATGTTTTGTACGAAAGATAAATTAAATTAATTTTTTTTTGAGTGGAGAATTTGTTCTTTAGTGGGTGTATGTTGTGTGTGATAGGGTGTATTGTAATACTTGTGTACCTTCATGATAATATACCCAATAAAATAATAACTTTAAGGTGTTTTATTTTGAGTGGAGTATGTGTTTGTTTTATTTAAAGAAATAAAAGATTAAATTTTTTTAACATTGTTTTATTAGTAATGTTAATACTAATATCATTAGTAATATTTTCAACATATGTTTGAAGGATACGGATATCCGGTAAAAAGGATATCCAGTAAAATGGATACTCCAAACTGGATACGGATTATCTGCGTCGGATAATAGTACCATCTGTATCCGTTTTCTTGGTTATTTTTATAGAGTATCCATATTCGTATCCGTTTCCATTTTTTGGATAAATGTTTGCAAATTCGGATTAGGATATCACAGAGATGTGGAATTTTGAATATCTGTTAACAACCCTATCTAGTATCAATGCTAGGTCTAGCTTCTCTATTCTTGAAGCATTGCTCTTGTAATACACAAGGTTATGAACTCCTTTGCCATTTTTTTATAAGATTCGAGCCAACCGATGACTCTAATACCGCCAGATATAAGTAGATATTCTCTTCTATGACTGGTTTGACAATAATGGGGCTTATCCATTGTATTTCTTTAGATCCAAGAAAGCAGTTTGACATTACTCCATCCATTAATAAGAGTTTTCGATGATTTTGAAGAATCAAAGGAATTTATATGTGGCTCTAGATACAAACCTATTTAGAGCTTCTACTCGTCCTATAAGGCTTTGTATTTCTTTCTTGATTTTAGGAGGTTGAATTTTGATCAATACCTATATCTTGTCAGGGTTGGCCTCTATGCCCTTCTGGTTCATAGTGAAACCTACGAAATTTGCAACCTTGACTTCAAATACACATTTATTTGCATTTAGATTTATGTGGAATTTTTCCATCTCATCTTTAATGTGGTCATCTGTCGTAATGCTTTTGGTTAGCATGTCATCCCTATAAACCTACATATTTTTCCCTATTTAATTTTCAAATACTTTGTTCACCAACCTTTGGTAAGTGGAACCTTCATTTTTAAGTCCAAAAAGCATAACATTATGGCAAAAAGTACCTCGGTTGGTGATGAAAGATGCCTTATACTTATCTTTTGACTTTATTTTGATCTGATTATGACTAAAGTATATGTCCATAAATTTCAGTAGCTCATGACCGGTAGTTATGTCCAACAATTGGTCTATCCGTGGTAAACGATAATAATCCTTAGACATGCTTTATTCAAATATGTGATGTCCACTCATAATCTCTATTTATCATTTTACTTTGGTACCATGACCACATTTTCTATCCAGTTAAGGTACGTCACATCTTTAATGAACTCGACTTTTTTTAATTTGGCCACCTCCTCTTGCATTGCCATATTTTTCTCTTTTGAGTACACTCACCCTTTTTGGTTGATTGTCCTGGCTTCTTTTATTATTAATCTCATGTCAAATAATGGTAGGATCTATCCCAGGCATATCCTTATAACTCCAATCAAAGGCGTTTTTCTTAGCTCGAAATAATTTTGTCAATTTCTTTTGAAGGATTGGGTCTAAAGATAATATGATCTAGGTCTTCCTCTTAGGATTCTCTTCATCTAGTATATCTAGCTATGTTTCTTCAATGGACTCTCTAGTTATCAACCTATCTTCATCTTTAGGATATAATTTCACAATCCGATAGGTTTGGGTTAACTTTTTCCTTTCCTCTTCGTTGGTCGAGGTGTAATATCACTCGTGTGCTTCAACCCGATTTCCTTTCATCACCTCCACATTAAAATTAATGGTGAACTTGAGACATTGGTGAATGGTAGATGCTACAACTTCAAATTTCTTCTTCCCTACTATGGCAAAGATGATGTTCTAAGACGATGAGACATTCTTATCAACGTCAAAGAATCTCATCTTCTCAGTTACACATGTCAGACAAGAACCTATAACCACTTCTAACATGATTGTACCTAGTGGGTACAATTTTTCTCCTGAGAACCTAATCAGAGGTTGATGATACACCTCTAGTTTCATGTCAGATAATTTTAATATTCATAAAATATCATAGAATATGACATCGGTCGAGCTCCTATTGTCCACCATAATTCTTTTTATGTTCCCGCAATGAGCTATCACATTGGTTACCAGTGGATCATCATGGGTATATAGTAACCCTAACAGGCCGTCTATAAAGATTCCTATCACCAATATGTCTTTGCCGACCTTACCAGGTCGAGTATCTCTGATAGAGGCCATGTTAACTCCATTATTTCTACATCAAGCTCTGCCTTATTAAGTTATGCTTTCCTTTAAACTGGACCATCATCACTGCCAGTGTCTCCTCCCATAATCAAAATGCATCCTAAAGGGATCATATTCAAATCTTCAATGGGCTTTTTAGGTCATGTAAGGATATTGGGATCCTTATCATCTTTACATTCCCGAACTCATTTTTCATCTTGGTTCTCGGCACGAGGAGATCTTACTTATTTTGTTATTCCAAACTTCATGGATTTCTATTAGTCTACAACTATTCTTTACATATTTGTTGAGTATTACCCTTTTAATAAGGACCTAAATTTTATCTTTCAAGGATAGGCCATCCGTAGTTTTACGTTCATTTTCTCTATGGAAGTTACAAAACTTGCTCTTGTCTCTTCTTGCACTGGGAGTTCTTATATTTTTCATCAATTTTGTTTCACCATTTCCTCAAATCTCATCGATGATATGCTGTACTCCTATTATCGAGGGAGTATATTTATCAAACTTCTAGTATGGCCCCTTCTTGTTTTTCCTGCTAGGGATTTCTTTGGGATTTTTTTACCGAACAACTATTTTTTTTAACTTTTTATGGTTGAACTCCTTTGAAGTCATGGATTCCTTTGCATTCACGATCTTCCCCGCCTTGTCCAAGAGTTCTGCCATATGGTTTGGACGATCCTTAGTTAGGGTCCATAAGAGTTTCCTAATCAACAGCCCAATCATGATCCCAGTCATGGCCACATATTCATTGTAATCCACTACTTCCATTTTTTTTGGAATTGAAGGTAATATACTCCCTTTTCATTTGATCCTCGCATTGGCGAACATTTAACAAGTGAGCCACCCTTTTTCCAAGTTTATATTCAAATAAAAAAAATATATGAAGAGGTCAACCGCCTATTTAAACTCTAATATTTTTCCTCTAGGAAGATCAGTATATTATGTTTGAGCAGAGCCAGTAAGAGTGCTTGAAAAATCTCTACTGTGCATCTCATTGGCTATAGATAATCGGTCACATCCATTGTATAAAACTTATCTACAATGGATTTATTTTTATTTTTAAGAGCTCACCTATACAATATTTTATTCTCTTGATAGATACCTTCTATGGAGGAGCTTCCTCAACCGCTGTATTGGATTATCTGTGACTCTCAGCCGGGCATTCTTCCTTTAGCCTGGCTTGCTCTCGCTGATTGTATACCCTGGGATGACCTCTTGAACTATCTCCTTGTTTATGATCCTTCCTTCCATAATTTGTTCATCTTATCCCTTCTTTGGGTGCGGATATGCTTGCGAACACTTCTTCCTAACCTATCAAAGACTGGAGCCTTTTTTAGCCTTTCAAAGGCACTTACCCATTCCTTTGAATATTTTTTGTTATCATTATCATCAGTAATCTCTATAGTGGAGGTCCTACCATGATTGTAAGATGATTCCTCGAGTTTGGATCCTCGTGTTCGAGCAGATCTGTTCATCTCAGAATCCATATTTAATCTTGTGGGATTTCCCAAAGCTTTTCCTCATCTCCCTTGTCTCCTATCTCAGTAGTGGGAAAGTGAAGGTGTTTCTTTTTATTTGCCCGAAGTTCTTTCTAAGGCCGAAATTATTGGAGGTGATGAAACTCATCCTTATGAGTGTAGAACACTTTATGTGAGCAACCTCATGTTTTTATAATAACTTCTTGGATTTTAACCAAGTTATGCATGAATCCAGTTGGCTATCTTATTCCAATATGATTGGATACTGGTGTGTCTTCCTTTTACCTATTACTTTTAGTATATTCATCTATTATTATAGGAGGTGCCCAGAAAAATAGAGTGTATGTCTAGAAAAATGTAGGGTGTGGTTCAATTTTTTAGGTTTTGACAGTAATGGACTATTTTTTGTTAGAAATGGAAGTATTTGGCAGAACATTATCGATGAATTAATTAACTAGAGATTTTATGCAAGAAATCGAATGATGTTACTAACAAAATGAGTAAAATAGGTGTATGATGGAATTTGGAGATTTTGAATGGGAATCTGAAATTTTTGCAATTAGGAATTGGTAATTGGTTTAGGAATAAATAGGCTTTAGACGTTTCCCATAGACGTAGCCATTATGTTATCGTCTAAAAATGGATTTAAATTATATCTTATATAAAAGGAAACCAAATTCGAGATAACAAATAATATATATGTAACGTATATGAGAAGGGGATGGGGATAAGAGGATTAACACCGAGATATAGGTGGTTAGGCCTTTAAGATTATCGTACGTCCATAAGGTAACTTAGTTACTCTTAGATCTATCCCAGAGGATACTATCATGTTTAGGTTTTAGACAATAAGGATGTGTGAGTATGTTTATTACACGTTATAATATAGAATCCAATGGTTTCCCT
This sequence comes from Sambucus nigra, assembly GCA_949130495.1. NCBI lineage: Eukaryota > Viridiplantae > Streptophyta > Magnoliopsida > Dipsacales > Adoxaceae > Sambucus > Sambucus nigra. The sequence continues at coordinate 355,877,671 of OX422208.1, read as the reverse complement.
TTTTCCCTATGGGGAATTTATTCTTTCATAGTGATCCTTGTAGAAGGAATAAATGTGTTGGCCAACATGGTCTAGGTGTGGGCATCTTTAATTAGTGGAGAACTTCTTGAGTTATTTAGGGGTTTTACCTTTGAAAGTGGGAATTTATCACATATTGACCATCTACAAAACTTGATGAATTTTTTTGGCCAGTGGACAAAGTTTTAGGGTGTCAAACTATCTTGTTGTCGTCCATATAAGCTGGGAATAGGGATGAGCTCATGACTGACCGAGTTCTTGCATTGATGTATCTTTAGCTGGGGATGATATCTTAAGGATATGATGTGTTCTTCACAAATATGGTATAATGGTAATCTCAAATCCGTTTTATTTGTAACAAATTTTTCTATAAATAGATATGAGAGATTAGACTATTAAACAATCCTTGTTAGATTTATTTCTTTTATCAAACGCTATAATTTTTTTCATCCAAAACCCTTGCATCTTTTAGGACCACTTTGCTAAACTAAGAAAAACACACTCCAATGTTCTAAATGCTTTTAGAAATTTTACTGATGATTTGTGGATAAGAGGCTCAATGGATGAAGAAGAAAGGAATTGCATATTCATAAGGCTGATCAATAGATATCGAGGGAATATCATCTTCCTATAGGCAGTGTTGGGCTGCATTATTTTCACTTGAAGATTCAAAGACAATACTATGTTAAACTTAATGGATCTCTCAATTATTTATAAGTCTATCATGGCATGTTCAGTATTAAACAATGTTAAATTTAAGGTCTTGGCCGAAGATAAATTTTCTCTATTTCTTCTTCTTTCTAGTTGGTTCGTAGATTTTGTTTGAATTTGGCTTCACATCATATTTGTATGTTCACCTTAATTTAAATCATGATAAAATTTCATAAATAGTGAATTTGTGTGTTTGACCAAAGATAAAAGTAAATCCATATAGCCCCTGACACCTTTTCAAATTGGTATTAGAGTAGGTTACACTAATTTATTATGTGAGCTTTAATTTTGGGATTATATGGATAATTTGAATAATGGGCTACCTATTTTTTATGGGTCAAATTATGCATATTGGAAAGCTCAAATGAGGTCGTCACCGAAGTCGATTGATGAGAGAGTCTGGTTTGTCTGTGAAAGAGGGTGGACACCACTCACTATGACTAATGATAATGTTGAAAGTCTTAAACATGTCATTGCTTGGATAAAGGATGATTTTAAATAGAGAAATTTTAACTCTTGTGGCTTTAGCGCAATTTATAGTGCAACCACTCTAGATGAGTTTCGTTAGATTATGATGTGTAATACTTTTAAGGAAGCGTGCATAATAACCAACTCACTCACGAGGGTACGAACTCCATGAAATATTCAAAACTACAAAATCTGACCATAAAGTTTGAAACTATCATTATGATAGAATCTAAGGTCTTTGATAAATTTTATGCTTGATAATTTGATATTGTCAATTCTAATTTTAATCTGATCGAGGAGATTCATGAAACCAACATAGTGAAAAATATTTTGAGATACATATAAACCCATTTCCGCCTAAAGTTACGGTGCTTAATTTGTTGGGTATTTTAGATATACTTAGGTTAGAAGAAATCATGGGAGACCTTGAAACTTATTAAATGGATATGTTTCACAAAACTGTTAGGCCAAAAGAAAAATAAATTACTATAAATGTCCAATCTAAAGAGAAAAAGAATAATTCTTATGACTCTGAGTTTGATTTTAATCTCGATGATATTTCCCATTTTGCGAAAAAGTTCAAAAAAATTCTCAAACTAAGAAAATAAAATTCTTCCAAAGAAAATAAAGGTTTTGAGAAACATAATTTTTTTAAGTATGTCCAGAAAGGTTTTGAAAAAATAAGAGGATATTACCCAACGAAATATGAGGAGAGATGTTATGAGTGCGAGGGTAAGGGTCATAATGCTCACGAATGTGCTACGGGGCTAAAAAGACAGGGTAAGGTCAAAGTTTCCTTCAATGACATTCTTAGTGAGAGAGATATCGAGTCGGTGGATTTCGTGGATGAATCACCGTATGGACATAACTTATTCTCATTTATGTCTAGTTAGGTTGGTAAATCAAGTATATCTCACGCCGATGAGGACAGGACGATTCGAAACATAATAACCTCAATATTGTGTCTATTTATTTTGGAAAGAGTGAGGGATACGACTTTTTAAGTGAAAGAAAGAGTGGCCTTCACTGTAGTTACGTTGATCTTTATGCCAATTCCTTTAAAAAGAAAAAGAAAAATATTTTTTTTCCAGTTAGGGTGTTATTACTTGAGAAAAGGTTGAAAGGGTCGAGAGAGTTTGAGTTCTCGATGAAAGATTCTTTAGGAGAGAGAGTTGTTTTAGTGGAGAGGGAAAATGGCGACTAGACTAACAAAGTGTTTAGTCTTAAGAGAGATCTTAAAGATTCATTGGAGACTTGTGAAAACCTTGATGCCCTTGTATCCTAACTCTAGAAATATCTCGAACGTGACTAGGAAGTCAAGGTTACTGTAGAGGATATATAGAAGAAGGTAATAAAGATGTTCCTTGTTCCTACTATTGGTTTTAGGGAGAGGCAATGAATAGGTTACGAATATGCACACATTTCCCATCCTGCACCATAAATGGTTACTAAGTTTATGGTGGATGCTTATGGTCCTCGACCTAACCCGCCAAAGATATTTTAAAATAAAAAAGTTAACCAAGGTAGACCCAAAAATGTCTATGTTTGTACCCATTGCAAAAGGAAAGACTAGGGTAGGGAATTTTTCTATAAGTTAGGAAAAACTTCATGTACACATACTCTCGCACACCACCATGGCGACTTGTCTAGTCATAAAGAGTAAGTTGAGTTCTAGTTTACAGTTCTCAAAGCTTAATGGAAGAATTTCAAAGTGTTTTTATGGCTTTTGAGAATGATTTTAATGCTATTATTAGAACTAACAATGATAAGGGCAAACAAAAGGTTACCTCTCGTCTGTAAACTAAGCAAGACTTCAAAGACCTTGTTGTTCATGATTCTCTAAAGGTTCAAGATACTTACTATTGATATTTTAGTAGTGGGTGTTCAAGGCATATAATCGGTGACAAATAATATATTACCATCCTTGTGGATCGATAGTAAGTCAAAGTCACCTTTGAAGATGGGAGTAGGTTTAACATTCTAGGATGTAGTTATGCTGAGATACCCCAATTTCCTAAGTTAAACAATGTGATGTAGGTTGAAATATTGAAAGAAAATCTGATTAGAATAGTATAACTTTGTGATGAAAACTTTGGGGTAAAGTTTGATCGATTCGAGTGTAATATGTATGATCAATCTGACAAATTTTACTACAAGGAGTGAGGACCGATGATAATTGGTATGTGATCATTCCCATGTACTCCGTTGTTTGCAATAATTCCATGGTCTCCTATATATAATATTGACATAAATAACTAGATCATGTGAACTTTAGAGATCTCTAAAGATTAGTGAAAAAATATCTAGTTCGTTTCTCACTATCACTAGGGAGACCAATTTCATCAATTTGTGGTCCTTTCTAACATAGAAAACAAATTCTAAGTCTCCACCGAAAGTTAAATACCATTACCACATCTCATGTATTGGAGTTAATACACATAAATCTTATAGATCCTACTCATATGAAGAGAATTGGTGGTAAGATATACAGTATCGTGATGGTCGATGACTTTTCAAGATACTCTATTATGGGTTTTCTTAGAAAAAAGTCCAATACATTTGAGTTCCTAACAACTAAGTGTCAAGTTCTACAAAACTAACACAGTGTTACTATTAATCCGATGTGCAATGATAATGACACTAAAATAAAAGAAGTCGAAGTGGATATATATTGTGATGGAGTGGGAATCAAACATGAGTTTTTGATTATTCGAGATCCAAAAAAGGGGCATAGTTGAGAGGAAGAACCAATGATTTAAGATACGGCTAGATCCATACTTCTTGGGAGAAATGTGCTTAGACATTTTTTGGGTAGATGAGGTAAAAAATGCATGCCATATTCTGAATAAGGTATATCTTCATCCACACATGTTACCCACGCCATATGAGTTATGGATAGGGAAGAAAACTAACCTATCAAATTTTCGAGTCTCAAGGTGTCCTTGCTACATTTTGAGAGATAGAGAGAACTTAGGAATGTTTGACTCTTGAAGTGACGTGGGGATATTTCTAGGTTATTCATCATCAAGTAGGTATTATTTATTGTTTAACCTTGAATCATATAATCTTGGGAGTCAATAAACGTCACGATTAAAGATGATGATATGTCGGCATTTGTTGACCCAAATATCGAGTGTGAGAATGATTCCTTATAAATGTCACTCCCATTGTTCCTTGTACTACCTTGATGGACCTTAATCTTGATTTAGAGGATCCACCCTCTTGGTTCAAAAGAGTCATGACCCTTATTCAATACTTGGTGATCCCACACTAAGTGTTACGACTTGCCTTCAACTTGAGAATGCGATTAGCTACTTTTGTTACACCTCCTTAGTCGAACCTAAGAATGTGAAAGAAGAACTCAAGGATGAGCATTGGATATCTGCTATGCAAGTTGAGTTACTTCAATTTTGTAAGAATTATGTCTTGGATCAAGTGGATTTATAAGAATAAGATGGATGCGAATGGTACCATAGTTTACAATAAGGACATGTTGGTTTCTCTAGGCTACACACATATTAAGGGTGTAGACTTTTACAAGATATTCAGTTCTATTGCTGGGATTGAGTCTGTTCGCTTACTACTTGCCATAGTAAGTCATATATAATTCCAGTTATACCAAATGGATGTCAAAAGTTCTTTTCTTAATGGCATTATACAATAGAAAGTGTACGTGGAACAACCAAAGGAGTTTGAAGATGAAAACACTCAAGACAAATCTTTTATTTTAAGAAGTCCTTATTTGGTTTGAAGGAAAAAGCCTATCCTTGGTACGATAGGCTCACGTCTTATCTCACTTTTAGGCACTTAAACCTATCATCAAATATGTGAGTGTCACTCTTTCCTAAGGTATTTGGTATTCTTGTTGATACTTATGACTATTTGTCCTCCTATTCGAATGTTGATTATGCCGGGATGTTGATGGTTGGAAAAGAAACTCGGGTTGGTATTTTTACTTTAGGAATGCTCTTGTGTCTTGGTTGAGCATGAAGAAAAACTCCATCTCTTTGTCTATGGTGGAGACTGAGTCTATTGCCTCTGAGAGTTGTTGCACAAAACTCTTATGGATGAATCAAATGTTGGAAGACTATGGTATTTTTCAATTGATATTGACTATTTCGTGTGATATTATGAGTGCAATTCATATATCCCGTAATTGGTTTCTATATTCTTTCATGAAGCACATTAGGATACATCATCACTTCATTCGTGATCTCATTCATGAGAAGTCCATGGCCTTGAGCTTTGTGAGCACTCAACATCAATTAGCCAATATTTTCACGAAACCTTTAGTTGCACTTCAATTTGAGAATCTTAGGAATTCTTTGGGTATTTGTTTTGTTGATTGAGTTCGGGCACTTTTTCTAGTGTAGGGTGATTATCTTGTCCATATCCTTTGTCCTTATTTCTCGATTGTATTTTTATGTATTCTTATGATTATACATGTTCATGCATTTTTATATTTTTTTGAAAAATAAAAAAAGATTTTGGATTTTTAAGAAAAACTTTGAAAACATCCAAAAAGATTTTATTTTTGATATAAAATTGAAAAAGAGAAAAAGATTTTTGTATTTTCATTTTTTCACCATATATGGATGTACATTTAAATTATTTTAATCATTACTACATTCCATCCATTCATGAGACTTTTTTTGGGTGTTTTAAGACATGCCTTCATTTTTTTAGTGTGTTTAATAATGACTGGATAGCGGTTACTTGTTCATTGATGACTACTTTCTTCATGCGGGACTTTTTATCACCTTTATTGCACACATGCATGGATTTTATGAACATTTTACTTTCTTATCATGTGTTTAATATGGTGTTCTCGCCTCAATAAAGTTTAATAATGAAACAAATTTACTATAGATAAGTTGTGTTTGTAAGAACCACTACCTGAATTTCATTTCCTTAAAAAAATGTTTTATGTTAAGTAATGGAAAGGGGCTATGAAAGCGAAATTCTCTTTACGTTAAAAGACACCTTTTGTAAAAAGGGCCTAAAAGATTAATGATACACATATACACAAGTGCCAAGGCCATTGTTTCCATTTATTCTTCACTACACATGAGCATTATAATATCTTTAAAATTTTTAGAGTGAATTCTTATAATTGTGAGATTTTAAGGGTGTTATAAAGTAGAAGATCAATGGGTTTGCAAATGGACTCTCTTGAAAAGCAATAAATACTTTGGCACTATTCCTTTTAAAAACATTTAAATTCATTGTGTGTTTCATTTTTTTTTTTTTTTGGAACATCATCAAAACAAAGATCTATTGAAAACAAATGGAAGAACTTACATATCAAAATTCTATAAAAGCTTATCCTCTTCCGCTACCATTCAAAGTACGTCTGTTCCTTTTTCATTATCTTATCAAAAACAACAAAAACGAAAATGAAGGAAAAACAAGTTACTTCTTGAGCACATCATCAGGAACCATCTTGAGGAGCTTTCTCTGTTTAGATTTTGCAATCTTCTTAAGCGTCTTCGGATTGGTGATCTTCTGTAGCTTGGTACCGGTTCTGAGAATATTCTCCTTCTTCCTCTTTTCTCTCTCCTCTTTCTTCTTCCGTTTCTCCACCTTGTTCTGCCTAATCTCCTCCGTAAGCTCAGTCATCCTCTCCTTGTAAGCCTTCTTTATCTCTTTTTGCTTCGCTCTCTGCTCAAATGTCGTTCCCTTCAAACTCACCTTAGCTGCTGATGACCGGTGAGTCCTTACCTGTTTCCATTTTCATTAAATTCAACATACTTACACCGAAGGTTGAAATTGAGTTTTTCTTGAAGTATCTCATTTACTTCATGCACCAATGTTATAAATGCCTATGTTGATTTGTCCATTGAAAATGCTCACATAATTGCATTCCATTTTCATGATTCGAATATTTTCCTATTATTCCATGATGTTATGTATTTGTACCTATATGTACTTTTTATACATATACTCAATTTTATACTTGAGAAAATTGAAAAATTTCAAAGATATTTGGAATGATTTTTTGAAATATCATCTCATGTTCTTAATGGCTTATCTCTGCAATGTTAATTTATTTCGATTCTTGTGATGCTTATTATTCATGATTAGTTTCTTACCCTTTACTGTTAGGAACAAAAATGAGGAAAAGAAATTGAGGTGGGGGTTATTTTTTCTTTAAACTCGTACACGTCATGATATTTTTTTCTCATGTGTGTAGGTCATTTATCCTTGATGATTATTTATGGACCATGCAAGATATATACTTTCGATTTAAGAATTATACATTTATGTGTTTTTTTCTTGGTTTGAGAGGGCATTAGTTTTATTAGTCTTAGACAAAGGGGGATATTTGTAAGAGCATGTTATATGATTTCCCACTCCACCTTCATGATCATTCTCAAGTTTTCTAAGAGATGAATCGTTGGTGATATTCACAAGATTGAATATTGTTTGTCGTAGATTTACCTAGGAAGAGTTATGAGGTGGTTTGGTAAATTTATATATATCCAATATTTTTTTTAAAAAGGGTTTTCATTTAAAAGTTTTCAAAATGTTTTAAAAATAATTCTCGTCAGCTTGCTAGTTAGACTTGGCATGTCGTTAAAATAAGTTTGGGCTTATGGTTAGAACGAGGTTCCCACATTCAAACAAGATGTAGAACATTGCCTTTTGGGTTTTCTCTAGAATGTCATTTGAAGTTTCAATGGAAATCATTTGAATGAGATAGGGTACATCATTCGAACTAGGATGCAGTTTGTTCGACCAAGTACGCATGTTTTTTATTTTTTAAACAATATTTTCTAATCTTTGATCCTTATATCCTTGCAATAACTTACACCATAATTAGAGACGCAGGACTAGACTTTTAAGTAAGCCTTTTAGAGTTACTTTTATGATTAAACTCTAAATTTTTTTAATCGAAATGCATTAGATCTTGAAGGATCACTTTGCCAAACCAAGAAAACACAGTTCAAAGTTCAAAACCATTATAGAGATTTTCTCTACTGGTGATTTTTGGAGCTGAGGCCCTACGACCGGATAAGAAAGGAATTGCATATTCTAAAGGTTGATTGGTGGATATCGAGGGAAGATCTACTTTTTATGGGCGGTGTTGAACCGTATCATTTTCTATTGAAGATTCGAAGGCACTATTGCGTGAATTTTACTAGATCTCTATGTTGTTTGTAAGTTTGTCATGGTCTATTGAGTCTTAAACAATAATGAGTTAAATTTTTAGCCCTAAAGGGATTTTCCCTCTATTATTTCTTTTTCCTGGTTGGTTTAGAAATTTGGCCTGAATTTGGCTTCTCATCATATTTATAGGTCCACCTTAATTTAAATTAAGAAAATATTTGGGAAAAAGTGAATTTTTGTGTTTGGACTTAGATATAAGTTAATCCATATAGCCCCTTACACCTTTTCAATTTCACGGGCGCATTCCCTAATTCCCACGATAGTCTTTACATCCATTTTAAAATCGATTATGTGTCTATGTGGGTAGAAACTGTACTGAGTAAGACAAATGACCACCACATGGCAGCTAAATATATTCCAGAAAATATTATTTACCATTTCAACATGCCTAGAGAGTTATCATTAACGATTAGGGAACCTATTTATGTAATCGATCCTTTGAGACTCCTATGAAAAAATGCTAAATCGTACAAAAAATTGGATGTTCTTATCATCCTCAAAATAGTGGTCAAGTCAAAGTTTCTAATAGGAAAATCAATGAATCCAAATCGAAAGGATTGGTTCGTATGATTATTAAAGGCATTGTGGGCTAATAGCACTAACTATAAAAAATCACTGGTATATCCACGTATAGGCTTGTCTACAAAAAACCATGTCATCATCCAGTAGACTTATAACATAATGCCTATTGGGGAAAGGTCCAAAAATTCGAACACAATGACTTCGAAGATTTTAGGAATGATGCATATGAGAACGCAAAATTGAAAAAAGAGAAATGGAAAATGTTCCATGATAAATCCATTTGAAGGAAGTCATTCGAACATGGAAAAAGAATTTTCTTTCACAAATTTTAGTTGCGTCTATTTCTCGATAAGATGAGGTCTAGGTGGTTTGACCCCTTTGTCATTAGGAAAGTCAACCCACATAGATGGGTTGTGATAGATAATATTAAAAATGGTGAAATTTTCAATCTTAATGGTCAAAGCCTGAAACCATATCTCTAATTGTGAGATCGAGAAGTGGAGGACATTCTCCTCACAGACCCGATATATCGAGAGTGAACATGAAATTGGGTCATTGTTGTTGTATGACAATTTGTTTTTATTTTTTTCAAAAAATGAGTGTAGGATAAATTCTCTCATTATCTTAATATCTTTAATAACTTTTCACCTCTTTTCAATTTTTCTTTTACATTCGAAACAGTGTAGAAATTAGGTTTGGGGGTATTGAGTTAATTTTCTCCATAAAAAAATTCAAAAAATCAAAAATCCAAAAAGATTTTCAGTATAATTGAGTTTTGAAATTATATCTTAATATAGAATTAATTCACAAATCTCTCAACTTATAAAATTTGGGTAGTTAGCCATATAATATGATAAAAAATAGATATTGAATCTAAAATTAATATGTTTAGTGAATAAATGCGGGGATTTTGAATCCGGTGATAAATTTTTCCATTCAACATTTTTTAGAGATTTAAATCAGTTCGAGTTAAAATAACTCAAACATTCCTTCAGCGATTAATTCATTGATGATTTTATATTCTTTGTTTTCTTTGATTACTGAAAACAAAAAGTCAAAATGTGAATCATAAGCACTAGATGGCTTAGGAAGTTGACTTGAGACATAAAATAACTAAACGGAACATGAGAAATGATATTAGGCCATTATTTAAAAAGCTTAAAAATTAAGACTAAAAATTGATTTTTTTACATTATTACGTTGCAAGCCCATTGTGTTAAAAAGAAAAACGACCCTTATATAGAAAACCCAAAAATCTATTCCCATTTTCTAAGAATATCAGGGTAATATTATGGTAGAAAAAAGTCCAACAGAAGAATGTTTGCAAGAATAATGTGTAACAAGAAAGAAAATAAAATGGAAGAAGAAAATAAAGGAAATAAAGAATAAGAAAATGATTTGAAAAAATGAAAAGAAAAAGTAGTGTGTGAGTAAAAAAAAGAAATAGGAAATGGAGGCTATAAAAAAGTGCGTAAAAAGTTAAAATACCAAAAAAACTTTATATTCTTAGAATATTTTGAAACTGCAAATGTCGTTCATAATAAGATTTATGGCGTGATTCAATGTTTTAAAAAATTAATCAATTTTTTATTCATGAGATTATATTCATCTATATACTGAGAGAAATTAAGTGATATCCGAGTATTCAATTGTGAGTGCATACCATGAGACTTTAATAATAAAATAAACTTTTAGATACGAAACATTATGATCAAATTTATTAAAATGGATGGCTATATTGGCTATGCACACACGCACAATGAGTTAAGATTAAAAAGTGACTTTTTACTATATTTATGATGTTTTACTTTAAGACTTAGTTATATAACTTTTGTGCATTTCGTAAACTGAGTTCAATTTTTGAATTCCGGGTATATTCACTACAAACCCTCACGAGACAAAACTCATCCGCTAGGGTAACGTAGTCGCTTAACTACGTGCAATCGTAATTCCAACGAAAGTGAGTTAGATTTTAAAACTTTAGTTTTGCTCGAGGACTAGAAAAGTTTAGGTTTAGAGGTATTGGATGAGTGCATTATTTTATATTATTTATACCAAAATATAGGCCTTATTAGTCTCAATGTATCATAAATAATGAGCTTTTCGAGTCATTTATGTTATTTAGAAGAAAAATGCAAGTTTGAAAAGAATTTAAGCTAATGACAAAACTTTACTAATCCCTAGGGTAATATCATAATTTTAAAAACTTTATGGACCTAAAAGTAAATTTATAAACTTTATCTGGTCAATATAAACTTCCCACTAAAGTTTGGTGGAATACTGAATAAAAACGAAGTAATTATAAATTTCGAGAGTTAAATTGCAGAAAGGTGTAATTATGTAATTTGGTAAACTTTATGACCCTAAATATGAATTAATTATTTATATTTTGCACATTTTACAGGTATCCCATAAACATACTATATAACGGAGGTCAAATGAATAAGTTTCAAATCTTGGGAGTTCGAAGTGTGAAAAGAAAAAATGGGACTGAAGATAATGGAGATAACATACTTATGGCAGAATATTACACAAGTGAGAATGTGGCCCAGTTGTACTAAGCTTGTGTATAAGTTCTTGATAGAAGGATGATGTGGGTTCAAATTCTAAGGACATGATTTTATAAATGTCCATTATCAATTGAGTATGTCGTATACCGCTACAACCATCGAAGAATTGTTCAAGATCATTCAAGCATCAAGACGGATCCGAATATCAAGCTTCTTCAACATTCACGCTTCTGCAAGGTTAATTTTGATGAGAAAGTATTTAAGTCTCTTTACGATTCACTTAAAAGTAATGGGATATTTTTTCTAAAGGGTTTTGAAATGTTTTCAAAATATTTTCTAAGTGTGTTGAGGCGTTGTTTTTCATCAAAATAAATTTTTCCAAGATTAAAGATGAATTTTTGAAATAAAAAAATTAAATTTATTTTTTGCGAATTTTCTCTTTCGAGCGACCTGATATGCCGTTTAAACGATATCAGACCTCGCGCAAAACTTACATTTGAACGACATGCTTTATGGTTCGAACGACATTCGATCTCATTCGAATGACGCGTCACCTTAATTTTTTTTATAAATGGCGTGTTAAACGAGATGTTTTTCTCAACAAGTCTTTTCATTTTTCATTCCGCAAACACTGTAAATCGGCATAACACTTCTGGCTTCTTCATTCAGGGCTTTAACCCCTTATTTTCAATTCACAAAACATCCCAATATTTATGTGAATTGTTTTAGTACCCAAGATACAATCTTGTTGAAGTTTTCTCTTGTAGAGAGGATCTCTACTACTAACATAGGTACCACTTGAGGGAGGTATTCGGATGTCTGACTGCGGTCATTGAGGTTCGATGCATGTTGATCTTTACTGAAGACAGAACTGAGTGTTCGTGTGGATTAGTTGAGGCTGTTCCATTGTTGACGACGCCGACCGATGCATGTGGGTATTCGTGTGTCACCATATTTCATTGTAATCCGTGTAAGTTGCAATTTACAAATTATAGTGAAATAAAATGTTTTGCCCTTCAGAGATTTTTTCCTGAAATTGGTTTCCGTTGCATTCTTATTGATATTATGATTTCAAGTCACCTAGATGCATATCTTAGGGATGAATTAAAATTTGGGTTTAATTAAATCTAGTTAGATTGACACATAATTAAAATTGGATTTATTTGAGAAGTCGCATTATTCTGTTGTAGCACTCTCAAATTGGTATCAGATCGGGTTGAACTAAGTTATAGTGTTTTGATTCAGATTCTCTTAAGTATGACTTTTAGTGGTATTGATGATTTTAGATGTCAACTTTTTGGAAGGACTAATTGGAAATTTCACTTGAACTCTTGCTTTAAATCTTCTGTTAAAAATGACTCTGAGAGGTGTCTTGGTTGTGAGGGAATTGGTCACACGATAGATGAGTGTACCACTATTATATGGAAGATTTTCAATAACCGACATCTCACGCTTCTTCACTTAGTAATAGTGATTCTGAAAAAGAAATTTTTTATGCTACTAAGAGAGAGCTCCCGACCGCTGTGACTAGTGATGAGAGTGAGGATAAGGCAGAGGAAGAATTGAGTGACTTGTAAGTTGCCTACAATAATTTATATGCAGATTCTGTAAAGTTAAAAAAGGTAAACTTGAAATTAAAAGCTAAATTGAAAGAACGTGTCTCAGATAGAAACGACATTGATGCGTTGATTAAGGATTTTAGGACACATGAGGAGATGCTTAGAGAAAAGTTAGGATATGTCGAACGCGAGAGAGAGAGAGTCTTAGAGAGTTGATGGAGACTATAAAAAAGGAGCTTTTAGAGTCTCAAGATTCTAGACGAGTACTTGAATCTAGGACAGTTGAGCTTGATAAATGTTTAAGAAAGTCAAGTAAGGTGATGTTTGATTTGGAGTCTCGCTCAAAAAAGTTAGAGAAGATTTTAGACACTGTCCAAAATAAGGAGGATAGGGGTGATATAGACTTCGATGATAGTGTTTCACCCATGAACAAAGCCAATCCCACATGTGTGAAAGAGCTTCTTAGGGTTGTTGAGAACACACGCTATATTGACTCACTTGAGTCTGCGTATATAGGAGATCCAACTAGTTTCGATATATAGACAAAATAGTTTAGTATAGTTTGAGAACTCCATCTCCTCAAAGGTACATACTTTAAGAAGAAATTCAGTCCAAGAGAACCTTCAAAGGGAAGTAAATTCTAAACCCAAAAACCCACAATTAGGACACTTGCACTGCATCACACATTTAATATATTGTGTTAATGATTTTTTCAACCATTCACATCTTTGTAAAATCAATTTAATTCAATTAAAAATCATTTTATATATTTTAAATAATTTCAAGAATTTTTGAATTAATTAAAATTTGGGTTTTCAAAGGTTTATGGGTTAAAGTGTAATTTAAAAACTTGATTGCTTTGCTGATTATTTGGCTGGGTAGAATTCGAAAGTGCTAGAGAGTTGGAGGTGTTCCTCGTAAATATTTTCAAAACATGCATTTTATATCCCATCTGGTGCGTACACGTTTTGGCTTCACAATGATGCGATTTGTGCTTTCTCTTAGACACAAAACGCATATACCATCTCAGCCATTAGATCACCTTAATTAACGATCTGCATGCGTTAAGAGTTAATCCGTGTGACCCAAGACTTAACCAATTAGTGATCTTTTAATTCACCGCAAGTGATGAACCGTTGGGTCTTAATCAACTTATAGAGACTCAATATCAGCCATTGGATTGATGTCAATGTTCTCGATCCCTCATTGCTCAGTATAAAAGGAGACTAATTCTCAGCATGTGGAGACTTTTGCCAATTCATTAAATCTGAGAGAAAAGAGATAGTAGAGAGAAGGGAGAAGAGAGAAAGAAAAAAAGCGAGAAATCAGAAGAGGAAACCCTAGTTTCTTCATAGATCGAAACCTCGGTGAGATTTCTCCGTAACCATACACCAAAACCTAAAAGTTACATACATCAGAAAACCCACCTTTTGAGAGTTAGATCTTTTTAAGGTTTCTGTATTGTTGGTTTTGCGTTTTTTGTTTGAAGACCACTTCAAATTTTTTATTCTTTCATAACTGATCTCTAAGAGAGATTTAAGTTTCATTATTGAAACTGACTTTTTCTAAAAGAGAAAATCTCATGATTATAGTTTTTTGTTTCTATTTTCAAATCTAGCATCTTAGATTTATTTTGTTTCAATGAGTTTTTGAAATAAAAAACTTATTTTTCAAAATAAGTTTTTAGATCTAAGGAGTTTTGTGTTTCTGTGCTTTATTTCATATTTTATGAAATACTAGTGTTCAAAAATAAAAGAAACACAAAAGCACTGGTACTAAAGTTTTAAAGTGTACAGATCTGGAAAATACGTTTTATATATCAGAACTTGTTGAATCAATCCTTGCATGTTAAGTCTGAATCTGTTTTATTAAAGTAGACTTCTAGTCTAGTTGGATCTCAATTGGAGGTTTACAATTTCAAAAATATTTTCAAAACCCTGAAATTTTTTTAGACCTTGAACCGTCTTTCGAGTAAGGTATCCTTGAGATATGTGGTTTATTTAAAGATCAAGAAGTCTTTGCTTGAAAATCAAGATTCAGAAACAACTTTCCTTGAGAGGGTGAGTAGCATGTTTACATGTAGTAGCACATCACAAACACTATATCACACGAACACTTAGACACTGTGGTTCTGTCTGAGAATCTTGAATTTGAAAGAGTTACCAGAATTTGAATTCAAAGAGAAGGAGATCAAGGAAAAGGCAAAGAAGCATCAATAAAGGATCAAGTTCCAAGTCAGAATACCTTTGGAGTGGAGAATCTCGTGTAGGTACATTCTTAACTTAGGTTAGGATCTTTGTTGTTTGCTTAAGTGTTGTAACTTGATTTTTATTCTAGTGGATTTTTGTTTTGTGGCGTAGAGGTCTCCGTGGATGTTTCCCTTGATTAAGGGTTTTACCACCTTAAAAATTCATATGTCTATTTATGTGAATGTTCTTAATTGTTATTGTGATTGGGACTGCATGATAATATTAGTAGATGTTTATTAGATTTTGAAAAATAGGTAATCAACTATCAAATTTAATACATACATTCAGAAACATATTTTACAACACATCTTGTGTTTATCGAAAATATTTTTGCCCAAAAATTTTATTCGGGGTTTACACAACCATAAAAATTTGTTATTAACTTTGTAAACAAAAGGCTTTTAGTATTAAGGTTGTTTTTCAACTGGTATTAGAGCATGAATACCTTTTGCGATCCTGAAACTTGAGAAATTGTTTTCGAAACTTCTTTCTAAAAAATTTCTGAACATGGAAGAAAAATTTGAGAAGATGGATAACCTATCCAAACCACCACTCTTTGAGGGAAACTATTTTTCGTACTAGAAAGTGCGAATGACTGATTTCATTCAAGGAACCTTAGGTGATGAAGTCTGGGAAATTATTGAAATTGGATATGAACATCCTACTAAACCTACTTCTGAAACCAATCCAACAAGGATTAAGAAACTTCTAAGTGAATTTACAAAGGAAGAGAAAAAATTGTCTCTTGATAATAAGAGAGGAAAGAAGGCCATCTTTATGTCCATTACTGAACATGAATTCAAACGAATATCCATATATTCTACTTGCAAATAGGCATGGGACACCTTGGTCATTGCTCATGAGGTTGATGAACGTGTGAAAGATGGAAAACCCAAATGCTTATTCGGCAATATAATACCCTGATTATGAATGAAAATGAATCCTTTGACGATTTCTACATAAGGTTAACTGATATTTTTACAAAACTTCATGAAAATGGTATAACCTATAGTAGAAATAAAATTGGGTCAAAGATTCTTAGGTCATTGCCATCTAAATTTGACAAGCAGAGATACGCTATTGAGGAAATAAATGACCCTAATATGACTCTTGAATTACTTAGCAGTAAACTGAGGATTGTAGAATTGGAACTGGACTTCAAAAAATAATTAAACAAATAGACTAGTAGAGCCTCTAGTTTTAATGTTGTGTTTTCATCTAAATTTCCAATGCCTAAATTGAAGTCTATAGACCTTGACACTAACTGCCTTGAAAATTGTGATTTAGAAAACCTTGACAATGAAATAGCTCTTCTGAGTAAGCATTTCAAAAAGATTTTGAAATTTAGAAATATTGTAACCTCTAAATAAGGCAAATAAAATTATTAATGCAATCACTCTCACATAACTCATGATAGAGACAACACCAAACACACTTATGACAATAGGAGGAATTATGACACCAACAGACCTAAAACTGACATAAAGGATGTCAAGTGTCATCGTTGTGGTAAACTAGGTAACTATGCTAAAAAATGCACAACTAGTGTTAACAACAATCACAAGGCCAATATGTGTAAAACATGGGACGACTCTAGTGATTCTGATGAGGATGAAACTGAATCGACCCAAATAAATGAGAACTGCATGTCTTTTTTTGCTAAGATAATATATAATGATGATGCATGCTTCCCTGTTCATGAATCTATTATGCCTATTGATGTTGTTAATGATATTAATGATAATTATGTTCCTATTACTGCTGAAAGATTGTGTGTGAGTCAAAGTGAGAATGTTGATGACGAATTGAATGTGTACGTGAGTAAAGAACCTAACCAAATCATAGGGGACAATTCACACAATCCATATAGTGAGTCTGATGATGACCTGTCTGATTTACATGAATTATACACTAAAACGGTTAAGAAGAGTTCTTGCCTAGAAAAGATGATAAAAACCTTAAGTGAGCATATAGATTTTCTTAACCAAACCATTAGGAAGACCACTGAAGATTATACTACCCAATGTGTTGCTCATAAGACTGAGATTGAGAATTACAACTTGAGAATAAATTCTTTGATTAAAAAGAACCATGAATTTGAACAAAAATACAAGGCAAACCTTATTGTACTAGAAGAGTCAAAGAAAAAGGTTTCAATTTTTTTTTAAAAATGTCAACAATTTGAAACACAAATGAAAACTTATGAAAAAATTGTTACTGGAAGAAAATTTGACTCTAAAGATAAGTCTGGCCTAGGTTTTGGAGATATAGTGCACATAAGTAAGACCAAAGTTTCTCCTGAAAATATTGCTTTTGTAAAAAAAGGCCAAACTTCTCATAATGTTCAAAAAGGTGAATCTAAGCTCAATGTCTCTCAAACAACACATAATCAGTATGCTCAACAGTTTAAACCAAACTGCCAAACCAAATACGTTTATCCTTTTGCCATAGACCAATGATAGACACCTAAACCTAATAATGACTGGACTACTGTACCTAATACATACAAGCTAATATTCAAAGACTTTAGTAAGAAAAACAAGTCCTATACACATCAGTACTGTTCCTACTGCGATATTTTTTGACATACTCTAGATGAATGTTTCCAGAAAAGGACAGACACTCCTACCTACCAGAACTTTAACTATTCTAGGAAATCCAGAAATACTTATATACTACCTAGACAGGCCACAAATAACTCTAACTCTAAAAGGAAAAAGGGAAGGTCCAAGACTTAGAATAAATCATTTAGAAAGACCCCTCAAATCTTTTCAAAGTCAAAAGGCCATAATTTTTTTGAAACTAAGCCTATTTGGATTAGAAAAGATGATTTACTACCCCAGCTCAAGTGCAACATTGTCATTTCTACTTTAAAGGCACAAAGAACTTCAATTGGATGGTATTTAGACTCCAGATGTTCTAAATATATGACCAGGGACGAAACAAAATTAAAAAATAAGACAAACTTCCTTGGAGGTAGTGTCACGTTTGGAGACGGTGTTTTATCTCAGATCATAGGTAAGGGATCACTGAGTGAGCAAGATCTTCCTGAACTGAATGATGTTTTATTAGTTAAAGGCCTTAAAGACAATCTCTTTTGTATATCACAATTTTGTTACTCCAATCACCTTGTTACCTTTTTTAAAAATGATTGCAAAATTATAGATGAAAAGGGCAATTGTATTTTGACAGGAAATAGAACCCCGAAAAACTATTACACAGTAATTCCTAATTCTGAATCTTGTAATTTTGCCAGATTAGGGGATTTTGAGCTATGGTATAATATATTGGGACACACAAATTATGATAACCTTAGAAGATTGAGTTCTCTTGATTGTTAGAGGCTTACCAAAAATTGAAAATTCTTTTAATCTTGTATGTGGACCTTGTCAAGAAGGAAAAATAAGCAAATCCCTACATAAGAAGTTTAACGATATACTTACCACTAAGCCCCTAGAACTTATCCACACACTACAAGAAAAATGAGCATTTGGGATGGTAAAAAACCGTCCCTAAAAGTACAAAAACTGTCCCTAAAGAGTATTAGGGACGGTTTTTGCAACGGCAAAAATCCGTCCCTTATACTAGGCGTCCTAAATATTTTAGGGACGGATTTTACCGTCCTAAATTTTAATTCATGAACACTCTGCATTTGACATTAGGGACGGATTTTACCGTCCCAAATAGTGTTCCCGCGAAAAAATCCCCACTCCCGCCAATAGTATTAGGGACGGATAAACCGTCCCTAATACTACTGAGATTCTGGCAACACAATTAGGGACGGTAAAAACAGTCCCTAAAGGTAATTTCAGTTGATGCAAAAATGAGTATTAGGGACGGTAAAAACCGTCCCAAAAGGTATTCTCAATTAATACAAATAAGTATTAGGGACGGTTTATAACCGTCCCAATTAATAAATAAAAAATTATCATAAATAGTTATATTATTATATGTTTTATGTTGCAATAATAATTGACGTCTAATATGCATTATAAATCAAATCATCCGATCAAAAACACAATATATCGACCACATTCATTGAAGCACGTATCTAATAACAATTTCTTCCATTAAACTACATGCAAGTCGAAATATTTAAATGAGTACAAAATCATACTAATTAATAAGATATACAACTGTCAAAAAATATAATCCCTAAATTAAGATGATAAATATGGTTGTCACGCTTCAAAAACTTCTCTTAGTGTCGCATATAGTAGACACTCAAAATCCCGTCTCTTCAACTTCTTGTGCACAACCTGCAATCAATAAATAATCATTTTATCAAAATAATATTATAGTAAAATAAAATATCCAAATATATTAGTTAATCGTACCACCAACTTTTTACAAATTTTAAAAAATATTGACAAAATCTCCTTTGTTTATACATGAAAACCAACCTTTTTAATCAATAAAAAAACCCGCACAGCTATAAGAATCTCGCATATCAACGATTCTTTACAATTTTTAAAAAAATTCGACAAAATCTCCTTTGTTTATACATGAAAACCAACCTGTTTAATGAACACAAAGGCCCGCACGGCCATAAAAAAATTGAAAAATCTCCCAAATTAACAATTCATTACAATTTTTTAAAAAATTCGGCAGAGTCTCCTTTGTTTATACATGAAAACCAACCTGTTTAATCAATACAAAAGCCCGCACGGCCAGTAAAAAAAAAATAATCTCGCATATCAACAACAATAATAAATAAACAATTTACCTGTCGCAAACCATTGTTTCGTTCATGTGTTTCACGCGAATAAAATATACCCCTAAAATGTTAACCTGCAAAAAAATATAAGAAACAAAACAAAAAAGTTAGTTTTACTTGTTTTGCAATTTTTAACCCTTAAAAACTTGTGATCAATATTCACTCATTTTTAGTTCCTACGTAACAAACCAACATTTTTTAACAATACTAGTGTTAATGGAAGAAATTTTTAGTTCCTACGTAACAATTTTTAGTTCCTACGCAAATTTTTAGTTCCTACTCATTTTAACATTTTTTAACAATTTTTAGTTCCTACGTAACAAACCAACTTGAACTAATGTTTTACCAATCCCAGACAGAAGATGTTAAAATACTAGTGTGCTAAAATATATGTTTGTTTCAAGTGCAAACCAATCGTTATGCAATATATATATGCATATATATACTGGTATATATGCATATATATACAGTTATATATATGCATATATAACAGTATATACATGCATATATATGCAGTTATATACATGCATATATAATGTATATATACTGCACATATATACTAGTATATATACTGCATATATATGCATATATATATTGCATATATACTAGTATATATACTGCATATATATGCATATATATACTAGTATATATATTGCATATATACTAGTATATATGAATATATATACTGCATATATACTAGTATATATACTGCATATATACTCATATATATACTGCATATATATGCATATATATCCTAGTATATATACTGCATATATACTAGTATATATACTGCATATATATACTAGTATATATATGCATATATGGTTATTCGGTGGGCGGGCCCTCCTTCGAATTCTGTTCCATCCATTTTCGGGGGGGGGGGGGGGGGGGGGATTTTGGGTGGAATTGTTGGCAAGTAAGCCTCCGCCTCTCCTTTTTGGAGGGCATCGCCAAAGACATCAATTCTATTGATGGAACCGGGTGTTGATCTCGAGTTGCGTTTGGGCCAACCAACTCTACCATCCTTTCTTTATTAGTGAGTGCCAGCTCTCCCGACTCAGCTCGTGGCCTAGCAACCATCTCCATCTAATGGGTTATAATTCAATACATATGCATATATATGCATATATATATATGCATATATATACTGCATATATATACTGCATATATATGCATATATACTGCATATATATGCATATATATAACTGTATATATATGCATATATATACTGCATATATATACAGTTATATATAATGCATATATATGCATATATATACTGCATATATATACAGTTATATATACTGCATATATATGCATATATATACAGTTATATGTATGCATATATATGCATATATATACTGCATATATATGCATATATATACAGTTATATATATGCATATATAACAGTATATACATGCATATATATGCAGTTATATACATGCATATATAATGTATATATACTGCATATATATACTAGTATATATACTGCATATATATACTAGTATATATACTGCATATATATACAGTTATATATATGCATATATAACAGTATATATATGCATATATATGCAGTTATATACATGCATATATATGCATATATATACCAGTATATATACTGTATATATATGCATATATATATACTAGTATATATACTGTATATATAGTATATATATAATGTATATATACTCGTATATATACTAGTATATGTAGTATATATATGCATACCGGTTGGAGTGAGGGAACTCCTCCGTTTTTAGGTTGACGAGAAACTTTTGTTTTCGAAAAAAGCATAAAGCTCGGTATTTTCATAAAGAAGGGACGAGCGACAAGTGCCTCGCCCTAATCGGTATTTTCGCAAGTTTACGTCGTACACTCCAACCGGGAGCCCTGGGACTACGCCGTCTGTTCCTACGAGTCACATTGGTCCCGTACGAGGTGTTCGTGACTCTTACGGGATCGTTTTAAGGCTGTTTTACGTTTTCACCCTTCGATGGCATGTTTTTATGCTTAAGTCTATTTTTTTGCAAATTTACGTCGTAAACTCAAACCGGGAGTCCCGTGCCTACGCGGTCGGTTCCTACGAGTCACATTGGGCCCGTGCGAGGTGTTCGTGACTCTTACAGGACCGTTTTAAGGTTGTTTTACGTTTTCACCCTTCGATGGCATGTTTTTATGCTTAAGTTAATTTTTTTGCAAATTTACGTCGTACACTCCAACCGGGAGCCTCGGGACAACGCCGTCTGTTCTTACGAGTCACATTGGTCTCGTGCGAGGTGTTCGTGGCTCTTACGGGACCGTTTTAAGGCTGTTTTATGTTTTCACCATTCGATGGCATGTTTTTATGCTTAAGGCTAATTTTTTGCAACTTTACGTCGAACACTCAAACCGGGAGTCCCGTGCCTACGCGGTCGGTTCCTACGAGTCACATTGGTCCCGTCCGAGGTGTTCGTGACTCTTACGGGACCGTTTTGTGTTTGTTTTATGTTTTAACCCTTCGATGACATGTTTTTATGCTTTAAGTCTATTTTTTACAAATTTACGTCGTCCACTCAAACTGGGAGTCCCGTGCCTACGCGATCGGTTCCGAAGAGTCACATTGGTCCCGTGCGAGGTGTTCGTGACTCTTACGGGACCGTTTTAAGGCTGTTTTACGTTTTCACCATTCGATGGCATGTTTTTATCCATAAGTATATTTTATTGCAAATTTACGTCGTACACTCCAACCGGGAGCCTCGGGACTACGCCGTCTGTTCTTACGAGTCACATTGGTCCCGTGCGAGGTCTTCATGGCTCTTACGGGACCGTTTTAAGGCTATTTTATGTTTTCACAATTCAATGGCATGTTTTTATGCTTAAGGCTAATTTTTTGCAACTTTACGTCGTACACTCAAATCGGGAGTCCCGTGCCTACGCGGTCGGTTCCTACGAGTCACATTGGTCTCGTCCGAGGTGTTCGTGACTCTTACGGGACTGTTTTGGGTTTGTTTTATGTTTTAACCTTCAATGACATGTTTTTATGCTTTAAGTCTATTTTTTGCAAATTTACGTCGTACACTCAAACCGGGAGTCCCGTGCCTACGCGATCGGTTTCGACGAGTCACATTGGTCCCATGGGAGGTGTTCGTGACTCTTACGGGACCGTTTTAAGGCTGTTTTACGTTTTCACCATTCGATGGGATGTTTTTATCCATAAGTTTATTTTTTTGCAAATTTACGTCGTACACTCCAACCGGGAGCCTCGGGACTACGCCGTCTGTTCTTACGAATCACAAACCGGAAGTCCCGTGCCTACGCGGTCGGTTCCTACGAGTCACATTGGTCCCGTGCGAGGTGATCGTGACTCTTACGAGACCGTTTTGGGTTTATTTTACGTTTTCACCCTTCGATGGCATGTTTTTATGCTTAAGTTTATTTTTTTGCAAATTTACGTCGTACACTCCAACCGGGAGCCTCGGGACTACGTCTTCTGTTCTTACCAGTCACATTGGTCCCGTGCGAGGTGTTCGTGGCTCTTACGGGACCATTTTAAGGCTGTTTTACGTTTTCACCATTCGATGGCATGTTTTTTATGCTTAAGGCTAATTTTTTGCAACTTTACGTCGTACACTCAAACCGGGAGTCCCGTGCCTACGCGGTCGGTTCATACGAGTCACATTGGTCCAGTGCGAGGTTTTTGTGACTCTTACGGGACTGTTATATGGTTGTTTTACGATTTCACGCTTCGATGGCATGTTTTTATGCTAAAGTTTACTTTTTTGCAAATTTACGTCGTACACTCAAATCGGGAGTCCCGTACCTACTCGATCGGTTCCTACGAGTCACATTGGTCTCGTGGAGGTGTTCCTGACTCTTACGGAACCGTTTTAAGGATATTTTACATTTTCACCCTTCGATGGCATGTTTTTATGCATAAGTTTATTTTTTTGCAAATTTACGTCGTACACTCCAACCGGGAGCCTCGGGACTACGCTGTCTGTTCTTACGAGTCACATTGGTCCCGTGCGAGGTGTTCGTTGCTCTTACGGGGCCGTTTTAAGGCTGTTATACATTTTCACAATTCGATGGCATGTTTTTATGCTTTTAAGGCTAATTTTTTGCAACTTTACGTCGTACACTCAAACCGGGAGTCCCGTGCCTACGCGGTCGGTTCCTACGAGTCACATTGGTCCCATCCAAGGTGTTCGTGACTCTTACGGGACCATTTTGGGTTTGTTTTATGTTTTAACCCTTCGATGACATGTTTTTATGCTTTAAGTCTATTTTTTGCAAATTTACGTCGTACACTCAAACCGGGAGTCCCGTGCCTACGCGATCGGTTTCTACGAGTCACATTGGTCCTGTGCGAGGTGTTCGTGACTCTTACGGAACCGTTTTAAGGCTGTTTTACGTTGTCACCATTCGATGGTATGTTTTTATGCATAAGTTTATTTTTTTGCAAATTTACGTCGTACACTCCAACCGAGAGCCTCGGGACTACGCCGTATGTTTTTACGAGTCACATTGGTTCCGTGCGAGGTGTTCGTGGCTCTTACGGGACCGTTTTAAGGCTGTTTTACGTTTTCACAATTCGATGGCAAGTTTTTATGCTTAAGGCTAATTTTTTGCAACTTTTCGTCGTACACTCAAACCGGGAGTTCCGTGCCTACGCGGTCGGTTCCTACGAGTCACATTGGTCCCGTCTGAGGTGTTCGTGACTCTTACGGGACCGTTTTGGGTTTGTTTTACATTTTAACCCTTCGATGACATGTTCTTATGCTTTAAGTCTATTTTTTGCAAATTTACGTCGTATACTCAAACCGGGAGTCCCGTTCCTACGCGATCGGTTCGACGAGTCACATTGGTCCCGTGCGAGGTGTTCGTGACTCTTACGGAACCGTTTTAAGGCTGTTTTATGTTTTCACCCTTTGATGGCATGTTTTTATGCTTAAGTTTATTTTTTTGCAAATTTACGTCGTACACTCCAACCGGGAGACTCGGGACTACGCCGTCTGTTCTTACGAGTCACATTGGTCCCGTGCGAGGTGTTCGTTGCTCTTACGGGGCCGTTTTAAGGATGTTATACGTTTTCACAATTCGATGGCATGTTTTATGCTTTTAATGCTAATTTTTTGCAACTTTACGTCGTACACTCAAACCGGGAGTCCCGTGCCTACGCGGTCGGTTCCTACGAGTCACATTGGTCCCATCCAAGGTGTTCGTGACTCTTACGGGACCGTTTTGGGTTTGTTTTACGTTTTAACCCTTCGATGACATGTTTTTATGCTTTAAGTCTATTTTTTGCAAATTTACGTCGTACACTCAAACCGGGAGTCCCGTGCCTACGCGATCGGTTTCTACGAGTCACATTGGTCCCGTGCGAGGTGTTCGTGACTCTTACGGAACCGTTTTAAGGCTGTTTTACGTTGTCACCATTCGATGGTATGTTTTTATGCATAAGTTTATTTTTTTGCAAATTTACGTCGTACACTCCAACCGGGAGCCTCGGGACTACGCCGTATGTTCTTACGAGTCACATTGGTTCCGTGCGAGGTGTTCGTGGATCTTACGGGACCGTTTTAAGGCTGTTTTACGTTTTCACAATTCGATGGCATGTTTTTATGCTTAAGGCTAATTTTTTGCAACTTTTCGTCGTACACTCAAACCGGGAGTTCCGTGCCTACGCGGTCGGTTCCTACGAGTCACATTGGTCCCGTCTGAGGTGTTCGTGACTCTTACGGCACCGTTTTGGGTTTGTTTTACATTTTAACCCTTGAATGACATGTTTTTATGCTTTAAGTCTATTTTTTGCAAATTTACGTCGTATACTCAAACCGGGAGTCCCGTGCCTACGCGATCGGTTCGACGAGTCACATTGGTCCCGTGCGAGGTGTTCGTGACTCTTACGGAACCGTTTTAAGGCTGTTTTATGTTTTCACCCTTCGATGGCATGTTTTTATGCTTAAGTTTATTTTTTTGCAAATTTACGTCGTACACTCCAACCGGGAGCCTCGGGACTACGCCGTCTGTTCTTACGAGTCACATTGGTCCCGTGCGAGGTGTTCGTGGCTTTTAAGGCTGTTTTACGTTTTCACCATTCGATGGCATGTTTTTATGCTTAGGGCTAATTTTTTGCAACTTTACGTCGTACACTCAAACCGGGAGTCCCGTGCCTACGCGGTCGGTTCCTACAAGTCACATTGGTCCCGTCTGAGGTGTTCGTGACTCTTACGGGACCGTTTTGGGTTTGTTTGACGTTTTAACCCTTCGATGACATGTTTTTATGCTTTAAGTCTATTTTTTGCAAATTTACGTCGTACACTCAAACCGGGAGTCCCGTGCCTACGCGATCGGTTCCGACGAGTCACATTGGTCCCGTGCGACGTGTTTGTGACTCTTACGGAACCGTTTTAAGGCTGTTTTACGTTTTCACCCTTCAATGGCATGTTTTTATGCTTAAGTTTATTTTTTTGCAAATTTACGTCGTACACTCCAACCGGGAGCCTCGGGACTACGCCGTCTGTTCTTACGAGTCACATTGGTCCCGTGCGAGGTGTTCGTGACTCTTACGGGACCGTTTTAAGGCTATTTTACGTTTTCACAATTCGATGGCATGTTTTTATGCTTAAGGCTAATTTTTTGCAAATTTACGTCGTACACTCAAACCGGGAGTCCCGTGCCTACGCGGTCGGTTCCTACGAGTCACATTGGTCCCGTCCGAGGTGTTTGTGACTCTTACGGGACCGTTTTGGGTTTGTTTTACGTTTTAACCCTTCGATGACATGTTTTTATTCTCTAAGTCTATTTTTTGCAAATTTACGTCGTACACTCAAACCGGGAGTCCCGTGCCTACGCGATCGGTTCCTACGAGTCACATTGGTCCCGTGCGAGGTGTTCGTGACTCTTACGTGACCGTTTTAAGGCTGTTTTACGTTTTCACCATTCGATGGCATGTTTTTATGCATAAGTTTATTTTTTTGCAAATTTACGTCGTACACTCCAACCGGGAGCCTCGGGACTACGTCGTCCGTTCTTACGAGTCACATTAGTCCCGTGAGAGGTGTTCGTGGCTCTTACAGGACCGTTTTAAGGCTGTTTTACGTTTTCACAATTCGATGGCATGTTTTAATGCTTAAGGCTAATTTTTTGCAACTTTACGTCGTACACTCAAACCGGGAGTCCCGTGCCTACGTGGTCGGTTCCTACGAGTCACATTGGTCCCGTCTGAGGTGTTTCGTGACTCTTACGGGACCATTTTGGGTTTGTTTTACGTTTTAACCCTTCGATGACATGTTTTTATGCTTTAAGTCTATTTTTTACAAATTTACGTCGTACACTCAAACCGGGAGTCCCGTGCCTACGCGATCGGTTCCGACATGTCACATTGGTCCCATGCGAGGTGTTCGTGACTCTGACGGGACCGTTTTGGGTTTGCTTTTTGTTTTCACCCTTGGATGGCATGTTTTTATTGTTAAGTTTATTTGTTTGCAAATTTACGTCGTACACTCCAAACGGGAGCCTCGGGACTACGCCGTCTGTTCTTACGAGTCACATTGGTCCCGTGCGAGGTGTTCGTGGCTCTTACGGGACCGTTTTAAGGCTGTTTTACATTTTCACCATTCGATGGCATGTTTTTATGCTTAAGTTTATTTTTTTGCAAATTTACGTCGTACACTCCAATCGGGAGCCTCGGGACTACGCCGTTGATTCTTACGAGTCACATTGGTCCCGTGCGAGGTGTTCGTGACTCTTACGGGACCGTTTTAAGGCTGTGTTACATATTCACCCATCGATGGCATGTTTTTATGCTTATGTACTCCCCCCCCCCCCACCCCCCCACCCCACACACACAGGAAGTGACAAGAAACAAATGCGCCAAATTTCTTTGTACAATTTAGTATTCCTATCCAAAATAATTTCTTTCTGATAATTGGATAACGATGAGAAGTGAGGATACCTGTTCCCTACAGCTGAACATTGGAAGTACTCGGGGAATCATCTGGTGGTATTGGGAATCCAGCATTTTGTATCATACGAAACAATTTGTTGGTGTTCTCTTTCAACTCTTGAATCTCTTCACGATGACGAGTCTCTCCCTCCTCAATCATGTTTTGCAACCTTTCGATCTCGCTCTCGTAAAAGTGAGAAGGCATGGACCTTACAGATGGCGGTCGAATACCAACTCCCCTACATAATGCACGTCCATGTCCGTCACGACCAATGACATCCTCAAAGATTTTATCTCTCACTTTCAGGTCATTCTGTTGTTCTTCTTTTATCGCATTCAACTGTCTTTGTATACTTTCCTACAAATTAAGAAAAGAGTTTTAAACAGTGTGCAATAACATAAAACATTTATTGCAATATTTTTTACATTAGGTAACAAGGATGAACATTAAAATATAATACCTCTATACCAGCCGCTCCATCCTCCATATTATACGTCTTATCCTTCAACCTTCGAGTCTCTATATACACACTAAGCTTGTCGATAGGCAAGTCGGCTTTTTTCATCTATTATTTTTTAAGTAAGATAAGAAAAAAAACATATTACGTTCATAATAGTAATGATGAAATTCAACATTATCGTCCTCAAACTAAAAGCATAAAAGAATATGTAAGGAATATAAAATATGATGTTAACCTTTTCTACAACTTGAGGAATTGACGTTCTCCCAATCCTAGGGTGGGCACAAAGGTTTGCCCTATTTTCGGCGTTTTTGGCTGCCACTTTCTATATAAAGAGTTAAATCATGTTACAATTTTGATACATATAAACAATCAACAAAAATAAATAGAAAGTAATTCTACATATGTCATACCACGGTTTCTTTTTCACCCCAATAAGACAATAATTTAAGCCATATATCGGGATCAACTTGGAGAGGTACATTTTCAAGTCGATCTGTGTCATTGTCATATGCCTCATAATAGTCCTTTTTTATACGATACTTAAAGCGCCTCCAAGCATTGTCCTGCATTTGAAAAAAAATTGGCTTAAATCCTTCAGGGGCATTTGTATTGCGCTACAAACAAAAGAATATAAATAAATTATAAATAGATCATTTGATTGACGTACTAACTGAGCATTTTAAAATATTCAAATTTATATTCGCAATGATAGACAAGTACCGTCACACTATCCCAAACTATATCGAGATTTTCCTTCAATACTCTTCTCCAATCGTCCACATCCAAAGGAAATAACGATCCTTGTCTAGCGAAATATCCCAACTGACTTGCAAGCTTCTTCCCGTTGGGTTCGATTAGCTGGAAGTCGTTATTCCACCCAATTATCAACTTTTGACCACTATCCCATTCTTTCCATGGTTTCGAAAACCCTCTACGTTTCACACTAGTAGCGGGACCATTTTGAGTTGGTAATGGTGTACCCTCTGCACTACCTGATAAAAATTCAAAAGAAA
Source organism: Sambucus nigra (assembly GCA_949130495.1). Taxonomy (NCBI): domain Eukaryota; kingdom Viridiplantae; phylum Streptophyta; class Magnoliopsida; order Dipsacales; family Adoxaceae; genus Sambucus; species Sambucus nigra. The sequence continues at coordinate 355,848,346 of OX422208.1, read as the reverse complement.
ATATGACATGAATAATTATAAAGTAAAATATTTGTAGCAGAATTTTACAATTATCTACTATATAGGTAGACACATACCTCCACCCATATTATCTTAGGGTTGGCATATCATTGGCTGAGATGACTCTGGTTGAGACCGATGTGATCCTATAGATGTCTGAGCACATGGGGGGGTCATTTCTGCTTGAGAATCCGATGACCCTCCTACTCCCACGGAATGATAAGGGTTTTTAGTTGGCATGATAGATCTGTATAAAAAAACATATATGTCAAAATAAATATGATTAAACGTTATACATGAAACACAAAATGAAAACTTATAATACATCGTATTTCCTTTGATAGTATGCATTTTCAATACCATTCTATTTCTTCCAAAAAATCTGCCAAATCCCTCATATTGAGCAAACCACATTTTATCCTTTTAATAATAGATGAAATTGGCCAAGTGGGTGGAAGTGTACTCACAATCGCATGCACGAGAACAATTATGTTAGGACAAAAGCCTCTCCTCTTTAAAATGTTGTATATTCTTTCTTTGTTATGCATATGATCTCGCACATTTAAATTTGGGCTCATTTTATGTTGCTCAAATTCTATCCATAAAGGATGAAACTCTCGTTCTTCCTCCTCTAGTAGCTCTACTAATTTCTCTCCACGTGTTGGATTATGCTTTTGAAATATCTTTTCTTTTGCTTGATCCCAACATGGTGGTAGCGTCTGGAGTATTTTTTCAAACAAATATTGTTCTGATATTTGTTTCCCACATTTTTGCAAGTAACGACATAATTCAATTTTACGGAATCCATACAAAGTAATTGGAGTGCCCTCTTTAAAAGATGAATGTTCAAATTCTTCTAATGCATTCTTAATATTATCATTAAAATTTACAGAAGACCGCATTGTTTCCGGTCACAATATCAAAAAACATTTAAGCACATCATTTATAACATAACCGTTAATATTAAAAAATAAAAGGCAACACACGTGAATACGAGAACAAAGATTTAATAAAACATCCATTTCAATCATCATTTTGTAATTTGATATGTTCTCACTAACGTAATACAGGGGTAAAAAAGTTTAAGCATTTCAACCACCATCCCTTCATTCCTCAATAACTTCATCCCTTTCTTCCTCCGTGCCATCGTCATCATCAAGAACGGTTGTGTCAATTATGGAGCCATCTATCCCTTGCCTCGTCCAAGATACATTTTGATCTTGATCTAGTTGTTGCATGCTAAATGGCTCAACTTCATGGACATCTAAGTCTTCATTGGCTAAATATCCATCAAATTTGTCTCTTGGTGTCATCGAAACAACAACATGCCAGTCTGATTCTAACGGGTCTTCCACATACCAAACTTGTTCTGCTTGAGATGCTAGGATAAAAGGTTCATCACCAACTCGGTTATCTTTGTATAACAAATAGTTGAAGTTAACGAGCGTAAAGTTAAATTCATCTAATTTTTTACCCATACGGTTATCGATCCAATCGCATTTGAATAAGACAAATTTCATGCCGTTAAGGTAACGAATCTCAATGATGTTTGTAACCTGTCCATAGAAAGTAACATCCCCTAAAAGAGGATTTTTGTCTCTACGGCTAGAATAACTCATCTGTGCAACTTTTAGAACCACCCCACTATTTTGAGTTTTTCTACGTTGATCATTTGCCTTTGTCCGAAATCGAAAACCACGAACAATATAAGAGTGGAATCTAAAAGCATCCTTTAGAGGGCCTAAAGACAAACTCCTAATTTCATCGGGTAGTTGGGCGTTATTTGTCAAACTGCGCACCTGATATTTGCCCAACAAAAAAGGTAATCAAAATTTTATATAGCAAATATACTAGAGCACTATTAAGATTAACAAGGAATAAACCGACTTACATGATTCTTAAACCATGTGCTGAATTTTTCGTTATGAGGGGGTTGAATATGGTGCTGTGAAAGTTGAGGATACTCTTTTGAAAGTTCCACAAGACGTTTTCTATAAAAATGCACACATGTCAATTTCGTAATGAATGTATCAAAACCTACAAGTAACAAAGTTGTGCAAGTTGTTAAGGCAAAAACCTAACTTACTCGATGAACGGTGCCACTGAATCAGTGTTGAAAAGCACATAACGATGAGCTTGAACCAATGTTTCTTCATCAAGCTGAATTTGAACTTTTTTCCTAACAGCGCGACCAGAGTCATTACCTTTGTCATCTGTTCTAATAGGTCGACTAGATTTGGTTTCCACGTTATCACCCAAATACCTCGAGAAAAAGGTCATGCACTCTTCTAAAAGGACAGACTTAGCAATTGAGGCCTCAGGATGATCACAATTTCGCACATAAATTTTCAATCTGTGTAGATACCTTTCCATTGGATACATCCAGCGATAAAGCACTGACCCGACAATTAATAGTTCATCAGTCAAATGCATGGGCAAATGTTCCATCACATCAAAAAATCCTGGAGGGAATATCTTCTCTAGACTGCATAAAGTAAGAGCCATACGGTCTTCAAATTTCTCCAAGTCAGCTAAAGTATTTACACTTGAGCATAGTATCGCAAAGCAATTACTTAATTCAATTAAATCTTTGACAACATGCTTTGGCAATACCCTACGTACAGCTATCGGGAGTAGTTGTTGCATTAGAATGTGATTGTCATGACTCTTAAGTCCCCAAATGCTTCTATCTTGAGGGTGCACACATCGTGAAATATTCGAAGAATAACCATCTGGAACATTGAGATTCAACAACACTTTCAAGAATATATCTTTCCCCTTTATTTCTCATCGTAAAATCTGCTGGGGCCACATACTGTTGATTTGCTCCTCGCGGTTGAGGATGTAGCACGCGCCTAATACTCATCTCTTTGAGGTCTTTGCGAGCATTTAAATTATCCTTTGTTTTCCCTTTGATGCCCAACAATGTAAAAAGAATATTGTCACAAAAATTCTTCTCAATATGCATGATATCAAGATTATGGCGAATCAAATTATGCTCCCAATATTGCAATTCAAAAAAGATACTTTTCTTCTTCCAATTTAGTCTTTTTTTCGGAATATTACCTTTAGTTTTTTTTGCAAGCTCAATTTCCTTTTGGTCTCTTATCATTCTTTTCAGCACGTCTTCTTTCTTATATTCAGTTACAACGTCAAGCTCATTTAATTGTTGCAGAACTTGTGATCCAGTTAGTTTCAATGGTGGTGGCCTCATATCAACCTTGCCATTAAATGTAACTTTTTCTTTACGAAATTTATGTCGCATTGGTAAGAATCGACGATGACCCCAATAACAGTACTTACGACCGTTATTCAATCGTATAGCTTGATGGTCCTTATTGCAACAAGGACAACCAAATTCACCTTTTGTGCTCCATCCTGATAACATGGCATAACCAGGAAAATCGCTAATTGTCCATAACAATGCCGCATGTAACTGAAAAAACTGTTTCACTGATTCATCATAAGTACGTACCCCATTAGCCCATAACTCTTTCAACTTTTCAATTAGTGGTTGTAAATATACATCAATTTTATCACCGGGCCCTTTTGGTCCGTCAATAAGAACAGATAAAATTAAGTGGGGTTGTTTCATACACAACCATGGGGGCAAGTTTAATATCATTAGCACAATAGGCCAAGTACTGTGAGCAATGCTCATATTACCAAACGGATTGAATCCATCAGTTGCTAGTGCAAGTCTAACATTGCAGCAATCACTCGCAAAAGATGGATTTCGCTCATCAAATGTCTTCCATGCAAGGGAGTCAGCAGGATGCCTCAACACGCCATCATCGATTCGTTCATCAGCATGCCATTTCATTAGTGGAGCAGTATGCGATGACCAATACAATCGTTGTAATCTCGGTTTCAAAGGAACATACCTTACCTTTTTCACTGCTACTTTTGTACCCTCACCACTATCAAATTCATTTTTGAACCTAGGTTCCCCACAAATTTTGCATTTCTCAAGATTCTCGCTCTCATTTCGAAACAACATACAACTCTTAGGACATGCATCCCACGTTTCATACTTAAATCCTAAATCTTTTGTCAATTTATTAGCTTGATAAAAGGATTTTGGAATCTTGGCTTTCGGGAACACCTTCTGCAAGAATAACATCAACATCGTAAAAGAAAGATTTGCCCATCCATTTAGTTGTTTCAAGTGCAATAATTCAACAACAAATGACAACTCGGTAATGTCCTTAGGACAATTCTCATACAACTCACTTTGTGCCTCTTTTAAAAGTCTAAAATATTCTGCGAGGTCTGCGTCGGGCACTTCATGATCTTCGATGTTAGGTTCTTCATCATTGCCCATATTTTCCTCTCTACATGGAATCCCCCCTTCCTTCTTGAACCATTGCAATCATGCTTGCCCCCGAGTTCAAATCAGCTAATACATCATCAACAACCATACCATCGCTCCAACTATTTACGTTGATATTAAAATCACCCAATGATTCCCCATGATAAATCCAATTCTTGTAACTCTTTTCAAAACCATACATCTCTATGTGATTCCTCACAGTTTGTGAGTTATAGTAGACACGATTAACACAAGTACTACATGGGCATTTGATGCTAGAAGTAAGAATATCCTTATTTCTATATGCAAAATCAATAAAGATTTGAACTCCATCGGCGTACGCCTTTGTGGTCCTATCTCCTCCGATCCAACTCTTATCCATATTGATCTTATTGAACCCCTATTACAAATTGAAAAAAAGATTTATAAATATATACAAAATTGCATTTGAATATCATTTGTTTGTGTCAATGTTCTAAAAGTGTCCGTATCAATGTTATAAACATGAATTCCTAATTAAACATGGATGGAGTACAAAGCAATAATAAACTGGAAAAAAATGAAATCCTTCGTTCTCATTTGGCACATGGGATTTAGAAAATTATAAAAACTATAAATTTTGTAGCTAGAATCCGTTTGACATTTTCGGATTCGGACGGGATCCGATAGTCAGACACGGATCAGTACATTGGCAACCGAATCCGAATTTGTTAACAATCCGGTAGTCCGATCCGGTAATCAAATCTGATTTTTGTTTTTTATTTTTTAAATCTGGTTTGGTATAAATAATTAAAAATCTGTTTTACACTTATTGATGTTAAATGCATAAAAATCCCTAACTAGTATGTTAAAATATGTAAAGAGATCACTAAACAAAACTGTAAAAAAATGCCTAAACTACTATGATAACAATCTAAACAAATCCCTAACAAATCAATACAGATAATGTATATGTGTGTGTGTCTATATATATATATATATATATATATATATATATATGGCAGAAGGGATTAATACTTGTGCGCAGGGGAGAGGCGGAGGCAAAGGGGGAGAGGAGGAGGCGGAGGGGTGGAGCGGGGGTAAGGCAGGGGAGAGGCGGAGGCTCAGGATCTGAGCAGGGGAGAGGCGGAGGGTTAGGGATGCGCAGCGGAGGGTAGGGAGCAGAGGCTAAGGGTTAGGGATGCGCAGAAGCGGCGGAGGGTTAGGGAGCAGCGGCGGAGGGTAGGGAGCAGCGGCGGCGGGCACACAGAGAGAGCGGGAGTGAGCGCGAGAGAGCGAGAGAGAACGTGAGAGCACACAGAGAGAGCGGGAGTGAGCGAGAGAGTCCAAAACATAGAATTAGGGCAATTTTTGCAATAAGTGGGGGAAAATTAGGGAAAACATTAAAAGGGTCGGATGTAACCGTCCCTTTTGCCCAAAAAAGTGGGGGAAAAATAAAAAATAATTTATCCCAAAAGAGACGGATTTTAAAACCGTCTTTTTTGGTATCTTAAAAGGGACGGTTAAAATAATCTGTCCCAAATACTCATTTGGAAAAAATAAAAATTAATTTTTATTAACTGGGACGGAATTTAAAACTGTCCCTTTTGCTATATCAAAAGGGACGGAATTTACAAACCGTCCCTTTTGATATAACAAAAGGGACGGTTTTAAATTCCGTCCCTTAAAATAACCCGGGAAAAATTAGCGCTAAAAAACCGTATATGCTTTAAGGGACGGTTTTAATTACCGTCCTTTTTGAGAAATACCAAAAGGGACGGTTTTTTAAAAACCGTCCCTTTTGTTACTATCAAAAAGGGCGAAAATTAAAACCGTCCCTTCTGGTATAGTATTAGGGACAAAAGGACACGGCCGTCCCTAATAATCCCATCCCTAATATTCATTTTTCTTGTAGTGACATGGACCCCATGGGTCCCTCTAGAACTGTTAGTTTCTGTGCAAACTCTTACGTCCTAGTTATAGTGGAGAACTATACGATATATACATGGGTAGCTTTTATGAAGCATAAATGAGGAACCTTCAATGACTTCTTAATAATCCACTTGGAAATTGAGAATGAGAAGGATAACCAAGTATGTCAAATTAGGAGCGATGGAGGTGGAGATTTTAAGGACTCTGGAATTTTTGAGTATTGTGTAGCTAATGGCTATAAACATGAGTTTAACACTCCCAAAACCCCACAACATAATGGTATAGCTGAACGAAAGAATAGGAATTTTTAAGAAATGGCTAGGGTTATGTTACATGTTAAGAATCTCCCTAGATACTTTAGGGTAGAAGTTGTCCAAACTGCCTGTCACACTATTAACTGTATCTACCTCAGAAAAAATTCCAAAGAAACATCTTATGAGTTATGGTTCCACAAAAAGCCTAATCTGAAATATTTTAAAACCTTCGTTAGTATCTGCTATATCTGCAAAGACAGAGAGCGTCTTTCAAAATTTGATACCCAAGTTAAAAAGGGAATTTTTCTTGGCTATTCCCAAAACAGTAGGGCTTTGCGTGTTTTTAACTACATAACCAAAACTATTATGGAATCAACTAATGTAATTGTCGATGACACAAGTGTTAGGAGTAGTAACAATCAACCAGTAACATTTAATGAGGATGATACTATTTTATCCCCTGATCCTCAAGATGATATTGATTCACTTCCACCTGAGAATCCTTTTGTACTTACTTGGGTTTCTAAAGATCATCCCATTGAAATCATTGTTGGTAGTTCTTCAAAACTAGTTCGAACTAGATCCCAACTTCGTTAAGTGTCACAATATTATTGTTTTATTTCTTTTAAGGAACCTAAAAATGTTAATGATGCCCTTAATGACCCATTTTTGATAAATTCTATGCAAGAAGAGCTAATCCAATTTAAGAGTCATGTTGTTTGGAATCTGATTCCTAGACCTAAATATTTAAAGGTTATTGGCACAAGATGGGTTTTTAAAACCAGAACTGATGAAAATGAGGACGTCATTAGAAATAAATCTTGGATTTTTGCAAAAGGCTACTCTCAGATTGAGGGAATTAATTTTGATGAAACCTTTGCACCCATTAGTCATCTAGAATCAGTTCGTCTCCTTCTAGAAATTTCGTGTCATATGCAGTTCAAATATTCCAAATGGATGTTAAATCCTCTTTCCTAAATGGAATTTTGTCTGAAGAAGTTTACGTAGAATAGTCCAAATGATTTGTTGATCCTATACACCCGGACCACGTCTTTAAGATTAAGAAAGCTTTATACGGTTTGAAACAAGCTCCTAGAGCTTGGTACGAATGACTGTCTACCTTTTTAGTGTCTTATAATTGTCTGTGGTGGAAATGATAAAATATTATTTGTTAGAAAGTAAAATCAACATATCTTAATCGCACAAGTATATGTGGACGATATTATTTTCATATCCTCTTGTCCTAAGCAAGTAGAGAATTTTTCTGATATCATGCATACTGAATTTCAGATATCTTTAATGGATGAACTATAATATTTTCTGGGTTTACAAGTCAAACAATGCATTGATGGTCTTTTTATTTCCCAACCCAAGTATGTTGAAGACTTAGTTAAAAAATTTGGCTTAGAAAATGCTAAACCTTCTAGAACCTCCATGAGTACTCCAACTAAACTATCTAACGATGATATTAGGAAAAATGCATATCCCACTCTTTATAGATGTATCATAGGAAGTTTATTGTATCTTACTACGTCTCAACCTAATATATCCTTTGTCGTGTGTATCTGTGCTAGATATCAAAGTAACCCTAAAGAGTCTCACTTATTAAGTGTAAAAAGGATTATTAAATATGTTAAGGGTACTCTAAAATTTGGTATTTGTTACACAAAAGATACAACTAGTTCTATTGTTGGATATACCGATGCCGATTGGGCCGGTTATACCGAGGATAGTAAGAGCACTTCTGGTGCTTGCTACTACGTAGGCAATAATCTTGTAGGTTGGTCATGTAAGAAACAAAATTGTGTTTCATTATCTAGTGCCGAATCTGAATATATAGCGGCTGGTAGCTGTTGTGATCAATTACTATGGATTAGACAAATGCTTAGTGATTATGGCCTCACAAATAAACAATTAACCATGTTTTGTGATAATCAAAGTGCTATTAACATTTCCAAAAATCTTGTTTTGAACTCACAGACTAAGCACATAAAGATTAGACATCATTTTATCCGTGACCTTATCGAGTCCAAAGACCTCATTATTGAATACCTGAACACTAAAAAATAGCTCGCAGATCTCTTTACAAAACCATTAGATAACATTCGTTTTGAGTATTTGCGTACAGCTATAGCCATGATAACTCTCAATTAATCTATATGCTTTTATGATTTACACCCTTTGTATATTTGAGAAAATTTCGGGGAGAAGATCTTGAGTATTGCTTAGCTTTTTTACCATCTATTTTTATTCTAACTCAACTAATATGCCAAATTTAGTGTTTATCTTATTACAGGCATTATAGACCCTTTATTCATCTGATTTATATTTTGTAGGGTATTGGTTTGTATGTAGTCGAGTTTTTTTACCTCATTTTCGGTTCTAGGATGGGAAAGGGTTGTTAGAATTTTTCTATTGGACACGTAGGATTTCTTTTTTGACCCAAGAGTACAGAATACTCAAGGGAATTTTTTCTCTAATATCAAAAGGGGGAGATTGAGAGCACACTATTTATTGACTCACTTGAGTATGCATATATTGAAGTTCCAACTAGTTTGGATATATAGACAAAATAGGTTAGTATAGTTTGATAACTCTGTCTCCTCAAAGGTACATACTTCAAGAAGAAATTCAGTCCAAGAGAACCTTCAAAGGGAAGTAAATTCTAGACCCCAAAAAACATAATTAGGACACTTTCACTACATCATACATATCATATATTGTGTTAATGATTTTTTTAACCCTTCACATCTTGGTATAATCAATTTAATTCAATTCAAAATCATTTTATATATTTTAAATAATTTTCTAGAATTTTTTAATTAATTAATATTTGGTTTTTAAAAGTTTTGTGGTTTAAAGTGGAATTTCAAAATCTTGATTTCTTATCTAATTGTTTGGCTGCCTAGAATCCGAAAGAGTTAGAGAGTTGGAGGTGTGCCTTGTAATTATTTTCAAAATAAGCTTTTTATATCCCATGTGGTGCGTACACGTGTTGGCTTCACAAAGATGTGATTTGTGCTTTCTCTTAGACACAAAATGCGTATACCATCTCAGCCCTTGGATCAACTTCATCAACGATCTAGATACGTTAAGAGTTCATCCGTGTGACCCAAGCCTTAACCAATCAGTGATCTTTTAATTCACTGCTTGTGATGAACCATTGGATCTTAGTCAACTTATAGAGACTTAATCTCAGCCATTGGATTGATGTTACTGTTCTCGATCCTTCGTTGCTCAGTATAAAAGGAGACCAAGTCTCAGTATTTAGAGACTTTTTCCAATTCGTTAAATCTGAAAGGAAAGAGAGAGTAGAGAGAAAAGAGAGAAGGGAGAAGAGAGAAAGAAAAAAAAGATAAATCAGAAGAGGAAACCATAGTTTCTTCGTAGATCCAAACTTCTATAAGATTTCTCCCTAGACAAACACCAAAACCTAAAAGTCATCTACATCAGAAAACCCACCTTTTGAGAGTTATATCTTACTAGGGTTTCTGTATTGTTGGTTTTGTGTTTTTCGTTCGAAGACCTCTTCAAATTTTTGATTCTCTCATAACTCATCTCTAGGAGACATATAAGTTTCATTATTGAAACTGAGTCTTTCTAAAAGAGAAAATCTCACGATTATAGTTTTTTGTTTTTCTTTTCAGATCTATCATCTTAGATTAATTTTATTTCAATGAGTTTTTGAAATAAAAAACTTCTGTTTCCAAAAATAAGTTTTTGGATCTAGTAAGTTGTGCGTTTCTGAGTTTTATTTCATATTTTATAAAATACTAGTGTTAAAAAATAAAAGAAACACAAAAGCACTCGTACTAAAGTTTTAAAGTGTACCGATCTGGAAAATAGGTTTTATATATCAAAACTTATCGAATCAATCCTTGCATGTTAAGTCTGAATATGTTTTATTAAAGTAGACTTATAGTGTAGTTGGATCTCAATTGGTGGTTTACAATTTCAAAAATATTTTCAAAACCCTAAAATTATTTAAGACCCTTAACCGTCTTTAGAGAAAGGTACATTCTAACCCTCGAGATCTGTGGTTTAATTAAAGATCAAGAAGTCTTTGCTTGAAAAATCAAGATTCAGAAATAACTTTCATACTAGAAGATTTTGTAATATGTTAGGATTGTTTGTATAAATTATTGAGAGGGTGAGTAGCATGTTTTCATGTAGTAGCACATCACAGACACTATCTCACACGAACACTTAGACACTGTCATGTTGTCTGAGAATTTTGATTTTGAAAAAGCTGTTGGAATCTGAATTCAAAGAGAAGGAGATCAAGGAAAAGACAAAGAAGCGTAAAAAATGATCAAGTTTCAAGTCATAATACCTTTGGAGTGAAGAATCTCGTGTAGGTACATTCTAAACTTAGTTTAGGATCTTTATGGTTTTCTTAAGTGTTGTAACTTGATTTTTATTCGAGTGGATTTTTGTTTTATGGTGTAGAGGTCACCGTGGATGTTTCTCTTGCTTAAGGGTTTTATCACGTTAAAAATTCCTACGTCTATTTTTGTGAATGTCCTTAATTGTTATTCTGATTGGGACTGCATGATAATATTAGTAGATGTCTATTAGATTTTTAAAAACTAGGTAATCAACTATCAAATTTAATCTATACATTCAGAAACAAATTTTACAACACATCTTGTGTTTTTCGAAAAGAGTTTTGTCCAAAAAGTTTATTTGGAGTTTACACAAACATAACATTTTGTTATTAACTTTGTAAACAAAAGGCTGTTAGTACTAAGGCTATTTTTCAGTTGTTAGGAGAGAGGCACCAAAGTTTGAGAAGGGATGGCCACCTAGGAACATCGTGAGAGAGGCACCTAGGAATTTTAGAAGAATGCCACCTAGAAACTTTAGGAGAGGGATTCCTTTAAGTAACATTCACCGCTCTATTTACACTTGCACACATTGTGGTAGGAAAGGTCATCTTAGGCATTTCAATTACAAACTTTTCAAAGGGCCTATGAAGGTTAATAAAACAATAAATTCTATTCATCGAACCCCCACGTGTCGTTACAAATCTTCTTGGGATGGAAAATCGGATTTAGAAGCTTACGGTCTAATTGTTCATGATTGTTATTTGCTTGCACGCGATTCACCTCATGTGAGATCTTTTGGTTGATTGAATTTGATATTTATCATACTCTAGTTATGCTCCATGATATACTCTTACTACTCTTATAACTTAATCTGTTGTAATTAAAAAATTTCTATTAGTATGCTATTATTTTAGCATTGTTTTTCTTCTGTCAGCATCTTCCAGGTATTTGTTTCTAGAAATTTTTGCACTGGGCAATACCGTTTAACGTTTTCCGAAATAGTTGAAAATTTCATTTTCTCGTTTGAGCAAGATCAATTTTCATTCGAGCGACTTCGTACGAAGCTTCTTCTCGCGAGAAACCCTAGTCGTTCGAGCGACGCTGCGTTTCATTCGAGAAATCTCTGGAGATTTTGCTTCTTCTATTTGCAGTACACTAGTTCAGCTTAATATTATTTGGTACTGCTAGGTTGCTTCTGACAGTTTATATACAGTTGCTCTTGGTATTCATGCTTAATTACTTATACTGCATTGTTTGTTTAATCACATTTGCCTTGATTATTGATTCATTTGTGTGATTACTATTTTCTATCATAGGATAACTTTCATATTGATGTTTTATGCCTATTACTAGTTTTACAACAATTGTGATATATTTTTAAAAAAATCCAAAAAGATTTTTGTTTTTGATAAAACTTTTCAAAAACAAAAAAAAAAATTATTTTGATAAATTTTTTGAAAAAGACAAAAAGAGTTTGGTATTTTGTTTTACACTGTACATGAATGGACACTTAGGATGATCGAGTCATAATTTCATTCCATTTGTCCATGTGACAATTTGATAGTGTTTTGAGATAATATATCATGTCATCCATGTGCTTTACAATGTTTTGAGTCATTGAGAGGTTATTAGTTGATACTGCCTACGTGTTTAACTCATTATTTCCTTTATTACACACATGCATGGATTTCTTTGATTATTGTACATGTCTATCACATGTAATTCGATTGTTGTCATCTCAATCCTATCCTTAAAATGAAGCAAGTGCAATAATACGAGAGTAATAAAAGTAGTGCATGTAAAAACCACTGCTCGTGAGGAATTTGTTTAAATTTGAAAAAATAATGAATGTAGGGGAAAGGGCTATGAGTGAATAATAATCACATTATGAAAGCCACCGTTTGAAAGGAGCCCGCACACACAAAAAAAACTAAGGCAATAAAAAGATGAAATATGCCCAAATTTGGGCCAATATGTTTTCTCTAAGTTTAGAATTTAGAACCTCATTAGAAAAATAGAAAGATTATTGTTTATGGGGGAGTTTTGGTTGGATTTGTATCAGTGGGTTTGCACATCCTTTAAAAAAATTTCGAAATGTCACGAAATAATTTTAGACGTTATGGGTGTGAAAATCACTTAGGCTTTGATTTGTTGATTTGATTTAGTCGATATCATCTAAATTCAACAATTTTACCCCTAAGGATATTTTTTATGCTCATTCGATAGGATTACACTTATGCATCGTGCACATATGCTTGATTGAGTTTTATTACCTATTGAATATGCTCACACCCATTCATTCTGTTTCCACGATTTGGTCATTTTAGTGAAAATTCATGGTGTGTGATTTATGTAAAATTATTTTTGCATTTTTGTATGAAAATTTAAAAAATAAAAAATAGTTTTCGGAATATGTTTGAGTATCTCTTTGTCATCGTAATTCGATTGCCTTGTTTATCGTGACAACTCCATGCTTGATTTGGTTATTCGTTTCCTTGTTTATTTCGGTCAAATAAAAAGGGGGGAGAATGAATTATGGGGGAGTTTTTGTATTATGGGGTTGATTTGAGATTTTATACTTGTTTTGGTTTATATTTATTTGATTTCAAACTTGATTTGTCACGAGGTATTTTCTTTGTCTCATGTGTCTAGGTACAATATTTGGTGATTTTTTGATTGCACACCCTGATGAGAAAAGCTTGAAGATTTGAAGATTTAATGTTGAAGACGTTTTGAAGACTTAGCATTTTATCATTCCACTTTTGGGTTCATGGGAGGGTAGATTTGTATAGGTCATTTTTGTTGATAATTCCGTTGTTTTTATTTTGTACCGGAATAGATATAGGGGGAGATTTGAAAGGACATGATTTTAGAAATGCCCTGGACACCCCGCCTAATAAAATACCGGGTGATCAGTCCTATACCAAATTCAAACAGGCATCCCAGTTGGATCATCCTTAGCATCACTGTCGAATTTTTTTTTAAAACTTACTAACCACCTAGTATTCGAAAAGATGGTGCCAAATTTTAACTTTTTAATTTACAAAATAGTACATGCGGAAGTAAATATAAACTATTCACACAACCGAATAAAACTCAACAGAATAATTAATTACACAATTCGCCGAATGAACCATCGTCCACCAAAGTTAAATCCAATATAAACATCCAACACCTAAATAAATACACCTGAAATCTGCACTGAGAAGACTAGGTGACAAGCCCTAAATAAAACTGGAACTGATAGATGATTCCTACTCTAGGAATGAATGAACGATGCGTCTAATCCAAACTCCTACTAACATCTACATACGCCACAGCTCTGTATCCCTGGAATAGAATATCAATCCCGGCGTCCCTGTGGCTGGACACCTAAAAGATTTTGAAAATAGTTTTATAGCAAAGGTTAGGACCCAAAATATTTTGAAAATATTTAGCAAGTGAATTAACTGTAGTAATTTAAAATGCATGAATGCGCTTCATATTTAAGTTAGTGTCGCACTCCCTTGTGGACATTCTCACCCCTCCACTATTGTGCACACCTATCGGTTACCATGACCCCCACCTAGTTGCATTACCCCGTCCAACTAGACCTGGTATAACCTCCCCTTGCCATATTACTCTAACTTGAGTATAATGATTCTTGAATTATAAGTTATCTCACAATTAACTTAATTAATTCCTTCTTAAATAGTATCATATAACCGTGTCACAAGTTATATAAAGTAAATACATCACACACTGTATTATTACCCGTATATAATATTGAATACCATTATATACGTACATTTACTAAAACATCCACACATATGTTATACTTATATCCATTCCTCCGAGTATACCCTCGCCGGATGATTCCTCTAAAGTGTTATCTCACTAGGTGTGTTCACAAAACCTAGTTCCCCAAATTGGAATCGCTCACCAACTTGGCCCAAACTATAAATGTAGTGGAGGCGGTCATATTCCTTCCCTGAAAGTGAGATAAATCCCTCACCCATATACCAGACGCTATGACTTGGGGATACACTCGCCCTACTCCTCAAGCTAGGGGATTCACCCACATCGCGCAACCTCCCTTGATAGCACTAGAGTATATAAATTGAATAAATATCTAGTCACTGATATTTAATATCACACACAATATATACACGTATATATATACTATCACTACACCGTATATATATAATATAAATCTCGGCTTTACCGTGTACTCAAAAAGCCGTACACTAGCCTGCAATTTTCTGAGTCTGTGTCCCGACTAAACTTAATTAATTTTCTCACTTAATAATTTATCATCTTCCCGAGTCTATGGGCCGACTCTAATATAATTAATTCACACCTAAATTAATATAATACTTTCCCCGAGTCTATGGTCCGACTCTAATTAAATTAATTAACACACCTATTGATTTAATACCTCCCCGAGTCTATTGTCCGACTCTAATTAAATTAATTAACACACCTATTAATTTAATTCCTACCCGAGTCTACAATCCGACTCTAATTAAATTAATTATTACACCCATTAATTTAATACCTACCCGAGTCTACAATCCGACTCTAATTAAATTAATTATCACACCGATTAATTTAATACCTACCCGAGTCTACAATCCGACTCTAATTAAATTAATTATCACACCTATTAATTTAATACCTACCCGAGTCTACAATCCGACTCTAATTAAATTAATTAACACACCTATTAATTTAATACCAATCTGAGTATGTGGTACGACTCTCATTTAAATAAGTTACACATTAATTAATTAATACCCTTCCCGAGTCTACAATCCGACTCTAAATTAATTAATCACAACATCAATTAATTTAATACTTTTTCGAGTCTACCTTCCGACTCTACCTTCATTAATTAACACATCCATTAATTTAATAACTTGGTGTCACTCAACCATTATCCCCGGACTCGCTCACTTGGCCCATAACTTAATATTTCCCGAGTCTATGTTCCTATCACAAGGAAACACACAATATGCATTCACAACCCAAGTAATCCTATAAAACAGTAGGTATTTACACAACCCAATTATTCATACTTGTACGTAATATATTTCTCTCAAATATTCACCGTACTTGTTTTCTTTACGAATTTCTTTCACTTTTGTATTAATTCAAGTATTCACAAAACTCTAAGGGTTCTAGTTACCCCTTGTTATATCAATTCAGTAGTTACCCTTGTTAACCCACTGATCTAATAAATTTAAGCTCGCTCACGCTTTTTCATAATTGTAGGCTTATCATCTCGAATTAGAGTACGTCACAATCAAGCCTATGTGTTGATACCAATTTTACTCTGCTGACATGGCACAATGAAGTGGAGACATGTGTCGATCTACATGGAAAACATTTATAAACAATACCTTGACTTCGAGGAACTCAATTTCCCCAACCAACTCAGATACTCCGAGCAGTTGGTGCTCATCGAGGAACTTTACTGCACTGAGCAACTCATGGATACCGAGATACTTAGGCGGTCCGAGCAGCTTAGGCGGTCCGAGCTGCACCTCGATCAGAGCATTTATTATCATACAATTAAGAGGATTAAATGCGCATTAAATACTAATTATTATCATACGGATGTATACGCTTGTTGAACAGCTATGTATTACCCATTCACATGTACAACCTTATGGCTATAAATACATTGTATCATCCTCATTGTAAGGGGACCGGAATTTCTAGAGATAAACCTTACTTCGAGAATTCCCAAACAGTCAATAATAACACAAACAGTGGACGTAGGACATTCGTTTAAGGCTGAACCACTCTAAAATCTCTTGTCTTATTTATTTTTTATCTGTGATTAAACAATTAGAGACAATCTAATTTTTTACATCAACACTATGAATCTCCACTTTAACTCTCTCACAAAATTAAAGTCCAACACTCAATCATAGACCTACTTCCATATCATTATTCCATCAATATATTTCATCAAGGTCCCAAACACTTCCCCGATACAATTTTAGACATTTGAGGCTTAAAAAGAAAAATCTCAAATTTTCTGGCAGATTAAACACCCTCTAGTAAAATTCTGATTTCTCCATCTACAGAACTCCGATTGACCTCATTCCAAGTTCATTGGATAGCTAAGAGAAATACCTTTCCAGTAATATATGGTTAACACTCTAATTCGAAGCAAAATTCAAATCGCACACGTTTAAAGTCACGTCAAAATTCTGGCAGATTACTATGTTGACAGATCAAGCACCCTATAGTAAAATGTCGATTACTCCCTTAACAGAACTCCGATTGACATGATTCCAAGTTAATTGGATAGCTAAGAGAAATACCTTTACAGGAATGTACGGTTCACACTCTAATTAGAAGTAAAACTCAAATGGCATACGTTTAAAGTTGTGTAAAAAATTCTAGCTGGTTGACCTCTTGTGTTCATCAAATAAACTCTAAGTCATTCAAGATTCATGTTCTTCATCCAAGAACTCATAAAGATTACATGTTAATCATCAAATATATTCAAATTTCATTTTATATTTACTTAGGGATATATAATACACATATTTCTTACTTTGAATCTCAGCCAAGTATTCTATTAACAAAACCCCATTTTGTACCCATTTATCCCCAAAACGAATTTTAGTTTACACATCACTAAAATATGAATTGGATATCACCATTTACACATTACAACAAGTTAACCACTTGCACGGAATTATTCGTAGGGTCTAATCCGTTGGTGTAGTCCCTTAATTCAGTTCTAATAATCCCCAATTGGCTCTTGATTTGCTTTCCCCTAATTTCCCTATCAAGCCCTAGGCTTAGAATTTGTGTTTACTGTCGTTTAACACTTCTCCATTTAGGCTAAAAAACCCTTAATCCCATTTTTGGCCATCTCGGCCATATTACAATGGCCCAACTCACCCCGTATGGGCCCGGCTATGCCTAAAAATAGGTCGTGACCCAATTACCACCCCCGGGTACTCTTTTCTGACTATCTCGACCCATCCAGAAGCAATCGCGCACTCGGAATTGCCATCCAAAATATTTTTTAACATTTCCATATTCAACCTCAAAATGCGACACACATTAATTCAGATAATTAAACTTAAAGTCGCCCATTATAAATAATTCAGCGCACTCAAATAAATTCTTCAACTCATGAATTTAAGTTTCTCTAATTTAAATATTTTTATAACTCCCAAAAATAATTAAATATTAAAACCTCAAAATTACGGGGTGTTACATCCGTTATCAATTTAGTAGGTTGTATACCGTTACAACCATGGAAGAATTGTTCAAGATCATTCAAGTATCGATATGGATCCGAATATCAAGCTTCTTCAACATTCAAGCCTCTGTAAGGTTAATTTCAGTGAGAAATTATTTAAGTCCCTTTAAGGTTCACTTAAAAGTGTTGGAATATTTTTTCTAAAGGTTTTGGAAATGTTTTAAAAATATTTTCTAAGTGTTGAGGCGTTATTTTTCTTCAAAATAAAATTTTCCATGATTAAAGATGAATTTTCGAAATAAAAAAATTTAATTTATTTTTCGTGAATTTTCACGTTTGAGCGACGTGATATGTCATTCAAACGACATCAGATCACGCGAACTGACGTTCAAACGACATGCTTTCTAGTTCGAATGACATTCAATCTCGTTCGAACGACGCGCCGCCTTAAACTTTTTTACAAATGGCGTGTCAAACGAGACGTTTTTTCTCAAAAAGTCTTTTCATTTTTCATTCTGCAAACACTGCAAATCGGCAAAAAAGTTTTGGCTTCTTCATTTAGGGATTTAATCCCTTGTTTTAAATTCACAAAACATCCCAATCTTTATGTGAATTGTTTTGGAACCCAAGATACAATCTTGTTGAAGTTTTCTCTTGTAGAAAGGATCTCTACTGCTGACTTAGGTACAACTTGAGGACGGTAGTGGGCTGATTGACTGCGTCCATTGAGGTTCATTGCGTCTGGATCTTTGTTGAAGATAGAAATGCATGTTAAAGTATAGTAGTTGTTGTTGTTCAATTTATGACGATGCATGTGGGTGTTCGTGTGTCACCATACTTCATTGTAATCCGTGTAAGTTACAATTTATAAATTATAGTGAAATAAAAGGTTTTGCCCTTCGGAGATTTTTCCTGAAATTGGTTTCCTTTACATGCTTAGTGATATTATGATTTCAAGTCACCTAGATGCATGTCTTATGGCCAAATTAAAATTTGGTTTTAATTAAATCTGATCTGATTGACACATAATTAAAATTGAATTTATTTGAGAAGTCGCATTATTCTACCGTAGCACTCTCACAAATCTTGCTGGAAACATATTTACTAATGTAGTGTAGTAAATTAAACATGCTAAGATGTCTTTAAATTTAGTATATGCAAAGAATTTGTTAAAGATGTCGGTTAGTCTTGTGGTTTAGCTGTGGGAGTGACAGAGAGTAGGTCAAGGGTTCAATTCCTTCCCCTTATTCTTATATTTTCAGTAGAAAAAATATATTTAATTATTATTTTTAAAAATATATATAAAAAATTGCCACCAGTTTTTTTCACTTTATACCACTCCTACCTCTTTTCTCTTTTTCATGCCCATTACCCACAAGTTTCCTTTTTAATTTTTATTCTATCTCACCTTCTTTCGTTTTTTATACCATGTCCCGTCTTCACAAATATTCCTCACGTACCTAATAAAAATGAATTTTGGAAGACAATTTGTGGAGGAATTTTGGGCACAATTTTGCAGATAAGAGAGATAAGCTTGGAGATATTTTTAGGAGCACCAAATACGTTATACCTCGTGTTTAATTTTTGAGTGTTTGTGAGACAATTTGTGTGCAAGTTTGGGATGATGTTTATGTATTGACTCTCAAGTGTCGGACTCCAATTTTAGTAAGTTGATTTTGTTAATGAGAATTATTATTTCATCTTGCAATGTTTGTATTTTAATTATAATGCTAGCCTAGTTTTATTGCTAGGACTAGATGCAGTTTATCATGATTAATTAACATTACGTGTTTAATTTAATTTCGTTATAATTTTTTATATGTTTTCATGGAAATACAAAATTTCTATTCACTTAGAATGACACGAGAATATGTTTTGGACCTTCAACGTTATTTAATAATTCATATTTTAAGAATTTAAGTGTGTAACGTCACATGCTTAAATACAACTTTAAAACTTAAAAATGATCATTTTAAGGGAACGGGGATTTAAAACAACTAAGATTAGAGACGTTAAAATATTCCATTAACATTTATTGTTATATTTTTTGGAATATAGGCAGCGAGAATCAGTGCATTTTGAGTTATAAATTCGTGAATACGGAATCAAAATAATGCATAATGTTAATTAAAAGTGATAAATGGATCTAACGTCCTAGTACTAATTAATTGAATATTCGATAATTTTACTAATTATTTGGGTTTAGGTAATTTATGTCTTAAATATATCTCTACACTAATAATTTCTAGTTGGACGATGAATAATAATACGATTTGACCAAATCTTAATGGGATTGACCCGGACTTACACTCGTTATATTACAATTGTCCATGAACTTGTGGTAATTTTATAAATTGGCAATTGAAGATTTAGTTTATGATAGAGAGATAATCTTTGAGCAATATCTAGGAGAGTTGAAAAGGTAGTATCTTTTTGAAGCTATAACTAAGATAAATGAAGCTTTCAAAAATGAAGAAATATTTTGGTACCAGGAAGCTAGAGTTCAATGGCTTGAAATTTTAGATCATAATTCTCAGTTCTTTCATGCCACAATCAACCAAAAAAGAGCTAAATTTTCAATTCATTAAATTCAAGAACAGGTTGATAATATTGAAGATGGTCAAGACAGGATGAATAATATATTTATTAATCACATTGAAAGTCTCCTATATGTAGAGTCTCTTTCCAATGATTCATCTATATTGAATTAAATTCCTAGCATTCTTTCTCATGAAAATAATTCTTTCATATCTAAGGTTCCTAAAAAAGTTTAAAACTGGGATGCCATTAAGTCCACGAATGGGGATGATTCTCGAGGTCCTGATGGATTTGGGGGAGTTTTCTATATCATATTTTAGGAAATTGTTAATGATGATTTTTTAAAGCTATCCACTCTTTCTTTTTTAGTGAATAACTTCCTAAAAACTAGTCTAGAACTTATACAATGCTTATACTTAAAAAAATATAATCCAACTCTTTGTTCAGACTTCAGACTTTTAAGTATATGAAACTTTAACTATAAAGTGATGTTCGAAATCCTCATTGTCAAACTCTCAAACCTTTTGCCTAATATTATTTCTTCCTCTCAAAGTGGTTTCATTAAACCTAAAAGTCCTTTGGATAATAATTTTTTAGATCAAGAAATGCTTAATGATTTGGGGAAAAAGTGCATGGATTAATGTATTTGTTAATCTAGATATATCTAAGGCACATAAGGTGATGGCATGTCCTATGATGATTAAAGCGATGACATCATTTTGGTTTGGTGAGACTTGGATTGATTTCATATGGATATGTGTGCTTGCCAAGTGGTTCTCAGTTCTAGTTAATGGCAAAGCTTATAGTTTCTTTTAATCTACTAGAGGTTGAAGGAAGGAGATCCAATTTATACGTCTCTATTCGTGACCATGGTTGAAGTTCTTTTTATATGATTAGATAACCAAATGAAGGAAGGTTTCATTAATCATCACTCTATTCCTAGTGGAATTATTCTTATCTCCAGTCTTATCTATGCTAATGATATAATCATATTTCTAATGGTGAAAATTGAGTATAAAGAATCTCATAAAGTTTTTGAAATCATATGAAGTTTCTACATATCAGTTAATCAATTACTCCAAATAATGTTTCACAGTCCACTCTTATATGACCAACTCTAGAAGAAATGACATTACTTATTCTCTTGGTATTGGATTTAAACCACAACATATCACTTATTTGGGATTTCATGTATTTAATGGTACAATGAAAGTGTCTTTCTTTTATTATTTTATTTAAAGTATAATATCTAAAGTGTGTGGTCAGAAAAATGGGTCATTCTCTCGTGGTGTAAAATTGCTCAAGCATGTTTGATATGCCCAATATTGGCCTTAGTCATAGAAGATAAGTGATATTTTGCTGCTTGGGGTTAGACAGATCGCGAATACCTCCATCTATAGTGGCTCACTTAACAGTTGTCCTTCTAGAAAGATTCTATGATCGTACAACATACCCACATTTCACGTGCTTTGCGTGACACCACTTTTATGACTTCTGTAAATATAAGAATCTAGATCATAAATAAGGGGGACTAATCACTTGGCGAACGCCTGCCAAATTCTTTACCCTACCTCTCTCTAGAAGTCATCACACTTGGGGGCTCACCCCCTACTGCAGCCATATGAGATGATCCTCTACAAGCTGCATCCTAGACTGCCAACCTAGTTGTATTCGTGTATTCTCCTCTCTTATCTATCTTGTACGCCTCTAATGGAACCTCAATCTTGTACTACACAATGTTTATAGTCAGAGTAGGGAAACAAGTGGACCTAGTCTCATTTTTATGCCCAAACCACTCGATATATTATGTTTATATCCCTTCACTTGCTTTATTTCTATTTTATACTTGACATGGTGATTGAGAATGGTATATGTCGAATTTCTCACATCATCATTTTGGAGTTTCCTATGGAACATGAGGTGTTAAATCTAGTTTCCTTTATAATTTATGGTTCCTCACACCTTATTTCATCCATGAGTCCCCATGCCATTATCCCATGGGTGAGATCTGGGTTGTGGAGCTCATATTTTTACATATAAATCCCATGATCGGGTCATTTATTTCTAGATTTGTTTATAGATTCCCTTTTTTATGGCCTTGGGTTTGTTTTTATACCCCAATGATGTTTCCCTACCTAGTTTGTGTTGAAAAGCACAAAGAGTTAAGGCCTCGTAAAGGTGGGTAACTAGGGATGAGCTTTTATTAATTTATTTCTTCTTTCAACCCCCGTGATCTAGGGTTTTACTACCAGATATGTGCTACATCGGAACTTGAGAACTGTTTTATCCTTTGTAGACTCCCAGTAGGCCTTTTTTGGTTGTCTTTTATGGGTGGAGCTTTTGTCTCACTTCCACTACTTCTGATTGGATGCGGTCTGGAAGCGTAATTGCCTATAGGTTGCAGCCCCTCCATTGCAGTTAGTATGCTTCTACTTTTTTAGTTCACCACCTAGAGAATAGAGGCTCATGTATAAATTGTCATCAGATTCAACTCTGGTGATTTTTCGATTGGGAAAGCCATGACAGTGACCTCATGTTTATACATGTCGCGGACAAAGCAATATAATTTTATGAAAGGGTGTAGGTTACCAAATACTACATCCTTGTAAATATACTTAGTTTTTGTCTACATTCCTTGGTTTTCTCAACACTGTTTAGTTCTTCTCAGAGTATATATATTTCCAAAGATTGACATAGCAGAAGTCATGGAAGCAAGTTCTAGATTAGGTTCACAGTAGAATGAAGATGTCTCTCAATTGTTGAACTGAATTAACCACCTCTACGATAACCACGCATCACTCCAAGGTCAAGTCAACCTCCTAGAATAGAGGGTTTTGATGTTGGTGTCCATAGTCTCCACTTCAATGCAGAAGTCCACATCACCAGGGGCCGTAGAAGACAAGCTCGCGGCACAAGTCCCTAAGAAGATGAATGAAGAAGAGCTAAAACCAGAAAAGGCTTATGAGCACTACACCCCAATAACCTCTATAGTTAGGAACATCATCAATAAAATCTGGGAGGATATGCTGCTTAGGTGGACAGAGAAGCTCAAGTCCCTGCCACACAAGTGGGATTGGTGGGCATTGTGTGAATTTCACTGGAATCATGACCACACCACTAACAAATGGCATGCCTTGAAGGATGAGATTGAGAGGCTTTTTAGGCGTGGAATGCTTCAGTGGTTCATAAAGGATGCATAATAGATGCAACCCTTAACTTAAAGGCCACATGCTTAAGATCTGCCTTAGTTTCCTTTTTTTTAAACTCTTTAATTGTAGCTTTTACAAATGTCCTTTGTACTTCACTTACACACACACACACACACACACACACACACACACACACACACACATATATATATATATATATATATATATATATATATATATATATATATATGAATGATAGTTTTAGTCTTATTTTAATTCTTGTTCTACTTATCTGAAAATCTCATCAAAGACCTTCATCTTAAACATATTTTAGTTAAAAATGACCAATTATCTTGGAACATTATTTATTATCGTAGGAAGAGTCTATGGAGGAGAAGGGGTGACGGCCTTATTTGGATCATAACATCCCTCACGGTGTAAAGGCATATGAAAGTGTAGGATGATTATGTTCACAAAGTTGGTCATTTTTTGGGATGCTTCCATTAGCATTGGAGGATCATAATACCCACTCTCAGCTTTCAGGATGCTTCAGTTAGTATTCAGGGCTAGTAATACTCATTATTAGCCATTGGTGGCTTATTGACAACCCATCTTGGGGAGTCTTCAAAAATACCTAGCTCGGGAAGGCTTGATAACACCTAGCCTAGGGAGGCCTAAAAATACCGTATAACTATGGGTGGCTTATTGACAACCCAGCCTCAGGAGGCTTAAAAATGCCCCAAAACACAACTCAATGAAAGTAATCGCAGTCAAATGAGTGAAAGTGGGCCAAGGACATTATTTTTCTTGATAAGGGAAACTATTAACAATAATCCATGACAACCCAGCATCAGTAAAACATTTCTAAAAAGATCCAATCGAATCCTAGAGATCGCGGAACAAACATCTGACGCCTAAAGCCACAACCTTTTTTTGCCACAACCAATCTTTCAACCAAATCTATGTAGTTGCACCCTATTCCTAAAAGATGGAATTCTTATGAGAAGATTGTAACCTGCATATAAAGCTAGTGTGCAAGCATCCAAGATTAAATGATATAAGGTTGCAGCCTGTTCAAGATAATATTCAACATAGAAGAGCATAACATTCAATAAAGTGTGGACACAATCTTGTATAAATTATATGCAAAAGACAATTCAAGTTTAATGTCACGGAGGGCCCTATGAAGATTACAAAAAAATATGAAAAGTAGATCAAATGCTTAAGGTTACAAAAAGGGAAAAACTAAAAGTTTTAGCAATTATGAGTCTGCGTCCTCATTCTCATAATCATCTCCATCACCTTCAATGGCAGTCTCTATTTTTTCATAACCTAAACCTTCCTTCAGCTTCTTTTTACCCTTTGTTCCACTGTATCTCTCATCCCTACCACGCACACCATGTGCTCAATGTCACTCAGCTTTCAGGCAAGGACTTTATCTTTGGATTTAGGGAGGTTTTTGATAACTCTGTGCCTAAGCTCTTGGAAGCCACAGAGGTGGGATTGATTGTTCGACATAAAGAAGTCCCTAAAAACCTTACAGCTGGCCACGAATCATCAGCATCCTTCTATAGCTTCTCATATTTGACCCACAAGTCTAAGGAAGAATTTACATATTGAAATTTTTTAAACAAGCCAAAATTATGAAAAATAAGGTTGGCGAAAAAGAAAGTAAGATTGAATGCTCACCCTCAGAAAAGTGTGGATGGCATAGTATTTCAGTCCTTCGTGTCCTCTTAAGTAAAATGAGCAACCTCCAAAGACTCTGCGACGCTCTTCCTCCTTGAGAAGGCTGTAGTAGTTGTTTCCCAATGTGATTTGACCTTAGGCAATCTCAAGAAAGGCCGTGAACAACGCTCGATAACTCTAATCTGTGGAGTTGGCAAATTTGCATTGATAGCCATCACAGTCCACGGTGGGCTTCCAGTAGTAGACACGTGAATGGGACTGGGATTCCCATGGAAATTAGTGCCATAAGACATTAAGCTTATTACGGCAAGCTTCTCCCTAATGTCATCATCCACTTTAAGTTTAACATTTGAAGGCTTTGTGGCAGCCCCAACAGTAGCTGCAATGGGCTCCTTCTCAACAAAATCCACCTCCTTAGGTGTCATCTCCTTGGGTTCCCTATTTACCATCTTACCCTTATTTTAAGGGGATTATTTTGAGGGATTGAGTGGCCTCATCCATTTCATTACACTGGGCAATGAGCAGATCGTGGTCTATTTCCTCAGCTCCATCTGGAAGGTGGAAAGTGACAGGCTCCAAGTAATAAGTAAATGCCATTGAAAAATTATAAAGTAAATGAAATTTCCTACCATGATCATTTTATGGATTCTCTTGGAAGGAAATTATCCCTTTTTAAGATTTTCTTGGACCTGAAAAGTTGCACATTTTTTTTCTTATCGTCAGCTAAGAAGGCCGCGTCCTCTACCCTCTGCTTCTACCTGTTGTTGAGCTTTAGGTCGCCAAGAGCTGTGAAAGTCTGTGAATATCAGTATGTATCGCAAAAAATGAAATAAAGAAAGGAAAATGTGGAACATTATGTAAGAGGGATAGCAGCGGAAATTAAGTACCTTCCTTGGAAGGACGACCCCACATCTGCAGCAACCTAAAACTCTTCTCACGCTCATTTTACTTTAGGAAAATCTCCCAATTATCCTCGAATGTGAAGAATAACTTACCCTTCTAGTTTCTGACACTAGTGGGTCTACCCGTGTATAAATATATATCTCCACTCCTCATGCTAAAATAATAGTACCAAGGAAAGTCCACGGAGTTATCTTTTGACCTATAGAAATTAAAAAACTCTGCGAGCATGAGGTCCCTACCAAAAAGATTCTTCCAAAGGACTAAGGAAACAAGTATATCCCTCCATCCGTTTGGATCTAGTTAGGTTAGGGCCAAGTTTATAGCACTAAAAATGTTCCTGACTGGGATTAGAAATGGTAGTCGCACCCCCAAGAGGAAGGTATTAAGAGGAAAACACCTTCCTTGTTTGGGACAGCAGAACCTGTTATTCCGCGGTAGGAAGAGTGCAGATAGTCCCTTCTAGGAACTCAAAAGTTGCGGCCACATTTGCAATCCATTCTTCGATCATGATGTACTTTTAATTAAGAAATATGGGAACTTTTTCGATTGATTGGCCGCAGCCAGAAGACTCAGTAAAAAAATTCCTAATATCCATAACCACGTCGGAAGTACCATCCCTAATCGTAATATTTTCTTTCGCAACCCTAGTTTTAGTATTTTCCTCCATAGGTTGATTACTACCTCTATATCTTCAGTAGTATCTTTTGGGTTCCTACAAATGAAAGAGTCGGCAGAGTCAAAATTTATCGTCACACAATTAGGGCATTCCTTAAGTGTGTAAGGCTCACAAGCCTTCAAAGGCTTTATGTGAAGTACTTCGGGAGTAGGAACACCAAAGTGTCTCTTACAAAAATCCTCCAAATATTCTCAATTGTTCCAATGAATAAGGCCATGGCTATACCTAAAAATGTGTAATGACTTCGCAGTTAGGTTCCACAGCCACTATGATCAGAAAGGGAAATCCTAGTAGAGGCCACGGAAGATATGAAAAATTACAAAATAAAACATAAAAAATCTACAATATTGTTCAAGATTCATGCAAGAGCCACCTAAACTAATGGGCTGCAGCTAGAAGGAATATTAGTTCAAATGAACACTAAAAATAAAGTTCAAGTTAAAGTGTGAAACCACCTAACCTAATGGGCTGCAGCCAAGGGGACTCTTGGTCTGAGAGGATTGCAGTCTGCATCCAGGGAGAATTTAAACAAGGCACTAACAGTGCCGTAACAATCTAGTGCAGATAAACTATCAAGACACAACAAGGGTTAAATAGGTAAACAGTTGATGTTTTGAAGTTCAAAAGATCGAAAATCGAAACCCTTGGGCTTTTTCCAAGAACATGTTCTTGGTGTTATTGGCCAAAAGAAAAATCTGAAATGGGGCTAGCTGAAAAGATTCAGTCCATAAAAATTAAAAACCCTCAATCTTTGCAAAAAATCTCTCATAAGCCAAGATTCAACCACCCAAAAGTTAATACCAATCCAAAAAGGCAGAAATACAAAACCCAATACTTTTAAATCTAGAAAATTAGAAGATTGACCAAACCTTATTTTCTACAAGAAACTCTAGTTTCTATAACAAATACTCTACAGAAGATACATCAATCTTTGATGAAATTCTCAGAAATTATACCAGTTCAAGGGATTAAAATATAAATATAAATCAAAATTGCAAAGTTGAAGAAGAGCAAACCTGGAAATCAATGAGAAAATCCGAATCAAGGGTTGCTCAACCTTGAACCACCACGAGTTGCCTTGGAACTACTTTGAACCACCGTTGGAAAACTCGTCGGATAACTTTAATGAAATTTTGCAAGAGTTCTCTCACGATTTCCTCTTAAGAAAGTAACTGAATTAATGATTGCCTCGGTCCAATACCATCTATATAAGAGGGCACTCAAAGGTGAAGTGTCGCATTTTACCTGTCGTAACACCCTTTCGCAACCCATAGGAACAAGTTACAATACAAGAAAAAATAACACCGTGGACAAGGGTATAGAATACAGACACATCACTAACTTGACACCTCTTGGCATTGAGGCTTGGGGGCTTATTGATATACCTAACATTGGCAATGGTCGCTGAAAATAAGTGCGAGGCCAATGCCAGGGGTCAGATAGGCCCTGGCAATTAATGGACACCACGCTCCTGTGACACCCCGCCTAATGAAATATCGGGTGATAAGTCTTTTATTAATTAAATCAGAATATCCAATTGGTTTAGATTATGCATCACTTTCGAAAAACTTATTTATTAAAACTAACCACTTAATATTTAAAAAATCTTGAAGTCAAAATTTTATCTTTTCATTTAAAATAAAATAGTTTACGAAATTAACTAGCCATTCACTATTCATTCCAATCATATAAGAGATAAAATAATTGGGATAATTAAAGGGACTGGAGTAAACACTTCCATCCAAAAGTCAAATACAATAGTCCAACTACATGATTTCAATACCTGAAGAGATAAAATAATTAAATCCAAAATCTCTAAATATCTGAAATGAAAGGGCGACATGCCCAATTGATGAAATGATTCATAGGAGAAAATGATAGGCATATAGGCATCTACTACCAAGGTCCTGTAACCTCCACAATAGCTCTAGCTCGTCGAATGAGTGGAACTCCTAAGCCTGGTGTCCCTGTGGCTGCGTACCTAAAATAATTTGACAGGAAAAAGAGAATTGCAGAAAACGGGTCAGAGTCCGAGATGAAAACAGTTTAAAAATCAGCAAATTCTTAAAATGAGTTTTTAGCACATATATTATTCATGTTAGGTTATCGTACTCACTTGAAATGCTCACCTCTCATCTAATGTGCACAGCTAGCGTACTTTCCAATCCTACTAGTTCCTATTCCCATACAATCTAGTTCTTCCCGACTAATAACTAAACCTAGCCCAATATTGTTCCCATGTGTTGGCCTCGCAATATAATATATATAAACGATCTCTTTCTTTAGCATAAAAAGGCACTTTTCGTTGACTACAACTACGTATTCGCTACTTAATTCATTTCAGATTTTTTTTTAATTCTACCTACTTAATTGACACAGTAGATATCATCACAAGTGTGTGTGTATATATATATATACTAGGGTGTACCCGTGCCGATGGCACGGTGATAAATTTGTTATCGTGATATTTTGTATTTTAAACATGTCGCCAATAGTGTAAACTAAATATTTTTTATCAACCCATGGTACACTTACTCTTCATGACTACGTGTAATCCGTGTTGGTGGCATAGTTAGCATATTTTACCGTTGTTTGCAGCATGATTAAAATTTTAGTAAGGTGCATTTGTGTCTTAAGAATATCTAGTTTAGATTTGCAATTAGTATTTTTTTTACTATAACATTTCACGCTTTACTGACAATGTGAGTTACCCTTGTACTCTGATAACATAGGCGTGTCACCCTTTCTCGAGCCTAGTAACGTCTATGGAAATATGAATAA
This sequence comes from Sambucus nigra, assembly GCA_949130495.1. Lineage (NCBI taxonomy): Eukaryota > Viridiplantae > Streptophyta > Magnoliopsida > Dipsacales > Adoxaceae > Sambucus > Sambucus nigra. Next base: position 355,818,595 of record OX422208.1, on the reverse strand, counting down.
ACATATTAGCATAGGGTGCAGTCGTGCCGATGGCACGGATTTGAAAATATTCCAAATATTTCATAATAGTGATTAGGTCTCAATTAATAAGACACGATAACATAATACGATTTGACAAATTTATTATTCCTCAACATTTATTTCATAAATACCCATGGCTCGGTTGTAAATTTATTTGAGTTCACTTGCCTATCAAACACAATGATGACGTGTTCACTACATGCTCGATGAGTCGAGGACTAATTAATTTCAAATTTTGATGTGCTACAAAATTTAGTGAACTTCGAAACCAACTTCACTGCATTTAGTATTTATTGGGTGGAGACTTTTCGTAACTTCAGTCATGGACACCTTTCGTAACTTTAGTCGGTCTCATTAGTTACCACTCGTTTACTCAATTTAGGTGTCCGAAATAGAAACACTAAACATGGGAAACCAAAAGTTAAAAAAAGGGAAACGAAAATATATAAACACATCGGTTCTTGAAAAAAGATGAAGATTTATTGAGAAGCTAAACATGAGGAAACAAAAAGTTACAAAATGGGAAATGAAAAGGTACACAAAGAGTGTCTCCCTCTTAAAATAAGTGTACTTCCCACATAAAAAATTAATAAATTTGAAATTTGAAAAAAAAGTGTACTGATGAAGCAAGGATTTTGAAAATTTTTGGAAAATAAAAGAGGTCATGTTATCACCTGATTTTTTTCTTTGAAAGTGGCACGTTGCACATTCTTCCATCATAATATTTATTTAGTTATATAATAAAAAAAACTTTATTTAGGTATATATTTTCTTTTATTCTCAAAATAAAATGTTTTAAATAGTTGTCAAAACTGTCACGGGGAATATCTTTAAACAGTTTGTTTTCAAAATCATAAATTCATCTTGTTTAGTTTCAAACTGAGGCGGTATTTTATCTAATAACGTTTATTGTCTTAATATTTTATTTTGAATACCAAATCTTGTAGAATATCCGACTGAATCATTCATTTATGGCCTCTTTCTATTTGTACAATATATCTTGCCCATTGCCAAAATGTGTTAGCTTTTTATTAATCTGGGGCTGCGCTATTAAAGAGTTATGTCCAATCGATTCTTTCATGTCAATAGAGTACCTTGGGACCCACGTTCTGCTGGTCATCTGGGATGTACTGCCAACAGTTTTTATTTTCCATATCACGTTTGCTTTAAAAAGTCTTCAAAAAATTTCTGCCTTAAAATCCTTATGTACTTTTTTTTGGACAAAATGCTTTTATAACATTGAATCATTTTTTAAATTTGTTATCATATAATGATTTTCCGTTTTCTCACTCTTACAAATATAAATGATAAGATTATATCTTTATATGAGCGCACACACAGCTTTTACACATTATGTTAATTTATTGTACTTTAAATTTATAATCACTACCTAGAATTTTGAGATCACAAATACATTACAAAAAGGAATAAAAGAATAGATAAATAAAATTGAGAAACAAACAAAGGCGATGGCCAACCAATTACGGATAAATACTATATGGTTGGTTTACGTTTCTTAATTAATTTATTTAAAAAAAATAAAAATAGTATAAATTACCATAAAAAATACTATTTAATGAAATTATGCATTTACGGGACACTATTTACACCTAAAGGCTTTTAATGAAATTAATTCCTTCTTCATATTTCAAGCTTACCCAAAAACATCATAAAGGATGGATTACTGGTAAAGAAATAAAAGACAACAATTTCACCAATGTATCCTCCACATCTGGCTTGTTTTCCTACTTTTCTCTTTACATGAGAAATAAAAAGTTAATAATTTGCACCCACCGAAAAACACAAATAAAAGAATAAACCTTTAAGAAGACAGATGTTACCTGCCTAAATTTAAACCCATAAATCTATCTTAGGATTCTTTTAAGGAAAAAAGACGATAAAAGGAAAACTAAAATAGTGAGACTTGAATGGAAACTAAAATAGTGATATCTACATTTTAAAAAACATGAAAAACTCAAACAACCATTTACATATTTGAAGAGACTTGACAGTAAACATGAAAAAGACGAAAAAAATACATGAAATATTTGAGGTGAGTTTTCTATGGCTTGTATCTCTGTGTTATCATGCCCAATGCCTTTGAGATTTTTGTTACTGCAAAATATTTGTGAGCATCGAGAAAGAAAAAATGATCGAGTCACACAAAAAAGTTAGCACACATGAAACTGTTTGCGACTATTTGAAGTAAGTAGGAGTCATACTCTATAATTTAAAGAAGATCGTATTTTTTCAACATACAGAGGGTCATTTCAATCAAGCTATGTCTAAAGTTGGAGGAGACAAAAAACACCCCATATTATGAAAACCAAAAAAATTATATTCTTGCTTAATACCACTCAAACCAGTTAACTTAATCAAAGACTCGGACAAATTTGAACAAATTAAAAAAAAATTGTGTCATTTGTTTCTGTGAACTATTTAAGGATGTTAAAGAACAAAAATGGCCCCAAAATTATAGCCAATCTTTCGAAAATACATAAAGTTAATATCTATCAGTAACCTAAAAGTAACTCGAGTTGAACCATAAAAAAAGGCACAGTTATTCTGTTTTTGTAACAAATCTCACGTTGTTATGTTTCTTAACAAGTGAAAAGAAAAGAGAAGGTAAACTACAATCAATAAGGCAGGCTTGCCCCTATATAATCTGAATAGAAAAAAATCATGGACCTGAAAGTACTTATTAATGAGCGAAAATTACCCTCAAACCTGTTCCTTAAATTTTTTAACAATAGTTGTACAACACCAAATGACGTGAAAATAAAACTCTAAACCAAACGTGACACTCACAGAAGACCTCTTACAATTCTTCCACAATTAAACATAACCCAAAAATATACTCTCTCAAACTCAAAACCATCACAGGTCCGCCCCCTAAACCAAGGTTAAAGAGAAAATCTAGCGCAAAACTAAAAGTAGTAGCTCTACTACGGTTGCTTGGGGTGGTTAAAGCTTCTAAAACTCAATCTAAACAAACTATAAAAAGCTTAGATTCATAACTTGTAAAAAAAATTCTCTTTCGAGAGATGAGGAAAGGCAAGTTAAGAGTTTTATTTGAGATACTTGAATGGAAAAAACAAACCGGTAAACAAGAAATAATTGGAAATAAATACATGAAATATTTGAGAGTCATGAAATGAACCACCTTGTGAACTGGGAAGAACTCAGCCATTACTATATTGTTGACGGCAGGGGGTGCTGTATTTTTAGATATGCATTTTTAGATTTGCATTCTTAGATCTGCAACAAACATAAATATAAGGGAGTGATGTATCAGAAACACCAGTTGTATACACAAAACACACAGATAAAAGAAATTTTTAATGAGTCACAAATACGATTCATGAGAGGAGAGAGAGGGTAAAATATTTACCTGTTGATGAAAGAACACAAAACACAATCTCAGATTCGGTGGGGAGTGAATGAAAAGTAAAAGGTACAAAACGAAAAAAAAAGCCATGATTTGAACCAAAAATAAAAAGAAAAAAATGAAATAAAACTGTTATACAGATGCCTATGCAGTTATACAGTTCTAAGGTTTCACAGTTCATTAACTCCACGTCTATACAAAGAAAACATAGACGGTGGTAAACTCTTAGCTCCAACTCATGAATACACGGGGAAGAAACCTCATTCTCTCTCTCATCATACCCATGCCCATACCCATTTTAGCTCCAAGAACATGAATACACGGACAGAGAGAGGTTTACCCAAAAAAGAAAAAGTCTTTTATTTTGGCTCCAAACTTGGGGACCTTTAGAGTTGAGATTTGAGTTCTCACATATGGATCGGCTGTGTGAGATGTCTTGGCCGTAACTTTTTGAGAGGGACATGTCAAGTTTGCACCACGATTTCAAACCCACCTAAAGTATTACCTCTAGCCTCGCAACATTAAAAATCTGTAAGATCTTTTACACGTGGTTTAGTGTGGACAATATCTCCGACATGTGAGCTGGTGTGGATAAAAAGGAGAGATATAGATACAAAATTTGTTTATATAGATTTTGTATACAAAGTTATATGATGTGGCATGAATAGTGAAAACCCCTTCCTGCTTTATTATATATATATATATATATATATATACTCTCTATCTTATATATATACAATTACTGTACCACGAGATGTAGTTGCGATGCCTGCATACTCTGCTATCATGTCCCGTTACATCGCTCATTGCATAAAGGACTAAAGGTTCAATCTCTCGTGAAACATTAAAACAAAACACATATATTGGAGATGAACATAGTCACAAGCCGATGGGCTACGCACATACCTATGCACCCATACGATCTCCATCACTATCTTTCTCACAGATAGCTCGTGCCTAGGTTCTATGCTCTAGTGGTATAAACCAATACCCCACCCGAAGGATCCTCAAGGCATGATTGTCCACAACGCGCTACCTCCACTCGATAGAAAGCAACGTAGGTGTGTTATACACAAAATAGTTCAATCAATAAGTATACACACAATTTTTATTTATATACAATAGGAATTCACGTAACCCAAATCCCCGAGTTTATATGTAGCATTATTGTCTCTACTACTCATAATGTTTCAACCATATGACTTATCTCTCTAACAAGTACATTCTCTTACAGGCACTATTATCCCGCTATATCGCTAGACTGGTCACACTCTCATCTCCCACTAACTACAAGTTTAAGTCAAACGATGTTAGCGTAGGTCAATTTCTATCACTTGTACCAACCTGGAAGGATTTTAACATATCTGGGCCATAAATAAGCATTCTGGAATCTCATTTGAAATTCTGAATTCTCGTTCGAACGAGGTCATTCGAATAAGATTCTCACTTTGAACGAACTCAAAAATCTCGTTGGAAGTCTCGTTAGAAATCTCATTTGAACGAGGTCGTTCGAATGACTTGGGCATGTCTTCGAACAAGATTTTTGAGATCGTCCCTATCCTCTTAATCTTGAGTTTTTCCCAACTTTTTCATCATACAATACACCCAAAACTTATTCTGACCCTCAAACAGCGATTCTAAACTATTCCTTGTTATGATAGATTAATTTCCCACAAGTTTTAGGAACCAGTTCCTAAAGTAATCATAGGGATTTAAAAAAATTCCTCAAACATCTAAAAATTTCATAATCATAAACCCACCATTAATAATAATCAATTTGTCATTCTTAGAACAAGGTTATTCATCTACATGCAAACCTATACTCCCAATTCAAAATTAATTCCCAATTCAGTCTCAAATGCATAATATCATGATTAAACCCCTAATTGATCTAACATGAACATCATACGCTCTAAAAACAAGCAAGATTAAACACTTTCCTTTTTTAAACTTTTGAATAGCTGAATGAATTTGGAATGGGGATGATCCTCTCTTTGCGATATATGCGTTGGTGTGGTTTCTGGTGAAAGAACTTGAATCCTTATCCCAAAGCACCTATAGAGCCCTTCTTCTCCCTCTTTGGTTCTCTCTGTGTCTCACATAGGTTTGGAAACTGTCAGATAACCCAATGCCCACGTTCTTTCTCTTTTTAATTTCCTATTTTTGTCAATTTTAATTGCCAAAAATCTCAAAAGACTAAAATAACGCTCTGGGGTGTCTGTTTGGCCTAACATGCCTCGGAATCCTCATAAAACATCAGAGTAGTTTTTTCTTGCTATTTAGACCCTTCCGGACACATTGGCACGCTCCAAATAGGCCTCCGAGTTACTTAAAAATAAATTATAATTTTAACCCAATAAAGTAATACCGACACGACTCACACACGAGTCCCAACTAAGTGTATTGCAACTTCCATATTTTTCACTGCTGGCCATAATATTATTTTCATATTCGTATATTACTTTACTCGCTAAGTAATATTCAACATAATTATCTCCAAAAAATACTAACTCTCATCACGCTAGTAATTATTACAATAAAATCTGGATTAATTATGAAATAAATTTCCCCATTTCAGTTACTTAATCCTAATTACATAATTAAAATAAAATCCCACAAAAATACGGGGTATTACATACTTCCCCCCTAATAACGAAATTTCATCCCGAAATTCGAAAAAGAGCCAAATAAAGGTATACATGGTAGGAATAACTCTGGATATTTGTCCTGCATGTCATCCTCACGCTCCCAGGTGGACTCCTCTACATTGTGATGTTGCCACTACACTCGTACTCGTGGCACTACCTTTGACCTCAATTTCCTCTCAATAGGGTCTAGAATAGCCACTAGTTCCTCCTCGTAGGAACTATCGAGATGAAGATCAATCTCCTCTAATGCAATGTGGGTGGGGGCCAAATCATACCGAAGTTATCTCCTCAGCGAAGAAATATGGAATACATCATGAATCCTATGCAGGTGCTCCGGTAACCCAAGTCTGTAAGCTACTAGCCCAATCTGCTCAATGATAGGGAATGGTCAGACATATCTCGGTGACAACTTTCCTTTCTTCCAAAATATCATTACCCCCTTCATAGGAGATACTCACAACAACACCTAATCTCCCACACTGATCTCCCTAAAGAACCTTTTGGCATCGGCATAACTCTTTTGCCTATCCTGAGCAACCCGAATGAGACTCTGTATCAACTCAATCTTAGCCGAGGTGCCTGAATCACCTCCGGGCCCAGTCACTTGTTGTCTCCTAACTCAAGGAAACATGCTCGAGAATGACAAGGTCTGCCATTTAAAGCCTCAAATGGAGACATGCCAATATTAAACTGGTAGGAGTTATTATAAGAAAATTCCACCAGTGGAAGGTACTGCTCCCATCCACCACCAAAATCGAGGACACGCATCTGAAAAATATCCTCCAACATCTACTTCATTCACTCTATTTAACCATCTGTCTGCGGGTGATAGGCCGAACTCAACCGTAACTCAGTGCCCATATCCTGTTGAAAATTCTTCCAAAATGTGGACACAAAAATCTTATCCCTGCAGGACACAATATGAAACAGCACTTTGTGGAGTTTCACTATATCAGTAATGAAGATCTGAGCATAATGCCCCATAGTATAGCCTGTCCGAACTGGCAGAAAATGAGCTACCATGGTCAATCGATCCAGAATCACACATATGGAATCGTGACTTCTCTGCGATGTAGGTAGCCCTTTAATGAAATCCATGGAAATGCTCTCCCATTTTTACAAAGGGATTTCTAACGATTGTAGTAGTCCTCCCAGCATCTGATGGTCTATCTCAACCAACTAACAAGTGGCACACCTCAAAATAGACTCGACGATGTCCTTCTTCATCCTCATCCACTAACACTATCATCTCATATCCTGGTACATCTTATCCCCTCTGGGATGTTCTGCAAATCATGAACCGTGTGACTCTATCATCACTGCAAGCCGCAAATCCTCCCCCTATAGGACTACTAGTCTGCCATTAAAGCATAAACCCCCATTTGAGCTCATATAGAAAGACTCTGCTCCCTCGTCTAGAAGATGGATAATCCGATTCAGATAGAAGGAATCCGCTTCCTTATCCTGTATAACCCTGGTAACTATCTCGGGTGTAACCATCATCGCCGACATGAATGAGTGGGAAACTGTTTCCTGATGCCCGAGTTCTTTCCATTTCGTCTTCCACACCTTGGCCACCTCACCTACTGGCCTACGGCTCAATGTGTCTTCTATCATGATAGCCTTCCATGGGTGGTAATGGATGTCGAACTGGTAGTCCTTCATAAATTTGATCCACCTCTACTGATGCATATTCAGCTCCCGCTGCGGGAACAGATATTGAACGAATTTGTGATCCATGCACAGGCAAAATTTCTCCCCCAAGAGATAATGCCTCTATATTCGCAATCCAAACACAACTGCCGCTAACTCCAAGTCGTGGGTGGGGTAATTCCTCTCGTGAGGCTTAGGCTTATGGGAATCATAAGCAATCACCTTATCCTCCTGCTAAAGCACACCCCTAGTCCTGACAAGGACGCATCAGTGTAAACCAAGTATTCCATACCTGTCCTGGGCAGGTCTAGGACTGGTGCTAAAGTCAGCTTTTCCTTCAGCTCATCAAAAGCTAACTGGCAGGCATCATCCCATATAAATGGTTTTCCTTTGTGAGTCAAGTTTGTCAATGGACCTACTATCTTCGATAATCCCTGAATGAATTTCCTATAGTATCCCGTCAGCCGAAAGAAACTACGTACCTCAGTCGGTTCCATGGGTTGTTCCAACTCCTTCATCGTTGGCACATTTCCTAGATCTATCAATATCCCTTTCGTAGAGATGATGTGTCCTAATAACTGAACCTCTCTCATCCAGACCCAACATTTCTCATATTTTTCATTTAACTCGTGATCATATAGAGTCTATAAAACCATCCTCAGATGCTCGGAATACTCCTCCTCAGTTCGGGAATAAATCAGAATGTCATTAATAAAGACGATCATAAACTGATCTAAGAACTCTCTGAACATCCTATTCATTAAGTCCATGAAAATGACCAGAGCATTTGTCAATGCAAATGACATCACTCAAAACTCATAGGACCCATATCTCATCAGGAAAGTAGTCTTCGACACATCCTTCTCCTGAATCCTTAGCTAGTGATATCTCGATCTCAAATCTATCATTGAGAAGAAGGAAGATCCTCTCAATTGGTCAAACAAGTCATCGATTTGGGGAAATGGATACATATTCCATATCATGACTTTGTTTAACTCTTGATAATCCACACATAACCTCAATGACCCATCTCTCTTCTTTACAAATACCACTGGAGCACCCCTAGGTGAGGATTCCTACTAATGAAGCCCTGTCCCAATAACTGCTCAATCTGGTCCCGCAACTCTCTCATCTCAGCTAGAGCCATACGGTAGGGCGCATGGGCTATTGGTCGAGTGCCTGACATCAATTCTATGATTAAATCTATCTCTCAGCTAGGAGGTAGTCATGATATATCCTAGAACACATTGGAAAAATCATGAACTACGGGAATCGAATAAATGGGAATCACTATCTCCCTAGAGGTCCTCCTCTATGTAATATAAATGGGTGGACGATACTCCCTCTGGATGAGGCATCGTCACTAGAAACATCTCATCTCCTAGTATATAAAAGACAATACTCCTACTAAAACAGTCTATCATGGCTCTATAAGCAGCAAGCCAATACATGCCAATAATGGCGTCATGCTCGTGCATATATAAGACTGGCACATATGTTGGAAAAATCAAACTCCCAATGTTGATGTAAAAAATTAGATTGTATCTAATTATTTAATCACAGATAAAATAAATGAGACAAAGAAGTTTTAAAGTGGTTCAGCCTTATAAGAATGGCCTACGTCCACTGTTTCTGCTATTGATGACTGTTTGGGAATTCTTGATTACAAGTTCAATCCAGAAATTCTGGTCCCCTTACAATGAGGGTAATACAATGTATTTATAGCCCTGAGGCTGTAATGTGAAAGGGTAATACATTAAATGGTGTACATGTGAAAGGGTAATGTATTAAATGCCCCTCAAGTGTATACATCTGAATGATACGCATTTAATGAACAGTCAAACTGTTGGTTATCCTGCTATTAATGCTTTGTTTGAGGTGCAGCTCGGACCGCCTAAGTTCCTCGGTACTCAAAAGTTCCTCGGAGAGTTCTTGTAAGTCAGAGCGTCTGAGTTGGTCGGGGAAGCAGTGTTCCTCGTTGTAGCATGGTTCCTCGGAGCGTCTGAGTTTCTTGAAAATGTTTATTGTTGCCACGTAGATTGCCATGTGTCTTCATCCAATTGAGCCATGTCAACAGACTAAATTTGGTATCAACAGAAGCCCTCAATGTTTCATAGTTCGAAATTTAAGGAGTGCGGAACATTCTTTCTCGATGTATGGAGGTTTTAAATGGTTATCCTGAAATTTAGGAGTGTTTCCTTTGTATTTATTTTTCCTTCCAAATTTGTAGAATCAGGCTTTTTTGAATTTTTATAACCGCCTCGATATCTGCATAATTTTTGTCCTTCTAGTCGCCGGTAGCGTAATCGTTTCTTTTTGTAATCATTAACTTTACCATTTCCCAAGGCAAAGTATTTAAACGCTGCAAAAAATCCTATCGTCTTCTACTTTTTCAAATTTGTATCTTCGAGTTTTCCATTGTCTCTTTCTCTCCTGTGCACTCATCTCTTCCATCGTTCGTTGTCAACAGATCCCTTCTTTTTCTGTAAGATCTTTTTCCTTCTTGTTCATTTCCTTTATTCATCATGGTTTACCTTGTTGAATTTCTTGATAAATTTCGTTCTAATTTTTCTATTCCTTCATGGGTTGTTTTGGAGGAACTTTCTGAACCTTCTGGTTATTTTTGTTTGGCTGAGGGACATTGGTTCCCCAGTCTCTTTGTTGCTGAGTGTGGATTTTCTTTTCCCCCAATCCCTCTACGTCTGGAATTCTGTCAATACTTTGACGTGGTTCCTACATGAATAGCCCCCAACACATGTAGAATAGTTAATGGTGTTTATAGATTAAATCAAATACATGGAACCCGTATAGGAATTCCTGAAATCATGTTTTGTTATAGATGGGCGGTGGGCGATAATACTTTTTATTTAAAAACTAGGTTTCTAAATAGATCTTTAGTAGTCAATCTCCCATATGCCAATAGGGATTATTTTGAGCACGGGGTTGTTATAAAAAATTGGCAACATGCTCCTTTATCTGGAGATGAAGTGTATCAGGGTCCCAGATGCCCCCCTATGGCAATGGGATAGGTTATTTTTATTTCATTTTATTTATACTGAGATTATGCTTCCTTTATGTTTGATAAAATGTGCCACTGATATATTTAATTTTGATTTATTTGCAGTTGACAACAAAAGAAAGTGTCCAAAAGAGGCAGACGTTAATATAAGGCACTTAAAACTTATCTGGAGTTTGCATCAGACTGTTGTCGACGAGCACATTAGGTCAGCTTCATATCTGCTTCAGTACAAGAGTTACACAACTTCTTTCACTGCTCGTCCGGTGATAAGCGACACAGAGTCAGTACCAGCTTCTACCAGTTCTTCGCCTAAGTCACACATTCCTTTAAGTGAAAGGATGAAGAAAAGAAGACCTCCTACTCTCTTCGAGAAACCTGCCTCTGGTGCTGGAGAGGCAAAGAGAAGTAAACACGATGTCCCAGAAGGGACAAAGAAAATTGATGCAGCCCCTCCTGCTACTCCTGTGAAGGTTTCCGAGAAGCTCCCAATGGCCCCGAGCAAGGCTGCTGCTCCAGGGGAGGTGATTGTCATATCACCGACCAAGAGTTCTTCCTTGGTCGAAACTGTTCCTGTTCCTCCGAGAAGGCTGAAGAAGAGCTCCTCGGTCAATTTGGCTGACACCCTCTCTCAGCCCCCGACTAGTGGAGTTCCCACTTTTGTTCCCCCGAGCTCTGCCATGAGCTCGGTGAAGACTTGGATTATTCCCGAGATCCAAGGTATTGAAGAAAACCTTTCTCGGGACATGGTTAGCTCATTGGTAGCTCGCCACATTGCTTCTGTAAGTCCTTTTATTTTGAACTTTTCATCTTTCCCTTGTTATATCTGTCTCTGACTTGCTTTCATTTTCTTTTCACAGTTGGTGAGTTGTTTTAACATAATTTTGAAGAAGGATGAAGCTATTAAAGCCTCCAGCTCCTCGTCTGGTGTAGAGGAAGCTCTGATGGGTTTGACCCGATCTTTGGAAGATTCTCGTCAGAAGCATGATGCTGACAAGGCTGATTGGGAGAAGAAACTTACCTCCATTGAGCAGGAGAAAGCTCAAATTGTTGAAGTCTCCAAGGAGTTGGAGAAAAATTTAAATAGTCTGGAGGAAAAGAATAAAGAGCTTGAAAGGAAACTCAAGAATACGGAGGAGTTTGAAAATAAACTCAAGGTTGCTGAGGAAATGTTGGGTCAGCTTCAGGAAGTAAGTCGGCAGAAAGAAGAAGCTAAGAATAAATCGAAGGCTACTGAAAATATTCTGTCCGAGAAGCTTTCCTCAGAGAAGTTAAAGAGGAAACCGGCTGTGAAGAAATCTTTCAGCGCTGGCTGGGATAAGGGATGGAATAAAGGCTTGGCCGCCATGATGTCGTAAGTCGAATATGGCAGCCTAAAGTACTTTAGAGATGGGTGGTTCGCATCTCTTCAGGAGATAAAGGTTGATGAAACTTCTGAACTCCTCCAGCGACACATCCCTGGTCCCCCTCCAACTCCTGAAGATGAAGAAGAGGATGAACCTGCCTCTGAAGAGTCTTCTATGGTGATGGGAGATCAAGTTTCTCATCCCTCAGCCATCCAGCCTACTAACGAGAAACTTCAGCAACTTGTTACTTCATCCAAGAAACTGCCAGCGCTCCCTGAGAAACTCTCTGTTCCCTCCGAGCAACCTACCTCCTCGTCCCAGGCTCCCGAGAAAATTTTGGGAGACAAGGAAAAGGTGTAGAGTTGTTCGGGTTTCTTTCCATTTTATTTCTCTTTATTAAATGTAACCTTAAACATGTAACTCTGGTCTTTATGATATAATAAAATTTGAACTTTTGTTTATGCTTACTGTCGTTTCTGCTCTTCATACTCTGTTGGTACTCTTATTGATTATAGCTTTTTCTTCTTCTACTAGTTTCTGCCCAGGATGGAATTATTGTCTGCTCATGATACAAAGAATTTATGGCAATGCAATGAATATTTTAAGGATGGTCACACAGATCTGAGCGCAACACAAATCTTTGACATCCTCGACCAAGATGCTTCAGAACAGGCAATTGAAGCATACCAATATTTGAAGTGTCTTCTTGATCGTGCGGGGGCCATTAATGTAGCTTACTATGATATGATTGAGGATCTCCAAGGCACTCTTGAAGACCTTCAACAACAATATAAGGAATCCACTGCCATCTTGCACGAGGGGTATGAGAAGAAATATCAGCAAATCGTTGCTGACAAGGGATACGAGAAGTGTATTACTGCATATGATGTGAGGGAAAGAACTTTGAAAGCAGAGGTCGAAGAGCACAGGCAAATAGCCGAGTTATTGGAGCAAGAAAATAACAACTTGCAAAGAGAAGTATCTCAATTAAAATCTGCTGCCTCCACCTCAAATGATTTGATCCCAGTGACTGACGAGGGATTCTCGTTCTTGTAGGTAGAGAACGCCAACCTGAGGGACGAGTTGGAAATCTTGAAGAGACCTGGCCCTTCTACATCTTCTCGTGGATGAGCAAAAGCTCCTCGGGGACGAGCAAGAGCTGTTCAGATTCCTATCGTGGAACAGATGACTCAATCTGCTTTAGAGAACCAGGCCTTCCAACTGATGGCGAAGAATCAGGCATTGGCTGAGATGTCTAAGAAAATTAGGGACCTGTAAGAGCAGCTTTCTACGCAAAAATCTATCTTGGAGAATAAAGAACTCTTCATCAAAAATCTCCACGAGAAGCTGGAAAGACTGACATATCAATTTTATAAGCATCCCAGGGAGTTCTGGATGGCTGGCTACAACGAGGCTCTCTACCACTTGGACGACCGTATCCAGAATGCAAATAATGAGGGCTACAAACAGGGATGGTTGAATGCCCTAGGTGTGCTGCAACTCGAACAGGGTTATTACCTGTGGGATTACCATAATCCTAGGCTGCTCGACCTACCCGTGCCACCATTCAATCTTGATATGAGTTGGATCCCTGCTCGGGCCATCCCTCGGTGTTTAATTTCCAAGTACCTCGGCGATTACAATTTGCATTCCAATGTGGAGATATCTCGTCCCGAGCATCTACTGGATCGACCATCCGTGATGAATATCAGGATGCTTAAAGATCTTAAGTTCATAAATTCTCCTCTTGCTTTAAATGATCCACCTGCTGGCGAGGAACCTGTTTCAAAAGCAGAGGGGAAGAAACCAATAGAATAGGAGTATTGATGTAATAAATTTATATTTCATTCCTGATATATTTTTTTCTATATTTAATGAAATAATTTAATTTGCAAATCTTGACTGCTATTGTTTTGTGACACTTTACATCTGTGCATGTGTATTTGTTAAAAAGATAATAATATTGTGTTATTTGTCGACCAACTTATTATCGAGTAGTTTGAATTTGTGGTAGTCATTTGGAAAAAATGATGTTTTTGTAATACCCGTATTTTTATGCTATATTAATTTGGGGATTTATTAAATTTAATGTGAGTTAATTATTTAATAAAAATCCAGAAATTAATTATATTATAATTATTAACGTGACGAGAGTTAGTAATTATGGGAAATTTGTTGAATATTACTAATGAGCAAAGTATTATATAATATTGGTTATATTGAATGTCACGAGTGAATAAAATGATAATTTTGGAAATATGAGTCGGGACGCGCCCGTGTCGCGTCGGGACTAAACATTGATAAATAAAAGTGAATATTTTATAAGTCGTTCGTATGGTCATTTTAAGTGCGCCAACGCGCCCGAAAGGGTTGAGATAGTCAGAAAAGTGTACCCGGGGGTTTAGTTTGGGTCTCGGGGCATTTTTAGGCCTAATTAGTGCCCCGGGAGAGCGTTTTGGACATTTCACAATTATGGGTAATTAAACCCACGAAATTCTAAGGGTTATATCAGATGTCTAAGGTTGTCTTCTAGGGTTAGAACAACCAAAGACAAGTGATGGCCATAGGAGAGGGAATGAGAGAGCTTCCAAGGCAATCCAAGGCCCAAAAGCCATCCGTTTGCACCGCCACCACCACCAACGCGTAGATCGCGCGACGGACTACGCAACCACACCAAAAACATCTACAAATCAGAACACCAAAAACCCCAGTCAAGTGTTTATCTTGCTTATTTCGTGGGTGCATCTTTCATATTAGTTTAGGAGTAATTAGAATGAGTTTTTATGGAAGAAAATCAAAGATTTGAGATAGGAATTGCATGTAGTGATGGATAAATTGATAATTCTGGCAACCCTTGCCATGTAGAGGAATTACCCACGAAATTATGATGTTTATAAGAAAAAATTTCTGGAAATACTTGTTAGAACCATGTTTAAGAGAATTCTTGGGTTCTTGATAATTATGATAATTTTTGGGCTGTTAATCCATGTATAATGATAGAAATCCACATGCTTTACGTTGGAAATACCTAATATGGAGATATAATGTTAGTAGTATGAATCTTTGGACGTTTGGGAATGTAAAACTTGAATTTGGATGTAGAAATGTGTTTGAACCCGTAACTACAAAACTGTAGAAATCGCAATACCTGCTTGATCGCTCGATCGAGCCTAAAGCTTCGATCGATCGAGCCCCAGACCTCGATCGATCGACCCCTCCTGGCAGACTCCTATTTCCCTTTATAAATGAGTTAAATTCAATTTACCGTGAGATAATTCTTGGACACCCTTAATAAAATGTTTTGGGAGTTTGGAAGACCAGTAGGACATATGAATAATGTTGGGGCCTTTAATGTGGGACGAGAATTGTATTTTTGGGATAATTACATAAAGGACGATGAAATCTTGTATTAAAGGGATAGATTACGTAAAAATTATTACGATGGAAAATAGATGAATACCTACTGAATTTTATACTTGGGAGGATAGAATCCATGAGCGTTATGTAGTAAGTGGAAAGGTTCCTCAAATTAAAGTAAGATGTGAACGGTTATACGTGATAACTAAATAATGAGAAGTAAATACAAATATGGGATTTGAGAATATACCCAATATTGATATGGTAATATTAGAATAGTTATATGATTGTGTATGCATATGCTATCTATGTGTGAAAAACATGCCCACGCTACTTGCTATCCCTGAGGTTACCGCGCTGGGATAGTCTTATCTCGATGGGACCTTTATGGGGGATATTGACCTGTACCCTAGAAGATAGATATCCTTGGTACAGGCTATCAGAATGATAGTTCAGACTGTCCTAAGAGACTCGGGTATGTTCTTTCCTCTTAGAGACCTGGAATCTATGTTTCGCCTCATATTGTTTGTGTATAGATATCCTTGGTACAGGCTATCGCAGTGATAGTTCAGACGGTCCTAAGAGACGCAGACATATGCCATCCTCTTAGAGACTTGGAATCTATGCTTCGCCTCAATATTGTTTGAGTATGTGTTAATATAGTTCGAGAGTGATTCCGAATTTGTATTTCCCTTAGTACGAGTGATACGTGGATTGGATAATAGAGTATGCCCGCACCATAGTTTTTATTTGGGGTGCTGTTATGATATATATATATATATATACATATATATATATATATATATATATATTACGAGTAGTTAATATATATATGAAATTCTGAAATCTGGAACTGCCTATTGTGATTTGATATGTAGGACATGGTTGATGACTCAAATTGTAAATACTTGTTTTGAGAAAGTATAATATGACACTGGAAAACTTTATTGTTTAATAAAGTTAAAATGAGAACTTTGGTTACTAATTGAAATATTCTTTTCAAACAATTGAATCGTTAAATTTTGAATCCTGAACCTAAAATAAGTTAGACCATTGGGAAAGGATAGCGTGATATATGATGAGATAGACCACTGGAAAGGTTAGTGCGATAGGTGTGCACATTAGAAGAGAGGTGAGAATTTCTCAAGAGAGTGTCGCACTAATATGTTGTTGCATTGGCCTGTATCAATTTAAATACTTCCTAAACAATTTTTAAATCATATACACTATTGGGCTCTGACCCGTTTCTCTCTCTCTCTCTTGTATATATATATATATGTATGTACTACAGGTGCCCAGCCACAGGGGCGTCTTGCTTAGGATCCCTTGGAAGGAACGTGTTGCAGCTTAGGTGGGAGTTGCATGCCACTTGCTTAGATGATTTCATTTACTTGATTCCACTCCTATGATTCTCAGTTATTGGGGCATGTGTCGCCCTTTCCACTATTTATTTGTTTTGTTGGGACATTTGTATTTCAGTTATTTCTCGTACTGTTACTTTTGGATTTATTCAGCATGTATGTTTTACATTAAGTTTTAAATGTTGGGATGTTGAATGTTTAAAGTAATTGGATTATGTTCCAGGATAATTGTTGTATGATTCTTACTTATTGAAAATGTTGTTACTAATTAAATAAATAAATTTTCTTTAAAAATATAATTTGGTTAGAAATGTTGAAAAATGGTTTTGACACTTAGCTTAAATATGTAGGGTGTTAATTTGGAAAAATTTATTTTTACGACAGTGATGCTAAGAATGAACCAACTGTTCACTTTGATTTTTAATTTAATAAAGGAGTGATCGTCCAGTATTTAATTAGGCGGGGTGTCACAGGTGGTATCAGAGCATCAGGCTCTAGTGTCCATAGGATCTGTACGGCTTATTTTCGCTTTCAGCTTAACATTTTTGCTATAGAGACCTATTTTTAGGATTGTCGTATTTCGGCTTTAACGTTACGTCTTCAGCTATTTGAGATTTGTTAATAACTTTAGACTAATAAACTTCTTCACATTTCAGATGCCTCCGAGACGTGCACCGAAGGATAGGCATGCCCAGGCCGAGCAGCCAGCAGCTCTAGCACAAGGCACTATAAATGCTAATGAAGTAGCCGCCATTGTTGCTCAGGCGGTGAATGCCGCGCTAGCGGTGGTTCAGCAGGCTCCACCCCAGATTCAGGCAGTGGCGCCAGTACCAGCACAGCTTCCATCTGCATTGGAGAGGGTTAGGGATGCTTTTCAGAAGGCGCATCCCCCTGAGTTCTCTGGTAGCTCAGATATCGTCACAGTCAGCCAATGGAAGAAAGACATCCAGCGCCATCTTCGTATGTATGAGTGCACCGACATGCAAAAACAATTATTGGCTTCCTTTAAGCTGGTGGGGGCCGCTTTGCAGTGGTGGGAGTCCACTACCACATTGGAGGAGAGGGACACAATCCCTAGTCAGTTGATCTAGGATCGATTTGACCGCAAGTATTTTCCACCCACCGTGCAGACTGAGATGAGGCAGAAATTACTGAATTTGAAACAGGAGAATTCTACAGTATCTGAGTATGAGGAGGAGTTCACGAGACTTCTCACCATCGTGCCAGATGAGGCACCAACTGAGGGCAAGAAGATTATGTTGTTTGTGGACGGGTTAGCTTGGAGGATCCGTCAGCATCTTATAGGGAATCTATCTCTGAGTACTTTTACTGATGTACTCAATGCTGCATTACTACATTGCCAAGATCACCGCTTCCATCTGCAGGGAAGCAACAGAGCAGGAGAGTCCAGCCAGCAGGGCAGGACCGGGGGTAATAGTGCTAGTGGGGCACCATCTCATGGACAGACTCGCCAGCATGAGCAGAGTTCCCATCAGGGGGACCCTGCTAAGCGATTATGTTCAGGTGATTCTAGGTATGGGGATATGGGGGTTATAGGCAGGGTCAGCAGGGCCAGCCTAATCATCAGGGCCAGCAAGGCCAACACCGACAGCAGGGTCAGTAGCAAGGCCAACAGGGCCAACAGCGTGTTCATCATGGCCAACAGGGCCAGTGGCGGGGAGGTAACGGCCAGCAGGGTCGTGGTCAACAGGGTCAGAGGGGAGGCAACTTCAAAGGCCGATGTTTTGGGTGTGGTAGACACGGCCATAGACGCCAGGATTGTCCGGAGGGAGATAGGGCCCCACAGCAGCAGGGTTCCCGTAATGAGCCACATAGGCCACTTTGTCCACCTGCCCTCCCAGCTCCAGCCTAGGTGCCAGCCCTACCAGCCGTTCCAGCAGCTCCAGTGCAGCAAGGGAAGTTACAGTACGGACGTGTCTATAACGTCCACCAGGCAGCAGCTCCACAGGCACCACCCACGATTGAGAGTATGTTTCCTATCCATGGTACTATGGGTCGGGTTTTGTTTGATACTGGGGTGACTCATTATTTTATAGCTACGCATTTTGCGAATGCCTTAGGGTTTTTAGCCACAGCAGAGAGCACAGTGACGTGTGTAGACTCACCACTAGGGAGTGGGTCACTTATCTTCTTTATATGCCGAGGAGTGGGGGTAGAGATTGGTAGTTTGGTATTACCTGCAGACATGTTAGTCTTAGTTATGCGTGAGCATGATGTTATTATTGGTATGGATTGGCTCACAGCTTATAGAGCCATGATTGATTGCTTCGGTGGGAGCATTGTTTTTGCCATTCCGGGGGCAACAGATGTTTGTAGTGGCGATGCCTCGCCCAGAGGGAGGTTCGACCGCTCATTTGTATTATATAGAGAAGGATACCTCTAAGGAGGTTGTGATTCAATTAGACTCGATTCCAGTTTTTCGTGAGTATTCCGATGTGTTTCAGGAAATACCAGGCCTACCCCAAGTCGAGAGATAGACTTTGTTATAGATTTATTTCCAGATGCTAGACCTATAGCATGCGCTCCATACCGTATGGCTCCGGCGGAGATGCGATAGTTACAAGATCAGATAGAGTAGCTGTTAGGTCAGGGCTTCATTCGTAGGAGTACCTCACCTTGGGGCGCTCCAGTTCTGTTTGTGAAGAAGAGAGATGGTTCACTGAGGTTGTGTGAGGACTATCGGGAGTTGAACAAGGTCACGATACAGAATAAGTATCGGTTGCCTCAAATCGATGATCTGTTCGACCAACTGAGGGGAGCAACTTTCTTTTTGAAGATAGATCTGAGGTCGGGGTACAATCAACTACGTATTAGAGAGCATGATGTTTTAAAGACTGCCTTCTTGATGAGATATGGGTCTTACGAGTTCAGAGTGATACCATTTGGTCTCACAAATGCTCCAGCCGTATTCATGGACTTAATGAACAGAGTATTCAGGGAGTTCTTGGATCAGTTTGTCATCATCTTCATAGATGACATTTTGATATATTCACACTCCGAGGAGGAGCATGCCGAGCACTTGAGGCGGGTTCTTCAGACTTTATGAGAGCATCAGTTGTATGCTAAGTACGAGAAGTGTGGATTCTGGTTGCGAGAAGTACAGTTCTTGGAGCATGTTGTTTCTGAGCAGGGGATAGCAGTCGACCCGAGTAAAGTGTCAGCGGTGAGGGAATGGGGACAGCCCACGACCCCGACGGAAGTGCGTAGTTTCTTGGGGTTAGCCGGATACTACAGGAGATTCATTCGGGGATTCTACAAAATAGTGGGTCTATTGACGAACCTGACTTGCAAAGGGGTACCATATGTTTGGGATGACGCTTGTCAGTTGGCTTTCGAGGAGCTGAAAGACAAGCTTACTTCAGCGCCAGTCCTTTCTTTACCGAAGTCGGGTGCGGAGTATCTGGTTTACACCGATGCCTCTTTACAGGGACTTGGGGGAGTACTTCATCAGGAGGAGAAGGCTATAGATTTTGCCTCCCGCAAGCTTAAGCCGCATGAGAAGAATTACCCCACCCACGACCTGGAGTTAGCAGCGATCGTTTTTGCATTGAGGATATGGAGGCACTACTTATTGGGGGAGAAATTCCACTTGTTCACAGACCACAAGTCACTGCAGTACCTATTCACTCAGCGAGAGCTGTATATGCGACAGCGCAGATGGTTAGAGTTTGTGAAGGACTATCAGTTTGACATACAGTATCATCTGGGGAAGGCCAACATAGTTACTGATCCATTGAGCCGTAGACCGGTAGACGAGGTAGTGGACGTCTGGAAAGCGAAGTGGAAGGAGTTAGGCCACCAGGACGCAGTAGCCCGTTCCTTCATATCTGCTATGACAGTCACACCCGAGATTGTTAAGAGGGTAATACAGGCCCAAACCACAAACCCGTTTTTCCAGGAGCAGATTGTATGACTTTTAGCTGAGGGTGCTGAGTCCTACTCTGTTAGTTCTGATGGGGGTTTGAGGTTTAATGGGAGATTGGTGGTTCTAGAAGGAGCAGAATTACGTCATGCAGTGATGACCCAGTCTCACGGGTCCTGATTTGCAGTACATCCTAGAGGAGATAAGACGTACCAGGATATGAGGAGGCAATACTGGTGGAGTGGGATGAAGAAGGACATTGCTGAGTTTGTGTCCAAATGTTCTACCTGCCAGCTGGTGAAGGTGGACCATCAGAAACTGTCAGGATTGCTTCAGCCATTGGAAGTACCTGCGTGGAAATGGGAGAGTATTTCCATGGATTTTATTACAGGGTTGCCTACATCACAGCGGGGCCACGATTCTATCTGGGTGATTGTAGACCGTTTGACCAAGGTAGCTCATTTTCTGCCGGTACGGACAGACTATACCACGGGTCAATATGCTCAGTTGTTCATTACTGAGGTTGTCAGATTTCATGGGGTGCCCCTGAATATTGTGTCAGATAGAGACAAGATTTTCGTGTCACGTTTCTGGTTAAGCTTTAAGGAGGCTATGGGTACTGAGTTAAGGTTGAGTTCAGCCTATCACCCACAGACAGATGGACAGACAGAGCGTACTAATCAGATGTTAGAGGATATGCTACGCATGTGTGTTCTTGATTTTGGAGGAGGTCGGGAGCCACATCTTCCACTGGTAGAGTTTGCTTATAATAACACTTATCAGTTTACGATTGGTATGGCTCCATTTGAGGCTTTGTATGGAAGTCCTTATCGTTCTCCAACTTGTTGGCTCGAGGTGGGGGATAACAAGTTGCTAGGATCGGAGGTGATTCAGGAAACCTCCGCGAGGATTGAGATGATCAGGAGCCACATTCGAGTAGCCCAGGACAGGCAGAAGAGCTACGCCGATGCGAAACGGTTCTTCCGGGAGTTTAATGTGGGGGACCAAGTGTTACTGCGTGTATCTCCTATGAAAGGAGTGATGAGGTTCGGGACGAAAGAGAAATTGGCCCCGAGGTACGTGGGACCATTTCCCATTATCGAGAGGATTGGGCCGGTAGCATACAGATTGGGACTACCAAAGCATTTACATCGCATTCACGATGTATTCTACATCTCGTCGTTGAGACGATATCTTCGGAATGATATGGCCCATACTCACATTGCGATAGATGAGATAGACTTACAGCCTGACAGCTCTTATGAAGAGAGATTGGTGGCTATCCTAGACTATAGTGAGAGGAGATTGAGGTCGAAGATAGTTCCACTTGTGCGAGTCCAGTAGGAGCATCATAATATGGAGGAATCCACTTAGGAGCGCGAGGCCGATATGCGCGAGAGATATCAAGATTTGTTCTTACCATGTATGCCTTGTTTTCCGAATTTCGGGACAAAATTCCGTTATTAGGGGGGAAGTTTGTAATACCCTGTATTTTTATGCTATATTGATTTGAGGATTTATTAAATTTAATGTGAGTTAATTATTTAATATAAATTCGAAAATTAATTATATTATAATTATTAACGTGACGAGAGTTAGTAATTATGGGAAATTTGTTGAATATTAATAATGAGCAAAGTAATATGTAATATTGGTTATATTGAATGTCACGAGTGAATAAAATGACAATTTTAGAAATTTGAGTCGGGACGCGCTCGTGTCGTGTCGGGACTAAACATTGATAAATAAAAGTGAATATTTAATAAGTCGTTCGTATGGTCGTTTTGAGTGCGCCAATGCGCCCAGAAGGGTCGAGATAGTCAGAAAAGTGTACCCGGGGGTTTAGTTTGGGTCTCGGGGCGTTTTGGACATTTCGCAATTATGGGTAATTAAACCCACGAAATTCTAAGGATTATATCAGATGTCTAAGGTTGTCTTCTAGGGTTAGAACAACCAAAGGCAAGTGATGGCCATAGGAGAGGGAAGGAGAGAGCTTCCAAGGCAATCCAAGGCCCAAAAGCCATCTGTTTGCACCGCCACCACCACCAACGCATAGATCGCGCGACGGGCTACGCAACCACACCAAAAATATCTGCAAATCAGAACACCAAAAACCCCAGGCAAGTGTTTATCTTTCTTATTTAGTTGGTGCATCTTTCATATTAGTTTAGGAGTAATTAGAATGAGTTTTTATGGAAGAAAACCAAAGATTTGAAATAGGAATTGCATGTAGTGGTCGATAAATTGATAATTCTGGAAACCTTTTCCATGTAGAGGAATTACCCACGAAATTATGATGTTTATAAGAATAAATTTCTGGAAATACTTGTTAGAACCATGTTTAAGAGAATTCTAGGGTTCTTGATAATTATGATAATTTTTGGGCTATTAATCCATGTATAATGATAGAAATCCACATGCTTTATGTTGGAAATACCTAATATGGAGATATAATGTTAGTAGTATGAATCTTTGGACGTTTGGGAATGTAAAACTTGAATTTTGATGTAGAAATGTGTTAGAACCCGTAACTGTAAAACTGCAGAAATCGCAATACCTGCTTGATCGATCGATCGAGCCCAGAGCTTCGATCGATCGAAGGTTCGATCGATCGAGCCCCAGACCTCGATCGATCGACCCCTCCTGGCAGACTCCTATTTCCCTTTATAAATGAGTTAAATTCAATTTACCGTGAGATAATTCTTGTACACCCTTAATAAAATGTTTTGGGAGTTTGGAAGACTAGTAGGACATATGAATAATGTTGGGGCCTTTAATGTGAGACGAGAATTGTATTTTTGGGATAATTACATAAAGGACGATGAAATCTTGTATTAAAGGGAGAGATTACGTAAAAATGATTACGATGGAAAATAGATGAATACCTACTGAATTTTATACTTGGGAGGATAGAATCCATGAGCGTTATGTAGTAAGTGGAAAGGTTCCTCAAATTAAAGTAAGATGTGAACGGTTATACGTGATAACTAAATAATGAGAAGTAAATAAAAATATGGGATTTGAGAATATACCCAATATTGATATGGTAATATTAGAATAGTTATATGATTGTGTATGCATATGCTATCTATGTGTGAAAAACATGCTCACGCTACTTGCTATCCCTGAGGTTACCGCGCTGGGACAGTCTTATCTCAATGGGACCTTTACAGGGATATTAACTTGTACCCTAGAAGATAGATATCCTTGGTACAGGCTATCGGAATGATAGTTCAGACGGTCCTAAGAGACGCGGGTATGTGCTTTCCTCTTAGAAACTTGGAATCTATGCTTCGCCTCATATTGTTTGTGTATAGATATCCTTGGTACAGGCTATCGCAGTGATTGTTCAGACGGTCCTAAGAGACGCAGACATATGCCATCCTCTTAGAGACTTGGAATATATGCTTCGCCTCAATATTGTTTGAGTATGTGTTAATACAGTTCGATAGTGATTCCGAATTTGTATTTCCCTTAGTACGAGTGATACGGGGATTGGATAGTAGAGTATTCCCGCACCATAGATTTTATTTGGGGTTCTGTTATGATATATATATATATATATATTACGAGTAGTTAATATATATATGAAATTATGAAATCCGGAACTGCCTACTGTGATTTGATATGTAGGACATGGTTGATGACTCAAATTGTAAATACTTGTTTTGAGAAAGTATAATATGACACTGGAAAACTTTATTGATTAATAAAGTTAAAATGAGAACTTTGGTTACTAATTGAAATATTCTTTTCAAACAATTGAATCGTTAAATTTTGAATCCTGCGAATAACCTAATATAAGTTAGACCATTGGGAAAGGATAGCATGATATATGATGAGATAGACCACTGGGAAGGTTAGTACGATAGGTGTGCACATTAGAAGAGAGGTGAGAATTTCTCAAGAGAGTGTCGCACTAATATGTTGTTGCATTGGTCTGTATCAATTTAAATAGTTGCTAAACAATTTTTAAATCATATACACTATCGGGCTCTGACCCGTTTCTCTCTCTCTCTCTCTCTCTCTCTCTTGTATATATATATATATATATGTATGTACTACAGGTACCCAGCCACAGGGGCGTCTTGCTTAGGATCCCTTAGAAGGAACGTGCTGCAGCTTAGGTGGGAGTTGCAGGCCACTTGCTTAGACGATTTCATTTACTTGATTCCACTCCTATGGTTCTCAGTTATTGGGGCATGTGTCTCCCTTTCCACTATTTATCTGTTTTGTTGGGACATTTGTATTTCAGTTATTTCTCGTACTGTTACTTTGGGGTTTATTCAGCATGTATGTTTTACATTAAGTTTTAAATGTTGGGATTTTGGATGTTGAATGTTTAAAGTAATTGGATTATGTTCCAGGATAATTGTTGTATGATTCTTACTTATTGAAAATGTTGTTACTAATTAAATAAATAAATTTTCTTTAAAAATATAATTTGGTTAGAAATGTTGAAAAATGGTTTTGACATTTAGCTTAATTATGTAGGGTGTTAATTTGGAAAAAATTATTTTAACGACAGTGATGCTAAGAATGAACCAACTGTTCACCTTGATTTTTAATTTAATAAAGGAGTGATCGCCCGGTATTTAATTAGGCGGGGTGTCACAGTTTTGTATCTCGACCAACTTGATAATAATAATAAAAAATTCTGCTCGATCACTTTCTCGTATTCATTAAATGTTTTCGACCAACCAAGGTCGGTAAATTTTCCTTCTCTACCAACTACAGTTAGTGGGTTTTTATCCCCGACCAGCCATAGTTAGTGTATTTTTCCTCTACGAGGAGCTTTGGCACTTTCAGGAATAATTTTACCTCCCGACCAACTTTAGTTGGCGTTTTCGAGAATATATTTACTTCCTAACCAACATAAGTTGTCATTTTTAGGAATACTTTTACTTCCCGAGGAATACATAGTTTTACTTCCCGGAGGAATACATAGTTTTACTTCCCGGAGGAATACAATTTTACTTCCTGGAGGAATACATAGTTTTACTTCCCGGAGGAATACAGTTTTACTTCCCGAAGGAATACAGTTTTACTTCCCGGAGGAATACAGAGTTTTACTTCCCGAAGGAATACAGTTTTACTTCCCGAAGGAATACAGTTTTACTTCCCAGAGGAATACATAGTTTTACTTCTCGTAGGAATACAGTTTTACTTACTGGAGGAATACATAGTTTTACTTCCCAGAGGAATACATTTTTACTTCCCGGAGGAATACATAGTTTTACTTCCCGGAGGAATACAGTTTTACTTCCCGGAGGAATACATTTGTTTCTCGACCAACTTTAGTTGGCGTTTTCGAGAAGAAATTTGAGTAATTCGAGTTTTGTCGAGTTTTGTCGAGTAGTGTGTAACACTAGTATTCCCCGAAAAACTTTCAATAAAAGGAGAGAATTTGGCAGAATATCTCCATTTTATTCATATTGCCGGAACTGCGTTACATGAGAACATACATCACTGATAATACTTGCGCAGGTGCTCTGCGTTCCATGCATTCTTAAACTCCTCCCCCTCTAAATTTGCTATTCGGTAAGTTCCTGGTCGAACAACTTTTGTAACTCAGTATGGTCCATGCCAGTTTGCCTCCAATTTGTTGTGCTTTTGAATCACTTTCTTTAGCACATAGTCTCCTTCTTTCAGGTCGCACTTCTTCACCCTCTTATTATAGAACAAAGATGTTCATTATTGGTATGCAGCATTCCTGATGGCTACATCTTCTCTAACTTCCTCGAGCATGTCTAAATCCAATCTTCTCATTAAGTCGCTAACAAGGGAATTGAAATTCAGTACCCTGTGTGTTGGGAGGCCCAACTCGGCAGGTATAACAGCTTCACTTCCAAACGCCAGCATATATGGTGATTCTCCAATTGCTACTCGGGGAGTAGTTCGATAAGCCCACAGTGCTGACTGTAACTCATTGATCCAATTTGCTTTTGCGTCACTTAGTCTTTTCTTCAAGCCATTCAGCAGTGTTCTGTTTGTCACTTCAGTTTGTCCATTGCTTTAAGGATGGCCTGGTGCTGAGTGGATCTTCAAAACATTTTATTAATGACAATAGGCAGCGAACTCCTCGTTGTCAAATTGTGTTCCATGGTCTGTGATGAAGGAATGAGGAAGACCATATCGATAAATGATGTTCTTCCAAATAAATTGGTACACTTTGTCGTACGTCATATCAATGAGAGGCTCAGCTTCAACCCATTTAGTAAAATAATCCACAGCGACCACGAGATACTTAAACCTTCCCCTGGTCATCGGCAGTGGCCCAACCAAATCTATTCCCCATATGGTAAATGGCCAAGGGGAAGTAATGGGTGTCAATAATGCTTGGGGAGTTCTTCGGATGGAGGAGAAGCGCTGACACTTGTCACATTTCTTAGAATAGGCTATGCAATCATCCCTCATCGTCGGCTAGTAGTATCCTTGCGTCATTACCCTTTGTAAAAGCGTCCGACCTGCTACATGGGATCCACAGGACCCTTCATGGATCTCTTCAACCAACTCTTTCACCTCGAAGGGATGTACACATCTTTGCAAACCTGCCATAATTCCTCATCTATACAAAATATCATTAGTTAATACATACCGAGCAGCTTTAAACTTTAATTTCTTGGCTGCGAGCTTGTCAATTGTTAATTCTCCCTCCTTAATATATGCCCTAATGGGATCCATCTATGATAATCCTAAATCGAGGGTAATAAAGTTCATCATCAGATCTTCATCTATACTCCGACCAGCTAAAACTTCAATTGGGATTGTCCTTCGTAGCTCGGTACGAGTAGCTGATGCTAATCGAGCTAGGGCGTCTGCTCTCGCATTCTCCATTCTTAGTATTCTAACCAGTGGAATAGCAGAAAATTCTGATACCAACTCCATCACCTTTGCATGATACTTGATCATTAATTATGCTTTGGCTGCATATATCCCCAACATTTGATTTACGATCAATTGAGAATCACTAAAGATAATGACCTACTGTGCCTCCATGGTTTTTGCCAAACTAAGTCCTACAATCATGGCTTTATATTCAGACTCATTATTCAAAGATTTGAATTGGAAACGTAGGGCGTATTCCATGTCGACCTCGTCCGGACTGTTCAAAACTATCCCCATGCCACATCCTGTAGTGCAAGATGAACCATCCACGTACAGACTCCATATAGGTAACTCGTCTTCAAATTTCTAATCTGATAGAGTTCCTCGGTGGAAAATTTGTTGCTTTCTTTCATCCTCCCCTGATATTTCTTGCTCTTCGTCGATCATATTTTCTTGCCCTTTTACCAACCTGATTTGGTCCGGGCTCGAATTTGATGATCCTGTAACATCTACTTGCCCTTTTACCAACTTAAGTTGGTCTGAGCTTGTGTTTGATGATCCTGTAACATCCACAGGTTGATCAGCGAGCAACTTTTGCTCCTCAGGGGTATCAGGATAGGTGAACTCTGCTATAAAATCCACTACAGCTTGCCCTTTCAGCGATGATCTGGGTTCATAAACTATATCATACTCACCAAGTTCTATTGCCCAGCACATCAATCTTCCTGACTTTTCTGGTTTGTGAAGGGCTAGCCTTAATGTCATATCAGTATATACTACTATGGTATGAGCTTGAAACTATGGCTTCATTCTTCTACTTGCCTCGATCAATGCTGGTGCCAATTTTTCCAGTCCTGGATATCTGATCTCTGCTCCTCGGAAGGCCTAACTTGTGTAGTAGATCAGTTTTTGTATTCCATTCTCAACTCTTATCAATGCCGAACTAACTGCATTCTCGGACACTGCAAGATACAAGTATAATTTTTCTCCCATCACTGGCCTGGATAACAGTGGAGGCGCTCCCAAGTATTTCTTTAAGTCCTGAAAAGCCTTCTCACATTCATCATTCCACTCAAAAGTCTTTCAGAGTGTCTTGAAGAATGGGAGACATCGATCAGTTTCTCGCAATACAAATCTGTTGAGTGCTGCTACTCGTCCTGTAAGACTTTGCACCTCTTTCTTCGTCATTGGAGATCACAGCCCTAGAAAAGCTTTGATCTTTTCAGGGTTAGCTTCAATGCCTCGCTGATTGATAATGTATCCGAGAAACATGCCTTCTCGTTCTCCAAATATTCACTTCGTCGGGTTAAACTTCATTTGATATTTATATAGTTGATCAAAAGTCTGGCTTAAGTCAACTAGATGATCCGCAGTTTTCTTGCTCTTTGTCAGCATATCATCAACATAGACTTCCATATTTCAACTGATTTGTTCTGCAACCACTTTGTTCATCAGCCGCTGATATGTTGCACTTGTATTTTTCAAACCAAAAGTCATAACATTATAACAATAAGTTCCCGTAGGGGTAATGAAAGAAGTACTCTCCCTGTCTTCAGGTTTCATTTTAATATGATTGTAACCAGAATAAGCATCCATAAAGCTCAGCAGCTCGTGTCCCGAGGTAGCATCCACTAGTTGATCAATTCGGGGCAGCGAAAAGTGATCCTTTGGGCATGCTTTGTTGAGGTCGGTAAAGTCTACACACATCCTCCACTTATTGTTCTTATTCTTCACCATCACCACATTTGCTAACCAGTCAGGATATTTAACATCTTCAATAATGCAAGCTTTCTGGAGCTTCTCGACTTCCTCCTATATAGCTTGATTCTTCTCGGGGCTGAATACTCTTCTTCTCTGCTTCACGGGCTTGATCTCCTTATTCACATTGAGTTCGTGACATAAGAAATTTGGGTCTATCCCAGGTATATCCTCATGACTCCACGCAAAAGTTTGCTTTCTACTTCTAAGGAAAGTTATCAATTCCTATTTTAGTGAGGCTTCCAACGACGAACCTACTTGAGTAGTTCGTTCAGGGTGCTCGTCGTCCAGAATGATGTTTTTAGTAGCTTCCACCACTTGACCCTTTACGAGTTGCGACTCATCTCTAGGATCCAATGTTTCAATTTCTGCCCCTTCATCCACTTGATAAGTAGTAGTCTTTTTCCTTGATTCCTCCAGTTCCTCTTGCTCGACGGGTGAATAATATCATTCCCGAGCTACTTTCTGATCACCTTTCACAACTCCTACTCTAAAATTTATTGGAAATTTTAGGGATTGATGTACCGTAGATGGTACAGCCTCGAACTTGTTCAATCCTACTCTTCCTATGATGATATTTTATGATGATTTAACATTCTTATCCATCATAAAGAAGCGTATTCTTTCTGTTCGACAAGCAGGCCACGTACCAATGAATATATCCAACTTGATCGTCCCAAGTGGAAATACTTTCTCGCCAGCAAAATCGAGGAGGGTTCTATGATAAGGCTCCAGTTGAGATAACTTTAGATTTAAACTGTCAAAGCACAAGTAGAACATGATGTTTGCCGAGCTACCATTGTCGACCAGTACTCTTGAAATCATTACCTCCTTCATCCTCATTTTGATCACCAATGGGTCATCATGAGGATATAGAACACCTGCAAGGTCATTCTTTGAGAAGCCAATGACCAATTTCTCTTTGTTCACCTTTCTCGGGTGATCCTCCTCCGCTAGATTTATTCATTGAATGTATGAGCAAGCTTGAGCCTCACAGAGGTAAGCTTTTCTCTCGATAGTAAGGTCTCTTCCTCCTGCATCTCCACATGTAATAACATTACAATCAAATGATCCAAAGCGTATTGAAAATACCTCACGTTCTGGATGCCTTGGTCTCTTGGGAAGATCGGGGTCATCTTCTGGATCAACTTCATAGTCTCTCTTCCTGTTCTCCTCTACCCGACGAGGAGATCTAGACCTCTCTCCTGCTCGGTCGTTGTTTCTTCTATCATTCTTCCGATCAACATAGTTTGCTAGTTTTCCTCGTCTGATGAGTGTTTCAATCTCATTCTGAAGAGCTATGCAATTTTTAGTCATATGGCCATGATCTTTGTGAAACTCGCAATATTTTGCCTTATTTCTCCTTTCGGGGTCTGCCTTCATTTTCTCTGGCCAATTTAATTCCTCGTTGTTCTTGATTTCCTCTAGAACATGGTTGATGTCTTTTTTCAAAGGAGTATAATTATCAAATTTCCTCAATACTTCCCAAGTCGACCTTGTTTTTGAATGTTTGTCATTACCATTGTTCTTAAGCTCTTTCTTCTTAGCTTTATCACCTTCCGCGTTGGTTTCTTTGGCATCCATATTCTTATTCGTAGACATAGCCTCCTCGGCATTCATAATCTTGGACAATTTTCCCATCAGTTCTGATATGGTTCTTGGTGGATCTTTGGCCAAAGTGTAGTACAACTTGTTGGGCAGTAGTCCACTCATCAAGGCAGTAATCGCTATCTTTTCCTCATAGTCAATGACTTCGAGCTTCTCGTTATTAAAATGAGTTATATAATCTCTGGTACTTTCACCAGCCTTTTGTCTAACACTTAACAAATGTGCTACTCGTTTAACAGGCTTTGCCCCAAAATAGAAATTCCCAATGAATAACTCGGATAGTTGAAGAAAAGTTGAAATCTCACCCCGAGGAATATTATTATACCACATTTGAGCAGATCCGGTAAGAGTTCTCGAGAATGCTCTGTATCTCATCTCATCTGGAACAGCATAGATGTCAGCTGCAGCTTGGTATTGTTCTATATGAAGGACAGGGTATGTCTTTCCATCATATTTGTGGGTCACAACAGGTGCTTTGAACTTTGATGGTGTTGGAAAATCTATAATGGCCTGGACAAAAGGTGTTCCACGAACAAAAGTTCATTATAGAGGGTTCTTGGCTTTAGCCATTTCCCCTAATCTATCCTCCAGCCTCTGAATAGAGCCTTTCCATGCATCATTTCCTTCCTCGGGCCTGTTGGTTCGAGCAGCTGATCGAGTTGATGTGGCTTCCTGGGATCTATCTTGACGAGCAGCTGGTCGCGACTGGGCAGATCCTTCCCTTAAATCTGATGGTCGTCAAAAACTCCTCGATGCGACTTTAGGAGGACTTCTACTCCTTCTAGGTCCTAATCGATCAAAAGTTAATACCCTTCTTAACCTCTCTAGCGCACTAGTCCTTTCTGGAGAGAGAGTGATACATTGTTCAGTATCTATGTCCCGCACTGACGAAGTTCGTCCAGGTTGATATGAAAAATCTTCAGATTCCTCAGTACGATATGAATCAGTATGCCTAGTACGTGAAGAAGGTAAACGGGTATTTCTTTACATACTTCGCAGTCCTGAATGGGTCGGTGCACCGCCATGGATGGTTTGTAGGAGTTATCGCATCATTTCTTGCATGACTGTCTGGCCCTGGTCCAGATTTGTCATTATTCCAGCCAGATCAAGAATATTAGGAGGAGCAGATAGATTTGGAGGGCTTCCAGCGTTTCGATTGCTGGGTTCTGGAATATCAGCCATTTGTGATGAGTTATTTTTGATGAAAAATGATATTACTAGTCGTTTCCCACAGACGTCTCCAATCTGTTGATGTAAAAAATTAGATTATATCTAATTATTTAATTACAGATAAAATAAATGAGACAAAGAAGTTTTAAATTGGTTCAGCCTTATAAGAATGGCCTACGTCCACTGTTTCTTCCATTGATGACTGTTTGGGAATTCTCGATTACAAGTTCAATCCATAAATTCCGATCCCCTTACAATGAGGGTAATACAATGTATTTATAGCCCTGAGGCTGTAATGTGAAAGGGTAATACATTAAATGGTGTACATGTGAAAGGGTAATGTATTAAATTCCCCTTAAGTGTATACATCTGAATGATAAGCATTTAATGAACAGTCAAACTGTTGGTTATCCTGCTATTAATGCTTTGTTCGAGGTGCAGCTCGAACCGCCTAAGCTGCTCGGACCGCCTACGTTCCTCGGTACTCAAAAGTTCCTCGGAGAGTTCTTATAAGTCGGAGCGTCTGAGTTGATCAGGGAAGCAGTGTTACTCATTGTATCATGGTTTCTCGGAGCGCCTGAGCTCCTCAGAAATGTTTATTTTTGCCACGTAGATTGCCACGTGTCTTCATCCAATTGAGACATATTAGCAGACTAAATTTGGTATCAACACCCAATATCTATATCTACTCCCTTGAATATAAATAAAATCAACAGTCCATTCCCTATTGGTGAGTCTACATAAGTCATTGTACTCTCTGCTGTGACTAATAACTCTATGGCTCATGTAAAACTAGTAGCTATAAAGCAGTGTGATGCCCCGTGTTAAACAAAATGCTCCCCATAGTACTATGGATAGGAAATGTACCCTCAACAACAGGTGGATCCTGATGAACTGGGGCTTGATGGACTTTGTAGACACATCCGTACTGCAATCGTCCATGCTGCACAGGAGTTGCTAGAATAGCTGACAAAGATGGAACCTGTAGTAGTGTTGGGAGGGAGGATGGAAATAACGATCGATGGGGCTCCTAACGAGCGCCATGCTACTTCTGTTGCTACTGCGGGGATCTACCCCTCTGAGGACAATCCCGATGCTTGTGTCTAGTGTTTCCAAAAGTAAAACACCTCCCTATAAAGTGTCCTCCCCTATGCCCCAATAGCCCTCAGCCCTGACGGACGTTACCACCCCTACCCTGGCCCTGTTGAAGATGCTGCTACAGTTGCTGGCCAGGATGGCCCTGCCTAAAGCCTCCCTTCCCCTGCCTAAAATCTTCGGAGCGAAATCTCTTAGTAGGGTCCCCCTGATAGGAACTCTATTCACAATGACGTACCTATCCCTGAGCTGCGGGTGCCCCACTAGCACTACTACCTTATGTTCGACCCTGCTGGATGGACTCCCCAACTCATTTGCTTCCCTGCTAGTGGAAGCCGTGGTCCTGGAAATGTAGTAAGGCAACATTAACCACATCAGAATAAGTTGCCAAAGAAATATTCCCTAGCAAGTGTTGTCGAATCCTCCAAGTCAACCCATTCATGAATCTCTAAATTTTCTTCTCCTCTATCTGTATCTTATCGGGGACAATAATCAGAAGATCAGTAAACTCCTCCATATACTCAACAACCGTCTTTCCTTCCTGCTCGAGGTTCAATAACTTCCTTCTCATCTTGGTATGTACTGCAGAAGGGAAGTAATTGTGGTCAAACTGCACCTAGAACTCTCAGATTGTCATGTTGTCTCTCTCGTCCGCAGTGGTGATGGACTCCCACCAATGTAACGATGCCACCACCAACTTAAAGGTTGCCAAAATATGCTTTTGCACCTCTGTGCACTCATATATTCTCAGATGTCTTTGTATATCCTTCTTCCATTATCTCACCTTTACTGCATCTGAACTCCCAGCGAACTCTGGAGGGTGTGCCTTTCGAAAGTCATCTCTGATGTACTCCCAAGTAGAAGGGAAAGCGTGAAGTGGTGCTGCAGCCATTGCCGGTGCCTGTGGTGTAGCCTGCTATACCACGGCTGCATTCACCGCATAAGCTATAACAGGGGAAACTTTTGCAACATTCATCGTACCCTGGCCCAGAGCTGACTGAGGCTCGGGCTGGGAATCCCTACTAGCTCGTTGAGCACGTTTGGGAGGCATCTGAATTGAGAGAAAAGATTTATAAGTCCACAGTAAATATCTCAAATAGCTAAAGACGTAAAATGTGCAATTAATGAATACAATAGTCCTAAACATAGGGATCTACATCAAAGATAGCGATGCAGAAAACATAGTAAGCCGTACAGATCCTAAGGACTCTAGAACCTGATTCTTTGATACCACTTGTGACATCTCGCCTAATTAAATATCGGGTGATCATTCTTTTATTAATTAAATTAGAATATCCAGTCGGTTCAGATTATGCATCACTGTCGAAAAACTTATTTATTAAAACTAACCACCTAATATTTAAAAAGGCTAATGTCCTAATTTTATCATTTCATTTAAAATAAAACAGTTTAAGGAAAACTAGAGATTCACTATTCAATCCAATCGTATAAAAGATGAAATAATTGGCATAATGAAAGGGACTGGAGTAAACACTTCCAGCCAAAAGTCAAATACCATTATCCAATAACATGAATTCAATAACTAAAGAGATTAAATAATTAAATCCAAAATCTCTAAACATCTCAATAGAAAGGGGAGACATGCCCTAACTGATAAAAAGATTCAAAGGAGAAAATGATAGGCATAGAGGCGTCTACTACCAAGGTCCTGTAACCTCTGCAGTAGTTACAGCTTGTCGAATGAGTGGAACTCCTAAGCCTGGTGTCCCAGTAGTTGGGCACCTAAAATAATTTGACGAAAAAAAGAGAATTGTAGTAAACGGGTCAGAGGCCAAGTTGAAAATAGTTTAAAAATCATCGAGTTCTTATAATCAGTTATTAGCACATATATTATTCATGTTAGGTTATCGTACTCACTTAAAATGCTCCCTTAATTGTATCGAATGTTGCACTTTATACCCTTTTAACCTGTGCATTTTAGCCCCCTCAATTACTTTAATGCCTATAATTATGCTCGATAATCAGACAACCTTTGTTTTATATGATAACATGTTATTTCAGATATACTTCAGCTATTATAGGTATTAAAATGATTAGTGTGAATTTTGAGCGCGTTCCGATAAAGTTTCGTCGAGATTCGCATGTTCAGGGGCATTTTTGTAATTTCACACTTTGGTATTTTTGACCAAAGTCTTCATGGAGGTTGTATCCCTCGTACCAAGCTTCACGTGGACGCAAACGATGCATGAATCGGAGTCCGAACGAAGGAAACACGGACCTTTAACCGGGGAACAAATATAAGACTTTATTTATTATTATTTTATTAATATATTAACAATATATTTAATTACATCTATGTCCTTTTCTGTTTCATATTGCAGTAGCTTCGATGGGCGATTTTGGCCAAGCTCGGGTGTGTGCTTGGGTTTTGGGTTTTGGGTTTGTCCCAAGTTGATGCTTTTCATTCGAAATTGAAGCTTGGATTATGTACGGATATAGTTGTGGGTCAGTTGGCTCGGATTTTTGGAGTACCCATTTTGGTATTTTTCATGGATTTGGCCAACAATGGTGGAACTAAGTGGGTCTCGATTTATTGGTGGATTAGATCCACGAGAGCTCTCGGCATAACCAAGGTAGCAACGAGCTTGCGTTTTGGTCCTACTAATTCATACCTCGTCCACCATCCATGGTGGGTCTCGACATTATGAGCCATAGCAGTTTGGTCGTGGGTTCTTGGCTGCGTTTGGGCCCCCTTTTTCTATCAATTCCGGTCAACCGACCTTGGGACCCCGATCGACCGAGTTTTGGCTTTTTTTTCCTTCTAATGATTGCAATGACCATTTTCCTTGTCACGCGATTGACCGTGATTTAGCCATCGGTCAATCGATCCAATTTTGTTGTGCGCATTTTTTGCTGCTATTTCCCCTTTCCTTTTTTATTTCTTTTTCATTTATTTTAAATGTAACTTAAACCATATTCTTTTCTTATTTATTTTACTTTCTTTTGTTTATTCCAACTTAGTATAAATAGGAAACCATGTTTTATTTGTAAAGGATATATCATATATACTTAGTTCTTAGGTTAGGGATTGAGATCTCATTTGGGGTTTATTATGGAGACCACCCCTCTCCTCATTTGTTTGGATATTCTCCATTAATTTAAGTGATAGTTTACTATTTATTGTCATTTTCCTTTAATTTGTATTTTGTCCATTTATTTCCATGCTTAGTTAAATATTTCCATTCTTAGATAATTTTAGTTGCTAATTTATTTAGTTGCTTTAATTAATTAGTTAGTTTAATTATTGTCTTTAATTATGTGTAGTGGCTAATTTAGTCTAGGTTGTGTTGGATTGAACTCACCTAGGTTTGACGTGTTGCTTTGCTTTGGTGATGGTTTCTCACGGGTTTATTTCAAGTGGGTTGCCCTAGTTATTATGCCTAGGAAATTTAACGGGGTATATCGTGTATGCTCCGTATTTACGACCTTGCGTGCGTAAGTTTCGGGGTATTTGTTGACGCCAAAATCTTATTAGACTTTTATACGAATTTAGGGGTGTGACAACTCTTGATTTAATTAAATGTTGAAACGAGACTCAATTTTAATAACTCATGAGCCCATGTAACCATTTTATACTAATTAACTCTAGGTAAGGGATATCCAACGCACCCTATAGTTTTTCCTCGCTTTGTTAACGTAGTTTAAATACACTCGCTTAGAATAATCTTTTCCTTTTTGCATCTTTTCCTTTTATTTATATTTATCTTCTACACTTTTATTTTAGAAGTATTAAATGAATTAAATTATTGCAACTCGTCTTTGTGGATTTTTGATACCTGGACTAGTCGTTATACTCCCTTAAATGAGTGTAGTCATAGTTTATGTTTTTGTATAGAGTTGGTGAGTCGAATATAACAAACAACCGGCGTCGATGACACCACACCGCAAAAAAAAAACCTATCTGTCAAATGAAGATGTAAAGGATATATCATATTTACTTAGTTCTTAGGTTAGGGTTTGATAGCTCATTTGTGGTTTCTTGTGGAGAACACCCCTCTCCTCATTTGTGTTGGATTTTCTCCATTAATGTAAGTGCTAGTTTACTATTCATTGACATGTTCCTTTTATTTGTGCTTTGTCCATTTATTTCCATGCTTACTTAAATATTTCCATGCCAAGATAATTTTAGTTGTTAATTTATTTAGTTTCTTTAATTAACTAGTTAGTTTAATTGATATCTTTAACTATGTGTATTGGCTAAGTTATTCTAGGTTGTGACGGATTGAACTCACCTAGGGTTGACGTGTTTCTTTACTTTAGTGATGGTTTCTGATGGGTTTATTTCGAGGGGGTTGTCCTAGTTATTACGCCTAGGAAATTCAATGTGGTATATTATGTACGCTCCATATTTATGACCTTGCGTGAGTAATTTCCGGGGATTTGTTGATGCTAAAATATTATTAGACTTTTATGCGAATTTAGGGGTGTGACAACTCTTGATTTAATTAACGGTCGAAACGAGACTCAATCTTAATAACTCGTGAGCCCATGTAACCATTTTATACTAATTAACTATAAGTGAGGGATATCCAATGCAACCTATAGTTTTTTCTCGCTTTGTTAACGTAGTTTAAATACACTCGCCTAGGATAATCTTTTCCTTTTTGCATCTTTTCCTTTTGTTTATAATTATCTTTTACACTTTTATTTTAGAAATATTAAATTAATTAAATTCTAACAACTCATCTCTGTGGATTTTTAAGGCACGGACTGGCTGTTATACTCCATATAATGAGTGTAGTCATAGTTTAGGTTTTTGTATAGAGTTGGTGAACCGAATATAACAAATGACCGGCATCGGTGACGCGACTCCGCGGCAAAAACCCTGTCTATCAAATGGCGCCGTTGTCGGGGATGAGTTTGTTTTATAACTTATTTTATTTAGTATTTTTTAGTATTTTCTTTCTATTTGTACTTTTTTTTGCTAACATTTTTTGCAGGAATTCTACAATTGAGCGCTAAGAACAACTTGAATTTTTCGCGCGTGCATTACTTTGTGGATTTCACCACTTCGATCCATCTTTGGGGTAATCATGTCTTATTCCAATCCTTTCAGTAATCATTATGATAATTCTAAAAGTCCCCATACTCCTATGACTTTTGGTCAATACTTAGAGTCCCAAAAAATTGCAAATTAGAAGATGACTTTGGGCGAGTATTACAAAAGTCAAGCTTTGGAGTGCGTGTATTTTCAGGACGATGATAATGATTTTGGGCCTCTAATTGCTTATAATAGGAATTTTGAAAAAAAACTGCAATATTTTTCAAAATTCTTATTATAATGAGTTTGAGTATAGTTCCGATAATAATATTCAAAATTCTCATTTCCAAATATCCGCATCCCGACCTATGACTTTCGGTGAGGGTTTGTTCATGCTTGATAATGACAGGTATGAAGACCATTATTGGGAAGAAAATTATTTGTGGGAACATGAATTGGATTATTTATTTGCATCCGACGATGTTTTTTCTTCCGAAACTTTTGAAGTCGAGGAATGTTTTGAACCAAATGAGGATTTTTTGCCTACTTTAGAACAAACCATTCTTGACTTGGCCCATGGTTTAATGCAGAATGAATGTGAGGATGTAATGGATGTAGTATATATCTGCAATGAAATGATTTAGTCTTTAGATCCCAAAGAAGAAACTTTCATTGAAAATGATCCTATCTCCTTTGAAACTCCAACTTTGAGCGATGGTAACTCATCTCTTGAGTTTGAATTTATGTCCTCCCCCTTTTCATACTCCGTTATCACACCGTCACAAATACCTGAGGAATTGGTGCCTAACTTTAAAATGTTTAAGACATTCACTGACGAGGAGTACTTGCTCGAGTTGATTTCCATGAAGGCATCTTTGCCTCCTTGTGCGCACCCTCCCATTCCAATTTCAAAATACTTAGGAGAAAATTCAGTTTTTTTTAACCTTTCATTTTTTTGTCACCGTTTTATCCTAATCCCTATTGGGAGAAAATACCTATTAGACTCGTCCCTATTTAAATTTTCATTAATAGGTTTAGGAATCTTCTTGGCTTTAAGGATCTTCTCGGCTTTGTCATGCTTAGAAGTTTCAAATTTCTTAAAATCATTTTTAAATTTATCTTTGTTAAATTTAAGAAATTTTCTAAATTTACGAGCAAACAAAGCCATGTCTTCCGAGTCACAATCACTCTCGCTCTCTACTACTTGTTTGACCTCTTTTCGGGCTTTTAAAGCAACGCCCTTTTCAATTTTCTTTTCAGTTTTAGAGGGAAACATATGTAGTTCATAGGTTTGTAAATCACCTACAAACTCTTCTAATTTCGTAGAGGCTAAAGATGGTAAAGAATTTAAAACGGTCACTTTTGGAATAAATCTATCGGGTAGAGACCTTAAAATTTTCTTTACAACTCGGTTGTCGGGTATTTTCTCTCCCAAATTAAAAGATTAATTGACAATATCGGAAAGTCTAGCATAAAATTCATCAAAAGTTTCATTATCATTCATTTTGATAGTTTCAAATTGAGTGTTGAGGTTTTGGAGTTTCGAAGCTTAAATGACACTAGTTCCTTCATAAGTTAGTTGTACAATATCCCAAGCTTATTTAGCGGTTTCACACGTCATAATACGTCGGAATTCATCCGGTGTGACAGCGCTAAACAAGGCATTCAAACCACGGGAATTAAAATTAGAAAGTTTAAACTCATTTCCAGTCCATCAATCGGTCGGTTTGGGAACACGTTCATTTTCAACTAAATGAGTTGGTGGAGACCACCCGTTAACTACAGACATCCAAACCCTTTCATCGATAGATTTAAGTACCGATTTCATTCGCGCTTTCCAATACGCGTAATTAGAACCATCAAAAATAGGAAATTTAGAAAATGGGGAAAATTCCATTTGAGCTAAAAATATTTAAAGGATCTTAACGAAATAATTTATCGCTTTGGCTCTGATACCAATTTGAAGGAGGATAGGTCCCCGATTTTAATTTTCTCAATTAAAATATTATTTCCTTTTATATATATCGAGATGCGGAAGCGTTAGAATTTTTCAACAAAACAAACGAATTGCCAAATTTTAATTTTCTTAAACAAATTTAACTTAAACCAAGTGAAAATATGATTAATACACACACTATTGATTTCACTTAAACCAATTAACTCAAGTCCTAGAATTTTCCTAAGTCATAATTATCAATATTCCAAAGTTAGGCCAAACCAATTTTAGCAAATGACTTGAATTAAATAAACAGTTATCCAAATTTAATTAGCACCCAATTAAATTAAGTGTGACAATTAAAACCATTTTTATCTTGAATTACCCTAAGCATGAGTTCTAATTCATTATGCAAGATAAAAAATAAATCAATCACACTACGCCGAGATGTACGATGAAAAACCCACAACGGAAAACAACCTCAGACGGCCCTAGCCACAAATCCACTAAGTACGAAATTTACAATTACAAGACAGAAAGGCTTACAACACACAACTCGATCCCTCTCAAACCCCGATGCTTCTTCTTGTAGATACCTCTTCCTAGCGAAAAACCATGGAGCTCCACCGCAGTCTTGGAGTCCACTGATCGGACTTTGTATGGTCACCGTCACCCGAACAAGGAGCCTTTCTCCAAGTGGGTAAGGCCGCAACAAATAGGTTCTTCTTTCTTTGATGGATGTAGAAGCAAACCCAAAACTTCTCTTTGAACGGAAGAGATGAACCCGATGCCAAAACTTCAAGCAAGATATATGAATATGGGAACTTCGAAGAAACTAATTTGGGTCTAAACTAGAGTGGTGTATATTTTTCTCTTTGATAAAAACTCACTCAAAACATGAACATTTTCCTTAAACAATTTAGTTCTCAAACTTTATCTAAGAGATGAAATAGAATGCAAAAGTTAAGTTGGAAAATGTTATTCCCACACATAATAAAGTCTGAGAAAAGTTGGTTAAGAAACAAGTGGGGAAGTGGGAGAAAAACTGCTTAAAACTGCCAAAAATTGTTCCTGCCTGGCATCTCGTTCGAACGACATTCTCGTTCGAATGAGTCTTTTGACGAAGTTCCAGTATGAACTCGTTAGAAGCTCGTTAGAAATCTCGTTCGAACGACATTTCGAACGAAGTTCCAGTATGCCATAATGGGAAGTCGTTGGCAATCTCGTTCGAACGACATCTGGTTCGAATGACAATCTTGTTCGAATGACATATCAAACGAACTTCCAGAACGTTTGGAAAATTCGATTTTAGCCCATAGAACTTTATAAAGTTATTTTAAAGTTTTAATTAATTCTTTCTGAAAATAAAACACCATTTTAATTAAACCTAACACCCAATTAAACTTGTTCCAAGCTCCTATATATATAATATTGCATTCATATCTTGGGAGCATGGAACCATAGTTGATGACGTAGAAACAAGGTACGCAAACCGGCATATTGATGAAGCTTTATACTCTTTGCCGCTACGTCTTCAACAAACTCTTCATAGGCTTGAGAATATTACAACTAAATACAATCCTATGAATACATATTTTTGTCTATAATTGAGCCAAAACAATATATGGACTCAATTGTAAATTTGTGTCTTTACACAAGCATACTTTTCTTGTAAAAATTAAAAAGATTTTCTTTATTTTTTCTCCTTTTTTGGGCATTTTCCCTTTGTTTCAATTGATAAAGTTTAATAATTGTCTGATCCAATTGGCAACTCAACGATGCCTGTTCTTGATTTTAGAAGTTATTAGACTTTAGTCCTCAATCATTGATATTGTGAATAACTTCATTAATTAAACTTTAATCCCATGAGCACATGAGCTTTTCTTATTTTATTGATTTGGTTTAAGATTTTTATAACTCGATAATCTTTTGTTGCATTGATTGTATTTACTTACACTGAGTAAGCTTTCTACCTTTCACCATTTGTGAGTGTATACACTACTCTTTCCTCTTTGAAAATGTTACACTCGTTAGTAAACTCTCTATTCTTTCATTGTTCGTTCATTAATTGAGTTTAAATCTTGAAATGTGTCACTTGTGCATGATTTTCAAAGTCTGTTTTTTTTAAAAGGGACCGAACCCTCTAGATATTATTAAAATGAGGAGAAAAAGCCTGTCCCAGGTGGCAACTAAACAAGCTTAGATACAAGAGAGAAAAAAGAAACTTAAAACACAATAAATATGGGGCTTTATATTAGTCCCATTATAAGAGATAACCCCTTTCTTATATCTCCCAAATTTGACTCAATTTTTTTTTCCCAAATTTGACTCAAGAGTTGCGTAAACTTTATGAAATGAGCCTAGGCCATCTTTGTTATATCTCCGAAATTAACCTTGACCTCACCTTTTATATTTTACCCTCGTTAACCCCTTTGAGCCTAAATATTATCCTTTCCTTTCATTACCCAAAATCCCATAACCAACTCCACATTGGAGTTATAATCTATACATATTACCTTCTGTACCTTTGTTTGGAACGTTACTTGTAATTTAGGCATGCGAAAGTATGAAAAGTAAAGAAAATAATGATGTGAAAAACAGAAGAAAAAGAGAAGTGAAAAGAAAAAGGAAGCAAAAGAAAACATGACAAAAAGAAGAAAAGAAAAAGAAAGAGAAATTTGTTATGTTCTATTTATGGTTCAATAAGCTTTGATTACTCTCCAATTGTTATATTTAATGCTTGTTTGGAACTTGTTTTTCAATTTTGAAATTCCCTGCATTTTTCCATTATCCCGAGTTTTCATCTCCGAACACTTTGAATCCATACATACATATCCTTCGTTTCGTACACTAGCCTAGCCTACATTACAACCTATCAAGTTCTATGTGATCTTAGGGTGAATTTAATTTAAAAGTAAAAAAAGTTTTGATAATCAGTAAAAATACATTTTGCCTCCTTTAATAAGCGGTATCTTTCATTGAGATTACAAGTTTTTATTTCCTATATAGCGTTCTTCATTTGTGACATGTGTGCGGCATTGTTTCCATTTCCATTTACTCTTTATTCCCGCATGTCCCGTGCATTACCTCCATTTTCATAGTGATTTCATTTGTTAATTGTAATGCCCGTTGAGGATTGACTTTTACGCTTGTTTTAACGTTTATCTGGTTTATATAATTTTTTGCCAAATCATACTTTGCATGTGTTCGATCCCCTCCCACTTTTTAAGGTTTCAATTCCACAAGGTGCATTCTATAATGTTAATAATATGAACTGTTGTGTTAATTCATTCACTGTGCTAATAATGCGTATGAAATCTTTTTCGTATTATTGGGCTTATCACATGTTGTGTTGGGCATATTTTGAGGAAACCATATGATGTTTGTGGGTTTCATCCCTGAAAATCCTCACGAAATGACACTCGTCCACTAGGGTAACCTAGGGGTTTAACAGCTTATTGCATACGTTAAATGCAATCGTTCGCCCACGAAAGTGGCCTTATCCCTTTTATCACTTTTGTATATATCTCCCGTTTTATTATTTTCTCATATTTCTTCATGCATTGAATTTCATTACTAGGGAGTAGTAGTGTGTAAGTTAGGGGTGTGATTCGTATCAAATATTGCACTTTATACCTTTTTAACTTGTGCATTTTAGCCCCCTCGGATACTTTAATGCCTATAATTATGCTCAGTAATCAGACAACCTCCATTTTATATGCTAACAATTTATTTGAGGTATAATGATATGCTATAGGTATTAAAGTGCTTAGTGTGAAGTCTGAGCGCGTTCCGATAAAGTTCCATCATGATTTGCACGCTCAAGGGCATTTTCGTAATTTCACACCTTTTTATTTTTTACCAAGTCTTCACGGAAATTGTATCCCTTGGACCAAGCTTCATGTGGT
This sequence comes from Sambucus nigra, assembly GCA_949130495.1. Lineage (NCBI taxonomy): Eukaryota > Viridiplantae > Streptophyta > Magnoliopsida > Dipsacales > Adoxaceae > Sambucus > Sambucus nigra. The sequence goes on along the minus strand of OX422208.1, from coordinate 355,774,617 downwards.
CGTGAACGGTGCACAAATCGAAGTCCGAATGAAGGAAATACGGACCTATAATCGAGGAAGAAATATAAGACTTTATTTATTAATATTTTATTAATATGTTAACAAAATATTTAATTCCATCTATGTCCTTTTCTCTTTCATTTTTCAGGAGCTTCCATGGGCGATTTTGGCCAAGCTCAGGTTTGTGCTTGGGTTTTTGGTTCGTCTCAAGTTGATGCTTTCGTTCGAAATTGAAGCTTGTGTTGCGTACGGATATAGCTGTGGGTCAGTTGGCTCGGATTTTTGGACTACCCATTTTAGTATTTCCATGGCGTTGGCCATCATTGGTGGAACTAAGTGGGTCTCGATTTATTGGTGGATTAGATCCATGAGAGCTCTCGGCACAACCAAGGTAGCAGCGAGCTTGCGTTTTGGTACAACTAATTCATACCTCGGCCACCACCCATGGTGGGTCACGGCATTTTCAGCAATAGCAATTTGGTCGTGGGTTCTTTGCTGCATTTGGGCCCCCTTTTCTATCAACGCTGGTCGACCGGGTTTTGGGTTTTTTGCCTTACGATGATTCCAATGACCATTTTCCTTGTCACGCGGTCGGCCGGGATTTAGCCGTCGATCGATCGGTCCTATTTCGCTGTGCGCATTTTTTACTGCTATTTCCCCTTTCCTTTTTTATTTCTTTTTCATTTATTTTAAATGTAACTTAAACCATTTTCTTTTCTTATTTCTTTTGTTTATTTCAACTTAGTATAAATAGGAGATCTTGTTTTATTTGTAAAGGATATATCATATTTACTTAGTCCTTAGGTTAGGGTTTGAGGGCTCATTTGGGGTTTATTGTGGAGACCACTCCTCTCCTCATTTGTGTTGGATTTTCTCCATTAATGTAAGTGGTAGTTTACTATTCATTGTTATCTTCCTTTTATTTGTTCTTTGTCCATTTATTTCCATGCTTACTTAAATATTTCCATGCCTAAATAATTTTATTTGTTAATTTATTTAGTTGCTTTAATTAATTAGTTAGTTTAATTAATGTCTTTCATTATGTGTAGTGGCTAATTTAGTCTAGGTTGTGTCAGATTGAACTCACCTAGGGATGACGTTTTGCCTTGCTTGTGTGATGGTTTCTCACGGGTTATTTCGAGTGGGTTGTCCTAGTTATTACGCCTAAGAAATTTAACGGGGTATATCATGTATGCTCCATATTTACAACCTTGCGTGCATAATTTTCAGGGTATTTATTGACGCCAAAATCTTATTGAACTTTTATGCGAATTTAAGGGTGTGATAACTCTTGATTTAATTAACTGTCGAAACGAGACTTAATCTTAATGACTCGTGAGCCTGTGTAACCATTTTATACTAATTAACTCTAGGTGAGGGATATCCAACGCAGCCTATAGTTTTTATTCTCTTTGTTAACGTAGTTTAAATACACTCGCCTAGAATAATCTTTTCCTCTTGTTTATATTTATCTTTTACACTTTTATTTTAGAAGTATTAAATCAATTATATTCAAACAACTCGTCTTGGTTGATTTTCGATACCCGGACTGGCCGTTATACTCCCTTAAATGAGTGTAGTCATAATTTAGGTTTTTGTATAGAGTTGGTGAGACAAATATAACAAACGACCAAAATGGGTGACGCGACACCATGGCAGAAACTATGTCTATCACTCACCTCTCATCTAATGTGCACACCTAGCGTACTTTCCAATCTTACTAGTTCCTATTCCCATACAATCTAGTCCTTCCAAACTAATATCTACTTCTATACCAATATTGTTCCCATGTATACCCTCGCAATATAATATATATAATCGATCTCTCTCTTTATCATAAAAGGCACTTTCCGTTTAATTCAATTACGTCTTCGCTACTTAATTCATTTCAGATTTTATATTTAATTCTACCTACTTAATTCACATAGTAGATATCATCACAAGTGTGTGTATATATATGTGTGTGTGTGTATATATATATATATATATATATATATATATATATATATATATATATATAAATGCTCTCTATATTATATATATACAATGACTGCACCCCGAGACATAGCTGCGGTGCCTACACGCTCTTCTATCATGTCCCATTGCATCGATCATTTCATAAAGGACAAAAGGTTCAATCTCTCGCGAACAATCAAAACAAAATACATATATTGGAGGTTAACATAGTCCCAAGCCAATGGGCTACGCACATACATACGATCGTCATCACTATCGTTCTCACAAATAGCCCGTACCTAGGTTCTATGCTCTAGTGGTACAAACAGTTATACCACCCCAAGGCTCCTCAAGGTATGATTGTCCACAACGCGCAACCTTCACTCGATAGCAAGCAGCGCAGGTATGTTATACACATAATGGTTAATTCAATAAGTATATACACAACTTTTATTTATATACAATAGGAATTCACGTAACCCAAATCCCCGAGTTTATATGTAGCATTATAATCTATACTACTCACAATGTTTCAACCATACGACTTACCTCTCTAAAAAGTACATTCTCTTAAAGGAACTATTATCCCTCTATATCCCTAGACTGGTCACACTCTCATCTCCCACTAACTTCGAGTTTAAGTCAAACAATGTTAGTGCAGGTCAATTTCTATCACTTGGACCAACTTGGAAGGATTTTAACATGTCCGGGCCATAAATAAGCATTCTGGAATCTCGTTTGAAATTCTAAATTCTCGTTCGAATGAGGTCATTCGAATAAGATTCTCGCTTTGAAAGAACTCAAAAATCTCGTTGGAAGTCTCGTTAGAAATCTCATTTGAACGAGGTCGTTTAGACGACCTGGGCAGGTCTTCGAACGAGATTTTCGAGATCATCCCTATCCTCTTAATTCAGCATTTTTCCTAACTTTTTCATCATACAATACACCCAAAACTTATTCTAACCCTCAAACAACGATTCTAAAATATTCCTAGTTATCATAAAGTAATTTCCCATAAGTTTTCAACATCAATTCCTAAAGTACTCATAGAGATTTAAACCAATTCCTCAAACATATAAAAATTTCATAGTCATAAACCTATCATTAATAATAATCAAACCCCCAATTTAAATTTTGTAATTCCATATTTATCATTCTTAGAACAGGGTTATTCATCTACATGCAAACCTATACTCCCAATTCAAAATTAATTCCCAATTCAGTCTCAGATGCATAATATCATGATTAAACCCCTAATTGATCTAACATGAACATCATATGCTCTGAAAACATGCAAGATTAAACACTTTCCTTTTGTGAACTTTTGAATCGCTGAATGAATTTGGTATGGGGATGATCCTCTCTTCGTGATCTACGCGTTGGTGTGGTTTCTAGTGGAAGAACTTGAATCCTTAGCCCAAAGCACCTATGAAGTCCTTCTTCTTCCTCTTTAGTTCTCTCTCTCTCTCACGCGTAGGTTTGGAAATTGTCAGATAACCCAATGCCCACGTTCTTTCCCTTTTTAATTTCCTATTTTCGTCCATTTTAATTCCCAAAAGTCTTAAAAGGCCGAAATACCCCTCTGGGGTGTCTATTTGGCCTAACTTGCCTCGGAATCCAAATAAAACACCCGAGTAGTGTTTTCTGACTATTTCGACCCTTCCGGAGACACTAGAGCACTCAAAATGTCCATCCGAGTCACTTAAAAATATATGATCTTTTTAACCCAATAAAATAATACCGATACGATTCACATGCACGTCCCAACTAAGTATATTGCAACTACCATATTTTTCATAACCGGTCAGAATAATATTTTCATATTTGTATATTACTTTACTTACTAAGTAATATTCAACATAATTATCGCCAATAAATAGTAACTCTCTTCACGCTAGTAATTATTACAATAAAACCTGGATTAATTATAAAATAAACTTCTCCATTTAAGTTAATTGAGCCTAATTCCAAAATAAAAATAAAATCCCCCCAAAATACGGGGTATTACAGCTGCTAGGGACGGTCAGACAGGTCGTAGTTATCTCCAAATCCAATGGCTCACTTGACACTATACTTCTATAAAGATTCTTTGATCATTCAACTTACCCACATATCATGCATTTCGTTCACATGACACCACCTTTATGACTTCTATAAATAGAAGTTAATGTCTCACAAATAAGGGGGACGAACCATTTGGTGAAGCCCAACCAAAGTCTCTAACCTACCTCTCTCTAGAAGTCGCCACACTTGGGGGCTCATCCCCTGCCACAGCAATATGAGATTATCCTCTATAGGCCACATCCTAGATTGCACAGCCTAGATATATTCATGTATTCTCCTTTCTTATCTCTCTTATATGCCTGTAATGGTACCTCAATCTTGTACTACAAAATATAATGAGAGTAGGGAAATAAAGTAGACCCTAGGCTCCTTTTTTAGCCAAACCACTTCGTATCTTGTATTTATCTCCCTTTAGTTAATTTATTTCTATTTCATACTTGATATGGTGATTGAGAATGATATATGTCCAATTTCTTGCATCATGAGTGTTTTTTTCCTTTATTCCAATGTACACTCTAGCCGCTTTAAAGCCTCTTAAAATAATAATTATCCACATTCAAAAGATGTTTGATTTTTTTTTATTCGGGGTAGAAATGAGGAAAATGGTTGGAAATAACAATGATCTTCTTAGGATAAGATTTGACTCCCCAAAGAGGAAGGATGTTTGGGTATAAAAATATTTTCTTTATTTCAAAAGCTTCTAGTTTAAGAATTCATATGAAATGGAATAACTATGCCAAATATTGGAAATGGTCACCATTTTGGATCGTGACTAATGTCTTGGTTATGGTTTTGGATCGTGAAAATTTTAGGAATAACCATTTTAGGTTTCACAGTCCAAAACCCTGACCATAATATAGGGTCACGATCTCTTTCGTAACTCTAATTTTTGGAGTACGATCACATTTATTGAATATAACCAATGGTTGCGGTCATAAACTATGACCCCAACCATGACCATTTGTAGTGAATATAGGTTAAATGGTCATGTATTAAACATTGCAACCTACCATTAACTTTAATTGGTTGCTCACGATGGATAACCATAACCCCTAATCGAGACCACGTGTACTATGGTCATGATCTTAGACTATTACAACAATTTAACCCACTGAAATCTTGTCAGGAATATGGTCACAATTTTGGACCATGAGTAATAATAAATTAATTAAAAAATATTTTTCATTTGTTTTCTTCCTAAACATTTTATTATTATCATTAAAAATTGGTATATATATTTATGAGTCTTAGCTATTAAATATAAATAATAACAAATAAATATATCGCCACTGCCAACTTGCCAATTTGGGATGAATACATGGAGATGCGAGTCAGAGAAAGAAACAGTGGATTAGAGTGGTTTTGCCCAATGTGGCACCTACATCCACATGTGCAGTGTCGATGGTATGTATTTCAATGGGCAATAGCCGTGGAAGGAATGATTACAAGCTCCCAAAGTTCTCTCTAGTTTTTTTTTTTGGACATTAGATAAAAAATTTTGGACCCCTTATTCTATGGGAATAAGTACAATTTATAGGGTATTTTCAGGGAGAGAGCGTGTGCAGTCAGACAGGTATCATGCCTTTATGGGTCGGGTAGGTGAACCTTTTACATGCTAAGGGATGGATAATGATAAGTTGGTTACAACTTGTTAAGAAGGTAGGCTAGCGTGCAAAATAATCCACGTGCGTACTGGTGTGAGTTTGACTGTTCATATTCTCTTACTTGACTCATAATTCTGCTCTGACGGAATCCATTAACGGGGTCAATTGGCATCAACAATTATATACTTGTGTTCATATTCGTGTACACGTTTTCAAACTTGCGTACAATTACATTATAAACTTAACTAATACATCAATAAAAAATAATAATATAAAAATTATTAATCCATTAAATTAATTACATTAAACCAACAAAAATAATTATTAAATTGTTCCTTCCTCGAAGAATATAAAGAATATTCAAAGTGATTCTTCCCCAAATAGACCTATAAATATTTTAAAATGTTCCAAATGGTATGAAAGGACTTGGATCTCAAAATGATTTGGGTTGCTTACATAAACAAAAATGGCACAAAAGTCCATGTGATTTATAAGATGAACAAGGTTGGGGTATAAGCCAAAACCCAAATCTAGGATGTTTCTTTAGATTTATGAAAATAAATGTGAATTGTAATGAATATGTAAGAAATTGTGAAAACACTCTAAATCGAGAATTGTTTATTAAGCCCCTTTTTGAGTTTTTGATGTATGAAAATAGATGTGAATGTATATATGATAATTAAAGATTGTATTAATGTTAGAAGTAAATATACAAGCTACAGATTTAATAAGAACACTAAAATTTGTAAAATAGCATTTTTGGGACTAGTAAAACATAAAAGAAATTACAAAATGTGAGCGACAAAGTAATAATGGCAAGAGAATTAAATATATGAGTGGAATATGTTGACAACATAAATGAGATTTGTGTGAGTATACTTGAATTGTTTCTTGAAAGTTTAACCAGTCCAATGCATCTAGGGATATCTTCATAACAATACTATGACGTAGCCTTTTTAGGCTTGAAATTAAGGATGAATTCGTCTTGTTATAACTCTAAGAAAAAACTTCAAGGGTAATCACACAAAACAAACTTACAAATATTACAAAATGTATTGAACATAATTTATGATCAAAGAGAAAAATGAGTTATTTTCTTGATGTATTATCATGTCGATCATATCATAACTACCAAAGTTGAATTGTTATCTTAACGAGTTTACTGAGAAAAGTACATTGATGAGGGTGACAAAGAGTGAGTATACACAAGAAGAAAGAGCAAATAAATAAATCAACATAAAAAAGAAATCAAATTAAACTTTGACTTTAGTACGCCTATGTAGCCAAATAAACTAGCTTCAAAGTCCACGTAGTTCTAGCAAGACACAAAACTAGAATGCTAATGTCCTATTGGTAATTTGATTATTGTGTTCAATGATCCAAAATGTGGAGAAAAAATCTTTCCAGCATCAATAAAGTGTGGCATCATGAGTGGTTTTAACTGACGTTGTGTGGAGCCCAACAATTAAAATGCAAGATATTAGTTGGTCTTATAGGTTCACGAAATTGTAGCTATACACTACCTTAATTTTCCCACGACTATAATCCAGATAATAACATGTATTTCACCCGACGAGTTATATAATTTGGAATGCGACTATTTTGTTGTGAATATTGGTATTCATTAATGGTACTCATAAATCAAAATTTAGTGTTGTGTGAGTATGCTTGAACTTTATGTTTGCGTATAACCAGTCAAGCTCACTAAGTGTTCACGAAGTCCTAAAAATGAGCGTTCATGTGATAATCACTATGGCATTAGCCAAGTCCTTCATATAATACTCATTAGCATATTCACTGTTCATGGACAATTATAATGCTCAGAAATAGGGGTAATAAGTGGAAAAGAGGGGAATGTTGGAGGAGGTATCTGGGAGTGGAAACCTTGAGACGCATGGGAGGGAAAACCTTAAGGCATATATTAAGTTCCCCTTTATTGTTGATTGATAAATTGCCACAATCCTTTGATTTTAGTTGTCATCTATCCCAAGGTATTAGTAAAATAAATCATTTCCCTCTTATGACTCGATACCATGTTCTTCTGCCTTGCTCGACATGTGAAACCTCACCATAAAGATCTCATCCAATAGAGTTATAGTGTGTTGTAATTTGATCCTAAACATACTCAAAACCACACCTCTTGTCCTATCCATTTTTTCCATAAAGTTCTCCTTTCTGACCAAAACATGTGTGACGAGCACCCTCGCCTCAGTGTCTTGGAGGGGATGTCCATGAACCACCATACACAGGAGGAAGCCTGGGTCCCTCAACCCCCTCACTATTAGCTCCCCACCAAATATGTTTAGTAAAAAAATGCTCGTCCAATCGATTATTGACATAGGTCGTTCAACGGGGGTCAAGATGGGAAATGGATAATATGGCGGCGAGTCCATGCATATGGGCGATGAAGCAGTGACGTCCTCGTCTACCTCCTTCTCCTTCTATCTCCCCTTCCTTTTTCCCTTGCCTTTGCCGTCATCGAAGGTGGATCCCCTGTGACGCTTCATGAAGGCGTACATATCTAGGACTATCACCTCCAACCTTGATAGTTTATCATCATTGGTTTCCACCTTATGAGCTAACCTGGTGTTGTTCGTCTCGAATCTGATGATCCTCAACTTCCCCACCCATGAGTGCCCCCCAGTACTCCTCTTGTGATCCGCCCCGAGAACTTAGTTGAGTGCGTCTATAGCCAAAGATTCTTTTTTGGCATCAGACTACGACTCATGCATTTCCTTAAGCTTTGCCTTCAACGACAAAAAGTACATAATTAGTTAATTACGTCAATAAAAAAATTATAACATAATTAAAAAAATTAAACATTTATAACTTACAATCGTGGTTATGAAGCTAGGGGACACCCCCTTGTCCCTACCCTTCTTCGTTCGAATTTCTACATAGGCAGTGGGCCTATGTGTCCTACCCCAAAGGACACTCCCCATCTCCTGAAATGAAATAATACAGAATTAGTAATGCAAAGTAATGCTAAATTAGAATAACATAAAACTAAAATTATTAAAAAATAAAAATTTACCATCATGTGCTGCACCTCGGCATAAGACGTCTTCTCAGAGTAGTGCACGTCAACTTTTTCACCTGATTTTCCCTCCCCGATTGATGAGATGCCAATTGTCGCTCATCAATCTCATTGTTGACCAACTTTTACCGTTATGCTATGATATTGGATCCTTCGAGTGGACGGTGTCGCACATTCTCAGAATGGACTCCTGGGTATTCCAAGAGTACCATGCCCTCATATTTTTCTTCCACATATTATATTGATCCCTCAATTGTTCCAACATGGAGTCGCGGACATGTGGGGGAAGACCGAATTGATCTTGTCAAACAAATAAAAACCAAAAAGAAAGTATGTGTTATTTTCTTAAAAATATAAATATAAATACACTACCTGTAGTGCCCCCCCAGATGCCCATCTTGAGCTCATTAGGCACGACCCTCCAATCAGTATACCCCGGGCCGACGATCGTCTTCGGAAACTCTAGGGATCTAGCCATTAATGACGTCTTATTCTTGACGATGGACCCCAATTTGGCCGATTTTGGGGGCCTAGTGGCCGAGGAGCCCTCTTCGCCTCCGCTACCGCGCTGGGATGAAAATATTTTCTACAAAAATTGTTATTATTAGTATATACATGTATATGGACTTTGAATTAATGCTCAAATTCGATAATAACAAAGAACTAGAAGAATACAAGTTAACAACATTATAAATCCAAATATTTTTTAAATATTGGGTCATGTCATGGACTTTGAATTAATTCTTAAATTGATTAGAATCCTAATTTAAATATTCACTAACCATAAAACCAATTTTGATTCGAATTTAATAATAACAAGCACTAGAAGAATACACCCACTAATTATTGCAAGCATTAAACTGATCAAGTACAAATGAATAAAAAGAATTAAACTGTCAGCCAGTAGTCATTACAGATAATTAGAATACTTATTACAAATCTAAAAATTGTTTAAACTTCGGGTTATCATAGAAAATGGATTGATATTCGATAGGAGCGCCAAGTCATCCACACTACTGCTTAGATGCTTTGGAGCATGTAGGACGATTGACCATGGCTCGTTTTTTATATACTCCAAGTGAAACACTTGCTTGACCTTTTGAAAGGCACAAAAAAATGGCTCATCGCTCGCGTGGGCGTTGTTCTTCAACTTGGTGCCAGGATCAAATTTACAATAATTTTTATCCTTAACTCTTACCCAATCATAGTAAAATAAAACCTCTTGGAAGCTTAAATAGTCCAATTTAAATCTATTTTCAATTACATTATAGTAATTCATTTAAGCTTCAATGAGGTTTTTATCTTTCGTGCTCGCTCAAAAATAAGTGAAAGTCTTATATGATATACCCAAGTTTTGTACATTTGTATTTTTCTCGTACATCCTTACACAGAATATGCAACCATTCAATCGATACTTTTTGTACTCTTGTGCCATGAAAAAGGTCCATTGGCTACACGAGCAAGCCTTGATGTCACATCACCCATATTTAAGAGCTGAGAATATAGATAAACTAATTAGGTTAGTTGTAAAGTTTCTTATAATGTGACATTTAATAACAGTCCTTTTCATTATAATTACCTCGTGTGACAACCACAGCCTAAATTCGTTGTCTAATTGTGCCATTGTTTTTTTACTTTTATTTTTCTCACGAGCTTCATATTTTCTGTATAAATCGTGATGAACGTATTACAAAATTAATCATGTATATTAATTAAAATAATGTAAAAGTTAAAATAATTTAAACTTACTTTTTCCATTGTTTGACATCTTCATGTGTGTCAAATAGATAACGAGTTACTTGTTCATGTTGAAAACTCATTAATTCCACTCATTTTCCCATCACATGACCACCCTCATCAACGAACTCATAAATACCATCCACACTGGTTTAGTCAGGCATATATTCCCGAGTGTAGATTGATGATTCCACGGAGATGTATTACTCAGCAATTGATCCTTCAATGTATCATGTATTCTTGGCGTATTCATTGAAAACTTTCATCAATCTTTCAAATGAATACATCCACCGATATCTAACTGGGCCACAAAGAAGTGCCTCGCCACATAGGTGTACCAATAAGTGAACACTTATGTCAAATATTTATGGGGGAAAGTACTTATCCAATAAATAAAATGCTTCGGTCACCGCCAATTTTGCGGCAACTATGTGATCTCAACTGACTACCTTTCTCACATAAAAGTGAGAAGCAGATATACTAATTTGCACAATAGCCCTCCGCAAATCCTTGTGCTTTGAAAAACAGTGGTTAAACAATATGGGAACCAATTTCATGATCACATGCCAATTTTGGGACTTACACTTATGTAAATCATGGGTAGAATAACTCACAATCCTTTGCAAGTTTTAAGAAAAATTCAATGGAACCTTCAAATTATATATTGTGTCTAAAGATTTACTTTCAATTTAGGATTCTTACCTAGAATATTAGGGACACAATCATAAGATTTACTTTCAATTTTGGAACGTGAAAGTTTTCTCGGAGGTAGCCTATGTTAAACTCTGCCCAGTAAAAATATTGGAAGCTTTCTCAAATCTAAAACTATGAGCAAGGGGAAAAAACCTCCAATGGCAATGGTATACATTTTTTGCACAAACGGGAAGGTGTAGAGATTCAATCTCCCCTCCATAAATTGGACACCCAAAATAATCATGTACTACATAACTGGATAATGTCCCATAAGATGGAAAATCATGAATTTCTCATATCAACATAGCTTTCAGCCTAAACTCTTCTTCTTTTTTTTAAAGTCAAATACTTGCACACTCTCTTCGCACAACTCATTTAATTCTTCTACTAACGGAATCAGGTAGACATAGATGTCCTCACTTGGTACCGTTGGACCAGGTATCAATAAAGACAACATTGAAAATTATGGCCTCATACACTCTTAGGGAGGTAGGTTAAGTGGTGCTAGGATCACTGGCCATCCACTCTGATTGGTGATTAGATTTACAAATGGATTGAAACCATTTGTTGATATTGCCAAACGAATGGTACGCTATTCTCGAGCAAAATCGGGATACTCATAACTCATCCTCTTCCAGGATGTAGATACAATAGGATGACGCGTGAGATTATCCTATACTTTTTCCCTAGCATGCCAAGTTATTGACTTTTCCATCCATGGAATAGGAAAAAAATTCTTCAATTTAGGCCCAATGGGAAAATATTTCAACACATTTTAAGGCACTTTTGAGCTTGTTCCTTCCTTGCCAGTAGATTCAACATATCTAGGTTCATCGCATACCGGACACGAATCAATATTTTCATACTCCTTTAAGTATAGTATGCAGTCATACACACAACCATGAATTGATTTATAAATTCATTTCCAAACCTATAAAAATGTTCTTTATAATAGGATAGCCATTTGGAAGCGTATTCTACTTGGGTAGCAAGCCCTTTACCCAATTCAAATTTTTTGTCACACTTTTGCAAGACAAACCATATTGGGTCTTCAAAATATGAAAACTAACCATGGCATGTAAAGTTGTTTGATCCTTCCCACATCTAGAGTACAACAGCTGGGTCGCCTTCAATTTTAAACTTTGGTAGTCATCGTCAAGGTTTATCCCGATATTTCATGAGCACCTGAACCTTGTACATCGTCCGTGACCTCATTTTCTTCCACTTCATGAACTCCATACTCGTCATCAACTAAATCATCTATCATATTATGATATACATATTCATACCCTTGTACATCTATCCTACTTAATGAAGATTGTTGTGAAGGTTGCTCGGGGAAAAAAGGAACTTTCAATTCCATGTGAAAATTCCAAAATTGATAACTATCTTGCATACTTCATCTTAACAAATGTAGTTCAATTGTTTTCCAATCAAACACCTTACTATTCTTACACTTAGATAGGAACTCTTTATCATTATTATGTCTCTTTGTGTATCTCATAAATTCATTAGCACCTCTACGAAACACATCCCCAAATGTAATTGTCTCACCCATCTACTATTTGTATTTATCATATCCTATCACAGTTACCACAAGTAATCACCTATTATGGGTAAGAAGCGTATGTTTGTGGATTAGTATAAACAAAAGTGTGAACATTTAGTTCCCATTAAATAATTGTAACACCCCACCTAATTAAATATCAGGTGATCAGTCCTTTATTAAATTAAAATCAAGGGGACCGGTTGGTTCATTCTCAGCATCACTATCGTAAAAAAAATATTTCCAATTTGAACACCCTAAATAATTAAGCTAAATGTCAAAATAATTTAAAGTCTTAATTTCATTTTATTAAATTCCAATATGAAAACCTTTATTGACAACCAATAGTTTAAGAATCACATAAATACTAAGGATGGCAATTAACACACAAGAATTAAACCATCTAGATAATCCAAACCAAGTTGAAGAATCATAAATGAAATCATCATGACAATAGTTAACTCTCTCAAAGAGCACTGAATACTGGAAATACAAATAAACATAAATCTCTGACAAATCCAAACGGAATAGGAAATCGGGCAACACATGCCCTGACTATAAAAAACTAAAGTAAGAACTGAATTAATAAAGAGGTCGTCTTAAACAAAGGCCTGCAACTCCCACATAAGCTGAAGAATGTCCAATCCAAAGAACCTATGTATGACGCCCCTGTGGCTGGGCACCTGTAATACATACATATATATACAAGAGAGAGAAAAATGATAGAAACGGGTCAGAGCCCGAGTGTAAAATAGTTTTAAAAATAGTTTAGCAAGTATTTAAAATGCTTACCAACTAATATAACCACCATGTTAGTATACGACACTCTCCTGAGAATTCTCACCTCCCATCTAGTGTGAATGCCTACAGTACTACTGATCACATAAGTCTATCTAACTTATTTTCCATAAAGTTTTATCTTGAGAAGCACTAATACTATGATATTTAGTTTTAGAAAATTAATCTCTTCCATTTTCTTGCGTACTTAGAATCATTCACTACCGTTACAAAATTCGCCAACACAAGTTATAAAGTTGAGGCATTTATTCATTACTTAACTACTTATACACACAGTAGAAAGTTTTCATATATAAGCATATATATATATATATATATACAATCAACACCCCACATAAATCTATGGTGGTGGAATACTCAGCTATCAAGTCCCCGTTTCACTCATACTAAGGAAAATACTAGTTCGAAATCACTCTCGAACTGTATTAACACAACACACATAGAATTGGAGGTGAAGCATAGTTACAAGTCCTAAGAGGTCAGCACATACCCTCGCGTCTCTTAGGACCATTTGACTATCATTTTCAGATAGCCTGTATTAGTGGATACTAACTTCTAGGGTACGAGTCAATATCCCCCATAAAGGTCCAATCGAGATAAGACTGTCCTGGCACGGAAACATCTGTGATAACAAGTAGCCCGGTATAATTTTTACACAGATACATAATATATGCATAGTCACACAGTCATATATATATAAATATTCACATTTTCTCAAATGAGGTTCACCCACGACCCATAATTATTATTAACCGTTCTTAGCACATCTTTTACTCAACTACCTAGCATAACGAAATCGTCTCTTTTATTCTCATTTAAAATTTACTTCATACTTACTTCTCATCTCTTGAATTATTCTCTCTCACTACGTATAAATTTCAGTAGGTATATCCTCACTTACCTTCTAGTCTAAATCTTTCACGAGTCTCAGTCTTTTAGTAAACGTACGCACAATTTCAAGGCATGAACTCCCCGTTAACCCACGATTTCATTCCATGTTAATTTCACTCAACGGAGTTTACTTAGACCCTAATGGTCCTATTCATAACCCATTATACTATTTAAAATATATTCAAGGGTTCCCACGTATTTTATCCGAATTAAACAAAAAGGAGAAAAACATGCAGTTTTCCTGGAAGGATCGATCGACCGATGAATGGGGTCGATCTATCGATCGTCGATCGATCGATGTTGTTGGTCGATCGATCAATCAAGCAATTGTTGCCCAGTTTTTTGAAATTTTTAACCTACGGGTTAAACCATTCTAACCCCTCCAAACCTCTATAATTTCATCCCAAACTCCCAACCAAGTTATCCAAATGTATAAATAATAAATATAAATAAGTTCTAACGTCACAACATCAAAAAATCCTCAACGAATCAATCAAAAAGGGGTTTAATCCCAGATTTCTTTGTAAAACCAAATTTTCCATAAATAATCACAAACCTCTATTTTAATCAAAATTTTCTTCCCAAGTATCATAATAAATTCATGGGTAATCCTCTACATATGATCACGATTTCAAACTCTATGGATTCTCCCTACAACACATATAAATTCTCTTCCAAAACATATAATTCTTCAATTAAAACATATGATTTTCATTCCTAGACTAACATGGAAGGAATAACAACTAGGAATCAGCAAGATATATACTTGCCTGAGATTCAAGGATCTGATTTGTTTAAGACCAAGATATGGTTGCGTTTCTCGTCGTGCGATCTTCATTTTGGTGGTGGCGGCGGTGCAATCGGGTGAATTCTAGGCCTTGGATTGCTTGGAAACTGTTCACCTTCTTCACTAATCTCTTCCCCTTCTTCTCTAATGGTTGGGCTTAGATTTTGTGTTTGTTAACCCTAAGAGACAACCCCAAATGGATAATATATACTAAGAAAATTTGTGGGTTTAATTACCCAAAAATAAAAAATGTCTATAATACCCTCTTGAGATGTCAATTAGGCCTAAAAGCGCTCCAAGACCCAAACTAAACCCTCGGTTACACTTTTCTGACTATCTCGACCCTTCCAAACACTTTGGTGCACTCGAAACAACCATACGAGAAACTTATAATATATTCACTTTTATAATAATAATAATTTAGTCCTGACACAACACAGGCGCGACCCGACTTAAATTTCCATAATTTCCATATTATTCACTTGTGACAATACTAATAAAATCAATCTCATATATTACTTTACTCATCCAGTAATATTCAACAAATTCCCAATAATTACTAACTCTCATCACGCTAGTAAATATTTAAAATGAAATTCCGAATTAATATTAAATTAATATCTCAATTAAATTTAATAAATCCTCAATTTTAAAAGCCATAAAAATACGGGGTATTACATACTTCCCCCTAATAACGGAATTTCATCCCTAAATTCGAAAACTAAGGCATACCTGGTAAAAATAGATCTAGATATGTTATAAATTCTCCAAAGGGACTTTCGGGTGAGGAGAATATCTATAGTCCCCCGCTTTACAATAAGCTTATGAAACACTCTCAATACCATCAGTTATAGAGTCACACCTTAAAAATGGCATGTCACATTGTGTTCCAATCCATTGCTATACGCATAAGACGAGCCTAGACATCATTGGCCCCCGTTGTCTCAATATTATTGGGAGGTCGCACCTCACTACGTAACAATTACTCATACTTATCTAATCACAAAACTCCCTTTTTGAGAAAAATCATGCGAACATTTGACCACTCTTTTCAGTTCTTCAAATCTCAATTTTCGGTGATGTAACTCTTACGCCATTAAAAAGTCACCTTAAACAGCCGTGGTAATTCCACCCTCGTCATCAGACTCTAACTCGGTCGATCAAAATTACGATTATCCACTCACTTCCAAACATCTAGAGGGATAATAGTTCAGGTTCTTCCACATAAAATTTCAATAAGCAGTTTGTCCACAATAAACAGGTACGAGTGGTTCCACGAAACTCTACAGTACAAAACGTCACTTGCTATATACATCCATTGTGGAAATGAAATGATCACCATGAATTCAAAATTACTTTAACGCGGTTCCACTAATCTTTAATTACCTAAACTACTCCCCGGCTAAGTGTGGTATAACCTACTCAAACCAAAATGTTATCCCCACTGCTTTCTGAGATCCTAGTTTGAAAATGGGGTTCAATGATCCCATTCTAGATTAGAATAATACCGGGAAGAACCTCTTATCGAAGCGATTCTTATTCTCAAAGAAATGTTGGGTCATACTTTATAATAGTTTATACCATCCGAAAGAATAATAATCACATTCATTTAGGTCACTTTCGTTTAGATTGATCCTCTCGTTCAAACCTATTTCTATCTATGAGTGGTGCCCGCTGAAACTACTCGCTATGTCCCTCTCAACATCGACATCTACTCGTACTGACTCACATTAGTAACACTTCACACTCCCCTTCTTTCTATAGCGTATACCAAAAGTTTCGACCCGTGCACTTTTCTCAACGATGTGCACTACTGAACCTTTATACCTTACTAACATCATCCTTCAACCTACGCCCTAGTCGCTTGCCACACTTGTCTAGGTAAAACACCGCTTAGAGTGTTTTCCATAATAGTTAAATTTTGTCCTTCTCAAAGAATACCCCTAAATTACTTCCCTTATCCTTCCAACTAAATTCGTGTTTGCTACTCTGATCGTACATGTATATATGGATTATCGCCCTTCGTACCGTGCTTAATCTACTCTACTAGCTCCACTTTGTTATGTTGTTCTCATAACATATATTCCAAGCGTCTATTCCCACATCTTTTCAACTGGAATGATACAAGCAACAGCTAACCAGGTTGCCCACACAGCCTAGAAACCATGCGTACTGGTGTAAGTATCACCTACGCTTCACACATAAAACACAATTCTTTGTTTCCCTTGTTCTCACAATGTGTTTACAACACTTTGGTACTCTTAATCACCCTAAAAATCAAAATTTTCAAGTCCTCCTTATAATCACTCCACCCTTCGATTGGGTGATAAAACAAAACTTCCAATGTTTCCTTACCACACAACTCGTTACACTTGCCTTAAATCTTCATTGAACTTCAACTTACAATAAACATTACCAGATCCTATGACAACCGAGGTACTAGACTCATGGACTAATGACCAAACATCTCTCTACTTCCAACCTTACGCTAAGTTTCATGCGTGGGATGTCTCGCGGAGCGAAATCTAAACAAGGAACCCCCTCGATACACTACTACCTGGCATAGTCGGTTATCAAAATTCATTGGGTCCTCCATCCATAACCTATACTCTTGTATTCCTTCTCTTGACAGAAAAATTACATCTTCTCCCATAATTTGTATTGAAACAAATAATTATTACCAAGTGCACTATTGCTTAGTATTGGTGGTAATAAAATTTCATAAACCTCATACGTATACAATCGGGACTCTCAAAATCCCATTCCCAAATATGAATATAAGTCTTAACTTTCACCTTCCCAAAGGATAAATATAATAATGCGCTCCTCCTATCACTGAGTCTTGAGCGCTACTCATACTAATGAGTGAAATATTTTCGCCCAACGGTAAATCCAATACACACTGAATCATAATAATAAAGTCCCTAAGCACACTAGGATTAAACATTTTCATACCACTATACCCTTAGAAGTCTCTATAATATATATAAAATGAGTGCGAGCCCAACCCTCTCGCTTAGAACAAAACATATTGCACTAGGGTAGCAACCTCGATATCCTTACAATCACTACCCACATTGTTTTAACCATTTTTATAAACCATAATCAGTATAATAATATACTTGCATATCACATCATTAAAACGAGTAATCTCAATAAATTATATAACACAAACAATGCACCCATTTATCCTCCACGGATAACACTAAATACAGCCCCGCTATACCGGGGAAAACATACACATAATAATAACGCTATAGATATACGCACTAAATTCTTCTCACATGCGAATCTAGCAATAAAAAAATGTAATGGCTCTCTCGAGTCACATAAAACACGGTTCATCCATCGAGGATAAAACTCATACTTCTACTTTTCCAATCGCCTTGGCTACTTAATGGTCTTCGGAACATAACGCGCCTGTCGGAACCAAATCGAAAATTACATTAACCATTTCCCTTGTAGGCACCATACCCTTGTCCTTTTTCTCACTTCGAAAAATGTTAACTCGTATGGTTTTATTCTCCATAAAATACCTTAACACATAACCCATTTATCTTCTATCATACTGACCCTGTTAGGGTTGTCTTTCTCTCGGACATAAATAGTCTGGATCCTGATGGCTACCCTCGTCGTTACCTTAGCTTTGTTGTCCCTAAGGAACGTGCTACTGGCTTCAATAATCCTTACTGAATTCACCATCTCTTGGTAAGAATTCAGCTATCTGCCATATGCCCAAGTCTTTAAATATATTACCTTCGTTGGGTAACACACATAATTCCCGTATTTATAGAATTTCCGGTGATAACTCTCCTCAATTTGCCATTTTACCCTCTCCCAAGTTTACTACATTGGGTGAGTCTAATTTTTAATATCACGTTTGACTACAACAGCACTTGAAATTTGTAGGCTTTGTCCTAGCCATCTTTACAGTCCTGCCCTCTCGCGCCATAATAGGGGTGACCTCGACTACGGTCATCATCCTCGAATATACTTTACGGCCTCACTAACCCCTGTCTCACTCTACTTTCCCAACGACCCTTATCTTCCATACTTAATTGTTTGAACACGACCGAACGTAAATAAGATTCACTGATATATACGTGATAGCAAGAGAATGAAATAATTACTAACTCTCATCACATTAGTAAATATTTAAAATGAAATTCCGAATTAATATTAAATTAATATCTCAATTAAATGTAATAAATCCCAAATTTTAAAAGAAAACAAAATATAGGGTATTACATACTTCCCCCCTCATAACGGAATTTCTTCCCGAAATTCAGAAACTAAGGCATACCTGGTAAAAATAGATCTAGATACGTTATAAATCTAAAAAAGGAATTTCGGTTAAGGAGAATTTCTATAGTCCCTCACCCCATAATAAGCTTATGAAACACTCTCAATACCATCAGTTATAGAGTCACACTTTAATAACGGCACTTGACATTATGTTCCAATTCGTTACTATACGCATAAGACGAGCCTAGACATCATTAGCCCCCATTTTCACAATATTATTAGGAGGCCGTACCTCACTACGTAACAATTACTCATACTTATCTAATCACAAAACTCCCTTTTTGAGAGAAACCATGCGAACATTTGACCACTTTTGTCAGTTCTTCGAATCTCGATTTTTGGCGACGTAACTCTTACGACATTCAAAAGTCACCTAAAACAGTCATGGTAATTCCACCCCAGTCATGAGACTCTAACTCGGTCGATAAAAAATTATGATTATCCACTCACGTCCAAATAGATAGAGGGATAATAGTTAAGGTTTTTCCACATAAAATTTCAACAAGCAGTTTGTCCATAATAGTAAGGTACGAGTGGTTCCACGAAACTCTACTGTACTAAACGTCACTTACTATATACATCCGTTGTGGAAATGAAATGATCACCATGAATTCAAAATTACTCTCACGTGGTTCCACTAATCTTTAATCACCTCGCCTACTCCCCGACTAAGGGGGATACAACCTACTCAAAACAAAACATTATCCCCACTGCTTTCAGAGATCCTGGTTTGAAAGTGGGGTTCAATAATCCCATTCTAGTTCAGAATAATACCCGGAAGAACCTCTTACCGAAGCGATTATTATTCTCAAAGAAAGGTTGGGGCATACCGTCTAATAGTGTATACTATCCAAAAGAATAATAATCACTTTCGTTTAGATTGATCCTCTCATTCCAATCGATTTCTATCTATGAGTGGTGCCCTCAGAAACTGCTCCCTATGTCCCCTTAAACATCGACTTCTACTTGTACTAACTCACATTAGTGACATTTAACACCCCCCTTCTTTCTATAGCATATACTGAAAGTTCCGACCCGTGCACTTTTCTCCACCATGTGCACTGCTGAACCTTTAAACTTTGTAATATCATCCTTCAACCTACGCGCAAGTCGGTTCCCACACTTGACTATGTAAAAATCCGCTCAGAGTGTTTTCCATAATAATTAAATTTTGTCCTTCTCAAAGAATACCCCTTAATGACTTCTCGTATCCTTCCAACTAAATTCGTGTTTGCTACTCTGATTGTAGATGTATATATGGATTATTGTCCTTCGCACCATACTTTATCTACTCTACCAATTCCACTTTGTTATATCATTCTCACAACATATATTCCACGCGTCTATTCCTATATCTTTTAAACTCGAACGATACAAGCAACAGCTAACCAGGATGCCCACACAGCCTAGAAACTGTGCATACTGGTGTAAGTATCACCTACGCTTCACACATAACACCCAATTCTTTTTTTCCCTTGTGCTCACAATGTGTTTACAACACTTCGTTACTCTTAATCATCCTAAAAATCAAAATTTTTAAGTCCTCTTTATAATCATTCCACCCTTCAATTGCGTCATAAAACAAAACTTCCAATGTTTCCTTACCACACAACTAGTTCCACTTGCCTTAAATATGCACTTAACTTTACTTACAATCAATATTACGGGCTCTTATGACATCTAAGATACTGGACTCATGGACTAATAACAAAAACTCTCTCTATTTCCAACCTTATGCTAAGTTTCATGCATGGTATGTCTCGCAAAGAAAAATCCAAACAAAGAAACCCCTCGATACACTACTACCTAGCATAATCGGTTATCGAAATCCGTTGGGTCCTCTGTCCATAACCTATACTCTTCTGTTCCTTATCTTGACAGAAAAACTACATCTCCTCCCACAGATTGTACTGAAACAAATAATTATTACCGAGTGCACTATTGCTTAGTATTGGTGGTAATCACATTCCATAAACCTCATACGTATACAATCGGGGCTCTCAAATCCCATTCCCAAACATATGAATATAAGTCTTAACTTTCACATTCCCAAATGATAAATATAACAATGCGCTCCTCCTACTACTGAGTCCTGAGCGCTACTCATACTAATGAGAGAAATTTTTTCGCCCAACGGTAAACCCAATACGCACTGAATCATAATAACAAAGTCCCTCAGCACCCTAGGATTAAACATTTTTGTACCACTATACCCTTAGAAGTCGCTATAATATATATAAAATGAGTTCGAGCCCAACCCTCTCGCAGGTGAGGTATTGTCAGAACAAAACATACTGCATTAAGGCAGCAACCTTGATAGCCTTGCAATCACTGCCCACTATTGTTTTAACCATTTTTATAAACCATAATCATTATAATATTATACTCGCATATGACATCACTAAATGAGTAATCTCAATAAATTATATAACACAAACAATGCACCCATTTATCCTCCGCGGATAACACTAAAGACAGCCCCGCTATACCGGGGAAAACATACACAAAATAATAACGCTATAGATATACGCACTAAATTCTTATCACATGCGAATCTAGAAATAAACAAAAATGTAATGACTCGCTTGTGTCCCATAAAATACGCTTCATCCACTTAGGATAAAACTCATACTTCTACTTTGCCAATCGATTTTCTACTTAATGGTCTTCGGGGCATAAGGCGTCTATCTGAACCAAATCGAAAATTACATTAACCATTTCCCTTATAAGCACCATACCCTTGTCCTTTTACTCGTTTCGGAAAATGTTAACTTGTGTGGTTTTATTCTCCACAAAATACCTCAACCCATAACCCACTTATCTCTTGTCATACTGGCCCTATTAGGGTTGTCCTTCTCCCGAACTTAAATATTCTCGATCCTGATGGATACCCCCGCCATTCCCTTAGCTTTGTTTCACCTAAGGAACGTTCTGCTGTCTTCAATAATCCTTACTGAATTCACCATCGCTTGGTAAGAATCAACTATCCGCTATATGCCCAAGTCTTTGAATATATTACCTTCGTTGGGTAACACACATAATTCCCGCATTTTTAGAATTTTCGTTGATGACTCTCCTCAATTTTCCATTCGACCCTCTCCAAAGTTTACTATGTTGGGTGAGTCTAATTTTTGGCAGCACTTGAAATTTATAGGCTGCGTCTTATCCATCTTTATAGTCCTGGCCTCTCGTGCCATAATAGGGGTGACCTCGACTACGATCATCATCCTCAAATATACTTCACGATCTCACTAATCCCTTCCTCCCGCTACTCGCCCAACGACCCTCACCTTCCATACTTCATTGTTCGAACACGCTTGAACGTAAATAAGATCACCGATATATACGTGATATAAGGAGAAAGAAATAATTACTAACTCTCATCATGCTAGTAAATATAAAATGAAATTTCGGATTAATATTAAATTAATATCTCAATTAAATTTAATAAATCCTCAATTTTAAAAGCTATTAAAAAAATGGGGTATTACAATAATTTACTACAAGATTTAGGTCTCATCTTTTGGTGTTATATTATAAAAATAATATAATTCATATTTCCTCCATCTCCTCTAAAGGGTGAGTGTTCCTATCCCATTCAAGACCGCAAATTTCTGTAATATACTTAACATCTCATGCACATTATTCCAATTTGAGGAAAATTTTGTAGCATATCCCCATAGTTCTCCAAGTACACGACACAGATTCGCAAGTGTAAGTGTTATTTCAATTTATTAATTGAAAAAAATACTTGACATCGCATCGCCAAGTATGTACCCATAGAATATTAAGATACGACATCAAAACTTCCCCCAAAAGTAACAAGTTTAAGCCACTAAGAATATTATTATTCAAAAATTATGCAGTCCTAAACTGTCTAGATGGGACAATTCGAGAGATCTCATTACAGAGGTAATGACTCTCGAATGGGTCTAATGGCTATTGAATGAGTACGCATAAGAACTAGAAGGATAGTATCTAAGAGAACTATATGTAATTTAAAGTAGTTATAAATATTACAAAACCATTATATCATGCATTCAAATGAGAATACATGCAGGCATGCACCCTCGGAGGCAAGTGTTACGTAACAAGTTGACTTAATGTAAATTTACACATAGGTTATCTATTGTGTTTCCCATTATTACCTTTTACCCTCGTTACTTTTTATATAATGCTTGCTTGCGGGATACATGCATGCATGTATTCTCATGTGAATGGATGATTACTTATTACTTATTGTATAAAATTTATAGTATGTTTCACTTAATTATGTCTTATTTATATCCGATTTTTACATTGTTATGTTTCATTTCGCATCACATCCCTAAATGTTAGAGAATGCCTTGGATCAACCAACTCAATGTCCATCTAAGTGATCAAATCCACCAGTCAATAATAATTCAAGAATTCAAAACAACAATGCAAATAATAATGTCTTTCATTTGAAATTTCGAGGGCCAACCAACTCAATGGCCATCTAAATGTTCAAGTCAACCAGTCAATAATATTTTAATAATTTAAAATAATTCAACAATCTCTATGTGTGCATATATATACAAAATGTGTGTGTAGAGAGAGAGAGAGAGAGAGAGAGAGAGAGAGAGAGAGAGATGGTGGTCGTTACTGCAATTAGAGAGAGAAACCAAATTTAAATTTCAGAATTGAATACCAAAAATTAAATAGGCACTTTACTAAAAAACCAAATACCAATTACAATTACAATTACAATTTCTAATATTCATTTCAATTTCAATTTATAATACCAATTTCAATTTCAATTTTGATTTGAAATTGAAATTAAAATTCAGTTTATAATACTAATTCCTATTTACTCCATTTCCTCTAACGGGTGAGTGGCCCTATCCCATTCAAGATTGCGTATATCTGTAATATACTTAACAGCTCATGCACATTGTTCCAATTTGAGGAAAATTCAGCAGCATATCCCCATAGTTCTCTAAGTGTACAACATAAATTCGCAAGTGTAAATATTATTTCAATTTATCATTTAAAATAACTCTTAACATCGCATCATCTAGTATGTACTCAGAGAAGATTAAGATACGACATTAGAACTTCCCCCCAAAGTAACAAGTTGAAGCCACTAAGAATATTATTATAGAGAAACAATGCAGTCCCAAACAGTCCAAATGAGACAATTCGAGATATCTCATTATAGGGGTAACGACTCTCGAACGGGTCTAAGGGCTATTGAATGCGTATGCATAAGAACGAGAAGGCTAGTATATATGCGTACTTTATGTAAGGGCTATAGTATGTTTCATTTAATTATGTCTTATTTATATTTGATAATAATGTTTATAGTGATGATTTATACATAGTTATGTTTCATTTCGCATTATCCAGTTTTAGATTTACACAACACTATACTCAATTTCCGTTTAATAACCAATTTCAATTTTAATTTTACATTTACACAACAATATGCCCAATTTCACAATTATACCCAATTTTAATTTCTTATTTAGGCAACAAAAGGGGTCCAATTTCAGATTTATCCAACATTATACCCAACTTCCATTTTATACTCAATTTCAATTTTAATTTCACATTTACACAACAATATGCCCAATTTTAAATGTCCAATCAATTTTAATTTCATAATTACACAACAAAGGGGAACAAAGGGGTCTAATTCAGATTTATGCCTAATTTTTGTAAATACCAAGTTAATCACACATTCACACAAAATTGCACACACACACACACACACATGCACACACACACATATATATATAGACACACACACACACACACACGCACATATGTAGACACACACACATATACAAAATCATACACATACACATATGTAGAAACACACACACACGCATATATATACACACACACAAAGAAGTGAGAGAAACACACAGAGAGAGAGAGAGAGAAAGAGAGAGAGAGAGAGAGAGAGAGAGAGAGAGAGAGAGAGAAGGGAAACTAAATGGGGAAAAAAAGGCGGTATGGTTTTTTAGTTAAGACGGTTGTCACGAACCTGTCAAGGCCTTTGATCGTGACAACTTTCTTTACTTGTCACGGTCAAAGTCTGTGAAAAAATATTGTCACGGACTTGTCACGATCATTGATCGTGATAAAAAATAGGCCATCACGATCAAAGACCATGACAAGGCTAGACGTCTCAAAGGTGATAATTTAGCCTTTTTGGTTTAGTGTATCAGTGGCGACCAAGTGTAGTAGGAATGTATAATTATTCTTGTGTCTTAACCTGGTCGGGTAAAATCTCTAGTGAAGAAATTTTACTGACTTCTTGTTATTGACTTGCCTATGATAGATCGTGCATAAAGTTTAACTTTTCTGAAGATGGAAAAGTTTGGAAAATTTTGAACCATGCACTTTTCTAAAGTTGGTAAAGTTTAACTTTTCTGAAGATGGGAAATTTTTTGAAGTTGAAAAGTTTGACAAATATAAAGAACTTTTCTGAAGTTAAAAAAGTTTAGCAAGGAACTCTTCTGAAGTTAAAAAAAAGTTTAATAAATATAAAGAACTTTTCTGAAGTTGGAAAAGTTTTACAAATATAAAGAACTTTTTTGAGGTTGGTAAAGTTTGACAAATATAAAGAACTTTTCTGAAGTTGGAAAATTTAATAAATATATAGAACTTTTTCTAAAGTTGTAAAAGTTTGAATTTAAATTGCTCATTAATTTATGGTTAAGGTTAAGGTGTAATTCAACCATACTCTGAACAACAAAACAAAACGAAGAATAATGGAGGAAAAATATGAAATTTCATTAACGTGAATTGAATAACCGATTACATTAAAAATGAAATTACTGAAAATATAATTACTGATAATACTTTCACAGATGGTCTGCGTTCCAAGAATTCTTCAACTATTATCCTTCCAAAGTTTCCAAGAGATAAGTTCCTGGTCAGATAACCTTCGAGATAGGGTATGGATGATACCAATTAAGATCCAGGTTATTATTCTTCTGGATTACTTTATTGAGCAACAGATCTCAATGCTTCAGGTTGGTGGGCTTGACACTTCGATTATAAAACCTTGTACTCTATTGCTGATAAGTATCTACTGGGATATAAGCATCTTCTCGAACTTCTTCTATAATATCCAGATCTAGTCACCGTATGAGGTCACTCTTGGGTGAATTAAAGTTCAATAAACTGTGAGTCAGCAGACCTATTTTGACTAGTACCATTGCATGAGTGCCAAAACCTAACATATATGGGGTTTCCCCTGTTACTATTCTAGGAGTGGTCCTATATGCCCAGAGAAAACTATGAAGTTCATTAATCCAGTTTCCTTTAGCCTCATTCAACCTTTTCTTCAACCCATCTATCAAAGTTTTGTTGCTGATTTTTGTCTGGCCATTGCACTATAGGTGCTGATCAGATCTTGAATAAAGTTTTTGGATGCCAGACCTGATGAAGTACTCTTTAAATTCCTCATTATAAAATTGAGTTCCACGTTCAGCGATGAAGTCATAAGGCATGTCATACCTGCAAATCATATGCTTCCATATGAACTGGAAAACCCACTAATAGGGCATATCAATTAGAGGCTCCACATCCACCCATTTGGTGAAGTAATCAACTGCTGAAACTGGATACTTGAACATTCCCTTGGTGGTCGATAGTGGTTTGATCAAGTCAATTACTTTGATATCAAAAGGCCATGGAGAAGTAATAGGTGTTATCGTTTCTCCTAGTTTTCTATAGATGGTGGCAAACTTTTGGCACTTATCATACTTCTTGGTGAAGGAAAAACAATCTACTTTCATTATTGGTCAGTATTAACCTTGCATTGCTATCTATTGTCTTAAAGGCCTCCCGGTTGTGTGAGATACACATGAGACTTAATGAACTTCTTTGATCAGATCATTTACTTCCTTTGGATGAACTCAACGAAGTATTAAAATAGTGTATCATCACCTATATAGAACACCTTTTCCAACATATAACTGGTTGCTTTATACCTCATCTTCTCAGCCTCATTCTAGTCGGACGACAGTGTTCCTCTTTCAATGTACTCTTTAATTGGGTTCATCCATGAGGTACCTAATTCCATAAATATGATGATGATTTCCATCCCATCAATTCTTTTATGGGCAAGGATTTCCAGTAGGATTGTTCACCTGAAATCTATTTGAGTTACTGAAGGAGGCCGAGTAAGAGTGTCTGCTCGAGCATTCTCTATTTTAGGAATACTCACCATCCTGACCAAAGAAGATAAAGAAATAACCTCCATGGTTTTTTTATGATATCTAGTCCTCATTTCCCCTTTGATGCCATAAATTTGATGCATTTAATTGAGAATTAGTTGGGAATCATTATGCACCAACACCTGGTCGATGCCCAATGATGAAGCCAGTTCTAATCTTGTGATCAATGTCTCATATTATGACTCATTGTTAGAGGCCTTGAATTGGAATCTCAAATTATATTTCTCATCTAGGTCATTTGAAGTGTTGATGATGAGGCCTACTCCACTTCCAGTAGTACATGTTGATCCATCTGCGAACAATTGCCAGATTTGAGTTTCATTGGAGAAATCTTCCTTAACCAACACTTCATATTTAAATATTTTCTTGCTTTGTTGAATTATTTCTTAAAAATATGACCACTCTTATTGATCGCCAAAATCTTTATTTTCTTTTGAGCTAAACTCTCCTCCGTAGAAGTTCTCTCGGCAAGAAAACTTGGATTATGTTTCAACTCTGTATATGTGAACTTAACTATGAAGTTTTCCACTACTTGGCCTTTTATTGAAACTCTGGGCTTATAGAAAATTTCATAATATCTCAATTAAACTGATTAAGACATTAACCTTCTAGAATTCTCAGGTTTGTGCAATGACTGACGCAAAGTTAAATTCATGTAAACCTCAATTGTGTGAGCTTGAAAATATGGCCCCATTGTCCTAAGGCATTCAATATTCTAGATTTAAAAATATTTCTTAACATAAATGAAACGGAAATAAATTCACATGGTCATGAATCATAACTATTGAAAATGAAGGAATTATGTCATCAGAGGTTTCTAAAAGGAAACTTTTTAATAAGTATCAATGAGTTACAACTTAAGACAAAATTTAAAACCTATTACATGCTCTATCTGATAAACTAAGCATTTTACATAAAGTAACAAAAAAATCTCTAAAAGTCAAATCTTCAACATAGTCCTTTTATGTTCCATTCGTGAGTTTAGGTATTTCTTGAAAAATTGTTACAACGTCAGCTAAAAGTCGAATGAGATTTAACTCCACATATTCCAAGGTTTTTCATAAAATAGATACCTATTCAAGAAAAAATATAAGGCATATACATATATGGACAGGAACTTGCAATAATATATTTATATATGAATGATAGTGTGCAGAAATGAATAGCTCAGAACAGAATGGATGCGGAAAATCAAAGGCAATATTTTTTTCTTTCAATCATATCATTTTAATGGCCAAGTACAATCTATACCGTATTATTCCACGGTAGTTGAGGGTTAATTGAACTTGTTAATCACAACGTCTTATTTAGGACACACCAGCAATAACCCAACTGGGAAGGTCAATCGAGAAAGAAGTCCCTTAGGCCAAATCTCATTTCCATTATATAATATCATTTTCAATGTTCCTTTAATCGATATGTCTATATGGACAAATATAGACATATCCCAATGAATCAATCATCAGTATCAGATGCATTTTGAGAATAAAATCAGTTCACAACATATATAGTTTGCATAATATCATATAATCAAAATTTCACAAGGAATGTCATAGAGTACTCACCTAAAATGGAGGTTCGAAATTACAGATATTGAGTCTTCGATCACACGTTAATTTTAAGATGAAAATAACTTCTTCTTAATTTTTTCCATGCTCTCTCTTAGTATTTCTCAAGGAATTGGTATGAATTTAAATTATCCTAAAGGCCATTTTTATATTTTTCCAAAGATATCATGACGTTGAGACGTGTCTAGCTCACCAATCTTTTACAATGACGACTCAACGCTGAAGTGTCGTGTAACGAAGGGGTATTGCAATCTTATTTTACTGAACCGCGGCACGTGTTTTTAGCTTTTTACCTAAAGATCACATGTGTTTAAGATTTATTTATATGGTTGACATGTGTAAGCACTTGGTGTCAAGCCTGAGGTGGATAGGTATTAATGGTATAAGGGTCATTTTACACATGAAGGAAATTTTGGTAATTTTACACTATATATTTTCAATATTTCTTAGAGGTCCTTAAAAATATTTTATTTACAAAAAGTTCCTCCTTTATTTTTCATTTCGGTCCCTAAATCATTTTTAAGTAAATCAAGTCCTTAAAGTTTCATAAAATTACATTTTCTATCACGAAACTTATGATTTGGCTTAGTATGTGTCATAAAACTTCAATTTGATCCAATTTATAGTTGATTCTTCATATTTAAAAGCTGATTTTTTCATATTAAAACTGAGAATATCACATACGTAATAATGCAACACTATTAGATAGTAAGTAAGAAACAATTGTAAAAATAAACTATATATGAGCATATAAAAGTGGGGTCATTTCATCCTACCCTCCTCATAAAAAGTTTGGTCCCCGAACTTTACTTACATTAATTTCCGAACATGTATGGATATAACTCCTTTATATCATCTTCCCACTCCCATGTTTCTTCTACAATGGAATGATTAGGCCGTAATAATTTTACCAGTGGAGTAACCTTGGTTCATAATATTTTATCTTTATGATTCAAAATTTCTAGTATATGCTCAATGTATATCAAATCTTCTTTAACTTGAAGAGGTACATGACTTAAGATATATTTTGGATCCGAGATGTATTTCTTCAGAATTGACACGTGAAACACATTATTGTTAACATATCCATAATTACCCAAATATAATCATTATCATTTGAACTCCTTCGTAAACCTGTCAAAAAATCCATGATAATATGTTTATATTTCCACTCAGGGATAGGTAGAGGTTGTAATAATCCTGATGGTTTTTTATGTTCGTATTTTACTTGTTCACAAACCAAACACTGAGATACTAATTTTGATATCTCCCTTTTCATCTTATTCCACCAAAATAGTTCTTCAAGATCCATATACATCTTTGTACATCCGGGATGAAATGTGAAACTCGAGTAATGACTTTCCTCCAAAATTTGCCTTTTTAGTTGGGCATCACATGGAGCACACACTCTATTTCTAAACCTTAATATATCATCTTGTATTGTAAATTCAATTCTCTTCCCTTCAATAACTTCTTCTGTGATCTTCTTTAGTTATGGGTCATTTACTTGTGCAATTTTAATCATTTCCATCAATATGGGTTGTACTTGTAAGTTTACGATTATTCCTCCTTTTCTATAAATATGTAAATCAACTTCTATACTTATTAAATCCCACAACAAAGGTTCCTGATTTGTAATAAGACATGCAAAATTTGTTGTAGACTTCCTACTTAAAGTATCAGCTACTACATTAGCTTTCCCTGGGTGATAATGAATATTTATATCATATTCCTTCATTAATTCTACCCATATCCTTTGTCTCATGTTCAATTCTTATGGGGTAAAGATATATTTCAAACTCTTGTGCTCGGTACAAATCTCATTTACAGCAGCTAATTCTAAGTCATGGGTTGGATAATTCTTTCATATGGTTTTAACTGTCTCAAGTCATAAGATACCAATTTTACATTTTGCATAAGTACACATCCGAAACCATTTCTTGAAGCATCACTATAAATCACAAATCCTGTCCTGGAAGGAATAGTCAAAATTGGGGCAGTTATTAATTGATTCTTATGTGTCTGAAAATTATCCTCAACTTTCTTAGACCATTCATATTTCACCTTATTTTTTGTTAATCTAGATAAAGGTTTGGCAATACAAGAAAATCCTTCAACAAATCTTCAATAATAACCTGGTAATCCAAGAAAACTACGAATGTCCATCACATTAGTTGGTTTAGGCCATTATAGTATAGCCTTGATCTTTTGAGGGTCAACCGACGCTCCCTCCTTAAAAATGACATGTCTTAGAAACGAAACTCTACTTAACCAAAACTCACACTTCTTTACTTTCGCATATAATTTCTCCTTCCTAAGAATTTGTAACACTGTCTCTAAATGCCTTTCGTGTTCTTCAACACTTTTGGAATAAATAAGGATGTCATCCATGAAAACAACCACACACTGGTCCAAATACTTTCCAAACACTCTATTTTTTATATCCATTAAAGCGGTTGGTGCATTAGTTAGTCCAAATAGCATCACAAGAAATTCACAGTGACCATATCTAGTAGGAAAACATGATTTTGAAATATCATATTCCTTCATCTTCATATGGTGACAGATTGACCAAAGGTTAATATTTGAAAATACTTGCGCACCTTGAAGTTGGTCAAACAAATCATCTATACGAGGTAAGGGGTCTTTATTCTTAATGATCACCTTATTTAGTTCACGATAATCTATACATAACCTCATCGTCCCATCCTTCTTTTTAACAAATAACACTGGAGCACCCGAAGGGGATACACTTGGTCTATTAAAACCCTTGTCTAAAAGATCTTGTAATTGAAATTTTAATTCGCTTAATTATAAAAGTGGCATACGATAAGGTGGTTTTGATATTGGTATAGTTTCAGTAATAAAGTCAATCATAAACTCTATTTCTCTACTAGGAGATGGACTAGGTAAATCATTTGGAAAATGTTTATCTATAGAAATATCTTCTAAACTAGGCTCTTTTATTTACAAATCAATACCACTCATAAGGAATCCTTGACATCCTTTCTTAATAAAACTACAATCTTGCATTGCAGAGATAATACACATGATAGATAGGATGCCAGTTCCTTCAAAACTAAATTCTAGTTGGTTACGAATTTGAAAAGTAACTCTCTTCTCAAAACAATCTACCTTAGCATGATATGATATTACCCAATCCATTCCTAAAATGACCTCAAAATCTCCTATCAAATTGGTGAATCGTTTATGAGTACTGACATCTATAGGACTATTAGGAAACGTGTATTAGGAAATGTGTATTCTATGATTCAAGGGTTCATGAATATGAGGAAAATGATTAACAATACCTACACACATAAATGAATGGGTAGAACTAGGATCTATTAAAACTTGAAAAGGTTGTGGACATATAGAAAGTGTACTTGACACTACTGCATTAGATGACTTTGCATCGAAAAGATTAAAAATTCTACCTTTTTCCCTTGATCCTTATTTCCATTAAAAGGCTTTGTTAGAACCTTCTATTTATTAGGGAAATCTCTCATTTTATATCCCTTTTGGCCACACCCAAATCAACTTTATGTCTGCAAATAACACAGTTTCCCTCTATTAATATTACCATATCGTTGGCATCTATCATCATTAAAGGTTTTGTTTACAAAATGTCTCCCCATATTGGGTATAGTCCTAAAGGGTTTGTTATTGGGGTTCCTTCCTCTTTATTCTCCAAACTTCCTCTTCCCCTATCTAACCTGATTATATTATTCACTAGTCTTCTTAGCTATTGTTTCCATAGTCACCACATAAATATATGATGTCAACTTTTGGATTGAAATTTGACTACAAATATTTAACCTCAATCCACATTAAAACTTCTTGTCTTTTAAAAGATCAGTTATTATAACATGAGGTGTGAAATGGGATAAGTCAGTAAATTTTGCCTCATATTGACTAACCGTCATATTTACTTGAACTAGACGCATGAAGTCAATAGCTTTTTGGTCTTGCACCACTTTGGGAAAGTATTTCTCATAAAATATCACTAAGAAGTCATTCCAACCTATGGGATTATTCCTTTCCTCATAAATTTTCTTAGTCACTCTCCACCAATGTTCAGCTTCACCTTTTAAAATGAACATTCCAATTAAAACCCTTTGTTCATTAATACACTTAAGAACATCGAATATCTTTTCCATTTGCATCACCCATCTTTCTACTTCAGTGGAGTCAAGAGTACCTTTAAAAGATGGAAGATTCAACTTCTTCAACTATTCAATAGTACAACTACTTAGTTTAAGATTCCTTTATTCTCCATTATTCACATGATGCTCCACAATATTTTCTAGACTTTGAATTGCCTTTTATGAACCTTCCAGTCCTTCCATACTTTAATCACTAGTTCCCGTAGTTGATCTCATCTTGGTCATTTTCTACAGTTATGGCCAAATGTAAGATGTATTATACCAACTCAATATTGCAAATTAGAAGAACAATTATGTATAAACAGTTATATAAAATGTAAGATATATAGAGAGTTATCACATAAGTCGGATCATTAATCCTATATCCTATGTATGGAAACTTAAAATATACAATGTTCAAAACTTATGTCTAATACTCTACGGGTTCATAACCTATGCTCTGATACCACCTCTGTCACGACCTCAACCCAAAATTAGTAGGGAACAAGTGTCTTGACATGCTACCGAGGTGCTCAATATTCAGGATTTAAAAATATTTCCTAAAATAAATGCAACAGAAATACATTAACATGAACATGAATTGTAAACCACTGAAAATGAAGGAATTATGTCGTCAAAGCTATCTAAAAGGAAACTTTATATAAGTATCAACGAGTTACAACTTAAGACAAAATTTAGAACCTATTACATGCTCTATCTGATAAACAAGAATTTTACATAAAGTAATAAAAATAACTCTAAAAGTTAAATATTCAAAATAGTCCTTTTACGTTCCATCCATGAGCCTAGTTATTTCTTGAAAAATTATTACAACGTCAGCTAAAAGCCGAATGAGATTTAATCTTCAGACATTCCTAGGTTTTTAATAAAGTTGATACATATTCAAGCAAGAATAGAAGGCATATACATATATGGATAGGAACTTGCAGTAATATATTTATACATGAATGAAGGTATTTATAAATGAATAGATCAAAAAAGAATGGATGAGGGAAATCAAATATAATATCTTTTTCTTTCAATCATATCATTTAAATGGCCAAGTACACTTTATACCGTATTCTTATACTGTATTATTCCCCCGTAGTTGAGGGTTAATTGAACTTGTTCATCATAATGCCTTATTTAGGGCACACCGGCGATCACCTACCTAGGAAGGTCAATCAATAAAGGGGTCCCTTAGGCCGAATCTTATTTCCATTATTCAATATCATTTTCTATACTCATATTAATCGGTATGTCTATATGGACAAATATAAACATATCACAATGAATCAATCATCAGTATCAGGTGAATTTTAAGGATAAAAGCAGTTCACAAAATATAAAGTTTGCATAATATCATATAAGGAAAATTTCACAAGGAATGTCATAGAGTACTCACGTAAAATGGAGGTTCGAAATTACAAATATTGAGTCTTCGATCACATGTTAATCTTAAAATGAAAATAAGTTCTTCTTAAACTTTCCAACGCTCTCTCTCAGTATTTACCAAGGAATTGGTGTGAATTCAAATGATCCTAAATCCCGTATTTATAGTTTTCCAAAGATATCATAACGTTGGCAGGTGTCTAGCTGACCAAGCTTTTATAACTACGAGTCAGCATTGAAATGTCGCATAATGAAGGGGTATTGCAATCTTATTTCATTGAACTGAGACACATATTTTAGCTTTTTATCTAAAGATGACATGTGTTTAAGCTTTATCTATATGGATGACATGTGTAAGCACTAGGTGACAACTGACTCTGAAACATCCAAGTATAGATATAGTTTTTCTCCTAAAACTGATCGGGAGAGGAGTACGGGAGAACCCAAGTACTTATTTAAATCGAGGAAATCCTTTTTGTAATCATCATTCCACTCAAAGGTCTTCCTAAGAACCTTAAAGAATGGAAGACATCTATTAATTGATCGAGAGACAAAATGGTTCAACGATGCTACCCTTTCTTTCTTGTTTGTCGTGGACTGCATTTCCACTAAGGCTTTAATTTTTATAGGGTTTGCTTTTATTTCCCTTTAATTGATGATGTATTCCTTTCTGCACTCCGAAGATACATTTGGTTGGATTGAGCTTCATCTGATATTTTTCCAATTGATAAAAGGTTTAGGCCAAGTCCGCAATGTGGTCAGCAACAAATTTGCTCTTGGTGAGCATATCATCTTCGCACACTTCCATATTTTTTCTAATATGATCTTCAAAAACCTTATTCACTATGATAGGCTTCTCCATCATTTTTGAACCCAAAGGTCATGACATCGTAATAGCAAGTTCCCCTACTAGTAATAAAGGAAGTTCTTTCCTTGTCTTTAGGTTTCACCTTAATTTTATTATAACCCGAATAATCATCTATAAAACTGAGAAATTCATGACTTGCTATTGCATCGACCAGTCTATCAATCCTTGGTAATGAAAAGTGATCTTTTGGGCATACCTTATTGAGGTCTACGAAGTTTACAAATATGCGCTATTTTATATTCTTCTTATTGATCATTACCACATTGGCCAACCAACTGGGATACTTAACATCTTCAATAAATCATGCTCACTACAATTTATCCACTTCCTCCTGGATTTCCATATTCTTCTCTGTGATGAAATCTCATCGCCTTTGCATGATCGACTTAAAATTTGGGTGGATATTAAGCTCATGGAAAATGAAGTTTGGATCAATCCCTATAATATCTTTGTGGCTCCAAGAGAACCCATGTTTCCCTTCTCTACGGAATGTAATTAACTCATGTTTGGGAGAAGGAGAAAATCTTGAAACAATATGGATAGTTCTTTCTAGATTTTCATCGTCCAGCATAATATCTTATATTTATTCTTTAACTTTCCCCTAGCCCGACTATCATCAGCCACCCGCACCGAGCTACGAAGAATAATCCCAATAAAGATTCTAGTTGGTCAGAGCATAGATGAAGATCTAATGATAAATTTCATTTCTCTTGACTTAGGACCATCCTGGATGGATCCAATCAGAGCCTATATTGAAGATGGGACTTTACCAACTGATAAACTCGCAGGCAAGAAACTAAAGTTTAAAGATGCTCGCTATGTGTTGGCCAATGGCATTTTATACAGACGAGGAGCGATAGAAGGGCTACAAAGATGCGTCCATCCCGCTGAAGTGAAAGATTTGATCGAAGAGGTTCATAAAGGATCTTATGGAGCCCATGTAGCTGGTCGGACGCTCTTACGAAGAATAAACAGACAGGGGTACTACTGGCCGACGATGAGAGCTGATTGCGCAGCCTATGCTAAGAAGTGCGACAAATGCCAATGCTTATCATCCATCCGAAGAACTCCTCAGGCATTGTTAACACCCGTAATGTCCCCTTGGACATTTTCCATGTGGGGAATATACTTGGTCGGGCCACTCCCAACGACCAAGGGAAGATTCAAGTACCTCGTAGTCACTGTGGATTACTTTACCAAACGGGTGAAAGCTAAACCCATTATTGATATGACATACGACAAAGTCTATCAATTCATTTGGTAAAACATTATTTATAGATATGGTCTCCCCCATGCATTCATTACTGACCATGGAAACCAGTTTG
This sequence comes from Sambucus nigra, assembly GCA_949130495.1. Lineage (NCBI taxonomy): Eukaryota > Viridiplantae > Streptophyta > Magnoliopsida > Dipsacales > Adoxaceae > Sambucus > Sambucus nigra. The sequence goes on along the minus strand of OX422208.1, from coordinate 355,737,685 downwards.
ACAAGGAGGAGTTCGCTACATACTGTCATCAATCCAATATTCTGAAAACTCATTCTGCACCAGGTCACCCACAAAGAAATTGACAAACTGAGGTGACAAATAGAACGCTACTAAATGGATTGAAGAAACAACTAGATAGTAAAAAAGCAAATTGGATTAATGAACTACACCGTATATTGTGGGCTTATCGCACCACACCGCGAACAGCAACTGGAGAGTCTCCATACATGCTGGCATTTGGGAGTGAGGTTGTGATACCTGCTGAATTGGGTCTACCCACGCACAGGGTACTTTATTTCAACTCCCCTATCAGTGATTTGATGAGAAGATTAGACCTGGATATGCTCGAGAAAGTCAGGGAAGAAGCAGCAATCAAGAATGTACCTTATCAACAACGAACAACTTTGTTCTATAACAAAAGAGTGAATAAGTGTGATCTGAAAAAGGGGATTATGTTTAAAAAGTGATCCAAATCATAATAAGCTGGAAGCAAACTGGCACGGACCCTACAGAGTAACAGAAATTGTCCGTCCAGGGACGTACAGGATTGAAACCTTGGAAGGAGAAGAATTCAAGAATGCATGGAATGCAGAGCATCTACGAAAGTATTATCAGCAGTTGAAATCTCTATGTAATACAATTAATTCAATGTGAATAATGTGATGTTCCCCCATTTCTCTTTGTTCGTTAAAATTTTTTTGGAATATTATTGCTACACACTATACAATCCAATTACCACCAACTCCGGTTGGTCGGGAAGCAAATTACCACCAACTCTGGTTAGTTGGGAAGCAAATTACCACCAACCCAGGTTGTTCGAGAAACAAACACGACCAACTCCGATTGATCGATAATTCAATTACCACCAACTCCGGTTGGTCGGGAAGAAAATTACCACCAACCCAGGTTGGTTGGGAAACAAACACGACCAACTCCGATTGATCGGAAATTCAATTACCACCAACTCCGGTTGGTCGGAAAGTAAATTACCACCAACCCAGGTTGGTCGGGAAAAAATTACCACCAACTCAAGTTGGTCGGCATTCAATTACCACCAACTCCGGTTGGTCGGTAATTTAAAAACCAAACAAGACATTTTTGTCTTTCTACAGATAGACATACATGTTCATCAGTAAATAAAAGAGATATTCTATAAAATATTTCCAAACCAATGACAATTAAATTGCAAAGAAAACTAAAAATTTCTTCATTAAAACCATGACAAATTACATATGATATAAATTACAGATCGCATGTGATATCAATTAAACAAATTATACTATATGGGTTTCTTTCCCTCTGCCTTTGATACAGGGTCTACCCCAGCTGGAGGATCATCAAGACTATAAGGGGAATTTATGAAGTTCAGATCTTGCAGCATTCTGACGTTCATTATAGATGGATGATCAAGTAGGTGTTTGGGGTGAGATATTTCAAAATCTGAATGAAGACTATAATCATCAAGATACTTGGAGATCAGAACGCGAGGAATGGTCCGAGCTGGTATCCAACTAAGGTCAAGCTTGAAAGGAGGCACGGGTAAATCAAGAACTCCAGGATTATAGTAATCCCACAGGAAATGACCTCTCTCCAATTTTAAAACACAAAGAGCAGTCAACCAGCCCTGTTTATACCCTTTGTTGTTCGACTGTTCTAAACGAGCATCAAGATGACAAAGTGCTTCGTTATACCCAGCCATCCAAAACTCTCTGGGATGCTTATGGAATTAATAAGTTAGTCTCCCAAGTTGTTCATTAAGTTTCTTAACCATAATTTCTTTACTCTCTAGAGCAGAATTCTGATTAGAAAGTTTATCGAAAAGGTTCAGAATTTCTTTAGATAAATCTACCAAGGCTCGATTCTTCGCCACCAACTGAAATGCCTGGTTCTCCAAAGTTTCTTGAGTTCTTGCTTCTTCAATAGAAACCCGATCAGCCCTTGCTCCTCCATGAGTATAGGTTTAAGGTCCAGCTCTTTTCAAAGTTTCAAACTCATCTTGCAAGTTGGCATTTTCTACCTCCAAGTAAGAAAAACCTTCATCATTAATAGGAACCAGGGCCCCCGAGAAAGATGCGGTAGACTTGAGTTGTTTAATCTCTTCTTGCAAAATAATGTTTTCGTGCTCCAACAGCTTATAGATCTGCCTATGCTCTTTAACCTCAAGCTTCAGAATGTTCTTTTTCTTTTCATAGGTTGAGATGAATTTATCATAACCTTTTTTCGAGCTCAATTGCTGAAATTTCTTTTCATACCCTTGATGTAGAAGGGTGGAGGATTCTTTGTACTGATGCTGGAGTTCCTTAATCGTTCCTTGGAGGTCCTCAATCATCTCATAATAAGCCATATTATTGGAAACAACTCAGTCGAGTAAGTACTTCAGATATTGGTAAGCTTCGACTGCTCATTCAGAAGTATCTGGACCAAGGATGTCAATGATTTGAGCATCGTTTAGGTCTGTATGACCAGCTTTAAAATAGTTACTGCATTTCTTCATCAACTCTGTGTCATGAGCTAATAGGAGCTCCATTCTAGCCAAAAACTAGCAAAGAAAAATAAAGAGAATCAATAAGGATGCATACAGAACAAGTAAAAGAGAAATTCAAGGTGAACAACCAAAGTTTCAATTTTTATTTCATCAAAGAAGAAAATACAAGGTCTGAGATTACATTCAAAAATAACAAAACAAACACCCGAACAACTCTACACCTTCTCCTTGTTCCCTACGACTTCCTCAGAAAGTTTGGAGGAAATGACTGGTTGCTCGGAGGATGAAGGTAGTTTCTCGACAGAAGTGATGGTGGGTTGGAGTTGCTCAGAGAAAGTTTGAACAACTGGAGCAGAAGGAACCTGATTTCTAGTCATCATGGAAGACTCATCTAAGGCAGATTCGTCCTCTTATTCTTCTCTAGGAGAGGGAGGAGGGCCATGAGTGTGTTACTGGAATAACTCAGAATTCTCAGCAATTTTTAGCTCTTGCAAGGCTACAACCCATCCGTCCCTAAAATATTTAAGGCTGGCATACTCCATTTATGAAGACATGGCAGCCAGGACTTTTTTCTAGCCTTCATCCCAACCAGCGCTAAAAGACTTTTTGACTGCCTTCTTCCTCTTTGCCTTCTCCGAGGAGATCCTGTCCCTAAGGAGCTCTTCGGCAGCCTTCAATTTCTGCTCCACCTCCTATTTCTGGCGATCAACATCATGAAATCTAACAATTTCCTCTTTAGCATTTTTTATCTTATTCTCAAGATCTTTAGTGTTCTTGAGCTTATCCTCAAGCTCTTTATTGTTCTTCTCAAATTCTTTCAATTTCTCCTCCAAAGCCTTAGAGACATCCACAGCTCTATCTGTCTCTTATTCAACGGACTTAATATGCTTCTCCCAAGCAAGTTTATTTTCCTCATACTTCTGATGAGAGTCTTTCGAAGATTGGGTTAATCCAGTAAAAGCCTTTTATACTCCATCCGAGGAACTGGAGGCCCTGATGGCTTCATCCCTTTTTACCATGTTGTTGAAACACGTTACCAGCTAAGAAAAGAAATAACTCTAAGTCAATATACGAAAATAGTATTAAAAAGTAAAAGGCTTAGATCAATAATACTTACAGAGGCAATATGTTGATCAGCTAGAGAAGTAACTCTCTCACGAGTGAGAGTATTTTCAATGTCATGGACCTCTAGGATAGTCCAAGATTTTACTAAGCCCACAGCGAAGCTCGGGGGAATAAAGGTTGAAACACCACCTTCAATAGTTGATGGTCAAGAGACTAGTACAGCAAGTCTGTCAGAAGAATTTTTCTTTAACCTCCTTGGAGGAATAGAAACATTCTCAACTGAGGACGTTGTCTTAGCTAGTGATATGACAATAACCTCACTAGGAGGAGTAATAGAAACAATCTTCCTCGGAGCCATATGGGGCTTCTCAATAACTTTTTTAGTAGCAGCAGGAGGAGGTGCATCAATAATTTGTGTCCCTTCTTCTGGGACATTTTGTTTGATTTTCTTTGCCTCCACATTGGTAGAGGTAGATTTATCAAAGAAGGCAGGAGCTCTTCTTCTCTTCATTAGATTACTGATGGGAGAAATTGACTCAGAAGAAAAACCTTCCAAATTAGTTTCAGAAGCTGGTACTTGGTCAAGATTCACTACCATTGGACAAGGACGAGCAGTGAAGGAGGAAGTATAACTCTTGTACTGCAATAAATAAGAAGAAGATCTAATGTGTTCCTCGGCCATGGATTGGTGCAAATCCTAGATAAGTTTCAAATGCTTCAAATTAGCGTTCACTTCTTTTGGAGGCTTTCTCTTACTGTCAACTGTAACAAATAAAAATAAATGTCAGTGATGCATTTTATCAAGCACCAAGAAAATAGTATGTAAAAAAATAAAAACAACCTATTCCATTGCCATAAGGGGGACACCGGGGAACCTAATATACATCATCTCCATTTATTGGAGCATGTTGCCAATTTTTCATAACAGCCCCATGATCAAAGTAATCCCTACTGGCATCTGAAAGATTGACAACTAAAGCCCTATTGAAAAACCTAGTTTTTAAATAGAATGTGGAATTACTGACAACCCATCTATATAAGTACATAATCTCAGGAATCCCTAAACGGGTTCCATGGAGTTGGTTCAATCTATGAACACCATTAACTATCCTCCAGGTATTTGGAGCTATTTTTGCAGGGACAACGTCAAAATATTGACAAAAGTCCAAACATAGGGGATTTGGAGGAAAAGAAAAGCCACATTCATCCACAAAGAGACTAGGGAACCAATGTCCCTCAGCCAAAGAAAAATAGTCAGAGGGTTCAGAAAGTTCTTCCAGAATAACCCACGAAAGGATTGAAAAATTAGATCAAAATTTATCCAATGACTCAATAAGATAAACCATGATAAACAAATTAAATAGAAGAAAGGGAAGAAAATCTTACAGAGAAAAAGAGATCAGGTGACAACGAACGACGGAAAGAACAAAGGCACAAGATAGAGAGAAAATGAAGAGCTCAAAGATACAGATTTGAACGGTCAAAGACGATAGGATTTTTGCCGCGTTTAAATACTTTACCTCGGGAATAGAGAAAAGAAATGATTACCAGGGCGGACGTTTGCGTATCCGGTGACTAAAAAGAAGAAAAGGGGCACAAAAATTAAAGCGATCATGAACATTTAAAATATTTATGAAGCCCGATACTATGCATTCAAAAATAAGTTATATACAACGTTTCCCTAAAAATCATACAAATTGATAATCTATGCAATTTTCAAGAATAATGTCCCATACTTTTCTTCGACATCAAACTATGAAACATTGGGGGCTTCTGTTGGTATCAAATTTAGTTTTCTGACGTGGATCAATTATGTGGAGACACGCGTCAAATTACATGTCACCTACAAACACTTTCAATGAACAATACACTGACTCCGAGGAAGTTAAACTCGCCAACCAACTCAGGCATCTCGAGCAACCCATATTATCCGAGGAACTTTATTATACCGAGAAACTTAGACAGTCCGAGCAACTCAGGCGGCCCAAGCAACTCAGGCGTGCAGAACAAGAAAATCAAAGAGACAACTACGCATTAAATGCTCATTATTATCAACAGAATGTCTACTAGATAACAACGCATTGTCATTTCATTTTTACAGCCTCAAGGCTATAAATACATTGTAACCTCCTCATTAGAAGGGGATCGAAATTTCTTGATAAAACAATTCCTCGAGAATTCCAAGCAAACAGTCAGCAATACACATACAGTGAATGTAGTCCATTCTTATAAGGTTAAACCACTTTAAAATTCTATTGTCTATTATTTCTTTATTCATTTTTTTCTGTGATTAGGATAATTAGGTCAAATCTAATTTTTTAAATCAACAAGCATGTGCATAATAACTCCTAAATATGCCTTCTGACCTTCAATATGCCTCCTGACCTTCAATATGCCTCCTAAACTTCAATATGCCTCCTGAACTTCAATAATAACTCCTGAACTTCAATAAGATAACTCTTGTACTTGCCTCTTGAATTTTCGAATACGCCTCCTGAACTTCAATAGCAAAAATTAACTTTTGAGCAAAAGAAACAACTCCTAAATGATGATTGGTCGGGGCCCCGATCGTGTGAGTTTGTCGAGTTGAATTTAATGCTCGACTGCATGATGTTATGAGAATGTACCATCGAATGAAATAACTAAATCTGTAATAGAAGCCCCCAAGTGTGGAGTATGAATTTTGAATGCTTTCTCGGCCTTGAAGTATGTTATTTGACAAATTTTCCTCTTTTGCATAGACAATAAGATTTGATCCACCTGCTGTCTGATGTCCGACCAATCGGAGTTGTTATTTGCTGATTGACCGACCAACCGGAGTTGGTGGTAATTGAGTTTTTGACCAACCGAAGTTGGTGGAAATTGAGTTTCCGACCAACCGGAGTTGGTGGTAATAAATGCCCGACCAACCGGAGTTGGCGGTACCGACCAACCGGAGTTGGTGGTAATAAATAATAAATGCTAGAGACTTCCTCGAAGCTGACCAACAGATTGTTGGGAATAAGATAAAATAAATGCTGGAGACCTCCTCAACAGATTGTTGGGAAAAAGATAATATAAATTCTGGAGACCTCCTTAACAGATTGTTGGGAATAAGATAATATAAATGCTGGAGACCTACTCGGAACTGACCAACAGATTATTGGGAATAAGATAATACATGTTAAAGACTTCCTTAAAGATGAATATATATAGAGAGAAGAAATTTTTCGAGCTCCATGCCCGACCAACTATCCGTTGGGGGTGAAATATAATAATTGTTGTAGCTTTTCCTCGGAGCTAAATATGATAATAAGTATTTCGCCGAGCTCCATGATGAGATGAATATAGAATATGAATCCGAACGGATATATAGAATAATTCGTGCTTGAGCATAAATCAGAGAAATAATAAAATATATAGTTCCTTGTTGAGGTGAAATTTCGTAATGTTGAGCAATGATAATTGTTTCCAGATTGTTTCCGAGCATTCAGCGGCGTTGAATCTTGTACCTGTACAAATTAATAACTTGCTCTACCATATGTGTAGGCTGAATTGATTAGTCATGAGAATAATTTACTCATCCAATCAATATATGATATGTATATTCTTGAGAAATAAAAATATTAATTTCAAAAAATAAAAATATTAAATCCAATAAATATATGATATGTATATCCAATCGATGGGGATCGTCCTCTTTAAGTTGGAATCGATTGTAGAACTTAGGGCTGCCAGGGGGGGAGTATGTAACAACCCTCGCTTATGAGAGCCTATTTTATATTTACTTACTATGTGAAGTAATTACATATAAAATGTTGGAATATGGAGTAAGTGATAATTTAATGAAGCAAAGTTAATATTTACTAACTTGTTGTATATTTACTGCATGAGCATGTAAATATCCTCATGTTGAGTTTTATAGTGTCATAAGATTTAAATTGACCCTATGATTTAAAATGGAACCGAAACTTAAAATGGATTATAAAATGTCCAAATGATAATTTGGAGGTCGTAGTTGATTCCGGAACGTGCGAGATAGTCAAAATATGTGCTATATTGTATTTTGAGGTTTTGGGCACTTTTGACTCATTATACCTTAAATATGCAGTTGCTTGTTATTTTATCACGGTATTAATCATTTAAGTTGGTATTGTTGACTAAAGGCACGATTTAGTCTTGTTAAGTCTTCTATTTTCCCTAATTGCATTCCTAAACCTAGAGAGAACTAGAGAGACAAAGAGAAAGAGTAGAGAAAGGAGAAGAGATTGAAGATTGAGGAGGGATTCTTGCTACTACATAAGGAAAATTTGCATTTGCTAGATTGAGGAAAGTTTTCTACTTCCTATATGTGGTTTAAGATAAGGGATTAGTTGTGATAATGATGTATTGATCATGGTTTAACTAGTTTAGGGTTTTTGTGTATTTGTGGGTCTTGAATCATTAAAGAATGATTTGGGTGATTATTGATGGTTGTGGTAGTAGTTAGTAGTATTTATGATGTATTGGTGATAATAAATGAGTCTAGTTTGAAAGGATGTGAGTTCGGGTAAATTTGGAGTTCAAGACTCCATAGCCAAAATTGGCAAAATTCGCAGGACCGAATCGATTCGGCCCTTAGGGAGAATCGATTCGCTTAGGTCCAGTTTCAAGGTCTGCCTGGACCGAATCGATTCGTAAGTTTACAAAATGTTAGTTTCCCTTTGTCCAAATCGATTCGCTTTTAGGGCGAATCAATTCGCTTGGGCGAATCGATTCATTTTCCTGTTGTTTTGAGTTATTTTTGAAATTCAATTCTAACTCATTTTCTTTAGGGTTTGGGCCTAGGAACCTTATTATATGAAGTAAACTTAGAGTCCTAGAGTTCTAGGTGAGTTAGATTACTACCCTAGGTTAGAATTGGTATATATGGGACTTAGTTCGAGGGTGCATGAAGTGATGTTTAGACATTACTTTTATTTTTCTTTAGTAGGAGTATAGGAGATTTCTAAGTTGTGGTTGGATACTTTAGAAGTTAATTTGAGGTATGTTGTTCTATTATAGAGCCCAAAGGGAGACTTGGGAAATAACTTGGGAGTTTAAATATTCCTCGAGGTTATTATGATGATGTGAAGCACGTATAGTTCCGGATAACCATAATGTATTTGATAAATTGTAAATGGATAAAGTAAATGATAATTTACTAAATCATGTCATGGTCATTAATAAAATGGTTGGAACACACCCTCTCTAAATACCATCTTAAGGGAAGTCCGTGCGTAAGGTGAAGCCCCTGGCTAATGAATGCAGGGTGGATATAGTCCTAGGCCATATAAGCGCTTGTTTTATATTTTCTGCGATGGGTAGGTAATTCTAGGTGTGGTTATGACTACCCTGCAGGCATATGGCCTCTTCCCGAGGTTGCGATAGGATCCCAGGTTGTCTTGACAATAGGCCCTAGAAGATGATGGTTATTTAGGGGCGTGCATAGTGGGGAAACTTGGATGGTCGATCTTAGAATCGTTATATATGTATAATTATAACTATTCTAACATCAAGTGGGACTTTATGGAAATTAATTCCATAAAGAGCATAATACATGCCACAAAGAGCATACAATTGAGATACGTGCCACAAAGAGCACATGATAAAACTTGTATTCCTAATAAGGAATGGAAAGATAAAATGAAAAGGATGAAAGATGAAAAAGGTTTATGATTATTCTTATTATCATATAAAATTGATTCTTACTTCATAATCATTTGATTGTCTTAGTTTATTTCATGATGTCACCATATTGGATTATCATCCATGATTAACGGTTCATTATTGTCATACTATTTGTTTATCTGGTGATCTTATAAAACCGGGCCCTGGCCCGCTCTTCTTTCTTGTTGTGCATATATCTATTGTAACCGCTCAGGTGCTCCACCTCAAGAACGCCTGTATAGTGTCTTTTGAGGAGCCGTGACATTTTTGCGGATATCACGGGATATTTTATGTAGACGCCTTCATTGTTGTTTTCTAGTTATGTTCGGGTCTTTATTCGGGCGTGTGGCCCAAACTGTTGTAAATGTATAATGGATGTATTATGTAATTAGTTGATCTTGTTGTACATTGTATGAATTCTGTTGATCGACATTTCATTCGGTCCTTTTATTGTTGTTGTTGTTATCGTTGTTACATTTATACTTTCGAGGTTTCCACTTGTTTTCAATTATGGGTTGTTTACAATGCTTTCTTTAAATTACAAAATGAAATTTTTGACAATCCATTTTCGGAAATATTGTGTGGTTATTCCGTATACTCTTTATGTTGTTACGGTGCTGAGAATGATTCCATCCATAATTCCTGTATTATTGGAGTATCGGGCTGGCCAACCCTTATTTCGGATACTAGGTTGTCACATATGGTATCAGAGAATCAGGTTCTAGAGTCTTTAGGATCTATGCGGACTTGTCACATTCTACTGTAGCGCTATTTGATATAGAGCATAATGTTAGGACTGCTTTGTTGTTTATGTTTGCGATATTCCGTAAGATTGATTGATTTATATAGTATCCTAACTTTATTATTTCTCCATCTCAGATGCCCCCTAATAGAGGTCACCCAGCGAGACATAATAGAGTTTTGGAAGAGGTGGTTGGTCCTCCACCTCCGCCACCAGGGAGTATAAATGCTGTCGATGTAGCAAGCATAGTGGCCCAAGCAGTCAATGTAGCTATGACTGCAGTGGTACAATAAATGCCAAAATCTCAACCACGGGCGCAAGAGGCACAAGATCCTACGGGACCTTCTCCGTGGGAGAGAGTTAGGGAGTCTTTTCTAAAGGTCCATCCCCCAAAATTTGATGGAGGCTCGGATGTTATAAGGGTAAATCAGTGGAAGAAAGAAAGACATGCAACGCCATCTTCGAATGGTAGAATGTAGCGAGGAGAAAAAACAAATCCTTGTTACTTTCAAGCTTCTCTGATCTCCATTACATTGGTGGGAGTCGATGATTCCACCAGAACAGAGGGATACGATGACAATCACTGATTTTTGGGACTTGTTTGACCGAAAGTACTTCCCTCCCACAGTTCAAAGGGAGATGCGAAGGAAGATTCAAGATGTAGTACAGGGAGAGAGATCTGTTGCAGAGTATGAAGAGGAGTTCACCCGGTTGGAAAGTTTTGTACCGGGTGAAGTGACTCCAGAAGAGAGGAGAATCTCCAAGTTTGTGGGGGGTTTACATTGGAGGATAAAACAATACTTGTTGGGAAATTTGGCTTTACAAACCTTTGGGGATGTGATGAATGCAACACTACTTCACTACCAAGAGCATAGATTGTTTGTACAAAATAGCAAGAAGGCTACCACGATGGGGCAAGTGGGAAAACCTAGAGGGAATGGGATTGGGGGAGGAGCATCTCCTTCATCCCAATCTTCGGGGAGTAAGCAAAGAGAGAGGGACCCCCAGTAAGCGGATTTGTCTAAACGCCAATGCTTTGGTGGATTTAATGCGGGTGGTAACAATAATAGGCCGAGTCAAGGTGGACCGCCACAATAGCAAGCTGGTAGAGGTGGGAATGGAGGTAGAGGCCAACAGGGCCGAGGTTTTGGGAAATTTCAAAATAATCAGGGATAAAACTAGGAGAATATAACGAACAAATGTTTTCAATGCGGAGAGTTGGGCCATTATAAGAGTTTGTGTCCTCAGTTGATTATAGGACAACTTTCTAGGGCTCCGCAGCAGCCATATGTACAGTTTCTGCCCCAACCACCTAATTCGATTGTTCCTCCACAGCAAGGGAAACTGCAGTATGGATGAGTCTATCATATTCAGGACGTTATGCTTCCTCCAGCCCCTCCGGCACCGCCAGCAATTGAGGGTAAGTTTCTCATCCAAGGGCATATGGGTCGGGTATTATTTGATACGGGTGCGACACACTCTTTCATTTCTAGGAGTTTTTCTCAGATTACAGATATGATAAAGTCTGCTGAGAGTAATTTCACTAGCGTTGAATCCTTGTTGGGTGATGGTTCATTGATTTTCTTTGTTTGTAAGAACATAGGAATTAATCTTGTTAATTTGTGCTTTGAGGCCGATTTGCTCGTCCTTGACATGGTCGGGTATGATGTGATTTTGGCTATGGATTGGTTAGTGAAATATCACGCGATAGTAAATTGTAATGGGAAGAGTATAGTTTTTGCAGTTTCAGGGAAAGAAATGTTCTTGGTAGTTATGCCTAGTTTGGAAGGAGGTATGAGTACCTATTTTATTGCATTGCAGAGTATACTTTTAGGGATGTAGTTATTTCCCTGGATTATCTTCCGATTGTTAGAGATTTTGAAGATGTTTTCCGGGAGATATCGGGATTACCTCCGAGTCGGGAGATTGAGTTTGTGATCGATTTAGCGTCGGGAACTCGACCTACTGCGAAAGCCCAATATCGCATGGCTCCTGTGGAAATGAGGGAGTTAAGGGATCAAATCCAGAAGTTATTAAAGCATGGATTTATTAGGCATAGTACGTCTCCATGGGGTGCTCCGGTGTTATTTGTAAAGAAAAGAGACGGTTCTCTCCCGTTATGTGTGGACTATAGAGAGTTGAATAAAGTCACCATTCAGAATAAATACCCTTTGCCTCATATTGATGATCTATTTGACCAACTTAGGGGAGCGTCGTACTTCTCTAAGATCGAGTTGAGGATAGGGTATCATCAGTTGCGAATACGGGAGCAGGATGTATCCAAAACCGCATTTCTGACCCGATATGGATCCTATGAATTCTTGGTTATGCCCTTTGGACTAACCAATGCCCCGCTGTATTTATGGATCTCGTGAATAGAGTATTTTGGGACTTCCTTGACCAATTTTTCATTGTATTCATCGATGATATCTTAGTCTATTCTCAGACAGAATCTGACCATGCTACTCACTTACGGCTGGTCCTGCAAAGATTGAGGGATCACCAATTGTACGCAAAGTTCAAGAAGTGTGTCTTTTGGTTGAAGGAAGTTTAGTTTTTGGGTCATGTGGTGTCATCCCAAGGTATATCGGTGGATCCTAGTAAGGTGGTTGTGGTGAGGGAGTGGGGTCAGCCCATGACACGTACCGAGATTCGTAGTTTTCTAGGTTTGGTGGGTTATTACCGTCGATTTATAAAGGGTTTCTCAAAGATCTCTAGCCCTTTGATAAATTTGAACCTAAAAGGGGTGAGATTTGTTTGGGATAGGTCTTCTCAGTCTGATTTTGATGAGCTCAAAGATAGATTGACTTCGGCTCCAGTCCTCACATTGCCAAAACCGAGATTGGAATATCTAGTCTCCACCGATGCATCGCTTCAAGGATTAGGAGGTGTGCTTCAGCAAGAGCGACGGGCTATTGCTTATGCTTCTCGAAAGCTCAAGCCTCATGAAAGAAACTATCCGGTGCATGACTTAGAACTTACCGCGGTTGTCTTTTCCTTGAAGATTTGGAGGCATTATCTTTTGGGGGAGAAATTTAGCCTTTTCAGGGACCATAAATCGCTGCAATATTTATTCTCCCAGAAAGATTTGAAAATGCGTCAGCGCCGATGGTTGGAGTTCGTGAAAGACTATCAATTTGATATCCATTATCATTTGGGCAAGGTGGACGTAGTGGCGAATGCCTTGAGTAGGAGACCTGAGGGGGAGTTACCTATTGTATGGAAAGCTAAGTGAAAAGAGCTCAGTCAAGAGGATGCGGTGGTGAGAGCGTTCATGTCAGTGATGACCGTTACTCCTACCATTGTGGCAAGGGTTGTAGAAGCCCAAGGTAGGGATAAAGGCTATCAAGATCATATACACCGATTACTGTTCGAGGGAGCGGAATCCTACTCGATAAGTTCCGAGGGTGGATTACGCTTCCATGGAAGACTTATTGTCCCGGAGGAGGGGGATTTGAGACTGGCGGTGATGGCAAAATCTCACGGGTCAAAATTTATGGTACATCCTAGTGGGGACAAGATGTATCAAGACATGCGTCGCCAGTATTGGTGGCCCGATATGAAAGGGGATATTTCTAAATTTGTGTCCCAATGCACTACTTGTCGATTGGTCAAGATCGATCATCAGCGACCGACAGGTATGTTGCAACCATTGGAGATTCCAGTATGAAAATTGGAAAGCATATTGATGGAATTTATTACGGGCTTACCAAGGTCACAGAGGGGTAGTGATTCTATTTGGGTGATTGTCGACCGCTTGACTAAGTCGGCACACTTCCTACCCGTGCGTATTGATTATGACAGTACTCGCTACGCCCGATTGTTCATAGAGGAGGTCCTTAGACTTCATGGGGTACCTTTAAATATAGTTTTTGACCAGGATAAGATATTTGTCTCCCACTTTTGGTAAAGTTTCCAAGAGTCCTTGGGGACCGAATTGAGGTTAAGCACTTCTTATCATCCTCAAACAGATGGTCAAACTGAAAGAGTAAACCAGATGTTGGAGGATATGCTCCGTATGTGTATGCTTGATTTCAAAGGTGGTTGGGAACAATATCTCCCATTGGTTGAGTTTGCTTATAACAAGTCATACCAATTTACTTTTGGAATGGCGCCCTATGAAGCTCTTTTTGGCCGTCCATGTAGATCGTCTGCTTGTTGGGTGGAAGTGGGTGATAATAAATTCCTTGGACCTGAAATGATCCAAGATACTTCTTCTAAAATTGAACTCATTCATAATTGCATTCAGATAGCCCAAGACCGCCAAAAGAGCTATGCCGATACGGGTAGAAGACACATGGAGTTGGAGATTGGGGACCAAGTCTTGGTGCGAGTGTCACCAATAAAGGGCATTAAACATTTCGAGAAGAAAGGAAAGCTTGCGCGGCGCTTTGTTGGACCTTTTCCAGTTATTGCAAAAGTCAGTCCAGTGGCGTATCAACTTGCCTTACCTAAACCCTTGCAATAAATTCACGATGTATTCCATGTTTCCTCTCTGAAGAAGTATAAGAGATGTGAAGGTTCCCTTTGGCATATCCCTTTCGAGGATATTGACTTGCAACCCGACATTTCATATGAATAACAATCGGTTGCTATTCTTGAGCATGGGGAGCGTAAGTTGAAGTCTCGCATGGTGCCCTTGGTCAGAGTCCAATGTAGTCAACACAATGCTAAAGAATCGACTTGGGAACGTGAGGACGATATGCGGGAAAAATATCCGCATCTCTTCTTATAAGGTACATTTAAATTTTGGGGGCAAAATTCCCTCATAAGGGGGGGAGTATGTAACAACCCTCGCTTATGAGAGCCTATTTTATATTTACTTACTATGTGAAGTAATTACATATAAAATGTTAGAATATGGAGTAAGTATTAATTTAATGAAGAAAAGTTAATATTTACTAACTTGTTGTATATTTACTGTATGAGCATGTAGATATCCTCATGTTGAGTTTTATAGTGACATAAGATTTAAACTCCATGATTTAAAATGGAATCGGAACTTAAAATGGATTATAAAATGTCGAAATGATAATTTGGAGGCCGTAGTTGATTCCGGAATGTGCGAGATAGTCAAAATATGTGCTATATTGTATTTTGAGGTTTTGGGCACTTTTGACTGATTATACCATAAATATGCAGTTGCGTGTTATTTTATCGCGGTATTAATCATTTAAGTTGGGATTGTTGACTAAAGGCACGATTTAGTCTTGTTAAGTCTTCTATTTTCCTTAATTTCATTCCTAAACCTAGAGAGAACTAAAGAGACGAAGAGAAAGAGTAGAGAAAGGAGAAGAGATTGAAGATTGAGGCGGAATTCTTACTACTACAGAAGGAAAATCTGCTTTGGCTAGATTGAGGCAAGTTTTCTACTTGCTATATGTTGTTTAAGATAAGGGATTAGTTGTGATAATGATGTATTGATGATGGTTTAACTAGTTTAGGGTTTTTGTGTATTTGTGGGTCTTGAATCATTAAAGAATGATTTGGGTGATTATTGATGGTTGTGGTAGTAGTTAGTAGTATTTATGATGTATTGGGGATAATAAATGAGTTTGGTTTGAAAGGATGTGAGTTGGGGTAAATTTGGAGTTCAAGAATCCATAGCCAAAATTGGCAAAATTCGCAAGACCGAATCGATTCGGCCCTTGGGGCGAATCGATTCGCTTAGGTCCAGCTTCCAGGTCTACTTGGACCGAATCGATTCGACTTGGCCGAGTCGATTCGTAAGTTTACAAAATGTTAGTTTCCCTTGTCCGAATCGATTCTCTTTTAGGGCGAATCGATTAGTTTTCCTGCTGTTTTGAGTTATTTTTGAAATTCAATTCTAACTCATTTTCTTTAGGGTTTGGGCCTAGGAACCTTCTTATATGAAGTAAACTTAGAGTCCTAGAGTTCTAGGTGAGTTAGATTACTACCCTAAGTTAGAATTGGTATGTATGGGACTTAGTTTGAGGGTGCGTGAAGTGATGTTTAGGCATTACTTTCATTTTTCAATTAGTAGGAGTATAGGAGATTTCTAAGTTGTGGTTGGAGACTTTAGAAGTTAATTTGAGGTATGTTGTTCTATTATAGATCCCAAAGGGAGACTTGGGAAATAACTTGGGAGTTTAAATATTCCTCGAGGTTATTATGATGATGTGAAGCACGTATAGTTCTGGATAACAATAATGCATTTGATAAGATGTAAATGGATAAAGTAAATGATAATTTACTAAATCATGTCATGGTAATTAATATAATGGTTGGAACACACCCTCTCTAAATACCATCTTAAGGGAAGTCCGTGCGTAAGGTAAAGCCCCTGGCTAATGAATGCAGTGTGGATATAGTCCTAGGCCATATGAGCGCTTGTTTTATATTTTCTGCGATGGGTAAGTAATTTCGGGTGTGGTTGTGACTACCCCATAGGCATATGGCCACTTCCCGACGTTGCGATAGGATCCCAGGTTGTCTTGATAATAGGCCCTGGAAGATGATGGTTATTTAGGGGCGCGCATAGTGGGGAAACTCGGACGGGCGGTGTTAGAATCGTTATATATGTATAATTATAACTATTCTAACATCAAGCGGGACTTTATGGATATTAATCCCATAAAGAGCGTAATACATGCCACTAAGAGCATACAATTGAGATACGTGCCATAAAGAGCACATGATAAAACTTGTATTCCTAATAAGGAATGGAAAGATAAAATGAAAAGGATGAAAGATGAAAAAGGTTTATGATTATTCTTATTCTCGTATAAAATTGATTCTTACATCATAATCATTTGATTATCTTTGTTTATTTCATGATGTCACCATATTAGATTATCATCCATGATTAACGGTTCATTATTGTCGTACTATTTGTTTATCTGGTGATCACATAAAACCGGGCCCTGACCCTCTCTTCTTTCTTGTTGTGCATATATCTATTGTAACCGCTCAGGTGCTCCACTGCAAGGACGCCCGTATTGACCTCCCCATTCCAGTGTCTTTTGAGGAGCCGTGATATTTTTGCGGATATCATGGGATATTTTTTATAGACGCCTTCATTGTTGTTTTCTAGTTATGTTCGGATCTTTATTCGGGTGTGTGGCCCAAACTATTGTAAATGTATAATGGATGTATTATGTAATTAGTTTAACTTGTTGTACATTATATGAATTCTGTTGACCGACATTTCATTCGGTCCTTTTATTGTTGTTGTTGTTATCATTATTACATTTATACTTTCGGGGTTTCCACTTGTTTTAAATTATGGGTTATTGACAATGCTTTCTTTAAATTACAAAACGAAATTTTTGACAACCTATTTTCTGAAATATTGTGTGGTTATTCCATATACTCTTTATGTTGTTATGGTGCTGAGAATGATTCCATCCATGATTCCTATATTATTGGAGTATCGGGCTGGCCACCCCTTGTTTCGAATACCGGGTTGTCACATTTTGTTTCCTTTCAAGAGCTGGATGAATGGTTTGCACTTCTCAGAGGACTTTGAAATGTAACGGTTCAAAGCGGCGAGCATGCATGTGAGCTTCTTCATGTCTCGTATCGTGCGAGGTGGTTGTACCCTGTTGATCGCATCGATCTGGTCTGGGTTGGCCTCAATGCCTCTCTTGCTAACCAAATATTCGAGGAATTTTCCTGACTAAACACTGAAAGAACACTTTCTCGTGTTGAGTTTCATTCGGTATTTCCTAAGGATCTCGAAGGTATTTGATAAGTCTGAGAGATGGTCCTCTTTGCGCTTGCTTTTGATGAGCATATCATCGATGTAGACCTCCATGGTATTTCCCATTTTTTTTTTAAACATCTTAGTGACTAGCCTCTGGTAAGTTTCTCCTGTATTCTTGAGCCCAAAGGGCATGACTCTATAACAGTATAATCTGACAGTAGTGATGAATGTTGTCTTGTCTTGATCTGGTGCATACAAAGGAATCTGATGATACCCCGAATATGCGTCCAGGAAACTCATTCTTTCATGAGTTGCTGTGGCATCCACCAGTTGGTCGATCTTTAGGAAAGGGAAACTTTCCTTCGGGCATGCCCTATTAAGGTCAGTGAAGTCAATGCAGACTCTCCATTTCCCATTGTTCTTTGGAACTACTATTAGGTTGGATAGACATTTAGGGAATTGAACATCCCATATAGATCCCTCATCCAGCAGCTTCCCAACTTCATTCTCCACGGCCTTAGCCTTCTCAGGCACGGTTCGTCGTGATTTCTGCATGATAGGCCTGAAAGTGGGGTCAATGTGTAACCTATGGCAAACCACACTGGGATCAATGCCAGGCAGCTCGAAAGGTTCCCACGCAAAAATATCTAGGTTGCTTCTCAGTAACATCGTCAATTCTTTCTTTTCTTATTTTGTAAGAGAAGTTCCGATCAAGAAACTTCTTCCTTCCTTGCTTCCACCGGCCGTTATCTCTTTCAGGTTCTCGACGAACCGCTCAGAGAGGAGGATCCTAGTCTCCTCCACTTCGGCCATTCCATATCTTAGTTGTTATTTTGACGGTATCAAACCTTCCTGCTCCTCGACTTTATCTTTGGCCTTCTCAACCTTCTTCTCTGGTTTCGGGTGGATGGCTGTTATGATGCACCTTCTTGTTATCGCCTAATCTTCGTGAATCTCCATCACTCCTCGTCCGGTCACATACTTGAGTTTCTGATGGTAGGTGTTGCCACCCCCTGCCGACGATAGCTTGATATGGCGAGTCGATGTCGACCACTAAAAACTCGATCATCTTGGAGACACTTCCTGCCCTTACCGGCAGCACGATCTTTCCCAATGGAATAGTCACTTTTCCAACGAAGCCAACTAGAAGGACAGTGGCTTCCAGCAACGCATAACTTTAATTTCCTGAGTAGGTCGAGATACATTACCTCAGATGAGCTTCCCTAGTCGACGATTAGCTTGTCGACGTCGTAGTCGGCTATCTTGAGCGTAATGATCAAAGTGTCGTGATGTGGGGTTCTTACTCCCACCAAATCTTCATCTGTGAACACGATATGTTTGCTATAGTCGACGTTATCTGCTCGCCGATGCTTTTCTGATTGTGTCTTTGCTGGATCAATCTGAAAATCTTGCATTACTACTGTAAGCTTTTCCACCTCCATCCGAGCTGAATTTCCTTGAATCTGCTTCATATCAGATGCCCCATGAATAACTATAAATTCATGGCCAGCATCGTCTTCGATCACGTTGTCAGGTCTACTTTATCCATTGGCAGCAACCTTCTCTGCCTTCTCCTCCACAAACTCATTCAGGTGCCCAGTTTGGGCCAGTTCCTCGAGGTGAGACTTAAGAGCCCTGTAATGCTCGGTCTTATGTCCTCCCTCTTTATGAAAAGTGCATCTTAGCGCGTTGTTTCTCTTTGAGGGATCTCCTCCCATCTTTTTGGTCCATTTAACAAATGGCTCATCTTTGATCTTTGCAAGGATCTTGTATATTGGTACTTTGAAGACAGTGTTTACTGCCTGAAATGCTTTCGAAGCATCGTTCTTGCATCCGTTCTTGGAGCCATTCTTGACCCCATTCTTGCCTCCTTTCTTCTAGCTTTCAATTTTGTCATTGCCCTTGGAAGCGAGCTTAGTTTGGCCAAAGGGCGTTGCTACTATGACCAGACATTTCAAATTCTTTGTTGGTGAGGGCTTTCTTAAAGAAGACAAACGCTTCCCATAGACGGCGCCGATTGTGGTGACAATTATATTCAACAAAAATAAATAAGATAAGTGGGATCACCAAAGGAAATAAAGAACAGAAAATGCTAATTACACAACACAGTATGTACGTGGTTCAGCAAGAATACCTACGTCCACGGTGGTGCAGTCAGTATTATTTCTATATACTTCGGGGAGTGTTTACAGAGAATACAAATCGTGCCCTTTGCCCCGGGCTTAGGGGTTGTTATATACATATTTTTTCTCGGGGAGTGGGGGTGTTGGACTCCCCCACGTCCACCTTCTACTCCTTGAATATCTCCCTACGAGATTTTAGGACTGGACTAAGTCACAACTGAATTTAGTTGAGATACGAGGGCCCCAGACTTTGGGCCATTCCTATTGGGCTACTCGTCTGGGCCTATGATGGCAAATCCGGGTACCCACAACCTTCATCGCAAATACTCTTTTTTCTCTTCTTCATCGCCAATATGTGATCCTTCTCATTATTTCTTTCCATTGACTCTAATTTCTCCAAGATATCATCCCCAGATACTTGAGTGGGCTTGACTTCTCTTTCAACTTTCCCATCAAAAGCAACAATATCATTTCTAAATTTATGGTTGTGATCCAACCACCGACAATGGCCCATATAGTAAAATTTCTTCCGATTCTTGAACCACATTGAATGAGTATTCTTGTTGTAACAAGTACAAGCCAATCTCCCTTTTCTACTCCAACCTGACAAGTTTGCATACGCAGGAAAGTCACTAATTGTCCGCATTCATGTTGCACTCATATAAAATATTTTTTTTGTTAATGCATTATAAGTAAGTATGTCATCAGCAGGATGAGTGCAACTAAATGCTATCGGATGAGTCACTAATCTAAGATAAGGTTGTTTCATACACATCCATCGGATGCTAGTCTGAGCCTAGCATTGCGCGAATCACTAGAAAAAATTGGATTTTGTTGATGAAAGGTTTTCCATGCTTTAGAATCAGCAGGGTGTCTTAATATGTCATCGCCATCGTATTCCTTCGCATGCCATCTCATGAGGGAGGATGTTTTCAATTAAATAAATAATCTTTGAAGCCTTAATGTTATGCCACAAAAGAAAACTATACGGAGTCCTTCCGAATGAGAAAAATAAAAAAAAATGCTTAGTTTTGATGGAAAAATTGACGCAAATATCATAAGTTCTTCACTACTCGTACAGTGAGGAGTTTATTTATATCTGGAGGGAATCATTTTTTCTCAAACAAAAATGCCTTGACATCGTTTATTTATTTTCAGTATGGATCACAGTTTGATCCAACCGGTCTAATAACCTTTGCGGGAATTTTTTGACCCCTAGCTTTTCATCATAAGACTCATCCGATAATTGCTTCCATCTTGATGCATAACATATTATGCAATCCTCATGATCTTTGTTCTCTTTCCAATACAACATACAATAATTTGGACATGGATGAAATTTTTGATAATCAAACCCCAGATCATTAACCACCTTTCTTACTTGAGAGTATGAACTTGGCAATTTCTCATCCTCCGAAAGCGCCTCTTTTAAGAATTGAAAAAATGTTGAAAATGATGTGTGGCTCCACTTATAAAGTGTTTTCATATGAAACAGCTGAACAATAAATGAAAGTGATGACAAAGATTTACAACTAGAGTATAACTCACGTTCCCCATCTTTGACAACTTGAAAAATGCTGATGCATTTTGATCCACCCCATCCCGATCTTCATACGGGTCGTTACATCGCATACCCTCTTTACTTCGATTTCTGAATATATCATGTAGTAGTCAACACATATCATCTTTTGTATTCGAGTCATGCACTTCATCTTCTCCACTAATTCCCATTGTGTATGGATCACCTTTTACGTGATAAATCCACATAGTGTAGTTCTTAACAAACCCATATATGATAATATGTTCATAAACAACTTCTCTTTTATGGCTAATGGTATTTTGAAATTTCTAACATGGGCACTTGATCATTAACTCAGGGTATTTATTAGAAAATGCATAATCAAGAAACCCATTAACTCCTTTCATATAAGGTTGAGAAACTCTTGACAATTCCTGCCAACTCTTGTCACTATCCATTTGAAAATATTGTTGATTACCTCACACTATCACAAAATTGTTGTTAGATTCATTAGGAAAACGTCCTAAAAAATACAATAAATATACAAAATGTTAAACCATAAATCATTAATATACTCTTCAAAACTATGTAAATTTACAAATAGTAAGACTTTAATTATAACACCATGTGGATATGGCTTTATATGAAAACTATCAATATTTAATGATATAAAATGTGGAAACTTAACTATCAATATTTTTTAACCTTGATTAATTAACCGCTATTAAAAAAACTCACTCACAACAAAATCAATTACCAAAATATATTAATGTAGCATTGAATAATGAAAAATTAAAAAGAGGACTAAGTCTAATGCGTAAACTTTTTCTTTTAAACAAGAACAGTATACAACTAATGAATACCCCAACACAACAGCTCACATCAAGACGTAATTTTCTGAAATCTAAAAAGATAAAACACAAAATAATGTATAAGGCCCTCACTTAGAAAAAACAACTTTAATGAAAAATAAACACTACGAAAAAAAATATCCTTGTTATTAATGAGATAACATAATTAAATCATAGAATCTAGATTAAAACACTACTAAATAAAATTGTCCAAATTAGAAAGTAATATTAAAACTTGTTTGTTATCTTAAAATTCAACACATATTTCATGAATAAAGGGGCTTACTAAATTCAATTACAATGCAAAAAACTAATTTTGTAAAGATACCATCACAACAACATTAATTACAAAACATAACATATATAAACTAAGTTGAGTAACATTATAAAAAAGGTTCTTACATCTGTTTGGGACAAGTATATTATCAAACTTTAGCTCTAACTTGCAACCTGGACATTTTCATATAAAAGTAAGATAAAATTTCGAGTACATATAAATAAAAAATTAGACAAACACACAGTTGAGTATTCGATATGGCTTCAACATGGTTGAGTATTAAAATTTCAATGATATATATATATATATATATATATCGAGAGAGAGAGAGAGAGAGAAGAAGAAGAAGTTTAATTTTTATATCTGGCATTAACACAGTTTAATTTTTCATGCATTAATTTGTGTTTTTGATTCATGATAAATAAATATCAGAAGAAAAAACATGTCAAAATATTATTGATTCATAATATATATATATATACACACACACACACACACACAAACACACACAGAAGAGAGCATATAAAAACCCATCATATGCACCGAAATATATAAATAAAAAAAACACCGAATATCCCAAGAAAGTGATGTCGGTCCAAGAAAATCGAACAGGTCGAAGGAAAAAAACACAGATGAACGCCCGCTAAGAAATTCGAACAGGTCCAATAAAAAAACAAAAAAAAACAACTTACCTAAGACAATGATCAGATCTAAGAAAGTCTTGAAAGAACAAAACGCAACAGCACCCAACCAAGAAAGTGACGCACGTGTAGAGAGGATTAAGGATTGAGGATTATTAGGTCAAACTAATTTAGGGGGAGAGATGTTCGGGAAGGATTAGAATTTTGTAGATTCTTCTGGAGAAAATGAGGCGTGAAGGGAGAGAGTATTGAGATGTCAGCTTAGATGAAGGAAACGTGGGTAGTTTTTTTACGAAAAAATAAACGCCCGCCAAATACTAAGGAATGGTGCTTTTTTTTTCCAAATTTTAGTGGCATTAGTTATGAAATGCCTAAAAAATACCACATTAATTTTAAAATTAATTTAAAAAAAATGCTTTATTTGTGCGGCACGTTAATATAAATGCTGTGAATTTTCAATTCTTATAAATAAATGTTGGTAAAAAGAAAATTCTCAACATTTTAAAATGATACCGAGAAAAAAGTGCCGATAAAAATTAATTTTCTTGTAGTGAGTAGGTTAATCAAGTCACACACACACGAGAGAAGAGAATTTTAAAGTGGTTCAACTGTAAAATAGAGTACGTCTACTGTTGGTATTATTTCGTAGGGTTACAATAGCTCAGTATGGTGTACTTATGAATGATTAAGTTGTCCCTCCAGCTGAGGGACTATTATGTATTTATAAAGTTATAAAACCCTACAGATGGAATGCCTTTATATTGTCAGGCATTTACATCTCTATACAATAAATGAAACTTTTGGAATTCAGTACTTATTGGGCATCCTATCCAAGTAACTTTTGACCTTCTTGATGGTTAGCATTCTGGAGTTGGTCGGCTTTCTAGCCGACTAAGTATCTCTGAGGTTGATCATGGTGGTTGGTCGGCTACGTAGGAGGACAAGTGTACATTTATCATTAGTCCACGTATGAGAGTAATTTTTACAAACAACAATAAGTAACCCCTAATTATTACACTATTAGTTTTTTGAAAGAAAAAAAGGGTCAAGGACATTTGACATAAGAGTATATTTAATATTAAAATTTGAAAATATTGTATAAGAACATTTTAAAAATTAGAAAAAAACTAACAAAATTAAATGAAAAATATAAAAATAATATTTTTTAGAAAAATACGGAAAGTTACAACAAAAAATATTTAAAATATTCAAAATTAAACAAATAATGTAAAAATTATGAAAAATGCAGAAAAAACTTTTAAAATATGAAACGAAAACAAATTATAAATTTTAAATAAAATATGTTTGAAAATATGGAAATTATAGAAAAAAAATTGAAAATACTAAACAATTAAAAAATCTCGAAATAATTAAAAACTATTTATAAAACTATAAAAAATAAAAAATATATATATTAAAATGATTTGCAAATTATTCATAATGTTTTAAATTTCTGAATATTGAAGATAAAAATTATTAACAAATCTTGAAAAAACTAAATGATATTAAAATAATGAGTAAACTTCTCGAAAACATTTTATACATATGAAATGACAAAAAATTATAAATTTAAAAATATTGAAAAGTGCAGAAAAATATTGAAAATACTAAAAGCTTTTAAAAATATATGGGAAAAAGTCAAAAGATTTAAGAAAATTCTGGATCTGTACAAAAATATTTAAACCATTTCAAAATTCATTAAAAAAAACAATTTCATTTAAATTATTACATAAAATAAAATAATTAAACAAATGTTGAAAATTTAAAACATTTTGCAAATTCCTACCTCAACAAAAAAAATCCTAATATTTCACTTTGAAAAATATTGTAACCTCAAAAAATCCAAAAACTTCAAAGGCACGGCACAAGCCTACTCAATATCATTCAGATCTCTCAATGTACCAACATCAGACCTAGATCCTCTACAAAGCGTGTTCGTATTAATGGGTCATATCAAGTTGTGTTTGTATCAATTTTTATCGCGTTTGAGTCTTATTGGGCTCGTATCTAAATGAGTGATTTTTGATCGTGTGAAGAAATCATATTTAAACACTACTTGTTAATTTAATGTGTCGTGTTGTGTCGGGTCGTGTTCACTCATTAATATCCATTAAGATAATGCATTATTTTGAAATGTGTACAAGTTGACATATTATTTCATTTTAAATCCAAGTATACCCATTAATTCATTAACATTACTAAATCTCCAATTTAGTAAAATTTGTTATGATTAAATTGACATTATGCTACATAAATTATTCATATACTTAAATTAATGTGTCCTAACAGGTATTATTTGTTATTAATGGGAAGGGGGTCAACCTTAACCCGACCCGTTAACTATTACGTCTTATCGGGTTGATACTTATATGACCCGAAACCATTAAGTATTCATCCATTAACTTATAACTCCGTGTCGGTTCGTGTCGTATTATCGTGTCATGCATCAGTTTGCCAGGTCTAGGTTTTATATAAAACTACTCCCTCGGTCCAAAATTAAGAGTCTCTATTCATTTTTTGCATAAATCATGGATACATTCAATCAATGGACAATAACAACACTTATTCACTATCATGGAATTTTGTTCATTAATTATGTACAAACAAGAAAAACGGACTATTATTTGGAACAAATCATAATAAAATAATGAACTCTTAATTTCAAACGGGAGAGTAGTAACCAAATGATTCCTAATTACATGGTGTCAACATTATTTTGTTGAATTGTGTACACTATAGTTTCGTAAAATATTTATTAGCATTTTTACAAAATTAAAAAGTCTTTTTGAAAAAAAAGGGTAGTCTAATAAGAGTAGGCGTTTGGTCGTATGTACTAAAGGACCATTTGATACCCTTAAAATTCCAAGGCAAATTCAGAAAAGTTGCAAATTTTTAAAATTTTCCAGCTTTTAGACCGTTTGATAGCCTACAATTGCCTTAGAATTTGTTTTCCAGGTACAAGACCCCTTAAGCACAATTTGCCACCTTTGGATGGAATCCAATTCCTTGGGGGGGGGGGGGGGGGGGGAGGGTCAGGTTTTTTTGCCACCTTTGGAATGAAAATCACTAAAAACCAATTTTTTTAGAAGTCTATATATTTCATTAATTGTAAGGACATTTTTTACATGTCCGAAATGTTTCATTTATTTATGTCGTACGTCGCTACATTTGGCACGTCTCCTCACGATCTCACATGACGGCCTCTATCTGAATTCCGGGAATCAAGCATGCATTAACTCCACTAATATGTCCCACATCTGCCTCAACGACTTCACGTTCCAAGATTTTAGGGACTTAATGCAAGTGGTACGCAAGGGAAGTCAAAACAGTGAAAAAAAGGCACGATAGGAGAGTTTAAGGGCATTTTCGTAATTTCACATCCATAGTTCGGAGGTATGGTCAACTATAAAGTTGAAGAACTCGCCGCAACGAAGATACTGGAAAAAACGGCACCTCAATCCGAGCTACGGTGAAGGAGTTATGACCTTTTGAAGATAGAGAAAATTCCTTAAAGAATGCTATTTTTTTTTTTTGTACGCTGGATAGAATTTTAGAGTTTTAAGAACGTGGGACTTTTCATATTTTTTCCTATAAATACCAACTTCGGGGGAGTTGTTTTGCAAGACTTTAGGAGACGAATTTGAGAGTCCAAATACACCTAGTCTTCATATTCTTGAGTCCCAAGACTCATGTTTTGATTCACACATCATTGCCAAACCTTTGTGAATCCTTTTGCAACCCAAGAACACAACTTTGGTTTGTTCAACCCTTGTGGAGGAGACCGTTCTTCCTCTTCATTGCAGCCCTAATGGAAAGGGATAATTCCAGCCGCGACTACAGAATCCGATACCCGAGGGTAATTCTTAGTCAACTTGTATTTTCATTGTAATCCGATTGTAAGCCGTTTTCTTACAAATTATAGTGAAAATAAATGGTTTTGCCCCTGAGGGGGATTTTTCCTTAATTGCATGTGTTTGAATGTTCTTGCGTAGATTATCTATTTATTTAATCACATACTGCTGCATGTTTAGGGTTTGTTTGTGTTAAAAGGGTTTTATATATGGTTTGATCATTTGAACGCGAGCACACACGTTTCTCAAATTGGTATCAGAGCAGGTTACGCTAATCTATCGCGTATTCCTTTTTTTTCCGCCAAATTTTTCTAAGATATCAATTTTCTGAAAAAATTGATTTTTGAAAAAGTGCGTGTTCAAATGGAGAAGTCATATTATAAAATGCCTATTTTTGACGGGACAAATTATGCTTATTGGAAAGCCCGTATGAGGTCGGCTTTAAAAGCCATTGATGAACGTGTCTGGATTTTGGTTGAACGAGGGTGGACTCCTCCCACCGTGACTGTTGATAATGTGACCAACTTGAAACCTGACATTTCTTGGTCTGATGAAGAAATTAAATGGTCATCTTTTAATTCTAAGGGTCTAAGTGCTATTTCTGGGTCTGTCACACCTGATGAGTTCAAACGCATAATGACGTGTACCACGTCAAAAGAGGCATGGGATGTTTTACAACTCACCCATGAAGGAACTAATGCTGTGAAAGAGTCTAAGTTGCAAAACTTGACAATTCAATTTGAAACAATCACCATGAATGATTCTGAATGCTTTGATGAATTTTATGCTAGACTTTCTGACATTGTGAATACTAGTTTTAATCTTGGTGAACAAATTCCGAATGCTAGAGTTGTTAAAAAGATTCTTCGTTCTTTACCTAAGCGTTTTATCCCTAAAGTCACTGTGCTAAATTCTATGGGTAATTTAAATACGCTAAAATTGGAAGAACTTGTAGGAGATTTGCAAACTTATGAAATTGATATGTTCCCTAAAAATGCTAAATCTAAAGATAAGGGAATTGCTCTTAAAGCCCAAGAGAGAAGGAGTGAGGGGTCATCTAGAAAGAGGGTAGAGTCATCTAGAAAGAGAGAGACTGACACGTCAGATTCTGAGTGCGATTTTGACTTAGATGATTTGGCTCTTTTCGCAAAAAATTTCAAGAGGATTCTCAAATTTAAGAAAAATGGCAATTTTAAAGATAAAAAGAAATTTGAGAAAAATAAGTTTGAAAAGAAAAATGAAAAAGTTTCCAAAAATCCTTCTCTGAAAGAAAGTGAGAGATGTTTTGAGTGTGATGGTAGGGGTCATAGAGCTTTTGAGTGTGCCAATCGTCTGAATAGAGAGAAAGGGAAAGTTGTCCTTAATGCTACCCTTAGTGACGACAGTGAGATCGAGACGGTGGATTCTGGAGATGAGTCACTGCATGAGTGTAACTTCACCGCATTCATGGCCAGCCAAGTGAGCACTCCTAGTTCTCCTCACGACGATGAGGATGATGCTTCACAGGGACACCTCGACAGTGAGATCGATGTGAGTGAGGGGGAGGATGACACAAGTGAGAGCGAGAGTGATATACAACGCGTCTACGCTGAGTTATATTCTGAGTCTTTTAAAACTAAAAAGCGTAACAAAGCGTTAGTTCTTAAGATCACTTGCCTAGAGGAAGATTTAAGGAAAGCGAGAGAAAGAGAGTTCTCCACCTGCACCGCCCTGAGAGAGAGAGAATCTACCTGTGTCGAGAATGAGAATTTGCTTAGAGAGAGAGAGAGAGTACTCTAGAGAAAGAGAGAGGGTACTTGATCAAGCAAGTGGCTAGTCTTACGAGTCAGCTCCATTCCTCCTTGGAGACTCGGAAGAAACTTGAAGCCCTTGTTGCCCAGCTGACTCATGATCTTGAGAAAGCACGGGAAGTCAAGGTACAAATCGAGGACAGATCTTGGAAGATGGGAAAGATGCTCCTCGGCCCCGCTTTAGGTTTTGGTGATCGTCAAGGAATTGGATATGATGGTGCCTCCACATCCCAAATTGCACCTGGACCAGTTCCTGAGTTTACTACAACTCCTTATGGTCACCGTAAAAAACCTCGAAGGAGAGTTCGACCAAGAAAAGCAAACCAAGGTCCGCCTTTGACTGAGCTCTTTTGTACTTATTGCAAAAGAAAAGGCCACCTTAGGGAAACTTGCTATAGCATGGGTCGGACACGACATACTACTGCTCCACCACGACATACTGATGAGTTTTCTAGTCTGAGAGAGCGAGTTGAGTTCTTAGCTGCCACGACTCAGAGTTTGATGAAAGAATTCCGACGGATGTCTTCGCCATTAGTGAATGCTTCTTACATTCCAGCTAAAACCAACAAAGGCAAACAAAAGGTCATCTCTGCTTGGGTGCCTAAGAAAGATAAAAAGGCCTTTGTTGTTCATGTTGCTCTCAAAGCACATAATACCTCACAGTGGTATTTTGATAGTGGGTGCTCCAGACACATGACAGGTGATGCCTCACTTTTTACTACTCTTGAGGATTATCAAGATGGCAGAGTCACCTTTGGAGATGGGAGTAAGTCTAGCATTATAGGACGAGGTACTATCGAGTTACCTGGTTTTCCTAAGCTAGAAAATGTTTTGTACGTCAAAGGTTTGAAAGCAAACCTTCTCAGCATTAGCCAGCTGTGCGACACTAACTTTGCAGTAAAGTTTGACCGGGACGCGTGTAAAGTCTATAATCAAGACGGTAAACTTTTGATGCAAGGGGTGAGGACCGAGGATAATTGCTATGGGACTGAGCCCACATCCTCACTTATCTGCAACAGCGCCACGATCACTCCTATGGATCTGTGGCACCAACGTCTAGGTCACGTGAACGTTAGAGATCTCAATCGTTTATCTAAAAAGGACCTAGTACATGGCTTACCATATCTTGGAAAGTCAACTTCGACCGTTTGTGGACCCTGTCAGTTGGGAAAACAAATTCGTAGTCCTCATAGGAAGTTACATTCCATTACCACCTCTCGTGTTCTGGAGTTGATTCACATGGATCTTATGGGTCCCACTCGTACTGAGAGTCTAGGTGGTAAGAGGTACATCCTCGTGATGGTAAATGATTTCTCCAGATACTCCATTGTAGGTTTTCTGAGAGAGAAATCCGATGCTGTAGATTTCTTAACGACCAAGTGCCGTATCCTGCAAAATCAACACGGTGTCACTATTACCAAAATACGTAGTGACAACGGCACTGAATTCAAGGAAGCAAAGGTGGATTTGTACTGTGATAGCCTTGGGATCAAACATGAGTTTTCTGCTTTGATAACTCCTCAGCAAAATGGGATTGTTGAGAGAAAGAATAGAACGATCCAAGAGATGGTTAGATCTATGCTTATAGGTCGTAAAGTTTCTAGGAGATTTTAGGCAGAGGCAGTGTCTACTGTATGCCACACGGTGAATAGGGTGTATCTGCGTACACACACACTTCACACTCCTTATGAGTTGTGGACTGGCAAGAAGCCCAACCTGGCATATTTCCGTGTCTTTGGGAGTAAATGCTACATCCTACGGGATAAAGAGCAATTAGGAAAGTTTGACTCCCAAAGCGACGAGGGAATATTTCTAGGATATTCATCGAATAGCAGAGCGTACCGGGTTTTTAACCTGAAGAGCTCTAAGATTATGGAATCAATAAACGTCACCGTGCAAGATGACGAACCTCCGACGGTTATTGATCCTAACCTTCAGTGTGAGGATGAGGATTGTTCTGACAGTGATTTACCTGTTCCTCTCTCACACTCTGTGGACCCTACTCTTGTGTTAGGGGACACTCCTGCTTGGGTTCGCAAGAGTCATGACCCTTCTGCCATTGTTTGTGATCCCACTCTAGGGGTCAAGACTCGTGCTCAGCTAGAGAACGTTGTTAGCCATCTTTGCTACACGTCCAAAGTCGAGCCCAAGAACCATAAAGAA
Organism: Sambucus nigra; assembly: GCA_949130495.1. Lineage (NCBI taxonomy): Eukaryota > Viridiplantae > Streptophyta > Magnoliopsida > Dipsacales > Adoxaceae > Sambucus > Sambucus nigra. Next base: position 355,706,845 of record OX422208.1, on the reverse strand, counting down.
GCACTCAAGGATGAACACTGGATATCTGCTATGCAGGATGAGTTGCTTCAGTTTAAAAAGAATGATGTCTGGGAACTTTTCCCCCGACCTAGTGAGATTAATGTGATAGGTACCCGGTGGATTTTTAAGAACAAAATGGATGAAAATGGTACCATAATCCGAAATAAGGCTAGGTTGGTCGCTCAAGGCTACACACAAATAGAGGGTGTAGACTTTGGGGAGACATTTGCTCCTGTTGCGAGGCTTGAGTCCGTCCTTCTTCTGCTCGCCATCGCATGTCATCTGCGCTTCAAGGTGTATCAGATGGATGTCAAGAGTGCCTTTTTGAATGGCATTCTACAGGAGGAGGTTTATGTGGAACAACCAAAAGGGTTTGAAGACCCTCAGCACCCTGAGCACGTCTACTATCTGAGGAAAGCCTTGTATGGTTTGAAGAAAGCACCCCGTGCTTGGTACGAGAGGCTTACTTCTTATCTCTTAGCTCGTGGCTTCAAGAGAGGGGGAGTAGATATGACGTTTTTTGTCAGAAGAGATGACGGTGTTATTTTAGTTGCCCAGGTCTATGTGGACGACATAGTCTTTGGATCCACATGCTCCCAGCATGCTCACCACTTTGAGGTGGAGATGAAAAGTGAGTTTGAAATGAGCATGGTTGGTGAGCTTACATTCTTCCTTGGTCTCCACGTTCGTCAGCTAGAGGATGGGATGTTCATCTCCCAATCCAAGTATGCTAGAGACCTAGTGAAGAAATTTGGTTTAGACTCCGCTAAGCATGCACGTACACCTATGAGTACCACTACCAAGCTTAGTAAGGACACTTCAGGAAAGGACGTAGAGCAAACCTTATATCGGAGTATGATAGGTAGTCTCCTCTACTTGACTGCCAGTCGTCCCGACATCGCCTTTAGTGTTGGATTCTGTGCGCATTATCAGGCATCCCCAAAAGAGTCACATTTACTTGCTCTAAAACGTATTATTAAATACGTAAGTGGGACTCTCTCATACGGGATTTGGTATTCCTTTGATACCGATGACCGTCTGTCCGCCTACTCGGATGCCGATCGGGCTGGGGATGTAGATGGATGTAGGAGCACTTCTGGTGGGTGTTTCTATTTTGGTTCTGCTCTTGTCTCCTGGCTGAGCAAGAAGAAATATTCCATCTCTTTGTCCACTGCGGAGGCTGAGTACATAGCCACCGGGAGTTATTGCACACAACTCTTGTGGATGAAGCAAATGCTGGAGGATTATGGGATATCACAGGACACCATGACCATTTCCTGTGATAACACGAGCGCGATACACATATCCCGCAATCCAGTTCAGCATTCGCGCACAAAACACATCAGGATACGTGAGCACTTTATTCGTCAGTTAGTTGAAGAGAAAGTCGTATCCCTGAGTTTTGTTCCTACCGACCGTCAGTTAGCCGATATTTTCACGAAACCTTTAGATGCCCTTAGATTTGAGAGTCTTAGGAAATCTTTAGGGATTTGCACAGTTGACTGAGGGGTTGGTCTATGTCTAGAATAGGATGCTTCTTCATGTTCATATCATATGCTTCCTATTGCTAGTATGTTTTATATGTACCATTACTTTGTTGTACAACTTTGTTTTATTCCTTTTGCTTTTTATACTTCTTTTGAAAAAAAAATACAAAAAGATTTTCCTTTAAGAAAAATTTTGAGAAAAACACAAAAAGATTTTATTTCTTTTTTTCCAAATTTTTGAAAAAATCCAAAAAGATTTTTGTATTTTGCTTCTTTTATGGATGAGCGTGTAAGATAGCCAAGTCACAACTTCATTCCATTTATCCATGTGACTGTTTGATAGAGATTTGAGAGGCTACATCATTTCATCCATGTGCTTTACATTGATTGGAGTCTTTGAGATGTAATTAGTGATATCTTCCTACATGTTTGACTCCTATATCCTTTATTGCACACATGCACGGCTATATTTGATTATTGCACTTGTCTATCTCATGTTGGCTTGCGTGTTTTCATCTCAATCATGTCTATACAATGTACAATATGCGATAAAACTTGACAAGATTGGAATGCATGTAAAAACCATTTTGGTGAGACTGTGTGTTTTTGTATAACGGGGAGGGGCTGCGAAAGGTAATCATCTATCCTTTGCGCAAAAGCCACCGTTAAAAAGGACCTAAAAAATGGAGGAATTTTAATATCCGATGTCCAAAGAGGTTAAAAGAGCCCGAAAAAATTTAAAGGCAATAAAAAGCAATTCATGCCAAATATGGGCCACTTAGGTTTCACCATCAATTCTCCAAAGTTTGAGAATTTAGAATGCCTCTACTCAATACAATATCTGAGGGAGTTTGGTTGGAGAATCTAAACGGGTTTGCACTTCCTTGAAAGTCCTGAAAAAGCATAAAATCATTTTGGACGTTATTGGTGTGAAAATCATTTTGAGCTTTGATTTGTTGATTTGATTGAGTCAATATCTTATATTGTCACTCTTTTACACCAAAGGAAGCATTTGAGTTCATTCGCTAGGAATATCCAATATTCATCGTGCACATATGTCATGTTTGTATGCATTGATTTTCCTATCGAATTTGATCACACCACTTCATTTACGCTATCATTGACTTGGTTGCTTTCTGTTTATTCATGGTGTGTTTTTATCCTAGTGACACCCCGCACTTTCTTATTTGATTTATTTCTCTAATTTGTCCATTTGGGGACATCATAAAAATGGGGAGAAATAATTATCATATTATGGGGGAGTTTTTGACATGTTGCTTATGTTTTTATCATATATTGATATCCATGTTATCTCATTTCAAACTCGATATGTCACGTGGTATTTGCTTTGTCTCATGTGTGTAGGTACGAAGATTGCAGATCTATATGTTGCACACCCTGATGAGAAAAGTTTTGAGATTCCTGAAGAATTAAAGAACAAACGATGAAGACTATTCATTTGTACCTTTTCCAGTTTTGGGTTCATGGGAGGGTAGATTTGTATAGGCAATTTCATAGTTGATAATTTGGATTTTTTATGTATGTACCGGCATAGACATAGGGGGAGATTTGTAAGGACATTTTTCACATGTCCGAAATGTTTCATTTATTTATGTCGTACGCCGCTACATTTGGCACGTCTCCTCACGATCTCACATGACGGCCTCTATCTGAATTCCGGGAATCAAGCATGCATTATCTCCACTAATATGTCCCACATCTGCCTCAACGACTTCACGTTTCAAGATTTTAGGGACTTAATGCAAGTGGTACGCAAGGGAAGTCAAAACAGTGAAAAAAGGCACGATAGGAGAGTTCAAGGGCATTTTTGTAATTTCACATCCATAGTTCGGAGGTCTGGTCAACTATAAAGTTAAATAGCTCGCCGCAACGAAGATACTGGAAAAAACGGCACCTCAATCCGAGCTACGGTGAAGGAGTTATGACCTTTTGAAGATAGAGAAAATTCCTTAAAGAATGCTGTTTTTTTTTTTTGTACGCTGGATAGAATTTTAGAGTTTTAAGAACGTGGGACTTTTCATATTTTTTCCTATAAATACCAACTTCGGGGGAGTTGTTTTGCAAGACTTTAGGAGACGAATTTGAGAGTCCAAATACACCTAGTCTTCATATTCTTGAGTCCCAAGACTCATGTTTTGATTCACACATCATTGCCAAACCTTTGTGAATCCTTTTGCAACCCAAGAACACAACTTTGGTTTGTTCAACCCTTGTGGAGGAGACCGTTCTTCTTCTTCATTGCAGCCCTACTAGAAAGGGATAATTCCAGCCGCGACTACAGAATCCGATACCCGAGGGTAATTCTTAGTCAACTTGTATTTTCATTGTAATCCGATTGTAAGCCGTTTTCTTACAAATTATAGTGAAAATAAATGGTTTTGCCCCTGAGGGGGATTTTTCCTTAATTGCATGTGTTTGAATGCTCTGGCGTAGATTATCTATTTATTTAATCACATACTGCTGCATGTTTAGGGTTTGTTTGTGTTAAAAGGGTTTATATATGGTTTGATCATTTGAACGCGAGCACACACGTTTATCATTAATAAATTTGTAAATTTATATATTATATATATATATATATATATGTGTGTGTGGGGGTGGGTGGGTGGGTGGGTGGGTGTGTGTGTGTGGATGGGTGTGTGGGTGTGGGTGTGTGGGTGGGTGGGTACCTATTGTCGATCAAGCCCATAAGAGTAGCCGGCCAAGCCCAAGTGAATTAATGAGGCGCCTGACCCAAATTAAGAGCCTTGATTAACAATTAAAATTGAAGATATGATCGGGTCTATCCTTAAAAATATTGGAGAGATATTCAAGGGATACTGGCCCAACGTGTTGGTTACAACCACGTTCAATTAACATAGTATATATTGTATCACTAACTCGGGGCATAGGGGGATGTAGAAAATACCTTCTCGAGAGTTACTTAAGAAAAAAACAGTAGACCTCTCCGTGGACGTAGGCAAGTTGCTGAACCACATATATTCTTGTCTTGTGATTGTGATTATTTGTTGATCTTGATCTCTTGGTGATTGTTTCTTTCATTATTATTTGTGTTGTAATTTTTATTCCCACAATTGGCGCCGTTTGTGGCAATCGATTGTTATTCCCACGAAAACCTTCATCAATAAGAACTTGTGATGTCCCATCATAGTAGTAACGTCCCTCAAGCAGGTGACATTCAGCAGTAGCCTAATCCACCAATGGTAAGGTTTGAGATTCATCATCCAAGCCCAAGACTTCGCCAGGAGAGGCAAGTCTATGAAGTGAGATAGGGGACGTCCTGGTCCACGCCGATCTCTAGATTGATAAATGTAGAATCCAAGAGCAGGAGGAGGCCATTCACCAACAGCAAAATAAGAATGCTTGCCTCAAAAGGAAATTGGAAAATATGGAGAGAGAACTCCATTAAAGCACGAGGCGATGCCCTAACCGAACTCCTAGCCCTAAGGCGAGCAAGTCTCGCAGTCGAGGAAGGATCCAGAGGCATGGGTCACAAAGAACTGAGAGGCATTAGTCAGACGATGACCATTCTAAACAACTGCAACCAGCTCTCCATTACAGGAGTCATGGTTGGCAAGACGATGACATACGAAGTTTGGTTCAGAAGGAGATGGACCAATATCCAGCTCATCGAGGGGCCAGATCTACGAGAGAGCAAGCCACTTGAGCTTTCAAAACTCATATGAAGTCCCTTTTTTAAGGGAAATAGAACAAGAAGAGACCCAGAAGAAGTTCACAATTCGCGGGTTCAATATTTACGATGGGAAGACTGACGCCATTGACCATGACAGGTAATGTTGGCAAGCTATGACTCTATGGCATCATAATGATGCGCCCATGTGTCGAATATTCCCTTTGAGCTTGCACGATGTGGCCGAAAAGTGGTTTGAGAAGCTACCTCATAGGTCCTTCCGAAATTTTAAATCTTTGGCTAAGAAATTTATAGCTCACTTCATAACAAGAAGCTCCCACCCGAAGAGGAGGATGCATTGATTACTACGAAGAAGAATCCACAAGAGAACCTCAGAGAGTATACAAAGAGGTACTTAGAAGTGTTTAATGAAATTGAGGATTGCTCGAAATAGGTCACCGTAGCATTATAAATCCCTCAAGTCTCATCTCGAGGAATTGGCCCAAGCCGGTCATCTTAATGAGTTCATGGAAAAGAAGGTAGAGAAGGTAGTATCTAATGGCGAGCAGAGACCTGATAACGTCCTTCAGGAGGATGTCGGCCACGAGTTCGCGGTGATACATGGGGCGTAAGACCTTAAGAAAATTTAAGGAAATGCAACTCAAATGGAAGTAAAGAATCTTACTGCAGTCATGCTGGCCTTTCAGATTGACCCAAATAAAACTCAGGTCGGGAAGCATCGATGACCAGAGGATGTCGATTATAATTAGCACATTGTGTTCAATGATTAATACTTGATTGGGGTGAGAACCCATCATCATGATGCGCTGATCATCACAATCAAGATAGACAACTGGGAAGTCGACAGGTTGCTCATTGACCGAGGTAGCGCGTCTAAAGCGATGTACCTAGAATTATTTAGAAAGATGAAGCTGAGCGTAGCCGACCTCAAAAAAGCCATTGTCCATTGGTCAGCTTACCTGGAAAGATTATAGTCCCTTTGGAGAAGATTATCCTGCAAGTCAGGGCAGGAAACATTTCAAAAATGATCGAGTTTTTAGTAGTTGACATTGAATCTCCGTACCTAACCATCCGTGGCAGGGGTGGATCCATGCAATGAAGGTCGTACCCTTAACGTACCATTAAAAACTGAAGTGTATAACTGATCGGGGAGTAGTCGAGATCCATGGAGATCATGTTATGGCCGAAAAGTGTTTCATCACGGCCATTCACCCCAAGTAGGAAAAGAAAGTTAAGGAATGAAAATCAAGGAAGAAGCCCATGAGGGTTTGATACCCTCCAAATAGCAGCTAAGGTACGATCGACTATGAGTGGAGGAGACCAGGATCCATCCCTATGATAGGGTCGTTGAAGACCTAGAAGAAGTCACTTCTGGAAGTAGCTCGAATGAAAAAAAGGTTTTAATTGGTACCTCTTTAACCAATCGCAAGGAAAAAAAAATTAGTCACCCTCTTCCAAAGAGATTGGTATGTTTTTACATGGGAACCCTACAAGATGCATGGGATTGATCCCACCATTGCTTATCATCGATTACATGTTGACTCATCCTTTAAGACAATCACATAGAAGGCTCGACGAAAAGCCTCATAGAAAGCTAAAGCGATAGAGAAAGAGAAAGAGTTCGGAAATCTACTGGATGCAGGTTCTATATGGGAGGTTCAGTTCTTACATGGTTATCTCACACGGTAGTAGTTCCTAAAAGCAATGGAAAATGAAGTGTTTGTATCTACTTCACCGACCTCAACAGGTCTTGTCCCAAAGACAATTCCCCCTTCTAAAGATTGATCAACTAGTTGATGCTATAGCAGCTCATGAGAGGATGAGATATTTAGACGCCTACTCCGGATACCATCGAATCCCCCTTCATATGTTGGACCAAGAAAATACCTCCTTCATAACCACTGTTGGTTTGTATTGTTATAAAGTTATTCCCTTCAGTCTTAAGAATGTAGGAGTGACTTATCAGCTGCTAGTAACAAAGATGTTTAAAAAGAAAATGGGGGATACTATGGAAGTCTACATTGACGACATGCTCGTCAAGAGTAAGATTAAGGGTGATCACCTCTCTGACCTGGCGAATACTTTCGATATCCTCATAAAAAAAGAATAAAACTCAACGCAAGTAAGTATTCTTTCGGTGTCTAGTCATGAAAATTCCTTGGATACTCGATCAGCAAGAGAGGTATAGAGGCAAATCTCGACCAGATTGATGCCATTAACAAAGTTCAACCCCCTCAGACAGTAAGAGATGTACAGAAGCTCACCAAAATGCTCATCGTTCTCAATCGATTCATTTCAAAATCTTCAAAATAATGTCAACCATTATTTCAGTTATTAAAAAGAAATAAGGGCATGACATGGAACGAGGACTGCTCTAGACCCTTAGAATAACTCAAGGCCTATCTCAGCAGGTCCCTTTTACTCGTGACCCCTAGATAGGGTGATCCTTTATACCTTTACCTCGCGGTGTTAAACCATGCTATGAGCTCCGTCTTGGTATGTGAAAGAGAGATGGGCCACCATGTAGTCTACTATGCAAGTAAGACTCTTTTGGAAACTGAACACTGGTACCTTCCATTTGATAAGCTCGCCTACGCATTGGTCATAGACTAGAGGAAACTCAAGCATTATTTTGAGGTCCACTTCATCTTCATGGTTACTTCTCACCCTTTAAAGCTTGTTCGGACGAAAGTTGACCTCTCTAGTCAAATGTCAAAGTGAGCAGTACATATCAGAAGGTTTGATATTCACTTTCAACCAAGAATAGCCATCAAGGGGAAGATTCCAACTAATTTCATCACTGAGTTCACAAAATAACAGCCTACCAATCAGTCAAAAACTAGTCAACCAAATGGAGAGCTTACAGGAGCCAAGAACTTGGAACTTATATGTTAATGGAGCCTCTAACTCAAGGGGGAAGGAGTAGGTATTGTACTAGTGACTCCTAAAAATATAGTGCTCGAGAAGGGCATCAGGCTGGGATTTTAAGCCTCCAACAGCGAGGTACAATATGAGGCATTGATCGCTAGATTACGTAAAGCATAATTTCTAGGGGCAGTTCACCTTCAAGTCTTCAGTGACTCTCAACTGGTATCCTACCAGATAAATAGTGATTTTAACGTAAAGGATGAAAGGATGGCAGCTTATCTTACCATTGTGAAAGGACAAATGGAAAACTTCAATTAAGTGAATGTTCAGCAGTTCCCCAGAGGACAGAACATCCATGCAGATGCCCTAGCATCTTTGAGTTCAGTAATAGACTCTAACTTCAGAAGAACAATCCAAATGGATTTCCTCATGCATTCGAGAATCGATGAGACTACTGAGCCACTGAATCTCGAGAAAGTTCTCGATATTGAAAAGGCTCTGAGATGGATGAATCCCATTGCAAAGTACCTACGAAGTGATATACTACCAAGTGACAAGAGTTTGGCTCACCAGATAAGAGTCAAAGCCCCTCGCTTTCACTTATCTCCCAAGGGGAAGTTATATAAGAGATCTTTCACCAGCCCCTACCTCCAGTGCGTTCATCCACGAGACGTCGAGCAATTTCTGCTCGAACTTCATATGGAAATTTTTGGAAGTCAAGCAGGAGGAAGGTCGCTAGACTTTCAAGCAATAAAGGAAGGGTATTGGTGTCAATACATGCATAAGGACATTGGAGTCTACGTTCTAAAGTGCAAAAAATGCCAAAAACACTCGCCCATGGCCAACTAGCCCACCAGTGACCTAAAGTCATTAACCAGCCCGTGGCCCTTTACCCAGTGAGGTTTGGACATCGTAGGGACTCTGCCTACTACGAACAAAAATCGAAAGTATATGTTGGTATCCATGAACTACTTCACTAAGTGGATACAGGAAGAACCACTAACGAACATCAGTGACACAAATATGATGAGGTTTATATGGAGAAACATCATTACCTGCTTTGACATATCCAGGACAATCATACTAATAATGGGACCCAGTTCGAGGGTGGACCCTTCCAAATTTTTTACAATAATCATGGAATCAGGTATTACTTCAGCTCTATAGCGTATCCACGGAGCAATGGTCAAGCTGAGGCTTCCAATAAGAAAATGATCCATGGACTAAATAAATGCCTAGAACGGGCCAAAGGAGCTTGGACAAATGAATTACCCCGCATCCTCTAGGCCTATCGCACCACCCCAATACGATCAATTAGGGAAACACCCTTTGCACTCACATATGGAATAGAAGGAGTTATTCCACTAGAAGTTTGTCTCCTACCATGAGGTCTACATTGATCGACCAACGCCAAAATAATGAATCATTGCTCACTAAACTTGACTTGGCTAATGGGCGACGAGAATTGACTCTAGTTTAATTGGCATCCTACTAGCAACAACTAACTAAATAGTACAACCAAAAAGTCTATCCAAGGAAATTGTAAGCTGGGGACTACGTCCTAAGGAAAGTCCTTGGTAGCGCTATGAAACCATCAGATGGAAAATAGGGACCAAACTGCGAAGGACCCTTCAAGATAGTAAGAGGTGACTTGAAAGGAGCCTATCACTTGAAAACACTGAAGGGTAGGAGGAAACCAAGGATCTGGAATGCGGTCAATCTGAAGAAGTTCTACTTCTAGACTTTCTTTACCTATGCATGATTAGTTTAGGAAAATTTGTATTTACAAACTTATATTGCTCTTCGTTTATAATTTCAGTTAATAAAACTTTTTAGGACAGGAATTCCACATGTATTAGTTGTCGCAATTATATTTTGATATGCATCATTTCCAAGTTATAGGCGTCACTCTTTTTATGAGTATAATAGAATTCCTAGATTGTAGTATGTTGGCTAACTTACTTGAGTAAGAGGATCTTTTGAACCAGTATCTTATGATTGCAACACAATGTTTAGGACTATCCTAACTCAACTCGTCCAAAGCATAATTAGCAGGGTCAACGGGTGGTAACCCTCCTCAAGCCTTTATTCAAAAACATAATTTGCCTTATAGGTTGCTCCAACAATAAATAAAGACCTACGGGGGATTCTTAGGCAGCATGACCAACCCATGTTGGTCACCAACATAGCTTTTCTCCAAAATCCTGCTCGAGTGAATTGCCCATTAATCAAGTGTATTCTCTCCATCACCCTACTTAGGCCTGAGGTAGTTTGATGACAGGACCTAAAAGGTCAAGTGGACGGAATGGTATGGCTAAGGCATACTAGACTGGGGGAATGATCAATCAAAATTAAACTCTTAATAACACTGAGTCAGCTGAAGTTCCCAAAATAATTAAGAGTTTACTAACTAGTAAATGGAAAGCAAGCAACGCATGTTTATTCGGCTTAAGCCCAAGACATAAATGATTACATTTTTTACTAAGGAGTTACATGGTTACACGTATAATAATAAACAATCAACTATGACCTATGAATGTTCAGGTCGGCGAGCAAGATAATTTGATACTTGAGCTCTCTGCCCATCATCGGGATGAGGAATAAAACTCTCCACAACCACCTTCGTACTTGGCTCTAGCATCTTGCTTAGAATAGCATCTATAGGGATCCAATAGTCGTCCCTTAGAAAGGTATTTGGATTTAAGATTAGGGGAGTGATCTCATGCCTGTACCACAGGGGAGAGTTTTTGAGAACCATCAACTCCTTAAGGGAACTTAGCCACCCTCTAATAAAGGACATCTCCTCCACTTCTTTTATCTTTGTGGGGGCATTTACCCAGCCTTGGTCATAGACGAAAGCCCTCACCTGCTGAGGACCCTTTGAAAATAAGTTTCACAAATTTATAACATCCCTTTGAAGTCTGATGGTGATTATGTATGCTCGCCAAACGTCCCCTTCAGCTCGACGATCTCCCTCTGGGAACATCCATCATCTCTCCTAGCTTGATGTGTGGATGACGATGAGGAACCTTGGATAAATTAACAAGTGTTTATTGGAGCATTTTCCTTAAGGCAATTGAGCTCCTTCCTTAAGGAATTATTTTCCTTCTACAACACCTCCCCGACTTGATTGATCTCGGAGGTGTCCAAGAGTTTCGCCTTCAAAGCATCCATCTCTTCCTGAATAGAAGACCTAATCTCCTGTATCTCTATGAGCATGTACTTTAGTCTAGTAACTACTTCGAACTGGTCCTTATTCCTTACCCTAAGGGACTTACAAATTTTAATCAAAACCCGACAAGCTTGGTCGCTTATGTTCGAACCAAGTATCTGGCCTAGACGAGAGGTAGCAGGAATATAATCATCATGATCAATAAGCTATAAGACATCAAACACGAAGAGCACACATATCAGTGAATGCAAAATGGTAATCTCTTTAATTCATTGCGAAGTGGCACTGGCCAAGTACAAGTACATCAAATGATAAAAAGGAAAAATACAAAATACAAAAGTGAATAAGAAGGCCTAGGAGACTAGTTGGCGGCATCAAACTACTTGGTGGAGGCTGGCTCATTTCCCTTGTCAGCGGTAGAATTACCAGCAACCTCTTTTATGCTAGCACTAGGCATACCTCCCTCCACTGGAACAAGATTCACTTCCTCGTTGTTAGAGGGAGCGTTAGCAGTAGGAGCACAAGGTTCCACGCCAGCCCGAGCAACAGGGAAATCTTCATTTATAATGAGTTTAAGGCCCTGGTGGTGCTCAACAAATAGTGGGTAGTTAGCAACAACTCCAACGATGCATAGGGCCCGATCCCATCCTTTCTTGATGTTTGATCGACTGATGTAATCAATCTGGATGTCAGCATCTTCATGCGCTACCTCCTATCCCTCATTATAGCTGTTCTCCTGAACGATGGATGCCTCTGCCTCCAATTTCCCCACCTTCTTAGCTAGCACCTGATTCTCCTCTATGGCAGCCAGCTTACCTTTAACCACCAGTTCATAAGCCTCGTGCATCTCCTTAAGATCTTTATCCACCTTGACCTTCTCCCGAATAAAGGACGCTTTAGCCTCTATGAGAGCCATCTCGAAGGACTTCTGAGCCTCTTGATCAGTCCTTGGGCTCTCTTTGAGCTCAAAATTCTTCCTCGACATCTCATTTTGGCTACGCCTGAGGACAATGTAGTCAGAAAAAAACTGCAAAAAGAGACAAATGTTAGTAAACAAATAGTGCAGAAATTACAAGTCAACGAAATAGAGAAAGGGGAAGTGGTCTTACCAAAGAAAGCCTTTGATCTGCTTTCAGGACTAACTGATCAGGGCCCATGCTCAAAGAACGCTCACAATCTTCTACGAGCATTGCTCTCTCAAGCATCTTTGGGGTAAGATGAAGGGGCCAAATCTATAGAGGCCCCCTCAGATGGTATAGCCACAGGAACGAAAGAGGCATGTTTTTTCTTTATCCTCTTTTCTCCTCTCATCCTCCCTTCCTCTCTCCTCTTCCAGACTTCCTTCTTCTCTTCCTTTCTCTTTCTCTTTCTCTCTCTCCCTCTTCTTTCCTCTTCACCTCTTTCTCATGAGCTGTTATCTTAGAACCGCTGGTAGTTTCCCCAGACTTTGATTTTTGGAACTTTAGCCTGTTGGATAAAAGTACATCATCATCGTCGTCATTACGAATCAAGTTTTTTCTTCTTAAGGGATCCGTATATTCCTCTCTAGACCCTCTTATACTGGATCCTATCTCGTTGGACCTTTCTCCACTAGATTCCTCCTTACTATATCCCTCCCCACTGGATCCTACCTCGCCACTACCACCTTTGCCACCTTCAGCAACACCAGAATCTGAGTTTCTCTCCTCATCGTCGTCTAGCTCGATGGGTTTAATAGAACCTTCTTCTTCTTCTTTTGGGATATCAAGGTGGGGAATGGTATCCACTGGGCGATCAATAAAACTAGTAGTAATTTTCTTGTATTCCAATAAGAAAGCAGCAGACCTAGGATGTTCACCTTCAGCTATGGGGTCCCTTATTTCCCAGGCTTTTACTAGCTCAACAACCCGAATATCTTGGAGAGTAGGTTCTTGGTTTTTATACCTCGCTGAAAAAGGTAAAGAGAAGACAACATTAGAAGAAAAACACATTAAGTAGACAAGCGAGCAATAAATGAAAAGGTTTGGTAACAACCTATGTACTCCTCCCCGTAAGTAGGGATTCGAGGTCCCTTATACTTTCTGCCCTCTATTTGGGGAGGAAATTGACAGTTTCTAGCAATTAACCCTTTAGACCAGTAGTCCTTGTGGGAATCAGGTAAATTTACTACCAACATCATATCCGTACTCCTCGCCTTCACATATAAGAGGCCCGCGCTTGTGTAAAAAAGTGTTATAGTAGCAGATTTCGGGTAATCCTAAATTGGTACCGTAGAGTTGATTGATTATATGGACTCCATTAACGATCTTCCAAACATTTGGAGAGCATTGAGCAGGAACTATGTCAATGTATTGAAAAAAGTGTAAATAAAGACGATTTGGGGGGAATGTCAAACCCCCTTGAGATAACAAGAGGACATGTATCTAGTGTCCATTCTCAATATCACGAACATTGCACGGAATAGGGTCACACTCAGTATCTACCCAATAGGGGATATTGTAGCATTTTTTAAATTCAGTCAGAGATTTATTGTATATTTTTGCCATGGAAAAACCCTAGCTACAGTGGAAAGAAAAGAAATTGTGAAAATAAATGAATAAAAAGAAAGGAACTGGTAACTTACGAAGTGAGAATCAAGCTAGAAATTTTGAAAAACATCGAATTTGAGAAGATGAAGAGTAAGAGACAGCTTGGAAGACGAAACGCAAGAGGCAGCTTGGGAAGCAAGAGAAGCAAAAAAGTTAAAGTGACGATAGATTTCATCCAACACTTAAGTTTAAAACTTCTCAGTGATAAAGCACACTGATCGAAGAAGATTTTCTGCTAAAAAATCCTGTAAAATGACGATTCAACCCCCTTCTAATCGCATGAACAAAAACAATGACATCAAAGGGGCCAAGATGATGCTTTTTTATAATTTGTGAACCCAGATCATGACCCCAAAAAATTGAGGGGCAATTGTGGGTACCTATTGTCGATCAAGCCCGTAAGAGTAGCTGACCAACCCCAAGTGAATTAGTGGGGCGCCCAGCCCAAATTAAGAGCCTTAATTAACAGTTAAAATTGAATATATGACCGGGTCTATCCCTAAAAATCTCAAAGAGATATTAAAGGGATATCGGCCCAACATTTTATTTACAACCACATTCAATTAACAGAGTTTATATTGTAACCCTGGACCGGGGCATAGGGGCATGTACAAAAAACCTTCTTAAGATTTACTTAAGAAAAAATAGTAGACCTCTCCGTGGACGTAGGAAAGTTGCCGAACCACGTATATTCTTGTGTTGTGATTGTGATTGTGATTGTTTAATGCTCTTGATCGCTTGGTGATTGTTTTCTTTCATTATTATTCGTACAGTCATTTTTGTTACCACAGTATGTGTGTGTGTGTGTATATATATTATTAAAGGAATATATCTTTTATATATATTATAAAAGGTGTGCTACAGCGGAATAATGTGACTTCTCAAATAAATCCAATGTTAATTAACCCAAATTTTAGGTAAACCCTAACACATGCATTTAGGTGATTTGATAACATAAAATCAATAAGCATGTAAGGGAAACCAATATCAGTAAAATACCCAAAGGGAAAAACCTTTTATGTTACTATAATTTGTAATTAACTTACACGGATTACAATTTAATAGATTTTGATACATGAATACCCGTAGGTGTCGGTTGGTGTCATCAGAAATGAATTATGAGCAGCAATCCACAAGAACCCAAGTCCTATCTTTGGTCCAAGAATACCACAACGCTCCTTATGAACCTCAGTCCCAATTAGTAAAGAATCTTCATGCAGTAAGATCCCCAATGACATGCAGTCATATGATGTAGATTTAATGTCTCTACAAGCAATATTAGCAAGATCATATATTTGTTTTCCAAAACAATTCACTAAAGGATTGGGATATTTTGTGAATTGTAAAAATAAAGGATTAAACCTCTAAAGTGAGAAGACAAATTTGTACTTTTGTTTGCAATAAACGTAGATAGTTTTTGTACAGGTCTTCTTTGGAAAAATGGAGTTAGAGAGTCCTATTTATAAAACACTTAAGGCGGCGGCTCGTTCAAATGAGATTGGATGTCGTTTGAACGAGATACAGCGTTGTTTGATACATCGTGCAACATGCCATGTTGTTTGAATGACATAGGTTGTCGTTCGAACGATAGTAAAATTTAAAATTTTCCTTCTTCTTTTTCTCGGTAAATGCACCGCCTCAAAAACTCTGAAAATTATATTTTTGAGGAAAAACATTAAAAAGTCCGCTCCAATACTTAGAAAATATTTTGTGAAAAGTATCCCTATACTCTAAGTGAAATGCTAAGGTACTTACATAAAACCTTACCAAAATTAATCTCATGGAGAGTTCTTTGATGAAGAACTTTGATATCCGGATCTGTCTCGATGCTTGAATGATCTTGAATAATTCTTCGATGGTTGTAGCATTATATGGCATACTTTAATGTAAACAGGGATTTTAAAATACCCTCACAAATCTCCCCAAATGTCTATGCTGGTATAAAATAAAAACAATCCGAATTATCAAATTAAAATGTCTGTACAAATATAATACCCACCCATGAACCCAAAAGTGAAAAGGTACTTGAAATGAAAGTCTTCAAATCTTTTTCAAAAATCTTCATCAATCATAAGAATTATCAAAGATTTCTCATCATGTTGTGCAACATAATGATCTTCACTTTTGTGACTACACACATGCGATAAATCAAATACCTTCGTGACGCATCGAATTTGAAATACTATAAATATATCAATCAATTTAATCAAATCTTTCCCATAATGCAAACTCCCCTATAATTCATTTTTTTTTTTTTTTTTTTTAGAGAAGAGGGACTGTACCCCCACATTTATTATAATAAGGGAGAAAAAACCTCTCCAAGTACTACATGCTGAATAAAATTAAAGAGGCACAAGGCCCAAAGCTAGAGAAAATAAAATTGGGATTTTATACTAATCCCATTACAAAGCCTCAAAGTTTAACTAATCTAAAATAAAAGAAACTAATCTTGTCAAGCATGAAAGCTCCTTTGACCGTCTGTGGAAGATCCTTCACATCCTCATAGGTTTTAATTCCTTGTAAATTAACTCCAACATTAGCTAATCTATCAGCAACCATATTTGATTCTCTATAGCAACGGCTAATCGAATAATTAACACTTCTAAGCTCTGACAGAATTTCTTCAGTTAGAATCTTTAAATGCCAAGGCGGTTTCCACTCTCTTTTGATCAATTTTACCACAAACAAAGAATCTGACTCGATATCAACTTCTGAAAAATTCTTCTGCATACATAACTTAATACCAAGACTTAGACTTTTAAGCTCCATAACAGAGTTAGATTCAAAATCTTCTTCTTTTGCAAAAGCAAAAACCAATTCTCCTTTGTCATTTCTCAAAATTCCACCTAAACCCCCTTTTCCAGGGTTGCCTTTGCAAGCCCCATCAATATTAAGCTTGAGTCTTCCACTGATTGGAGCATCCCATTTAACTTTAACACACTGCATCATATTTGAGCAAAAATTTACTCCAAACACCTCAATGTATCCTTGAGAAAAACTATTGCACCTTCTCTCAAAATAATGATTTTTGCATATATTAGAAATCAAATAAACAACTTGATTCTTAACAAAATTCAAATTGCATTTAATTCCTTCATATAAAGATCTATTCCGAGCCTTCCAAATTTCCCACATCACGGCCATAGGAATAATTTTACTCAAGAACTGATCTGCATCAGACCTTCCAGCCTGCATCCACCAACTAAGAATAACTGTAGACACATAATTCCTATCAATCTTAATGCCCATCAAATTCGAAAAGTAGTCCCATAGATGAGAAGCAACTGAGCAAGAAATAAATAAGTGAGCAACATTTTCTTCATTATTAAAGCAGATATGAAATCGCGATCCCATTTTAATGCCTAACTGCTTCACATTTTCGTCAGTAGGAATACACTTTTGAATAATTCTCCACACTATAATAGAGATTTTGATAGGAATTTTCGAATCCCATAATCTACTGTGAACAAGAGAAGTAGATGAATGAACCTTTAAGCACTCATATGCTGAAGATAAAGAGAACACACCAGAATTTTCAGCCTTCCAAATCAGATTATCATTCACTGAAACCATCTGCTTTGAACACTCTTCCTCTACCTGCTTCATATGTCTCCAAGACAGCGATCCCCCTTTACTAGTGTTCCAGTTTTTATACCTGTTAGCACAATATTTAGACCACAAAGAATCTTCAGTTTTAAGCTTCCAATACATTTTCATAGAGGAAGTCTTAGAGAGAATTCCAAAATCTTTGAAGCCTAAACCTCCTTCGTCTTGATCTTTGCACAAATCAACCCATTTCTTCCACTGAAATTTCCAACCTTGATCTTCATTTCCACCCTAGAAAAATTTATTCAACATCCCATGAATCTTATTAATCACCATCTTCGGAGGATGTATAGCAGCTAAAAGGTAGAGAGGAATGGATGACAGCACATGCTTTATGAGGATAAGTCTACCACCTATAGAAAGAAGCTTAGCCTTCCATCCTGCAATTTTACATCTCAATGAGGAAATTAGCTCATCATAGTATACCACCTTATTTCTTCCTTTAAATAACGGACACCCCAAATATTTAATAGGCAGGTCTTTTGCATTCAATCCAAGAACTTCAGACACCTTTGATCTAAATCTATGAGGCATATTAGAGTCAATTGAAAAGGAACTTTTAGTGTAATTAATTTTCTGACCCGAAGTCCTTGAGTAACTAAGAAAAAAGGCCTTGATGTTCTTCAGACTCCTTTTGTCACCCCTGCAAAAAATGATCACATCATCTGCAAACGCCAAGTGAGAAATTAAAGGACTTCCACTTGGCAGGTAGAAAGGATTTATCACTTTATTCTCCATCATAATATCTAACCCCCTGCTCAAATATTCAGCTGCAATAATAAAAAGGCTCGGGGATATAGGATCTCCTTGCCTAACCCCTCTATAAGACTTAAAGAATCCATTTGGCTGACCATTGACAACAATAGAAAACCAGTTGTTTGATATACATCTCCAAACCAAGTCAATGAATCTTTCTCCAAACCCAAAACCTCTGAGAACTTTGATTAGAAATCCCCAATGAAGTCTGTCATATGCTTTCTCCATATCCAGCTTTATGATGACATTTCCACCATGATTCTTCTTTCCCAGATTATACACCATCTCTTTGGCTAGTAAAATATTGTCTTGAATTGATCTGCCTTTTGTAAATCCACTTTGATTAGGAGATATGATAATAGGCAGGACCTTTGCAAGTCTTGTACATAAGATCTTAGAAATAATCTTATAACAAAAATTGCACAGGCTTATAGGCCTAAAATCCCCACAAGATAACGGATTCTTAATTTTGGGAATAAGCACAATGGATGTTGAAGTCCAGCTTTTAGGCAACTCAGCACCTGCAAAAAAAGAATTAATAGCATCTACCAGGTCAGTTTTAATAATGTTCCAACAAGAAAGAAAAAATTGCCCCCCATAACCATCAGGTCCTGGAGCTGAATCCGGACTCAAGCTTTTAATCGCCTCCCATACTTCTATCTCACAGGTGAACTCTTCTAGATCTGAGTTAATCTCTTGGTTGACCAATTTTGGAATGAACTCTGCCTTGTATTCTTCAGAAAAATACTTCTCAGCAGTCAATTGGTTTTTAAAGAACATGATAATATGATTTTTAATGGCATTCTCATCTACAATCCAATCCCCTGACTCGTTTTTAATCCCAGATATATGATGTTTTTGGTTTTTAGCCTTTGTACTGGAGTGAAAATAGACAATGAAAAGAATAAACAAACAAAACATGGAGTGTCACGACAAATAGCACAAATATGGATCAAACTATGCGCATGTAGAGGAAATACTCAAAGGATCCGCAAACTATTTTTGAATTTTTCAAAAAAAATAATTTACAAAAATCACACCATAAGTAACATTAAGACAACCAAATCATGGATATAGAATGAATGGGTGTGAACATATTCAATAGGTAATAAAACTCAATCAACCATATGTGCACGATGCATAAGTGTACCCTATCGAATGAACATAAAAAATATCCTTAGGTGTAAAATAGTAGAATTTAGATGATATCGACTAAATCAAATCAACACATCAAAGCCTAAGTGAATTTCACACCAATAACGTCCAAAACTATTTTAGTGTCGTTTTGAGAACTTTTTAAAGGATGTGCCAGCCTATTGATACATATCCAGCCAAAACTCCCTCATAAATAATAATCTTTTTATTTTTCTAATGAGGTTCTAAACTCTCAACTTATAGAAAATCTATTGGCCCAAATTTTGGCATATTTCATCTTTTTATTGCCTTAATTTTTTGTGCGGTTTCTTTTCAAACGGTGGATTTCATGACGTGATTATTATTCACTCAAATCCCTTTCTGGTGTTACTCATCATTTTTTTAAATTTAAAAAAATTCCTCATGGGTAATGGTTTTTACATGCACTACTTTTATTACACTCGTATTATTGCACTTGGTTCATTTTAAGGACATGATTGAGATGAAAACACTCGACCAACATGAGATAGATAAGTACGATAATCACACAAATCTATGCATATGTGCATTAAATGATATAATGAGTCAAACATGTTGGAAATATCCACTAATAACTTCTCAATGACTCCGGTAATACCCGCACTTTTTATTATGTACTTGTATTTCGACCAATTTATATGTCAATGTGCCATTAACAAAAAATCTACATTTGCATGTCTCACATGGGAATTTATTTATGTTTATATGGTTTATTTAAGCACCTTGGTAAAGTTTTACACAATTTAGGCAATATATATTTATATAATAAGTTACAAAACTTATGTATGTCATAAGATGAAACTATGATGTCATCCATATGATTTTTTCCTATAGTACCTCTCTTACCCTTAGAAATTTTGATTTCCCGCTCCTTTAACACACTCTAATTTGTTTTCCCTTCTCTTTAAAATTCAAAAACAAGGTTAAAAATGTATTGTTACACATTATATCCCATCCACTCATTGTCCAAACCTGCAGCTGAAAATGTGTGCTTTTAAATCTCCCTTTCACAATATGTTACTTTAGTCTTCATTTCTCTCTTACCCACGAACCCTCTATGCCTCTCTTAACACTCCTCCATCTCCCTCCTATATTCCTCCATTTTAAATATGTTTGACAATGATTTTATGTTGTGGAAATAGGGTTGGGCTTTATTTGGGGTTTAAAATCAACACTTATTGAGTACCCCTCTCTTTCCAGTTTGTGTCTTCAACTCTTTGTGTTGTAGATGTGTTAATTCTAACTCATTTTGTTTTTTATTTGTAGGTTTAGTCAGCAAGATTATTCTTTTCCCTATGAAAATGTGTGTGGGCATTTGGTACACCTAGGTATGCATCTATTTGTTACATCTATTTGTTCCAAGAAATGGGTTCCGAGAAAATGAGATTTTTTGTTTTCGGTTTCAAGAAATGGGTTCCAAGAAATAGGTTTGGTGAAAATGGGTTCCAAGAAATGGGGTTTTTTGCTTTCAGTTTCAAGAAATGGGTTCCGATAAAATGGGTTCCAAGAAATGGTGTTTGTTTATTTTAGTTTCATTTTATCTGCATATTTTTGTACCGGTTAAGACGGAGATGCTCATCGTTTGCACCTTTGATTTTCCACATTTGTCTTATTTTTTATTGGGTTCTTTTATTTAAATCGATCTTTACTTTTTGGAGCCCTCGGGTAAATTTACCCCCCTTTAGTTGGGTTGATATCCTTTCAACATTCCCACATTTGGGGTTTGCTAAAAAAAAGGGGGGGAATTAGAGCTCATCCTCTTACCCATCCCTTCTCTCATCTGATTCAGACATTACCCATCCTATTTCATCCTATACCTAACAATAACTTCAATAAAAACCACCATTTCTCTCATCCAAAGTACATCATTGTTGGAATAAAGATGATTGGATCTTTAAGGATCGGGATCTTCTGTCACTTCTCTCTCCAACCATAGCTAATCTACCTGAGTTCAAATATGTAATTACCTATTTTTTTTATTTTCTTGCGCATAAAACTTCTCTACAAAGGTAATTCTGTGTAGGGTCCAACACATGGATGGTTTTTATCTAGAGTCCAAGGTCAAATGTGTTGTTATCTTTTTTTTCTCTTACACGGGTAATTATGTGTAGAGTCCAACCCATGGATTGTCTCTATGTAGAATCCAAGGTGGATTTATTTTTTTAAGAAGTTTATAGTTTATGCATATTAAGCAAGTAAATAGTTTTTTTTACAACGAATGTAAGTTTTTTAGTTTTACAGGAGATGGAGGGCGTTAACAAGTATAGTAATGGACTTTTAAATGTTTTTTTTTAAATAACTGAAAGGGGAATGTGGGGCTCTTGAAAGAAAGGGTGGGTCTAAACAAAAATACCTTTTTTATTTTTGTCAAAATATTAGATTTATAAGTTATTTTTTTCTTCAAAATCAGGTAGTTGTGATAGGGGGTTTCTACCTTTCCCTATTATTCAAAACTGATGTAAGAAATTTGAGTTTTGTAGTTGTGATAGTTTGAGCCCTTTTTAAATGTAATTTTTGTAGCTGTTGTGATAGTTTTAGTTTTGATTTTATTATTGATATCATTTTCTTAGTTCTTCATTTTCCTAGTATTCTCATTACGTCTCAGCAGTTTGGTACAATACATATACTATGAAAAATTAGGAACTACCTATTATCAGTTTTTTTAGTAATCATGTACTCATATTTACAGTGTTTATTTTCAAACTAAATTGTACTTAGACATGTGATGTCCTAACTAAATTGTACAGACACATACACATACATATGTTTGTTGTCCAAGATTTAATGATCTTATAGAGACACATACATTGTTTAGGTAAATTTTATTTGAAGTTTCTTATTTTTTGGTTGAATTATGTATGTTTTTCTTTTGTTGGGTTTTTCTTTTAAATTCATATTCCCCGTCTTATGGTAGTTACCCAGGGGAAAATCAAGTATGTTTGTTGATTATGGGGTGGGGGTTTGAAACCTAGAATGCAAATTCAAACGGGGCGGTGAATATTTGGACGACCGTGTCGAAGTGGTGAGGATTTCAAGGACCTTTGTAATTCTTGATGGAACCTACATTGATGGCATCGGAGTGGGTGAGATAGGTGGTTCCAAGGATGTCGAAAATTGACAGGTAAGGATGAAGATGCCGACACATGTCGCAGACATGACGGATATAGTGGTTGTCCATAGTATCTGTAACATATTGTGGTATGGTATATTCTAGATTCTTATTCGATTGTATAAGAGGTAGTTGCAAAGGTCGATTTATTTAATTTAATAAAAGTGGGATCTGAATGCAAATAATTTTTATTTGAGGGGTTGGTATTTTAATATATGCGTCTTCTAATCAAAGTTTTTGTTTTGTATTATTCCATGATCTCTTTTTGGTACTATCATATCTGGGTTTTCAATATCGTGGTTTTTTAGTGCCTTAATTATTATTTACATTTTTTTAGTTTGTATAAAGATGATTAAATTATTTGTGCGTCAATTAATAAGGAGGAGCAGTCCCTTTCAAACACAAGGTTAGTACAAGGTACAACCTATGTCATTAGCATGCTTCTCTTATGGCCAAAGATTCACTGACAAAGGGAGATATGGCTTTACTTAATTTACAAAAAACTCATTACAAACTTGCCAGAGGGTCTTCTGAAAAGATCTGAGATCAAACACTACACCTGTACACACAACTGTTGATAGGGACTACACGGCTGTAGAGAGTACCACCAGAATTAAGTTTTTTTTCTTCAGTATTTTACATGTTGACATTTTTTGTACTCTTTTGGTACAAATCTATGAGCACGATTACAAAGACCCGAAAATTGGTCATAAATCCCAAACTTAATGACATGGCATTGCCACATCATTAATCCCATAATATCCATTATTTTTTAGGTGTATCCCAACAGCAAAAAAAAAATATTTATTTATTTATTTATTTTATTACTCGATAAATTCATTTTTCCATAAAGTATAATTTTCAAGTTAAAAAAAAGCAGTCCACTTAAAAAACATAAATACATGCTATAATATAAAAAAATATATATGTTAAAATTATATGTGTTAAAATACATCATTGTGCTAATTTTTGGGGCATATACCCAATAGTCCTTCGAACTTTTTTTAATATACGTTTAGTCCAAGCCTTATTATTTTACATCAAAAAGTCCTTCAACATGCCAAAAAAAATTTACCATGCCGCTGGCGCGTACCTTTAATGACAAGAGAATAAGAGACTTTTTGGTACAAAATAAAACGCTTCGACTAAATGTGTATTAAAAAATATTTGAGAGATTTTTTGGTATTTATTTCTTAATTTTTTGGGTCATATACCAAATAGTCCCTCAAATAATTTTTAAAACACGTTTAGTCCAAGTTTTTTTTATTTTGTTCCAAAAAGTGAATATTTATTAAATGTGTGCTTGAGAGACTTTTTAGAACATAATAAAAAGGTTTGGACAAAATGTGTATTAAAAAATATTTGAGAGACTTTTTGGTAATTGATCATTTATTTACAGAACACAATCAATTAAAAAATTTCACAATGCAATTATGAATATTTTATTTTGCAACAAACGCGATCATGATCCAAAGAAAACACAACGTGGCATGAAGTCGTATTTTTTTATGTCACTGTTGCGGACCATTTTTCCTAAATAGTAAAAAGATTATTTTTGAAATAGTAAAAAATGGTTTGCGCCAGCGGTATAAAAAAATTGACTCCATGCAACGTCGCGTTTTATTTTTGTCGTGATCGTGTTAGTTAAAAAATAAAAGATTTATAATCGCATTGTGTAATTTTTTAATTGGTTTGCGTCAAGTAAAAAAATTAACACAATGATGTATTTTAACATATATTTTTTACATATATTTATATGTAGTGTGTATTTATATTTTTTAATTGGACTTTTTTTAACTTGAAAGTTATATTTTGGAAAGTAAATAAATTCATAGAGTGATAAAAACAAATAAATAAAGAGATGTTTTGGGATAAATGAGTAAATAGGGTGTTCATGATGTGAAGGATGATGTGGCACC
Organism: Sambucus nigra; assembly: GCA_949130495.1. Lineage (NCBI taxonomy): Eukaryota > Viridiplantae > Streptophyta > Magnoliopsida > Dipsacales > Adoxaceae > Sambucus > Sambucus nigra. The sequence goes on along the minus strand of OX422208.1, from coordinate 355,682,515 downwards.
TCTACATCATCATGTATGGGATTTATGTCAAAAACTCATGTCGTTGTATCATTTCTCCAAATCTTTTTGTTTCTTCTACTTTTATTCTTTGTTAGAATGCAATTTTTGTCATTTTACGATTACGTATTTTGAAAATTTTCTACGTGCCTTCAGGTACGGACATACCCTAGTATATATATATATATATATATATATATATATATATATATATATATATATATATATATATAAGTATAAAGAAATAAATGATTCATTTTTCATCAAAAAAATAAAAGTACTCAGAAAAATCTGCAACTTAGTAAACAAATGTAAATTTTAATATTAAACAACTTTCCCTTCTTCGCCATCCTCAAAAAAATGGGTTTAGATGCTGTTTTAGATGGATTTATGTCGAAAAAATTATTTTAAGTGGTGTGGTTGGCTCATTTATTGGGTGGTTGGCTTTTGTATTTTTCAACATGGAAAAAACGTATTTCACTTATATTTTCAAGCCTAGGAGACTTAAATGAGTCAAAATATTGAAAAGGGAAGCATAAAATTGATATAAATAAGGGTGGGGGATTCATGAACCTAGTAAACCAAAAAAATATAAACTCCTCCATCTTGTTCCTCTCTCTTATATCCTCAAGGGCAAAAATACTTCTAAATTTTGTAGCTCACTGACGCGACAGAAAATGTGTCTCAAGAATGCGTTCACTCTAGGCTCAAGTGCAAGCCTGTCGCTCAAGTAATAATCCGATAAGTCGGGTATCGATCTTGAGGGAAAAAGGACAACGGAGTTGTGACTACGAGAAAACATGGAGAAATCCTAAATCTGACTCGAAAAAGAAAAAAAATGATTTGGTTTTTTAGAATGATTATGCTAAATGCAATTAAGAAATAATGACAAAATGCAACTACACTAATTTACCTAAAATGTGAATGAAAACTGGTTTAAAACTTTTGACTAACTAATGAGAAAAATAGGACGGGAATACAATCCCCCAACCCTAGTGTATCGCTAGTAAAATACCAATAGTCAATTTGACTGATTGATTCGACCCGAAATTTATTACTCCCAAGCATTATGTATACGAGGTTCAGGCCCGCGTCATACCTAATCTGAGGACGAGTAAATCGGTATCGCGATAGTAACACTCGAATTGCATTCTAAATCATCACGGTTACCCATAGGCAAACGAGATATAAAGACCTATAATTGTCATGTTGCTACGCAATACGGTCGTAAACAATCACTAAATTTAGAGAATTAATATTATACACGTGCAATTAACACATGAGGCTGGGCTCATGTATCTCGGCCTTAGGAAATCTAGCCTAACATGATGAAATTGATGAAAACAGTGTTTAATGTGCGAGAGTTCATGACTAATCTAAGGAAAACTGATGAATTGATGTAGAATAGAATCAAAAAGAAGAAATAACTCACTAAAATCACCCAAGCAATAATTGCAGCAATCAATAAATCTCGTAATCACACAAACTCTGAATAACTCTTCAATCCTTGAATTAAAATTGATAATTGTAGCTAAACTAGGGTTCTTGGAGAAAAGAGAAAAACTAAATATTATCCTCTAAAAATAATTCATCCTCATAACAATAATAAATCGGGTTTTTATACCCTCCATGAATTTAGGAATTACAGCTGGACTAGGACTCTTCAAAGATTTGCAAATCTCGAGGGTCGGACCGGTCCGGGCCTTAGGCGGACCGCTCTGCCCCTGAAAGCGGATCGGTTCTTTTTATTTTGGGGCGGAATGATCCGAGGGTGAATAGATTCTTTTTATTTTTGCCTTCTTCGATTTGCTTGTGATTCGGGGTCTTCTGGAGTTTGGCAAGGCGGACCAGTCCGGGCTAGGGGCGGACCGGTCCGGCTATTTGACATTCTGGCTCAACTTTGACTCCTCACGTCTTTTGTTCTGGGACTCCGATTGAGGTGTCATTTCTTCCTATGTGCTTATGAATGAGATCTCTTCAACTTCTCTTTAGGTACCTCATCCAAATTCCTGGTATAAATTATGCTTTTGCCCTTTTGACTTTCCTTCTTTCTTCCTTGATTCTTCCGGTTTCCTTCTTCCGTTTCTTGACATCAAATAGGTTTAAAATCACTCCGAAATACCAGAAACTCGGTGTACTCATTAGGATCAGTCAGTAGCGAGACTATGGGATAAATTCAACTCAATTACGTTGTTCGAGGTGCTAAAAGTAACTAAATCAAGGGATAAATTAGGAAGAATTTATGCCTAATCAAACCCCCCTAACTTAGAACTTTACGCGTCCCGAGCAATGTAAAAGAATCCTAGCCAGGCTCAATTCTTGAAAACATCTTATTGGGATAGAATACCTCTTTCGCGGGCAAGCGATTGCATTTAGCGTATGCAACAAGCCTTTAAACCCCTAGGTTGCCCTAGTAGGACGAGTTGTGTCTCGTGAGGGTTTGCAGAGAATATACCCACAATATTCGACTCAACAAAAATTCAAAATACGCAAAAATTGTATAATTCAAACTTTTCCAGAAAAATATTCATCATCAAGTCATATTTACAAGTCTCAAACCATAGTGTGTGTGTGTGTGAAAAGCCGGAAATATAACCGCCAATTTTCACCGATTGATCATTACATTACTTATCCAAAAAATCATTTTGATTTTAATTTCTCACATAATTCTCTCTCAAACGAATCACTCGGATTATGGCTATTCTCTCGGTATGCGTGATATAATGAGTAAATGTAACGGACGCAAAATCACACATACAATTAGAAAGACAGAAATTTCATAATGAAAGGATCCCATCAACGGATTATAGTTTTAAAAAGGGGAACATTGCCTCTTTTTACGTGCATTCGATCTCTTTTATTATCTTTTGGTGTATTAGCTCTCCACGCGGTAACCAATTTTCACAATTTGGACTCGGTTAGGACTTTTTCGCGTTTTAAGGTATATGAGGTAAACTGACAATGGTAGGGAGGTTGGAATTGGAAAAGTCATTAATGATGTCCATTTGTGCTTTTTTCGGGCTATTGCTCATTTTTTTGTTCTTTTTCTATTTTTTCTGTTTTGCACTTCTTTTTCTTTTCTTACTATTTTTGTTGAGCGTATCTATTTTTTTTCTTGCCCCTTTATATGCATTTTTCTGACTGAAATTTTTAATTTTTCCATTTTTCACAATTCCGGGCTATTTGGGTTTTTCGGGTTGTCAAACGAAATGGAAACTTTATTTGGCTTAATTTGGGTTGCAAAAGGAGTGATTTTTCGCTACTTTTTCTGGCCAAAATTTTTGGACGACAAACGAGGGCCTACTTCATTGTCCAAAATACTAATTGCGTTACCATATGCGTTTTGAGATGAATTTATGTTTAGAGATCAATTTTGCACGTTTTTCAAAGCAATAATACACACATTTTTCAAAATCGATCAAAATGAAAGGATTGAGATCCTCGACAACTTTTTAGGCACTGAAAAGAACGTTGAGTTAACAACTAACTCGGATTGATTTAAAACTTGCAAAAAGTGATAGGCCCGAATCTCACCGGGTTTGTTAATCTCCACACTTATTCGTTAAGTCATCAATTTTCGCTCAATTTCCATCTTTGGTCAATTTCAACTTTGTGCATATTGAATTTTTACAATTTGAGACTTTAAACCGACTTTTAATGATATTTTTTAAAATTTTGAATTCCAATTTTCATTTATTTTGAACAAAAATATTTTTGGATTTTTCAAAATTTTCTGATTTTTTTTGGAAATTTCTGGGAATTTTGAAAATTTGTGAAGTTTTAGACATACGCACTTGTGACCCCCCCCCCCCCTAACTTGGACTTTTGCATTGTCCTCAAGAAAAAATGACTAAAATTTAAATAAGGAAAAATAATAAGTGCAATAAATAAAACAAACAAATGGAGAAAATGCAGTTTTTATTACAAATGGACTGTGTTACAAGTGCAGGGAAAAACATACAACTGTGAACAGGAAAAACAAATAAAAAGCTGCCAACACCATATAAAGCTTCACCGGGGTGGGGGATGGGAGGAACCGGGCGCGTTGGGGTCATAGGGGTTATGGTAGTAGGAGGGCAGTGGCTCATTAGGGTCCCTTAGGCGACAATAGATGTCCTCTTGGAAGCGGAGAACTATGCTCATGTCGCGCTCGTAGTTGGTCTGAAAGGTGTTGAAGTTCATTTCAAGTGCCGACATGCGAGCTGATAGGTTAGTTCCCTCCCACTCAAAATCTGGGTCATCCTCCTTGTCCGCCAATTCCTCGTCCGGATTGATACCCCCATCTCGACGTCCTCACCAGCTTCCCCTTCTTCTTCCTCGCTCTCACTCGAGGCAGCTTCCTCATCATTATCACCACCCCGCCTAGCCCGTAGGACAGCTAGCTGTTTGGCACTTTTGGTGCGGGTCCCTTGTTCGAAAGGACCAGGAATGCGAGTATGGTCGATCGGCGCCGCTATGCCCACATCCTTAAGGATGGACGTGATCAAACGGGCATAGGGAAGTGGGGTGGTTCCCTTCTCATCCAAAGACGCATTAATGATATCCGCATATAATGTTCGGCCCAAATGGATGGAAGTGTGGGGGTCGAAGAGGTGATACGTCAAAATGGCTTGCCGAGGTCGCATGGCGGAGTCATTGGATGTTTGTAAAAGGTTGGCGCACAGAATCTGAAAAGTGAGGCGCGCCTTCTCGTTTAGGCGTCTAAAGGCGACGGTTTTCCCCGTCCAAGACACATTTGGTGCAATGCGGGCCATGATAGTGTCCTTGTCGACCGGGGGAAGTTTCGTGGATAAGTGAATTCTTGAACGTTCGGAACGTCATATTCGGCCAACTTGGTCATGAGAAGAGCCAAAGAAAATGGGATGACGTTCCCATCCACGTAAGCTTGGGCCTCAAATTGGCCCTTCCGAACTAAAGTGCTATAGAAGCAGCGGACTTCGATTGCCCAAACCGCTTCGTAAGGTTCATTAAGGAATCGACACAAGCCCCAAGCCATGAAAAGGGCGGTGACAGAGTTGGCCAGCCCTTCCCACTGGACAACACGCTCCATATGGAGTTTGTAGACCAAAATGAAAAACTGGTTGCACCATCGCTCCTCTTGGCGGGAGCAGAATTCGTCGTGACCGGAGGGTTGGATATCGGTGGAGTCATACTTGGTGGGGGCAACTAGGGGAGCCATGGAAACAGGGAAGATTTTTGCTTAGAAGACTAGAGAGGGAGAAGAGAGGATTTGGTTGAAGGTGTGGAGGAAAAGAGAGGGATTGGAGGTTTATTTATAGGTGAGAGGGTGAGGGGAGAGGTTGGAATTGGAGGGAAAGACTTTGGAGGGAAAAGGGGGTGAATTTGGGAGGGAAAGGTTGAGGTTGGGAGTTAGGAAAACGGATTGGAGGGAATGAAGAGGATTGGGGAGAAGGGGGTGAATCTTGGGAAGGGTCAAATCCAGATCTGCAGAAGGCTGACCAGTCCGGGGTAGGGGTGGACCGGTCCGGGTCTTTAACTTTTCAAACCTTCACCAGGCGGACCGGTCCGACCCCAGGGCTGTTGGGCTGGATTATTTCCGAACTTGGTTTCGATCTCTCTTCTCTGAAATTTTTTGCTTTCACTACATACTCTCTATCAATCTGGACTAAAACCCTCTCGATTTCGCTGGTCAACACCCTTTGACTCAAAATTCTCGAAACACATAAATTCTTTTCCCGAGTGAACCTAGTCCTAACGACTCTCACAACACACACGACTCTCACCCCATACGCGTCAGGGGTGTGAGGACCTCGCAGGAATAGCTCACTCAACCCCATCAACGGGGTTCGATAACCAGACGGTGTCGATCTCTTCTGCACACGCCTCCAGATATGGCTTTAGGCTTAGTCCATTTACTTTGAATGTATTTTTCCCTTTTAAATCATCAAATTCAACAACTCCATGGGGGAAAACATTCTGCACGATGAACGGGCCAGACCATCGTGATCGCAACTTGCCCGGAAAGAGGTGAAGCCGAGATTTATAGAGAAGAACTTTTTACCCGGGAAGAAATTCCTTTCGTCGGATGATGATATCATGAGCGAGTTTCATTCTTTCTTTGGAAATTTTGGCATTCTCATACGCATCATTGCGTAGTTCTTCTTATTCATTCAATTGAAGCTTGCGGGCTTCACCGGCTTTATCCATGGCATAATTCAATTGCTTAATCGCCTAATACGCTTTGTGCTCTAGCTCAACGGGAAGATGGCAAGGTTTGCCATATAAAAAGCGAAAAGGGGACATGCCGAGTTGATTCTTGTATGCGGTACAATAGGCCCAGAGCGAATCATTCAATCTAAGTGACCAATCCTTTTGGGTAGGATTGACGGTCTTTTAAAGAATGTTCTTGATTTCTCGATTCGCTAGTTCAGCCTGCCCATTCATTTGTGGATGATAAGTCGTTCCAACCTTGTAAACTACGCCATACTTTCTCATGAGCTTCGCGAATTTCCTATTGCAAAAGTGCGTGCCATTATCACTAATTATCGCTTTCGGTGCATCGAAGGGGGAAAGTATGTGTTCCTGTAGGAACTTTATCACCACTTTGGTGTCATTTGTCTTGGAAGCTATGGCTTCCACCCATTTAGAAACGTTGTCTACCGCGATAAGGATGTATAGAAAACCAAAGGACGGGGGGGAAAGATCCCATGAAGTCAATACCCCAACAGTCACAGATCTCAATGATAAGTATGGGGGTAAGAGGAATCATGTCTCGTCGGGTAATGGCCCCCATCCGTTGGCACTTATTACAGGATTTTCAACCATCGTTCACATCCCGAAAGATTGTGGTCCAATAGAGGCAGCATTGCAGAATTTTTGCGGCCGTCTTTTTCGTCGAAAAGTGGCCTCCACAAGCTTTCGAATGACAAAACTGGATGACTTTCTGGATTTCGTCATCCGGTACACATCGTCGAATGATTAGGTTGGCGCAATATTTAAAAAGGAATGGATCATCATAGAAGAACATGCGCGACCAAGTAATAAACCTCTTCTTATCTTGCGATGTCCAGTCGGGAGGGATGGATCCCGTGACAAGATAGTTCACTATATCCGCAAACCAGGGATATGAAGAGGTAGCAAAAAGTTGCTCATCCGAAAAATATTTGTCTATGGGTACAGGATCACTAGGTACGTCGGATGAAAGCCGAGACAAGTGGTCGGCAACGATGTTTTCTACTCCTTTCTTATCTTTGATGGAGATATTAAACTCTTGTAGGAGTAGGATCCACCTTATGAGACACGGCTTGGCATCTTTCTTTGCAAGTAGGTATTTCAAAGCCGCATGGTCGATGAAGCAAGTAATGGGGGAACCAATGAGATATGACCGTAATTTATCAAGGGCAAAGACTACCGCTAGCAATTCCTTCTCCGTGGTAGAGTAATTGAGTTGAGGTCCGATAAGGGTTCGTCTAGCTTAGTAGATGACATGATCTTGTTTATCTTTTCGTTGGCCCAAAACAGCCCCGATCGCGTAATCGCTTGCATCACACATAAGTTCGAATGGTAAGGACCAATCCGGAACTTGCATGATGGGAGCGGACACAAGCATGTTTTTTAATTTTTCAAAAGAGCTTTGGCATGCCTCTGTCCACTCAAATGAGGTGTCCTTCATGAGTAGGTTTCTTAAGGGTCTAGCGATGGCTCTAAAGTCCTTAATGAACCTTCGGTAAAACCCCACGTGACCCAAGAATGAGCGCTGGTCTTTGTAAGGACACAAATATCCAATTGAGTCCATGTATTGTGTTGGCTCAATTCCGGACAAAAACATTTATTCATAGGATAGAATGTAATTGTAATACTCTCAAGCCTATGAAGTGTTTGTTGAAGACGTAGCGGCCAAGAATATAAAGCTTCGTCAAATATGCCGGTTTGCGTTCCTCGTTTCCACGTCCTCAACTATGGTTCCATGCTCCCAAGGTATGAATGCAATATTATATATATAGGAGCTCGGAACAAAGTTTATTGGGTGTTAGGTTTTATAAAAACTGTGTTTTAATTTTCAGAAAGAATTATATAAAACTTTAAAATAAGTTTATAAAGTTTTCTGGGCTAAAATCAAATTTTCCAAAATTCTGGAAGTTCGTTCGATAGGTCGTTCGAACAAGTTTTTCGTTCGAACCATATGTCGTTTGAACGAGTTTGCCAACGAGTTCCCACTAAGGTATACTGGTCCGTCGTTCGAAATGTCGTTCGAACGAGATTGTTCGTTCTAACGAGATTTCCAATGAGGTTCTAACGAGTCCATACTGGAGCGTCGTTAGAAGTCTCGTTCGAACGAGAATTTCGTTCGAACGAGATGCCAGGCGGAAACAGTTTTTGGCAGTTTTTCACCCACTTCCCCACTTAGTTTTTAACAAACTTTTTCAGACTTTAATATGTGCTGGAAGAACATTTTCCACCTTAACTTTTCCTAACTTTTCCATTCCATTTTCATCTCTTAGAGAGAGTTTGAGAGAAAATTGTTTTAAGGAAAATGTTCATGTTTTGAGTGCTAATTTTCAAAGAGAAATCCACTTAACACTCTAGTTTACACCCAAGTTTGTTTATCCAAGCTCACCTATATACATATCAATTGCTTGGATTTTTGGCACCGGTTTTCTCTACCGAATTAAAGAAGAGAAGTTTCGTGTTTTGCTTCTACCACCCACAAATAAAGAAGAAGTGTTTCTTATGTTGATTTACCCATATGGAGGAAGGCTCCATGTTTGGGTGACGGTGACCATATAAAGTCCTATCGGTGGACTCCGAGACCGCGGTGGTGTTCCAAGGTTATTCGCTAGGAAGAGGTGTCTACAAGAAGAAGCGTCGAGGCTTGAAAGGGATCGAGTCGTGTGTTGTAAGTCTTTCTATCTTGTACTTGTAATTCTGTATCTAGTGGATTTGTGGCTAGGGCCGTCCGAGGTTGTTTCCCGTCTTGGGTTTTTCCTCGTGCATCGCGGCGTAGTGTGATTGATTTATTTTATCTTGCAAAATAACGTAGAACGCATGTTTAGAATAATTCAAGATAAAATTTGGTTTAAATCATCACACTCATTTAATTTGGTGCTAAATTAAATATTGGGTCAAGTTTATTTAATTCAAGTCATTTGCTAAAATTTGGTTTCGCCTAATTTGCTAATATTGATAAATATGACTTAGGCAAATTTTAGGACTTGGATTAATTAATTGGTTTAAGTGAATATATTAATTGATTAATTTTACTTCACTTGGTGTAATTTTAATTTGTTTAAGAAATTAAAATTTGTTGTTTTAAAGTTGAACCATCACACCGCTTCCGCATCGAGTTTACATAAAAAGGAAATAATAAATTAGAATTGGGAGCCTTAAGCTCCAACAAGTGGTATCAGAGCTTTGATTTAGAAAAGCTCAACGCTTTCAAAGTGGTATCAGAGCCAAAAACGATAAATTATTTCGTTAAGATCCTTTAAATTTTTGGCTAAAATGGATTTTTCCCCATTTTCAAAATTTCCTATTTTTGATGGTTCAAACTACGCGTATTGGAAAGCGCGAATGAAATCGGCACTAAAATCTATCGATGAAAGAGTTTCGATGTCTGTTGTTAACGGGTGGTCCCCACCAACTTATTTAGTTGAAAATGAACGTGTTATCAAACCCGCCGATAGATGGACTGAAAATGAGTTTAAACTTGCTAATTTCAATTCCCGTGGTTTAAATGCCTTGTTTAGCGCTGTCACGCCGGATGAATTCCGACGTATTATGACGTGTGAAACCGCTAAAGAATCTTGGGATATTTTACAATTAACTCATGAAGGAACTAGTGTCGTTAAAGCTTCAAAACTCCAAAACCTCACCACTCAATTTGAAACTATCAAAATGAATGAAAAAGAAACTTTTGATGAATTTTATGCTAGACTTTCTGATATTGTTAATTCATCTTTTAACTTGGGAGAGAAAATACCTGACGATCGTGTTGTAAAGAAAATTTTAAGGTCCCTACCCGATAGATTTATTTCAAAAGTGACCGTTTTAAATTCTTTACCCACTTTAGCCTCTACGAAATTAGAAGAGCTTGTAGGTGATTTACAAACCTATGAACTGGATATGTTTCCCTCTAAAACGGAAAAGAAAATCGAAAAGGGCGTTGCTTTAAAATCCCGAAAAGAGGTCAAACAAGTAGTAGAGAGCGATAGTGATAGTGACTCGGAAGACATGGCTTTATTTTCTCGCAAATTCAGAAAATTTCTTAAAATTAACAAAGATAAATTTAAAAATGATTTTAAGAAATTTGAATCTTCTAAGCATGACAAGAACGAGAAGATTTCTAAAGCGGAGAAGATTCCTAAAGCCGAAAAGATCCCTAAACCTAGTAATGAAAATTTAGATAGGGACGAGTCTAATAAGTGTTTTGGTTGTGAAGGTTATGGACATAGGGCGTTTGAGTGCCCCACTAAACTAAGGAAAGAGGGTAAGCGACCCATTTCATATAATGCGACCCTTAGTGATAGTGATAAGGAAGAGAAGCCCGATTCCCCCACTAAGAAAAATTTTGTGGCTTTTATGGCTAGTCATGTGAGTGATAGTGAGAACTCATCGATTGATGAAACTTTAACACATGACACTTCCAAGGTCATTGTTTATGATTCTCTTGTTTTTGATGATAGTGAGAGTGGAGAAGAAAGAGAGAGTGAAAATGAAGAAGAGGTTAATGTGAGTGAACTTCAAAATGCTTTTCAAGAGCTTTATAAAGAATCTATTAAATTAAAAAGAGCTAATTTGAAGTTAGAAGCTATTTTAAGAGAGAGTGTCAAGGTCGTTGATGAAAATGCTTTAATAGAAGACCTTAGGACACAAGAGAAAACTCTTCTAGAGAAGCTTGAATATATAGAAGGCGAGAGAGATAGCCTTAGGGGTTTAATGGAATCCTTGAAAAAGGAGCTTCTTGCTTTTGAAGAGCGAAACATTTTATTAGAGTCTAACATTTTAGAATTGCAAAATAAATTAAAAGACTCTAGTAATGTCAGATTTGATTTGGAGTGTCGTTCGGAAAAATTAGATAAAATATTAGGAACGGTCCAAATTAAAAATGACACGTGTGGTTTATGCTTCAATACTTGTAATGAATCTACTCATAAAGCCAAGACCAACATTTTAGGAGAATCTACTAGGAATGCATTTAAAGATCACTCCTAAGGTAAATCTTTTCGACATACTTTTACTTGTACTCATTGTGGTCGAAAAGGTCATCTTAGGAAATTTTGTTTTGTTCTTAAACGAATTCCTAGAAAATTCCATTGTAAAGTAACCAAGGTAGTTAAAGTTCCTACACCCCAAGATAGTCATTCTTCATTAATTTGGGTTAGGAAATCCGACTTGGTTGCTTTGCAAAATAGGGTTTTTGATTCTCATTTACTATCACATGAAACGTCCCTTGCTAAATTTAAAGGTTGAATGTGTTAGTGTTTTATGCATACTCTAGCTTTGTGTGCTTCATACTATATATCATTGCTAGATGTATGCATGTTTAGTCATTTTCTAGTCATTGCCTTATTACATATCACATGCTAGAAATTATGACTTGTTTATCTTTTTGTATTATATTTTGTGGTTGAATTAATTGAAAAATACAAAAAGATTTTTTTTTTATCATTTGTGTTTTATTTATTTCATTTAAGCTTAATGAAAAATACAAATGATTTTTGTTTATTCTTTTGAGTATATATCTTTATTCTTGGTTAAAAATGTCAAAAACTCAAAAAGATTTTATTTGGTGTGTATTTTAGTTTGACACACTTTACGTGGCATATATTTGTGTTTGAATCCCATCTTTTACGCTCCCACGTGGCTAGAACTTTTGGTTTAGATTATCAATCCTTATTATGTTCTTTACCATATTGTATGGAGTAGTTGGATTTTGTGTTGTTTAAATGGATTCTATTTTTATATGCCTCTATACACACATGCACGAGCTCTTTTGAAATTTTAACTTCATATGTATATTTGAGCTATGTGAGGTGTTCTCCTACCAATCTTGTCATCTACATATTTGTGACTTAGGAGGACTAATGCATGTCAAAATTCGTTGCACGTGAGATTTGTGTGAAAAATGAAAACATGATAAATAAAAATGTGCACGAGGAAGGGCTCCGAAAGGACTAAGTGATCCTTTGCGATTGTAAGCAACCGTTTTGAATGGACCTAAAAGAAATACGTGGTCCAAAGGCCTATAAACAGAAAATATGGCATTAAAAAGAAAATAATTGCCAAGTCCTATGTTTAATTGATATATTCATTCAAATTTAATATAAATGCATATTGAGGGAGATTGGATGGTATATCAACAGTTTGCACAATGTCCGTTTATCCTAGTTGCGTATTTCATGTCATGACTCTATTGGTTTGTAGAATCATCAATATGCTAGGCTTGTATGCATTGGGTATGTTTGTTCAATGAGTTCAATTCATATTGTCACATGAGGTTATATTCAAATGTGATGAAGTTTGCAATCAATTGAGAACTCCGTGAACATGTTTGAAGTGATTGGGTCTAAATTTAATCGTTACTAGTTCACACCCCAACACTTCCGTTTCCATATGACACATTTTTGCCATACGAGTGTGAAAACTTATTGTATTTTGTGTCATGTGTGTGTTTATATCTATTTATATATGAAAGTACTCTATTGATATATTTCTAGTACATATACATATGATATTATGTTTTGTCTTTACCTTGCTTTTATTTCCCATATGCTTTCATGTCTTATCACTTTAAGCTTCAACATGTTGTTTATTAGTTCTTTATCCTTTGCCTATTCCTGAACAAAAAGGGGGAGAAATGATAGGGGGAGAAATGGTATCTAATCCTATTATTATTGTATCTTAGTTTGGAGGAGATTTATCTTAGCGGGAGACGTCTTTCTAAGTAGGTCATGTGTTTGATAAAAGGGAAGAATTAATTTAGGGGGAGTAATTAATTAATTGCATTTAATACTTTAATATTCCCTATGCATTTGATGAGTTTGTTTAAGTGTGCAGGCTTTCTTCTAAAGCGGCATTGTTTAAACGGCAAAGCGTTTGATCCTTGGGTTGAGTCAAGTTTGGGTGGGTTATGTTTTGAGTCTAGTAGAGCTTGACGGCCCTTTAGGATTTTTGTTTGGTTTTTGTCCCGGAATAGCCAAAGGGGGAGATTTGTAAGGACACAAATTTCCAATTGAGTCCATGTATTGTGTTGACTCAATTCCGGACAAAAACATTTATTCATAGGATAGAATGTAATTGTAATACTCTCAAGCATATGAAGTTTATATAAAACTTTAAAATAAGTTTATAAAGTTTTCTGGGCTAAAATCAAATTTTCCAAAATTCTAGAAGTTCGTTCGATAGGTCGTTCAAACGAGTCTGTCGTTCGAACCATATGTCGTTCGAACGAGTTTGCCAACGAGTTCCCACTAAGGTATATTGGTCCATCGTTCGAAACGTCATTCGAATAAGATTGTTCGTTCTAACGAGATTTCCAATGAGGTTCTAACGAGTCCATACTGGAGCGTCGTTAGAAGTCTCGTTCGAACGAGAATTTCGTTCGAACAAAATGTCATTCGAACGAGATGCCAGGCGGGAACAGTTTTTGGCAGTTTTTCACCCACTTCCCCACTTAGTTTTTAACAAACTTTTTCAGACTTTAATATGTGCGGGAAGAACATTTTCCACCTTAACTTTTCCTAACTTTTCCATTCCATTTTCATCTCTTAGAGAGAGTTTGAGAGCAAATTGTTTTAAGGAAAATGTTCATGTTTTGAGTGCTAATTTTCAAAGAGAAATCCACTTAACACTCTAGTTTACACCCAAGTTTGTTTATCCAAGCTCACCTATATACATATCAATTGCTTGGATTTTTGGCACCGGTTTTCTCTACCGAATTGAAGAAGAGAAGTTTCGTGTTTTGCTTCTACCACCCACAAATAAAGAAGAAGTGTTTCTTATGTTGATTTACCCATATGGAGGAAGGCTCCATGTTTGGGTGACGGTGACCATATAAAGTCCTATCGGTGGATTCCGAGACCGCGGTGGTGTTCCAAGGTTATTCGCTAGGAAGAGGTGTCTACAAGAAGAAGCGTCGAGGCTTGAAAGGGATCGAGTCGTGTGTTGTAAGTCTTTATGTCTTGTACTTGTAATTCTGTATCTAGTGGATTTGTGGCTAGGGCCGTCCGAGGTTGTTTCCCGTCTTGGGTTTTTCCTCGTACATCGCGGCGTAGTGTGATTGATTTATTTTATCTTGCAAAATAACATAGAACGCATGTTTAGAATAATTCAAGATAAAAATTTGGTTTAAATCATCACACTCATTTAATTTGGTGCTAAATTAAATATTGGGTCAAGTTTATTTAATTCAAGTCATTTGCTAAAATTTGGTTTCGCCTAATTTGCTAATATTGATAAATATGACTTAGGCAAATTCTAGGACTTGGATTAATTAATTGGTTTAAGTGAATATATTAATTGATTAATTTTACTTCACTTGGTGTAATTTTAATTTGTTTAAGAAATTAAAATTTGTTGTTTTAAAGTTGAACCATCACACCGCTTCCGCATCAAGTTTACATAAAAAGGAAATAATAAATTAGAATTGGGAGCCTTAAGCTCCAACAAGTGGTATCAAAGCTTTGATTTAGAAAAGCTCAACGCTTTCAATCTTTAAGCGATTTAGGTGGGGGAAGGTCATCTATGACATCTATCTTTGCCCTATCAACCTCTATTCCCTTGGATGATACTATGTGGCCAAGAACTATTCCCTCGATGACCATGAAATGGCATTTCTCCCAATTCAGCACTAAGTTCTTTTCCACACACCGGGTAAGTACTTTTTCCAGTTTTTCTAAACAATTATCGAAAGAGGTGCTAAAAATGCTGAAATCGTCCATGAACACTTTGAGTCCTCTTTCGACCATGTCGCTAAATAAGCTCAGCATTCACCTTTGAAAAGTCGCGGGTGCATTACATAAGCCAAATGGCATACATTTGTAGGCAAACATTCCAAAAGGGCAAGTGAAAGTCGTCTTTTCCTGGTCAAGTACATCCACCTCAATTTGGTTATATCCGGAATAACCATCAAGGAAGAAATAATAAGGGTGGCCCGCAACTCTCTCAAGCATTTGATCGATAAATGGCAAGGCGAAATGGTCTTTCCTAGTTCCCGTATTGAGTTTCCGTTAATCAATGCAAACGTGCCACCCGGTGGCGGTACGTTGGGGAACGAGCTCTCCCTTAGCATTCTCGATCACCGTCATCCACGACTTCTTCAGGACGACTTGAATAGGGATCACCCACTTGCTATCCGATATTGGGTAGATAATCTCGGCATCCAATAATTTGATGATCTCGGTTCTCACAACTTCTTTCATGTTGGGATTTAGTCTTCTTTGAATTTATTTAAAGGGTTTGACGTCCTCTTCGAGATGGATCTTATGAGTATAAATCAAAGGACTTATCCCCTTCAAATTATCAATTCACCAACCAAAAGCACTTTGGTACTTCCTCAGAATTTTCAATAATTTACGCTCCTGCCCTTCGTCTAGGCTAGAGGAGACAACAATAGGAAATGTCTCATCCTCTCCTAGGTATGCATATTTAATATGGGAGGGGAGTTTCTTTAATTCGAGGGTTGGAAATCTGTCACTGGAGGGAACCATGCATGTATCCCTTGGAGGTAACTCCTCGAATCTAGAAACCCAATTGACATCTCTCATATCCTCGTCCGACGCACTTTCATCGAGTAACTCTCTCAACTCCCCAACCTATCTCTCAAAGTCAGTGTACGTCCCCTCACTCTCATATCTCGCCGCTAAACAGGACTTTAAAGCTTGTCCATAGTAATTCTCCTCAAAATACTCCTCTACTATCTCATCTATGAGACTCACCGCGTGAAGATCATCTTCCTCCCCCGTATGTTGGGCTATGTGGAAGATGTTGGTTTCCAACATCATGTTACCAAAGGTGAGTTGCATTCGCCCGTTCCGAGTGTTGATAATTGCGTTAGCCGTAGCTAATAATGGACACCCCAGGATGATGGGAACATGATTTCTCGAGTTGAAGGAGGGCTCCGTGTCCCAAATGATAAAATCTACCGGGAAGTAGAAAGTGTCAACTTGGACGATCACGTCCTCGACTATGCCTCGTGGGATCTTCACTGTTCGATCCGCTAATTGGAGAGTGACCTTTGTGGGCTTGAGGTCGCCCAAATCAAGTTGCCTATAAATGGAGTAAGGGAGGATATTTACGCTTACTCCCAAGTCAAGTAAGGCTTTTTTGATTTTATTCTCTCCAATGATGCAGGATATGGTGGGTGCACCGGGATCTTTGAATTTAGGCGGGAGCTCATTTAGTAGAATAGAGCTCACGTTTTGTGCTAGAAAAACGTTCTTCTGTACCTTCATCTTTCTCTTCACCGTCAAGAAGTCTTTGATGACTTTAGCATAAGCTGGAATTTGCGTAATAGAATCAAGAAAAGGTAAATTCATCTTTACTTTCTTTAGCACTTCTAGCACGTCTTCACATGGGTTTCCTTTATGGGAGGGAATAAACCTTTGAGGAAACGATGCCGCGGAGGGTGGTTTCACTACTATCTCTGGCTCACTAGCGTCTTCTTTGTCACTCTCATTCAAGGATATATATTCGGCCTCTTTCATGCCGAGCGAAATCTCCTTGTCTTTTATCGTGTCGCGTGGGGGAGGTGATAAATCAACGACTCTCCCACTATGAAGAGTGGTCACAGCTTGACATTGCTCCTGATGTTCAGTAGAGGTGGAGCTAACACTAGTTTGACCTTGGGGAGGTCTTTGGCCTTGAGCAGGAAACTTTCCCTTCTCTTGGACACTCAATGAGGATTGTATCTTTGACAGACTTACATTTATGTCACCAATAAGACGATCATATTTGGCATTGGTTGTTGTCTGGCTTGCGATGAATTGATTCATAGTATCCTCGAGAGTTCTCCGCGGTGGCGGAATATACGCTCCTTGAGGTGGTGGTGCTTGCACATGCCCTTGCATGTGTGGGGCTTGTTGAAAGTGTTGTGGTGGAGGAGGGGCAACATGTGAAGGATGGTTCATCACGGGATGTTGTTGCCAATAGCTAAAATTGGGATCGTTTTTCCATGAAGGGTTGTATGAATTCATGTGCGGGGCACCAAAATTTCCCTTAAATCCTCCTATACCACTAACTTTATCCTGAAGCATAACTTTGTAGGCGGGTATCGTCGGGCATTCCTCAGTTGAATGTCCCGCCTCACAAATCGCACACACCTTCTTGACGGGGTTTGGTATGGATGCAGCTGGTCCTTTTCCATATATCTCACATAGGTATCAAAATCCTTTCTCAAGAGTCTCCAATCGACTATCCGTCATAGAGTTCTTATATACGTGGAATAGGTCGTATGCTGACAGAGTGGTGGTCACTTGACAATTTTGGTTTTGAGCTTTAGGATCAGATGTATCCCAAGATTGGGTAGTCTCAGCGACATACCTCAGGTGAAGCTCAGCATCGTGGGCATCTAAATCGACAAATGGACCACTTCCCATGGTTTCAACAAGTTATTTGGAGTTAAGATTCAACCCATTATAGATAAAAGAGATGATTTGCGCTTAATCAAATCCATGATGGGGGCATGAAGTAACTAACTCATTGAAACGTTCATAACATCGATGGATTGGATCATTTTCAGCTTGTCTGAACGCTTGAATTTGAGCCTCTATAGATATTGTTCGATGTTTTGGGAAGAATTTCTTGAGAAATATCGATTGTAACTCATTCCATGATGGAATCGAGCTCGGAGGTAAAGACCATAGCCAGGTCTTAGCTTTATCTTTGAGTGATAAAGGGAAGAGTTTGAGGCAGATCACTTCTTGTGTGCAGGTTTGGTCATTGAGAGTATCGCACACGTCCTCAAATTCCCTAATATGGAGGTATGGCTTTTCAGAATCCATACCATGGTAATGCAGTAACATCTGGATCATCCTATTTTTGAAACGAAATTGCCCAGCATTATACGGGAGTATAATGTATCCCGGAGTGACAGTGCGCTCGGGATATAAGAATTCTCTCAGTGGGCGGTATGGCGGATCTTCCTCACCGGTGGGTGCACTGCCGTGTTGCGACATCTCTTCTTCACTCAACAACTCGGTTCTCTCACTGGGTGTGTGTGAAGTGTGTCCTAAGAAGGAAAACGAAGTGTTATTGGAGATTGTGTGCAACGGTGTGGGAGGTGGGATCCAAAACTGTGGGGCGTTTGGAGTGTGGGGACTATCAGGATTATACTCAACAATTGGATTTTTGTGAATGTTGGTTGGAGTATTATGGGGTGTGGGAGTGGTTCCAGAATTTTGCATTAAAGCTTAGGAGAGATGATGATGATGGATCTTTTTGTGCTTTTTGAATTTTTTTATGTTTTTGGATTTTTTGAGATTTTTGGTCAAAGCTTTGGATTGACCCGATCTAATCCTAAGTTTACCTATTTCCCCGGCAACGGCGCCAAAAACTTCACGCAACTTAAAATGTGTCTCAGGAATGCGTTCATTCTAGGCTCAAGTGCAAGCCTGTCACTCAAGTAATAATCTGATAAGTCGGGTATCGATCCTCAGGGAAAAAGGACAACGGAGTTGTGACTACGGGAAAAGCTGGAGAAATCCTAACTCTGACTCGAAAAAGAAAAAGAAAATGATTTGGTTTTTGAGAATGATTATGCTAAATGCAATTAAGAAATTATGACAAAATGCAACTACACTAATTTACCTAAAATGTGAATGCAAACTGGTTTAAAACTTTTGACTAAGTAATGAGAAAAATAGGACGGGAATACAATCCCCCAACCCTAGTGTATCGCTGGTAAAATACTAATCATAAATTTGACTGATTGATTTGACTCGGAATTTAGTACTCCCAAGCATTATGTATACGAGGTTCAAGCCCGCGTCATACCTAATCCGAGGATGAGTAAATCGGTATTGCGATAGTAACACTCAAATTGCATTCTAAATCATCACAGTTACCCATAGGCAAATGAGATATAAAGACCTACAATTGTCATGTTGCTATGCAATACGGTCGTAAACAATCACTAAATTCAGAGAATTAATATTATACACGTGCAATTAACACATCAGACTGGGTTCATGTATCCCGGCCTTAGGAAATCTAGCCTAACATGATGAAATTGATGAAAACAGTGTTTAATGTGTGAGAGTTCATGACTAATCTAAGGAAAACTGATGAATTGATGTAGAATAGAATAAAAAAGAATAAATAACTCACTAAAATCACCCAAGCAATAATTGCAGCAATCAATAAATCTGGTAATCACACAAACTCTGAATAACTCTTTAATCCTTGAATTAAAATTGGTAATTGTAGCTAAACTAGGGTTCCTGGAGAAAAGAGGAAAACTAACTATTATCCTCTAAAAATAATTCATCCTCATAACAATAATAAATCGGGTTTCCATGAATATAGGAATTGCAGCTGCACTAGGACTCTTCAAAGATTTGCAAATCTCGAGGGTCGAAACGGTCCGGGCCTCAGGCGGACCAGTCTGCCCCTGAAGGCAGATCGGTTGTTTTTATTTAGGCAGACCAGTCCAAGGGTGGACCAGTTCTTTTTATTTTTCCCTTATTCGGTTTGCTTGTGATCCGGGGTCTTCTGGAGTTTGGCAAGGCGGACCGGTCCGGGGTAGGGGCGGACCGATCCGGCTATTTGACTTTCTGGCTCAACTTTGACTGCTCACGTCTTTTGTTCCAGGACTCCGATTGAGGTGTCATTTCTTCCTATGTGCTTGTGAATGATATCTCTTCAACTTCTCTTTAGGTACCTCATCCTAATTCCGGGTATAAATTATGCTTTTGCCCTTTTGACTTTCCTTCTTTCTTCCTTGATTCTTCTGGTTTCCTTCTTCTGTTTCTTGACATCAAATACGTGTAAAATCACTAAAAAATACTATAAACTCTATGTACTCATTAGGATCAGTCAGTAGTGAGATTATGAGATAAAGTCAACTCAATTACGTTGTTCGAGGTGCTAAAAGTAACTAAATCAAGGGATAAATTAGGAAGAATTTATGCCTAATCACTCACCCTTATACCCATATTCTCTATCCTCAAAATCCATTAGAGAATCTCAAAACTCCATTAAAACATCACACAAGGTGTGGGGCAACTTGGTGTGGCTTGAAAGCTTGATTTTGGGAGCATAGGAGTGGAATTTAGGAGCAATCTAGGACGACTTGAAGTTTTCTTCTCCAAAGTTATCTCCTCTTCATAAATCAAGTAGGGTTTTCCTCTTCCTAAATTTATAATTCCAAAATTTTAAAACACCCATGTTGATGAAAGATGATTCTTGTAAAAAAAATTGCTAGTTCTTGTATTTTCTATTATGCAAACCAATGCTTTTATGTGTTAAAATGAACTAGCATTGTTGATTAAATTTTATAATATCATGCTTGTATAAATTAATATTTAGAACATGAAAATTGTCAAAAAAAAGTTATAATCATATACTACTTGAATATGAATGTGTAGGATGCATATGCATGGATTTCTTAGGTAGAAATCCTCATTTCATGTGAATATACTTGAATAATTTTTTTAGCCATGATAAATGATATGTTTTTAAATGAAATAGATTGACTTCATCATGTTTTGAAAGAATGATAAATTTGAACCCCTATTTTGATGATGTTAAAAAGTGATGATAATGACTTAAAATGATGTAGAAAACTCATTTAAAACTTTATATTTGAACCCTACATTAAAATGGTAATTTTAATAATTAAGTTTATGATTAAATGAGTAAAATATTATGGAAAAACGGTAAGCTCTTATAAAGATATGTTTTTTCCTTGAAAACCCATTTAAAGGATGTATTTTTTATGTAAAAATGGAATAATGGTAATTTTGGTAATTATGTGAAAAACTAGTAGAAGATAATGTTTCTTTACTTAATTTCATTCTTTATCTTGTGAATATTTTATGAAGACTTTTTTTAGATCCATTTTTTACCTCGATTTGTGGTTTTTGACTTCAAATAAATGATTTGAAGGCACGTTTAGTTAAGAAACGCACCGTGTGAACTATATTCATAATGACACCATTCATTTTTATCTAGAATCAATGAATTAAGAATTTTTTTGAAATAATGCAACTTCACATGTCATTTCTCTCAACTCAATGTAATAGCACATGGCTTGAGGTGACTTGAAGCAGATGACTTACTTTTACAAGATTTGAAAAATTAATGTCAAATCAATGTATTGATATTTTGTTTACTGTTTTTTTTTTCAAATTGGTCTTGGTATATTTGAATAATCTATGTCAAATCATTGTATTGATATTTTGTTTACGATTTTTTTCAAATTTTTATCGGTGTATTTAAAGTTGATTGCAATAAAAGATGTTCTTCCAAATCTTTTTGGGTATATGGAGATTTGATGGTTTTATTTTTTCATGATTGTTTCCTTTTTCACAAGAAATGTTGGTGACATTTCCCTTTTTACAAGACATGTGGGTGGGTGACATTTCCCGTTTATCACATAAAAATAAATATTTGGAAGGGTCACACTCTTTCTTTTCAATTGTAAAGGAATTTGAAAATGTCATATAAAAAACTGTTTTACAAAAGAAATATATATATATATATAATAATGTACTTTTTAATTAAAAAACATGTTTTATAAAAGGTCATGGTGATAAAAAAAAATGTTTTATTATAACTTTTTTCTAATACTTTTTTATTTAAATAACCCGCAACTGATAAATTTTGTTTGTTAAAATATATAAAAAAATGTATTGTAAAATAGTATAAAGAAACTATATTTAGACTTCAACTCCAATGTTTATAGAGTTATGAGTGAACTTTAGGTAGTGCGTGAAAGAAACTAAGGTTTTGTAACGTCATTAGATATAGAGTAATGAGGGAACTTTAGATAGTGCATGAAATAAACTAACGGGTTTGTAACGCCGTTGGACATTTTTAGCGCCAAATAATTATGTGACAAAAGTGAGGTTAAGTTTAAAGGAGCTTGCGTTCAAAATAGTGTTACCTAATTAATGCCAAAACAAATAGAAAGTATAAAAAATAGTAACAAGAAAAATAATTAAGAACATGAGCTATTACATCTTAAGAAAGCGCAAGCGCCTACTATTTAATTAATTATATGAATCATATAAATCTTATGTGTGCCGGTATTGATAGATCTCTAAAAAATGCATTGGGTAAAATTATGATTGTGCCATCGGCACGGGTACACCCTAGTGTATATATATATATATATATATGAGAGAACTATACATATATATCACATTGATGATCATACCAACTAAATCTTAGGTGATAGCTTACGGTATAACATATATTATATCACACAGGGTAGGTCATAGTTATGAGGACTTAGAGGATGGGTTAAAGAGATTAGTTAGGTAGGGTAGCTTAACTGGGTTATTTAAAATGTACGCGATAGGTGTGCACTATTAGAGTAGAGGTGAGGTGTATCTCACGAGAGTGCGATATCAGTTTAAATATGAGAGATTTCATATTTTAAAAATATAGCATTTTATGCACTTGCTAAATATTTTCAAAACCCGAGCTCTAACCCGTTTCTCTATTTTCGCTCTCTTACTTTACATGTATATATATTAGGTGTCCAAACACAAGGACGCCTGGATGATGATTCTTTCGAGTCGGACATTTGCTGCAGCAACTATGGATGCAAGCAGGATTATTTTAGATGCTTCAATCCTTGTGATCTAGATAGTAGGTTTTGTAAAAACATTCGGGCGGATAGACCAACTGTATTCATTTATTCTTTTACCGCATTTTAGTTTGCGAAAATTCGATTTGGTTCTATTATGTTGTTCCGAGAGTTCGGTTACCTTATTTCATTTCAGTTGTGCTATATAAACTATTCTTGTTACTTTGTTGGTTTGATTACTAAGTTTAGTCAAATAAAATTTTGACACTAGACAAATAAGTTATTAGTAATTTCATCTTTTCTTTCTATTTGAGATAGAGCCTTATCATTGGGGTTGTTGATTCCTATTGTGATATTTCATTCTCCTGCTATTATGTAAGATTATAATAAATCTTTTGCATGCTCGTATGAGATTCGTGTGCTGATTGATGAATGGCAACAAGGGAAGGACGTTAGGAGGGAAGCAGGAGGTGGGGCTTAGTTGGAGCTGTTAGTTGAAGTTGGGAATGAGGGCCGCAGTTGAGGTCACTCCCTTTGTAGAATTTTCATGTATTGATGCAACGACTACTAGAGTATAGTAGTTATATTTATCCATGTATCGCTATAGTAAAGAGTGGTGCTAAATGTGAATTACCCAGTGAAGTTAACTTGGGAAAAAGTCTGAAGGGTCTTTGATAAGGACCATACCTTGAAGTTCAAGTTATACGAAGTAAGTGTATCATTATCCAATGAAAGTAGAAGGCTCGGAATCTCTGGATTAGAGAAGGGTATAGAAATGCTCAGATATGAAAATTTAAGTAAAAAAAATTTCACTTGTTAGAGCAATGTTGGAATGGTGGTCACTATATTTGGGGGAGCAAAATCTTTCGCTCATAAAGGAATCTTACGGATGGCTTTAATTGTGAGTTCCTTTAATTTATCATAAATGAAGAGAATGTAGTTTTTAAATTTCTCACATGAGGATCGGTCAGGGGCCGACAGTGAACAAAGAGTTATATGGTGAAGTGAACTTTGTACCTGATGAGGTAGGTACAATAAAGAGAGAGTCCTTCAATGGAATGATAGGCTCACTAGTAAGTGTTTGTAACACTTATAGATATTTTACTCGGATTCCTTGTGTATATGATGGTAGTCTCCTACCTCTTATACTGGGAATGTTAGTGCTTCCATGAGGGAGGAGCTGGATGAATTGAAGAATTAAGTCCAAGGGTAAAGACTAAAATTATTTGTGTTCATGAGACCCCAAGGGTGGAAATCCGCCTAGGGATTAATTGAAACAGGGCCGTTGAGGTCGGTAGCGTGTTTCCTTTTCGTCGGAGGAGCAAAGGTACCTATGAGGGTGATTGTAAAGATCGAGGCTATAGAGTCCAAGATACTGATAAACTTAACATGGTTAGGATGGCCATAAATGGGGAATATGGTGATGTCGAGCGTACAACCACACGCTTTGATCTTGCCCAATAGGAGTTAAAGGACAAGAGTAGGGTGCCTATATGGCGCATTGATTAAAGTAGTTTTTGGTTAGGTTAAGACAAGTGTACTACGTCTGGGAACCATTTAGAGCAGTCAGGGTGATTGGCAAAGTTGTTATTATGAGTTTCACATTGGATGAATGAGCTATATTTTGTGTGGTAAGATTGAGTCATAGTATTTTATTAGCCCTAGATTCATGTGTGTGATTTGAATTTATTGGTGGTATTGGTAATATTATAGAGGGTATATCTATATGTTTTTCTGCGATAGCGAGGTTTCATTTTTCTTCATTCACTGTGGAAGCGGGTGTTGATATTTTAAGCTTATATTTTGTTTACACTGCTCATTTTATGTGTGCTATATGAGTATAGTACTATTCTGAGTATAATTTGTTCTTGTATGATCGAAGCGATAGTAGACTAGTGATTACAAGGCTATCGTATTCGCGGTTCCAGGGTGGAACTGGTTGTTTTTGTGATATCTCACGTGGATACCGGTTGAGCTCGCCTTTAGTTTATGTTTAGATGAAACTTTAATGAGTAGATATTTCATTATCATGATTTTAGTGCATGGGGACCTTATAGATGTGATTTAAGGTATGAAGGATTTAGTGTTAAGCTATGAGTTTAAGCTCGTTGTTATTCGCGCAAATGACTAGTGTTAGTACAAGCTCTTTATGGTTTGGCTCCTTAAGATAAGTAAGGGTTCGGACCATATTTTGTTCGGGACGTGATAGGAATATCCAAGTTGTATGTTTTACACTGACATATCTCCACGACTAACAAAGTTAAGTAGTAGTGTATCGTAGGGGTTCCTTGTTTGGATTTCTCTTGCAAGACACTCCACGCACGAACCTTAACGACGTTAGAAGTGGAGAGATGTTATTTAATGCTAGGATGTTGGTTTTGATGATATATTAAGGGAATTGAATTAAGGCTTATAGCCATGTCGTGATTAGGAGGCTAATTTTGAGGTAGTATGTTTTATGTGTGATGTTCGTAACACTGTGCAGAGTATAGGTACCCCAATTAGTTAGACTTTCCATTTTGTCGAAATGGAAGGACATAGAGGTAGTAGCGCGCGTTAGTATGGTTGCAAAATCGGATTTTGGAAGTCCCGATTGTGTACATTAGGTCGTTATATCTTTATAACCGACGATGCGAGGTAGTAGTCTAACGAGAGGGTTCCTTGTTTGGATTTCTCTTTGCGGGATGTCACATGCATGAAAACGAGCTAATGTCGGGAGTTAGCAAAAGGTCTTGGACTCTAGGGATATAGTTAGTATAGTAATCATTTTACGTGTGCAGGAAAACACATTAATCTCAGGGTTACCATAAAGTAAGGCCAGTGGGGCCAGTGTCACTAATATAAGGAAATTTTAGTGAGTTAACCACGAGAAGATTGGCGGGTTAACCTTGATAAGGATTAAATTTTTAGGTATATAAAGAATTAAATCTCGAGTAATTCGGGTTGAGAGTACCCAAGTGTTACCACCAGACCGAGAAGAAAGTGAGGCCCATTTTTAAAGAGAGTGATACGTGTTTGAAGTTTACAATAGTGGTGCAGATAAGAACGGATTATAGGGTGGGTGTTTACCTTGGTAAGTTGATTTTATATATATCGTCTGAAATAGAGGGGGAGTAGTATATAAAGATGACGATTATGATTTGGGGCAATTATAAATGGAATTGGAACGTGTTGTATGGAATGTCGTAAGGGGTACGCAATAATCCAATTATATTGGTGCAACAACAGTTAGCACACCTGAGATAAGATGTAAGACTGACGGGAGTAGTCAAGCGCTAGTGTGGTTTCCTATTTGAGGGAAATTTGATGTTATGATGTAGACGAACAGACGGTTAGAGTGGCGGCTTTTCGATGGAATTGATATGTTAAAGCGGTGATTATAGGCTCATTTTCTGTATATGCGGTTATAGAAGCACTAGGTGTGATTTGTCGTTGTTAGAGTTAGTCTTACAACCGAGGTAGTATTTTAGCATGTAGACATTCAGTTAAGCTTGTTGTTAAGCTAGTGAATTAGAGTATAAGGCTTGAGATAGGTGGGTACCATGAATAAGTATATGGTAGAACACCATTGCCTTAGTACCATTCGACTTCTGGGTACAGGTCGTATCCAAATTTCGGGGACAAAATTTCTTTGTAAGGGGGGGAGTATGTAATACCTTGTACTTTTATAGATATTTAAATTACATAAGTGGGCATAATTTGGAAATTAGAGGAATTACGATGAATAGTAGTTTTTGGATTTATTAAGTGTTAGATAATTACTAATGTGTGTTACATTTACTTTGGGGACTAATTAAATGAGTCAGAATATTTTTATTTCATGTAGCAGTTGGGTTATGTGACAAGTGATAGTTTACGTTATAGAAAATGCGTGTTGAGAAGCGTCGGGTCCGACTAGTGAATTTTAGTTATGTGACTCGGATGGAGATTTCAAGTGCACGATTAGTTTCAGAATCGCCGAGATAGTCAGAATAGAGTATCCGGGGTTAGTGTTTAGGTTCCGGGGACTTTTGGACTAGTAGGGACTCGCATTTGAGTATACGAATCAAAATTGGATTTTATAAGGGATAACCCTTATTTCTCTCTTATAGTGAATGGGAGAGAGAGGAGAGAGATCGAGAGAGAGAATAAAGAAGAGAATAAAGGAAGGAAAAAGAGGAAGAGAAAAGGAATTCTGGGCCAAACTCCACGGGATTCGACTCGAAGTCGTCAAATTTTATCCTCGGGTTTTAGCTTAGTGCGTTGGTTATCATACTTATGATTGTAATATAGGTATAAATGTACTTGTTGTGTACAGTATATTGCTCGTATATGAAGATGAGATATCATATAACTTAGACTTGTGTAAAGTGTAAAATGAATAAGAGTTTATTCTTCTTCCGGAAGATTTATATCCAGATTTATACAAATGTGAATGAGATATTAAAGTGAGAAAGTTATATAAGGGATTTTATATACTAAAGTGAAAATGGTATTCTAAACTAGTGAAAGTTTCGAAAATGAACGGTATATATATATATATATATATATATATATATATATATATATATATATATATATATATCACATTGATGATCATACCAACTAATGCTTAGGTGATAGCTTACGGTATAACATATATTATATCACGCAGGGTAGGTGATATTTATGAGGACTTAGAGGATGGGTTAAAGTGATTAGTTTAACTGGGTAGCTTAACCGGGTCGTTTAAAATGTATGTGATAGGTGTGCACTATTAGAGGTGGGGTGAGGTGTATCTCACGAGAGTGCGATACCAGTTTAAATATGAAATATTTCATATTTTAAAATATAGCATTTGATGCACTTGCTAAATATTTCCAAAACTCGGGCTCTGGCCCGTTTCTCTATTTTTCCTCTCTTGCTTTATATGTATATATATTAGGTGTCCAGACACAGGGATGCCTGGATGATGATTCTTTCGAGTCAGACGTTTGCTGCAGTAGTTGTGGATGCAAGCAGGATTATTTTAGATACTTCTATCCTTGTGATCTAGATAGGAGGTATTGTAGAAACATTCAGGCGGATAGCCCAACTGTAGTCATTTATTCTTTTACCGCATTTTAGTTTGCAGCAATTCGATTTGGTTGTATTATGTTGTATCGAGATTTCGATTACCTTATTTTATTTTAGTTGTGCCATATAAACTGTGTGATTGTTTTATTTGGTTCGTTTGATTAAAAAGATTAGTTAAATAAAATTTTGACGCCAACCTAATAAGTTATTAGTAATTAAATTGGCTTCGACAGTGATGTTAAGAATGAACCATATGAGATTCCTATTTTAATCTGGTATAGGATTGATTACCCGGTATTTAATTAGGCGGGGTATCACAAAAACTCTTTTTGTCTTTCTCAATTTTTCCTAAAAAAATGAAAATCTTTTTTGTATTTTTCAAAAATTTTCAGAAAAAACCATAAATACAAACATGGTACACACTAGCAATACGCATAGTATTGGCATGAGCATCATCCTAAGCTAGAAAATAGTAAATCACACAAAGAATCATCAATCAAAGCAGGTGTGATTAAACAAGCAATGCAGTATTAGCAATAAAGCATTAATACTAAGAGAAATTGCCTATAAACTGTTAGAGGCAACCCCACAATACCGAAAGCATAAGCATAAGAACCCAGGGTACTAAAACAGATAAATGCAGAAAACCAAATAGGTTGTTCAAACGAAACTCAATGTCGCTTGGACGAAAATGCATGTCGATAGAACGATAGCTTCGCGTGACATGAGATCTCGCTCGAACGACAAATAGATATTTTTACAGATTTCTCATAATGTTAAACAGTGTTAACCAGTGAAAAAATTACCTGAAAATATTACCTGAAAGGGGCAAACTGATCCAAAACAGTGCTAAAACAGTAACATACTCATTAAACAATGTGAGTTACTACAAGTGAGTCATAACACTAGTAATAATATAATATGGAGCATTGCTAGTATGACAAACATGGAACTTTATCAACAAAAAGATCTCATATGGGGTGAATCACGTGCAAGAAGATCACAGTCGTGAACAATTAGACCATATGCTTCTAAATCAGATTTCCTAACCCAAACTGATTTGTAACGACAAGTGGGGGTTTGAGGAATCGAATTTATTCTTTTATTAACCTTCCTGGGTTCTTTTAAAACCTTGTAATAGAAACGTATAAGATGTCATTGCTTACCGCAATGTGTGCAAGTGTAAATCGGGTGGTGAATGTTACCTAAAGGTGGATCTCTCCCCAAATTCATAGGTGGAGCTCTCCTCAAATTCCTAGGTGGCTCTCTCCTAATGATCCTAGGTGGCTCTCGCTTGACAAACCTCGGTGCCTCTTCCTTAAAAACCCTAGGTGCTTCTCTCTTCACAATCCTAGGAGGCTCTCTCACACGTGTGGGGTTGGCTTCGAAAATGGGTGCAACACTATCATCGAAGCCTATACCACTCCTATCCTTTTTTATTTGGACAGTGCCTAAGATTTTATCTATCTTTTCCGACCTATACTCTAAATCAATCTTCACCTCTCTTGACTCTCTCAAACTCTTTTCTAGATCACTTATCCTTAATTAAAGTAATCATCTAGAATCCTCAAACTCTAAAACCACATTTTTCATAGTCTCCATCAACCCTCTAAGACTATCTATCTCACCCTCGACGTACTCAAGCTTCTTTCTCAAAATTTTCTCACGTGCCCTAAGATCTTCAACTAAAACATCATTATTTTTTAAAGCACATTCTTTTAATTTAAAATTTTCTTTCTTTATTTTCAAAGATTCAGCATAAAGTTCATTGAAAGTCGTTTGCAAGTACGTTCATCTACACTTCCATCCTCACTCTCATCACCCTCACTATCATCACTAATCCCTCTGGTGGGAAGCTCTCGCCTATAAGCATAAAAAACTTCTTCTTCCAAATCACTAAGGGTAGAAACATGAGATGTCTATTTATTCAATTTCTTCCTTAAATTTGGGGGACATTCATCTATCGTGTGAAAATTACCCTCACAATCCGAACACCTCTCTGAATCATTTTCAATGGAAGATTTAAAATAAGAGTTCGTGTGAATTTTCCAATTAGACTTTTCAAAAAGTTGACATCGAAAATCATCCAAACCACCAAAAGCCATTTTAAAGAAAAATCAATTTTCAAACCAGTTTTGAAAAATCAAGATCACAACACAATAACTTATTGCAACCAACTCTTATACCAATTTGACGACGTGAGCAGTCAAATTGTATATGAAAAAATACCTGAAAAATTCGGATCACAAGATGAATTAGCGTAGACCGCTCTGACACTAATTTGTAAAAGGTGCGCTATAGCGAATAATGCGACTTCTCAAATAAATCCAATTTTAATTAACCCAAATTTTAGTTAAACCCTAACGCATGCATCTAGGTGCTTTGATAATATAAAATCAATAAGCATGCAAAGGAAACCAATATCAGGAAAAATCCCGATGGGTAAACCTTTTATTTCACTGTAATTTGTATGTAACTTACACGGATTACAATGAAATAGATTTTGAAACACGGATACCCGTATGTGTCGATCGATGTCGTCAGCAATGAATTACGGGCAAGAATCCACAAGAACTGTAGTCCTATCTTCAGTCCAAGAATACCGCAACACTCCCTATGAACCTCGATCCAAATCAACACAGAATCTTCATGCAGCAAGATCCTCAATGACACGCATTCATATGATGTAGATTTAATCACTCCACAAGAGCAATATTAGTAAGATCGTATTTTTGGGTTCCAAAACAATTCACTAAAGGATTGGGATGTTTTGTGAATTGTAAAAACGAAGGATTAAACCTCTAAAGTGAGAAGACAAATTCGTACTACAGTTTGTAAAAAATGTAGATAGTTTTTGTACAGGTCTTCTTATGAAAAATGGAGTTGGAGAGTCCTATTTATAAAAGACTTAAGGTAGTGGCTCGTTCAAACGAGATTGGATGTCGTTTGAACGAGAACCAATGTCATTTAATACATCGGGTGACATGCCATGTCGTTTGAACGACATAGGTTGTCGTTCGAACGATAGTAAAATTTAATATTTTTATTTTTATTTTTCTCGGTAAATGTACCACCTCAAAAACTCTGAAAATTATATTTTTGACGAAAAACATTAAAAACTCCGCTCCAACACTTAAAAGATATTTCGTGAGAAATATCCTAATACTCCAAGTGAAATGCTAAGGTACTTAAACACAACTATACTAAAAATAATCTCGCGGACTTCTTTAATGAAGAACTTTGATATTCGGATCCGTCTTGATGCTTGAATGGTCTTGAATAATTTAGCGGTATACGACATGATGATACGAGAAATCGTCCACTTGTCATTCTCATACCAGCAAGTCAAGTGTAATATACATAATAAGAAAATAGAGCTAGTAAAGAGAAATAAAAGATAAGATATAGAGTGGTTCGGCTATTAAAATGAGCCTACGTCCACTTTGGTGCCACACTCTCATTATATGCATTGTAGTACAGGTTTACAATGTTGTAATAGGCATATAATGTAGATGAGAGAAGAGAATAGATATCTATGATGATTCTGAGAGTGTCGTTGAGATGACCATGATGTCGATGAGTAGCCCCCAAGCTTTATCGAGGGGTGTAGAGTGTTTGGCAATGCCTCCTCAAGTGTCGTTGTCTCTGGATCAGATATCAATATATAAAATGTACTCGGATCAGGATCTTCTTCAGGTCAGGTCCCCTAATCTCGAGGTGTGGACCTCTATTTATAGGAGATATAGGAGTTGTATTGTTGTTGTAAAGGGAGAGGGGATGCGGCCAGCTATGCTGAAAGGTAGGGGCCGCACCCTGTAATATGTGAATTAGAGGGGGCCTCACCCTATAGTATATGGCCGCAGCCTGTGTATGTAAGGCTGCGTTAGTAAGGCTTCGGTGCATGCCTATCATGGGCCTTCCGCGACAGGGGCCTATATTTGCCATATCAATAAGCCCCTAAGTCGTAGTGCCAAGAGATAACGATCGGGGCTACGGTGGAGTAGTCAAGTCCTCTCAAGCTGTCGCGACAATTTAAACGCGACGCTTCATCTTTCCATGGCCTCTTATATAAATGGCAACTAGTTGTGGCCTTTATTACATTTCTAAATCCTTGAGAGCATATCGAGAGCAAACCTCTATTATTCCCTCTCTTGAGTTTTCCAGCGAGCCTTAGGTGGTGTCTTGTGGTTTCTGGTGGCTGAGCAATCGGTGTTTATCAATCTCCAGGTAATTTTTCAACCAAAAACCTCTTAAACCCTTCTATAATTCGATTCTTTGTTGTTTGTTCCAGGTTTCCACTAGTAAATGATCTATATGAAGTCCTATCTTTTGAAATAACCATGGAAATAAACTGATTATCACTTGAATCCATACTATAAATTCCATAATATCATTGGGCTTGCTTGAATCCCTTGATTTTCCTGAATCATATTTGAAGCTTGCTTGGAATAGAACATATTTCTAATTAGCAGAATAAAACCTTAATCTTTCATTATTGATTTAAGAAGTAAATGTTGTTGGCTGGGCTTAGATTTCTAGGGCTTTTGAATTCCCAGTTTGTAGGATTTGGTTATAATACAGACCAATGAAATATACTTGTGTAGGATCACATTTGTTGGATTTAGAGTACTATAAGCGTTGAAAACACACCATTTTGTTCTTGATGTTCTTGAGCAAACCTTTTAAGTTCTAGGGCTTCAATCTTTAGGTTAGGCAACCTCCAGTGTTAACCTATTCAAGAGTCACAGTAGGTGACATATCTGGCTGCGGCATCATGTCAATACTTGTATGATAAATATTCCCTTTCGCCTTTAGGGTTTAGCCTTAGGCTAGTAGCCACGACATTTGCCAATAAACTAAAGGACTATGGCATATCAGTACATACCTAATGTCTCCTTCCCCAAAACAAGGTGTCATAGTAGTAGTTGTTGTAATTTTTGGGATTCCAAAACCCAACACTTAATGTAGTTAGCTGAAATTGTTGAAACTTCTATTTTGCTTCCAAACTTGTTATTTCGTTGTTCCTGTCGCGGCCTCTAAGAGGCTTATCTGACCATACTGGCTGTGACACCTAACAATGAACTTTCTCCTTTTCAAGACTTTTTGTAGCGACATGAGTTGGAATCCTGACGAATTTTTGAAGGATTTCTAGAAAAAACATTTTGGAGTTTCTCCTCCCGAACTCCCTTCCGTGCGTCCTTTAAAGACATTTGGGCCTTACCTGCATAAAGATTTCCCAAATTGTGTCACTCTAGATTATGACTCCGTGGATTCCACTTGTAGGAAAGATGCTGAGGTAATGGAAGAGGAAACCCACTCAAGCACCAACCCTATGGATATTGATGTCACGGCTGGTGGGCCTTCAGAGGCTAGGGAAGCACTTGCTAGCCCATTAAACAGAATAAAGAGATCCCTTGCAGCCTTAAACATTCGTAGCATCATGACTCAGGAATGGGTTGACCAAGTTGTTGAGGCATTTGAGTTCCTAGAGAATGTAATTTGCTCAGCACCTTTCGCGGAGCATAGGCCATGCACCGCTCTTGTTGATAATGGTTTCTGCTTCCCCCTCCACGCATTTTTATATCGGTTATGGCTACCTATTCTAGTCTCCATTAGGAGAATTTTCCAGGCAATGAAGTTAGCCCCAGCCCAACTAGATCCTAATGGCTGGAGGGAAATTCTTTCATTGATAGTTCCATGAAAGAATAAATTCAAGAAAGACATAACTCCCACAGAGTTTTTCTATTTTTACCATCCAAAGGAAAACTTTGTGAAATTTGCGTGGTATTACTACTTTACCATCCACAGCAATGATGAAACCCTTTATACTGGGAGCCCCCCCCCCCCCCATGTAAAAAATTAGAAGGGCAAGTCTTTTTATATTTCTGGAGAAGGGTGGGAAATCCACCAGATGAGACTGAGAGAGAGAAATCCTTCAGGATGCCACGACAGTGTGCACACACCTCCAAGATAGGTAAAAATGGTTGCATCCTTTTATGAACATGTCGCATCCTATTTTCACATTTTATATTTACCATATTGCTTTCTTTGCTTTTGTACTAATATTGAACTTTCTATGAAACTCTTGACAATTTTCCACTAAGTGAGTGACATGAGAGAAGAATAAGAAGAGTTACGACAATAAGTGATGACGACAAGAAGTATAGCACCTTAGTGACTTCAACCTCCATTTTTTAGGGAGGATACTTCATAAACAAATCTCTACCCAAAGTTATGGTTGCAAAAGGTTTTAATCCCTTACTTTATTCACGCCGTGGCCATTATTTTGAAACCTCCAAATTTTGACATTGCTTCATTTCTTCTTCAGGTGAGGATATAGATAGGGAGCTCCTAGCAGCTCAAGTGGCCAAAATTGATGAGGATGCGATTTCCCTCAATAACGCATCTAGGCAGAAGAAGAGAAAAATGGCCAACTCCAAGCGTCTTGTCGCACCCACTGTGGGTGACCAAATAGATCTTGTCATGCCCATAATTCAGGTTGGGGAGTTTTCTCCTCAAGATAGGCCTAAAGGCTAATTTGATGATGACATCGGCAGTCATCTAGCCATGACGAGCTTAATGCCTTCTGGTACTGGGCTGCAGCAAGGTGGCGAATCCTCCCAAATCAACACTTCAAATTCACCCCCTACTCTAATAATAATGGTTGTTAATGTGAACCTGGCATCTCCTCAAAGTCATGCTAGTGTTGGCCCTAATGGCCGTTTGCAACCCCAGTTGCGGAGACCAGATCTTCAGTCTTCCTGGGACACAACTGCCAGGGCAATTCACAAGATGCGAAGGGTCCCTGATAATATACACCTGGACCGCCTGGTGGAGGAGGACCATAAGCATTTTGAAGAGTATGCTCTACACAGCCAATTGAGGGTAAGTGCAAATTTTCATTTTCAATACTTTCTTGTAACTCATTTTATTTTTAACCTTGAATTTATTTTCAGGTCACGGACATTGTGATGTCTTGGAAGCAGAAGTATGAAGGCCTTTATAAGTTAAAGGAGGCTACGGATAGGGTGCATGTAGGAATTCTTCATTTGAGGTAGGCAAAAAGTCTGTTGCTACGGCACTCTAGGAAGCTCTGTTGGACCTTGATGGTGTTGTTAAGGCTAGGGATGATGCAGAGGGAAAAATGACAACCGTCACAGCCTCTTTGGAAATTGAACAAGCAAAAGTCACGGAGGCTACTAAACTTGCCTCTAGCCTTGAGTCCCAGTTGCAGGAGCTCGAAGAAAATTTAGCCAACAGGACACTGATCACACTATGGCCATTAAGCAGATGGAGGACTCACATTCCGCAGCCTTCTAATAGGCCACAGAAGCTATCGTGGCAGACTATAAAAAATAAAGAGACTTCTTCCTCACTAACAACAAGGCATACATCCACGGGTATCAAGAGTTATGATATAGGGTGGTTAAAAACTTCCCAGGTGATAAGGACTAGGTTATGTCTTGGAGTGTTGGTGATGCAGAACATAGTGCCTGCGTGACTGAAATGAAGGATGCGGAAGATGAGAGAGCAAGGCAACTGTTGGAAGAGGTTGTGATTGATGATGAAAAAACTGAGACTGTCGCATAAGGAGAAGAAGGAGATGTTGAAGATGATGCTAGGTTTTAAAACTTTGGGATCTCCTTCTTTGTGATGAAAACTGGGATGCGGCCCATAAACATTTGAACTCTATTTTAAGATGCGACCACTTGTCTATGCAACTTAATAATATCAATCTTTTGCCAAGGCTGTAGCATTTGATCTATCTGTTTATCTTAACTTCTCCTTTGCTTACTCCATTATTATCTGTTTTGATATTTGGATGAATTCTGCCTCCATATTTGATTTCTTGAATGAATGACTTGCAAATATTCTTCTTCAACAACTGAAACTGGAATGTAGATATAAGGCCACGGCAGCACCTTGTAAATGGTTCTTCCGAATAGGTTTCATCCTACTGTATTTTTCCTTGGATTTTTCAAATTTTTCACGCCATATATTTTGGTTGTCACCCCCAAGTCGTGGTGCCAAAGAAAAAGGCTCTGCGGCTTAACTTCCTTTTCCTCTATTAACTTGTTAATTTTCCACTCCATATTTGTGGCTATCATCCCCAAGCCGTAGTGCCAAAGTGAAATGTGTTTTGGGGATACGGATTAACTTCCTTTTCCTTATTTAGCTTGTCAATTTTCCAAGTCTTGGTTATAATTTAGAGTTTGCGGTTGTTTTGCTATCTTGTCGCGCCATTTTTTAATATTTGAATGCCCTTTGCTTCATTTGTTGTTTGCTTGTGTTTCCTTGAATGTTTGCACTTGCTAATGGGCCACAACTATATTCCCTTTAATATAAACATGGGACATGAGCATGTGGCTGCAACCTCCTTGTATTGACGCTTTCCGACTCTAAATGATGCAGACCTTACTAAATGTTGCGCCCTCTCATCTTGATAAGTTGGGATGTTTCCCAATTGAATATATCACACTGGGGCTGCGGCCATTAGGGTTGTAGTTGCATAACACGAGCTAAAGTCTCTTTTGCAAATACGAGATAAAGTTGATGTCCCATGATTCTTGAATTGGGTTGCGGCCATTTATCCTTTGTAGCTTTAATTGGATCCAAATCCAAGTCAATACCGCAACATTTCTTAGTTACTTTAATTGGCATGAAGCCACTTTCGCAGCTTCTTTCAGTCGCTTAAATTGCATGGGACACCCTCCATGGAACTCTTTTGATGTTATTTCAAATAATGTTGCATCTTTTTCTGCCAATAGTATCTTTAATTAATATTCTTTTCTCTTGATTGCATGCTTCTTTTCCTCTACATCTTTAATACTTGATCGTTTTGAATGCATGCTTGTGGCTGTAACTTGGAACTTGAGATCAACATATGAGGTGCAATAGGTGGTGATGATGACTGTTGGAAATCGTAAGGAGCCACAACATGGTTTTGGGATTCATATTGCATGGAAGGGTGATCAGGCCGCCATGAATAGCTTGGGTACTCATACCCCTTGACATTAGATAAGTCGTGACAATACACCGAGGGTGGTTCCAAAATAGTGTCATATGGAAACACTTGGGCCATGGTGGGTTCAGATGGAGAGAAAATAAATGGACACTCATGGGACAAGTATACCAGAAAGCAGTGTGTGTACGACGAAGCATGAGATGGTTTGACACTCATCATCGGAGGCGGTGGAAGATGAGATGTGTTCATGGATGACACGTGAGTATCAACACTGTGTGATTGACAATGAAAGCCATGAAGTAGTGTATGCAGGTTTGATTCGAGCTCAACGTCCAACAAGCTTCGAGAGAATGGGAAATGGCCAAAGTACTCCCGTAAAGGATGTTCTTCGGCCATGGCGAGAGAAATATTTTTTGAGTTTTAAATATTTTTCAAAAGAAATGAAAATATTTTTTTGATTTTTGAAAATAAAAAAAGGAAAATATTTTTAGCATTTTAAATATGAAAAAAAAGGAAAATCTTTTTTGGGATTTTTGGAAATATTTAAAAAAAAAGGAAAATATTTTTGGGATTTTTCGAAAAATGGGAGAAAATGGACTCTCGATTTGGACGAAGTAATTAAAACTGACTACCTAAAGAATTGAATTGGACACACACGAGTCAAGAAAAAATTCTAACGAGCACGTAGCCAATTATTATCTTCAAAATTAGTGAGAGGGGTAGTCAAATTTTAGTTAAGTCCGCGGGCGATAAAAATCATGGACTTTATCTTTGTGATCGCCTGTTGCAAAATGTGTTCCTACGGCACTAGCTAGTTGATTGATTTTAAATTTAATGATAGCTAGGGTAGCACACAATGGATAAGCGAGTGAGTCGGATGATGAAATTCCTTCTCGTTTCAATGATCGGGTCCATGTCTTAGGTAAATTAATTCATTAAACCATTCAATTTAAGTGCGATGCAGAAATTAAAAGCAAACAGGAGCAAGTAAACACACAAAAATTGACTCGCTGACAGGAGAGTCGCGAGGGATAAAGGAATGTAGATCCCACGGTTTTTACACACGTGGGGTGAAGATCGAGTTGAGTCGATCGGGGGGAGATCTCACATATCGCAGTCGTCCCTGGGAGTCCTACCGACCCAAAGTAGAGAGGCTTCAAAATCCTCGCCTTTGGACGCCCTCTCTCTACCTTGTCCGGTTTTCCTTTTCATTTTTTATGGAATAATTATTACAAAAATAATATGGTGTCAAAAAATGCACCCAAATAGATACAAAGTTTCAAAAATCCTCAACAACCGGTCTAAGGAGGAGGAAGAACGAAGAACTAGACTAAAATGATAAATAAATAAATAAATAAAAAATTACAAGCCTTCAACTTTGTCTCCACATAAAGAAAGCGGCAACGGCGCCATTTGATAACTGGTTTTTTTTCGTATGGTCGTTGTCTTCAAAAGACAATATCAAAATCCTTTGAATTACCTACAAAACTTGTCTAAAACAACTCGTATTGCGGTAAGTACGGGTATCAATCCAACTACTAAGGTGAAACAATTAATGTGAATACTTGCAATTTTAATTTTTTTTAATTAAAATCTTTTTTTTTTTTTAAATAATTTCAAGGGAGAATTTAACCACTAAATGCTAAAACTATTAGATGACTAAATAATGTGCAATCAAGTGAGATAAATGTGAGAAAGTCAGGAGATGGGATTACACCGCATTATCAATTATTTTAATTTCTCACTTTATTGAATTGAAATATTTTGAGATAGTATTAAATCGATAATCTAACTCTCGTTACAATTATAAATTTAATAATATCTTTTCAGAAAACTAATTTAAAAATGTCACAAGATCAAAAATTAAGAACTATACTATTTTCAACAAAATTACCCGTTAGGATTAATTTAATAAAAACAATATGAATTCTTAAATTTCAACACATAATTAGTATTCAAATTTGGGAAAAACCTATCTCTAGTTCGATTCCTAAATTCAAACATTAATTTGTAAAATTAATTTATTAACTCTCGGTATAAAAATTAATCGGTGACAGTTAAAAATTAATTTTCCTAGAAATATAGCAATTAATGAAATTAATTAATTAATATAATATCCTACAAAGTGCATCCCACCCCTTGAACAGGGTGACTAGCCAAGCATAATTAAACAATCAATCACAGTCACAAATATGGAACAATAATTTAAAGAGTAGAACAAGAAATATAATACACAAAAGTCTCCCTTTGAATTGATTCCTTGAATGCATTGCATGTGTGTCCCAATATTCTCATAAACTCACCACTTGATTACATAAAAAAATATACAAACTAACCCTAACAATTATTCTAATGCTAAAGTAATTTTTTGGAAATTTTTTATGTACCTACTATGTACATAATATCCACAGTGTCTCTCTCTTTTGTTTTTGTTGTCTCTCATCTGTGTTTTTTTTGTGTGAGAGTCCTTGTCATTTTATAAGCCACGATTCTTCTTATTTTGGGATTGCATTTGAATCTTTGGAAGCACGTGGGTTTTTATTTTAGGAGATGGCTTTTAGTTCCTATTTTTTTGGCCTGGGATTTAGCAAGTGGTTTAGATCGTCTCGGGTTGAGGTTGCAGCTAAGTAGCGGATTAAATCGGGTTTCGAGTGAGGGTTTGAGGTTCAAAAGTGGGTCGCAATTTGGGCAGCAAAGGGGTCGCGGGTTGGTCGGAGTTGGTCTCAGATCCGTGTGGTTTCCATCGTGGATGATGGGCCGTTAATGGGCAGGTGGTTTTAGCAGCATGTTCGGGTTTCTCTTGGTAAAAATTGGGTTGGGTTCCGGAGCAGTGGTTAGCCGGTTTAGAATTAGGTGGATATGGCAGGATAAAAAAATTCGGTTTGGTTTAGAAAATGGGCAAGATGGGTTTTGTTGTTTTGGTTTTAATGTGGTAAAAATATGGGTATGGATATGAAGGTTGGTTGAGATTGGTTAATGAGTTAAGGGGTGGATGAGAAGAAGAAATGGGTGGTGGGTTATGGAGGGTAAGAGAGATGAGAGAGAAAGAGGAAGTGGGGAAGATGAAGAGGATTATGTTTGTGTGTGGTAGGGTGTAGGGAATAAGGGTGAGGGTGAGTGGGGGTGGTGACATGTGTGTGTGTAAGTCGTACTCATTAAAAAACTAAAAATTTAACTAATTAAAACTAAAAATATAAAAGTCAATAAAACTAAAAATAAAATCTAATAAAATTAAATTCCTAATCTATAAAAAAATCTCAAATAATAAAATAAAAATAAAAAACTAATAAAAATCTAATAAAAATATACACTAAAGTCCTAAAAAATATATAATCTAATAAAACTAAAATAAACTCCTAAAAAATATCCTTAAAATAAAATAAAATAAAATAAAAACTAATAAAAGTCAAAATAAAAATAAAAATAAAGAAATATACAAATAGGAAATAAATCCTAGAAAATTCTAAATAAATATAAAATAAATCCTAAAAATAAAAAATAAAAATAAAAATAAAATATAAAATTATAAGGACCAAATTTCCAATTGAGTCTTAATGTAGTTTTGACTTCTTCTCAGAACAAAATATGTTTGTGTCATAGATAGATTTTATATTGTCTAATCCCACGAGTCTATGACGTATTGAAGATTTATTGAAGGCGTTGCGGCGAAGCTATAAAGATTCAATCATGTCGAAGTTTAATTAGTGCAATTTCTCATCTTCAAGGTTTAATTGCATTCCGAGCTCACACGGGTATGAATGCATAAGGTTAATAAAACTCGGAATTCATTTTATAAAATTAAGGATGTTATTTTTTAAAGAAAATATTTTTAAAAGAGGTTTAAATTGTTTACACTTCGTTTATGTCATATAAGGACAGATGAGAATTGGATAAGAATTTGTTTTATTTAAAACTTTGTTTAAATTAAGAACTCTATCTGATGACGTCATTCCAGCGACATTTG
Source organism: Sambucus nigra (assembly GCA_949130495.1). Taxonomy (NCBI): domain Eukaryota; kingdom Viridiplantae; phylum Streptophyta; class Magnoliopsida; order Dipsacales; family Adoxaceae; genus Sambucus; species Sambucus nigra. The sequence goes on along the minus strand of OX422208.1, from coordinate 355,641,844 downwards.
ATGTCATTTGAACGAGATCCATTGTCGTTCAAACGATGTGGCATCTCGTTCAAACGAGATTCTAACAGTGACTCAATTTTATTATAAATAAAGGTGTTCAATTTCCTCAAAAGGTGTGCATTCTGGAAAAAATACTTTTACGATCCAGAAACATGTTTGCACATGTTTTCTAAGGTTTTAAAGGCTTAAACACATCCTTAGAGTTTGCAAAGATCCGAGCTTTCATTAGCATAATTTTTATGTAATCCTTGTTGCACTAAGTCTGGTTTGTTAATCTTTGGACAACTTGTGATTGTTGGTTTTGCGATGGAGAAGCGATGGACATCGTGTTCAACATCGTAGACCGATCAAGCCGTATCAGTGGACACCGACACATTCGTGGAGTCGAGTGTTGTGGATGATCATCGTGGAAGATGGAATTTTTGGGTGGGCACTATTGAAGAATGGTAGAAGATCAGAAGGAGCATCAAGACGCATGGGGATCGAGTCGTTGAGTAAGGATAATCTATCTTTGTAAAACCATTGTTCATAGTGATTGTGTGGCTTGGGCTGTCCGAGGTTTTTTTTCTGTTTTGGGCTTTTCCTCGTACATCCGACGTTGTGAGTATCTTTAATTTATTTTGCTTACCTATCCCCTAGATGCATGTTTAGGACTTAAACAAGATAAAATTGGCATAGTAAATTTGTTCACAACTTGGTTCGATAAAATTGAAAAGGAGTTTTTCAAAAAAAGAAAGTTGATTTGAATTCATCCTTAACTTAATTCCTTACAAGAAAAAAGTATTTTGTTGAAAGTTATATTTTAGGGACTTACAAATTGGTATCAGAGCCTGAAATACATTTTTATTTGTGTTTGATACCTTTTTGCTTGCAAGGATGAATTTTGGAAATTTTGATAGTTTTCACACTCTTATTTTTTATGGCACTAATTATGCTTACTGGAAAATAAGAATGAGAAGTGCATTAAAATCTATTGATGAGCGTGTCTGGTTAGCTGTTGAGAAAGGTTGGTCACCACCTATCACACGAGAAGGTGAAGTCACTAGTTTGAAACATGTTGAGTCATGGACTAAGATTGAACATAGGCTTACATTATATAAATCTAATGGTTTTCACGTTATTTCCTCACATGTCACACCTGAAGAGTATAATCGTATCATGACTTGTGAAACCTCGAAAGAAGATTGGGATACACTTGCACTCACTCAAGAAGGAACGAGCACAGTTAGGGTGTCTAAGTTGCAAAATATCACTACACAGTTTGAGATGGTTAAAATGTTAGAGAGTGAGACGTTTAATGAGTTTTACGCTAGGTTGTCCACTATTGTTAATGCGGCGTTAAACCTAGGTGAGAAGATTCCCAATAACCGAGTGATTAAGAAAATTTTGAGATCGCTGCCGAGTAGGTTTGATGCTAAAGTGACCGTTATGAATTCCCTTGGTATGCTTAACTCGTCGAAACTAGAAGAGGTCGTAGTTGACTTACAAACCTATGAACTCGATATGTTTACCTCCAAGTAAGTGCCAAAGAAAGAAAAGGGCATTGCTTTGAAAGCCCTGGAGGAGGAAACTAAAGTTTCGAATGATGATTGCGATTCCGATTTTGAGGATGTCGTCTTGTTGGCAAGAAAGTTCAAAAAGTTTCATCAAATTCATAAGCAATCGAAAGATGCCAAAAAGTTTGAAAAATTCAAGAACAAGGGAGACTCCACACCTAAGGATAGTAATGACAAACATAAGAGAGATGAGTCAGATAGGTGTTTCGCGTGTGAGGGATATGGTCACAAAGTTAAGGAGTGCCCCACTAGACTTAAGAAAGAGGGCAAGCAAGCAATTGCATACAACTCCACGCTAAGTGATAGTGAACCGAAAGAGGGAGAGGATTCCCCCAGTGAACGTAACTTTGTTGCGCTTATGGCATGTCATGTGAGCGATGACGATATATCTTCCCCCAATGATACTCATATTCATGACACTTCCAAGGCTATTAAGAGTGCTTCCCGAGAGGGTGAGGGTGATGAGAGCGAGGATGAGGAGATCAACATAGGAGAGTTACAAGTTGCATTTTGAGAGTTGTTTGAGGCTATGGTGAAGGTGAATAAGGCTAACTCGAAATTGCAAGCTAAGTTGAAAAAGCGTGCCGTAGAAAATAATGATGTTTTGATTGAGGATCTTAGGGAACGAGAGAAGAAGCTTAGGGAGAAGTTAGAATGCGTCGAGAAAAAGAGAGAAACCCTTACAGGTTTGATGGAGGCCTTTTAAAAGGAGGTTCTAGAGTTTGAGGAGTCTAGGTGTCTACTTGAGTCTAGGATTAAGGAGAGTTAGAGGAGATTTTTTGAGACTCATCTAGAGTTGAGTTTGACTTGGAGGCTAGAAGTGAGAAATTGGATAGGATGTTAGCCACTGTCCAAGTTAAGAGAGATAGGGGTGGTATTAGTTTTGATGATCATGTTGTTCCCATTCCCCCCGCACGTGTGAGAGAGCCACGTAGGAACATTAGAAAAGGTCCACATGTAGGTCACTTTCCATACCATCGCTACACTTGCACCTTTTGTAGTAGGAAAGGTCACCTTAAAAAGTTTTTCTTTGACCTTAGGAATGCTCCTCGAAAGTTTAAGAAGTTTAGGAATAAATTTTCCCCGATTCCCCCCACCCTTATGCGTCGTTACACACCTACTTGGGTTAGGAAGTCGGATTTGGTAGCTTTAGGAATAAAACTTCATGGTTCTCATCTGGTTGCACTTGATTCTTCCCATGCTAAATCTAAAGGTTGAGTGTGTTACCATGTTTATCATTTTGTATTATATTTTTCATTTATTGCACTTTATTTGAAAAATACAAAAAAAAATGGTTTTGAAATTTTTTTAAAAACACAAAAAGATTTTGTTTTATTTGAGTCAAAATATGTTGAAAAAGACAAAAAGATTATCGGTTTTTGTTTTTGAGTCATGAGTTAACATGTTTGATATGGCATATTGGTGTGCTTGGACCCCTTCCTTCCATTATCCATGTGGTTAGGAAATTTGGTCATTATTACCGATGCTTACAATGATCTTAACCATTCTATTACGGGGTTGTTCCAAAGTTGATATGCATTTTGATTCGACTTTGTATATATGCCATCTTTGCACACATGCACGAGTTTATATGAATTTTTTGCTACTCTTGCATATTTGAGTTTGGTGAGACGTTCTTATCTCAATTTTGTCATCTATGAATAAGTAGACACAAGGAAGAGGTGTGCATGTAATAACAATTTACCATGAGGATTAAATTGAAAATATGATGAGTGTCCATGGGAAAGGGATGTGAGAGTGTAAAATTGACTTGTCGTGAAAGCCACTGTTAGAAAAATCATAAGGCAATAAAAAGAATCATATGCCAATAATGGGACAAATTAGTTTAGTTCATTCAAAAAGGACAATATGATATAGATTTAAGGGAGTTTGGATGGATTAAAAAAAATTTAACCAGTTTGCACAAAGAATCCAAAATGTTAAAAAAACGTGCCATGACGCTGTTGTGTGTAGAATCGTCAACATTTTGGATTCGTGTGCATGATGTTTTTTTATTCATTAAGCTCACACTTTACTTGTCACATATGGCTATGATAAAGTTTGATGATATATTGCTATCAATTAGAACTTATTGATCGTTTCGATGTGTTGGAATTGTGATTCATTTGTTTTAGTTCACGCACATACATTCCATGTTCATGTTTAGGCATATAGATACTATGTTGGCATGCAAATCATATTTATTTTTGAGTTTTCTAGTTTTACTACTGTTTTTCTACTATTTCACAGTTTTTGAGCCCCTTCCAGTCATTTTTTTTGGAAATTTTCTCACTGGGCAAAGCTGCTTAATTTTTTGGGGAGACTATGAAAATTTATCTAATGATATACTGTTTCGTTCGAGTGATGTCGCTACTCATTCGAATGACATCCCTGGCTTGTTCATATAATAGCCTGGGTTGAACAGTTTGACTTTTTCTGGTTGATTTCTATTTCAGTACCCTACTGCATATTGATTCATATTTAGGTAATGAGTTTTTATTTACGCAGTTTACTTTGATTTGATGATATATTTTGCTAGATTTAGTTCATTTATCACACCTGCTTAGTTTGTGGATTATCTTGTGTGATTCATTATTTATCTAGATGTGCTCCTCTGTTAATTCAATCAAATTAGTATTTTCACATGCAATATTTGTTTATCTTTTCACCGTATTTTCTATTCGCGATAAAAAGGGGGAGAGATGTCTGTGATGTAGGGGGACTTTTGTGAATTTTTATGTTGTTCACATATTGGTATCATGTTTACTCACATAACAAATGATTCGGATTTAAATGTTTCATATTAATTTATATTATTTGTTCTTCCATACTTCACTGGGTATTGGTCTATTTCATGTGTGTAGGTATGCTTAAAGATATATGAGATTTCAAGTCTACATCACATTCAGACATTCGAGATAGTTTCATGCTTTTCGGTCCATTTTTGAAGAACCTTATCCTATACTGATGATGTATTTTTCATTTTGGGTTTTATGGGATGGAAGTTAGGCGTCATATAGCTTGACGGCCCGACTTAGGCATTTCACTGTTGGTTTCGTCCCGAAATAGTCCAAGGGGGAGATTTGTAAGGACCAAATTTCCAATTGAGACTAAATGTAGTTTTGACTTATTTTTCGGAACAAAACATGTTTGTGTCATAAATAGATTTTATATTGTCTGATCCCACGAGTTTATGACGTATTGAAGACTTATTGAAAGCATTGCGGCAAAGCTACAAAGATTCAATCATGCCGAAGTTTAATTGGTGCAATTTCTCGTCTTCAAGGTTTAATTTCATTCCGAGATCACACATGTATGAATGCATAAAGTTAATGAAACTTGGAATTAGTTTTATAAATTAAGGATGTTATTTTTAAAGAAAATGTTTTTAAAAGAGGTTTAAATTGTTTACACTTCATTTATATCAGATAAGGATGGATAAGAATTGGATAAGAGTTGGTTTTAAACAAAATTCTATTTAAATTAAGAATTCTATCTGACGACGTCGTTCAAATGATATTTAATGTCGTTCAAACAAGATCCACGGTCATTCGAACGACGTGGCATCTCGTTCGAACGAGATTCTGACACCGACTCAATTTTATTATAAATAGAGGTGTCCAGTTTCCTCGAAGGGTGTGCATTCTGGAAATAGAGCTTTATGATCCAGAAACCTATTTGCACATGTTTTTTAAGGTTTTAAAGGCTTAAACTCATCCTTAGAGTTTGCAAAGATCCGAGCTTTCATTAGCATAATGTTTATGTGATCCTTGCTGCACCAAGTCTGGTTTGTTCATCTTTGGACAACTTGTGATTCCTGGTTTTGCGGTGAAGAAGCGACGTACATTGTGTTCAACATCGTAGATGTATCAAGCCGTATCGGTGGACACCGAGACATTCCTGGAGTCAAGTGTTATGGACGAGCGTCGTGGAAGATGAAATTCTTGCGTGGACACTATTGAAGAACGGTAAAAGATCAGAAGGAGAGTCAAGACCTATGAGGATCGAGTCGTTGAGTAAGGTTAATCTATCTTTGTAAAACCATTGTTCATAGTGATTGTCTGGCTTGGGTCGTCTGAGGTTTTTTCCCGTTTTGGGTTTTTCCTCATACATCCGGCATTGTGAGTATCTTTACTTTATTTTACTTGCCTATCACCTAGATGCATGTTTAGGACTGAAACAAGATAAAATTGGCATAGTAAATTTGTTCACAACTTGGTTCGATAAAATTGAAAAGGAGTTTTTCAAAAAGAGAAAGTTGATTCGCATTCATCCTTAACTTAATTCCGCACAAGCAAAAGTGTTTTGATGAAAGTTATAATTTGGGGACCTAAAAAAATAAATTCTAAAAATTAATAAAAGTACAAATTAGGCACGCACATGGCTCGGGGAATGGTCTGGGCTTGGTGTAGGCTTAGGCTTGGTTCGGGGCATCGAAAATGATCTTGGCAAACTCAAATAAGACTTCTGACTTCACGGTCTCTTTGATTTCTTCGTTTCATGCTTTTGACCGCTACTTGTCATAATTACACTAATTTAGCATCATTTGCACCGCGATAACATATTGACCTGCAAAATGATAAAATACGAACATAAGGGCATTTTTAATTAAAATGAGTTACTAAAATGCTTCTATTCGAGGCATAAATTATACACTTTTGGGTACTTGCCAGTAAGGCTTCGGCTCATGCCTTTTATAGGCCTTCCGCAATAAGGGCCTATATTTTCCATATCACGACATACTCTAATGTAAACAGGATTTATAAAATATGTCCTTACATATATACTCAATATATATTATTTATAATATATATATATATATATATATATATATATACATGTGGTTACAAGAAATCTAAACACAAATTATAGGTAAATGCAATCACCAGAAAAATAAAGAACAAGAATAAGAATAATCACAATCACATACAACACAAGGTGTACGTGGTTAGGCAAATTGCCTATGTCCATGGTGGTGCTCTCAATTTATATTTCTCGTTTCTCCAAAGGTGTATTTTCAGTTACATGCCCTTTTCCCTAGGACATGGGTATAATATATACATGAAAATTAGGAGAGTGGGGGTATTGGGTACCCACACGTTAACTCACTATCCCTAGAATATCTCCTGAGAGATTTTAGGAGTAGACTGGGTCGTCCCTGTTATCCCACTCTCGTTATCCACAGTTTTAGGCTTTTAAGTTGGGACTGGGAGCTCTCTACTTTTAATAGGGCTTAGTCCGGCTACTCCTTTGGGCCTGCAAAGAGGGAAGTGGTACGCACAATTTCCCCTAAAAATTTTGGGCCACGATTTGGGCTGAAGAATTTTAAATAATGACTCTTATTGTGCTCGGATGGAACTATTGCAAATTGCGTAAGGTTTGGGGTGCGAAGCGTCTTCTCATTAGGGATTTAGGCAGAAAATATTCTTTGGTTAGTGTGAACCATCATTAGAAGGGTTAAAATTATTGAGTTGAACCGATCTTTGACATTGCTTCATAATATTCAATTCTCGAAAAGTTCTTTGCACTCTAGTGTCCCCTCTTGCTCCCAGGCTCTGTCTTTCATCATCTTCAATTCATTTTTAACTCTTCATCTCTCTCTTCCCGTGGCTTTGCATCATCTTAGGATGAATCTTATTCGTAAGTCTCCAAACTTCTTCTTTTTTCTTTGTTGTTGCTGTTAGGGTTTATTTATGGCCAAAATAGGTGATACATCTGTGGACGAGTTTAGGGAGTCTATAACATCCCCAACTGGATGGACATTGAATGTGTCCCTGTTCCTCACAATGTTCGAGACATTGAAGAAGGGCATTGGATTCACGTTCTCTTGTTATCTTAGGGGGTTTAAATTTTCCCTCAAATCGTATGTTTTTACACTTCTTTAGTTATTTATACATAGTCCCTGCCCAATGTTCTCCAAATATTTGGAAAATTATTGACGACGTACATAGGATCAATCATCTCTATGGCACCAATTTACATCTCGCTGAAATCTGCTATTATTATACCTTTTCTCGAACGAGCTCGGGTCTCCTTTACCTGAAAGCTAGGAGTCCTGATAGGGTGTTGTTAGTCAATTTACCTGATTCCCATAAGGATTATTGGCACGAATACTTCATTGCCAAGAACTAGCAGTTCCCTCACCAGACCGAGGGGACTAGGTACAAGGGACCTACGATTCCCTTCTTCAGGGAGGAGTACATAGGTAGATATTTTTCTTATATTGCTTATTGATTTCATGTTAGTTTGTTATTTATCTTATGTCCTCTTTTTTCCTTTTTCAGTGAAGGCGGAGAACTTGGAACCTGATCCCCACGAAATCTGAGCTGCTGAGCTGATAAAAGCTTAGAAGATAAGGAACCATTAGCTGACGGCGAGCATCTGAGATCAGTTGCATTCCTTTTAGAGTACAAAACACAGGAACTAATTTCATTGCCTGACCTATTGATACCATTCCTTACCTCGATATCCTAGAAGAGGTCATTGCTGAGCTAATTTAGTTAGACAGAGAGGAGAGTAGATCTGGTGAAGGCAGTATAGGAGGTGACAGAGGTGGAGTTGAGTGTGATTCTAGTGAGGAGAGTTTGAGTGGTGAGGGATCTTCCAGTTCAAAGGAGAGTTCGGAGAGTTCCAGCGAGGTACTATGGCTCCCCCTAGGAAGAATTTAATCCAGGATGATGATGAGGATAATATTTATCTGGCTCGCAGGCAGAAGAAGCAGAAGTCTGGGAGTGGGGACACTACCACTGGCTCCCAAACTATGGCTCACTAAAGGGAAAAGAAGAAAAAGAATGAGGAGGCAATGATGAGGGAGAGAGAGAGGAAGAAAGAGGAAGAGGGATGAAATAGAGATGAAGTAGAGAGAATAAGAGAGGAGGAGAGAATAAGAGAGGATAAAAAAGGTACAATCCTTGGTGCCCATGTCTGCCTTGGCTGAGGAGGATTCCATCGCTCTTACTCCTCAGTTGGCTCCGGCAGTGCTTGAGAGAGTAGTCTTGCTAGCAGACCGCCAAAGGTCATCGAGCATAGGGACCGACCAGTTAGCCCTAAAAGTGAGTCAGGGGATAGCCTTGGTAACTTTACTTTTACTTTTTTACTCTGCAATTTTCTTTTCCATCCCTTCTTCTCTAACGTTTTCTTACTTCTCTGCCATTTGTGTCTGATTTCACCGTCCTCTATCGCAGCTGTGACGAGATAGCAAGGAGAAATTATGAGCTAGAGATGAGCCTAAAAGCTTCTAATGCTGCTCAGAAATCTTTTGATCTTTCCTTTGATGAAGCTAAGAAAGATAAAGAGGCAGCATCTAAAGAGCTGGAGGAGCTGACGCAGTCCTATAACATAGTCTGTATGAGAAAACTGGCGGTGGTTGAGGAGAATAAAGAGCTTGCCGAGAAGATAAAAAATCTAGAATCTGAGGCTGCCACCATCAAGGAGAGCTCTTACAATGCTGGATGGCTCGCGGCATACGAGGATACCGAGGCTCAAATCGGCTACATCATATGGTTTAACTTCAAGAAAGGTTGGGACAGATCTTTGCTTGCTGTCGAGGTAGATGTTAATTCCCCTCTCTTCGACGAGCACAACCCTAGTCTGAAACCTATTATAGAGGGCATGCCTCCTTCTTCTACCAATTAAGGTGTTCCATCTGTTCTAACTACTGCTGCTGATGCTCCCATCGATCAGGGAATGGTGGTTATTCCATGCAAGGGAGGTGCAAATGAGGATGCTACAGATAAGGGGAATAAGTCAGCATCCTCAGAGCAGACTGAGGTTGCCAACTAGTCTTTTTTAGGGGGCCCTTGTATTTTTTATATTTTTGTTGTTCTCTTCTTCTCGCTGATGTAGTTGTACCTGAACTATTTTGGTTTTAATGAAATGAAGTTTTGTTCCTTTTTATATACTAATCTATTTATTCCCGATGCTTGTATGATTTGTAGCTTATCGATCTTGAGGAATATATCCTGACTACTTCTCATCTAGGCCAAATCCTTGGTACTAATGTGAGAAACCAAGTCCGTTGTGCCTTTATGAAAAAATTCAAGTCTCTCCGAGCAAGGAACTGAGACTACAAGAACCAATCTGAGCTGGTTACTAGGTTAAAAGATAGACTCGAGGATATGAGTGAGATTAGTGCCTATGTTCAAGAAAAGGTCAATGCTCTTAAAGCAAAGCTCCTAAAATCATATGAAATCAACTTGGTTGGTGAGATGCTCCAACAAGAAAATGATACATAGAAGCGCGAGCTCGCCCACTTGAGGGAGAATGCGCTGAGCACAGTTCCATTGTTTATCCAAGGTTCTTCATCATCAATAACACAGCGAGCTGGAAACCTTCCCAGTAATTCTCAATGCGTGAGGGAGAATGCACCAAGCACAGTCCCATTGCTTACCCACAGTTCTTCTTCATCGATGATACAGCGAGATGGAAACCTAAGTAGTTCTCAGACGGAGATTGTCGAGCTGAAAGGGGATGTCATTTGAGCATATGTGAATGCAGACGAGCTTCAGCGAGATGTTACCAGGTTGAGATAGTTGTTCAAAAATGGTCGTCGGCAGGCGTAGGCAGATAGCTATGACTAGGGTTGGATTGATGCTCCAACGAAGTTGAAGGAGGTCGAGGAGTTAGCTTTCATAAGAGGGTGGTTGAGTGACCTCGGGGATGAAATATCTCCCTCAACTTTGATGCCTAACCCATTGAAAAGGGATGGTCACTGAATTCCTATAGATGCGATCCCAATACAGCTTCTGGAGCAGAGTTTAGACGAAGTTGGGAAGGAATTCACTCCTCACCTAGATGATGGCCGAAGAGTGCGAGTATCTAACTACCTCACTTAGCGACCAGGTCCTCATTAGGTTTTGAATCACTTAGCATATGTAACTCTTTATACATGTAATGATGTAATAAAATATGTATATTTTAGGAGATTTTTTTACTAAACATGTGTTGTGTTATTTTTTACTTCATTGATCTCTTGTTTAGTTATCTTGGGCTCTTCCAGCCGACTATATATGACTTAGGCAGAGTTGGTTGTCGAGTGAGTATCCCCCTAATCCAGTATTCTTTAAGTGTACCATTCTTCCTTACTTTACCTTTTACTCCATGTTATTACACTACCTTAGGACTAAGTGAGGCAATGGCGAGGATACACCTAGTATCAGATATTCTATCTGAGAAGGATTTTTGGGCCAAATAATGTTGACGACCAACCTGGGTTGTCCATATTTCCTAAGGGTCCCCTATAGGGCTTCATATATTGCTAGGGGAAGTTAGGAGGTCATTTGAGTTAATTTACAAATGCCTGAGGAGGGTCATTGCTATTTTAACCAACAAGTTTCTTATGATCTTAATTTTTTATGTTAAGAGGGGAGCCTATATCTTGGAAAGGGTGCATATACTATAATCTAGTTGAGAAAAGCAACAGTTCATAAAATGCCAATGCTAAATAAATCTTATTATTCGAAAAAGTATTGAAAATTCAACTTTAAGTTCGCAAAAATAAAAAAGAAGTCTAAAAGTAGAATTTCTTCAAGTTGGTTGCATTCCAAGCTCTTGGTATATCCCTGACCTCCAGCGTTTCTAAGTGGTAGGATACTTGTAGGTCATCTTTTATCAACTTAAAATGGTCCCTCCTAGTTTGGTCCTAGTTTGCCATCCGATGGTTTCACAATGCTGCCAAGAACTTTACTCAGGACGTAGTCCCCATTCTGGAATATTCTTGGATTTTTTTTTTTTTATTATAGTGCTTTGCTAGTTGTTGCTAGTAGGCTTCTGGTTTCACTAGAGGCAATCCCTTCGCTCATCGGCTAAAGTGGACCTCATGGTAGGGAGGCCAAATTCCAAAGGGATAATTTCCTCCATCCCATACGTAAGTGTAGATGGTGTCTCTCCAGTTGCTCGCCTTGGGGTGGTGCGGTAAGCCCATAGGATATGGGATAGTTCATTTACACATGCTCCCTTGGCTCGCTCTAAACACTTTTTTAATCCATCGATCACCCTTTTGCTGGAAGCCTCAGCCTGTCCCTTGCTCTAAAGGTATGCCACAGAGATGAAGTAGTACCTGATCCCATAGTCACTGCAGAAACCCTGGAATAGGCCACTGTCGAACTGAGTTACATTGTCAGTGATGATAGTCCTGGGGATCTCAAAGAGAGTGACGATGTTTCTCCATATGAAACTTATCATGTTTGCATCTCTAATATTTTCTAGTGGCTCTTCCTCTATCCACTTGGTGAAGAAATCTGTTGCGACCAATAGATACTTATGATTACCTGTTGCAGTTGGTAGAGGGTCCACTATGTCCATACTCTATTGGGAGACAAGCCACAGGCTAGTAAGTGACTTTAGGTCACTAGCTGGCTGGTGAACCATATGTGCATGAAGTTGGCACTTTTCACACTTTCGAGCGTAGATTCCAGCGTCTTTCTTCATGTATAGCCACTAGTACCCTTCTTTCATTTCTCAAAAGTCTAGCAACCTGCCCCCAATATGACTCCCACAGATTCCCTCATGGAGTTCATGCAGTACTCGCTTGACGTCCTTTGCATGAGCGCACTAGAGGTAAAGGCTAGTGAAAGATCTCTTGTACAGCTTGCCCTCAGGAGATTAGTGAAAGTGAGAAGCTTTGACTCTTATCTGATGAGCGGTCTTCTTACTTTTTAGTAGCACACCATTTTCCAAATAATCTATTACGGTGTCCATCCAACTAGGGGTTGTCTCGATCTGGAGAATGTGCTCTATGTTCGACAGTTCGTTGATTTGTTTGATACTTGACTGGGTAAAGAAATCGATCTGAATTATCCTCTTCAAGTCGGAGTTGATTGCTAAGCTTAAGGCTGCTAGGGAATCAGCATGGTTGTTCTGTCCCCTAGGAAACTGTTAGATGCCAATGTGCTCAAAGTTGGCCATCAATCCTTTCACAGTGGTGAGATAGGCTGATATTCTCTCATCTCTTATGTTGAAATAGCCACATATCTGGTTAGAGACCAACTGCAAGTCGCCCAAAACTTGGAGTCGCTGTGCTCTAAGCGTTTGCCCATTTTGTAGGCCCGCGATCATTGCCTCATGCTTTGCTTTGTTATTAGAGGCTTTGAATCCAAGCTTGATCACTTGCTCGAGTATTTCATCTTCGGGGGTAACCAGCACAATGAATACACCTTCCCCTCTAGAATTAGAGGCTCCATCAATGTATAATTTCCAGATGTCGGACGCTGGTGGAACTTCACTCTGATGACTAGTCTGGAGCTGATCGCAAGGCTATTCTCTTATAAACTCAGCGATGAAATCAGCGAGGACCTTCCCTTTGATGGAAATCCTTGGCTAGAACTGAATGGCAAATCGCTCGAGCTCGACCGACCACTTTGACAGTTTACCTGAAAGGTCTTCTTTCCTTAGGACTCCTTTAAGAGGGTTGAATGTAAGTACGATGATGGAGTGGGCTTTGAAATAGTGTTTTAATTTTCTTGAGGCTACCAATATATCAAAGGTAAGCTTTTCTAGTGGTAGGTATCGTTATTCGGCGTCCAAAAGAGTCTTGCTCGCATAATAGACTAGTATCTAGATCCCCTTTTTCTCGCATACCAGTGAAGAACTCATAGCATAACTAGATACTGCAAGGTAAAGGTATAGATAATCATTCTCTTGAGGGATTATGAGAAAAGGTGGTCTACTGAGGTAAGCTTTGATCCCTTCCAATGCCCTTGACCAATCCTCGTTTCACTCCACATCCTTGCTTTTCTTCAACAACTAGAAGAACGGTTGGCACCTTTTGGAAGACTTTGAGATGAACCGATTCACAGCGGAGAGCATTCCCGTGAGCTTTTGTAAGTCTCTTATCGTTCAGGGGGATACACCCTGTTGATAGCATCAATCTGGTATGGGTTGGCTTCAATACCTCTCTTGCTGACCAAGTACCCAAGGAATTTTCCTCACTGGACACCGAAGGAACACTTACTTGCGTTTATCTTGATTCGATAACTTCCTCAGGATTTTAAAGGTCCGTAGTAGGTCAGAGGTGGTCATCTTTTATCTTTCTCTTGACAAGCATGTCATCGATGTAGACCTCTATAGTGCTTCCCATTTAGTCTTTGAACATCTTGGTGATCAACCAATGGTAAGTTGCTCCTGTGTTTTTTATTACAAAGGGAATAACCTTATATCAATATAACCTAACTGTGGTTATAAATGATGTTTTGTCTTTATCTGGATCGTTTAGAGGGATCTGGTGATATCTAGAGTATGTGTCTAGAAAGCTCATCCACTCATGTATTGCCGTGGCATCCACCAGCTGATCGATCTTTGGGAGGGGGAAATTGTCTTTACGGCATGCTTTATTGAGATCAGTGAAGTCGATATAGACTCTCCACTTTCCGTTACTCTCGGGGACAACCACTGGGTTAGATAGCCACTTGGAAAACTGAACTTTCCATATGGATCCTGCGTCCAGCAGTTTTTCAACTTCCTTCTCCACTGCCTTAGCTTTCTTCAGAGCAGTTCGTCGATCTTTCTATGCTATTGGTTTGAGAGCTCGATCGACGTGTAATTGATGACAATTGATGTTAGGATCAATCCCGGGCAGCTCGTAAGGCTCCCTTGCAAAGACATCTAAATTACTCCGAAGTAGGTTGACCAAATCCCTTTTTCACGGTCGGTGAGTGAGGTTCCGATCAAGAACTTTCTTTCATTCGAGCTATTACTGGCTATGACTTCCTCCATGTCCTCGACGACTCTTTCAGAGGGGAGGATCCTGGTCTCCTCCACTCTTGGTCTGACATATTTTAGTTGCTATTTGGAAAGCATTAGCCTCTCCTATTCCTCGTTCTCGCTTCTAACTTCTTCAACCTTCTTATCTGGTTTGGGACGAATGGCCACTATAAAGCACTTTCTTGCAATCACCTGATCTCCATGGATCTCCACTGTAACCCCCTGTAATTTTGAGGCTTTAGTATTTAATTATTTTGGGGAGAAATAAAATTATTTAAATTGGAGAAACTTATGATTTGGAGAATTTATTGGAGTGGGAAGAATTATTCTAATTTTTAGCGCCTCTAAATTTTATTGTGTGTCGCATTTTTGAGGTCGAAATTTGAAAATGTTATAAAGTATTTTGGATGATAATTCTGAGTGCACGGTTGATTCCGAAAGGGATCGAGATAGACAGAAAAGAGTACCCGGGGGTAGTAATCGAGTCTCGGGGTATTATTGGGCCTAGTCAGACCCACACGAGGGGGATTTTGGCCATTTAAATTAGGTCCGCGTGACTAAAAATGTGATTAGGGGTTTTAAACCTAATTGAGGGAGTGTTTAATGGTAGTTAACACAACACTAAACTTAGGGCTTTGAGAGAGAAATAGAAGAAGCAAATCAAGAACAAATTGGGGACTTTGGGGAGATATATCGAGGGACAAATTGGGTGTTCTTCATTAACCATTTCTCTGCACCAACGGATCAGACTCTACAACCCATTAGAGGCAAGTGGTTAACTTGATGTGATATTTATTTATGATATCCAATTCATATTTTTGTGATGTGTAAATCAAAATTCGTTTTGTGTGGAAAAGAGTACAAAAAGGAGAGTTTTGTCTATAAAACACTTGAATGAAATTAATGGGAAATTAATGTGGGAATTCATTATGTTACATAGTTTTGAGATAATTTATTCAGATGTGAAAACCTAGTGGAAATTTATGAATAATTTGGGATAAACAGATGAAATTGGGACTCAACGAGTAAAGACCTGGAAATTCCCAAAATTCGAAAAAGTAGAGAATTGTGAAATTTAATTTGTGTTTAAGGTTCTAGGGGAGGTCCCAATTATGTTCCCATGTGATTAAAATGTTGTGTATGCTTGAGATGAACCGTAGACGAGTTTGAAGATTAGAGGAATTCGTAAATGGCAGAAACAGGAAGTCGGAGAAGATGAAAACTTGTTCGATCAATCGATCGATGGCTGGGAATTTCTAGCAAATCGGCCTTGGGAGATTTAGGTGGGATTTTATTTTAGTATAATTTCCACCAAGTCTAATTAAGGGAGAAAATTTAATTAGGGAAGTTAATATCCTCACAATTATAGGGGCATATAATTAGGATTGGGGGGGTAATTAAGTGTAACACTTACGTATGAATTTTTAGAATAAATTCTGAGAAATAAAATAACGAATTGAATGAATAAGTTCGGGTATAGTAGTGGGGAGACACTACTCAATTAAATTAATTATGGATGAAAGCTAATTAATTCAGAGTCGGGGATTAGACTCGGGTATTATATTAAGTTCGGGCCACGAGAGCGAGCCCGAGTATATTGGTTGGGTGACACAAAAAAAATTAATTAATTAATGTGTGAATTATTTATTAATGAGAGTTGGACCATAAAATCGAGATAATAAGTATAGGCTAGTGTTACGGACTCAGTACACGGTAAAACCTGGATATTTTATATTTATCTATATACGGTGTGTGATAGTATTTATGTGGTGTGTACTTATAAATATCAGTGGCTAGATATTATTAATACATATACTCTAGTGCTATCAAGGGAGATTGCGCGTAGTGGGTGAATCCCCTAGCTTGAGGAGTAGGCTGAGTATATCCCCATGTCATAGCGTCCGTTATATGGGTGAGGGGCTTATCTCACTTTCAGGGAAGGAATATGACCGCCTCCATTATGTTTATATTTTTGGCCAAGTTAGTACGAGATTTTGACTTAGGATAACTAGGTTATGCGAGTACACCTAGTATCATAGCATTTTAGAGAATACATCTGGTGAGTTATTACTCGGGAGGATGGGTTATATTTTTATTCAACATATGTGTGAATGTTGTAATATGGTTCTACGTATATAATGGGATAAATAGTTATATACGGGTCATTAATTGCATGAAGTGAATTGCATTAATTATATATGGGTTATATTCACATTCGACATGTGTGATTGTTGTAAGATAATTGTACGTACATAATGGGGTGAATAATTATATACGGGAAATTTAAATATATGGAGAAAAGTTTATTATTTATATAAATAGTGAATGTTATATGGCTTGAAAGGAAGATGATTAACTAAGTTAAGGTGATAAATAACTTATAAATCATGCTTTTGAAATACTCAGGATTGAGTAGGGCGGTTGACAAGAGTTATATCAAGTATCAAGTTTCGGGGGTAGAGGACTAGGTGGGATATGAAGAAGGCGTTAGGTATGCGCATTAGTTGAGGGGTGAGTCTATCCTCAAGGGAGTGCGGCACTAACTAAAATATGAAGCGCATTCATGCATATTTTATTACTACAAGTTAATCATTTGCTAAATGTTTTCAAAATGTTTTGCGTTTTAACCATTGCTTCAAATTATTTTCAAAACCTTATAGGTGTCCATCCACAGGGACGTCAGGCTTGATTCATTCCAGGAATTCGCTACTACATCATATATGGATATTACAGGATTTGAATAGGTGCCTCTATTCCTTCTAATCCTAGTATAGAGATTTTCTATTAGATATTCGAGGATGTTGCTCATGGTTTTATTTAGTATTTATTTCATATACCTTGAGATTTATTATTATCTGTCTTTACTTTTGTGTTGGATTTTAGCCAATTGTTTATTCGACTAGATTCTTATTTATATATGATGTTTGTATTCAGTTAGCTAGTGATTGTTAATTATTTATTCCTGCATGAGTATTTCATTGAGTTAATGGAAGATAAAACTTGGCACCAGACTAATCTCACTTAGGTGGTTAGTAATTGGAAAGTTTCGACAGTGATGCTAAGAATGAACCAGCTGAGAAACCTGTTTTAATTTAATTTAGGACTGATCGCCCGGAGTTTAATTAGGCGGGGTGTCATAGATGGTATCAGAGCATCAGGTTCTACTTTCCTTAGGATATGTGCAGCTTTTCACGTTTCATTTAGCATTCTTTGATGTAGAGCCTTATGATAGGATTGTTGTATTCCTCTACGTATGCGACTTACATTCTCCTGATATCAAGTATAGTTAATGTGATTCGTATACGAGTTCGATTGGGCATTGTACATCGAATAATTTTGGACGAACAGCGAGGGCCAAAAGGAGTACTGCATGAGGAGAGGAAAGACAAAAAATGTAGAGTGTTCGGGGTATATGATAATCACTCGAGGGCAGTAAATTTCCCCAAATACTGTTGTAGATAATGGTGATACAATTTTGGACTCACTCCCCATTGTTAGCGGAAAGAGAAAGAGTCGGGGAGGAATATTTTAGAGAGTCACCTGAAGAGTCCTGGAAAGAAAGGAAGTGTGATGGATCCATGGATGAAGGTAATCCAAGGCACATGTGTGGGGTAGAGTGCAGCGACACCATAATTCGATTGGGGGCAAATTATTACCTCATGGGAGCAGTGTTGGGGGACGAGAGTCAATCACCACATATGAAGGAGAAAATATGGATTCAAATGAGAAGTTTTGGGTGCGATGTGATCGTAAGGTCGTCCATCCACTATTCAGATAAGGATGCTAGTGAAATTTCAGAGTTTATGGAGTGGGTAAGATAGTGACTGATCATAAGGGAGACGATAAATTATATAAGCGAACTTCGTAGCCGACGAAGGAGATACGGAGAAGGATAAATGAACCCACAAGTGGATAATAAACTGTGTGAGAATACACAAGGATGGATGGGAAATCCAACTAGGATGACTAGTGTTGAGGTCGTCAATATCTTTTATTTGCCAGTATACATTAACACTTCTTAGATACAGGAACCAATAAGGTTAGAGAGTTTAACCTCAGAACGAAATTAGATCTAATAGTGCTAGTGAAGCACGACGGAAGGGTATACCTAGTAAGGGAGCCATTTTGATGTTTTAAATTAAGTAAATTTCTACCTATTGACGGTGGATTTGATCCGGGTCGTCGAGGCCAATAATGAGTCCCATAGGGCTAGGGAAGCCAAAGGGACAACGAGGGTAGAACTTACGGTCAAGACTACTAAGTACGTGAGAAGGTAACCCCAACATGGCCATTTGGGCCAGAGGCAGGGGATTGACATAGAGAGGTGTCTTATGTGTGGAAGTGGAACCACAATAATTGATCATGTCTACTGTGAGTCAGGGGATAGAAGTGGAATGCCCAGTAGGGACAACAGTTAGGAAGTTTTTGTTTCGGTTTGGATGAGAATGTTATGTCCAGGAACTATTTGGGCCACTGGTGAAGTATGAGTTTTTTTTATCCTTGGTTAGATGGGAGGAATTTTGGGTGACATAAGTGGTCACAGAATTCTTCCTAACACTATATTCGCGTGGGAGACAAGTTTATGGATGTATCGTAGTGTTACTATAGTATATATATTTACCGCGGGGTAGCGGGGATCTCTTTAGTTTTATCTACAGGGGAGCAGATGTGAACACTGAGAGAGTGTATTTTACAAGGGTAACTCATTTTAAGAGGTGTTATGAGAGTATAATTTTTCCTAGATATGGACTAGTTAGCGATGGTGGGCGGTTACAGCAAGACTAGCGTATTCGTAGTTCGAGGGCAGGATGCATATTCTTTTGTGATGACTCACCTGAAAGAGGGTCGATCTCGCATATATATTATTCATTAAATAGACTCGAGAGGGTGTAGTGGTCTAGGGATATTGGATCCCGGTGCGTAGAAATCTTTACAGATGTTATTCCAGGAATGTCGAGTTTACCGTGGAGAGGAGAGATTTAGCTCTTTGTTGTTTATACGCTAAGAACTCAGTGATAGTGATAGTGTCGTATCACGTAAAACTTTAAGATACATCGACATAGGTGATTTGATTTATGTGTCGGGGGACAAAATTTGTGACATCTTAGTGTGTGTTTATCTTAGTGTGTGTTATGGACACACAAATTTTGATGATGGACAATGCTAGGGAATAGTGCATTAGGAGATGTTCTTTTGAGCTTAGTTGCGGACTATTATGCATGGACCTTAATAAACTCTGAAAGTAGTGAGACGATGTGGGATTCGAGTGCATCGATTTTAAATGTTAAATTATTGGGCATGCAGAGAAAACACTTTAAAATGAGAGATATTTCGATATAGGGATAGTGGAGTCGGGGTGTGTCGTGATAGAAGCACGGAGAGAACTTATGTACCACAAGTTAATAGGTGGGGTAGTATAGAGAAGAATTAAATTAAAAATTATGGGGTAATCGAGAATACATGTATTATATAGTCACACCAAGAGTGCGGAACTGGGTTTGAGATAAGTATTGTTATGTACTAGACGTTAGCGATATTATCATGTGATTACTAGGAGAGACTTCTACTTTTGAGAGTTATGAGGGTAAAGGGGGGACATTTTCCAAGTTTCGGTTGGTTAGCGATGGTTTGGAGCTATAGTGGATAGTTATAGTAAGAATTTGTGTTCGCCGTACCAGGGATGGATTATTTTTTCTAGGTATCACCTAAGATGGGGTCTAGCTTATATATACGAGTATGTATGTTCAATGTGGCATGATAGGCTTATGATGATATGCTTATGTTTTTAATTCGATCCCAGAGAGTATGGATGGTTACTAATGTGATTTAAAGTGGATAGACTTATTTGCGAGCAGGGAGTTATAGCTCATGATTAATTTTGTGCAAGGAAGTTAGTGATAGTAAGGGTGCAATATGTGTGTGTTGTCTTTTGTAACATAAGAGTGGAGTGTATGCTTTTGTGTTAAGAGACAGGTATTTGGGGTACGTACTATGGACTGGGGGTCTAACAGATCTCAACGATCGACAATGTTAGATAATAGTGTATCGGGGGGGTCCTTGTTTGGATTTTGCTTTGCGAGACGTCTCATGCATGAAACTAAGCGCAACGTTGGAAGTGGAGAGATGTTTGGTCATTAGTACATGGATTGGGTACCCCGATTATTATTCATATATGTGATATGACTACGGATTGAAAGTTATATAACGGGTTGCGGCTAGCATAGTCAGGTAAATTTCGTGTGGTTAAGCACGGGGACAGGGTGTAAGGACGCACTGGTTAATTAGGATAATCTTCGTGAGGTTAAGCATGGGTACAGGATATATGGTCCCCCTAGTTAATTAAAATGCATATTTGTGTAACTCACAATTAGAAGTGGGAGAGATAGATGTAGCAATCTTATAGGCACATGTCTAGAGAGTGATATTGGAAGCTTTGAGCAATAGGCTTATCTTAATTTTAAGGAAGAAATTCCTTTGTAAAGGGGGGAGTATGTAACACCCCGTGATTTTGAGGCTTTAGTATTTAATTATTTTTGGGAGAAATAACATTATTTAATTGGAGAAAATTATGATTTGGAGAATTTATTGGAGTGGGAAGAATTATTCTAATTTTTATTGACTCAAAGTTTAATTGTTCAAATTATTGTGTGTCGCATTTTTGAGGTCGAAATTTGGAAATATTATAAAGTATTTCGGATGACAATTCTGAGTGCACGGTTGAGTCTGAAAGGGGTCGAGATAGTCAGAGAATAGTATCCGGGGGTAATAATCGGGTATCGGGGTATTATTGAACATAGTCAGGCCCACACGGGGGGATTTTGGCCATTTTAATTAGGCCCATGTGACTAAAAACGTGATTAGGGGTTTTAAACCTAATTGAGGGAGTGTTGAACGGAAGTTAACACAACTCTAAACTTAGGTCTTTGAGATAGAAATAGAGCAAGCAAATTAAGAACAAATTGGGGACTTTTTAGAGACATATCGAGGGACAAATTGGGTGTTCTTCATCAACCATTTCTCTGCACCAACGGATCAAACTCTACGAACCATTAGAGGCAAGTGGTTAACTTGATGTGATGTTTATTTATAATATCCAATTCTTATTTTTGTGATGTGTAAATCAAAATTCATTTTGGGTGTAAAAGGGTACAAAAAGGAGAGTTTTGTGTATAGAACACTTAAATGAAATTACTGTGGGAATTCATTGTGTTACATAGTTTTGAGATAACTTATTCATATGTGAAAACCTAGTAGATTTTTATGACCGAATTTGGGATAAATAAATGAAATTGGGACTGAACGAGTAAAGCCCCGAAAATTTCCCAAATTCTAGAAAAGTAGAGATTTGTGAAATTTAATTTGTGTTTAAGGTTCTAGTGGAGGTCCTAATTACGTTCCCATGTGATTAAAATGTTGTTTATGATTGAGATGAACCATAAAAGAGTTTAGAGTTTAGAGGAATTCGTAAATGGCAGAAACAGAAAGTCGGAGAAGATGAAGACCTGTTCGATCGATCGATCGATAGATGGCTAGAAATTTTTGACAAATCAGCCTTGGGAGTTTTAGGTGGGATTTTCTTTTAGTATAATTTTCACCAAGTCTAATTAAGGGAGAAAATTTAATTAAGGAAGTTAATATCCTTACAATTATAGGGGCATATAATTGGGAGTGGTGGGGTAATTAAGTGTAACACTTACGTACGAATTTTTAGAATAAATTCTAAGAAATTAAATAACGAACTGGATGAATAAGTTCGGGTATAGTAGTAGGGCGACACTACTCGCTGAAATTAATTATGGATGAAAGCTAATTAATTCGGAGTCAGGGATTAGACTCGGGTATTATATTAAGTTCGGGCCACGAGAACGAGCACGGGTATATTGGTTGGGTGACACAAAAAAATAATTTAATTAATGTGTAAATTAATTAATAATCATAGTTGGACCATAAACTCAAGATACTAAGTATAAGCAAGTGTTACGAACTCAGTACACGGTAAAGCTGAGATATTTTATATTTATATATATATATAGAGAGAGAGAGGCCCTCTCCTGTAAGGACTCCTTATGGTGCAGACCCCGGTACATACCATTTTTTTAAAATAGTAAAAAAATGAATTTTTTGATGAAACTTCATGGATATGATCTTCATGGTGAGAAGATCATCTCCAATTTTTTTCGTCCAAAAATTCAATAAAAAAACCGTTGAGATGAGGTGATATGTAAAAAAATAGTATAAATACGCATTTTCAACCGTTGAAATGTTGGCGATCATCTCACCCACTCTTTGATTGAATTTTTTGATGAAACTTCATGGATATGATCTCGATAGTGAGAAGATCATATCCATGAAGTTTCACCAAAAAATTCAATCAATAAAGTGGCTAGCGCCGACCCAACATTTCAACGGTTGAAAATGCGTATTTATACTATTTTTTTACATATCACCTCATCTCAACGGTTTTTTTATTGAATTTTTCGACGAAAAAAATTGGAGATGATCTTCTCACCATGAAGATCATATCCATGAAGTTTCATCAAAAAATTCATTTTTTTACTATTTTAAAAAAATGGTATGTACCGGGGTCTGCACCATAAGGAGTCCTTACAGGAGACTTTCTGTATATATATATATATATATATATATATATATATATGGTGTGTGATAGTATTTATATGGTGTGTGCTTAAAAATTTCAGTGGTTAGATACTATTAATACATATACTCTAGTGCTATCAAGGGAGGTTGCGCGTAGTGGGTGAATCCCCTAGCTTGAGGAGTAGGGAGAGTATATCCCCAGGTCATAGCGTTCGTTATATGGGTGAGGAGCTTATCTCACTTTCAGGGAAGGAATATGACCGTCTCTATTATGTTTATATTTTTGGCCAAGTTAGTGAGTGATTCTGACTTGGGGTAGCTAGGTTATGCGAGTACACCTAGTGTGATAGCACTTTCCGGTGAGTTATTACTCGGGAGTATGGGTTATATTTATATTCAACATATGTGTGAATGTTGTAATATGGTTCTACGTATATAATGGGATAAATAGTTATATACGAGTCATTAAATGCATGAAGTGAATTGTATTAATTATATATGGGTTATATTCACATTCAACATGTGTGATTGTTGTAAGATAGATGTACATACATAATGGGGTGAATAATTATATACGGGAAATTTAAATATATGGAGAAAGGTGTATTATTTATGTAACTAGTAAATGTTATATGGCTTGCAAGGAAGATGATTAACTAAGTTAAGGTGATAAATAACTTATAAATCATGCTTCTGAAATACTCGAGATTGAGTAGAGAGATTGACAAGAGTTATATCAAGTATCTAGTTTCGGAGTAGAGGACTAGGTGGGATATAAAGAAGGCGTTAGGTCTGCACATTAGTTGAGGGGTGAGTCTGTCCTCAAGGGAGTGCGACACTAACTAAAATATGAAGCACATTCATGCATATTTTATTACTACATGATAACCATTTGCTAAATATTTTCAAAATATTTTTGGTTCTAACCCTTGCTATAAATTATTTTTAAAACCTTTTAGGTGTCCAGCCACAGGGACCCCAGGCTTAATTCATTCCAGGGATTCACTGCTGCAACATATGTGGATGTTGCAGGATTTGGATAGGCACCTTTATTCCTTCTATTCCTAGTATAGGGATTTTCTATCAGATATTCGATCATGTAGCTCACGATTTTATTTAGTATTTATTTCAGATACCTTGAGATTTATTATTATATGTCTTTACTTTCGTGTTGGATTTTAGCCGATTGTTTATTCACCCAGATTCTTATTTATATGTGATGGTTGTATTCAGCTAGCTTGTGAGTGTTAATTATTTATTTCTGCATGAGTATTTCATTGAGTTAATGAAAGATAAAACTTGGCCCCAGTCTAATCTCACTTAGGTGGTTAGTAATTAAAAAGTTTCGACAGTGATGCTAAGAATGAGCTAACTGAGAAACCTGTTATAATTTAATTTAGGACTGATCACTGGGGTTTAATTTGGAGGGGTGTCCAATCCACCACTCCTTGTTCAGTCACACATTTGAGCTTCTGATGGTAGGTAGATGGGACAGCCTTCATCGCGTGCATCCATCCTTTGTCGAGGATTTCTTGGTAGGGTTGATCAATATCGATCACAAGAAATTCGATCATTTTTAAAAAATTTCTTGCCCTTACTGCTGGACGATCTTTTCCAAGGTGATGGTTATCTTTTCAACGAAGCCAACTAAAGGAACGGTGGCTTCTTTTAGGTCGGCGACACTTATTTTAACTTCCTGAATAGGTCGAGATACATTACTTCGGATGAGCTATCTTGGTCAACGAGCACCCTGTCAACGTCATAGTTAGCTATTCTGAGTGTAATGATCTGTGCATCATGATGTGGGGTTCTCACTCCCACCAGGTCCTCATCTGTGAACACAATATGCTTGTTGTAGTCGAAATCTTCTGCTCATCGACGCTTCCTAGCTTGCGTTTTGGCTGGATCGATCTGCAAAGCTTGCATTACTACTGTAAGCTTTTTCACTTCCATCCGAGTGATATTTCCTTGAATCTGTTTGAGGTCGGACGCCCCATAAATTACTACGAGCTCATGGCCTATGTATTCCTCAAGAAAGTTATCGGGCTTTTGATATCCATTGGCAGCTACCATCTCTGCCTTTTTCTCCACAAATTCGCTCAAGTGTTCAGCTTGAGCTAACTCTTCAAGGTAGAACTTGAGAGCTTTGTAGTTCTCGATTTTGTGCCTTCCCTCCTTGTGGAAAGCATATCTCAGTGCATTGTTCCTCTTGGAAGGGTCTCCATCCATCTTCTTTGGCTACTTGATGAACTGTTTATCCTTGATCTTTTCCAGAATCTTGTATTTACTGCTTGAAATGCCTTCGAGGCATCACTCTTGTTCCCATTCTTAGGGCCATTCTTGCCTCCATTATTAATCCCTTTCTTTTGACCCTCATTATTGTCGCTCCCCTTGCCGACAACCTTGGCGCTGCTATTTTCTCATGTGTTGAGATGGGTCATATCTTCCACTTTGATAAATTTTTCAATACGAGTTATCAAGTTGTCAATGGTTGTAGCCTCCTTCTTGGTGAGGGCCTGATGCAAGAGGCAGGAGCTGGGTAACCCAATCTTGAAGTATGCAATGGAGACCTTCTTTGAGCAGTCCTCGACCTCATTGAACACCTCCCAATACCTCTGCGCGTAGTCTCTGAGGTTCTCTGGGAGCTTTTTCTTCATTGTCAATAAAGAATCCATCATCTTCGGATGGGAGCTGCTGGTAATAAAGCGAGCTGTGAAGAGCTCTGCTAGGGACTCAAAGTTCCTAATGGATCTATGGGGGAGTTTCTCGAACCACTTTTGGGTCACGTCGTGCAAGATCGACGGGAAGATTCAGCACATCAGTGCGTCCTTATGGTTTCAAAGGGTCATAGCATGCCTGTACTATATGACATGGTCGATGGGATCAGTCTTTCCATTGTAGATCTTGAACCTGGGCATTAGGAACTTCTTAGGGGCTTCCTCTTCCTCTATTTCCCTTGAAAAATGGGACTTCATCTGGATCCTGAGAGCTCTCCTAGCTAGCTCTCTTGTCGATCTCGCACACTGATGTGCTGGGTGTTGGACCATCTCTCTCCGGACCATGTTTAGTATATTGTCGTTCCTTCGGCCTAGGATCTTATAACAGTAAGCTGGTTATTGTTGCTCAGACTAGTCACCATCTGACCTGTATTCCTCAATTCTTTGAGACCTACGCCATAGGCTCCCTTCTCGGCTGCGAGATCTGCTCGCCTGAGGGCTAGGAGTCCGATATTAATGTTGCCTCGTGTTACGATGGAGTTCTCTCTCCATCCTCTCCAGTATTCCTTTTGAGTCGAGCATTCTCGACTTCGTACTTGCGAGTAGCCTCCTCTTACTCTTGGAGCTTGTCCTCATAGGCATCGATCAACCTGAAAACTTGTGTAGACCTAGCTGGCCCCTGGCTTTATTCTGAGGCTTGCCATTCCGGACAAAGCCTTAGGTTTGAGCGTCGAACTTTAGATCTAACCCTATGAGGGATATGTTTCTCTTGAATATCCCCCGCTTGAGGGACATTGCTGATGTGATCAGACATTCTAAGTTCTTATTGGTGAAGGCTTTCTTAAAGGAAGAACAACCGCTTCCCACAGATGGCGCCAATTGTGGTGATAAGAAATCTCAACACAAATTATAGGTAAATGCAATCACCGAAAAAATAAAGAACAAGAATAAGAATAATCACAATCACACATAACACAAGATGTACGTGGTTCGGTAAATTGCCTACGCCCACGGTGGTGTTCACAATCACACACAACACAAGATGCTCACATGAGGGCTAGGAGTCTGATATTGACGTTGCCTCGTGTTACGATGGAGTTCTCTCTCCATCCTCTCCAGTTTTCCTTTTGAGTCGAGCATTTTCGACTTCGTACTTGCGAGTAGCCTCTTCCTACTCTTGGAGCTTGGCCTCATAGGCGTCGATCAACCTGAAAACTTGTGTAGACCTAGCTGGCCCCTGGCTTTCTTCTGAGGCTTGCCATTCCGGACGAAGCCTTAGGTTTGAGCGTCGAACTTCAGATCTAACCCTATGAAGGATAGGTTGCTCTTGAATATCCCCCGCTTGAGGGACATTGCTGATGTGATCAGACATTCTAGGTTCTAATTGGTTAAGGCTTTCTTAAAGGAAGAAAAATCGCTTCCCACAGATGGCGCCAATTGTGGTGATAAGAAATCTCAACACAAATTATAGGTAAATGCAATCACCGTAAAAATAAAGAATAAGAATAAGAATAATCACAATCACACACAACACAAGATGTACGTGGTTCGGTAAATTGCCTACGTCCATGGTGGTGTTCTCAATTTATATTTATCTTTTCTCCAGAGTAGTATTTTCAGTACATGCCCTTTGTCCCCGGCCAGGGGTATTATATATACATGAAAATTAGGAGAGTGGGAGTATTGGGTACCCACACGTTAACCCACTATCCCTAGAATATCTCATGAGAGATTTTAGGAGTAGACTGGGTCGTCCATGTTAACCCTCTCTCGTTATCCACAATTTTAGGCTTTCAAGTTTGGATCGGGCGCTCTCTATTTTTAATAGGGCTTGGTTTGGCTACTCCTTTGGGGCTGCAAAGAGGGAAGTGGTACCCACAGTACATATATTTTGTATATATATATATATATATATTCCATAAATAAATTTTTCACATTTATATCTATTTTCCACCTTTTGTGTTTGATAGAAAATGTGAACAATTAATGATTTTCCAACTTCTATTAAACGGACATATGTTGGAAAATATTCATTTACCTTGGAATTATTTGTTCTAGAATCAAATCCCTGTAATCATTTGCATTTTTCGACTTTTCTATCAAACGGACCCTAAGCTTCTTATATTTAAAACGATAAGTCCCGTCAACTGACAATTATACAAATGAGTCATTTTGATAACTTATATGCCTGCGATTAAAAAATAAAATCACTATTATAATACACAATAAGGCCTTAGTATATGTGTAATTATTTACCGTCATTTGTTGCTAATACAACATATCAACATCACCCCCGAAAATTCTTAAAGATTAAAATCATTCAAGTTACATATATACATACAAAAGATACAACTTTATTAACCATTCATAAGACAACATTATATTAAATTCGGATGAAAGCATTATTGTACTACAATACCTGTTGCAATAAAAAAAAAGTGCAAAACCTCAAACAACAGAAAGATATGAGACCTACTACAATGAATGAGAATAATTTAAGACCCAACCATAATTTAACCTAAAAAGAATCATGAACCACATAAATGATACATATGGACTATGTGCAATAGACGTGTACAGGAGGGTAAATCGAATCAAACTACTCGTGCTTGAATCGTGTTCATTGGGTTAAAAACTTGTTTGAGACATACTTGTAAAAACATAAGTCAAACATTTGTATATTTTAAAGCATGTAATTTTGTTCCGCTCGGCTCGGATATAGATCAATTTCTAATAATCATACTAAAATAATGTAAAATAATCATATAATCTGGGTTTCTCTAGAATTCTCTAGGATATTGTGATGCTTGTTTTGAGTTTACTTTGTACGGATTCTTTTTTGTGATCTCATTTGTTGGTTGGGCTTTATTTTGGGTTTCCGCGCATTTTTGGGAAACCTTTTTTCCTTGAGTTGGGTTGTTGTATGTTTTTTCTTTGAGGCCTATGTGCCTTTGGACAGTTTGTTGCCTTTTATTATTGTGTTGGCCTGTGGACATTGGCTATATTTTCTTGACGCTTTACCTCTTCTA
Source organism: Sambucus nigra (assembly GCA_949130495.1). NCBI lineage: Eukaryota > Viridiplantae > Streptophyta > Magnoliopsida > Dipsacales > Adoxaceae > Sambucus > Sambucus nigra. Next base: position 355,613,245 of record OX422208.1, on the reverse strand, counting down.
ATTAAATTCACATTTCACAAACAAAAAAAAAAGGTTCGATGAAGCTTAACGAGCCAAATTTGAACATATTTTAATGGACATCAATTTTTCAAATCACGTATTTATAACCTTATGCTCGGATCAACTCCGCATATTTACACGATATAGGAGAATGAATGTGATTCTCAAAGAACTAATTGAGTTTAAATTTGTTGACTTGCCTCAAAAGTGAGACATGATAAACCTCTTGCATTATCGGTGAAAACATTCAGATATAATGAAATAGTTATATTGGATCTTATAAACTTTAATGTTTAATCCAATTATTTGATACTCACTTTTAGACTAGATGAACAAATATGGACTTGAATTAATTCACGTCACGGGCGGGTCCGTGAATGTGTGTCTCAAGTAGTCGATTGCATAAAGTTTCTGCTAATCTATTTGTTTTCACTTATAAGTTTACGACAATCTTTTACATCAATACCCACAAAATATATTTATTTTAGAAACTATGCACAAAACCTTATCATTTTTTGTTAATTTGAATTCCATATTCACATATTCACAATCTATCATAAACAGAGGCTTTTAAATGGAGAGTGTTGTTATCCGGCGGCGACCACGATCCCGCATGAACAAGTGGAAATCTTATGGGGGATTTCGAACCTTATCTCATTTTCCTGTGTATAACCGTCCGTATCTTGTAAGGTCACAACAAAGGCATCCGGTTGTTTTTTGTGATGATCCCACTCTAGCTGTGTGAATGCCAAATGCAACTAGGCATTATTAGAAGGAGAGATGGAGTAGATGCACGGTTGCAAATAGTTATTCATACCTAGCTTGAGTCATCCATCACAATTAATTTAGATTGTTAATGACATCTTCTGAATTTTTTATATGATGAGTTATATTTATTAATAGTTATTTATAAGGATCCTAAAAGTTATATAAGCTATTATAAATTGAATAAAAGTTAGGGACTTTATGCATTGATGGCGCTAGAAATCTAAAGTATGTTGGGCACAATCCATTGACGGGGGTTTGAGGGTGGTAGCTCCTGAAAAAAAATTAAGCTTATTTTTACATTTTTACAATTATAACTATAAAAAAATTATTGAATACAATATATTTTTTGGAGTAGTTCCTTTTGGACATCGATTTTATCCGTTGGAGGCACCACATTTTCACGAGTTCTTTTATATTTTTTTCATAATTGAAATTGCAAGTTTAAATATTTAATTATTTTAGCTCACCAAACATTAAATTATATTAAAAAAAAAAAATTGCAAGTTTAAATAAAAATTAAATCCTAAAAATCAAACAAATGGTAGCAAATAATTAAAAAAAAAAATCAAAGTTTCTTGGTGGGGCACTTGCCCCACCACCCTACAAAGTGGCTCTGCCACTGACTTAATGTGTTTAGCACCTCTTAAATTTTTTATTCAACATATAGAACCAAAAAATATTTTCATTTTAATTAGTTCCTTAAAAGGAAAACAATTATATATTTGCTGTCGTGAGCACCTCTATTAAGGAAAAGTAAAAGTAGCGGCCATTTTTACGAAAACAAATCATTTGACTGTCCGAGAACCATAGTCACTAACATATTTAAAGTTCAAATTTTACAAAATCTAAATAAGAAGTTAATAGATATTTCAGTAACAAAATTCATTTTAAAATGCCTCAATTTCAATTTCAATATTAATTTATATTTTATCATATTTTTATCAAAAATAAGATATATTTTTGAAGTGTCATGGAAGTAAAGTATTCTCGTATATCAATCAAAGTAACTAAAATTCTAAGGCAAAATTTCAATAACAAACTAATGAAAAAATAATAAAGAACTACATTTGCCGATTGAAACATTTAGGGTTCGTTTGGCAACCCAATTCCAAGGCTTAGAATTGGAATTCGAAGCCTAATTTTAATTCCATGAAATTAAAATTGGTCTTCGAATTCCATTTTCATGACTTAGAATTGAATTGTCAAACGGATCCTTAATGAACTGATAATTTTCTATAGGTATAAGGCAACATGCGGTGTTTACAAGTACTTATATCTAGGGGTGGTAAACGGACGGATACGGATCGGATACCAGGTTTTCCATATCCGTATTCGCTATCTGGATGCACTATCCGTATCCATATCCGTATCCGCCTGGATAGTTAAAACAACTATCCATATCCATATCCGCTCGAATACCTCGGATTCGGATAATATTCATATCCGTTTACATTACTTTGTCATTGTAAAAAATAACTATTAAAATATTCAATCCAATCCAAATAAATACATAAGAGAATTACTACCTCTTAACATCAACAATTATGACTTCCATAATAATAGTAGCATTCTATAATGATAATACGACTTAAAGTCATCCATACTTTACAACAATATAAGCTTAAAGACATCCAAAAAAAAACAGTAGCATTTCATAACAGTAGATATAAATATGCACCTTTTAGATTAAATTAAATATATTGAGAATGATAACCTCATAGACCTTTTAGTCTTCAAAACATACTGATATTTTTATTTTAATAAGCATATATTTTTATTTTGTATATAATATACCTGTTGTTAACTTCAGTTCTCATCACAATTAAAATCATCTCTTTACTTTTTTGTTTCTCTCCTACATTAATTTATAATTAAGAAAACTAATGAAGAGTCACATGAACAATATATAAATACAGTTATATATTTGTATTTTTATTTTGTATGTACATATTGTTGCTAACTTTCTCTTTCAAGAGGAGGGGATGCGCAGCGGTGGAGCGACGGAGTTGATGCGCAGCAGAGGGGTTGATGAGAAGCGGTGGCGGGGTTGATAAGCAGCAGTGGCTTGATGTGGCGGAATGAGGGGTTTTTGTGGAGTGAAATGAGGGTTTCTTTTCTCTTATTTTGTATGAAAGAGAAATGAAATGAAATTATGGTTTTTTTTTTGCTTTGAGTGGAGTATATATTATTTAGTGGGTGTATGTTGTGTGTGATAGGGTGTATTGTAACTTTAATGTAACTCCATGATAATATACCCAATAAAATAATAATATACGGGCATTTTATAATATACCTAATAAAATAATAATTTTAGGGTGTTTTTGTTTTGAGTGGAGTATTTGTTTGTTTTGTTTTAAGGAATAAACGATTAAGTTTTTTAAAATATTATTTTATTAGTAATACTAATATTAATATTATTAGTAATATTTTAAACTTATGTTTGACGGATGCGGATATCCGGTAAAATGGATACTCCGCATCGGATACGGATTATCCGTGTCGGATACTAGTACTATCCGTATCCGTATCCGTTTTCTCGGAAATTTTTATAGAGTATCCATATTCGTATCCGTTTCCATTTTTTCGAATAAATATTCGCAAATTCGGATGCGGATATCGGACGGATGCGGATTTTCGAATATCCGTTTACACTCCTACTTATATCTTATGTGTCAAGATATTTTTAGATAACTTTTATGTGACTTGACATTTTCTTATATTAAAATAATTTTTTTTAAATAATGTTATAATTAGTCTTTCTATTTTCCGTGTCAATAGTGATCTTTCTATAATATGTAAGCCAATTATCTTCCTCCATGTTAGTCATAAATTTTCATTAAAATTTTGAACTCCTATGGATAAATATAGAAACTCTTATTAGATAATGTTTTTTTTATTATTGTATATTTTAATATACAAATTTAGCTAGATATGATCTATATAAAAAAAATGGGTATCACTTTCCTACTCACTTTCATTCCTATCTAATAAGACAAGATAATAAAAAGTAGTATATTTTGTTCTGATGAGACCCACAACGACAGGGTATAACACCTTTATACATGCGGATATGAAAAATTGGTAGAAAAGTAAGTTCGCCAAACTTTATTCTAAAAAAATTATTGGAGAAGAATTTTTGCATTTAACATTTCATTATTCTACCACAAATATTAATATTTATAATTAGGGTGGAGCTATTGGCACTCCACCCAATTCCTCTAGCACTCCAAAATATTTAATAGTTACCATCTTACCCCCATCTCTCTTAAGGCTCTTCAAATAAAATATAAACCTTCATCTTCCTCCTCATGCAACCTTTTTATTTTATTTTCTACAAACATTACTAAAAATATGCATAAATATAAACATTTCAACAAAAATATTTTAGCAAAAATTTATTAAATTAAATATTTTCAGGAAGCATAAAAAAACATAAAAAGTAAAAAAAAAAATTTAACAAATAGAAAAAAATAGAAAAAAAATAGTAAAAGTAGAAAAGAACATCAACAAATAATCCCAACAAATAAAAAAAATAGCAAAAGTAAAAAAAAAAAATCTCAACAAATAATCCCATTTATCAAGCGTATGAGTTTCCAAGTTTCCATTTATCAAGCGAAAAACAATTTTGTTTGGTGAAAATCAATTTATCATGTAGAATTTATTAAAAGAATTTTAATGAGTGTTAATTGAGTATATTAACAGTAATTTAATATATATATATATGCCGTGAAATGTTTTTAGTTTATATAAAACTATATTATTTAATAGTTAAATAGAAAATTATTTATAAAATGTTTTTTTTAATAAAAAAAAACAGATAACAAATTTTTTTAAACAATTGAAATGTTTTTTAAAATAGTTATGAAAAGTATGAAACGACACGATTTTTTTTAATTAAAATATGAAACGACACGATTTTTTTTTACTTGACACGAATACGATCCAAGTAAAAGTGTATGTTATTGTTTTAACCTAATGACAAAAATATCCTTATGATTTGTATGTTATTGTTTTAACCCAAAGCATCGGTTGATAAAGACGAACATGGTTTATTTATATGGTAAATTTTTCTCTTTTACTTGTTTTAAACCAAATCATCCAAAGTTATATATATATATATATATATATATATATATATATATATATATATATATATTTATATATATGTTATTGCTTTGGAGCTTTTAACCTAATGACAACATATGAAAATAATTATGAATATTAAATTTGAACCCCTTTTTTTATCAAACACAAGCTCGACCTAATTAAAATGCAATACGACATAACATAACAAGAAATATTATTTTTTTAATGTAATACAAACACGACAGAACGTGAAATAATATAAACAACACGACACGCGAAATCTTATTTTCCAACTAATCATAAGCATGGTCAATTAAAACGAGACACAACACATAGAAACAACACAATTCAACACGACAAGACATTGTTTTCTTTTTTAACAAAACATGAACACGATCGGAATAAAAGTGACACGACACAACATGAAATATTATTTTTTAATAAACACGAACACGACCCAAGTAAAAGTGGCACGTCACAATTTATGTTATTTTTTTTAACCAAACACGAACCCGACCGAAATATAAAGGACACGACACGCCTCAAAATCTTATTTTTGCCTAAAACGAAACACGAGTCCTATATTTATTTTTTAAAACAAAAAAAATGCCTTGGTGAAGTCTTTTTTTTTAAATCGTTTTTATCTAAATAAACACGGCTTAATTACACTTTTTTATCTAAATCTTTTTTAAATCTTATTTTCGTGTTCGTCTAAGATTAAAAAAAAAAAAGATTTTGTGTCGTGTCACTTTTCTTTAAGTTGTGTTTTTGTTAGATAAAAAATAAGATTTCGTCTTTTGTCGCATTTTAGCTGGATCGTATTCATATTTAGTAATAAAAACAAATAAGCACTAAAATATAAATTAATTAATGATTAAGTTGTTAATAATTGTTATTTAAAGTTAAAAAAGATTCTTTGCTTAAATTGTATTTAATTATTAAATGAGGTTTGATGTAAGGGTAAAAATTAAAGGATAAAGGATAAAAGATAAGGGTAATATTGTCATTTGAAAAAAATTTGGAGTGTATACAGAATTTTTGGAGAATTTTTAGCTCTACCCTTCATTTACAGTAGTAATGTTGGTATTAAAAAATTTCCGCGCCAGCGACATGGTAAAACATTTTTGACTTGGCGAAGGACTTTTTGGTGCAAAATAAAAAGGCTTTGACTAAACGTGTGTTAAAAAAAGTTCGAGAGACTATTTGGTATATGTCCCATAAAAAAAATAATTTCGTATTGTGTGGCATTTTAATTTGGTCGTGTTTATATTTTTGTAAAAAAAAAAATTTCACAACACGACCAAATAAAATCATGTTGTGATTTTTTTTTTACAAAAACAAAAATACGACCAAATTAAAATGCCACACAATACGAAATCACTTTTTTTTTTATCAAAATGGACAAGTTAAAGCGACACAACATGATTTTTTTTATCAAACCCAAACTCAATGTGATGGAATTACTTATGAACATGTTTGTATACTCTCTGTATACATCCTTTATCCATTATTTTGGGAAAGTAGTTTTTTTTCTGTAAATTAATTTTTTTAACGATTTTAAAAAAAATATTTTTTGTAAACTATATATTTTTTTTTTGCATTTGATGAAATTAAATATTTTCAGGAAGCATAAAAAAAATATAGTAAAAAACATTCGTAAAAGAGAGATTTGAATCAATCTTCGAGTTGAACCAATTTTTTTTGTTGCACTTCTTTGTCTTGGTTATTTAAAAAATCGTTAAAAAATTAATTTACAAAAAAAAAAAAAACTACTTTCCCAAAATAAAATGGACGAAGGCCGTATACAGGGAGTATACAAATATGTCCATAAATAATTCCATTACATCGAGTTTGGGTTTGTTAAAAAAAATCATATTGTGTCGCTTTAACTTGCCCATTTTGATAAAAAAAAAATGATTTGGTATTGTGTGACATTTTAATTTGGTCGTGTTTCTGTTTTTGTCAAAAAAAAAAAATTCACAACATGATTTTAATTTTGTCGTGTTGTGAAATCTTTTTTTTTACAAAAACATGAACACGTCCAAATTAAAATGCCACACAATACGATTTTTTTTATTATTCGACCGTGTTTCTGTTTTTGTAAATAAACGAAAATAATACTTCGTGTAATGTCTTGTCTCTTTTATTTGGATTGTGTTCGTGTTAAATGAAAAAAATATTTCGTGTTGTATCCAATTTTCATTGGGTCGTGTTTGCATTTGATAAAAAATATTATGTCGCGTCGCTTTTACTTGGATCGTATTCATGTCAAGTAATAAAAAATTCGTGCCATTTCATATTTTAATTTGTTAAAAAAAAAGAATTTGTATATATTAATTTTGATATATATATATATATATATATATATATATATATATATATATATATATATATATATTAAATTTTTTGTTAAAGACCAAGGAAGCATAAAATCCAATTATAGACAAAATTTACATATATTAAAAAAGTTAAAGGGCAAAGTTTGAATTTTATTTGAAGATGGAGTGCCTAAGGAATTTTGTGGAGTACCAATAGCCCCTCCCTATAATTATACCTTTGGTAAAAACCGAAAACGGTTGTCATTTATTCAGTCCGCGTTAGCAATGGCTGACTGATTAGACAAACCCACGTATACATAGTCAAATGCCAAGTCGTGTGATAAGCGCACGATACTTCATTCAAACGTCCACCACAGAGAGGGAATCACCGAAGCATCCACGGTTACCAATTCCTTGTATAATGAGAGCAATGAACAAAACACGGAACAGCTCTAACAGCTCTCTTTCTTGAGACATTCAAATTTGTCTCAATCGCCTACAAAAGTATGGGAATAAAACATAAAAAGCTAGACCAGTGAATCGTCAACATTAATATCTATTGACACATTCAACGAATCACTGTTCTTCTCATCTATTAATAGCCCCTCGCCCTTATTGCTGTCGCCATCAGTAATAATAGATCCAGTGAGCTCTTCGGCTCTTTGGGCCTGAAGCTCCCAATCTGTGTGGCCCAAAACGACCAACATGGTCACCAGACACGAACCCTGTGCAGCTAAAAGACCCAACCATAGTCCTCGAAAGTCAAGCCCAGCCATGAAGCCCAACCACACCGCAACCGGCATACCCACAAGGTAAAAACACCCCATGTTTACATTGGCACCCAGTTTTGGCCGAGCTGTTCCTCTTAACACCCCGCAAACTGTTGTTTGTGGGCAGTTTCCAAGCTCACAAAGCCCAATAATCGGCAAAACCATTGATGTCAACGCAATTATCTCAACGTCTTTGGTGAACATTCTGGCCCATATATTTCTCACCATATAGGCAAAAAGTAGGGCAGTAAATCCTAACACAAAGCTGAAAGATAGGCCCATAATGGCCGCTAATTTGGCTTTCTTGGGCCGGTTAGCGCCCAGTTCATTCCCAACTCTTGTGGATACACCGAAGCCCAAGGAAGATGGGAAGATGTATATGAATGCCGTTGTTTGAATTAATACTCCCATTGAAGCTACGGTTGCTCGCGGGTTTACTAACAATCCACAGAGTAAAATCATAATTTCATACCACCACCATTCCAGGCAAACAGAAATGCAACTTGGAACAGCTAAATTCAATAAAGATTTCCATCCTTTGAGGCAATCTAATGAAATCTCACCCCATGTTTTTTTGTACAATCCGGACATTACAACATAAGCGATCAAAGACCCCACGAGGTTTAAATTAGTCCAAACACCGCTTATGGCAACGCCTTTTATTCCAAGACCTAGTACTGAAACAAGGACGTAATTAATGGGTATGTGTAGAAGAATTGCTAACGTTGCACAATATGTTAGCGGTAGTGTTATGGATTGGGTTCGAAGATAGATTCGTAAAGGGTGGAGAATTGATTGTAAAATAAGATCAGGAAGAGAATAAAGAATGTAGGATTGAGCTTCGGTTGATATATCATGATCTTGGCCACAGAAGATCAAGATTTTCTTCATATTACACCATAAAAATGATATGGGGATTGAGGTTAAGAGAAGTAGAAGTATTGTTCGTTGAAAAGTGAGGCCAATGAGCTTGAACCTTTGTGCCCCGAAAGCCTGTCCACAAATGGGCTCCATGCCCATGGCTAGGCCGGACAGGATGGAGTAGCCAGTGATGTTGGCAAACCCAATGGCAAGTGCACCACCGGCTAATGAGAGCTCGCCGAGACGGCCAAGAAAAAGCATGGAGATGATGGAACGAGAGTAGAGTAATAGGCCAGTGAGTGCCATGGGAAGTGCTATGTTGGCTATCGATTTAGCTTCTTCGATGGCAAGAGAGAGATGCGTCGTGTTGTCCTCACTTTGGCTTTTTGTAATAAAAGGTGTCAACATCTTAGATTCTTGTACTTGATTTGAATTGCAATCGCAAGATTGTGTACAACATATATGACTCATTATTTCAGAGAGAGAGAGGGTTTGGGTTTGTGAAGGGTTAGAAGGGATTTAAATATGGGAATTGCAGTTTTTAAGACAGCCAGTTTTACAAGGTGTTTGAGTTGACTGCTATTGATGAGCTTTTTTATAATGAAGTTCTAAATGAAATTCGTTTTCTTCCACACCGTGTGAGTTTAGTAGCCGACAATTAATAAATGTCGCTATTTGGGCTGCAGCATATATGCATCTACACTTTATTTCTTGTGCTTGTTATGCTAAGATTCGTGTTTTAGGCATTCTTTACACCGCATGAAAAACGTTTACTTATTTGCTTGGCGTAATATTAATTTGTTTTTGTGAACTGTGATAAATTAAAAAGGGCCTGGGCGGTTTTAAGTGGACCTATTGGATGATGACGGATTGATACTAAAACCATTCAACCTTAATCCAGATGATAAAGGCGTGCAAAGTTTCAATATATATATATATATATATATATAGAGAGAGAGAGAGAGAGAGAGAGAGAGAGAGAGAGAGATTGGTGTTCACACTAAGAGAGAGGAAGGCAGCTTCGTGTTCACACTAAATTTACACACATGTTAGCGCACACCAATTTTTTTAAAATATTAAAAAATATATTTTAGAGTTGATTTTTATGTGATATTTGAACATTTCAACGGACCATACAAAAAAAAATCAGTTCAAAATTTTTTTTTTGCAATTTTTAAAAAACCGATTAAACTTTCGCAACTTTTAAAGCGCTTAAAAATAGCGAAAGTTTGACCGATTTTTTAAAAATAGTAAAAAAAGTTTTTGAGGTGATTTTTTTATATGATTCCCTTGAAATGTTTAAATATCACACAAAAAAAATCAGTTCAAATATTTTTTTTACTATATTAAAAAAATGATGTGCAAATTTAGTGTGCAATATATATATATATATATATATATATATATATATATAAAAGACAAGTGAAGACTCACTTACATCATTATGTATACATTACACCATATATCATAACTAATTCTAGGCATTAAGAAGAAAAAAATCCATTTTTTTTCTCTTGAAATTAACCTTCCAATCAACCCATAATAAAAAAAACTTAGGTCAAAATACATTTTGTAGCTATTTTTAAAAAATCAGCAAAAAAATTGTTGGCGCAAACTTTATAAATAAGGTATTTTGAGTAGTTTTTTGTGAATTTTTTAGAAATAGCTACAAAATGTATTTTGACCTAATTTTTTTTAACATGGATTTATTGGAAGGTTAATTTCAAGGAAAAAATATAAAATTAAAAAAAAAAAATTTAGGACCTATAACTAAGTGTGATGTATAGATGATGTATAGAGCATGATGTAGGTGAGAATTCTCATACATATATATATATATATATATATATATAAAGTAGCAAACTTATGTATGTCATAAGATTACAAGATGTTGTCATCAATATGATTTATTCCTACAATGCCTCTTTTGACCTCAAATCTTTTATTTCCCCCGCTTTTCTTTCTCACTAATTTATTCTCCCTCTTTTACTTTAATTCAAACACGAGGGCATTTTGGTAAACACATCCAAATGTACGACTTCTCACCACACACTTTCCCGTTCACACGCCAAAGTTCATTTCACTCCCACGACACAAACCCTCTCATCTCTTTCGGCATTGACCCATCCCATACCCGCTTTTCTCCCCGCCCCAACCCACCCCACCCACCCCCTGCATTCTCTTTTCTCCCCGCTGCTTGCCTAGGTAGGTTTACTTTATGTGTTTTGTCAGTTTGTTCCAGGTCTAAGAACTATTTGCGATTTGATTTTGGATACCTAATTTATTTTTGTTTTTGTTTTTCTCCATGTTATGTTTTGCAGATCGAACCTCATCAGTAGAGAATGTCGCACACAATCTCCCTTTCTCTGAGACACACGCACATAATGGTTATATTCGGGTCTGTAGAGTGTTTTTTCACATTTGATAATTTTTTTTTTTTTTGGGGGGGGGGGGGTCAACTACATATTGTTTCGGGATTTCACTTTTATTGTCCTTTATGTATTTTTTTATGCTTTTTGAGTTATAAAAATAGTTGAGCTTGCAACAAGCTCTTCAACAGAGTATTATTGCTCCACTAAATGATTTTTTATTTGAAATAGTAGTCCTTAGTTTTTTCATTTGCCAGATCTGTCTCATTTTGATGGCCATCACGTGTTTGATAGAATGACTAAGAGATATGTTCGGAGATTGTTATGGTGAAAAGGTATGGTTTTATGATAGTTATAGTTATATTATAGTTATAGTGTTGATTGATGTTTCAATATCTATTAAGATATGTTAAAAACAAACATATAATATAATGTTGCTTTCATTGGTTAACAATACACTTAGGATATGTTTGGTTTGGGGTTGGAGTTAAATATTGTTCACTATTTTGTTTAATGTTTCAAAATAAAAGCGTGTGCACTTATTGCCCTTTTACTTTAATATGTTATTGATATGTGTATATTACGAATGAGTATATTACTTAATGAGTTCATGTCAAAAAAAATTTGATTTTCTACTATTTGGGCTTAATTTTTAATTAAGCCTTATTAATTTATTTTTGGGATTTGATTTGTACATAATTTGGTATATTCATATCCAAATTCATCCCATTTTTGGATGTCAGGCTTTCATTTCTTTAATTGGTATTGATGTTGGAACAATCTTTCTCGTGTGTCTCTTTTGAGACTCTAGGTACTTAATCCGTCTATTTGTCTATTTTACAGTTCTGTAGGTTGGAGTTTGGCTAATATTTTGTAATGAAGTCTAAAGATTATTAGTTTCTTTTCACTTTTTTATTTCTTCATGTATAGAAATCAAGCATAAATGATAAACGATTTAGTTGGGTTAAAGGTATCGTATAGAAATAGCAGGGTTCGGTTTATGTTTTAACTTTGTTTTTACCTTATTTTTGCAGGTTAGGCTCCTCCGCAATGAAACGTTGAAATTGTGGTAAGTATCGTAGGCAGGAGCTTTTATTAAAGGTTAATTATAACGAGATGTGTTTTAGGTGCATTGTAAGCATTGTGCCGAAAGTGCAATAATGTCGTGTAACAAAGATAAGATGCAATGACACGATTTATACCTAAACCTTATTTATATTTTTTCCCTGACTCTTGGCTTATTTTATGCCTTTGAGAACAACCAGGATAGGGATTGTCATGTGTTAAAGAGGATGCCAAATTCACTTCAACAAATTTTCACAACAAATTTATGACATCAAGCTCATAATCAGGGCTCTGTTTTCACTTAGTATGCATATAGTTTTTTATATGTTCATTTATCTTAACTATTTTTCATTTTTGTGCTTTGCCTTTTCATAAATATAATTAACTGAAGAGAGACTTTATATACCCTATACGATGAGGCGAGAATAGACTTTTGCAACCACAAAGACAGAATGTATATACAATCACTAACTTTTTTTCACTCTGAACACTGAGAATCATATGATTTTCTTCCTAACGAGTGTTATGTTCGTACACTGTATATTATTGCGATTTAATCATAGTATAATACAAAGTTAGTATATTGTATGTTAGTACTCTGTATATTGTCACGATTTACACAACTGTTTTTCTATTTGGCTACTAATTTTGGTTATATGCAACTGATTTGGTACAGGAAATTATGCTACCAGTTTAAGATGTGGTGTTTGGCGTTTTGTTGTAGAGAATAGTTGAAGAAGGAAAGAGAATAACAATTTGTATTCCTTCAGCAATCTCATGTTAGTTAGCAACAGAGGAGCCTGGTATTGGTGGTGTTACCGAGAATCTTCTTTTTAAAAATTTTGTAGTCCTATAACACATTTCCTTAAAATCCTGAAGCTTATTAGGTATATGATAATGTTGGTCTCTTTTGTCCTACAACATCATTAAAATATTAAAAAGGTGAATGGAATACAAACATGAAATTTATTTACTTTTACAGAAATCATATATCAAGCCAACTGATCCTAACAATTCATATTTTAATCCATATAATTCTAAATCTATGGTTATGGAATTTGGTTTTGGTTTTGGTTTTGCTTTGTATTTCGAGTTCTTCATTGAGTAATAGATTTTATTCTCCTAAATTTCTTTATATTTTATCTCTTGCTAAAAATTATACTATTTTTCATTACTAATATATATTATATAGATATACAATATATATTATACTGTTTTCAATAACTAATATATATTCTCCATTGTACCGATCTATTTTTTTATGTGTACTAAGGGTTTTTCTTGGATGTTTTCTTGGTGTTTCACTTATTGAATTATAGCAACTTTTTTCATTATTTTATCTTATCATATTTACTTTCATCGTTATACAAAATGCAGCAGCATTAACGATCGACTCCTGAATGACTCTGAACCATCGAAAATTGGAAAATTATGGGGTTCTCAATGAATCTCTTTGGTCGCGAAGTAATTCTTGGGGCCTACACATACCTTTGGTTTGTTCAAATGGTGTTGTTGTTGCGTATGCTTGGAAACGCCCACTTGCTAGTTAGGCTGGTGCATCAGCTGTTGACAGGAATTGCTGGTAAACATGTTTATTTTAATAGGTATTTTTCTTTAATAGTTTAATAGCTTGGAGTTTTTTTTAACTGAAATTATACGGGTCATAACTGAAATCATGTAATAGTATACCTGAACTCTAATATGATTTCATCTCATATTTTACGGAACAATGCATTAATTATGTTACACAAGTTATTATTTATGAGGTACACATTGTACAAAGATTTTTTTTGCAATGAAAATCTCTAGACTGCTGTTGTGTTAAATATGCTCTGTATTATTTAAGATTCTAGAAATTAAAATCTGCATTAAAATACCACCCCTTTTTTACCACTAGCACTGCCTACATGATATAATTCTCCACTCTATCCCAAGTTATATTTCTCCACTCTATCAACAAGCTATTGTATAATTTTCCACTCCATCAAACTCAATAAGACTCACTTTCGCTTACCAATATACTAATATATGTACATATATGTAATTTGGAGTTTTCTGATTTTGAAGTCTGAAGGTGGTTCTGCTAACTCCTGTGGCGCTCCTATAGTCATGGCCTGTCTTCGTGGAAGTGGAAAAGCACGTTTGATTTCTACAACAGCCGCTGATACTTTTCCCACCTATGTTTCATCGGTTTTACCATCAATAAAATTTACGAACGATATTTACCTTGATCGAATCACTATGTTATGAGTATGGATACTTTCTCAAGTTTTTAGTATCTCTAAAATATATAAAATTGATCTTTTACTCTTTAAATCCTTACTCTTAAATCAATTGTCCGGTCATTTTAGATTGTTGATTCAGAATATGTTTAGACTGGTGATAGTATTTCTTTATATATCTTCAAAATTACTATGTTAGATGCATGTTCCTTTAAAATGACTGTGTGAGACACTAAAATCTATGTTTTGAGTTTGAGAAAATAAAAAAGATGATAAAGTTTACTGATCTCCAAACAAATTGTAAGACTTAAACTATTTTTTAAGGAACCATGAATCGTAAATAAGTTTGATAATATTATCTGCAGCGGAGGCATCTGGCCACACCTATGCAACTAGGTATGCAGTGGAGTTATCTGAGTTATGTAGAGAACGAATCTGATTTATGCATAAAAAATGTGCAGAGGAGTTGTGCAGCGGAGTTATAGAATTGTACAGCGGAGTTGTGTAGCGGAGTTTAACCACCAACAAGACTGAACCTCAACCTGCGTATTTTTGGTGGATTCAACATATGAGATCCATCCCAAGTATGCATGTGATATATTTCTTTATTTTTCTGTTTTTTTAGCAACATGTCATATTATATAGATTGACTATGTATTGACATATAGTGAAGGATCTAAAGAAGTGGTACCTATTGGTAAGTGATGAATACTTGGTTCGAGGCAGGTTCGCAAGTTACGTTTATTAATATGTCAAAATTCATTCCGTAAATCTTAGTTCACGGGACTCGAGACGCATTGAAAAAGAGAGTAAGATTTCACCTTTATTTTGTATTGATCGAAGTTGAAATCTTTTGAAATTTGAAATGACTGCCCCAACTATATTTGGCACACTTCTCTATGCTCTATAATTTAGAATCTCATTAGAAGAGTTCTCTTTCTATCACTACTTACAAATTTGACCTGAAAAACTCAGGACCATATATATGTATGTGTGTGTACTCTATTTGGTTAGTGAGAAAAGGTGGGAAAGATGAAGACTTTTTTTATATGGTTGGGTGGTGAGAAAATATGGAATCTCATTTTTAGTTCTTAACTTCCAATCCAGTAATACTGAGTATATTTATTTTATTACATTTTACTGAGTATAGTTCTTAACTTTCAATCGGTGCGTATTCAAATACATTCTATTGATTTTATTTTATTTATCTCTCGAGTATATTTACAAATCTTGACACGTATGCTATTTTTTCCATTGTAGGGTGCGTCCAGAATCATTTTTCCTATTATAACGTCTGAAGAAGTTAGACAAATGTTCTTCCCTGTAATGGTCGCAGCATATTACAGGGCTCCTTTGTTATATAAGAAGAAGAGGAAACTATTTCTTTTTATGAAGATAAAGAATTGTTATCTTATCTTTATTTGTTTTCTCTTATGTAAGATGCTCATGGTTTTTATTTTGCAATTTGATGGTGACCTGGTTAGGGATACAATTCACCTACAAATATAAGTTTGCCTATTACAGGCTAATATTATTATTTTTTTATGTATTTGTGTTTTCTTCATGAATTGGTTACTGTTTTATTTATTGATTGATACATTGGTTGTATTTCGTCAAGTTGAGTTAAATTGATTATGATGTTTATATGAGGCCAAAATGGACTATTACTATTGTTGTTGGAGTTTTTTTATTTATTTCTTAAGCAGGGTGGATAGTCCAATAAACAAAGGGAATTATGTCCAACTTTTCTAAATTGTTTATGCATTTGTGTTGTAAAAAAGATGTATGATTTAAATTTACTTGATTCTATACTTGAAAATTTTACACTTGTAATATATAAAATATTTATTATTTACATTATACACGACTTTATAATTTTTAAAATTATCAGTGTGCCTTCAGGCACGACATACCCTAGTATACACACACACACACACAAATATAGTTTTTTGGGCAGATTTAATCTTAATCATTATTATGTTTTTATGTACAAAAGTTTAAAGTTAAATATCTCCCAAATTATAAATCCATTCGAAAGTGATTTATATATTTTAAAAGTTCATAACGATATATATATATATATATATGCCCGTGCCTGAAGGCACGATGACAACTCTCCGATGTATGAATCGTGTGGTCAAGCCATAAAAGACTTAACAGCAAGTTCGCCCCAGCAACTGATAATTTTTATGTAAACACGCAAGTCACAACCGAAAAATAGCCTGAACAAAACCTCTTACTAACAAAAAATCCATATTATAAAAAGAATTAATTTAGTTAATTTTTCTTTATTTTTAATGTCAATAGAAAAATAAATACCAAAAATGGATATCCATTTTCTAATTATCTTTCTTGGAGTGTTTATAAAATGACTAAAGAAAAAACCTAAAGAAAATGGATTATTCAAAGCATATTTCTTCAAAGCAACAACAGGTACCTTTTATGTTTGAAACAAAATTAAATGTAGGAAGATACCTCAATGCATTCTGATTTGAATGTATACTGTAATTATAAAGCACCTACAAATTTGGATAATGCAAGAAATTAAATGAATAATACAGACCATGAGCAGTTAATACAGACCATGAGCTGTTAATACACTATCAGTTAATCTAAGAAATCATCATATACTACACTAAAGGTTTTGAAAAAAATCATCATATACTAAGAACAATGGCACATCAAAGCTAGACAAATCAAGGCACGATGCAATTTTTTTAAAGTGTACGTCATTAATTGGACCATACATTTAAGCACAAAAAACTCAAAAAAAAATTTGAATAGCTTCATTTATTTATAAAACTCTCCACATTATTTAAGTAATAAAAATACTACATCAACAATATCAATAGTCTATCCACGACCTCGAATTAACAATGTCAATAGTCCGTCCACGACCTCGAATTAAAAATTTAAGTAATAAAGTATTGAATTTGTAAACAATTCAAGTTGATTTTTCTTACAACACAATTGTGTAAACATTGAATGTATAAACAATTTAAGTCATAAATCTTTTTACAACACAAATGTTTAAGTATTTTATTAAATTTAGCAAATTTTACTTTTTTATAGAACTATTTACCATATTTAAAAATAAAAAAATACTCTAACAATAATATTAATAGTCCGTCAAGGACTTCATATAAATAGTCCGTCAAGGACAACAAAAATGTGCAAACAATTTGAAAAATTTGGGCAAAATCTCCTTTGTTTATAGGATTATCCGTCCTTTTAAGAAATAAAACATATTCCAACAACAATATTCAATCCCAAAAACATACACATAAAGGAGGAAACTATATTCAACATTTACTTTTTAAAGTCATATAAGTACACATTACAATTGAACTCAAACAAAATAAATGTACACACTCCAAATATGTAATTGTGTCCGTATCGCAATTAATTTTGTTATGTCGAATTTACTCTAGACCAAATAGACAATGGGACAACTTACAAGAAGAAATTGCATAGCAAGACCAATTAAGGTCGCCTCATTATAATCCTAGAATACTCCAATATCATCCAGCATGTAGACCTGAAACTTTAATAACAAAATAAACATAGTAGTGAAATGGAATGCTAAACAAAATTAGCAAATGCTATATTGATATAAAAACTAAAATAGATTAATATAACTGGCATTACCTTTATATTAAACCAAAATAGTACAATACTTGCCTCATTCAAATATGTTGTGATCTCATTAATACACCTGTGTCGCAGCGCCTTCAACAGACGATAGCTTCCAAAACTTGGTACATCAATAGAAATAAGAGTTGTACGCTAATAAAGGACTTATAAACTACATAGAGGATTTCTATATAAATGTCATCCAAATTTTTTGAACGCACTCAAAACCAAATTAGTATCATTCAAAACCACTTCACGAATTTGAAAGAAATCAAAAAATAAAATTTGAAACCAACATTTGTACTCACCACACATGGATGCCATATCAAAACTTTAGTGTTGAGATATAATCTGAAAAGTAATTATAAACAAAGTAGATACCCACGTCTGAAAATCTCAAGGTCAGGTTGTACCAAATAACATACTCCAAAAATGAACACTAAATCTACTACTCATGTATATAATAGAACCTATAAAAAGTGTTTAATAGAAATATAAAACAATTTCTAACCAACCCATTAATTGAAAACAAAAAATCTAACAGAAAATATCAAGGTTAGCAACTAAAAACATGAAGATTTGTCAAGATCAGTAAAAAATTATTAAAATCGAACTATATTAGATATGCCAAGACATTAAATATAAACCCTTCTCTCTGTCACCCTATTATTCTCTTTCTCTACAGCAGTTCTTTAGAAATGGTTGTCCTACAAATAAGAACAAATGAAAAAGAATGAGGGATAAAAAAAAATACTCACACCTGTTAAAAACAACCTTACTAATCTTTGAGCTCATCATCCCTGTTAAAATCTCGCCATCTGGTAAAATACTCGCACATGTTAAAATATCGGCAACCGAACCTTCATCAGTTAAAATCTCATTAAAAAAAATACTCACACCTGTTCTCTTTGTCACCCTATTCTTTTCTTTCTCTACTGCAAAGACGAATAAGAATAAATGAAAAATAATGAAAAACTCACACCTGTTAAATAAAATCTTACTAATCTTTGAACAGATCTTCATTTTAAAATCTTACCAGAAGGCACGATCTTCATGTTAAAACCTTACTAATCTTTGTACAGGTCTTCTCGTAAAATACTCACACATGTCCAGATCTAGCAATGGCGATAGGATCTGAGGCGGAGCTCATCGGATCTGGTCGTTGAAGAAGAGTTCAGCGGTGGAGATCATGGATCCGGTGTTGTTGGGTTTAGTAGGGGAAAATCTTGAGGAGAACTCAAATTTGTAGGATCCGGATGAAGAAAACGTCTCTTTGGGATCCGAGATTTGGACTTGACAAAACGTAGAGCACGGGACTGGCGGGGGCGTTGAAGAAGTATCCGAAGGGGTCGCGGCGGGCTAGAGGCCACTAATGTAGGTAGTGTAAAATGAGAGGGAGAGAGTAAAGTGAGAGGGAGAGAGTAAAGTTAGGGAGAAAAATAAGAAGACGGATAGGGTAAAATGGGGGAGTAAAGGGAGAGAATGGGGTCAAATACAATTTTGCCCTTATGTTTGAATTTTGAAGATAAGGGGGAAATAAATTAGAGTTTATCAAAAGAGGGGGAATCCGAATTTATAAGGGGCAAAATGGGTAGTGCAAGAAAAACTTATCTTGATGACATCATGAGTTAAGCTTATGACATACATAAGTTTTGTAACTTATTATATATATATATATATATAGAGAGAGAGAGAGAGAGAGAAAACAATCTCACGAAGTCCCAGTTTGAGGACCTTAAATGCGGACCATTTTTTTAAAATAGTAAAAAAAATATTTTTGTGCTGTTTTTTTTAATGGTTTTTAAACATTTAAGTAGTACCATAAAAGAAATCAGCTCAAAATGATTTTTTTTGCTATTTTAAAAAAATCTGTCAAACTTTGTGAGTTTTTAACTTGTTTTTAAGTTGTTAAAAACTGACAAAGTTTGAAAATTTTTTAAAAATTATAAAAAAAATCATTTTGAGTTGATTTTTTTTTGTCCTACTGAAATGTTTGAAAACCATACAAAAATTTGGACCCAAATTTATTTTTATCAAAATGGGTCCGCGCCAGCGTATGCAAACTGAGATCCGCACTTGATCCTCTCTCTCTCTCTATCTATCTATCTATCTATCTATCTATATCTCTCTCTCTCTCTCTCTCTCTCTCTCTCTCTCTCTATATATATATATATATATATATATATATATATATATATATATATATATATATATATATATATATATATATATATATATATATATATATATATATATTCTACAACATACCTCTTAACAGTATACCAACGAGCATATATATATATTTTAAATTATAAAAAATGTATTTTTTGACTAAATTTTGTATAAACGATCTCCAAAATGAGCAAACCATTTACAAAAATAATCATCAAAAAATTCAATTCGAAATTGGATGAAATGAAACGTGGGTATTTATAAACATTTTCGACCGTTCAAATTTTTATCATCATCTCACCGACTTTTGGGTCGAATGTTTTGATAATTTTTTTTTATAAATGATTTCCTTGCTATGTAGTTAAGAAACTCAATTTTTTATTATTTAAAAAAAATATGTATGTTAAATGGTATGCTAAGTGAAATATGTTGGAGAGCTTGACTATATATGCACACATATATACGGTGAAGCTGTACAACACACTTCACTTAACACACCATAGAAACACATCACTTAACCTCACTAAAGTGTATGAGGTTATAACATTTTTGGTAGGTTTTCCAAATGACTTGACCGAACCCAGTATAGTTAAATGAGAATAAGTGAGGTGTGTTCATTGGTATGTTAAGTGAAGTGTGCTGGAAATGATAAATATATATATATATATATATATATATATATATATATATATATATAGTCAGGCTCCCCAACATACTTCTTAGCAACATACCCATTTAAAAGATTAGTAAAAAATGTATTTTTCAACCAAATTTAATATACATGATCTACATTGTAGGGAGATCATCTACAAAAAAATCATCAAAAGGGTGAAATGAAAAGTGAGTATATATGTGCATTTTTTACCGTTCAAATTTTTTCATCATCTCACCCACTTCTGGGTTAAATTATTTCATGATTTTTTCTATAGATGATCTCCTTACTATGTAGAATATGTATACCAAATTTGGTAGAAAAATACACTTTTTACAAATTTTTTTAATTGTTATGTTCATAGGTATATTGCTAAGAGGTATGTTAAGTGAGGTATGTTGGAGAGTCTAACTGTATATCTACCAGACTCTCTAACGTACCTCTTAGCAACATACCTGTGAATATAATCATTTAAAAAAACAGTAAAAAAATGTATTTTTCAACCAAATTTGATATACATGATTGATACGACACAAATATTGCGTATTTCACCCGTTAACCTATGCGTTATTACCCCCTCGGGTATCTTAATCCCTATATTTATGCTCGTTAACCAGACAACCTCGGAATTCTATGTTAACATGTTTTGCAGGGGTTAATTGAGCTTTTGTAGGTATTTGGATGCTTAGTATGAAGTTCGGACGCTTTCCGGAATTGTTTCGTCGACTTTTGCATCTTCGGGGGCATTTTAGTAATTCCAGCATTTGGGTTTGAATCTCGAGCTCTTCACGGAAGTTTAATCCCTTTGATTTCTCTTCGCGTGTCCGCCGACGGTGCATGATTCCGAGTTGTATCGATGGAGTTATGGCATTTTTAGGATGGTTTTGACATGAAAAGTACACTCAAGGTCACATTCAAGGGCATTTTAGTCATTTCATATTTTGGTTTTTTAGCCTAATGTCTTCTTGGATGTTGTAGTCCTCTGAGTTATCTTCGCGTAGCCTCCGACCGTGCCTCATTCCGATCTATAACGAAGAAATGGCGGCATTTTCCGTAAAATAGGACAAAGTTGCAAATTCAGAGCTGTTGCTTGCGAATCGATTCGGCCAAAACCGAATCGATTCGGCTTGGACCAGTAGCCAAATATCGTGGGGCCAAATCGATTCGGCTCCAGGCCAAATCGATTCGGCCATGCTGATATTTGGCAATTTCCCTTTTTATTTACAATTTTGCCATGGGATATTTGGTATTTAACCCTTATCTCTTCATTTTGAAGAGAGGAGCTTAGATAATTTCATTTTTGGCTAGATTTAGGGCTTTTATAATTGGGAGCTAAACCATATCCCTCTTGCTTTGGATGGTTGTACTCTTTGTTTTGTAAGTTGTACCTTTACCTTTTCTTCCTTAATATAGTTGTTTTCCTTGCTTTCTTTCCATTTTCCATGCCTATATAAGTTTATTTATTGTTATTTATTGCTTTTATAGTGTAAATTAGTTTATTTCCATGATTTGTCCGTAGATAAATAGGTTCGGGATTGTGTTACGCCATTTACGGGTTTAGAACCTCGAAAGTTAGGTTTTCGTGTGAAATTGCATTTAATTGAAACTGCGTGTATTAAAGTTGGATTGTTATGCGTTTAACTTTATTTGTCACGCAACTTTAGTGTTTATAGCGATAATCCGAATTTAATCCGCGTGTGACCATTTTCCGTTAAATGTTTAATCTCGCAACTTTGGATTGAATTCCTTATTGTGTGATGTTTATGCTTAATTGAAAATGCTTGATTAATTGCTTTCGAGCCTTAACTGTAGTTTGTAGTTGTTTCAATCCGTGTGGTAGGATGCGATCCCGATCCTCGCTTTCCTTTAATTTAGCGTTAACTTGTTCTTTTCTTTAGTCACCATTCCCACACATCACCTTTTCATTTATTTATTTTACACTTTTATTCCTAAAGTAATTAAAACAATTAACATCTAAAATTCAATCACTCCCTGTGGATTTCTTACGATACCCGACTTACCGCTGTACTTGCTTGTCAAGTGTAGTTGTAGTTTAGGTTTTATTTGTATCGCGGCGGCGAAACACACGACGATTGTGTCCTCACACGAACACACTTTTTCTGCCCGATCAATGATCTACATAGTAAGGAGATCACCTAGAAAAAAAATCATTAAAAAATTCAACCCGAAAGTGGTTGAAATGAAAAGTGGGTATATATGTGCATTTTCGACCATTCAAAATGTTCCCATCATCTCACCTACATCCGGATTGAATTATTTGATGATTTTTTTGTAGATGATCTCCTTACTATATAGATCATTGTGGGAGCCCATTTTATATAAGTCTATGAGAGTAACCGAACAACTCCTAATCAATTAAACACTTGGCCCGACCCAAATCATGACTCAGTTTTCACATGAGAATTTTAGTAGTATGATAACAGTTGTGGATATGGACAAATCAGGTACCAAAAATCTCGGATGAGATAATCAAGTACCTCATAGCAAATCCGCACGCTACTTTGAGTTCCTTGAACAACTCAAACTCTGTAACAAAATGTCTATAAATTGTACACCCTGACCCGGGGCAAAAGGGTGGAAATTTGAGATTTTAAGAGACACTTAATAAGAAAAAGTAACCTCTCCATCGACATAGGAAATTTACCGAACCACGTACATCATTGTTGTGTGTGTGATTCCATTTACTTCCTGCCATTTATGATGATTTTCGTAGAATCTTTTATTGTAATTTTTTTGCACTCACAATTGGCTCTGTTTATGGGAAACGACTTGTATTTCTACGAAAGCATTCATTACAAGAAAGCCCGTAATGTCTCACCACCTCAACAACATTCCCCAATCCAGTGAAGTTTAAGAGGACCCAACTCCTCCCAGGGTCAGGTCTGAAATTCGCCAACATACAGACCCAAGGTTTCACCAAGAAAGGCAGCTTTCTGAAGAAAGTCAAGGGCCGCCAAGGTCCACATAGATCTTTGGTTGGTCGAAGAATATGAAGCCAGACTTTGAGAATAAGAAGAGGTAACGCGCCGCCAAGAAAAAGAGAATGCTCACCTTTAGAGGCGAGTTAAAAGAATGGATAGGGATCTCCACAGAAACACAAGGTGGCGCCAAATAGGACTCTTAGCCCTCAGAAGGTAACTCCCCCAGTCGAGGAATGAGCTCTAGGTGTGACAAAAAAAATCTTAACGTGATAGGTCAGAGCAAGCATGATCAGAGTATGGCCAACAGAAGAGGCGTTACAGGAGTAATGATCGACTGAATGAAGATTTAAGGATTCTGGTCCATAGGGAGATGGACCAACATCTATCTCATCGATGAGCTAGATCAACCAAAGAGCTATCCAGAAGAGCTCTCAACACCCAAATAAGTCCCCCTTTTTAAGGGTAATCGAATAAGATGAGACCCTGAAGAAATTCACTGTCCCCGGGTTTAAGGTCTATGATGGGAAAACAGACCCTATAGACCATGTTAAGCAATATCGATAAGAAATGACCTTATGGAGCCACAATTATGCACTTATGTGTATAATCTTCCCTTCTAGCCTAAATGATGCATCACAAAATTGGTTTCAGAGGCTTCCCCATAGGTCAATCATAAATTTTACAGCACTGGCAGAGGCTTTCACGACACGATTCATAATGAGCAACTCCCATCCCAAGCGAATGGATACAATGCTCACTGTGAAGAAAGAGCCACAGGAGAACCTCCGATACTACGCCAAAATATATTAGAAATTTTTTAATTGGATTAAGGATTGCTCGGAGTAGGTTACCATAGCATCCTTCAAAAATAGCTTGTCGACCACCTTTCTATTGCAGCAATCCCTCACTAAGAAGGAAGCCATCAACATCAATGATATTATGCCTCGTATCAAGAAGTACACCAAGGTGGAAGATGTGGTTTATCTTAGCGGGGGAGACAATGGTCGAGCGAAAGTGAACAAGGGGACGGAGAAGAATGATACCCAGAAGAAAGGAAACAAGAATGGGGGAAAAAATGTCCCCAAGAGTGGAAACAAGGTTGACCCCTCAAAAGTGTTCTAGGCTAACAAATTCTTAGAAAGATCAAAGATGAGACTTTCATCAAATGGCCCAAGAAGATGGGTGGCGACCCAACTAAAAGGAATAACGCGCTGAGATGCGCATTCTATAAGGAGGGCGATCATCGAATCGAGAATTGCAAAGCTCTAAAGTCACATTTCTAAGAGCTATTTCAGGCAGGACACCTCAGCGAGTATGTTGAAAAGAAAACAGAGAAGGTCGCAACCAATGGCGATCAAAAGACAGACAATGTCCTCGATGATGATACATGACACGAGTTTGAAGTATTTCATGGGGAGTCAGACCTCAAGAAGATCCAGGGTAATACCGTTCGAATGGAACTCAAGAAGGTTACTACTGTGATGGGAGGTTTTCAAATTGACCCTGTGAATTCCCAGGCCGAAAAGCGTCAGAGACCAAAAGACATTGATTATACCAAGCACATCGTCTTCATCGAAGAAGACTTGGCTGGGGTAAGGACACCACATCATGATGCATTGGTGATCACACTCATAATTTCTATATGGGATGTTGATAAGATACTTGTGTACTAGGGGAGTTCATCCCAAGTGATGCACCTAGAACTATTCAATAAACTGAAGTTAGGCGTCATCGACCTCAAAGAAGCCATCATTCCACTAGTTGGCTTCTTAGGAAGGGTCACCATGCCGTTAGGAAACATAATCTTATTGGTTAGGGAAGGAAACATCTTGAAGGTAATTGAGTTTCTAGTGGTGGGCATTGAGTACCCGCACTATGCTATTTTGGGCAGAGGTTGGCTCCACGCCATAAAGGTCGTGCCATCCACGTATCATCAAAAGCTGAAGTGCATTACAGATCAAGGAGTGGTCGTGATCCGTGGTGACCAGGCTTCTGTAACACCCCATATTTATAATGATTTTAATATTTGGATTAATTATAAATTAAATTGGGATTAATTAAATTAAATTAGAATAGATAATTCGAGATAATAAATATTAATTAGTGAGATGAGGGTTAAAATTTATTTATATTGAATATTACTTAGTGAATGAGTAATAATAATGATATAAAAAGATTATAATTGTCGTGAGTGAAAAGTACGGTAGTTATGATAAACGTAGTCAGAACGCGTGTATCAGTCATGTCGGGACTTAATTTGGGAAATAAAATATAAGTTTACTTTTCATATTCCATATGGTCATTTTGAGTGCGCCAATGCGTCCAGGAGGATCAAAATATTCAAAAAAGTGTACCCAGTGATTTAGTTTGGGTCCCCGAGCATTTTTAGGCCAAACCGACACCTTGGAGGGGTGTTTTAGTCTTTTGAAATTTTGAGGGAATTAAACCTACGAAATTTGCTAAGTGTATATCAACGTTAGGTTAAGGCCATTAGTTTTAGAATATGAAAAACTCACAGAATCCATTTGAGGATGAAGGAGAGATACTCCCCAAAGCTAGAACCACCATTGTTGCACCTTTTGCACCACCAACACCACCGGAGCATAGATCAAGGGAAGATGAACACAACCACACCCTCAATTCACAGAGATTCTGACCTGCACTTAGAGGCAATTATTTATCTTAATAAACTTAAGCATGCATTTAATCCATGTTAGAGTAGGATGAAAACATTCATGATTATGTAAAGAATTGATGTAAATTGGAAGAGTTTAAACTATGGTTGGGGTAGGAACCATGATATGTTAACTCTCTTGATGCATGTAGAATGAAATTTATGAATTTATGAAATCATCATGTGAAGAAATTTGGATTTAAATAGAGTTCACGAACAAATAAGATGAACTAGGTTTTTTATGAGTTAATCTTGAATTAATTCGATTTTAGAAGTAATCTTTGATGATTTACTGATTCTACTAAGTTAGAAATTATTTATATATGTTGGTCTAACGTTTAATATGATTGATTGGGAGTTTAGGTTTGATTAATAGAGTTTTGATTGCGTAAAAATGGTGTAAACTCATAACAGTTAAGTGGAGAAGACGAGACCTTTAGAAGCGAATCGATTCGGCTCTTTGGTCGAATCGATTTGGGTCAAGGCCAAATCGATTCGACTGCCCATAGTTTAATAATTTTCTCCATTTTTATTTAGAACTTGAGGTAAATGATCGAATTAATCTTTGAGATAATTTTAAAATATAAAGCGAGTTATTTTAAGATACTAGTAGGCCAATATTGGTTTGGAAACTTAGTCACATGAGAAGGACTTAAGGGCTAAAATTTACTAGGTTTAATTGAGGAATAAAAAACCTAATTCGGAGAATGATATTGTGTCACGGGAATTCGGTGGGAACTATGACCTAGACCAGTAGGGAATGAATGATATAGCTACTGAATAGACTTAAGGGACAATTGGTAGCTTCCAAGTGATGGGAAACACTCGATCTTATGCTAATAAGAAGTTTAATGGTACATTAATGATACCTAGGCTATGCGAGAGTATATAGACTATGTACATACTATATTATGGGATATGGGATTTCCTAAATTGAATGTATAAGTTGTGTGAATACCTAATGTGTGGCTTATTTTGTGTACGATATACCTACGATGCTTGCTATTGTGGGAGGTTTGGAAAGGGGACAGTCTTATCTTGATGAGCCATCTTGGGGGATTTCGACTTGTACCTCAGAACATAGAACTTAAGGATGAGAACCACTTGTGTGAATGAGGGTGTGCCCAGTCATTTGGGTGCATAGCCCAAAAGCCTAGGACTATGTTCACCTCTAATATGTGTGATTTCTATTTCTGGCTCAAGATATCCTGGACCATTATTCCTCTATTTGTACGTGATGTACCGGGAATTGATAGCAGAGTATTCATGCACCACAGCTCAACCTAGGGGTGTTATATATATATATATATATATATATATATATAGAGAGAGAGAGAGAGAGTGACATGTATATATATACTTGTGATTTAATTCTACTATTTGTGCTTAGTGGATGAGAAAAATAGTGATATCTAAATTAATCCCAATATTTTGGAAATTTACCCTAAATGAGAAATTCATAATTTCCTAATAGACATAGAGCTTCAATAGTTGTTGTATGGGAAATACGGGTGAGCACAAAGAGTTAGAAGGTGTGGTAAAATATTTAACTCGAACTAGTTAGACGGGGTAGCATAACTAGGATGGGCTAAGAATATACATTAGACGTGCACACTAGTTGAGGGGTGAGAACCTCCAATGAGAGTTGCGAAGTTAACATGTATATAAAATCTATTGATTATGCATTTTAAATACTTGCTCGAGCTCTGACCCGCTTTCCAAATTTATTTTGTAAAAACCATTTTAGTTGCTCAGTCGCAGGGATGCCCAGCTTAGGAGTTCTTTCTCATCTGATGTTGATGATGTTGCTGTGGACGATTGCATGGCCTATTTGGTAGATGCCTCCATTTCTTTCAGATCAGATGCATCCTTTCATTTATCTCATTTGGGCATGTTGCCCATATTCAATTAGTAGTTGTTTCTAGAGACGTTGAACTTCATTTATTTTAATTGTGGATTTAGCTTGAGATATGGATTATTGTATTGGAGTCTCAGACTAGGGAGTTTATTCCAGTCATATCTTATTTGGATAAGTTATTTTGTTACTTATGATGTTGGTTAATTAGATTGTTGAATGTGATGTTAATTTATTTAATTATTTTTTTATCATTACCTGTTAATTATAAAGATAAAATTTGACACCAGCTTTTCAAATACTAGGTGGTTAGTAAATATTGATGAGTTTTCGACAACAATGCTAAGAATGGACCAACTCGATATTCTATTTTAATTTAATAAAGGACTGATCACCCGGTAGTTAATTAAGAGGGGTGTCACAGATGGTATCAGAGCATCAGGTTCTAGCGTCTTTAGGATATGTGGGGCTTATTGCGTTTCAGCATAGCCTTCCTTGATGTAGAGCCCTATTATTAGGATTGTTGTATCCTTTATTACTCATTTACATCTTCAGCTATTTTTAAGACATATTGAATTATGGACTGATGGAAAATTCTTTCTCCTTTCAGATGCCTCCTTGACGTGCCACATGAGCCACCCCAGTGGTGCGGCCAGAGACTCAGTCAGCTCCAAACTAGGGTTCTATGAATGCCACGGAGGTTTCCGCTATAGTTGTTAAAGTAGTTAATGCAGAATTGTCCATAATTTCACAACAGGCCCCACCCTAGGCACATGTGGTGGCACCAGTTTAGATGCAGGCGTTCCCTTCTGCTTGGGAATGAGTTGGAGATGCCTTCTAGAATGGACACCCTGCCATGTTCTAGGGGAGTTCAGACGTAGTGGTTGCGAGCCAATGTAAGAAATACATCTATAGGCATTTGAGGATGTACGAGTGTACCGACGTCCAAAGGAACATTCTAGCTACATTTAATCTAGTCGGGGCGACACTATTGTGGTGGGAGTCTGTTACCACTATGAAGGAAAGAGATAGTATGCTGATCCAGGAGTTCTGGGAGCGATTTGATCGCAAATATTTTCCATCCGCCCTCTAGACAAAGATGAGCACCTTTTGGGTAATCCATATCTAAAAACTTAAACTGAGGTGTTGAATGCTTCTTTGTTACATTATCAGGACCATCGCTTCCATGTTAAGGGGAGCAAGCGAGTAAAAGATTCCAGCTAGCAGGGCAGGACTGAGGGCAGTAGTGTCGGTGGGGCACATCCGGCACAGAGTCAGCAGAGGCAAGGTGAGAAGGGTTCCCAACAAGGGGATACTTATAAGAGGTTTCATTGAGGGACATGGAGGATATAAGCAGGGTTAGCCGGGCCAACAGGACCAGAGGGGAGGTAATTTTACGGTCATCTGTTTCATTTGTGGAAGGACTGGACACAAGCGACAGGATTGCCCTAATAAGGGTTGGGTTCAGCAATAGCAGGGAGGCCGCCAGGAGACTTAGAGACCTATCTTCCCCGTCGCCCTCCCAGCACCAGCATTACCTGCAACACCAACTGTTCTAGCAGCCCCACCTCAGCAGGGGCAGTTACAGTATGGGCGCGTGTATCATGTCCACTAGGATGCAGCTCCACCTGCTTTGAGGGTATGTTTCTTATCCATGGAATTTCTGGGCGCATTTTATTTGACATTGGGGCTTCATACTCATTCATAGCCACTAAGTTTACGAGGGCTGCAGGGTTACTGCAAATAGTACAGTTAAATGTGTGGACTCTCCATTGGGTAATGGGCCATCGATATTCTTTATCTGTCGGGGAGTGAGTATAGATATCGGGATATTAGTTTTACCAGCTGATATGCTTACATTAGATATGTCAGAGTATGACGCCATCACAGGCTTGGATTTTCTAGCTGAGTATAAGGCCATTATTGACTGCTATAGTAGGAGCATAGTTTTTGCGATCCCCAGCCAGGAGATATTTTAGTGGCGATGCCTCGTCCCGAGGGAGGATCGTCCACTCATTTGTACTACATAGAGGATGAGACATCTCAGGGGGTGGTGATTTCACTTGACTCGATCCTAGTCATATGTGAGTTTGTCGATGTGTTTCAAGAGATACTGGGACTTCCACCTATTAGAGAGATTGAGTTAGTCAGTGATTTAGCATCGGGAACCCGGCCAATAGCTCGTGCACCATAGCATATGGCTCTTATGGAAATGAGGGGGTTACGAGATCAGATTGAACAGTTGTTGGGTCAAGGTTTTATACGTTGTAGTACGTCGTCGTGGGGTGCCCTAGTATTATTTGTAAAGAAAAGAGATGGGTCATTATGCTTGTGTGTGGACTACCGGGAGATGAATAAAGTCACGATACAGAATAAGTATCCATTTCCCCAAATCGATGACTTATTCGATCACTTGAGAGGATTCACCTACTTCTCGAAGATAGATTTGAGATCCAGGTATCGCCAGTTGCGTATTAGGGATAAAGACGCATCTAAAACTTCCTTCTTAACGAGATATGGGTCCTACGAGTTTTGAATTATTCCATTTGGGCTAACTATAGCGCTGGCCGTGAACTTGATGAATAGGGTGTTCAGAGAGTTCTTGTATCAGTTTGTTATCTTCTTCATTGATGACATTCTGATTTATTCTTAGACCGAGGAGGAGCATGTCGAGCATTTGCATCAAGTTTTATGGACATTGCGTGAGCATTAGCTGTATGAAAAGTTTGAAAAATGGGGTTCTGGTTAAGTGAGGTGTAGTTTTTGGGGAATATCATTTCGGAGAAGGGGATATTAGTGGACCCGAATAAGGTGTCAGCGGTAAGGGAGTGGGGATAGCCCACGACACCGACGGAGGTATGTACTTTCTTGGGTTTGGCAAGATAATACAAGCGATTTATTTGAGGGTTTTCGAAGATTGTGGGTCCTCTGACTAACTTGACTCGAAAAGGTATACCATTTATTTGGGATGACACTTTTCAGTTGACTTTTGATGAGCTAAAGGAGAAGTTGACTTCAGCACCCGTACTCGCACTTCCCAAGGTAGGAGTAGAGTATCTTGTCTTCACTAATGCATCCCTACAAGGACTTGGGGGTGTGTTAAAGTAGGAGGATCAGGCTATAGCGTATGCTTCCCTTAAGCTAAAGCCTCATGAGAGGAAATACCCCACCTATGACTTGGACGTAGCGGCAGTCATGTTTGCATTATTTCGCCTGTTCACAGATCATAAGTCGCTATAGTACTTGTTCACTCAGAGGGATTTGAATATGTGTCAGCACAAGTGTCTTGAATTTGTGAAGGACTATCGGTTCAATATCAAGTATCACCCGGGGAAGGCCAATGTGGTGGCCGATGCATTGAAACGTAAACCAGTGGGGGAGGTGGTCAAAGTATGGAAGGTAAAATGAGAGGGGCTAGGGCATCACGACGCAGTTCCCAGATCATTCATGTTAGTTATTACTGTTACAGTCCAGATTTTCACGGGGTGGTATAGGCACAGGTGACAGATCCATTTTTTTAGGAGAAGATTAGGCAGCTATTAGACGGGGGAGCCGAGTCGTACTCCATTAGTACAAAGGGAGGTTTGTGATTCAACGGGAGGTTGATAATTCCTGAGGGGGAGGACTTACTACACACTGTGATGGTAGAGGCACACGGGTCCCTATTTGCGGTACATCCTGGAAGGGATAAGATGTACCAGGACATAATATAGCGATACTGGTGGAGTGGGATGAAGAGAGACATCGTTGTGTTCGTCTCGAGGTATACCACTTGTTTCTAGTAAAGGTGGACCAACAGAGACCAACAGGATTTCTACATCCGTTAGAGATTCCTATGTGGAAATGGGCAATGGACTTTATTACTGGGTTTCCTACTTTGCAGAGGGGTCATGATTCTATATGGGTGATAGTGGATTGGTTGACCAAGGTAGCCCACTTCCTTCCTGTGACACCCCGCCTAATTAAATATCGGGCGATCACTCCTTTATTAAATTAAAATCAAGGTGAACAGTGGGTTCATTATTAGCATCACTATCGTAAAAATAACCTTTCCAGTTTAAACACCCTAATTAATTAAGCTAAGTGTTAAGACCATTTTTAGACATTACTTTCTAAATTTTATTTTATAAACCAAGATTTAAATGTATACAACAATTCAATAATAAAGAATCACACCACAATTATCCTGGAACATATAATCCAAATAATTTAATCATTCAACAACTAAATCCCAACATTTAAAACTTAAAGTAAAACATCCAGACAGTAATAAATCCCAAGATGACAAAACTAGAAATAAATGAGTCATAATGTCCAATAAAACATCTGAATAATGGAAAGGGCGACACATGACCCACTAAATGAACATGCTAGGAGTGGAATAAAATAAATGAAGTCGTCTAAACAAGAGGCCTGCAACTCCCACCTAAGCTGCAGCGCGTTCCTTCCAAAGGATCCTATGCAAGACGTCATGTGGCTGGGCACCTGTATTATATACATATATATATATACAAGAGAGAAAGAGAAATAGAAACGGGTCAGAGTCCGATAGTGTAAATGATTTAAAATTCGTTTAGCAAGTATTTAAAATGTTTACAGGGCAATGCAACAACATATTAGTGCGACACTCTCTTGAGAAATTCTCACCTCTCTTCTAATGTGCACACCTATCGCACTAACCTTCCCAACGGTTTATCTTATCTTATATCGCACTAATCTTCATAATAATTTAACTTATCTTAGGTTACTCGTAATATTTAAAACTGAACAACATAATTGTGTAAGAGGAAAATTTCATTCAGTAACAAAGCTCTCATTTTAACTCCGGGATGCATTATACTCCCGTATAATGCCGGGCAATTCCATTTCACAAATGGGATGATCCAGATGTTACCACATTACCATGGTATGGATTCGGAAAAGCCATACCTTCACATTAGGGAATTTAAGGATGTGTGTGATACTCTCAATGATCAAACCTGCACAGAAGAGGCGATCCGCCTCAAACTCTTCCCTTTCTCGCTCAAAGATAAAGCTAAGACCTGGCTATGGTCTTTACCTCCAAGCTCGATTCCATCTTGGAATGAGTTGCAATTAAGATTTCTCAAGAAATTCTTCCCAACACATCGAACAATCTCCATAAAGGCTCAAATTCAAGCGTTCAGACAATCTGAAAATGAGCCATTTCATCGATGTTATGAGCGTTTCAATGAGTTAGTAACTTCATGCCCCCATCACGGATTTGATACGGCACAAATCATATCTTTTCTCTATAATGGGATGAACCTTAACTCCAAGCAACTATTTATTGATAAAGTTTACCAGTGTCATATTATACTTTTCAAAACAAGTATTTCCAATTTGAAGTCAATATTCATTTCTTAGTTACCATAACACAGTACGCAGTTCCAAATTTCAGAATTTCATATATATATTAAATACTCGTGTAATATATATATATTCTAACAGCACCCCACATAAAAATTATGGTGCGGGCATACTCTGCTATCCAATCCCCGTATCACTCGTACTAAAGGAAATACACGTTCGGAATCACTCTCGAACTGTAATAATACATACACAAACAATATTGAGGCGAAGCTTAGTTTCCAAGTCCAAGAGGTCAGCACATACGCTCGCGTCTCTTAGGACCGTGACTATCGATTCGATAGCCTGTACCTAGGATTCCTATCTTCTTGGGTACAAGTCAATATCCCCCGTAAAGGTCCCATCGAGATAAGACTGTCTCAGCACGGTAACCTCAGGGATAGCAAGTAGCGCGGGCATGATTTTCACATGTATATAATATATGCATACACACAATCATATAAATATACTACTTTTATCATATCAATTTAGGTTCATCTCATAACCCATAATCACGACATTTATCCTGATTTTCCCATTATTAGTTATCACGTATAACGGTTCGTCTCTAACTTTAATTCGAGGGATTTTTCTAACTTACTACGTAATACTCATGGACTCTATCCTCTCAAGTGTAAAATTCAGTAGGTATTCACTTATGTTCCAACGTAACTATCTTACGCGTCTCTCCCTTTAATACATAGTTTCATCGTCCCTTATGTGTAAATAACCCAAAAATGCAACTCTCGTCTTACATTAAAGGTCCCATAATTATTTATAAGTCCTACTGGTCTTCTTCATCTCCCAAAATATTTTAATAAGGGTGTCCAAGGATTATTTCTCATTAAATTGAATTCAACTAATTTAAAAAGGGGAATTATGAGTCTGCCAGAAGGGGTCGATCGATCGAGGTCTAGGGCTCGATCGATCGAACCTTCGATCGATCGAAGCTCTTGGCTCGATCGATCGATCAAGCAGGTATGGCAAATTCTGCAGTTACCAGTTACGGGTTTTCTCACATAACCCCATCCAAATCCAAACTTTTCATTTCCAATTGCCCAGAAATTTGTACTACTAATAGTGTAAACCCATTCCATACGTCTTTTACGTAAAGCATGCAAATTTCCATTAATAACCATAGATTAACAGGCCAAAATTCATGTAAATCTCAAGAACCCTAGAAATCTCTTTAACATGGTTCTAATCAGTCTTTTCCCGAATTTTCTTCTTCTAAAACATCAAAATTTTGTGGTTTAATCCTCTACATGTTAAGGGGTTTCCAGAATAACATTCAAATCATTACTACATGCGATTTCCTATCTCAAATTTGGGTTTTCTTCCATAAAACTCATCCTAATCATCCCTAGACTAACATGAGTGATGCATTAACAAAAATAAGCAAGATAAACACTTGTCTGGTATTTTCGGCGTTCTGATTTGCGGACGATTTTGGTGTGGTTGCGTTCCCCGTCGCGCGATCTACGCGTTGGTGGTGGTGGCGGTGCAATCGGGTGACTTTTTGGCCTTGGATTGCTTTGGAAGCTCTCTCCTTCCCTCTCCTATGGCCGTCACTTGTCTTTGGTTGTTTTAACCCTATAAGGCAACCTTAGACATCTGATATATCCCTTGAAATTTCGTGGGTTTAATCACCCAAAAATGTAAAATGTCCAAAATGCCCTCCCGGGGTACTAATTAAGCTTAAAAATGCCCCGAGACTCAAACTAAACTCCCGGGTACACTTTTCTGACTATCTCGGCCCTTTCGGACATGTTGGCTCACTCAAAACAACCATACGGATAACTTAAAAATATTTCACTTCTATTAATCAATATTTATTCCCGACGCGACACAGGCGCGTCCCGACTTAAATTTCCAAAATTATCATTCTATTCACTCGTGACACTTCCATCCCGGACATATTATACTACATCTCACTATGTTCATATTTTCATTGCTAAGATATTACGATTGCATGGGGTACCCCTCGATATTGTGTCCAACGGGGACAAGATTTGTTGTCTCGCTTTTGAGAGAGCTTAAAGGAGGCCATGGGAAAGGAGTTGCGGTTAAGTACGGCCTATCACCCATAGACGGATGGGTAGACTGAGCGAACTAATCAGATATTGGAGGACATGCTACGGATGTCCATCCTGGACTTTGTGGGCAGTTGGGAGCCATACCTTCCACTGATGGAGTTTGCCTATAATAACTCCTATCAGTTCACTATTATCATGGCTCCATTTGAGGTGTTGTATGTGAGACTGTGTCGTTCGCTCGCTTATTGGTTGGAGGTGGGAGACAATAAGCTACTTGGGCCAGAGTTGATCCAGGATAGTTCAAACGGGATATACATGATTCAGAGTCATATACGGATAGCTCGGGATAGACTGAAGAGTTATGCCGATACTAAGTGGTCCTTTTTGGAGTTTGATGTAGGGTATCAGGTGCTACTGCATGTATCTCCTATGA
Organism: Sambucus nigra; assembly: GCA_949130495.1. Lineage (NCBI taxonomy): Eukaryota > Viridiplantae > Streptophyta > Magnoliopsida > Dipsacales > Adoxaceae > Sambucus > Sambucus nigra. The sequence goes on along the minus strand of OX422208.1, from coordinate 355,577,022 downwards.
AAGGGATAACGAGGTTTGGGAAGAAACGGAAGTTGGCACCGAGATACGTTGGACCATTCCCTATCATTGAGCGGATTGGGTCAATGGTGTATAGACTTGGATTACCGAAGCACTTGCACCGTATTCATGATGTGTTCCATATTTCTTCGTTATGGCGATACCTACGGGATGAGTTGGCTTACACTCACATTGCATTGGAGGAGATAGACTTATGGCCTGATATTTCGTACGAGGAGAGACTAGTCGCTATCTTAGACCATAGTGAGAGGATATTGAGGTCGAAGGTAGTGACACTTGTACGTGTTCAGTGAGGGCATCATAATGCCGATGAATCTACTTGGAAGCAGGAGGATGAGATGCACGACAGATATCCAAAGTTGTTCATACCAGGTATTTTCTTATTTCAAATTTCGGGACAAAATTCCATTATAAGGGGGGGAAGTATGTAACACCCCGTATTTTTTATGATTTTTATATTTGGATTAATTGTGAATTAAATTGGGATTAATTAAATTAAATTGGAATAATTAATTTGGGATAATAAATATTAATTAGCGAGAAAATGGTTAATATTTATTTATATTGAATATTACTTAGTGAATGAGTTATAATAATAATATAAAAAAATTATAATTGTCGTGAGTAAAAAATACGGCAGTTATCATAAATGTAGTCGGGATGTGGGTGTCAGGACATAATTTTGGAAATAAAATATAAGTTTACTTAGTGTCCCGGGGAATTTTTAGTCCAAATCGGCACCCCGGAGGGGTATTTTTGGCTTTTGAACTTTTGGGGGAATTAAACCTATAAAATTTGCTAAGTGTATATCAACATTAGTTTAGACTATTTGGTTTAAAATCTGAAAAACTCACAGAGGCCATTAGAGGAGGAATGAGAGATACTCCCCAAGTCTAGAACCACCATTGTTGCACCTTTTGCACCACCAACACCACTGGAGCGTAGATCGGGGTAAGAGGAACACAACCACACCATCAATTCATAAAGATTCAGACCTGCACTTAGATGAAAGTATTTATCTTGATAAACTTGAGCATGCATTTAATCCATGTTAGAGTAGGATGAATGAATTCGTGATTATGTAAAGAATTGATGTAAATTGGAAGAGGTTAAACCATATTTGGGGTAGGAACCATGATAGGTTAACTCTCTTGATGCATGTAGAATGAAATTTACGAATTTATGAATTCGTGAAGTGAAAAAATCTGGGTTTAAATTAAGTTCTTGAACAAATGAGATAAACTAGGGTTTTTATGAGTTAATCTTGAATTAATTCGATTTTAAGAGTAATCTTTGATGAATTAATTATTCTACCACATTAGAAATTATTTATATTTGTTGGTATAACGTTTAATATGATTGGTTGGGAGTTTGGGTTTTATTAATAGAGTTTTGGTTGTGTAAAAATGATGTAAACCTGTAACAATTAAGTAGTGAAGATGAGACTTGTAGAAGCGAATCGATTCGGCTCCTTGGCCTAATCGATTTGCTAGTTGAATCGATTCGGGTCAAGGCCGAATCGATTCGGCTGCCCATATTTTGATAATTTTCTCCCTCTTTATTTACAACTCACGAGAAATGATCGAATTAATCTTTGAGAAAAGTTTTAGATATAAAGAGACTTATTTTAAGATACCAGTAGCACTACATCAAATCTACCGAATTATCACGATCATTGACCTTGACAAGTTTGACTTGTCAAGGTCAATGACCGTGACAATTCTGTGGGTGACAACTTTTATTGTCACGGACTTGTCAAGGTCAATGACCGTGACAATTCTGTGGGTGACAACTTTTATTGTCACGGACTTGTCACGGTCATTGACCGTGATAAGTTCGTTAGACTTGTCATGGTCATTGACAGTGACAAGTTCCTTAGACTTGTCATGGTCATGTCACAGTCCTTGACCTTGACAAGTTTTGTCACGATTAAGGACCGTGACAAACCCGTGACATTTAATAAAAAATTGTCACGGTCAATGACCGTGACAATTCTGGACAGAATTGAAAAAAAATCTGCTAGGCAGTATAGCCACTGCCACTGCCCAGCAGTATATTTGTACCTGTTATAGCAACGTTGTACCTGTTCAAACATTATATATCCAAATAAAATAGAGATAATGCAAATATACATTCAAAAAAATATGCATCATGATATAATCCAAATAGAATTCAAATATAACAACTTAAAATAACAATTCAATTCAAATAATGTCACTGAATGTCTGGGGTAAGGTTAACTCTGAGGAGGTGAGTAGGCCACACGATATACGAATTGACACACCCACCAATATACATCGTGCCTCATTGTTCGCGCAATCATAAAGGGGGAGTTCTCCTTCCCGGGTATCACATGCGTGATGAGCACCTTGGACTCGATGTCTTGAAGAAAACGTCCATGAACTGGCATACCCTGGACGGTATTTGGATCCCTCAACCCCCTCCCTATCCGCTGGCCATCAAATATGTCCAGTATAAACATGCTCGGCCAACCAAGTGTCGACATCGATCGATTAAAGGGAGCCAAATAGGGGAGTGGATCATCAAAGTCCGCACGTGTCGGCGATGAAGCAGTGAGGTCCACATCCTCGTCATCCTGCACCTCCTCCTTCGCCACCTTCTCCTTCCCTTCCCCTTACAGTTTTTGCCCAACGAACGCTTCATGAATGAGAACATATCTTAGACCGTCGCCTCCAAACGGGACAGCTTCGCATCATGCGAGTCCACCATTTGAGCCAACCCGCTGTCGCTCATCTCCAATCCGATGATCCTAGATTTGGCCACCCGCGTGCTCACCCCCTTGTCCTCCCTTTGTGATTAGCACCAAGCACTTAGCTGAGTGCGTCTGTGGACAAAGATGCCTTGTCGGCATCAAACTGCAACTCATGCACTTTCTTAAGTTTTGCCTGAAACGACAAAAAGCACATGATTATTAAAATAAGTAAATAAAAAATTATAACGTTATTAACAAAAAGTAAACTATCGGATTACTTACAATCATGGCCGCGACGCTCGGGGACACCTCCTTATCGTTCCCCTTCTTCGTTCGAATATCCACATAAGTATTGAGCCTATGTGGCCTACCCCCAGGGCCACTCCCTGTCCCCTGAAATAAAATAAAGTAAAATTAGTATTGGCCCCGCAAAGTAAAATAATGCAGAATAATATATTTATGTAGTTATAGAAAAATTAAATCTTACCATCATCCTATGATCTACCTCGGCGTAAGACGCCCGGCCAGAGTAGTGCACGTCCGTCTTTTTTGCCCAGTTTTCCCTCCTCGATTGGCGAGATGCCAATTGTCACTCCCCGATCTCATTGTCAATGAACTGTTGCCACTTTGCCAATGAGATCGGATCCTTCGGCGGGATGGATTCACACATTCGGATAACGGACTCTCGGGTCTTTCCAAAGTACCGGGTCCGCATAGTTTTCTTCCACGTCTTGTGTTGCTCCCTCAACTACTCCAAGACGGAATCACGTAGCTTTGGATCCAGGCTGAATTGTTCCTCTCCAACAAATACAATGTTAGTTGCTAATAAATATAAATATATATAAATATAAAATGAAATCGAAATTGAAATTGAAATTGAAATATTCAGATAAATATAAATATAAATACATTACCTGTAGTTCCACCCAAACAGCTAACTTGATCTCATTTGGCACCTCCCTCCAAGTAGTGTACCCCGGGACGATGATCGTCTTTACCAGCTCGAGGGATCTCGCTAATAGCCCCGTCTTGTTCTCGATGGCCATCCCCAATTTCCCATATTTGGGGAGCCTAGGGGCCTAGGAGCCCTCGTCGCCTCCGCTACCACCGAGCCCATACGACATCATCATAACCAGCATCATCATCCTCGCCATAATACCTGAAGGAGACATTTGCTATAAAAAAAATGTTGTTATTAGTACAAATCAAAATGAATTAGAAGAATACATGCAAATATGTACATCATCTAGCTCATAATATGTACAATTACTACAAATCTGAAACATCCCCACCCCCACCCTTACTGCCCACACACACGCACACTACACAAGAGAGAAAATGATAAAGTGAAAATCAATTAAAATCATTAAAAATGGATTGATAAAGTACAAATTGGAATATTTATTACAAATTAAAAAATTGTTTCAAATTCGGGTTATCATAAAAAATGGATTGATATTCGGTAGGAGCAACCAAGTCATCCACACTACTATTTAGACGCTTTGACGCGTGTAGGACAATTTACCATGACTTGTTGTTGATATACTCCGAGTAAAATACCTAGTTAACCTTTTCAAATGCACAAATAAACGTCTCATCGCTCACGTGGTCGTTGCTCTTCAACTTAGACAAGTCAACCATGATCAAATTGGTGACATGATCAAGTTTACAAGCATTTTTATCCTCAACTCTTACCCAGTCACAGTAAAATACAACCTCTTTGAAGCTTATATAATCCAATTCAAATATATTTCGTATTACACCATAGTAACTCATTTCAACTTGAACGAGTTTTTTATCTTTTGCGCTCGCTCAAAAGAAAATTAGATCCTTGTATGAAATGTCCGAGTTCTGTACATTTGTACTTTCCTCATACACTTTAGCGCCGAAAACGTAACCGTTCAACCGATACTTTTTGTACTCTTGTGCCACGAACAAGGGTCCAATGCCTAGACGAGCAATCATTGATGTCGCATCACCCGTCTTTAAGAACTGAGAATATATAAATTAATTATATTCGTTGTAAAATTTGAGTGTAATGTAACGTTATATAACGGCCATTTTTATTATAATTACCTTTTGTGTCAACCACAGCCTAAATTCGTTATTTGATTGTACCATTGTTTTTGGTCTTTTATTGTACTCACATGCGTCATATTTTCTGCATATTACAAATTTAATCATGTATAAAATAATCTAAAATAATGTTAAACATTATAATAATTGAAACTTACTTTTTCCATTCTTTGACATCTTCATGTGTGTCAAATAGATAACGAGCTACTTGTTCATGTTGCAAACTCGTTAATTTCACTCGTTTTCCCATCACATGACCACCATCATCGACGAACTCATCAGTGTCATCAACGCTGGTCGAGTCAGGAATATATTCCCCAGTATATATTGATGACTCCACGATGATGTATTCCTCTGTAATTGATCCTGCAATGTATCGCATATTCTTGACGTAATCTTTAAAAACTTTTATTAATCTTTCAAACGGATACATCCACCGATATCTAACTAGATTACAAAGAAGTGCCTCGTCGCATAGGTGTACCAACAAGTGAACACTTATGTCAAAGAATGCTGGGGGAAAGTACTTCTCCAACACACAAATCGCTTTGGTCACTGCTAATTTTGTGGCCACTATATGTTCTCGATTGACTACCTTCTCACACAAGAGTGAGAAGGTAATACTAATTTGCATAATAGCCCTCCGCAAATCCTTGTGCTTGGAGAAACAATGCTTTAATAATAGAGGAACCAATTGCATGATCACATGCAAATCGCGGGACTTACACTTATGTAAATCATGAGTAGTATAATTCACTATCCTTTGCAAGTTGGACAAAAAATTAAATGGGCCCTTCAAATTATATATTATGTCTAAAATCACCTTCATTTCCCCACTCGTTAAAGTAAACGCACCAGGGGGAATTATTGTCCTTCCCCTACTATCTTCTTTCAACCATAGTTGTGGCTTAAGTTTCAACGATTTAAGGTATTTTCGTGCATTTTCTCCATCCTTCGAATAACTCCCCCCAAGGCAAGTGCCCACAATATGTTCAACAAAGTTCTTCTCTGCATGCATCACATCCAATACATGGCGCACCAGGTTATTCTTCCAATAAGAAAAGTCAAATAAAATTGACCTCCTAGACCATACCTTTCTTGTCTCAGTTTCATTCCCAATTGGGGTCTTCTTATGCTTGATATTCTTAAATTTGGGATTCTTACCTCGCATATTAGGGCCACATTCAGAAGATTTACTTTCAATTTCTGAACCTGAAAGTTGTCTCGACGGTAGCTTATGTTCAACCCCGCCCAATAAAAAATTGAACCTTTCTTAAATCTGAAATTATGAGTCGGGGGTAAAAACCTCCTATGGCAATGGTATACATTTTTTGAGCTAAAGGATAGACGAAGAGATACAGTATCCCCTCCACAAATAGGACGCCCCAAATAACCATGTACTACACAACCGGATGTCCCATAAGCTAGAAAATCATGAATTGCCCACATCAACATAGCTTTTAGCGTAAACTCTTCTTTTCTAAAAGAGTCAAATGATTTCACACCCTCTTACCATAACTCATTTAATTCTTCTACCAAAGGAGCCAGGTAGATGTCGATGTCATCACTTAGTGCCTTTGGCCCAGGTATCAACAAAGCCATCATCTAAAATTCAGGTCTCATACACTGTGAAGGAGAGAGGTTGAGTGGGCCTAGGATCACTGGCCATACACTCTGATTGGTGCTTAGATTTCTAAATGGATTGAAACTATCTGTTGATATAGCCAAACGAATGTTGCGTTGTTCTCGAGAAAAATCCGGATACTCAAAATTCATCCTCCTCCAGACAGTAGAATCAATAGGATGACGCATGATATTACCCTCTACTTCTGCCCTAGCATGACAAGTCATTGCCTCTGCAATCCATAGTATTGTGAAAAATCTCTTTAATCTAGGCCCAACGGGAAAATATTTCAATACTTTTTGAGACACTTTTGAGCTTGTGCCTTCCTTACTACTAGATTGGACATATTTAGGTTCATCGCATACCGGACAACGATCGAGATTTTCATACTCCTTTCGGTATAGTATGCAGTCATACACACAAGCATGAATCGATTTATACTTCATTCCTAAACCTTTCAAACTGTTCTTCATTACAGGATAGGTATTTGGAAGCGTATTCACCTTGGGTAATAAGCCCTTCACCCATTTCAAAAATTCCCGTCACGCTATTGCCAGACAAATCATATTGCGTCTTCAAACTGTGCAAACCAACCATGGCTTTTAAAGTTGTTTGATCTTTCATATCCAGAGTATAACTATTGGTTCGCCTTAAATTTTAAACTTTGGTAGTCATCGTCAAGTTTTATCGTGTTATCTTCACGAGCACTTGAATCTTCTACATCATCAGTAACCTCATTCTCCTCTGCTTCATAAACTCCGTACGCATCATTAACTAAATCCTCTAACATATTATGATCTACGTCGTCCCCTTCTACATCTATTCTACTTGTTGAAGGTTGTTGTGAAGGTTGGTAGGGGACAAAATGAACTTTCAATTCACCGTGAAAACTCCAAAATCGATAACTATCTTGCATACCCGATCTTAACAAATGTAGTTCAACTGTTTTCCACTCAAACACCTTTCCACTCTTACACCTAGCACACGGACATGAAAACTCATCATCATTATGACATCTCTTTGCGTATTTCACAAATTCATTAGCACCACTGCAAAACACATCCCCCATTCTATTTATCTCACACATCCACTCTTTGTATTTCGGATATCCCATCACAGCTACCACAACTAAGCACTTATTAAAGGTAAGAATCATTTATTCATGGATTAGTATAAACAAAACTTAGATTTATAGTATATTTTTTAATTATGTCTTCGATTCTTAAATTTCAAATTTAAATTCAATTTATAATAGAAATTCCTATTTCCTCCATCTCCTCTAAAGGGTGAGTGGTCCTATCCCATTCAAGACCGCATATTTCTATAATATACTTAACAACTCATGCACATTGTTACGATTTGAGAAAAATTCGGCAGCATATCCCCGTAGTTCTCCAAGTACACAACGTAGATTGGCAAGTGTGAGTGTTATTTCAATTGATCAATTGAAATAATAGTCACACTTGTCAATATAGTATGTACTCAGAGAACATTAGGATACGACTGTAGAACTTCCTCCAAAAGTAACAACTTTAAGCCACTAAGAATATTATTATACAGCAATTATGCAGTCCCAAACTATCCAAACGGAGCAATTCGAGAGATCTCATTACAGGGGTAATGACTCTCGAACAGGTCTAAGGGATATTGAATGCGTACGCATAAGAACTAGAAGGCTAGTATCTATGCGCACTATATGTAATTTTAAGTATATATATATTGTCCGCTATATAAAGTAATTTTCCAAAAAAGTTGAAAAATCTCACCCCTATATGGACAATAATCCAGTGGTCATGCCACTTTTAAAATAAATAACCCAACATCGATCCATTATAATCCAACCGCAATGTCAACAACAAATGTGTATCCCGTACTCCTTTTAATTCATCTACTCAATTAATTATTTTCATCAATTAAACTAACACAAAGTATACAATTATTAATTTACTAATTTACAATGAGGGGCAATCCTACTTTCATATATTGATTGGTTTATTAGATATTTTGCCCCCTCCTCACACACACGCACGCAGCCCCACCCCCCATCAAACCCCCCGCATAATTTCCCCCTCCCGCACATACGCACATACACACACACTACACACACATATATGCACACGCGCACATACACACACGTGCACATACACACACACACATGCAGCCCCACCCCCTGCCCCACCCCCCACCCCCAGCCCTGCCCCCTCCCCCTACCCCACCCCCTTCCCTCACCACACACACACACAGCCCCACCCCCTCCCCTCCCCTCCCCAGCCCCCACCCACCACACACACACACAGGTATATACACACACGCACACATATATACAAATGGAAGAGAGAGAGAAACCAACCTGAAAGTAGAGAGAAAGTAGCGCGTAGAGAGAGAGAGAGTGGAGGGAAATAAAGCAGTGGGAAAAAAAGGAGGGGAAAGGGTTTTTTGCTGCTAAACTTGTCACAGATAGGTCACGGTCTTTGACCGTAACAGTATTATAACACTACACCAAATCTGCCTAATTGTCACGGTCATTGACCTTGACAAAATCAACTTGTCAAGGTCAATGACTGTGACAATTCGGGGCGAGATAACTTTTTTGTCACGAACGTGTCACGGTCCTTAACAGTGACAAGTTCTTTAGAATTATCACGGTCATGTCCCGGACCGTGACAAGTTTAGTCACGGTTAATAACCGTTACAAAGCCTTTACCCTTTTTTAAAAAATTATCACGGTCAATGATCGTGACAATTCTGGGCAGAATTGAAAAAAAAATCTGCTGGGCAGTATGGCCACTGCCACTGCCCAGCAATATATTTGAACCTGTTATAGCAACGTTGTACCTGTTCAAACATCATATATCCAAATAAACTAGAGATAATGCAAATATACATTCAAAATAGAAACTATTTAAGAAGAAACAACATCACCATCAATTATCTTAAATCTATAAACTATTTAGCTGGAAAAGAGATTTTGTACCGCGACGCTCGGGGACACCTCCTTATCCTTCCTTTCTCATCCGAAGAGCCACATAAGTATCGAGCCTATGTGTCGTACCCCCAAGGCCACTCCCTGTCCCCTGAAATAAAATAAAATAAAATTAGTATCCGCTAACTTGAAATATAAATCTAAATCGAAATTGAAATTGAAATTGGAATTGGAATATTCATATAAATATAAATATAAATATAAATACATTACCTGTAGTGCCACCCAAACAGCTAACTTGAGCTCATATGGCACCTCCTTCCAACTAATGTACCCCGGGCAATCGTGTCAAATATAATTCCCTTCATATCTGAACACTAAGAAATGCCATAATCCTATAGAGTTATGTTCTGCAAATTCCTTCCAACCGTTGTATAGCCAAAAATCACTAGTTGAGGTTGTCAATTCCACCTTCCATATTTTCCCATGTTTTGCTAGAGGTTCCAAGTGGTGGAATTGACAACTTCAACTGTTGATGTTTGGCTACACAACGGTTGGGAGGAATTTACAGGGCATCACTCCCTATGATTATGGCATTTCTTAGTGTTCGGATAGACGAAGAGATTCAGTCTCCTCTCCACAAATAGGACACCCCAAATAACTATGTACTAATCACCTATTAAAGGTAAGAAGCGTATATTCATGGATTAGTGAAAATCACCTATTAATCTCCTCTCCACACATGCACACTACACAAGAGTGAAAATGATAAAGTGCAAATCAATTAAAAGCATTAAAAATGGATGTTTCGGTACAAATTGGAATATTTATTACAAATTGAAAAATTGTTTCAAATTCGGGTTATCATAAAAAATGGATTGATATTCGGTAGGAGCAGCCAAGTCATCCACACTACTATTTAGACGCTTTGGCGCGTGTTGGACAATTGAACACGGCTCGTTATTGATATACTCCTAGTAAAACACTTGCTTAACCTTTTGAAATGCACAAACAAACGGCTCATCGCTCACGTGGTCGTTGCTCTTCAACTTGGACAAGTCAACCATGATCAAATTGGTGACATGATCAACTTTACAAGCATTTTTATCATCAAATCTTTCTCAATCACAGTAAAATACAACCTCTTTGAAGCTTATTTAATCCAATTCAAATATATTTTGGATTACACCATAGTAAGTCATTTTAGCTTCAACGAGGGTTTTATCTTTTGCGCTCGCTCGAAAGAAAGTAAGAGCCTTGTATGAAATTCCCGAGTTCTGTACATTTGTACTTTCCTCGTACACTTTACTGCCGAATATGTAACCGTTCAATCGATACTTTTTGTACTCTTGTGCCACGAACAAGGATCCAGTGCCTAGACGAGCAATTATTGATGTCGCATCACTCGTGTTTAGAAGCTTAGAATATAGCTAAATTAATTATATTAGTGGTAAAATTTGAGTGTAATGTAACATTATATAACGACTATTTTCATTATAATTACCTCTTGTGTCAACCACAACCTAAATTCGTTGTCTGATTGTACTATTAGTTTTCGTCTTTTATTGTTCTCACGTGCTTCATATTTTCTGCATATTACAAAATTAATCATGTATAAAATAATCTAAAATAATGTTAAACATTATAATAATCAAAACTTACTTTTTCCATTCTTCGACATCTTCATGTGTGTCAAATAGATAACGAGCTACTTGTTAATGTTGCAAACTCGTTAATTTCACTCGTTTTCCCATCACATGACCACCATCATCGACGAACTCATCAGTGTCATCAACGCTGGTCGAGTCAGGAATATATTCCCCAGTATATATTGATGACTCCACGATGATGTATTCCTCTGTAATTGATCCTGCAATGTACCGCATATTCTTAACGTAATCTTTAAAAACTTTCATCAATCTTTCAAACGGATACATCCACCAATATCTAACTAGATTGCAAAGAAGTGCCTCGTCGCATAGGTGTACCAACAAGTGAACACTTATGTCAAAGAATGTTGGGGAAAAGTACTTCTCCAATACACAAATCGCTTCGGTCACCGCTAATTTTGCGGCCACTATGTGTTCTTGATTGACTACCTTCTCACACAAGAGTGAGAATGGAATACTGATTTGCATAATAGCCCTCCGCAAATCCTTGTGCTTGGAGAAATAATGCTTTAACAATAGAGGAACCAATTGCATGATCACATGCAAATCGCGGGACTTACACTTATGTAAATCATGAGTAGTATAATTCACTATCCTTTGCAAGTTGGACAAAAAATTAAATGGTCCCTTCAAATTATATATTATGTCTAAAATCACCTTCATTTCCCCACTCGTGAAAGTAAACGCACCAGGGGGAATTATTGTCCTTCCCCTACTATCTTCTTTCAACCATAGTTGTGGCTTAAGTTTCAACGATTTAAGGTATTTTCGTGCATTTTCTCCATCCTTCGAATAACTCCCCCCAAGGCAAGTGCCCATAATATGTTCAACGAAGTTCTTCTCTGCATGCATCACATCCATAACATGGCGCACCGGGTTATTCTTCCAATAAGGCAAGTCAAATAAAATTGACCTCCGAGACCATACCTTTCTTTTCTCAATTTCATTCCCAGTTGGGGTCTTCTTATGCTTGACGTTCTTAAATTTGGGATTCTTACCTGGCATATTAGGGCCACATTCAGAAGATTTACTTTCAATTTCTGAACCCGAAAGTTTTCTCGGCGGTAGCTTATGTTCAACCCCGCCCAATAAAAAATTAGGACCTTTTTCAGATTTGAAACTATGAGCTAGGGGTAAAAACCTCCTGTGGCAATGGTATACATTTTTTAAGTTAGAGGATAGACGAAGAGATTCAGTCTCCTCTCCACAAATAAGACACCCTAAATAACCATGTACTACACAATCGGATAATATCCCATAAGCTCGAAAATCATGAATTGCCCACATCAACATAGCTTTTAGCGTAAACTCTTCTTTTCTAAAAGAGTCAAATGATTGCACACCCTCTTCCCATAACTCATTTAATTCTTCTACCAAAGGAGCCAGGTAGATGTCGATGTCATCACTTGGTGCCTTTGGCCCAGGTATCAACAAAGCCATCATCTAAAATTCAGGTCTCATACACTATGAAGGAGGGAGGTTGAGTGGGGCTAGGATCACTGGCCATACACTCTGATTGGTGCTTAGATTTCTAAATGGATTGAAACCATATGTTGATATAGCCAAACGAATGTTGCGTTGTTCTCGAGAAAAATTGGAATACTCAAAATTCATCCTTCTCCAGACAGTAGAATCAATAGGATGACGAATGATATTACCCTCTACTTCTGCCCTAGCATGCCAAGTCATTGCCTCTGCAATCCATAGTATTGTGAAAAATCGCTTTAATCTAGGCCCAACGGGAAAATATTTCAATACTTTTTGAGACACTTTTGAGCTTGTGCCTTCCTTACTACTAGATTGGACATATTTAGGTTCATCGCATACCGGACAACGATCGAGATTTTCATACTCCTTTCGGTATAGTATGCAGTCATACACACAAGCATGAACCGATTTATACTTCATTACCAAACCGTTCAAACCGTTCTTCATTATAGGATAGGTATTTGGAAGTGTATTCACCTTGGGTAATAAGCCCTTCACCCATTTTAGAATTCCCGTCACGCTATTGCCAGACAAATCATACTGCGTCTTCAAACTGTGCAAACCAACCATGGCTTTTAAAGTTGTTTGATCTTTCATATCCAGAGTATAACTATTGGTTCGCCTTAAATTTTAAACTTTGGTAGTCATCGTCAAGTTTTATCGTGTTATCTTCACGAGCACTTGAATCTTCTACATCATCAGTAACCTCATTCTCCCCTGCTTCATAAACTCCGTACGCATCATTAACTAAATCCTATAACATATTATGATCTACTTCGTCCCCTTCTACATCTATTCTACTTGTTGAAGGTTGTTGTGAAGGTTGGTAGGGGACAAAATGAACTTTCAATTCACCGTGAAAACTCCAAAATCGATAACTATCTTGCATACCCAATCTTAACAAATGTTGTTCAACTGTTTTCACTCAAACACCTTACCATTCTTACACCTAGCATACGGACACGGAAACTCTTCATCATTATGACATCTCTTTGCATATTTCATAAATTTGTTAGCACCTCTGCGAAACACATCCCCCATTCTATTTATCTCACCCATCCACTCTTTGCATTTCGGATATCCCATCACAACTACCATAGCTACTATAACTAATCACCTATTAAAGGTAAACAGAACTTAGATTTATAGTATGTTTCATTTAATTATGTCTTATTTATATTCAAATTCAATTTATAATAGAAATTTCTATTTCCTCCATCTCCTCTAAAGGGTGAGTGGTCCTATCCCATTCAAGACCGCATTTTTCTGTAATATACTTAACAGCTCATGCACATTATTCCGATTCGAAAATAATTCGACAGCATATCCCCGTAGTTCTCCAAGTACACGATGTAGATTGAGAAGTGTGAGTGTTATTTCAATTGATCAATTAAAATAACAGTCACACTTGTCAATCTAGTATGTACCCAGAGAACATTAAGATACGACTGTAGAACTTCCTCCAAAAGTAACAACTTTAAGCCACTAAGAATATTATACAGAAACTATACAGTCTCAAACTGTCCAAATGGGACAATTTGAGAGATCTCATTACAGGGATAATGACTCTCGAATGGGTCTAAGGGCTATTGAATGCGTACGCATAAGAACTAGAAGGCTAGTATCTATACGCATTATATTTAATTTCAAGTATGTTTCATTTAATTATCATACTATATATATATTGTTCGATATACAAAGTAATTTTCAAAAAAAGTTAAAAAACCCTACCCTCATATGGATAATAATCCAGTGGTCATGCCACTTTTAAAACTAACCAACCCAACATTTACTAAAAAAAATAATCCAACAGCAATGTCAACAAAAAATGTGTATCCCGTACTCCTTCTAATTCATCTACTCAATTAATTCATTTCATCAATTAAACTAACAATTAAAGTATACAATTATTAATTTACTAATTCACAATGAGGGGAAATCCTACTTTCATATGAAATGGGCACTAATTATTAATTTACTTTCATCTAAAACTATACAATTAAAATTACAATTAAACCTATACAATTTATTAATTAAAGTTATACAATTGTTAAGATTCCCCCACCACACACATACACACACACACCACACACACCACCACCACGCACCCTGCCCCCCTCCCCCCGCCACACACACACGCACACACCTGTACACACACACACCACACACCACCCCCTGCTCCCCTCACCACACCCCCACCACCCCCTGCCCCCTCCCCCACCACACACATATATACACACACATATACACATACATATACACACATATATATACACACATACACACACATATAGAAATGAAAGAGAAAGAGAGGAAAAAAACATACCTTAGAGAGAGAGAGAGAGAGAGAGAGAGCTGAAATCGCTTAGAGAGAGGGAAAATCCAAAAAACGGTGGGAAATACTGAAGAGATTGTCACGGTCATGTCAAGGTCCTTGACCGTGACAATTATTTTAAGTAGTATCACGATTAATGACCATGACAAGTCTGTGACAACTACATTTGTCACGGACTTGTCACGGTCATTGACCGTGACAATTCTTTGTCACGATCGTGTCACGATCAATGACCGTGACACAAAATGCGTGTTTGTTGTCACGGTCAATGACCGTGACAAGGGTGGCCGGCTGAAAGGGGACATTTTGACCATTTTGGTGTAGTGTAAGAATTGTCACGCTCAATGATCGTGACAAAAAAATGCTTGTTTTTTTTGTGACGGTCAATGACCGTGACAAGTCTGGTCGGCTAAAGGGTGCCAATTTGGCCTTTTTGGTGTAGTATAGGTAAATATTTGGTTTGAAACTTAGTCACATGAGAAGAACTTAAGGGCTAAGATTTCTCAGGTTTAATTGAGGAATAAAATCCTAATTCAGAGAATGATATCATATCACAGGAATTCGGTGGGAACAATGACCTAGAAACAATAGGGAATGGATGAGATAGCTACTTAATAGATTTAAGGGACAATTGGTAGCCTTCCAAGTGATGGGAAACACTTGGGCTTATGCAAATAAGAAGTTTAATGGTACGCTAATAATACGTAGGCTATGTGAGATTATGTAGATTATGTAACGACTATATTATGGGATATGGGATTTCCTAAATTGAATGTATATGTTTTATGAATACCTAATGTGTGGCTTATTTTGTGTACGACATACCTCCGCTGCTTAATATCGAGTGAGGTTTGGAAAGGGGACAGTCTTATCTTGATGAGCCATCTTATGGGATCTCGACTTGTAACTCAGATATAGAATTTTGGGATGAGCACCACTTGTGTGAATAAGGGTGTGCTTTGTCATTTGGGTGCGTAGCCCAAAGGCCTAGGACTATGTTCGCCTCTAATATGTGTGATTTGTATTTTTTGGTTCGAGATTGATCCTTGACCATTAGTCCTCTATTTGTATGTGATGTACCGAAACTTGATAGCAGCACCTTAGCTCAGCCTATGAGTGCTATATATATATATATATATATATATATATATATATATATATAGAGAGAGAGAGAGAGAGTGTGACATGTATATATATACTTGTGATTTAATTCTATTATTGTGCTTAGTAGATGATAAAAATAGTGATCTCTAAATTAATCTAAATATGTGGGAACTTAACCCAAAATGAGAAATTCATAATTGTCTAATAGACATAGAGCTTCAATAGTTATTGTATGAGAAATACGGATGAGCACAAAGTGTTAAAAAAAATGGTAAAATATTTAACTCGAACTAGTTAGACGGGGTAGCATAACTAGGACGGGCTAGGAATATACATTAGGCGTGCACACTAATTGAGGGGTAGGACCTCAAGTGAGAGCCGTGAAATTAACATGTGTATAATATCTGCTGATTATGCATTTTAAATACTTGCAAATATTTTTAAACTGTTTTACTCGGGCTCTGGCCTATTTTTCCAAATCTATTTTGTAAAAACCATTTTCGGTGCCCAGCCATAGGGAGGCCCAGCTTAGGAGTTCATTATCATTCGACGTTACTGCAGTTGATGTGGAAGATTACAGGACCTATTTGGTAGACACATCCATTTCTTTCAAATCAGATGCATCTTTTCATTTATCTCAGTCGGGCATGTGGCCCATCTTCAATTAGTAGTTGTTTCCAGAGACATTGTGCTTCATTTATTTCAGTTGTGGATTTAGTTTGAGATATGAATTATTCTATTGGAGTATGAGACTGGGGTGTTTATTCCAGTCATATCTTATTTGACTTAGTTATTTTGTTATTTATGATGTTGGTTAATTAGAATGGTGAATGAGATGTTAATTCATTTAATTGTTTTAGACCATTACCTGTTAATTATAAAGATAAAATTTGACACCAGCTTTTCAAATACTAGGTGGTTAGTAAATATTGATGACTTTTTAAAAAGTGATGCTAAGAATGGACCAACTGAATATTATGTTTTAATTTAATAAAGGAATGGTCACCCTGTATTTAATTAGGGGGGGTGTCATAGCTTCAGCCAAAAAGTGCTTTATTGCAGCTATCCGCCCAAAGAAAGAAAAGAAAAAGGAATCTGAGAATCCTTAAGAGAAAGCTCAGGAGGGAGATGTTCTCTCCACTTAGCAACTACAGTATGGTCTACTAGGGGTGGAAGAGACAGGGGTTCACCACACTGATAGGGTCGTAGAAATCCTAGTGGAAGTTATTGCCGATGACAACTTGACAGAAAGGAAATTTCTGATCGAAGCTGATTTCACCGATCAAGAGAAAAGGGAATTAATTGCACTTCTCAAAATCAACATTGATGTTTTCACCTGGGATCCTTACGAGTTACTAAGTATTGACCCCAGCGTGGCCTGCGATCATCTGCTTGTCAATCCCACCTTAAATCCCATCACTCAAAAGGCTCATCGAACATCCCCCGAGAAGGCTAAGGCAGTAGAGAAATAAGTAGGGAAGCTACTGGATGCAGGATCCACCAGATAAGTTCAATTCCCTGTATGGTTGTCCAACCCAGTGGTAGTAGCCAAGATCAATGGTAGCTAGAGTGTTTGCATCGATTTCACCGACCTCAAAAAGGCATGCTCCAAGGAGAGCTTCCCTCTCCCAAAAATAAATCATCTAATTGTCGCCACAACAACACGAGAGAGGATGAGTTTCCTAGACGCTTACTCAGGCTATCACCAGATCCCCGTATATGGGCCCGACCAGGATAAGACCTCCTTTATAACCTCAATGGGGTTGTACTATTACAAGGTCATGTCGTTTGGTCTCAAGAATGTAGGGGGAACTTACCAAAGATTGGTAAATAAGATGTTCAGAAAACAGATGAGAGGAACGATGGAAGTATACATTGACGACATGCTTGTTAAAAGCAAGGACAAGGTCGATCACCTCTCATATTTAGCAACAACTTTTAAAATCCTCCAAAAGTATCGAATGAAGTTTAATGAAAGTAAGTGTTCATTCGGTGTTAGTCAGGAAAATTCTAGGTTACCTAGTACGCAAGAGGGGAATCGAGGATAACCCGGACCAAATCGATGCTATCACTAGGGTCAATCCTCCCCATACATTGAGAGATGTACATAAGTTTACTAGGATGCTCGTGATGCTTAATTTCTTCATCTCCAAGTGTTCAAAATGTTGTCGACCATTCTTCCAGCTTCTAAAGAAGGGCAAAGGCCTCTTATGGGACGACGACTGTTCGCGAGCTCTAGAAGAGATAAAGTCATACCTTTGCAAGCCACCATTACTGGTAATTCCAAATGATGGAGTCCAACAATATCTTTACCTGACAGTATCAAACCATGTTGTGAGATCTACGTTAGTATGTGAAAAGGAGGGGGGAAAACATCTGGTTTACTACGCCAGTAATACACTCATTGACGTTGAACAATGATACTTGCCTTTGGAAAAGATAGCCTATGCACTGGTGGTTGCCAAAAGAAAGTTGAAACATTAATTTGAAGCCCACTCCATAACCGTAATCACCTCTTATCCACTCAAGGCCATTCTACGAAAGGCCAACCACTCTGTACGACTTTCAAAGTGGTTGGTCAAACTCAGGAGATTTGATATCCACTTCCAGCCTAGAACAGTAATAAAGGGAAAGATCCTAGTAGATTTTATTTTTGAGTTCATAGGAAATCAGACTATAGATCAACTGAATGATGAGCGGTCGATGGCACAAGAAGCGAAGTCCAAAGTTTGGACCTTATATGTTAATGGAGCCTCAAATTCCAAGGGAGTAGGAGTAGGGATTATTCTCATAACCATCGATGTCACTATAATTGAGAAAGGAATTAGATTGGGATTTGAGGTCTCCAACAATGAAGATGAGTACGAAGCGCTGATCGTAAGTTTGCGAAAAGCCAAACTATAGGGGGTAAAAGGACTCCATATATTCGGTGATTCCACGCTAGTCTCCAAGCAAGTAATTGGGTACTTTAATTCCAAAGATGATCGAATGGAACCATACCTCAACGTAGTAAGGGGACTCAAGGTAGACTTTGAAGATGTGAAAATTCAATAGTTCCCTCGAGGGCAGAACGGTCACGTTGCACTAGGCTCAGTAATTGACTCTAGCCTAAGAAGAATAATTCAGATAGAGTTCCTCGTACAGCTCAGTATCGACCATGCAGCCGTAGCCGAGTAAGTCCTCTTCATAGATAAGGTCCTAAGTTTGATGGATATTATCATCAATTATCTATGGGTGACACATTGCCAGACAATAGGAGGTCGACCCAAAAATTTAGGATCAAGGCTACTCGTTTATGTAGAATTTAAGGAAAAGAAGAAATTGAGAAGGAAAAGAACAATGCTGATGTTTTCATTTAATTCAGATTGTTACTTTACATTGATGACGCTGGGTTTGTTAAATAAGCAAACAAGAGAGGTAGTTCCTATAAAATAGGTAGGTAATCCCATATGACTAGGAGATATAAGTGGAGAGTTTGAACTATTCTTCTTTCTACAACAACACACGTGCATGGCCATAGTATTTTTAAAACCAAACTTCTTTGCTGTTGTTGCTGGCAGGTGGTTGCGTAGCTGGAGAAACTATGTGGAAGTCTTGTAATCAGTGATATCCTTAATACTCCCCCGTAAGTGAAGGTGGGAAGACTCAACAACACCGAGCTTAGACTGAGGAAATTGAAATTACTGAGTTGATAAAGGTTTGGTTATGAGTGCGATCGAATCGACTAAAAAGATCTCCACTGTCTCCAAAAACCCATTGATTTCTGCCATGGTAAACGCAAGGGCACAATACTCAGCTTCATAAAAAAATAATGAGGTCTCTTAGATCGTAACATGATTGATTAAAAACTAATTTAGAGGCTTAATTATTGGATTGGCTGGACCGACACCTGTAATGGGCCTTTTTAGGCCAACATGAGCTTGATGACAATGGATTCAGAGGCTCTATCCTTCCTGGGCTTGATCACTATGGATTCAGGGGCCCGTTGAGTTATTGGACAAATTCATTCAGGATAATATTATCTTGTCCCAAGACTGTATCAATGAACGTTAGCTCTGCTGGTGCTACCATCGCCGCCTTGATTTTTTAATTCCTCTAATGATAAAAAATATAGGGTAACATGGATGGGATTTGACAAATTAGTGTCCTGATAATTTTAAACTTGTTCTCTTAACTAATGGAAATAAAGGATTTGTATCATCGTAGCTTGACTGTTATCTTTAATGAGTAACTGAACCAATAATTGGCCACATCATGGTGAGGCAATTGCCTTTGTAGCAAAGACTTCTCAAGAAAATAATGTTGCCATTATAATTGCTTCTTTTGAGGGTCTCTCTTCCGAATCAAAGCATACCACTGCTTCTGCCATAGAAACTCGAACTGTGCTGGGGCCTTATAAAGATATATTTTTTTACTGTAACCCGATGGACGATAGCAATGAATGGTAGTTACCACCGCCAAAAAATGGTATTCTAGGAACAATAATACTCGTGAGAGTTTTATAGCTCTGATTCCATGTAGAATTTAAAAGAAAATAAGAAATTGAGAAGGAAAAGAACAATGCTGATGTTTTTATTTAATTCAGATTGTTACTTTACATTGATGACGCTGGGTTTGTTAAATAAGCAGAAAAGAGAAGCAGTTCCTATAAAAACAGGTAGGTAATCCCATATGACTAGGAGATATAAGTGAAGAGTTTGAACTATTCTTCTTTCTACAATAGCACACGTGCATGGCCATGGTATTTTTAAAATCAAACTTCTTTGCTGTTGTTGCTGGCAGGTGGTTGCGTAGCTGGAACAACTACATGGCAGTCTTGTAATCAGTGATATCCTTAATAACCTCAACCCTAAAGGGAAGCTTTATAAGAAATCATTTACAGACCCTTACCTCAAGTGAATTCACCCATAAGATGCCGAACAAGTACTTAGTGAACTTCATGAGGGAATCTGTGGGAGTCACGCAGATGGAAGATCATTATCCTTTCACGTGATTAAGGAAGGATATTGGTGGCCTCACATGCAAAAAGACGTTGGTGCCTACATTCCCAAATGAGAAAAATGCCAGAAACACTCACCTAGGTTCACCAGCCCTCCAGTAACCTAAAATCCCTCACTAGCCCATGGCCTTTCGCTCAATGGGGATTAGACATCGTGGGACAACTACCTACTACACCTAAAAATTGTAAGTATCTGCTGGTCACCACTGATTACTTCACAAAATGGGTAGAGGCAGAACCATTGGCAAACATTCGAGATTATGACATGATAAGGTTCATATGGAAGAACCTCATAACTCGCTTTGGGATACCAAGGGCTATCATCATTGATAACAGTACACAATTTGAGAGTTCTTTCTTTCAAGCTTTTTACGATGAGCACAACATCAAGCACCACTTCAGCTCTGTGGTGTATCCCCAAAGTAATGGAAAGTAGAGGCTTCCAATAAAACTATTATCGATGGACTGAAAATCCATTGGAAAGAGCTAAGGGTGCTTGGGTGGATGAACTCCCTCATGTTCTACGGGCCTATCACACAACACCCAGGAGACCAGCTGGGGAAACAGTCTTTGCACTTACTTATGGAATGGAGGTTATCATCCCTCTAAAAGAAGGTTTCCCTACTATAAGAACCACCTTGGTCGACCAAGGCGTTAATAATGGAGCATTACATGTTCATCTTGACCTAGAAGATAAGCGACAAAAGCTAACCTTGATTAATTTCGCTTCCTTCTAGAAGCAACTAACCAAGTAGTACAACAAGAGGGTTAATCCGACGAAATTTCTAATAGGGGACTAGGTGCTGAGAAAAGTCCTCAGTAGTGTCATAAAACCATCATCAAACTAGGACCAAACTGGGAAAGACCCTTCAGAATTATCAGAGACGATCTTCAAGGAGCATATCACTTGGAAACGCTGGAGGTTAGGGAGATACTAAGAGCATGGAATGCAACCAATCTCAAGAAGTTTTACTTTTTGACCTTCTTCTTTATCTTTTAGTTAGAAAAATTTTATTTTTTAAACTTGTGTTGTTTGTTAAATAATACTTAATGAATAAAGGTCGGTTATCCCCTCTATTCTCATATTTTGCTTTGGCTTCTTAACTCATCTGGACTATATCTCGTCAAATTTATACCTTTTTTAATAATAACTCCTTTGTGCATATCTAAATTCCTAACAAACAGGGTTAACAAGTCAACTATAAGCACTTCAAATCGTCTTTCAGTCCTTGTTGCAAACACTAGAGGCCTAATGAGTTGTTGCAGCAATAAAAAAATCCCTACAGGGGATCCTTAGGCGATAAAGCCAACTCAAGTTGGTCGCTAACTTTTATTGGTTGAAAAAAAACTACTCGAGCAGATTGCTCACTAGGCAGGTGCATTCTCACCATCATCTGACTTAGGCCTAAGAAAGTGTGACGACACAACCTAAAAGATAAAATGGATGGAATGATATTGTTAAGGAATATTGGACTGGGAGAATGTTCGAACACATAAAAAGCAGAGGATTAATACCTAGATATCATTTAGTTGGACAAATGCCTAAAATGATTTAAACTAAGTACAAGCTTATTTGAGGCCTAAGAGTGGTCAACCAGTACTGTTTTGGTCGAAAAATATTTTAAGTAACCAATAAACAGATGAGATAAACACATGTTTAGTTAGAACATGCTCAAAACATAAGAAAAGATCAAACAAATTCTTTATTAAAATATAAGGTTACAGTTACATCAAGGCCTAAAAGACATATATAAGGACCTAAGGTGGCCCAGGGTGGCGAGATAGATACTCTGCTAGAATCGCTCTCTGACCGTCATCTGGCTTTGGGGAGAACTCTTCTAAATCTTCATCGAGATCGTGATCCAAAAGTTGGGAAGGAATGGAATCAATAGGAATCTAGTCACCGTCTTTTGATAAGGGGTTATGGAAATAGTTAGGGCACTCAATTTGGAATTCATACCATAATTTGGATTATTTCAGGGTTTTTACCTCCCTGAGGGCGCTTAGCCACTCTAGAGAAAAAAAATGCTCTCTTCCTCATTGAGATTCGTTGGGGCATCTGCCCAACCAGCATTATAACCTTATTCCTAGAATTGTTGGGGGGCCATCTTGAATGCATATCTCATCTTCTTAACGTTGTCTTTGAGCACATCCAAAAAAGACTTTAAGCTAGCGACCTCCTTTCTCAACGTATTATTCTTGGACTGGAGGACTTCACCCACTTGGTCGACCTCAGTCCTTTTCTAGAAGTTAGGCCCTCAAGGAATTTACTTCCTCTTGTAAAGAGGTGCATATCTCCTCCATTTCCTGAAGATCATCCTTCAGTTTGGCAATCACCTCAGTCTGGTTCTTATTTTGCTCATTCCTTGATCTTAACGACTTACAAATTTTTACAAAGGTTTTGAGAGCCTTTAAGCTCGTGTTGGGTCCAAGAATTCATCTAGTTGAGAGTTGGGAGATATATAGCGATCTAAATCATCAGATTATAAACGATACACACCATATCTGAGGCAAGAATATTAGCATATTTAGATTCAAGAAAACACAAGCAAACATGAGGAAATTTTACTCCCATATAGCATAAAAAGGTGGTCGTAGGCCAATATATTAAGTTTTAAAAAATAGTTACAAACTGACAAGGTAAGGGTTTTACAAGGAAAAGGTCCTAGGCTACAAGCCCAATTCCTTCACCGGATCTTCATGAGCAATGGATTTCCCTTTACCAACCACCTACTGCTCCTAGTCAGCACCAACACTTTCGCCGACTTTGGTAGGAAAAATTTCCACATTACCAGCAGCATGGTCGCCACCTTCTTCCTCTTCAACATAAAGGTCAGGACCAGGAGAATGAAGATTGAAAGCTCAGAGTCTGCAGGATTTCCAGCAGCCTTCAAACCTTGGTCCCATTCCTTATTGAAGGAGACCTTGCAACCATAGGCCATTTGGCGCTCTGCATCCTCATAGGCTTTATAAAAGCTCTCGCAGTAGATATCATCCTTCGCTTGGGGAAGCTCACCTTCCATCTTGGCAAATTTATCAGATAAGGCCTTATTGGCCTCTTCTAGCTTGGTCTTCTCATCCACCACCACCTTCGGAGTAGCCCCAAGAGCATCATAGACCTTGTACATTTCACTCTTCTCATGCTCCCACATTTGGCGAGCTTCGAACAAAGGCCTTCTTCTCAGCTTCCAAAGTATCCTTTAATTCTTGCTCCCTCCTAGAGCTATTAGCTTAGGTGTCCAAAAAAGTGCTAAAATCATATAGCGTCTGCACACAAAAAAGAAGAATAGAGAATCAGAACAGAAATGAGAAGGGCAGAGGAAAAGAAAAAGCAGGAAAAACTTACGAGAGCCATTCCTTACGTAGTCTTAAGGGCGAGTTAGGATGGTCCCAACCTAAATGAACGCTCGCGATCAGCAGCGAGCACTGAACTTTTTAAAAGGTCAAGGGCCAAAGAAGTAGAGTCACCCACACTATCCCCCTCAAGACTTGGGAAATGAGGCACCCCAAAGGACTGCAGAAACAAATTCCTCTTAGCTTCCATTCTCTCATTTTCTTTCCGTTTTTCTTGTTATCTCTTACTCCTTCTCTCATCTTCCTCTCTTTTCTTCTCTTTCTTTTTCTCTTGCTCTTTCCCTTTATCAAATGGGCTAAAACCACTGTCCTTGGAGGAATCAGTTGTAGATGTCTTCAAAGATGAGATCCTATCAGACAAGACCGTATGGTCATCGTCTTTGAGGATCCTTAACTTTATCCTCTTGACCAGAGGGGACATGTCCTCCTCCTCCTCCTCCTCCTCCTCCTCTTCTTCTTCTTCTTCTTCTTCTTCTTCTTCTTCTTCTTCTTCTTCTTCTTCTTCTTCTTCTCTTCCCCCCCCCCTTCACTTTCTTCCTATCCTTCAGAGCCTTCCCTTTCCATAATGACTGGCTCAGAAGGACCTACCTCTGTAGCTTTCAAAGATGGGACCCTATGAATCGAGCAAACAATAAAGCTAATTCCAATATTTTTGTATTCCAAAATAAAAGCAGATGACCTTGGATGTTCGTTGTCTGCCAACATTTATTTAATGCTCCAAGCCTTCATAAGCTCATCAGCATCAATCTCACCAATATAAGGTTCCTGATTTTTTACACGAGTTGCAAAATAAAGAATAAAACTATCAACTAAAAGAATGGGGGGAAAGAACAAGAAGTCAGCAGGAAGAAAAAAGAAGAAGTGACCAATCTCGGCCTCTGCGTTATCAAAAATCACAGGGCCTCATTATTTCTCCCCCTCAAAATTTGGAGGGCACTGTCAGTTCCTAGCAATGAACCCATGTTCTCAGTAATCTTTATGGGAGTCCGAAAGATTTACCACCATAACTCACTCAACCTTTCTGGTTTTCAAATACAACATACCTTCTTTGGTCCGCGACCACATGTAGCAGTAGCTTATCTCAGCAAGACCTAGTTTTATTCCATAGAGTCTATTTAATATGTGGAATCCATTTACTATCTTCGAAACATTGGGGGAACATTGAGCAGACACGATGTCAAAATACCTAAAAAATCTAAGAAATAACTTGTTTTGGGGGGGGGCTTGAGTTACCAGAAGGGTGTGAATCCAAACCCCCCCCCCCCCCCAGTCAACGTCACAAACATTCTGAGGAAGGGGGGCACAGTCGATGATCACCCAATCAGGGATATTATACTGATGCCTAAATTCATCTATTGACTTATTATCCAACATCGCCATGACCATATAAGCAAGAAGAAGAAACCCTAGCTATAGTAACAAGCTAATGCAAAGAAAAAGAACTTTCAAAGGCAAATACTAAAAGTTACAGGTAGTAACGAATTTTTGGGAAAGCACAGAAGAAGAAGGACCTTGACTTTTGAAGCAGAAGAGAAGCCTAGGGGCGAAGTGCACATGAACGACCAGAATCATTGAACGAACGGTTAAGTGTATACACCAACTAATCACCAGAACTTCTAATGATGGGTCTCGTCTTCCCAGGAGGATTTTGGCGCTTTATGTTCTTTTTAGGAGAAGCGTACCTCTCTTGCAAATCTTATAAAAACAAATAGGTCATGCCGGATTTTGATAATATTTCAGGCCTAGGGCCTTCTACTCAGTTGAAATCTATTGGCCCATAATTATTAGCCCAAATGTTTGAGGGGCCATTGTGGGCCTAGGGCCAATAAATAATTATGGGCTAATAATTATGGGCCTAGGGATAAATATTTCATAGATTTATTGACCCATAATTATTGACCCATAATTATTAGCCCATATAATTTCTAGGCTCACCGCCAGGTGACACATGTCCGGTCCGCACTCTGAAAATACATACTGGTATGCACAAGATCAGTACTATACATATATATATATATATATATATATATATATATATATATATATATATATATATATATATATATATATATATATATATACACACACACACATCAAAAGGTATCAATGAAATATATTTAATTATGAAGTTTAAAATTTCCTTCAATTTATGGCGAAGGTCATCAAAGACTCGTCGGAGTTACACGATGTCATCGAAAACTCGCCAGAGTTACATGGTGTCATCGAGGGATCATCATAGGGTGGTGGGAGTCACAACTAAGCCACGAGTGTAGTTGGAGTCACAAAGGAGTTATTGAAGTGTCATTCGAGGTTAGCCGGAGATTTGTAGGGAGTTGAGTTACAAAGAGAAAATGTATTAATAATAACTTAATAATAGCAAAGAGTATTGTGGTCTAGTTTAAGAGACTTCATCCTTTTTATTAAACATGTTTTGATCTTGAATTATTTGTTCTATATATTTGTTACGAGGGGAAATGAGTAAATGCCTCAAGAAAAATAACGTCTTCAACATTCATTGAAACTAACATCGAATTAACAAGATTAGATGCATTTGACATGGGTAGATATATAAAGACACTTTCCTTATTTTTTTAGTATTAGTGGTAAGTGTATCACTGGTGATATTTTGATGCATAGTAAATATATTGTTTTTATTCTTAATGAATTTACATACTCTTATAAGTTAACATGGTCACGGAGTTCATGCTAACTAGCATGTAACCTGCATAATGCGCGGACGCATATAGTTTTTTTTTCTACCATACTTCGATACATGCACATGGTCAAGATCGTAGTTATATCGGGGTAGTAATTTTAAAACTCACACGAACATCAGTAAATCGATATAAGCTTGACCCAAACATGATATGATAAATCATGTTATTTTCATTTAGTTCAATTCGATCAATAATATTCATGTTTAAATTATAATTGGTTTTATGTTGTGTTTTCATGTTCCTATTATATTTAATATCAATTTATACAAATAAATTCCAAATTATTATCTTATATAATACATGGATGAAACAAAATCCATTATTTGAATCAAACAATAAATTTTGATTGGCAAAAATTTATTCATAATAACTTGCAGAAATAAAACCTACATATTATATTATCTCAAATATCATTTAACTTTTTAACTAAAACATATCCATTTTCATTAAGTTCAGCTCGATCAATAGTATTCATGTTTAAATCATAATTGGTTTTATGTTGTGCTTTGTTGTTCCTATCATATTTAATATCAATTTATACAAATAATTTCAAATTAATATCTTACACAATACATGGATAAAGCAAAACCCAATAGTTAAGTCAAATAATAAATTTTGATTGGTAAAAATATATTCATAATAACTTGCATAAATAAAACCTACATATTATATTATCTCAAATATCATTTAACTTTTTAACTAAAGCATACATCATTTAGAGGTGTATACATGAACATCCTAATACATGAACCAGTTAAATATATGTATTGACTAAATACATAAACCTCCATTTAGACTTATATACACTAATTTCATAATACATGAACCAACTAAATTCATGTATTGTTCAAATATATGATAAAATATTATGGGAGAAGAAACGTAAAGAGTCAATCTCGAGAGACACTTTTTTTTATAAATAAAAAAAATTAGGAAAGGCTTTTAAAAAGGGGGCTTTGTAAATTTAGGACCTATTGTAATATGTATTATGCAAATAGGACAACAAATATTTTATTTATAACTTTAGTCCCTATTTTTGAATAAAGCCGCTGACGCGGACCCATATCTATAAAGCGTTAAACAATCACAGCATGTCGCATCAATCGATAATTTGAAAATAGGACTAAAAATGAAAACGCAATGTTCATTGTTTTATATCCATAATTAATATTAATTTAAATTCTAAAAATATATAATCTATTTAATAAAAAATTAAATGAAATAAATTTTAAAGTTATAATAAATGCTTCTCATTAAATTCTCTATCTATCGTTTTTAAAGTATAATACAGATTTGTACAACGTCTAACTTTAATTGGCATGCCTCTGTCTGCTGCATTAATTGGGTGAAACTGAGATATTGCTAAATTATTTTCCTGCATGTTGACTCGTACACGAGATATTGATTGTCAAATAATGGATGATCAAAAGAGTAGAATATTAATAGAGTGGTAGGTTTTATCATATAAAAGTTTGTGGGTGTAATATCTAAACCGCCTACGCCAATCTTAAATTTTTTAAATACTATAAGAGCGCATGCAGCCAATCGGTTGGAGATAGAAGTAAATATATAAAACACTCTCTTTAATTTTTTAGTATTAGTTGTAAGTGTATCACTAGTGATATTTTAATGCATTGTTAATATCTAAACAGCCTACGCCAATCGTAAGAATTTTAAAAATTATAAGAACGCATGCAGCGAATTGGGTTGCAGATGGAAAGAAAGCCAAAGGCATGATTCTTGTTTTGTCAGCAGCACCTTTGTCTTGAACATCAATTATGTGATTGTTGGTCAATAAATTAGATCAAAGAAATGCATGCAGAGATCGTACAAGTTGAATAAACGGTAGAGGGAGGCAGAAAACAAGAATCAAACAGCCTTTAAACAGTAATGAGCGGTTGTTCTATGTGATGAGGGGAATGCATTAACCTCATATAAGTGATTGCACGTGTATCTTGTTCCAACCGCTGATCACGCATCTAGCCAAGTCCAATGGTGCTTTCTATCATTCCCAATTTCTACATTAGAAAAGGAAAAGGGAGAAAACCTTCTCCTCTATATAGCAGTTGATATGACGTGACTGTCTAGTCATATAGAATCCTTAATTTCTACATGTAGAAAAGGAAAAGGGAGAAAACCTTCTCCGTTGATATTGCAAGGGTTTAGCCACGTCACACGTAAAGATAATACCATTGGAGATGTTAAGTGGGAGAGATTTCTTTGGCAACATTACCATTGGAATTGGTCTTACACACAAGATAGGACTATGTACTAATCAAGCCTCAAATCTATATCTATGTACCGGGTATGCCGTGCCTGAAAGTGCGATGCAAAATTTTAAAAGTGTACGTCCTTAATTGGACCATACATCGTATTTAGTTCGCAATAGATAAATAATTTTTTAAATAACCTATTAGTTTAAAAAAATGAAAAAGTTTTGAAGTTTTTTTTACATAGATGTACCATGGTACGAACCTAAAAGTTTATTTTAGAACACATAATTGTAAAAAATTGTTTAAAGTTTAAATCGTGTATAATTCATGTCAAAGTTGTACAATTTTAATATTTGGAGCCTAATTTCCTTTATATATTGAACTATCCATCGTGTTTAAAAAATAAAAGATAAATTCATGTGGAAAATGAAATAGTAATCACTAACAATGAGTGTTAATTGATATAATGATAACTGCTACAAATCGTACTATTAAAACAGTTACAAGACTTAAAATAGAGAATATTCAATTTAATTAAAGTAAAATAACTTTACAACTATGTATATATGAGGTCTTAAACCAAATTGATACGTCATTTTTATATATAGAACAGGGGATGGGTTTGTGCCACGATCAATTCTTGGTACCATAATAACAAATTTATTAAACGCCTTAGACTCGTGAGCCTTTTCAATGTGCAATCCACTATTTTCCCTTCATATTTTGATCATGAGAGGTGCCACCAGCAATCGGTAATAATACTGGAACTGAAATTAATGTTTAATCTGTAAAAAAGAAAACAAAACAAAGCATGAAACACTATTTTGAGTTGTTAGAACATGAACTTGACGATACACTATTTGAGTTTTTAGAAATAAATATTCAAATGACTGGACAGTCATATAACTAAATAATAATGCATATGTTGCATATGTTGTTAATCCTATAAATAATAATGGAAAACTTGAAAACTCCATATAGGAAACAAAACCAAAAAACCTCCAACGGTAGCTTTAAACACTAACAGAAACCTATACACCGTAACACTTGAAGTGAATTCAGCGTTTTGAAATAAAACATTATTTAGTGGCAACTACAGATAAAATGAACTTACTTATCGTCAATCTTCTTGAGATCGTCATCGATCTTAGAACGCATGTAATCAAGGACCCTCTGGTCAATACTCAACACTGAATCGGTGGCTAGGGGGTCCCTATATTTGATATAAATTAGATCTGATGTTAAGTAACAATATAAGCCCGCTTACTATATGTAAACTTCATTCTAAAGGAATAATATTCACTTCTGCAGTAGATGTAGTCCATACCAATTAAACTTTCTACCTACTATGAAACACAAACAATTTAGTCAAACTACTTTTTTACTTTTTATGCAAGGGAAATATTAGAGACAAAATATAAGCCCTTATAGCACATACAAATGACACCAATATACAACTTCTTTTCACATTGAACAACACCACAACAAACAACATAATTAATGTCTATAAACGCAAGTTCCCCGTTTGATGTCAGTCAAGTAGATTACTTTGCATTTCGTCTTGCCAGTGCGCTTCTCGATTAAAAGATATTGTGCCAAAATCACAGACTGAACTTCCTTCAAACAGGAAATACGACCGATCTTAGCACGCATGGAATCTGCAGCAGTGAAAAGAAAAATCATAATTGAAGTGATGATCAGGAAATGGAAATGGAATTTAAAATGCGTGTTTGTTAGTTGTTACCATCGGCTATGACGGAGGTTAAAACCTCATGGCGAAGGCGGACATTGTCGATGTCGTCAACGTCAGGGGGTGGGTCAGAAGAGGAACGGAAAGAAATGAGGACTTAATAGGATCCAAGACCACATACACGCCTTCCAAACATACCCACTACAATCAGGATAAGACATCCGAGTTCATTTTCTCAATCCACCTACAATAACAAAAGATAATTGGAAAAAAAAGACTGCTTATAATATAAGAAATAAAATAAAATACATGATTATTAATCTTAAACATTAAGACCACTATCTTTTTCGGCATGGGAAATCTAACGATATTTAAATTTTCTGAAAATTTATAATCAAACCAACACTTAATAAATCAATCTTTTTGAAAATTAGAAATTAACAAAACTCATTCACCAGTAACTGAAATACGGTGGCTAAGCAGCTGTTTCTACCATTGAATAACTTAGTATCTGATCTTCAAAGTTCTAGCACCACAACTGTCCAACACACAAAATAAATACTAATCAGTGTGTGTGATTGTAAGTATGTTTGAGAGAGAGAGAGAGAGAGAGAGAGATGCTTACAGTTTGAGTCAGTAGTGATCCAATTTCCAGTTCTAGGTCTAGTGGACTTATCAGTACTATGGAGAGGGGTAGAGTTCAAAGAAGACATGTTCATGAGCATTCAAATCGGTCTTGTGACCGATGCGGAGCCCTCATGCAATATCTTCGTTTTTAATCTTCATGGAATGGATTTTGTGTGAAAACTTCCCAAATTTTTCAACTATTATTTGGTTGAACCACACAATGCCTTCTGATTTAGCCTTTTGATCTAAAAAGAAAAGCAATTTCATAAGAGAAGATACATTTAGTATTTAACAATTTAGCAAAATGGTTGCGAAATTACTTTCTTTGTCGATTAAATAGCTGTGAATAACGATCATCTTTGTTGATTAAATATCTTCTTGAGCACTATTTGTATTGCTTGATGAGTGAACCAATCGATACCGCTCCGTATAACCGATGACATATAGCCATTGTTTATGTGACTATACAGGGGTACATACAGTTGTACATTCTAGGGAAATTTAGTTTCAATGTTAGTTAGTGTTTATAGTGGCAAAATGTCCAATTGTACATGTTTGGTTTAGTTTTTAATACGGCACGACTTGTGATTGATGATTTCAGAGGAGAATTTGAGATAAGACCATGCTGGTAGTGGCTTTTTTATTGATACAACATCACAACGTGAATGGTGGTGTTAAATATAGGTTCTACTGGTTGTCTTATTTCATCCGTGTTCCTTTTTTATTTCAAGGCAACCGTGCATCTCTAATATGTTCAAATCTGCATAAAAATATGAGAATTAATGAGTGGTTCAAATCTGTTGACCGTTAAAAATTATTGCAACCTAAAATTTCAACTCACCATTCACATGTCGATATCCATTTCAAACAACTCATCAGTGAACATAATGAAAAGTCATATATTCAAAGCTATAGTGTAGTTTTCTCCCTCGATTGCGAATGAAGCTGCATTTATGATTGGTATTGCAAATACCTTTGAAAGCTAAAGTTGCACTTGGATCATTTCTATCTCATTGATCTGAAATCCATCAACTCTTTCATGATATTTACATCCTCAGATATTTGTCACTTGTTTCAACAAACATATATAAGAACCACTCCAAATAGAAAGTAAGGTACACCATAAGGAGGGAATAAACTCACCTGTAAGCAACGAACCTATTTTTTGAAAGTAAGTTTGACCAAATTTAAATATCAACAAAGTAAGGTCAAAGAAGCTGCAAGCAGCTGCAACATAAAAATGTCAAGTGTAAGTGGTAGAGAGTGCACTCAGCTCAAAAACTCATAACAACATTAGGCTATTAGTCATATGGGAAGATTGATGAAATACATAAAGAGAAGAAGTAGGTAAGGATTTGATCCAATTTAAATAACTGGACAAATGAGACAAGGGTATTACCTATGTTCTTAACTCCATATCGAGATTACCTATATTCTTAACTCCATATCGAGATTACCTTTGTTCTTAGATCCATAATGAGACAGGAATATCATTCAGTGTAATAGACTGGACCATGGTTGATTTAGTTGCCAGAGTTACATCCCACATCGCCTGGGTGAAGGAAAGTAATGGTTCATATATGTAAATTTGCACTCTTTTAACACTGAGGCATTTTAGCTCCACTGGTAAGGCATGTGATTGTTGATGCAAATGTCAGGGGTTCGAACCCCAGTGACACCAGTTTGTGGATGTAGAGCTAAATAAAAACCCATGCCGCTGGGTGCAGTGGTTAAAGTGGGGACAATATTGGTGGTGGAAGAGTGAGGTGTTACAGAATCGTATCAGAGCCAGTATCCAGCCGGAATAAGTGTGCTAACATGTTGGGTGATGGTTGATTTCATCCCAATAAGAACGTTGGGCTCCCTAAGGGGATGGATTGTAACAGACTAGACCATGACTGATTTGGTTGCCAGAGAGTTACATCCCACATCGCCTGGGTGAGGGAAAGTAATGGTTCATATATATAAATTTGCACTCTTCTAACACTGAGGCCTTTTAGCTCCACTGGTAAGGCATGTGATTGATGGTCCACATGTCAGGGGTTCGAACCCCACTGACACCAGTTTGTGGATATAGAGTTAATAAAAACCCCATACCACTGGGTGCGGTGGTTAAAGTGGGGACAATATTGGTGGTGGAAGAGTGGGGTGTTACATTCAGATTACCCCTGTTCTTAAATCCATATCAAGAAGCATTGCTCCTTCAGATTACATTCATTAATATTAGACATCACATGAAGACGACATAATGGAATCGGCAAAAGAAATTTACGTGTTAGAAACTATAAACAATGTTTGTTGATGTTTTCTCAACCACCAAAAACAAATCATATAAAAGAGGCATTGAATCCATTACATCCTTTTTAATGCAGCCCCTTTAATTATGGGGAAATGTTAATATTAGGCATTGCCCCCAACTGGTTCTACTCATGCCCTTAAGAGTCACATTAGCGAAGGTGGACATAGTTCCATATGTCCACAAATGACTAATTCAATAGCAACATGGAAAAATGGGCACATACCTGATGTTCTGGCAGATTTTGGTACCCCATGTTCCTCCACTGAGAAATAGTCATTCCATGGAAAATAGCTAAGATAAAATATGAATCTAGTAAAAGGATACGATCAGCTGCAATCGATGCCACATCCAGCAAAGCTAGAGCAGGTAGCGAATTGAATGAATATGATATTAGTGATGGCTGAATAATGACTGCTGAATTTGTTATGTTTTCGCGGTTTAACAACATGCGAATGTAAGCCGTCTCATCTGGACTATTATTAAACACCTCTCAAATTTTAGATAAAAATAAGATAGTAGGTATACATATATCATAAACTTTTAAAGCAAAAGAGAAATTATAATTACTTGTAAAAATTTTGATCGCCGCAGATTAAACATGAACTGAGGAAACAACGGTGGACAAATAAAAGAGGCATTGAATCCATTACACCCAATATCAATACTGCTCGGACATAAATTATAATTCGTAAAATTCATAAAATTCTTATCTATAAGATATTTGTGCCTCCAGACCTATCACTTTGTTCAACTATAGTTTCAAAATCATTCCTAGTATTCTCCCTGATAGGCTTAACTTAATAGCCCCCAAATCATATCTAAACATCAATATGGCTTTGCCCAGACAGTATTTGAAGCTTATAATCAATATAAGCTTATAATCCTTAGTCCCCTGATTATAAGCTTTGTCAGGGTGGGTAAGATTTGCTAGTATATAATCAGTGTTGATACTGATTATAAGCTTATAATCAGTATTTGAAGTATAAGAAAGTACCCTCCAATTCAAAAGGCTTGTACACAGAACATGATCATGAGAACATACCATGAGCTCCATTTTCTACTCTTATAGTAGAAATAGAACATCAGATAATGAGCAGGAAATGCTTGTACAAAAATAAATGAATAAAGTCGCAAATCATAAAGGAAGTCACAAATGAATAAAGCCAGAAATTATAAAGGAGAGGAATATGATTTAATTGTATTGTCACTGTCAATTACATGAAATGTTCACAAAGGATCTAAAGAATATATCTCGAATAAGGAAACATCACTCAGACATTTTATCAAGCATGAGAAAAACATCAATCATACATTTCATTTGATAAAACATCTATGATCCAAACAAAATATACTACTTCAAATGAAAAAAAACAAAAGAAATAAATGAACAGGATAATTTAAAATGTTACATAATAAACCCAAAAATAGGGTGAAACACCCTATCACGGGTTATAATCATGTCATGTTCTTAGCCTAAACTGGTGAGACACCCTGTTCTTATTCACATATCCTTCTCTGGCCTTAGATGGATGGCAATGTACGGACCTTTAATCCACATTGTCCTTGCAATCCGGTTACCAATTTCTCAAAACCAAAGCAAAGGATCATGGAATGAAATTTGTTTTCAACAGTCTGTTTTACCACCAAATGTATGGGGGGAGTAATGATATAGTCCGAATAGTTGCTTTCATCTCCCCAAAATGTGATTACCTACAAAACCAACACAACCAGTAATGAATGTTGTATATTCAAATGTAGTTACAAATGTTCAATGTGATAATGTTGTATATTCAAATGAATTAGTTACGAAATTCAATATGGTAATCGAATTAGTAATGAATGAAGCAGTTACATAAGTGGTTACAAAAAATAGAAATAAATTGGAAGTACTTTGTGATTATTCAAAAAATTTCAATAGCTAACAATGCATACCCGTGATCAGAATATCACAATCATACCTAATTAGACATAATATGAATATTGCTTATTATAAAGGAGATGGACTTACCTAATTATTAATCAACACTCATTGATTGAAACCTTTATTAATAATAGGTGGATGCTTGAAGTACTTAGGCCTTTTTTTCCCCCAATGCTAATATAAAGCATTTTGGATGCGTCAGATTGGATGCTTCTAGCCTTCATTATCTCAGAACCAACAAAACCTCATCCGCTATAGACGATTCTATCTCTGACCTTCTCAATGAAGACATTAGAACTTGTCTCCTCGTCGAAGACAAAAATAATAAATCCCTTGACATCGGCCCTAAAGGCCGTTCTCTTTTCACTATTTTCGGGATACTCATGTTCAGGCAGGCACTGAATCGACATATCTTCATTAGTCCCCTTCATTGGTATTAAAAACCTTCTTTAACTATTTTGTGATTTGAGCTCTGGTTAAAAATTAAAATGGAACCAAGAAGGCTAAATTAAATAGTATGGTCATGAGTTAAACACACAAACCATTTAATGATAGTATACAAAAACATGGAATGAAATAAATGGAGACTATGTTTACCCAATCAAACACACACAATAGGGAAACAAACGCAAAAAATTCATTAAAGGTTTGTGCTTCATAATTTGAATCATGAACAATTATATTATAATTATAAAATTAGCGTCAATCATCAACACCCAACAATTTTTTCAATTCAAATTTGTGCATTACCACAACCCTCAATGTACATACGATTTAGATGTATAAGAAAACTGCTAAAACTTTGTGGGTTAAATTTAAAAAAATAACTATATAATACACAATACAAAGGATAAACGGGAGAAACATAGATTGAATACACGTAGTTGAGTGAATGCAATGTCTGTGAGAAAGTGAACATTTGGAACTTATCTATTAAAAATGAACTCTTGGAACAAATAGAGTTGAAATATATAATAAGCTATAAAACTTCAACAATATTGCAGAAATTCCATGCGAACAAAGAAAGCAAGAAAAAATCTAAGACCCCAGATTTACATAACACAAAGAGACATATACCTGCAGATTCAATAAACACAAAGCTAGATATTTAGCAAATTGCGAACAAAAGAGCTGGATATTTAGCAAAATGAGAGAGAAACACCAAAGCATTCTACAAAAGTAAAATAAGCACAAAATTCAAACAATAATAAGTCATTGAGCCCAAAAATGAAACATTTACCAAGAAAAAAATTATATCTATTACTTATCAAACATTTACCAAGAACAAAACTCATGTTTCAATAAAGTCAAGAAGCATGGGAATGATAATTTAAGGGTATACTTTTTTAGGGCTTTTACGTATAATCAATCCTTCATCTGCAAAAGAAAAAATAAATTACAAAATACAAAAAATAATTAGATCGCAAAACATAAACATAGATAAAAACAAAGTCTGTACAAAAAACTTAAATTACAAAGCCCTAAATTTCCATGTGTACATAAGGACTGAACACAAAAAATAAGGTTCAATCTTCTTAACCACATCATCAAATATCCAAACCCTAGATAAAAATAGCAAAAACCCAAATCACATCACAAAGTAAAACATTAAGTAAAAAAATAAAAGAGAGATAAAAAGAAAGACAGAGAAAACCACCAAAACGTGAATCACATGCCCATAAAACAACACAAATATAAACCTATTGATAAACCCATTGATAACACTTTGATAAACCATTGATAAACCCATTGAAAAACCTAAACCCTATTGACAAAACTTTGATAAACCTATTACCTGCTGATAAACCTTTGTGCACATTCAAAACAGAGTACATAAAACCGATACCCATAAAACAACACAAATGTAAACCTGTTGATAAACCCATTGATAAACCCACTCATAAACCTAAACCTAAACCTAAACCTAAACCTAAACCCATTGATAAAACTTTGATAAACCTATTACCTGCTGATAAACCTTTGTGATAACCATAAAATAACACAAACCAAAAACCATTGAACAAAAGAAAGGAAATGGAGAGTTGTTCCAATCGAGATAGAGAGAGAGAGAGGAGCGTACTCGGCTAAAGATCAAATGGAGAGATAGGTTGAGTTGTTCTTCCCACGATTGATAGAGAGAGAAAGGATGAGTGTAATACATAGTGTCAGATAAGTTCCAATGTGTTAATTTCCTATTTTATCCATATATTTGAATTTTGGGTAAGAGAAGTAAAAAAAATGAAGGGTTAAAAAAGAGGGAGAACTCAAATATGTAAGGATAAAAAATGGTAAGAGGGGTATTTTAATCTCAACCATTGAATCGTTGCCTTCTTGGCTTCAATCTAAACTTCATGAAAGGCTAGCCAGTACTCTAGCTTACTGCACCTCTATTTGCTCAATGGGATGACTCTACCTTTGTGCCTCTCTCTTCTCAAGGTGACGAATCTTTTCCCTTCTTTTAATTAACTCTTATTTTCTCATCCATTTTACACTATCTCTTTTACACTTGGTCCGTTTTTAACGCACCCACATATCTATCTCTCTCCCATTCTCTTTCCTTTCTCTCTCTCCTAGCAAAGAAAGATATTTGTTTAACCAAGGCATTCACACATTCAAGACTCCAAAATTGTAAGAGGGCCTCCATTTTTTACTTTTTTGCTTTTTTTATATGGATTGGTTTACAGTGGTTAAGGTATTGGCAATGGCAGAGGTAATTTTTTTTGTTGGGAATGTGGAATGATTCATAACTACATAATTTTTTACACTTTAATTAACTTTTTGTGTTGGTACGTTATTTTTTTTTATTTCAACTCTTTTACTGCTGAATCTTGATAAGAAAAATTGATTTGTTATTCGATCTTGAATCGGTTTCAACCATTGCTTTGTATTTTGTTGGTTTTATACCCAGATCTATCATGTGTTCATTTCAAACATTGCATTTACTTTTTACTTACTATGATTGATTTGTTCTGATTTGTACACAACCAGATTTGAGTGAGATTTGAGTTTCGAATAACCAGATTTGTTCATGATTTTTTTTCTCACTCTCTTCTTCAAAACTCGTTCGTCTAACCAGTTCTTTTTTCTTATTTGGCAGTTGTCACACCTATTTTTTTTCAGATTAGGGACTGCAATACTATTGGTTTCTATACAATTCGGCTATGATGTCAGTTCAGATATGATTTTGATCTGCTTGGTGCTGATTTTTTTCCGCTTCTATTGTCTTCAAAATCATACGTCTATACCGCTCTCTATCGTCTTCAACAATGGTTCAACTTTTATTATACGAGATATGTTCCACGTGTATAGGTGAACCAACTGTGATAATAAGGAAGTCAATCAGAAAAACAAATGTCTCATACTACAGATCACGTGTGTTTAAGAATAGTTGTTGGTTTACATCTTGGATTTTTTTTCGATCTATTTTTTTATCCATATCAGACTCAAAATAATTAGTTGACATCCCACATGGTGTACTGTTGTTGTTGGTACATACTATCGCCTTTTCTTCTTTAGATTTCAATGGTAATTCTAAATTTCATTAACAGGGATGGGGGTAAGACTAAGAGCATATTTTGGCCTTTTTAATTGTGATTTTGTTGTAGATGTTATTTTTTTCATATTTTTAGGAAAAAATTGAATGGTTGATGGATTAAACAAAGGAATAATGAATTACATGAGTTGGAGGGTAAAGGTCACATTGGTTAATTTACTAATATTGTTGGAAATTAATTGTATCCCTTTTTTATTGAGGGCTTTTTTGTTTTTACTTTAGGTAATCTCTTGGTCATAGAAATTTTACGAGAAAGTGCTGTGATTTTATAAATTTCTTTTCTGGTGTTATGTTTGGAGGTTTAAAATTTAATGTTTGATTACATAAATTTAGACTTTGATGTGTAATAGGAATTGAATTATGTTTTTCTGTAACTAAACAAATTCATTCCAAATCAAAGGTTCATTGCATCATATCTCAAGGAGGGTACCAAAACAAGAGGATTTTTCAAGATGTCTAAAACACTATTTATGTCCTTACTGATATTTGGGATTTTTCATTTTAGTTCTCATTATTTCAAAATTAAAAAATATTGTATGGCATGCCGAGCGAACTATACATGTCCTGACTGATTTGTTGGTATTTGGCCACGCATCGCGTGGCCTACATGCTAGTAGATATATAAAAATTATTGCCCCAAATTGTGTGAGGCTGACATGTGGCAGTTGTATTAAATATTCTCTGTTCTTATACTATCCACGTGGCACATCAAACTGTATTTCTCTCTATCCTTTGCTCCGTTTTTTATTTCTCCATATCTTTGGCCTTCGATTTTCTCCATAAGTATACATCCCCTCAAATTCCACTTCAATAGTTTCTCCACATCTTTGGCATTTGATTTTCTCCATAAGTCTATTTCTCTCCCCTAGATACATTATAAACTAACACTTTATTAATGGAAATTTCATTCAGAAACATCAAAATTTGATCAACTCCATAAGAGGTGAATTTCTTGATCATCTCTCTCTTATCCTATCTAATATTTTTGTGGTGGTTTCTTAATTATTTTGTTTTACTTTCCAATTTCATCAATTAATCTGAATTTAGTCACGATTTATCTTTTTTTTGGTAGGTTGCAGAAGGTGCTGATGAATCTTTTGGTATTTCGGCTATCTCTATTGTAAGTGGATGGTCCTCATTCTTAATCTCAAGATTTATTTCTTCCCACATTCCATGTGACCTTTCCTCTTTCTCTCCTCATAAGGCTGCTCATCCTTTTCTTCTCACAACGTTGCTCTCTCCGTTTCTCTTTTTATTTATATCATTGTCCTCTCTCTTCACTTCATATTTCCATCTAGCATTAAATAATTTATCAATTTTTTTTATTTAAAATTACAGACTTCCAGGGGTTTGTCGATGCGTCTGGGTATGTAATTTCTCCGAAAACTACTATCATATTTTATGTCGTTATTCTTGGTGTACTAGGGTTTTTGTTTTGCAAATCGTATTTTTTTCATTTGAAATATTGTTCTTTGAAAGTTTTGTCTGATTTAATTAAGCAATTCATAGAGTACTGATGAGTAGAATTCCGAATGGAGAAGTATCCATTCGAGTGTATTTGTTTGTCCAAGAATTGGATAGCTGACATTTTTGGGCGGCAGTAGGAACTTTGCCAGCAATGTACCAACAACAACAGTACACCATGTGGGATGTCAACTAATTATTTTGAGTCTGATATGGATAAAAAAAACAGATCGAAAAAAAATCCAAGATGTAAACCAACAACTATCGCCTTTTCTTCTTTAGATTTCAATGGTAATTCTAAATTTCATTAACAGGGATGGGGGTAAGACTAAGAGCATATTTTGGCCTTTTTAATTGTGATTTTGTTGTAGATGTTATTTTTTTCATATTTTTAGGAAAAAATTGAATGGTTGATGGATTAAACAAAGGAATAATGAATTACATGAGTTGGAGGGTAGAGGTCACATTGGTTAATTTACTAATATTGTTGGAGATTAATTGTATCCCTTTTTTATTGAGGGCTTTTTTGTTTTTACTTTAGGTAATCTCTTGGTCATAGAAATTTTACGAGAAAGTGCTGTGATTTTATAAATTTCTTTTTTGGTGTTATGTTTGGAGGTACAAAATTTAATGTTTGATTACTTAATTTTAGACTTTGATGTGTAATAGGAATTGAATTATGTTTTTCTGTAACTAAACAAATTCATTCCAAATCAAAGGTTCATTGCATCATATCTCAAGGAGGGTACCAAAACAAGAGGATTTTTCAAGATGTCTAAAACACTATTTATGTCCTTACTGATATTTGGGATTTTTCATTTTTAGTTCTCATTATTTCAAAATTAAAAAATATTGTATGGCATGCCGAGCGAACTATACATGTCCTGACTGATTTGTTGGTATTTGGCCACGCATCGCGTGGCCTACATGCTAGTAGATATATAAAAATTATTGCCCCAAATTGTGTGAGGCTGACATGTGGCAGTTGTATTAAATATTCTCTGTTCTTATACTATCCACGTGGCACATCAAACTGTATTTCTCTCTATCCTTTGCTCCGTTTTTTATTTCTCCATATCTTTGGCCTTCGATTTTCTCCATAAGTATACATCCCCTCAAATTCCACTTCAATAGTTTCTCCACATCTTTGGCATTTGATTTTCTCCATAAGTCTATTTCTCTCCCCTAGATACATTATAAACTAACACTTTATTAATGGAAATTTCATTCAGAAACATCCAAATTTGATCAACTCCATAAGAGGTGAATTTCTTGATCATCTCTCTCTTATCCTATCTAATATTTTTGTGGTGGTTTCTTAATTATTTTGTTTTACTTTCCAATTTCATCAATTAATCTGAATTTAGTCACGATTTATCTTTTTTTTGGTAGGTTGCAGAAGGTGCTGATGAATCTTTTGGTATTTCGGCTATCTCTATTGTAAGTGGATGGTCCTCATTCTTAATCTCAAGATTTATTTCTTCCCACATTCCATGTGACCTTTCCTCTTTCTCTCCTCATAAGGCTGCTCATCCTTTTCTTCTCACAACGTTGCTCTCTCCGTTTCTCTTTTTATTTATATTATTGTCCTCTCTCTTCACTTCATATTTCCATCTAGCATTAAATAATTTATCAATTTTTTTTTATTTAAAATTACAGACTTCCAGGGGTTTGTCGATGCGTCTGGGTATGTAATTTCTCCGGAAACTACTATCATATTTTATGTCGTTATTCTTGGTGTACTAGGGTTTTTGTTTTGCAAATCGTATTTTTTTCATTTGAAATATTGTTCTTTGAAAGTTTTGTCTGATTTAATTAAGCAATTCATAGAGTACTGATGAGTAGAATTCCGAATGGAGAAGTATCCATTCGAGTGTATTTGTTTGTC
The DNA here is from genome assembly GCA_949130495.1 of Sambucus nigra. Taxonomy (NCBI): domain Eukaryota; kingdom Viridiplantae; phylum Streptophyta; class Magnoliopsida; order Dipsacales; family Adoxaceae; genus Sambucus; species Sambucus nigra. The sequence goes on along the minus strand of OX422208.1, from coordinate 355,534,346 downwards.
CAAGAATTGGATAGCTGACATTTTTGGGCGGCAGTAGGAACTTTGCCAGCACTATTGTTCGGGCGCTCGCGCTAACCTGATGGAATTATTAAGATGTGGAAAAAACATTTTTCTCTGTGAACAAAGTTATTTAGGCTTGAAGCTTGTGATGGGTCCATTAATCTTACATAGAGTATGATTAGGTTATCGGTCTAGAAAATGGTAGCTTCATACTGTAATTACTATTGTAGTTAGTATGTTCAAAAAATGCTTCTAGTGGTTTCTTACTGCGTATGTAATTCATCCATTTTTATATTCTATAAATTAAATTTATATAAAAATGATAATTAATTGTGTTACGCTTATGTACAAAGTATTTATAATTCAGTCGCTGCATCCTAAATTTTCAGTCATGAAGATGTTATATAGCTGTATCCCAAATTGCAGAGACTTTATTTACACTTTTGAACTGTTATATAAAACAGATGGAATGATTTTTATTTTCAATAAACAAAACACATTTTTGTCTAATAATTAATGGTGACTTTTTATTCTTTTTATATTTAACTTTTGATAAAAGATAAATAAAATGGGCTCTGAGTGTGTATTATAGACCCGCTAAATTTTACATCTATGTTTTACTCTGATTTAGGACCCAAGGTTGGTTTCGCTTCAAATATCAACACCACCACCATAACCAAACAGATCCGAAGCAACATAAGACAAAAAAAAAATAGATTTACAAAAAAATCCATACAAATGAACAAAAGAGACGATGAGGTAGATCTCAATCTCTGGCTTAAAATCAATTGTTCTTGAACTTTTCTGGAGAAGATGAGTTCTTTTGATATTTTGTTTGCTTCACTTGAGTGGCCACTGGTGGATTTTAGATGGTTCTCTGTTGTTGATTGATTTTGCGGAGATTAGATGCATGGGGCTTTGTTTTTTAGAGGTTTATGTGTAGGATTAATTGTGTATATACTTTGTTTTGTATGTTAACTTACAAAGAAAAATGGTTAGGTTCTAATGAATTGAGTTTGATTTTGGGCCACGTATCGCGTGGCCTGCATGCTAGTATTCTATGGTTTTAACTCCTGTTTATAATTATGTGATTTTTTATTTTATCAAATTAAATGATAAAATAAATTATATTTCTACAAAAAAAATTAAATTAATAAAAAACTTACAAACGAAAAAATAACCGAGTCGAGTGTTGGACACTCTATCCTTAAGACAAATACGTTTTTTTACGGTGTTTACGGCAATGAATAGTGAGCATATCTCTCCCAGGATTAAACGATATCGGTAAGGGCAAGAAGCACTTTAATGTGCATGTCCCACAAACCAATTATGCTTGATTCTCTTTTCAGCTCGATTAAGAATGGAAAGTATTGAAAAACATTTTTTCTCTCTACTTTAAAAAGAAGACAAATATTATATTTATAGGAAAAATGTTCTTTCATGAAAAAATGTGTCTTTTCGTTAACAGTCACTTTAGGGACTTTTTTTCACAAAAAGTCATAACTAGTGGTTAAAAGTCACGACCCTTGATGACGGTTCTGACAAACACTCACTGTATATACCGAACAACCACAACCTTTAGAGCCAGTTTAGAAAAATCGTCCCAGTAAATTAAATTAAATTTCCAATAATTTGATAAATAAATGGAGCACTTTCAAATTTCTCATTCATTCTTTTTCAGATTTCAACAAATGAATATACTACGTTAGATGTCTTGCTAAAAGAAACGCATACGAACTTGGTCTCACTACATTTGACGTGTAGGTCCCACTTTTATAGTGGCTCAAAGTTGATCAATATATTAATTTAGTCAAAATATTAATTTGTATAAAAACACAATATTTTCCAAAAATCCCCCACATGAATGAAATTTGGCTGAAGAAACAAATGAAAGACAAATTAGAGAGGGTATCAGTGGAAAAGAGTTGCATCGGTAAAAATAGCTTTTGGCCTTGAATATTTTCTAGTGAAAGACTATCCGATTTACTGGTCAATAAATGAATGCGATGTCGTGAATTGATCAACCTTTTTCTATAAACCGAGATGATAGAATTCACACAGTCCTTCTCGAAACATTCGTAGTTCTCATTGTTGTGTCTGTTTTGGCCTTGGACACCTCCTGATTTCATGAGTGTGTTAGAGAATTTAGTAATGTAACCATTGGTTATTCTCAAAGAAGTAGCCCCTTCTCACTCAAATAGGTGATATATATAAAGTGTATCCTTCTAATACCCCACTTGACCCTTATGTTCAAGATATATAAATCATTAAAAAAAATTATCCTGTTACGTGCGACAGATAGTGAACTGACTAATCCTATGAATGGAAGGAAGAATTTGTATTCTTCTCAGTGCTAACTGATCGCACATAATTAGGTTGTCCCGTTGAACCTAATTCTTGGGATCTCCAGTCATTTAGATTGGATTTATATTATAGGAATTCTTTTAGGTTTTAACTAACTTTAAGCCTATTCTTCTTGACGAACTTCT